>FR990047.1:16648076-18012564 GCA_905404095.1 Glaucopsyche alexis | reverse complement strand
GGTAAATAACATTTAAAATACGATAACTCAGCTCAGCGTTTGTGTGAGGCTAAGAAGTTCTAAAAAGAGCATGATGCTGTATTTACCTTGTAAACGTGCCTTTTTACGAGCGCTCTCGCAAGTCGCAGCGCTACCGCCGTCGCGCCGCGGAGGGAACATACGCACGAGCGGAGCGGGCAGTTCGTTTGGTAGTTTCGATTATAATGAAACGATAAATTGAATACGTAATTTCACATATTATTATATCGATTTAGCTGAGTAGTTTTCTACAGTAGACGAAAGGGAGACAAGGGAATATAGTGAGAAATTGTTTTAATTGTCAATTATTGGTACATGTTGTAGTATTTCTACTATTTCTTTTTTTATTATTATTCAGTATTTTATTACACATATTTTAACATACAATATCTATAGATTCTTTACACCACGTCAATCTAGCCCCGTGCTAAATGGTTTATGGTTTTGTTAAGTACCTATATTTAATACTATAATACTTAACATATATTTAAGATTTTTATACAAATCCACAACCCAGAAACACAGAAATACTTTTTGTTCCTTCGGCGGGATTTGAACCCGCACCTGTGGCTTGCGCACCAACGCGCCACAGAGGTCATCGACCATACATGATCATTCAAAACGTAAGGTGCTTACAAATAAATAAAATATTAGAAGTCCATCTTGAATAAGGTTAAATAAGAAGTGAATAAAATATATGTTTTTATCGCTCGTCGATTGTATGTAAAAGAGGCTTTACATCATGAATTGCAGTTTACAAGCATCTCGCAAACGGCTCACAGTCTGACAGTACATTACTAATATTACCTAATAACTTGCGCCTATCGGTTGCGATCTATTCTTTAAACTAGTTCGTTATTGCATGCTGCACTGAGGAAAATGCACTTTCGATTTGAATAGTGTTCTGCATTTCGCTGAATCATTACTCAGCGTTATAATGATGAGGCAAAAAATGAAATGGTATAATTACCTACTTTTAATCCATGTATTTTTATTGTGAACTTTCAAATCACAAAATTATTAAACCGTTTGATGAATGAATTCAGACATTTGGAATGACGAATAAAAGACAATGGCGGTTTTGCCTGCTTCTTCGAAAAGTCGCGACCACAAACCAAAATACTATAGGACTATAATATTTTCCGTAATTATTTTAATGCAGATCCATGGAGAAGTGGAGATAATCAATAAATTTCTAATCAATTATATGAATTTTCGTTGAAATGAGTTACATAATATCACAATATTCACCCCACATCCCAGATATATTATGCGACCTATTCCGCTGTAACCCACATGCAATTACGCTTACATCTAACCTTATTTTATCTTTGGCTGCCTTGGGTAATCCCATAGTAAAATCCAAATGTTCCTTATAATATTGTCATACTAGCTGTTGATCGCGGCTCCGCCCGCGTAAATATAGTATCCCTCGGGAGACGGGAACACCGAACTTTTTCGGGATAAAAAGTAGCCTGTTTTAATCCAGGGCCCAAACTACTACCATACCGAATTTCATCTAAATCCGTTCAGTAGTTTTTGCGTGAAAGAGGAACAAACATCAATCCATCCATCCATCCATACACCCTCACAAACTTTCACATTTATAATATTAGTAGGTAGAAGGATAATTTGTTTGGTGCATATTTATTTTGTAATAATATTGTTTTAGAGATTTAATTGAATAATAACCTATTTTAGTTGGTCGGTAGGTAATATTTGACCTGCCTTGGAGCTCAAACATAGATGGAATGCAAAAAAGCACTTTGCATGGTGACTCTGTCCCCGAGGACTCAAGAGCGGATCTGACTAAGTAGTCAATTAGCATTTCTGTGTTGGAAATTCCGTTTACTGCTTCTGGAAAATTCTATTGTCTGTTCGATTTTTATCTTCAAAATGATATTGCAGAATGGGACATTCTTGGAGTTAAAAAAAGATAAGTAGTTAAGCGTAAAAAGCACTAAATAAAAAATATAGGTACCTAATATAGAAAATTGATTACTACTTAGGTAAATATAAAAAAATGAATTGCTTAAAAGCAAGGTGTAAAAAATGAAATGAAATTATATTATTTAAGCCTTTTAACATTCATGACATGTAAGCACACTACGTACGTAACGTACACTTTTGACCGCAGCTCCGCCCGCGTAAGAACAGTAACCCACGGGAACCGCATATGTCTCGCGATAAAAAGTAGCCTATGCCCTTCCCCATGGTCTACTTTATATCTGTGCCAAATATCATGATGATCAGTTTAGTAGTTTTTACGTGAAACTGTAAATAAAGTATCTTACGGGAACCGTACATTTCCCTGCAATAAAAAGTAGCCTATGTCCTTTCTCAGCCTATATACAATCTGTGTACCAAATTTCATTTCAATCGGTTCAGTACTTTTGCCGTGAAAGACGGACAAACAAACACACACGCTTTCCCATTTATGAAATTAGTATGGATGTTGGCCTCTCCACATCTTCAATGTCCAGTGAACACTGAACATCCCGAGCCCTCCCCATGTCGTCTGAACTCTGAATAGGCAAATCTTCTTTTTTTGTCAAAGCCGTGGCCTGACCGTGGCCCTTCAAGGTTTACGTCAGGGCGAAAAACATAAATATAATGTAAAGGAGTGAATACATTATGTTAATACCGACCAAAGATGGATTCTGTTCTACCTACAGTGTATTTGTATGGTGAATACGGGGGACGCAATTTCTTTGTTAGATTTATCGTCTCGTTATACATAAATTGTTTTTGCATACAGAATCACTTCACTTTTCATCGTAACAACTATCTAAATTCAGATTTTACGTCGTTTATTTGTTTATATCCTAATAATTTGCGAAAGATTTGTTTGTTTGCATTTAATAGTCTTCGAACTGATACGACCGCTTTAAATGAATTTTGGCACATATATAGTGTAGACTACTGGAAAGAATATATGTTACTTTTTATGTAGGCAAAATATACAGTTCTAGCGGCATCTTCTTTGCACGGATTTGCAAGTCGCGGGAATCAATTAACCATTCATAAATATGACATTATTTATTTAAAATATTAGTATACTAACAATGCACTTTTGGACTAACAGATATATTTGTGCACTTGGAGTTGCAAACTTAATAAGTAAATTACTTATATTTAAGAAATAATAACATAAATGTTTGTGTCAAACCTGCGCTGCACAAGTGTGATTTGTTTGTGAAGATGTTTGAGAAGGTCCAAAGGGATTTCTGCTCGCATTACAGTCTACGCCGGTAGATACAGCCTTATCGTGTCCGCGTCAAAGACACCGATGTATTAACGCTGTTGATGTTATCTCGCCCGTCAAATTTGAAATAGATTGGATAAGGATGCTAATTATTGAAAAATATGGTACGCACCGGCCGGAGGTACAAAGACACGGAAAGAGTTGATTTATTACTACATTATCTGTCTTTAGGTCAAATATAATCTTATATTGGAGGACTAAATTTACTAATTGAAAGATTTAAAACATCGGCTAAGGTATATTACAATTTTAAATGTTTAGTCATGAGAACTATACTTTTATTTCAGTGCATATTTGAACTTTACTTCCGCTTATAAGGTCGGCTATATCCACTGGAAATAAGGAGTTCACAAACGTTACCTAATAAGTCCGTTAATACCCTTGTGTCCACTTTCCATTTAGTTATTACCTGAAAAAAAAAACAAAAAAGTTATTAGTTTTAGAGAAAATAACAAAAATACATGTACACACAGTACTTCGGTACTAGGTGATATAAAATATTTTAAGTAACTCTGCTGAGTTACTTAAATGGTTTGCTAACCATGCGGAAAAATACTAGGAAAACATAAACAGAACATAGTAATAAAAATATTTTTGAGATTATTCCCGCGATTATGTTAATAAAACGGTAACGTGCATGCATGCTGAGCAGATAGCCGCGCTCCGGCGCTCGTGATAACAGATGTCACGACCGCCGCTCATAAACTTTGGCAATGCTGTGTCGATGCCTGACACCGCTAGAGTAGGGGCTAAGCACGATGTCCTATGTAACGGTATGTATTTGAAAATCTTATACTTAGTAGTATGTATGTCACCGTAAAATTGTAAAACCGTTAGTTAAAATAACTAACGAGATTGTAACAATATGTCGAAATATTCATTACTATATGTTTATAATCTAACAAAAAATAATGTGTTAAATTATAGACACAATATTCGCGTCGGAAGTCTATAAACATTTTACAGTTTCACTAGTTATATTACAATCTAACGGTTTTTACAATTTTACGGTGACATACATACTACTAAGTAATACATATATAAATCATATAAATCAAAATTAAGGAAATGGCTGCAAATGTTTCTACGAAATGTAGAACGCTGGGAGTTTTGGGTAGAAAATTCGATCAAGCTAGGTCTTATCAATCTGCTGATTTTCAAGTTTTATAATATTATGTTTTTTCTTTCATCGCGTATGAGATATCGAATTCTGAGTATCAAATCTAGTTGGCAGCTTGGTTAGCATCGAACCTTTTGCGCTGTTGGCAAATTGGTGTCTCGGGTTCGAATCCCGATCAGGCGAATATTCTTTATGATTATTTTTATTCATTTTTCTTATTTTTATTTTATAATCCTTTTAATACTCCAAGTAAAGCTCGGTCTTCCAGGTTTTTCTAAATGAAATAGATTAGGAAACGAGCAGACGGATTGTCTGATTGTAAGCGTTTATCGCTGTCCACACTCGTATCACCAGAGGGAAACTCCTCTGATGTTATGACTTGCGTTCCTGTAGGGGCTTAAAATATAGCTATAGCATAAAGCATTCGAATGTTCTTGCTTAATTAATGACTGTTATAATCTACACCAGGGTTTCTCAAAGTGGGGTACGCGAATCCCTAGGGGTTCGTCATTCGTCAGTAGGGGGCTCGCGGCAAGATTTACGTAATGGCGGCTTGATGACTCAAGAGTGGATTTTCAGTTTTCACACTGGTCATGATGCAAACGAAATACAGAAATCAACTTGATGCCGAGTTTAAAGTTAAAACTAATATTAAAAAATATTTCTTTAGACACTGTTTTTGTTACCTTATATTGGAATAAAAACCTTTTTTTCTTCAACAGCCTTGGGGGATATAATTAGTTAAAGGGGTTCGCTGTCATCTGGAAACTTTAACAGGGGTTCGTGGAGCCAAAAGTTTGAGAAACCCTGATCTACACTAATATTATAAAGAGGAAAACTTTGTTTGTTTGTTTGTTTGGTTGTAATGAATAGGCTCAAAAAGTACTGGACCGATTTCAAAAATTCTTTCACCATTCGAAAGCTACATTATCCACGAGTAACATAGGCTAAATTTTATTTTGGAAAAAAATAGGGTTCCGTAAGATATTTGGGGTTTTCGGACACAAGGTGTAAAAGATGAACCAGAAAAGTTACTTATTTTGCGTACGCTGCCTAAACTATAAAAGATAGAACCATAAAATGTTCTAATTAATTGTAGATCTTATAAATATCTACAAAAAAGTCCGCGACACACTATACCTATCTATGTCGAGTGAGGCACAACAACAATTTTTTTATTTAGAACTCTTGATTTTTTTTGGACTACATTTAAACGCGTTTATTTTACTCATGCTATTAATCCTTATCAAAATAAATTATTTTATCACTAAGTACAGTTTATGTAGATAATATTTGGTCTTTGAATGATTAAAATTGGACGTTTGGTTTTGAAGTTATGGCGAAATTAAAATATTACGATTTCTGCTCCGCGGCCCGTTGCGAAGTAGGTGTCACCAAGGCGGGGGTGTGCGTGCGGGAGTGGAGTTTAGATCTATGAGGTAGCCGCAGTATTAGTATCAGTATTGTACCCATAGATTATACAGATATATATGTTACCGGCCAAACCCGATTTTAGGACAAACTAGTTTTTCCTAGGCTATACTGGTTCTTCCTATACGCGATAGGATTAACTAGTATATCCTAGTCCAAACTAATTTGTCCTAAGCCCGACAGGATAAACTAGTTTAGCCTAGGCCAAACTAGTTGATCCTGATATTAATACGCACACTCCAGGATAAACTAGTACGGCCTAGTCTAAACATTATGGTATATCTAAAAAGTCTAAATATATTATATAAACTGAATAAAATACTCCGTAATTGGAAAAAATAAGTTATTAAAACGATAATTAAGTATTCGTCGTTAAAAGCTATGGATATTTATTGGTTTTACAAACAATAACAAATAATAAGTGTTTTTTAAATAAAAGCAATAATCATATCTCAATAATTAAAATTGTTATTTATTTTTACAGGGTGTGCTTTGATGGCACTTAGAATTGCAGAGTATCATTGCCTTCTTGCACTTGCATCTGTTTGTGGAACAGTTTTTGATGCAGCTGCATCTCACGAAACCTTAGCCTGATCCAACTGAATGTTTCGTAGCTGCAGTCCTAAACATTATTCCTATAGTTATTTGTCCTAGAGTGTGCGTATTAATATCAGGATCAACTAGTTTGGCCTAGGCTAAACTGGTTTGTCCTATCGGACTTAGGACAAATTAGTTTGGACTAGGATATACTAGTTAATCCTATCGCGTATAGGAAGAACCAGTTTAGCCTAGGCAAAACTAGTTTTTCCTGAAATCGGGTTTGGCCGGTAACATATACATTGTACCCGTGCGAAGCCGGGGCGGGTCGCTAGTCTATAGATATTCAGAGATATATTATTTTTGAATGTATAGAATTTAAAAATGAAACATTTTTAAATTCTATACGCCATATACAAATACATATTAAATTCTATAACCAAAATCGCCACAAGTCAACGACACCTTTCAGAAAGAAAAACATAATTTTCAATGATTTGTAAATAAATTGAATTGTGATTGCGGTTGTGGAAATAAATCACGAACAACGCACACCGAGCTGACGTAAGAGCGGGGTATAAATAGGTGTATTTAGATAGGCAGTCAAAGGGCGAATACCTGCCCAGCTTAGACCTACGGCTAGATCTATCAATCATGCAACACTCAGGTCTGCGGCCTCTATTGCATTCCAACCATAGACCTATATATTACAGACGAGGCATGCTAAGCCAAAATTGTATTTTAGGGGTTTGTTGGGGCATTCGAGGTTTGACATTTATCATCTCGACATTTTTAAATTTACTTTCCGTAAAAGAACGTGTAACGTTTTCTTGTATAATTTTTTTCTGTTATATGTACGTAGCATTCTTATATAGCCCATATTCAGTTTTAAATTATTAATACCAACATATTTACATCTATTTCCATCGTTAGGTTAGGTATTTTTCCGAAAAATCATGCTATGAAATATTCCGGAATAAAAATAAAGTGTCGGTACAAAAGACATCAACGCGAGCCTAATCTTCGATTATTATAGAAATAAAAGTGTTTAACTCAGCATTACATAGAAACCTTAATAGGTACTACTCGCTGTTTTATTTTACAAGAGAAATGTTATATTTTATAATGAGTATAAATATTTTATATGGTCTGCAAAATAGGCGTGAGAAATATAAATTATTCACTTAAAAAGCATTCTAACAAATAATCGTTTGAATTTCACGCCAATAATCCCCTGAACACAACATTTCACTTTTACAACTTTGACTCCATTACCCGAGCTCCAAGGAAAATGGTTTATAGCCTATTTTTTAAAGCAAAGTATGAATCAAACGCATTTTACTAACCACTTTCTTATATATAAGTATCAACTTAATAATATATTTACTTAATGGTTATACCATGTATGTACATAGATGCTATGCTCGTGGGAACTATAGTAAAAGACATTTATTTATACTAATATATTATATAGGTTTTAATACCGACGTATTCTAGACGAGTCTTGGAAACAGATTTATTAAGTCTGAACAAAGACTGGAATGAGTACGTCTATAGGGTCAATATTTCGCTCTATTTTAGTAGTTATATAAAACGACATAATGTTCACGATCTAAGAAATCAATTAATTTAAATAAAAAAGGGACGTATTGTTTTACAGCATAACAACTTTGCCAATTATTAAGCGAGCATCGTACTACTAGCTTAGTTAATGCTTAGCGAGTGGGGTACAAGTCAAAGAAGTTTGACGTACTGCACTAGGAGTTTGTTTTTTTTTTTTTTTTATAGTCGCAAATAAATTTTAACAGACAAATTTACTGCATTATAATTCTCTAATCAATTTTATTGATTTTTTATATGTATTTCATATATATTTTATTATAGAGCGACAAATCGTAATAAAGAAGATTAGAACGGTTGTTATAGACATCATTTTTACTTTGGATCCTTGGGGCCTCAGTGCCAAGCATCTTTCTAGGGGGTTTGGCCAAAAGACTGGTCGACAAAACTATAACTCTCAGGCTGGCGCTTACTTCAGCCAACGTATCAGTTTGGCCATACTGCCAGTCTATTAGGTACTCTACCCGCAGCCTCCGAAATTCAGGTTTTTACCTATAGGCCTTTTTTTTAATTTAGACAATAACTTACATACCTATAGTTTATATAATAATTTAGGTATTTTAACTAGTTTTTAAATCGGTTATTTTGTTATATTGTAATGTGAAGCTTTTATGTTATTGTTTAAATAAACACCCCATTTCTACTTAGAAGTATACGATATGGTATATTTATATTCTTTTTACCCACGACGGAACGATGAAGGTGTATGCATTTGGGGTGAGAGACTGTATGTTTATGTGTTTAAAATATTGTTCTGTAATTGACTTCCAATAGTCTATGTACTTGAAGAAATTAGGTAGGTACAATAAATGCATTGTTGCATTTTTGTATTGCAGCCACGATGACAAGCTAGTATTTATAGTAATGAAATCGCTCGCACCACCAACTTGGCAACACAGACGCATACTGTTGTACAAACGGTGCGCGTTTAATATTTATAACTTCGGACAGATTAAATTATTTCCCCAGAGTCGGACACCGCTCGCGCTGACATTTATATAACTGTTTTAAAATAAATCTAGCGAAATGTTCGACCGGCCGACAACGGCCCGCTGTGTAATGAACTGTTGTTTTTACACATACAATATACATAAAGTACGCCTTCAATTGTCTTGTCGCCGGCCGAAAATACAAGCCACATAAAATTATGATATTGCTTCTCATGAAGAGTGAAAAATATTAAATTAAAGAAATATTTAAAGAAGTAAGACCGACGATTTGAAGAAGGTGGCTGGCAGCGGATGGATGCTACCCAAGATCGGGATGATTGGCACTTATTGGAGGAGGCCTACGTTGAGCAGTGGATGGCGATAGGCGGATGATGATGATGAAAAAAATACGCAGGAAAATACAAGAAGCACTACTATCTATCTACCTATCCGTTAAAATGTGTTAACATTAACAATTAATTACAATAATTCAATTAATAAATTAACGTAACGTTAATATTAATCAGTTTTAATGCATAATTTATAACACCAATCAAAATCATATCTAACAATGTTGCTAATCAAAGTACAATCATTTTAAGTATAGTATTTCATAGTGAGTCAAATGATTATTATTATTTAATATTTATGCCAAGTTAAATTCCGACAACCGCTGTCTGCTAGTTAATTAACATATATTATCCAATCAACGCCACATTCAACTACTGATTTTTATTGTCAGTTTATGTTAGTAGCAAAATAGGTAGCAATTGTTTATAATTGTTTTATTATGTTTTCTAATTTACCTATAAACATATCTATTATCAAGCATACCTATGACTAATGCTATTAAACTAAAAAATATATGACAAAAACTGGTGTACTACATTCCGACTTTATTACTATGGCAATAAGGTTCAAAAATAATATAAAGTGAATTTCCTCGACTTTAACACACAACGAAATTTGCGATAGACATCATTGTATTGGTAAACAATGGCAAATGCGGTCAAATAATTATGCGTTTACAAAATCCTCCTTTTTGAACTTCTGCTAACAAAATACCATCAATAATGTTTAAATGGTAACTGTCATATCGAACATATCGTTAATTTATAGGTTCGACATTTGTTTTATCAAATAAGCAATAAAATTTAATGTTACATTCTGGTATTAGCAAAGAGTATTCTCTATCGACAGGCGATTAATTTTTTAATGTTCAATATCATAATTAAATGCCACGAACTTTGCAACTTTTTTTATAATTTCTGAACTGAATATAGTCTATTGCATTGAAAATTAAAACACGTTTTGAGATGTTGGAAGTTTAACTCAGTTTTGTAACTTACTATTTACTATAATTCATTTATTCCTACGTTCGCCGTTATCTCAGGCAGAGCTTTCGAAAAGAGTCAGTCATCATTTCTGCTGCAATGAAATAGAAACAATGAAACTAGGCATAATTTTACCAACTGATAGTTTTTCAACTGCGAATTATTTTACGATCTTTTTAAAGAATATTGTTTAAAAATATTAAAAAGAATCAATTCTGAAACATACACATTACACAGGTAGGTAACACACAAAGGATTGCTTTTTCAAATAAACAATCATTTACCGTATGATATAATATGATATAATATACCAATTCGATATAATATTATAATGAATACGTTTGCGTTTCGTATGTTCTTTTGTATATTAATTTGCGCAAGTGTACCAGCATCAAACGCTTCCCCCTATGCCGCGCCGAAATATCGCGTTCGTGCCTTCCGCAAGCTCTCCGATCGCGATGTGTTAATATTATTTACAGCTCGCCGTGCCGTAATTACATTTTCCGCGACTGGCTATTTCGAATCACATCAAATCGTTTAATGCGTCTAAACATTAAGCGAAGGTTGCCGTTGAGCTAATATCTTGATTTAAAGATGTAACAGTAAACGGAGCGCACGTACAACTAGCTCATTTCGTTTACAACTAAGTTGTGAGAGCTAGTTTCGATCGTGTTAAAGTTCCATTAACTAACGAAAAATGCTTCGAAATAAACAGAAGCGCCTTAAGTATTTTTAATCAGATGAACAACATCAATACTCATGCAATCAATTCCTACTAAATTTGGAACACAATTTTAACTGCATTTATTTCGAAATGTGCACAATAACTAGCATTAATTGACCGCGGCTTCGTCCGCGTGAAATTAGAATTTTCAATCCCTATTTTTCCCACATAAGGGCTGAATTTTAGTAAACGCTGAAATACGTAACTCATTATTTTTCCTACGAAATATCATGCAAATAATATGTCTAAGGGATGAAATGTTTCATACAAACATTTATAACCTATTTTACCGCCTCGAGGGTTGAATTTTAAAAAACCCTTCCTTAGTTAGGACGCCTACGTCATATAAGAAATACGTGGTACTTAAGGGTTTAGCCTGTGCGTTGATACATCTTTCAATCAGTTTTGCCTTATAAAGATATAGATTTGAAATATCTATACTCCTGTCAGATTAAAAAGAAGGAACAGATTAAAAAGAATGAACAAATAAACAGCTACATTGTAAGCTTTCGATTTGTTCGCACTACAAGTATACGGTGAATGTTTGCGTGTGCATAAAACTCCAATCGCGTACGCGGCAATAATGAAAGAATCCGGTAAATATTATGTCCCGTCGAAGGGACGTCTAAGGCTGTTTGTCGACCCTTGATGTTTTGCGACGACCCTGATTAATTTAGATCATTCTATAAAAGCTGTTCCTAGTCAGTATAATATGTTTTTATCTAAAGAGGCTAAATAATAATCAATTTGCTAGAACTGTTAAGGTATGATAAAGAAAACGGTACATCTAATTGTTGAAGTAATAGAAAACAAACACGATACCCATTGCAAAATTGTTTAGAGTGACCGGTATAATGCTACAGGTGCAGCCTTTTGCGTGTACTTGTTCATAATGAGTACTTTATGTATTTGTGTATTCTACAATTAATTTTCTTTCCTGGAAGTAATAAGCTATCATCGTGTTCAGAAATTATTTAAACACAATCTTAATTAAAATCAAGAAAACAATCCACAGATGTGTCTGTACAAATATAAAAGCAGATTCCATTGCAGGCAGAAAATCATTATTTTGTTATTCCTAGTTTACTACATAGCAGAGGTGCTCAAGTTTTTATGGCCATATGACCATAAAATTAATGGTAGAATTAATTGAAAAATAATGTTTTCAATTAAGCATCATAGCTCGGTATAATGTTTCTAAATTAAACGCATGTGCTCAAGTTCTAATCAAACATTTAGTAAATGAAGAAATAGTGTTCATTATCGTTTATTGTGAGTGGCAAATGTAAGAAACAGTTTACAACTAGCGTCAGTTCACACTGAACGCGATGCGGCGAGCACTTATTACTTTATTTATGCTGCGCCGTGCTGCGCAATGCGGCCCGCTCTTGCAATGAAGTGTGTATTTTTTTATGTAGTCAATTAAGGTCAATTTGATTCAGTATTTTAAAAAGTGTATCGTGTCGCATTTCGATGTTCGTTGACCCTTAGAGAGATTTTATTTGCTTTTGTAAGCAAATGTTCAAACATTTTCTTCTAGTGTCAATTATGTATTTAAAATTATTTTTAAACAAAAAATTAAACCGACTTCCAAAGTAAAAATATACAAAAAAGTATGAAATAAAACTTAATCTCTATATAATTCCCCTTTCAAATTCGGCTAAAATTTTTACTATTTCTCTACTCAATCTTATTAATTTTGAAATCGGTACCAGCCCAAACAATATTCTACAATATTTTATAGAACTTACGTTCATATTTGCTGGTACCGACTTCAAAATTAATAAGATTGAGTAGGGAAATAGTAAAAATTTTAGCCGAATTTAAAAGGGGAATTATATAGAGATTAAGTTTTATTTCATACTTTTTTGTATATTTTTACTTTGGAAGTCGGTTTAATTTTTTGTTTAAAAATAATAATTTCATGCTTTTTAGTTATATATTTTGTTAAGTTATTATTAATACGTCTTAAGAACGTCTAAACTAAACGATCGAATGTATAATTGAATACGCGCCAAGCTTCCATTAGGTATTGTTATTAAGATGATGATGATGATTACTGTAAGTTATAAAGTGGCATATGCTTGCAGTTCTTTAAACAATGCCGAAATTTCCAAACGCATATATTTAAAGACTGAAGAGTTCTGTACATTGCTTTTGGATCCAGGGTATACCTTGGTACAATATCTTATTTTTTGGTAGCATATGCTTGTGTTACTTCAGTAAAAGTAAAAATCACTATATGTGTGGATATAAATTTCGAGGAGTTCCCTCGATTCCTCATGGATCGCATCATCAGGTTTCCACTTTAGTGACTAAAGGACCAATTTCGAATTAAACCCTTTACAACAACAAAATAATTTTGCAAATAGGTCCATAAACGGCAGAGTAATGTTCAAAGATCTCCGTGTTAATATCAAATACTAAGAGAAATACCTTTTATATCATCATAATGTGATGATGTATGGTGTGATAGTGGTGATGATGATGATGATTACTCTAACTGACATGGTGGCATATGCTTGCAGTTCTTTAAACAACGCCGAAATCCCCAAACATGTATCTATAAGGAGTCAGGAGTTCTGTTCTGTACTGTTGGATCCAGGGTATACCTTGGAGCAAAATCTTACTTTTTGGTAGCATATGCTTGAACTACTTCAGAAAAAGTCGAAATCACCATATGTGTCCATATAAATTTCGAGGAGTTCCCTCGATTCCTCATGGATCCCATCATCAGGTCACGACTTTGATATCAAAAGGACCAATTTGGGATTACACCCTATACATCACAGAAAAAATTTTGAAAATCGGTCCACAGGCGGCGGAGTAATCGTTGAACATACAAAAAAAATAAAAAAAAAAAAAAAAATATATACAGCCGAACGTATAACCGCCTCCTTTTTTGGGAAGTCGGTTAAAAAATCGTCTCATACATTTTCAATGGATTTTATTGCGATGTAATAAACAGTCAATAACTATAAATTATATATGTCACCGTAAAATTGTAAAAACCGTTAGATTGTAAAATAACTAACGAGATTGTAAAAATATTCCGAAAGATTAAAAACTATATATTTATAATCTCATCATCATAATCATTCCCGTGTTTTATTATAGGCAGCATATTCGCATCGGAAGTCTATCGACATTTTACAATTTCACTAGTTTTATTAAAATCTAACGGTTTTTACAATTTTACGGTGACATATATATGAATAAACATGAACTTCCATCAAGAACCTTCAGTACAATCAATAACATATCAATCAGTAACTAGTTCATTCTAGGTGGCAAAGAGTAAACAAGAACCGTCATCATCATATCTCGGGGCCATGGCGTCTCACCACAATGCATGACGCTGGTACACCGGACATTACTCATCGCTTGTATTGTCCGGTCAGCAACAGCTGTAAGATTAAAGATTAAGCCCTTAACGGTAAAGGCGAGGCCCACACTGAATCCTAGAAAGTAAGGCGGGCCATTCATACGGCGACTTATCGCCCGATCCCGTGAATACAAACGTAATGAATACCCAACTTTGCAGAATGCGCTTTACAATTTATTTTCTTTTGTTGTTCTTATAAATGAGTAGCTCGTTTGTTCTTATGGAACATGCGACCTTTGCTAATCTTCTTATGTAGTTTACTACAACTATATTTTTCTATTTTGAATTAAGTCACATCAACTAAAATACTTTTTTACAAACTGATCAGAATCAACAGATATCAATTGGGAATTCGTGTTACCTAATAAAAGCTTCACACCAATTTGTTTTAATTACATTGCATTTAAGTGAAGCGACCTATTCATTTTGATAACATCATAAATTATCATAAATCACTACATGACAAAATCGGTGCCTTTTTTTAGAGTTCCGTAGTTACATTATTTCACCGCTATCAATTTTAATATTTTTTATTGTTCTGCTAAGTGAAATATTTAAGGTTTATGATATTCTCTACAACGTTTATAAGTAGTTATAAAATACTTCAATATTTTTTGAGAGGTTAAATCCCATGACTATAATAGGTACGTGAATGGGAAGTCGTTACAACACGCGCGGGCATCCAGTTGAATTGTAGTCGCCTGTCTAGTACAACTAGTAACTAGGATATTTTATTAATGTCTTTGAAATACCGTCCTTTATTTATGGCTTCGGCTACAAGATTACGGAAATAACCATTTACATAACCACGACCTTGTCATCAGCTGAAAGCTAATCCCGCATAATAAAACAAAAATATAATTCCAGTTTCATTTATATTTAGTCTCAGATACAATATAAAAGTAAGTATTAAGCCATGTACCTAATAATAATATACCTATGCGAAGTGGAATATATCTTATGATTATAATGTTTTCTTATTTAAATATACACGATGCAAGTCTAAGTAGTTTAGTACATATATAGAGACAGACTGTGTCTGTCCTTCCTAAGTCCTTCAAAACAAAAAATATTTTTACCAATCAAGAAAGTTAATCTTTGTTGTTAATTTGAAGTTAATCTTGACTGTTACATTGACAAATAATCTTGAAACTGTATGTACCTTATTATTATTTATTAATTGACAATAACTAGTAAGACTAAACTCTTAATTATTATTAATTGTATTTTACATAGTAATAATTAGCTTCTCACACTGATTTCGTTCGCTGAACTTATTTTATATTGCCCAAGTGTGTGCGTATTAGACAAGAGCTCTCTCTTCCTTTACTTTCGTATTTCAGTGGGATGGATGACCGACACGACTGGTGAGAGATCAAGTGCAGGACCGACCTTTTACATGTCCATCATTCTTGTCAGACACTCATATGATCAGCCTACAGCCTGTTTTCAAGTATGGTTAGCATTGTCCTAACCAGACTTGAAAACACCAACGCGGGGATCGAACCCACGACCTCTGGAGTCAAGAGCTAAGCTCTAAATAACTGGACCACAGAGGCGATAGTTTACAGTTTAAAGCAATAAGACTATAATCATAGAGGTCTTACAGGTTTAGACTTTAATAATAATTACTAGGGTTTATGTGGTTGCCACTTAGTGCATAAGCCGCATTGTTTTTTAACACCATAGTTTCCTAACCTTTGTCCCACCGAGAGAATTTCATACAAAAGTCAAAGCGCCTAATCTTTAGCTCATAACATGGCTCATGCATCAATCGATCTGACATCACAGCATTAAACATAATTCAATTGCTACGGTTTGATTTAGGCGAAATTAGTCTCTATTCTATTGTGATAAGTGCTAGATGCGTGTGAACAAATTAGTCATCGGTTGGTGAGATTGACGTGGGGACCGTTAGCCGGGGTCAGATTGGGTAACGTTTACATCAGAGCGGTATGACACCCCCGCTGACTCGAGTATTAAATCCCCGTGTGATTGTGGGTCGAAATTGTTTCATACGATAAACGATTGTCTACTTTAATATGGGAAGATTATCAAACTTTAAAAACATTTATTAGGCGCTTTACTACTTTGATTAGTTGAATTTTGGAGACCAAGTGGTAATTTGAGCAATGCCTGTTAAAGTTAATCGTTGATTAAATATCGTATTGTCTCTCGTCCGTATTAATGAAAGAGAATGCATGATAATATATAGAGCAATAACTAACACTAACAGACGTTGGTGAAATTGGGTCTAAACTAATGAAAAAATACCTGCATGGTGTGGGGTGTACGAATGTCATGAAAGCACAAAAAAATTAAATTCCGTTATAATATCATTTTAGCATGTCCCAACCCCGAACTAAAATTCTAGTTTTTCTAATGGACTGAGAAAATAGCATTTACCTTGACATGAAATCAATACACTATATCTAAATAGCCTTTTAAAATTAGATTTTATTTTTTTATTGATTAATTACCATATAAATAGAACTTGTTTGTTAATTGGTGTATTTTAAAGACAGAATGTCAAAAACTAGTATTTTTAAAATTTAATAAAATGATACACAAAACTGTTTTCGATATTTAAATTGCAATTTATAATATACAAGGCGTAAAAACTGATTCGACCGAGACGAATATTGAAATTCTTTCATTGATGTAGTTTTTATTTTATTTTCAATCACGCTTGGATTAAAATCAAAATGTTTGGCATACAGTAGGAAACTTTATGTTGAAGCACTAAAGTCGAAATTAGCATTTATAGTGAGGGGGATTTGTCGATATGTTTTGTAGATAACAATCTGCGATGATCGAAAAGTATATTGAATAGTCTTGAATTGTTTGTTGAGTAATATACAAATGGGCTCGTATTGACACCGCGGGGCGGCTCGTAATTCGTGTTACTGGATTGGAAAAATTAGCAACGGGCCTGGCGAGAATCTGGATGCGTTATATCGTGCGTACACGTCTTTCATCTTAGCATTCTTTTATTTTCACTCATGGTGATGGCTCTTGAGTTGTTTACTCTTATTCCTTTTCTTTTACGTACAATTTTAATATTTACACTCTTAAGGCCCACTTGTGCAGCCCGGGGTTAAGGTTAACCCTGGGTTAAATATCATGTCATCTCTCTCGTTCTTCGTATTTATGAAAGAGAAGGTATGATATTTTATCCCAGGGTTAACTTTATACCAAATCTGCGCAAGTGGGCCTCAGTCACGTAAATATTTTATAGACCATTTCTATGATCATAGACATAATGCAACTTAGTTTTTAAATTTATTTATGACAATTTTTCTTAAGAGCCAGGAACATTTCTTTCAAAATACGAACAGGAAAAATCGTACGGAGATGACCAAGTATTTTATCTTTCACCCGAACTTTATTTTGTGAACTTTGATCTTATCCAACGCTATTAAAAACAATTTTAACTCCCCACTAAGATACAGTTACAATGATATTATAGAAATGACAATACCAGTCTAATGTTGTTGAAAGCGAATAATCACAATGGAGCTATTACTCAACGTTACAAGCTTAAAAATACATACATTATCTCTGGCGTTTTAGGAGGGATTTATTAGAATCATTTACGTTTAAATGTTTCATGTACTATTTAGAACTAAGCTTGCAACATTTTAAGTGGAAATTCTAGTAAAAAAGTTTTTTTTTTTCTTTACTTTAGTCTTTCAAACCTGAAATAAACTTGAAGTGACGATGATGAATGACCTCATATTGTGGCGTACCAGAAACTTGATATTGATAATAAAAATATAATATTTAAGTAAGATGGATACAAAATAACACAAGAAATTCTGAGACTTAAAACAAAATTGGTTGAATTCAAACGGTAAGACGGCTAAACTAAATATAATGACCGGGCTTATGCGTCGTAATATATTAATAATAGTTTTATACGTATCCAAAATGACCCATAATCATATGGGATAGAAAATTGTTTTTAAAATTATGCCGACGAAAAAAATGATGTCCGTTCGAATGATGATGTGATGAAATAAAAAATCAGTCATAAGGAATTTGCCATAAGACCGAGAAAGACGGCGATGTTGCGATTGTCTTTGATTAGGACACGAGTCAATTATACTGAATATGGTGGCACTAAAACATCTGCGTTTTATTTGGATTTCGGCTATAAAATTAAACTTTAATGGTTTTTTTTATAATAGTCTTAATCTTTTTTATTTAGCCAATGTAAATTGCAGTCATTCGTTTTTCGCAAGTATTTTTATGGATACAAACAACAACAACACCTAGCATTGTATTTTATACTATAAGTAATGTTACTATAGTGTTTCAACTTGATAAACCGCATAGAAGCTGAGCAATTAATCAAAGTAGTAAGGGAGTTGGAATTTTTATAGGTAGTTAACCTTTGCCGCGGTTTGACTGTGGGTCTCGTACTCCGTACCAATCAATCTTAGCCGTGAATCACTACTAAGCCATATTTTGGGCTCAATAAGAGGTCGTTACCTTCATGTCACACAGATCATGTCATAAAAAATTACAGGATAAATCTAGCCAATAACCAAATAAGAGCAGTCACCCACATTAATTGAAATTTGTTACTTGTTATTGAAAACACGAATCATCGTTAACAAGACCTTGATAATTGAGAATTGGCCTGGACGTTCTTCAAAATAAACATATTTGTGAAGTCAATACGCGGACTAAAATCTCACTTGACGGCTTTAAATTTTAACAACAGCCTCCCATGGCTTGTAAATTGATTAACAAAAGTTGCCCTTTACAAGGGTCAAGACCAAATCTGGTAACTGTAAGATTAATTATTTTGATCCAAACCTGGCATTTTTGACGGGACTTATAGTTATGTATTTGGCAAATAAAATATTATCGATATGAACGCAGACATATTTTTGAAAGTATGCTCATATAACTTTTTAAAATTTAAACTATAATTAATGTATTTGCATACCTATAACATGATTTTTGCAGGCGAGTAGGTACTTTACTCATATCTGTACTTAATTGCATTTTAACAGAATGAACAACAAAACTACGACACTTTTGAGCTTATCTTCATTATTGATCGACATTTTACAATATGGCTTGCTGTTTGTTGATATATTTCTACTTGACAGCTATATTTTGCAATTAAAATTATCTCAAATTAATTGACTTACACCTAGGATATTCTACATAATTTTAAAATCAATACCTATTGATTATTATTATGATACATTAATTAACAGGACTTAGGTACATAGGTAACGCTAAAATATTCTGTTTTTATTTGCATTTTTAAACACTGCACTGATAAATACTTTCTTTCAGTGAATAAAAGACAAGGTAGCGACAAAAATATATATAATATAGCCTAGTACCTTTTGAAAATTTTATCGAATTTAATATCTACAATATCGATATCGATAAAGCACGGGTGATAAATGGACATCCTAAATTCGCGTGTTAAGGAGTAACCGGGCGTCTCTTACGCTCACATTTTAATACTCACGTCGACGAAAGGCAAGGAGGCCTATTTAGCCCATCACCGGGGGCAATTTTTGGAAGAGTACCTTTTAATCAATTCTTTGTTTTAAGATTGATTTTCGCCTTGATTAAATAAGACTCGAGTGAATTTATTTTTGTCGAGACTTCCAGTATATATCAAGGTACTCCGTGGTCGAGACAATGTGATACGTATATCCAATTATGTACCGAAAATTTGTTTTCTGTACATACTTACCTAAATACAATAATTTCTATAATAATATATAAAAAGAGATTACTCTTATTTATTATTTCAATGATTTGAATCGATACGAATCGTGGCTTATAAATTGCATTTACATTCACTAATTGCTAAAGGCTAGGTTATTTAAAAACAAGTTCGATAATGTCTACATTATATAGCGTGTTACTATTCAGCCGAGTAATGATCTTAAGTGGTACAATACGAAATTCATTTTTCACGCGGCGAACGCCAACGTCAGTCCAATTCACCTTGCTAATTACACAAGGATGTTAACAAGAATTAATCGTTGTACAAATTGTCGTAACTACATAATAAAATCAAGAAATGAATAATTATATTCGCCAGTTATTTGTTAATTTAATCTGATTTGTACCTTTTATGTGGTAAGCGACGAAATTATTTTTTTTTTCTTTTAGGCTTGCTCTACTTGTTGAGATAATACTGCAAAACTTCTTGTCAAATTAACGATATATTATACAAAATAAAATATCGCTAAATTTTTTCTTTAAAATAATTAAATTTACTTATTTAAAAATAGGTATATTTTATATTGCAAGTATGGTAAAGGTTACAATTTCTAATCGTTAGCCTTGTAAGTTTTGATAATGCACACCGTATTTATTTCTTCCTTTGTTGAATAATTAATTCAATCAAAATTATTGTGAAATCGGTAAACATTTGTGATATTAGCATAAATCAAAATGAGGAAGTATTTTCGATGTGAAGTAACTAGATCTGCAGACATCCAGGTAGCACAAAGTGACAGTTTAATTTGAATCCACTTTGAATATTATATAAGATGTTGAAATTTATTCATTAAGTAACATTACTGGATACGTAGTAGAATGACGAAAGGCTTAAAGTTCAAATTATAGATTTCTTAGGAAAACTTAACACTCAATCCAACAAGTGCATACTAGCTGTTACCCGCGGCTCCGCCCGCGTAAATACATTATCACTCAGGAACACTGTATTTTTTCGGGATAAAAAGTAGCCTATGTTTTAAACCAGAGCCTAAACTACTAAGATACCAAATTTCATCAAAATCCGTTTAGTAGTTTTTCCGTGAAAGAGTAACAAACATCCATCCATCCATACATACATCCTCACAAACTTTCACATTTATAATATTATTAGTAGGATTATTTTAATTTACTTATTTTGTTCAATATACGTCTAATAAAGTTTATTTTTATCAAACAGAAGAATCCGCATTTCATCATGTGCTTTCTATAGACTAAAGTGCATTTCGGCTGCCGGAACAAAAATCTTCGGCAATGTTGGCCGTATCTCGAACGCGAATACACTAATCTTGCGAGCGCAATAAAACTCGATTCTACATAGATTCGTATCGATACGGTCCATTACTCGATAACGAGTTACCGATACGTACAACACCTGCCTTACAATACTTTATTGCTATCCTCGCCTTAATAGTTGGATACGGAGTGAGGAATTAATGGTAGCATCTTACGGAATATCGTATTATCTTTATAATTATGTGGATGGTACGTGTACTGAGAGTTATGGATCTGAGCACGGTCATAATAAGTAAGGATTATAACATTTTAAAAAGAACTTAACTTTATTTAGTGATTGACCTTTTTTCCTATCGAAACTAAATGTCATAAACGCCGCTAATGATGATCCCTTAGCATCTAATATTATAAAAAGAAAAGATTTATTTGTTTGTTTCTTTGCATCGTATAGGAAAAACTAGACCAATTTTGATGAAATTTGGCACAGATATAGAATAGGCTACGGAGAAGGACATAGGTTACTTTTATCGCGGTATTATGGACGGTTCCCGCGGGATTTCCTTTCGCACGTACGAAGCCGCGGGCAATATCTATTAGTTAAAAGATTCAATTTAGTATTAAGCTATTTAGAAAAAAAATCCTAACTTACAATCGTTACATTAAAATATTAAAATCCATTATACTATGGATCTCATAGTTTTATAAAAATTAACAGAATTTTCTTCAAATCATTCTGGGAATGCTCTACCAAGGCGCTACTATTGTATAGTAGTTTTATTCTAATGGTTGCAGGTCGGGTCAGCCGTACCTACTGGGTGTAAGGATGTACTAGCTGGAGTGTAAGACAAGTAAACGCATAGACCGTTCCGCAGTTTTACAAATTCACACACAGCTAAGTAACCAATCCGTGTAAAACATTAATGTTTTATATCGCACTATCGAGTTTCTGGGATAATAAATCGCTTAAGCAAGCAAACAAACTGTTAAGTTACCAACCATAATTTTATACCACTTTAAGACGCTGATAAACAAAAACTACTTTCGACTTAAGATCTATTAGATACTGAAATAAAATCAGGAATACCTTTTGTGTATTGGAATACCATTTTGCGTCGATCTAGGTATAAAGTATTATTGATATTTTATAATGTACTAGCAGCCCTGTGCGCACTTCGTTGGGCGTAAAACATTTTTACTTATAAAAAATTAATTAATAAAACATCATCCAGTGGACTAAATTGTAAATTTAAACCAATCTCAAGTCCACTTGAACATATAAAATTTTCATAAAAATCGGTTCTGCATTTTAGAAGGAGTTCAATAACAAACACACACAGAATATTTATATGTATATAATGTAATGATAGACATTTTAATACCATTCTAGCATATCCATTTCTTTTATCCACTCACAATACTTAAAGCAGTCTCAAAAGTGAACATATTTGTGCGATTTTAACAAGAACTGCCGAAATTATAGTTGATGAGCATAGCGAAATCCTATATAATGAATTCGAAATGGCCTCTCAATCGAATCAATACATATTATTGACTCCTACAATAAACCAATTATTATTGAGAGCTACGCACGTTGAGCCGAGCAATAAATCTTAGAATATAGGGCAGGCAGGTGATTGCGATATAGACACTGTTTCTATACATGAGGAAGCTGTGAAAATAATTCATACATCTGTCAGCAACAACGGATTTAATGATTAATTAAACATTAAGAATACTGATTTATTAATTATATTGCAATTTTTAATAGTTTTTTATTCAACAAATTGAATAAAAATATTTATTACCCAGGAAAGTTTTATTCAATCTGTTGCATTAAATCTTATGACAATTAAAATTAAAATATATTTGGTACAATAACTTTATTAGTGCTAACGATTCTGCCTTATATTCTGCATGAATACTTTTTTGTCTCAACAACGCATTAGGAACTAGTTAGTTGTCTAATTCTATTTTCATTATTTTCGTGATAAAAACTAAATAATAGTAACGGAGTAAATCTAAAATGAATCAGACAATAAGTAAAACAGATTGCAAATAAATAGGCGTGAGATTACATGTTTAATTTTATGCTTATTTATAGCAGCTGCAAAAGTGTAACAATGAGTTAATAGAATACACTTTATAGGAATCATTTTAGTACTATTTTAAACTAAATAATATTAATGAAATCTCACAGATTTTTTTTTAAATATAAGGCACTTTAGCACTGACAGATTTTCAAACAATCTGCTTCTTTATCTACATGATAATACTAACGTGTTATTTAAAACTTGATAGCCTTATTTATAACCCATCACAAACATAATATCCATTATGATATTTATATAAATAACCTACGTCTGTCCCGCATAAATCGATCTATTAGTAAATCAACATTTGAAAGCTAGAAAGGTCTATCCAAGTCATATCGCTTAGCATAAAACCAGAAAATGAGTTGAAGCGTTAACGTTTATTGAACGGACAAGACTCTAGCACTGGGCAGTTTATTACGTATAGATAGGAACGGATTCGTGGAACGATTTCCCATTTTATGAATTGTGTGAACACGTTAGGCGTTCGAGTTAACGGTTACTTGACTTTGTTTGGTTATGCAAGTTGCAAATCTTGCATTTCATTAGTGTGTAACATAGGTTTAGGTAAAGTGAAGTAAAACTTTCGTAAGTTCTAAGTAAAAGCTTCATAAAATGTATAATTTGAATAATATTTCTGATTATTTTTATGGAGAGGTAAGCCTATTAGTTATTATTGTTTTGGTTCTATTAAGAATACTGTTAAAACTTTTAGTTAATCGATAAAATTATTTTTTCAGTTCAATTAGCTTCTGTTGTGAGCGTTTAACTCTGCAAGTAAATTATAGATTTATAATTGACATTAAAATATGAGGAAACGTTTAAAAATAATTAAACTCGTCGCAATTTCATTTTCACGCGTTAAATTATGATAAATATCTCGCAGGTGCGAATGGCCATTTAAAATAACCTGACTGGGTAATTTTCACCATATCACTGGCCTATAAAACCTTTATCAATCAATTCGGTCCAGTTCTGGCGTCCGGTTTGTGTGCAATCTGACATATTTATCAGGTGTTGATTGATTCATTCGAAATTTACTGATAAGTGGGAGCAGCGATTTCTAAGCTCCGTGAAAGCTGAGCTCTTGTACGTTTGTTCGTGACAGCAAATAATTAAGAAACGATTAAAACACAATCTTTGCAGACCAATGATTTATACGCTGCTTTCAACAACTAACTAGTTTAAAGTTGGATCGGAGTTAGATTCGCAAAAGTACGTACCTAATGCAAAGTTTTGTAGCTCAATAAATTGGAAGAATTATTTGTAACGATAGAAGCGACGATAAAATTGTCTATTGATATTTAAAAAATAAAATTTAGTAAAATCTAATCGTAGATTTAGTAACGAGCGATGTAGTAAGGGCCAAAGGATAAGGAAATGAATATTACCGTAGTCACGAAACCACTAATGAGTGTCCAACAAGCCAAATTACTTAATCACATTGCAATGTAATTTACAATCAATTAAACGTATTGGACGTCAGTTTTTGCTTAACGATTCGAGATTTGCAGTGATATTTTATTCATTTGCAAGTATCTATTGGATAAATTGTGCCTTATTAGAGCAACATTTCACAAACTAGATACTAATGTTAACCAATGCTAGTCTAATGTAACCTGATTTGAATTTGATTATTATATTTTATGTAATGATTTGGATTTTTTAAATGTAAAAAATATAATATAATATGTTATAAGAGTTATAAGAGAGCTCCGTGGCCTAGTGGGTAGACCGTTTGATTCGCACTTGAGAGAGTGCAGGTTCGATTCCCAGGTTGCGGCGTGTACCAATCAGAC
This sequence comes from Glaucopsyche alexis, assembly GCA_905404095.1. Lineage (NCBI taxonomy): Eukaryota > Metazoa > Arthropoda > Insecta > Lepidoptera > Lycaenidae > Glaucopsyche > Glaucopsyche alexis. Next base: position 17,987,316 of record FR990047.1, on the reverse strand, counting down.
TTTTTCAGATCTCAAGTACATTATACGGACGCTTTAAGGGAAAATATCGCGAGGAAACCAGCACATAGTTCGCTCAGACGTATTGACCAGGCATTCCTCTGGACTAGGCTATGTTGTGAGAATGCCGTATGTGCTTGGGAAACTATACGACATTTAAAAACCGACTGTCCCAGGCACTACAGTATTGCAAGAGTGGTTACTCTGCTCATAGAATACTGTGTATGTCATCCAATAACGGATGAAAAGGTCTTAGTTTTTTATAAATGTAATAATCACTATAGCTTTAGGAATATGTAGGTACATTGAATGCCTAAACCTTGAGTGAGGAAGTAAGAAATTAATTTAATCAAGTTTTTATGTTTATACGCGGAGTTATCTTGTCACATAATTAAGAATTATCTGGTAAAATACTGTATGTAGCTCGCCCTTACAAGCATAACAACTTATCAATAAGTCTTCTAGGAAATAGCGTTTCTTTTCTCAATCAGTATGCCTTCCAGCCTTATACGATGTTGTTAACGATTCTCTAACAAACGTAAAGAAATAATATTAGAAAAAAAGATAATAGTTTTACACGCGGTTTCCTGCTGCAGACATATCTTATCTTCTCTATCTGATCTAGATAGTATTAATGCGGCTATCGGCATTACTTAGCCATCAACATAGCTGATGCTCACAGACTCTGAAAGGGGACAATTATAATATGATGATTTTTATTTTACACACACACACACACACAAATAAACACACACACGCATACACACATTAATCGCGCAATATTATTCTCATTAGAAAAATAAAATAACAGACATAAATATAGCTTGAAGGTTGTAAAATTCAAACTGAATCTTGGCAATTTGCAAGACAGGCTTAGCCTAGTGCAGACGCCAATATCAAACAAGTAATGAGTCTGTATAAATGTTGATCTAATTGATCTAATTAATCATTAGATTATTTTATATTAGATTAATCATTAAAATAAAATTATTCTTATTCTTTTACGATTATTCCCATCAAAATAATATGATTTGGTAGCAATACGAAGTAAAATTGTTCCTTTATGCAAACTTTTGTTAAAATATAAAAAAAAAGTATTTCTAATGTTGGTATTAACTAATATTATACTCAACACTAGCAATAGAGATTGAGCTAAAGTAATGTTTATGGTATAAACATAACTTTAAAACCAGGAAGCCGTGTTAGCAAGCGAAGTCACACGAATCAACTAGTATAATTAGGAAAGACATTAATTCCGAATCACTTTCGTTGGGAACGTTGCATGTGCAGTGATGCTAATTAACATGCTATAACGAGCCGAGTTGAGTGGGATGATGATTTTATCTCAAAATAATGACATAATGGCATAGACTAGCTACGGCAGACATGACAAGTCCGTAATTGCCAATTCTGCATGCAAGATGCATAAAGTAACACGATATATAAATGCATAATATGAAAATCAAACTCTGCCGGTAATGTTGTGTTGAGAACTTGTTGAAGCTATTTTAGATCTAAAGGCAAAACTTAGTTGTTGTTGACAATCTACACTAATATCATAAAGAGAAAAGATTTGTTTGTTTGCATTGAATAGGCTCCGAAACTATTCGACCGATTTGATGTTATTTGTCACATGTTTTATAGAGTAGACCATGGAAAAGGACACAGGCTACTTTATCGCGGAAAAATGTACGATTCCCGTGCTATTTCGTTTTGCGCGCATAGTCGCGGGCAACATCTAGTGTCTAATATTTTTCAAGTATGAGAACAATTCGACATTGATACCTTATATCCTCTCAAGCGTCCCTTGCTGCCTTGCAGCAAGTGACAGCATGACTCTCAAGCGTCGCTTGCTACCTGGTGGCAAGCTGGGCACGCCCATAGAATAAATTTCTAATTTATAAGTGGTTTGTTTGTACCACATAATTTATACATTTATGTAATTAATATTAAGTTTTTTATGCGTATACTAAGTATTTTCCATAAATCTACTACAAATTACTTCAGAAAACCGAATGAAAAATATACGTTTTTATTGCTATTTTATTTCATAGTGAGTTTATGATTTTCTTGTGAAATGCATTTTGAATTGAACATTTTAGTAGAAATTTTATTAGAACGGTATTTATTCTAGAGTCTACGAATAGAATATATGGATAAGAATAAGTAAATTTATTACTATGACTGTTTTTGTAAGACATTACCGTCAAAATAGGCCTAGTTTCGGAGGGTTCAATGAGGGAGTTCCCTTATTGTACATTGTAAAAAAATAATGAGTTACTGTAATATTTAACATCCTAAACTGTATAAAAATATAAAAATATGTATATAATTATGTCCCAGTTACAGTTTATTGAGCAATCAAAACATGTACTACGTCAGATATTTTTCATAGTAATTGTAATTAGTTTTGCTCCAATCCTTGTTAGTACAACTGTTTTTGTATTAAATTTGTATGTATAATATATCAAATTACGTAAATAAAGCAACATTCACTATATAGAAACATAAATTTTATATTTATTTGAGTTTTAAAACAAAATATTAAAAAAGACGAAGTTTATGTGTTTGTATCAAGATTCCATTTATTAAATGAGTATTTTTCTAAATTCCATTTACGTCATCACTTAGGAAATCTATTCTACTTTTTAAATATATATCACATGCATAGGTAGTACATAAATTATAACAATATAATTTGGAGAAATAAAAATCGCGGGAATCGAAATTAGACTGACAATTTTATAGTAGGTAACTGTAACTTATTTTATATCGGTCTTTGAATTAAAATTTTATATATAATGTGTGCACCTACGTAAATTAAGCAAATTTTACTATAATTATAGAAACATAAATTTGGCCTTAGTTTATATTTGCAATAAAAATATAAGAAAAAGTCGTGTGTTGTGTTTGGATCAAGATTTCTTTTATTAAACTAGTATTTTTCTTAATTCCAATTATATTATCAATTAGGAAATTTAATCACCTTTCTAAATATATATAACATGCATATGTTTTATTCACATTAAAACATTATAATCTTGAAGAAAAACACGACGGAAACGTCATATGATTTATAGAGGTCGGTACTCCGTGCATCTGTCATGAGGGAATGAGGTCGTCCTCCTCCTTCCTCTCCGTAATGTGTGTGATGAGGTATCATTTGGCATGTTCCCACTTGAGTGTCAATAACGAAGTCAAAAGTAAACAATCAGTGCAAGTGTTTACGTTATTTGAAATGTTTACTTTCAAGAGGATAGGTACTTAATTATACTGAATCTAATAACTAATTTTGTATAAATCTGTTTCTATATTACGTAATCACTTAGGAAATTAATTATATTTTTAAATATATACATCATCCATAGGTTTTATTTACTTATTAACATTAAAATTGCGAAAAAAAATCGCGAAAAAAATTGCGGGAGAATGTAAGGAAAATTAATTTTTGGTGGCAAAAAGGCCCGACGCTTGTCTGCATAATCTGTCAAAGAGTGTCAAGGCGCTTGACAGGATATTTTACTTAAATTAAATCTAGTTAAATATACAAGCTGTGCTTAAGCGTTATTTCAATGGCTTCTACGGTTTTAGATTTTTATTACTTTTGTACTTAACTATAATATTAACTCGTATTCTGCCGTCCTAACGAAGAGTGCAGTAAGTCGAGTTTTTGGGCAAATTGGATTAAGACCTTATATTATGGTATAATATGGTCTTAACTCGATTTGCCCAAAAACTCGACTTACTGCACTCTTCGTTAGGACGGCAGTATTAAAATGCTGAAATAGTTGGGATAATTACGTACTCGTAGATACTTTAAGTTATTATCTAATATATGAATGATTGAAAAACTAGTTACGTTTTATTAATATTATATTAATGATGTCTTGAGCAAAACATTGTTATCTTGTTTTGTTTTACTAATACTATCTAAAATGTATGTCGACTGCATTCTTCAGTCGTTTTATCGATAAAATATCTCGCCAGAGAATTTGTAATAATTACCTTTCATTAATAAACTTTGCTTACAAAAATCAGAACATTCTTATAACCGTAACCTTTTCGATAAGCGAACCGTTAGACGTTTTACGTTATCACCTATATTAAATTAAACGCGAATTGAGATACCAGAGGAGCATAAACTTGGATGTGTATATGCGTTTTAATGACCCGCGTTTGATAAGGCGACCGCCTTTCGTGAAATAGCTAGATTGCATCTAAACTGCGTAGTTATTTGTGAATGGGCAGCCGATCTCAGCCGTTCGCACGTAATGCAGGAAACCTCTACCTCATTAATGTTTAATTGACTGTACAGTTATTAATGCGATTGACATTCGCAATATTTATTTAAGAATTAAACTCATAAATTACTTACCCCTCGAAGTGATATAATTACCGGATTACCGTAGCAATGTATCTACTTAAGAGTACGCAATAAGTAACTAACTGAATTTTAAAGATTTTTTTCGTCTAATTGACTCTATTCTAGAGTTTTCTAGAGATTGACATTATAGGTGTAGACATAATGTAAGCAATCTAAACAGGTTACCTAGGTACTTAAGTACATTGAGTGTTTGAGGAAACATAATGCGTTGATTAGCAACCGACATATGCATTAGTAGGCGAGTATATGGTGCGATCCAGGCTTTTTAACCGACGAGTCAGTAAAGTAGTAGTCGTTAAGATGCCTCAGTTTTTTCATGTCCGTTAGATTTATTCAGCTTCTACGATACTTTAGATAGCTCGGATAGGAAACAGATAATGATATGTTTACGTGTTTATGACTTTTACGTGTCTCGTATTTTTAATTTACTCTGAATCATGGGAATGAAAAATCTTTGTAACTTTTTAACCGACTTCCAAAAAAAGGAGGCGGTTATACGTTCGGCTATATATATATAAACTCAAACTCAAACTCAAAATTTTTATTTCCATGTAGGTTATAATATAACGCTTATAGAATGATGATGCCTACCACCGGTTCGGAAACTAGCCCGGCGAGAAGAACCGGCGTAAGAAACTCGCACGGGGCCACCTTTTAGCAAAAAGATGGGAAAATTGTTCTTTTCAAAAAATATTTTTACAATGTTGTAACTTAATCTATGTAACATTAGTTATAAGTACATAAAACATACTTAAGTACATAAAAGCAGCCTCGCATGGGGCCATCTTATTCCCAAGGTGTGCAATCGTTAATGAAATCACTGACTTTATAATAACCTTTAGCACACAAACGTTCTTTAACTACTTTTTTAAATTTATTAATAGACAGACTTTGAACGTTTTCTGGGATTCTATTGTATAGGCGTATACATTGACCTTTAAAAGATTTACTAACTTTACTTAGTCTGATCACCGGAATGTCTAATTTGTGTTTATTTCTAGTGTTCATGCAATGATTATTACTTTTCGTATTGAACATATTTAAATTTTTTCTAACATACAACACATTGTCTAAAATGTATTGAGAAGCGACGGTCAGAATTCCTATTTCTTTAAACTTTTCTCTCAGAGATTCAAAGCAGGACATTTTGTAAATAGAACGTATTGCTCGCTTCTGCAGCACAAATATTGTATTGATGTCGGCGGAATTTCCCCATAAAAGAATGCCGTAAGACATTCTACTGTGAAAATAACTAAAATAAACAAGTCGCGCCGTTTCTTCGTCAGAAATTTCCCTAATTTTTCTGGCTGCATATGCTGCAGAACTGAGTCTATCTGCAAGATTCGCAACATGAGGACCCCACTGTAATTTACTATCTAGTGTTATACCTAAAAATACAGTGGTGTCCACTAAGTTCATTTTCTCGTCATTTAATAGTATATTGGTTTGAACTTGCCCAATGTTGGGCAAAGTAAACTTTAAACATTTTGTTTTATTTGAATTAAAAAAAAAAAATATATATATAATACCAGCAAATATGAACGTGAGTTCTATAAAATATTGTAGGATATCGTTTGGGCTGGTAGCGACTTCAAAATTAACAAGATTAAGTAGAGAAATAGACAAATTTAAAAGGGGAATTATTTATAAAATAAGTTTTATTTCACACTTTTTTGTGTATTTTTACTTTGGAACTCGGTTTAATTTTTTATTAAAAAAAAAAATATATATATATATTGGGTTAAAATAAGAATTTATTTATTACGATCTGTTTGAATTTAATCTACAAATATAGAGTAGACAACAAAAACTTAAAGAACAATTTTAATTTCAATCTTTTAGTTCCAAGACTTTGAACTTAATTAAAGTTAAAAGCGATTATGCAATAACGACATTTTTGGACATCCGCATTACCAGAGGTTTTGTCAGTGCGTTACAGTATCTACTTAATACAAAAAGTCTCTTATCAATAATGTTTAATTAATGTCTGTTTCTACCTATTTACAGGAAAATGTAAAGTTATAATCTACTATTTCTTCCCATATTATTCAAACACACGTGTAACGACCACACCTTCAATAATTTTCAATTAACTTTACAAGATGCTATTAACCTTTATAAGTCGTTTTAGCGCTTAGCGATACAGTACTAAGTTAGCATTTCATAATAATCAGGCAATGTTCTGCTCACCATTAGTAAGGGAACTTTCAGGATAATCTCTAAAAAATGTAAAGCTTTAAATCTGCAAAAGATAGGCTAAATGTGAAAAGAATCTAAATTAATATAATACATTTTCAAATCAAATCATCTGAAGGGTTTTTCAACAGGGACGCTCTATTCTTCTATATCGATTGTGCATAGCGTCATCCATACCCCATACCTAGTTATAGTTTCAGTTTTCCGAAACATCACCTAGTGACATTTGTTTATCAATTTAAAAAAAATACTGTTTACCTACTCAAAACATATACCAAAATATGGATGTACGTGTACATTAGGGACGTACATACGAGTAGAACGAAATTCTTCAAAATGGTGCATTCCTAGAATCTTAACATCTATAGGTTCTCATAGTTTCAACGCACCAAAATAAAACGTATTGATATAGTGAAAACATAGGAATGGGACTGTCCTAGAATCTCCGAACATCTGTAGGTACTCGTGCTAGCGGATGGTGCATTCACTTTCACGGGATGATTTACAATAATCGCCGGCTTGTGAATTAGTGGCCCCACTTACAATTGCGTTGATATCGCACCACGCGCTTCCTGCACCGTGCGCCTGCGCAGCGACCTCCGCTTTCACTTGTTCCACACCATTTGAAAATTTACGCTAATGCATGGTTAGAAACACTTGGGTAATAAATAACTATAGTAGTGTATATCTACGTTCTCAATATGTTTCGGAAATCGTCACATTTAATAGATTATCTGCCATTTCCATAGAAAAACGATGATTGTTGAGGGTTATTGAGAAAGTGGATGCAAAATCCCTATTTTATCAAAACCGTGAGCAACAAATAAAAATTGAAAATCCACATACTTTCTTTAAATTTACATAGAATAAAAATTCCTCCATCCTTTTCAATGATTTTGAATTCTTTAAATACCAATTACATCTAAGATAGAATTTCAGATTCTTTTAGAAGCAAAATTTTATTTCAACATTGTGTAAAATATTATTTTTTACTAGATCAATAGAAGTAAAGCTAGGTTTTATAGTTGTGGGAACTGTTACAATTCCACTTTCACCTCCTGTCCTCGCAAAACCTTAACCTTCGGGGTTAAGCGGCAATTCCCCACATTATAATTTATGTTCACAGCTTCACTTTATATTATTGAAATAATATAAATCTCTGTTTAGACTATGCTAACTGCGAAATATTTTGTGTCGTAGTTTTCAATTGGAGAGATTTCCTGTTTATAATTCTGTTTCTATATCTTTTTGTTAACACTAATGCCTCAGAACGGCCAATGCCTAAGACGGGTTATGTATTTTAAGAGTATGTCACTTATATTACTATACATATATTATATACGTACGTTTGTACGTATTTACTTTTTTTTTCTTGGCACGGCCAACAGCCTAAACGGCTTGATGAATTTTAGCTTCAGTCACTTAGGGCTGGGGGGGTACTTACCTCCTAATTTTGATATACTTATATCAACATTTTAATAGGATTTTTTTTTCATTAAATAAGTAATAACGCTTTATTAATGTCTGTGTTTTAAAGATATTTTGTTTAATACGGTTTCAAAACGTTATGCTTTAATCATAATTATAAAATATAAATAATATGATCGTAACAAAATTATATTAATAAAAAGGTCAGATATATAATAAGCCCACTTATAATCTCACACTGTATTTACATAATATATGTTAAATAATAATAGGCCTAAACTAATACACCAAAACCACAGGAGTTCATTAGCACATAATTAAATACCAATTGATTTAAGTTGTCCTGTGTTATAAATTAAAAATTAATTACATTTAGAATTAATCTCAAGTTTTGTAGATTTTTTAAATTCCTATTTCAATTTGTTTTCCTTCTTCTTTGTTGACACAGTATATTCCTATCTTTCAATATCGTGTAGGGCCTCCTGAGATTCATTTATGATTTGTTACATACAGAAATAACGTATAAGATTATCTGAATCGACATTCCACAGTTATTTTTTGTTTGAACTTAGATTTGTTTGTTCACCTAAATACCACGATTTATAGCACATATTTTATTACATCCACTTTTCCAAACTTTCACACCATATTAATTCAGTTTAGTACTAAAGTGCATATTCGGTATTCATTAGTAGTTTGGCAATAAAATATAATGACTTAATTAATTTAAACCTCGGATCAAATGAAAACTAGACATGATTTATAGTTTACATGGTTTAATATGCATTTATAGTACCTAACTGAATTAACTTTTGGAAGGTTAGACTTTTTGCTTAAATTGTATATTTTACTTTTTTAATTTTTAATTACTTTGTGGTGGTCGGGGCACCAAGCAAATGTCATAAAAACAAAAATCCATAACTATTTCTCTTTGACGTATTGAGCACCATACTCGTTTCATTATTTTTATCAGGAATTTACTTCGAAAAAGTTTCTTGTACATGTTTAGAACATTTCGTACATATTTAGTAATTTCTAGCGGTAAGTCCATACGCTAAGTCCATACACAAAAGACACTCTTCTTTCAAATATCTGCAATAGGTTTCTTAAATAGTTATCAACTAGATGTTGTCCGTGACTATATTTTTCCGTGATGAAAAGTAACCTATGTCCTTTCTCGTGGTCCACTCTAAATCTGTGCCAAATTTCATCAAAATCGGTGTAGTATATTAGATGCAAACAAACAAACTTTTCCTTTTTATTATAATAGTATAAATTATAAGTATTCATAAGTCTTGCAATTTTTAAGTAAATACACCTATTTTAATAGGCAACTCCAGCAATGTTAATATATAATAACAAAAATCTAAGACCGTTTGCCAATCAAGTTATTCTTCAAATAAGTATGATTAGATAAGAATATACAGGAAACACAACTACCCTGAAATACACGTTAAAAGTTGCAGAAACGTTTAACGTGTTCAACGTAAAAAGTTGCAGAAACTTTTTGAACGATATGGGGTTTTGGCACACCCCGCTATCCTTCCGAAGGATGGCGGGAATTTATATAAATAAATTCTGGTGTCATAGTGTTCGGGGACATACCTACTCCTCCGAAACGGCTTTTACCGATTATTTTTTTTTTTTTTTGCATATTCGGTAGGTCTGAAAATCGGTCGTAATCTATTTTTTCAACCCCCAAATGATAATCGTAACCAACCCCTAAATATTTTTATTTTTTATTTTTTCGACATTTTTTTATCATTTATATATGATATGGCATTAAAAATACATACAATAACAAAACAACGTTTACCAGGTCAGCCAATATATAACATCTCTTTCATATTGAACACAAAATTGTATTCTAATATGCATAATATGTAAAGCAAGGGAATATTAGCAACACTTCGATTATGCCCTAAAATATTATTCAAACTTCAAAGGCAAGCGTTTCATTATGCTAATTAATTTCAAAGTAGCACGAGTTTTGAGAGGCAGCGAAAATTATAAGCTACACAAATTAAGCCTGAAAGTAGGCAGTTAAATATTTATATTAAGAAGAATGCCTAAGCTCTATTACCTACTGTATATTGTACCTCTTTTGTAACTTACTTTATAGTATAGTAAGAACTTGAAACTATTACTAGGAAACTCGTAAAAAATTTGATAATACGAATGTTTTATTATAGTCAACGGTCGTTAATTCGAGAGCAGTTTAGAAATTTACTATTGTAAATATGCCATACAAATATTTTGTATGACATTCTAATTTCTCAATTTAATCAAGAAAACTTTATAAAAAAAACTTTTTAAAGTAAATAATAGACTAAAAAGTTTTTTATAAAGTTATAGAAGACGACCTCCGTGGTTCAGTGGTTAGCGCGTTGGCGCTAAAGCCGGAGGGCGAGTTCGAATCCCGCCAGGGAACAAAAAAGTTTTCTAACGTGACGTGGTGTAAAAGCGTCCATAGATATTATAATTGATTTTATAAACTTTTTATTTATTAAATTGAGAAATTAGAACGTCAACCAAAACAATTGTATGTATTTAGTTTTCGACGATACGCTGCTCTTGTCACTTGGACTGCAACCAAAGTTAGCGTATGCGCTTGCCCGTCTCATAGGGCTATTGTTGCCAATAAAATGGCAAATTATGCAATTCCACGGTTCTATATACCATTGAATATGTATTCCCTTTTGCGAAGTATAGGCATTTACATAGATATAACTATATGGCGTTGGCATGCATACATTAATATATTTCAAATGTAATTCTAATTATTATCTTTAAGTACACTATAACAGAGCTGTAACAGCTTACTACGAAATTAACCTGACCTGGCAGTTTTTTACTGTCATATCCTAAACTTTTTAATATATTCTGTACCTAATTGGTATATATTTTCCAGTTTAGTTTTAAAAAATAGCTTTAAAATATGCTTATAATACTGTAAATAAAGTCGGCTATTTAATAAAACATTATTAAAACTAAAAAACATTTCTTCGTAAACCTAGACAATTTCATTGTGTATATACCTACTCGGTAACATCTGTACATTCCGTCGTCGTTGACAGCACTTTGCGTATGTAAAAAAATCGATTTAAAAAGAACACTTTTTGTATCTATTATACGATCTGTCACAGTGTACTTTGCATACAGATCCATGTCCCCGTTCGTTTGACTTGTGTACTGAAGTCGATGTACTAAATGGAATTTTTGCATTCAATGGTCAATCATTGATATGTGCTGGGCTTCTTTATACGCTCCTCACTAATGCAAAATAACTTTATTAATTTATGTTGATTTTATTCCGTTCGCAATGACATTTTTCACTTTGAATCGAAAAGAGATTAATTTTTTCAGGCACTCGATAAGTTAATAAAATTCGTATTTTATACCTACTTGCAACTATTAAATATAAATAGTTATAGAAAAGCAGAAACAATTAAATATTAAACTAAAATCTGAAGCCCAATTTTCCTTTTTTTGGTATAATCTCAGTTCGGTTAAGGCGCTGTCTCATTCGTATACCTACGCGTCAAACTGTGAGCGCACGAGCGGGACAACTGAAACCCCAAACCAGATTTAAAAGAGATTTTAAGTTGATAATATTTACGAGAATTATCCCCAGAATAAACGATCAAAACATACCTCATATTTTCACTAATCTATGCCGGTAAAAATATTTTTCAGTATAAATACCTGAAACAAAACAATAACAATTAGTAATGCAAAAATAAGCTATAGCTGATTTCGGTTCGGTTCGGTTATAGGTAACCGAAAACAAAATGTAATTATATAATAATTATATATTATTTTATAGATACTTAAATTATATTCTTCTGTTCCTAAACTTTATCAGTCTTGACTGATACATAAAAATCAAAATCGCTTAATATTTACATTTTGCAAGAATTTGATGTGAAACACGAAGTAGGTAGATATTTTCTCTAGGCACCTCTTACTACTAATATTAAGTGAAAATAATACCATATTATGAAATTATAAAAATCAAGGTCTTATGACTTGGACCACACATTTGGCCGCGTATTCATCTGCAAAGCAAATTGACGACTACGCATGCAAAGTAGGTGATGCACGCCGGATGTCAGCATTAGTACTTTAATAGGCTTTTGTTTTCAAAATAGTTTACAAGATAAAACTGTCACTTAAATAATAATCCATTATTCTCGATACTAGAGCACACGTTTGTGCTCCAGTTCAATACAATAGAAGAGAATATTGATACTGTACTCATTGCATACTAGCTGGTGCCTGCAACTTCGTTTGCGTGGAAATAATGGAAAGGGGAAATCTGTTTTTTTTTAAACGCAACTCCAATATAAAAGTACCTACTCTAAGTTACTCCTTGGCGTGTTAGTGACGTAACGACTCACGACTGAGACATAGTCAAGTTTTAATTCAAACTCAAACTCAAAATTTTTATTTCCATGTAGTTTATAAAATAACGCTTATAGAATCGTTCTACATGCCTACCACCGGTTCGGTAACTAGCCCGGCGAGAAGAACCGGCGTAAGAAACTCGCACGGGGCCACCTTTTAGCAAAAAGATGGAAAAATTGTTCTTTTCAAAAAAATATTTTTACAATGTTGTAATTGTAAAAATATAGGTTTTTTAGTAAAAACCTATTTTTATGCCACATTTACAGATGATAGTTCATCTGTAAATGTGGCATTTGGTTACAGTTAATTGAGGTCATCCAATCTGATTGATATTTAACTAAACATGGCTGTAATTCGTAGTTTTATTGTGTTGAATAAATTATTAATTTCTAATTATAATAAATGCATGTGAACAATTTTTGAAATAAAATAATCATATTTTAGTAGCTCAACATCATGCCTATTGCATAGGAGTCGGTCTCGAATAGTCTAATTAACGCAAATATTTAACGATTAGACTAAAACTGAAAGATAACTATAGAGAGTACCTAAGTTACCTAATTTATTTATATTTTTTATAAATAAATAAACTTAATAATTGATAGCAACTGTAAATCATAAATAGTAATTGAATTATATAAGAATTATGTTAAATTTAATATACAGTCCGGGTGTAGCGCGCCACAAAGTGTATACTTTGATGCAATTAGGGGTTTGGTACATACAATTACAGCGAGCGTGTAACTGGTAGTTGGTTAAGTATTATTCTATAACGAGGGATCACGTACACTCGTTACGAATGTTGCGAGGCAATACCCACTCGTCACGATCCACCTATAATAACAATAATATTTCGTAGCCTATAAGGGAACGCGCATCAGAATTAGGATGCGGCTACGAAAATCGCGTTTTTGGGACTTACAATGTTGATGACTGAGGGACGATGCAACAACGTTGAACAAAGTGAATAATAATCATCAAAGAAGTTCAAATTGAATTTAATTAAAAAAAAATAAGGCATTTAAAGCTAATATCCATAAGCTCACCAGCTCAAAAATACAATCGCATTAAATACCTTATGAGCTAATATAAAACTAGATCTATTAAATGCAACAGCAAAAACCTTGTTTAATAGTCTAATCTAACATTATTGAATAGCCTGTGTGATAAGAATAACAAAACGCTTTTTCACTCATATTTTCAATTACATCGATTAATATTTTCTAAGATAAGCTTAATAAAAACTAAACATTAAATAGAACATAAGATAGCCAAATCCAGAATCCAACTCTTACATTATTATCAGGATTACTGATACAGAACTATAACGACCGTGAGCTGGGGTATACAAAACGCCCAAGTCCTTAAGTGGTACCTAATCTGTACATCTAAATTAGGACTAGTGCTCATAGTAAACTTGCTCGTTTCGGGGCGTCAGCGTTAAAACTTTGTCGGTGTGGAGCGATTATCATACAATAGCCACTTGCGATGCGACCGCGGTGACAGATACGCGTTTCCTGTACCCGAAATAGGCGGCCATTTTGTTTACGGATTTCACGCGACCACAAAATGGCTGATATACTTTTATTTTTATTTTGAGTTGCCCAAAGCCTGTAAGTTAATGTTTTCATACAATTAATGCCGTTTACATCCTTTTTTTACGCACTCTAGTATACGTGTGAAAAAGGAGATAAAAGTTTAGCGAAAATCTATACATTTTGTTTGTTTGTATTATATTGAATAGGCTTCGAATCTACTGGACCAATTTCGATAACATTCAGCACAGATATAAGTAGAGTATAACCACGAGGAAGAACATAGACTCTTTATTGTAAACTAGCTATTCCCCGCGGCCCGCCTGCGTAAATACTGTATCCCAAAGGAATACTGTACTTTTTCCGGATAAAAAGTACCCTATGTTTTAATCCAGAGCCTAAACTACTACCATACCAAATTTCATCGAAATCCATTCAGTACTTTTTGTGTGAAAGACTAACAAATGTCCATCCAACCATGCATACATCCATCTATCCATCAATCCATCCTCACAAACTTTCACATTTATAATATTAGTAGGATGAACACTTTTATAAAAGACGCGGCCAACATGTGCTTCTGATACAAAATGAGTTAAAAACAAGCATTTTTTTAAATAGCACATATTATATTGTTTAACCGTTTATGTATTCTTAAAGCTTATTAGAGTAAGTTGTAGGTTTAGACCAAAAACTGTCTAGTATAAGCAATTACTCGTATATCTAAAGTCATTACCCTCGTGAAACGGAGGTTGTTATATGGAAAATGTTTCTCACGTCATCTCATACGAGATAATCTGCTACGTGATCATATACCGTGACGCGTATACAATCCCATTTGCCTTAGTATGAAACAACTGAATATTATAAGTCGTACATAAGCAAAATATTGACCTCTTTCCCATTGCGGAAAGCGTATGAAGAATGAAAAACTTCATTTTCAATACACGTACCTACTTACTGATGGTTCACTTGACTTAAACAGATGGTATTAAAAGTAATGAAAAAATATTTTTAAGAATCTGGGCCTTTAGAAAAGATGCATTCGATAATTTCACGACGAAGTTCGAAAACAAAATGTATAGGATTTGACGTAAGGCTTTGCAAGCAACATGTCACTTAGCGATGACTTATGTCAAATCCCATACATTTTGATTTCGAACTTCACCGTCGAAATTGTCGAATGCATCTTGACGAATGCGATTATGAGTGATCGCACTTAAACTTGAAATTTGTACATAATCACAGATATCATTTGTACCCGAGATCGTAGCCACCGCAAAATTACACCGAAATCGAAAAAACGATCGATTAACTCGAAATCCGTCTGATTATCCGAGTTGAACCATTATACTGCACTTATCGTTATAACTCGGATATATCAAATGAAATGTAATATCGCATCCTTTTTGTGGTGTCGATACCGGCCTGCAGGGTATTCGCTTTTGGCTGCGGGTGGCTTGAATTACACTAACTTGATCGCAAACCCATTCTTTTTAAGCTTCAGACAATAAACTAAACGAACATAATATCTAAATCTCACTATCCATTACAAATAAGATGGGTGTAACTACAATCCTTGGAACTCAATCCTTCAAAATAATCTTACAAAACGTCACATATATAAAGGGCAGATCGACATGCGTATACCTACATATGTATACTATTGTTATCATTAAATACGAAATATACAGTAGGCCCTGGAAAACCGTATACAGTTTTCTAAAGTGAGCCTGAACATAAATTTCCATGTTCAACATTCATTACCAATTCTAAGAAATCTCGGAAGATACGAATCCTCATAAGCTGGTACGGTTTCCATCGTTAGGTTCATGATTAGATGTATACGAATATTTCTAAATCCATATGACAGGATAAGTTAATATTCTTTACGTGCGCGCATTACGTCCGTTCATAAAAGCTGGAAGCTTGAGAACCGCCACATATCTTCGGAAATCGTGACCGCTGATCGACGCAACGTTATAAGTATCCTCACAAATATATTCTTCCTACTTTTTCCTTAATTTCATAAATATTTTCATGTTCGTTCGGGAAGAAGTCAATAATATAATTATGTGTCTTTAAGTTATTGTTTACACTATCAAAACGTAACCGAAATACATTTCAGTTATAGAACAATATTTAGATAGTAAGTTTTTATATTAATTGTATTTACCTAACTACTTATTTTTAAATAAACAATATTATATTTTTGAACAATATGAAAAAGCTCTCGACTCTATTACTTTCTACTGTACTTTTCAATAGTTAAATAGCACTAGAAGTTAAAAGCGCTTCAGTTTAAAGTAAATTCCGCAATAATACACAGGCTAAGATAGCTACTTAAAATGAACTTGGTGAGTACTTACTGTGGCTATTTTAGCAATTGGGAATTGTGAAACAGAAAAAAATATACTCTCTCTAATAATTATTATCTACAGTACATTCAGTATGAGACAGTAAGAGGTAGAGATGATTTATAACAATATATTTATAATCTTTGACCCACAAGTATGTTTAAAATATGTTACCGAGTAAATGCAAATTCAAAGAGAAGTAAACGAAATATGAAATTCCAAATGTAAGATTTTCTAGCCATATATTGTGGACGACGGACCCCGTGCCATCGCGATCACGACTTTTTGCTCCTTATGAATTCTAAAACTAATATATCGTGTTGTTACATCTGTTTATCTGGTTCGTTCGTAGAAAATGACGATAGTGTCGTGGAATGTTTCAAATGTATGTTCCTAGTTTGCTGATTGTAATTTTGAATGATGCAGTATAATTCCTTATGTCAAAAACTGGACAATGATGGAATTTATACTATTGAGGTTTTGTAATTCATCACTGTTAATTCGTACTTCACCCACAGAAACGATATAGCAATTATCTATTATTTATTCTACAGCTGTGTGATATTTTGATATTCTTTTTTCTAGTGTTTATTTTATCTTTTTTTTTATTTATTTAAAATATACTTTTGTCAATAGGTATAGACCTATTGACAAAACTCTATTCGAATTAATAAACTATTAGCTTTCATTTAATAATAAATGCCTTCTTTTGACACTGAATTAAATATAGTTGATGTAAGGATGCCTATAATTATCTTAAACCACCAATAATTTTGTCTTTCGTAATAATATTGTAATATATTTAATATATGCTAAATATTTTTACAGTAGTTACCATATTTTATAAGTGTATTGCTAGAGGGAAAAATTAAACACAGAGAAATTGTCGGAATCAATTTTATACTTGTTAGCGAAATGCGTTTATCTTACGAGACTATGGTCCCTCGTGCCTTGTGTTTTAGGTTGAATTTTGGCTGGCATAATTTATCAAATTGCATACATATTGGTTCTCGGATCGTGAATTTCCACCACGAATAAGTGATACTAGTAATATATTATAGCACTCAGAGCGACAGAATGAGGCAGAGCAGTCACTACTGGTGCAAGTAATTGATCCATAATGGCATGATAAACGCTCGGGGTGCATTAAGAAATACCTAAACCTTTTGCAATGTAAAACTGCGTTCTAAGTATAAGTGTGAATTCATGAATTCACACATTAAATTTTGAACATTTAAACTTAAAAATAAATCTACGAAACTGTAAAATTCTACGAAAAATAGTACAATACATTGTTATGTTTACCTACTATCACCACTAGATAGTAATTGGGTGCCACTACTACAAACTACCCCTCTACTAGAAACAACAGACGTGTATTAATAATTTTGTCCAAACCATATCGGCCGTCAAATTACACATAATAACGAGCCAAGTGTTTCTGAAAACAAAAAACAATTTGCCTCCACAAGAGGAAAAGAAAAAACAAAAATCCATTTATTTCTTACAATTCCCAGTGATTACGGCGCCCAGAATTTCCGCAGTCGTTTCCAAAGACAGAGCTTTGAGTTTTTAGGCGGAGTTCACACTGTGTGCCATAGTTTTATTCGTATGTATTTTCTATGCCTACCTTATAATAATATAATGATAGCCTTACACGGGAAGCAAAATATGTTAGCTTAAAAATATTATTATGTTAGCTGTGGTTCTAAATTACATTTGACGACCACTGTGTCTCAGTGGTTAGCGCGTCGGCTCTGAAGGCGGAAGTCGCGGGTTCGAATCCTACCGAAAGGACCAAAAGTTTTTCTGCATTCCTGGGTCTTGGATGTGTATTAAAAATATATGTATAGTTTAAAATGTTAAATATATGAATAGTTATTATCAGAATTAAATATATTTATGTTGTCTGGTACCTGTGATACAAGTTCTTCGGATTCCTACTTAGTACTGAACCAGTTTGACGTGGTGTGGAAGCGCCTATAGATATTTTATTATAAAATTATACTTTATAGCACCATGATAATATGGTTATTTCCTAAAACTACCTTATAATGTTACACAATGTTTATACATAAACTACCTGCGTAAATACTGTAAATCTCTCGGGAACACTGTATTTTTTCGGGATAAAACGTAGCCTTTGTTTTAATCCAGAGCCTAAACTAGTACCATACCTAATTTCATCAAAATCCGTTTAGTAGTTTTTGCGTGAAGGAGTATCAAACATCCATTTATACATCCTCACAAATTTTCACATTAATAATATTAGTAGGATATGCATTTGTAATATGTATTTTATTGCTTATTTATTTTAAAAATATAAAATAGTAACTCATTCGTTATTAATAAAACGGGGTACTTTTGTATCTGCAAATGTATCAACGTATGTCAATAAAACTTTTATGCACACAGCCTTACATTTTGGTTATTAAAGTGTGTCCATTGACAACTATCTTTTTCTACTCCGTGTTTCTGAACAACCTCTAATGATGGAGTTGCGGTTAAGCTCTTATTAATTCTGTCTCACTCACACTTACGGGAATTCGTGAAATTGAAATGAGACGCTGAACCCAATCAGATTGGGTACGTGAGCTCCATTACTCCTGGTAGGGTGTGGTTACACCACCTTTGGGGTACCAAAGGTAGTGTAACCGCAGGTAGAGTCTGTGAAACTACCTTTGTTTTTTTTTAATTAATAGACTTTTTAGCTAGTTTACCTTAGTTTATAAAGTGTTGACGTAAACACCGTGTCCAAAAAATATCTCCAACATAAAATTAGGGAGGTACAATGCCAAGCGAAGTCTTGACTTGAAAAATATATGATTGTAGATTACATACATTTTTAGGGTTATCGAGTTCGGGAAAACCCTCATTGTATGACACATTATAACTCTGGCATTCACGAATTCCTAAGGTATCTACTTCCATAGAATTTTAATGAAGCAAAAGAACCTTGGCTTCTTCGCTGCCTTTTATAGAGATAAAAAATATAACGTTGGGAAAAACCATTGTTTTATATGTTTAAAACTGTGGGTAGAATCATAAAACCCCTAATGAATACTTCTAGAAAATAATAGCTACCTACTGCAACTTACAAGTTAATCCCAGTCTAGTTCCCAGTGACTAGTAGTGAAAAACGATGATTAAATTTTAGCTGAGGAATACAGTTATCCTGAATTTTATTTCTTGTCTTATCACGTAAATTTAAAAATAGAACATGCAAACTTCATCAATTGAATGTGCGATTCATCATCTTTCTACTTTGAAAATATTTAATGGCCCGTTTCAATAACCTATCTATCTATGGCTAGCCGCACACACACCATATTAGTGACAATAAAGCTCATATTGACAATAATATTGCTTGTGTGCGGGCCATATTGCCGTTTTTTGTATGTGTTGACTAGTACTGACAAATTTATTCTGTCAATAATATTGCACGTCTGCGGCTAGCCTATAACTATTTGTTAAAAACGTCGACATTCAATCATTTGCCGGGTTTTTGCGATACAAGTTTGACTATTTTAACAAATAGTTTATTGGAAGGTAGATTATAGAAACGGGCCGTTAGTCATCATCGTCCTGAACTGAAAAATTGACAAATTCATACATTATTTGTTTGCATAATTAAAACTGTGAGGGGGTGGAGTTATTAAATAATGACAGTGCGCGGCGCGGCCGGGCGGCGGCGGGCGGCGCGTCCAATGAGCGTGCGTGCGCGGCGCCCAATTGCGGCGAGTCGCGGCGGATGCGCGCCGACACGGTTTTTGCCCGCCATGCCGCGGCCGTAATGACACACGAAAATCCACGAATATTTACGAAGACGAAATTAAACAAAAGTGAGGTACTGCGTGAATCGTAAGGGTCCATCCACACATTACGTCACAGTGGATGGAGGAGGGAGTCATACTAAATGTCACAATACATGTTAAATACAGGTACAGGGATACTAAAAAGCGTGACATGGGGGGGAGGGATTCAAAAAGTCGAAAATTTGAGTGACGTAATATGTGGATGGTCTCTAATACGAGAAATAATTTTCGAAAACACTGACTTACATGCCTAGCTGTGTCCAGTAAACAGTTACAGTAAGCAAAGACCAATGTAACTCTACATTTAACTCTACATTATCAACACTATAAAAAACTCTGTAAATATTATAATTTTATAGCTATCAATAAAAAATTAACTCTTTTAAATAATAATAAAATACAATTTTTTAATATTTTTGTAGGTATAGGTAGGTACAGTTACAATTTTCATATTATCTATTACGAGTCGTGGAAATATCAAACAATAATTAATTTAATTTGTTAAATTGATAACTCTACGCTTTAATTAATCTCTAGATGGTCGGTGTCAAGATCTCATGCTACTATAGGCATTAAATTTCAGTGGTTTTCTCGCAAAATAAAACAAAAATTTATTATTTTTGGATGACTCATATGCCGCTACGTTAAGGGTTATAATTAAACGACTTTTATTTTTACAACGGCCAATGTAAATCCATGTTCTGGTGTAAAATTTAAAGTTACGCTGCTGATATAAATTCGTATTGACAGAGGTAATTTTATATACGAAGGAAATATTTTATGGGAAAACGTACTTCTTCAATGCCAATCTTACTTTACTTTTATTTCGTAAACACAATTACTGTACATATATATTTATATATTATGTATCGAATTACAGCTTAAATTATCCTCCGAAAACAGTAGCTCTATGGCTACTGTTTTCGGAGGATACATGACACTATTGTCATATTATGACAGTACTGCTTACATAAATTTTGTACTAGCGGATGCCCGCGGCTCCGCCCGTGTAAGTACAGTAACCGACGGGAATCTTACATGTCCAAATTGGCGATAAAAAGTAGCCTATGTTCTTTCCCGTGGTCTACTTTATATCTGTGCCAAATTTCATGATAATAGACTCAGTAGTTTTTACGTAAAACTGTAAATAAAGTATCCCACGAGAACTGTACCAATAAAAAGTTGCCTTTGTCCTTTCTCAGGCTCTAGACTATCTGTGTACCAAATTTCATTTAAATCAGTTCAGTAGTTTTGGCGTGAAAGACGGACAAACAGACAGACACACACACTTTCCCATAATATTAGTATGGATATACCACTTTGACACATTTTGCATCGAGACTAGAGGAAGAATATTATTGGAATATAATGGCTATTGCCTATATTATCCTACCATGTAATATTTTTTCTTTAAATGGACAAAACATTGTCAATTCTTACCAATACTACACCATCCTACAACACAATAACTCAGAGATGAATCGGCTGCACAACGTGTACGGCGAACGCGTCATATTTCGCTGTCTCCACGCCGGCCGCCGTACATAAATCAGATCTATTACAACGCATTAGAGTCCAAATTGGCTGCAAACGATTATTACGACTTAAAGTTGTCATAACTCGGCCCTAAGTCCGTCATAAAGTAGGCCGCGCGGGGGGCACGATAAGCAACTATTTGCATACAACATGTGACTTGACGAATAAAACAGGAGCGTGGATAGGCTTTTGTCTTCGTATTTATACTTTTGAGATAAGAATTCAAATCGTTAGGCGTTTTTATTGACGTGAAAATAACTTTGTAACTTGATACTTAGGTACGCTGTAAAGTAGTGTGGAAAAATGAATTTTATATTATGCTATTGGCTTACATTACACAAAAAAGCTTATAAAGATAATAAAAGAAAAGCTTGACGGATCCATCCATCCTTACTTACTTACGGCCGTTTTCAATATCGTATCTACAATTAAGAATAGATAGCCAATCTACCATTAAAAATAGATAGGAAATGCGTTTCACAATCAAAGATAGGACCTATTTATTCTTGTCCAATCACCATTGAAGAATTGCATCCGTCCCTCTCGCCTATGCAAGCCTTTTGAAATGTTTCATTCCATGCTAAGTACATAACAATTCATGTTTTAAAACATTATATATTTATTTTGCAATTAATATATTTATTAGTTAAGACCATAAATATTGTCTTAAAATTGAGAATCAAACCTCGGGATGATTTTTTACTATAATTATCATGTTTTTTTTTATTAAATACAATAGTGAAATATAACAGATTGATGCTAGGAGTCGCGTGAAAAGGAATGTAAATTTTTAAATGAAATCAAATTTCGAAGCAAAGAGAGCAACTTTACACTACCTACGTTACCTATATGAAGTGGCACTCCGAATTTAAAAAATGTGTTCGAACTTCAAAATTATAACATAGCTTTTTTACGTAGAAAATAACCATTATATAAAAGTGCAATAGATTCGAGCCTGAAATGAAAAAATACGTTGGATACATATTTTTGTCGATTTTATTGTATTAAAAAGTTAAATAAAACAACAAAATAACTAAAATGCAATCATTTTATTGCATTTTAAAGAAAATAAAATACATAAGTAAGGCTACATTTTCATGAGTGTTTCTTTTTTGTTTTTTGAAAACTGCTCGAGGGAACGTAGCCTTAATATCAGTTGTTAAATCCAGAGAGAATGTAACTACTACGTAACTTAAATGGCACTCGGAATAAAAAAAGCTTTTCTTTTAGCTTTTTTACGTATTATCTTCTAAAGTGCAAAAGATTCAAGCCTAGAATAAAAAAAGAACTGTACGTAGGTTATTGTTTTCAATTTTATATTTAGGTCTCAATTATTAAGTTATAAAGTTAAATAAAACAATAAACAACAAAACAACTATAATTCGATCGTTTTTATTGCATTAAAAAAATACAAAAGTAAGGCTACATTCCCACGAGCGTTTTTATGTGATCGCGACTGAAAAAACTACACTATATTAAATAGAACTTTGATACGACACAGCTAAAAATCGTATACATGAGACACTTCGATTTTCAGCTCTATTGTAGATTAGGTGCGGAGTTCTATTTACAGTGCAGTTTTTCCTCTCCACAACAAAACTCTCGTGGATACGAGGGCTAAAGGTTGGTAACCAAAATATTTCAGATTACCACATTATTAAACAACATATCCTGATTAACTTCAGCGGTTATCCTTTGGTGCAAAATAAGTAGGTACACTTTTGTAGGCCTAGCAGGCCATTAATTAACAGCGGCGTAACGTAACGTTATACTAATGAGAATCTTGAAATATGTTCATGTTGTCATAATTATTATTGCGTGCCCTTGAAATTGGAATCCAATACCTGCAAATTATGAAATTATATTACATTTTATTATTAAGATTTTTGTTATATTATACACATCCATGACCCAGGAACACAGAAAAACTTTTTGTTCCTTCTGCAGGATTCGAACCCGACCCCAGGCATTGAGCCACAGAGGTCGTCAAACAAATATAATCTTATGTCTTTTCAATAAAACGAGAAGTTAAAATATGGTAAAATTTTATACAAATACTCACCGATATTATTTGAGTAGCATGTATAAACAGTGGATAATATACATGAAGTTTTTATCAAAATCACTGTTTCATCATAATAAATATGATTTCGAGTTCACTCAACACCTACGATGTTGGTTCACTTCACTAAAAATTACAGTTTTTTGCAAATAACAAAACATGAGTTAGCAAATTCTGTAAAAGTTGAAAATAATTTTTCAAATCAAATAGAATAGTATTTCGTAGTTTGAAATTTAAAATTAATCTGCTATTTCTGCTTAACCAATCACAGGCGATGTGTGAAAGAGTATACACGATAAAAGAGCGAGCAAAGTATGTGGTTTGCACAGACGAATAATATCAGGTATAATTTTGAATTTCGAACGCCAATACTTACGATCGCCAGTTGAGACTTGCGACACCTTGGTGAAATCTATACATATTCTATACTAATATAATAAAGAAGAAAAGTTTGTTTGTTTGCATCGAATAGGCTCTGAATCTACTAGACCGATTTTAATGAAATTTGGCACAGATATAGAATAGACCACGAGGAAGGACATAGGCTACCTTTTATCGCGGCAAAGTGTACGGTTACCGCGGGATATTTTTTGTCGCGCGCAACATCTAGTTTATAAAAAAGAGGAAAAGCTTGTTTGTTTGTTTGTTGCATTGAATAGGCTCCGAAACTACTGGACCGATTTTGATAAAATTTGGCACAGACGTAGAGTAGACCACGGGGAAGGACATAGGCTATTTTTTATTGAGGAAAAATGTAAGGTTTCTAAGAAATTAACTTTCACGCGAACGATGTCGTGGGCGACATCTAGTTAATAATATTACGATAAGTTTAAATTGATAAATATGACAGTGGCAAAGACATGTTATATATGCACAGAGTTCAAAACATGCAGAATGAGTGTTCGATCACATTTGCATGCAGCGTACTGTGTCCAAAACCATGGCGAAACACCGCCCCACCCGCATTTTTTAATTTTTTCTCTTTACACTTACAAAACAAACCGCGTTGTTATATTACGACAATTAGGAATTCAATAAAAAATTATTGAAAAAAAGTTGGGTAAAATATTCCGTTATTCTGTGGCAACATAATATTATGTGTGGATAACCATTCCAATTTGGAGTGGTTGTGACGGCCTCACTTTCAAGCGCGTTGACGGCTTCTGGATGATTTCTGTATTCTGTGTATATATGTTAGACGAGGCATGTTGAGGTAAAAAAGTGTCTCCAGTTAGTTGGCCCCACTTTTGGGATTTTTGGGGCCATTATGAAATTTGAAGTATCGTGAAAAAAAGATGGCTGATATTCGAATAATGGTGAAAACAATATGACTGACATTTGAAGTATGGTGAAAACCGTACTTCAAATGTCCGTAACTTTCTAATGCAAGATTTGTTTTCTCAAATGTTACTGCGTGATAGCTTAACTTGAGTTTTGAAATCTTTAAACAGTGGTCAATAGTCGATACCTAGTAGAAGTCGAAGATGTCTCCAAATTCACAGTGAAACAAAATTTGGAAAATTGTTATTTGTACAATGTTTGAGGTTGTAAAATGTGCTGCCTGAGACATAATATATGATACTCAAGCTCAAGTTAAAGCAGTTTTGTGAAAGAGAACAGCAGCATCAAGGTATTTTAACACTGCCATAAAAATGCTGGCAACATTTTGTTGCGCAAATATTAAAATAATAATTACATACACATTAAGAACCGAAATATCATAAAAATAATAGGTACATGAACAACAAGGTACACATTGCTATCCTCGGCAAAACGCCCGATTTTGGCAGATAAGCAAATGACGTTATCTCGGTAAGCTCGGCCCACCGGAGATTAAGTTAAAACTTATATTGAAATGCAGATATAGCTATCTGGATTTCATTTATATGAACTTACAAATCTCTAGTAGGCTATCCGTCTTCGTCTTCTTCTACTTCCGTAGATAGGATGTGCTGCTTCGACAGGAAACGCCTACTGCCAGTAGGTTATTGAAACGCAAGTAAGGACAAAAAGATAGATTTGCCTACCGTTAGTAGCAAGGATTTTGGATAGATAGAATATTGAAAACGGCCGTTAATCAAATAGGTATCTAACCTATGAACTAAGGAAGAGTCGTAAAATATTTTTTAAATCGACAAAAACCTTGCATTTTCTTGTTACTCCTGCAGAGAAAACACAAAGATTATTCAGCGTTGGCTGTTATTCACGAATATGTGGGCAGTATTTGTATACGCTTGGTTTTTATGCTAATCTCTTATAACAGATAGGAGCTTTCGTCGCACGTACATTTTATCGCCAAGGATTCTTTATTATAGGAAGACGTGAATCAAAATAATTTTTTGCAAAATTAATGCAAACACAAGTTCGAATACAACACATTTGTAAAGTCGTAAACTTGAAAATATTTTTTGCTATTTGAATTTAAGTTACTTAAAAAACATTTTTTATGAAAATTTTTCTTATTCCTTCATAGTCGACCATAGTCTTCATTGACTTTAATTTAAATTATGCAACACATTGTGACCCGTCAATTAGAGCTAAACTTATTCTAATCTAAATCAATATCTAATTTAATATTATTGCTTTAAATTTTGAAGCTCCCAAACGGATCTAAATCAAGTTTGGCAGTTTAACGACTATTGGCATAATAAATTCAATACCTACCTATTAAGATTTTTTTAAATTTACTTATTTAGCACAAGTCGGAAGACATTGTATTATTTAAAAATGTGCTTTCTCAAATAATATCTTAACTAGTAATATTAAAATCGAACTTATTGAACTTATTTGTACAAAGAGTAAAAATAAGATTAAAATATTATATTAGGAATAACTTTTAAAAGTTGACGCCTGTTCGATTTGCTGTAAATGCGTCCATGTTTAAAAAGCCTAGATTTATTCCCCGTCCGTATGTTATTGAGTATTGAATGCGCCCCGATATTCAATACGCGGTAGAAATATCCATCAACTGAAATGCATTAGACCATAAATGCCCCGGCACCGCATTTTCCAACGCATATAAAACGAGTATAAAGAATTTATTGCAAATGAGTAAATAGTATTAACGTACCCTTTCCCGGTAAACTGTTTAATTTGAAGTACATATTATATCGAAGTACATAAGTTTACATTTGGAATACCTACTATCACTTTTGAATTACTAAAGAGATTAGAAAATACAAACTCATTACCTTCTCTTGAAAAACATTAAAGTCAGTAATGAACAAATAAAGTTATCTGATGTAGATAATATTATGTAATAAACAATGAAATACCTAAAATAATCTAACTAAGAGCACTTCGGGACATGTCTAAGGAGGCTTCCGAAATCATCAACATACAATCGGTTTATTTTTTAAAGTGAAACGCCTTTATTTTTTATGATCTTGATCATAAATGATTTGGATATAACGCTATTTCATCTGTATAAAGACATCTATCGGAAACTGCTTATTGTTCATAAATAACAACTTAACTGTCTTATGTACGGCTCAAATCACAGCTGACAGCACTGTAAGTGTAGGTACAAATTTTAATTTTTCTATCATTTTACTATTATTTTTAAGGACGATGAGAATATTTTTAGATTATAATAATGAATCCCTACTGTAATGTATGGGGACGGGGGAGCCATAACTAAAATACAATAGTTATTTTATGTATACCAGTAGTTTACAACAGATGGACGGACAGACGGACAGTTTTATTAAACTATAAAGATTTATTGTAGTTACTACAGAACCCTCAAAGGCATTGGTCAGGCTAGTTGCGTGCTCGCCTAGAAGAGATGATGATGTTGCGAGATCAGATACCGTGACTAAGAAGCAAATGACTTTGTAATACACGCCGTTTACCAGATATTTCTTTTATTGAATCAACGCGATCTCGTATCTGATCGACTTTAAATATTAATTTATAGTTCGCTTCTCGGAATATCGGTCATGTGATAATGAACACGCGAAGTGTAATGATTATGCCAATTAAGAACGTAACATGCGACATGAAGCAGCGGTTGTGTTAACAATAAATTAAGCTTAAGCATTAAGTAAATCAAATTTTGAGCAGTGTCATCCATGATAGTTAATAATATTATCCTGTAAAGTAGTAAGGATGCCTGAATAAATCCGAAAAACTCATTCGTGTGATTTCCTATAGATTTATTTTCATGTGTACAATTATTGCCAACCTTATACTATAAACGCAAAGATTTCAAAACTCAAGATATGCTATGACATACATTTGACAGAACAAATCTTCATACAAGAAAAAGTTACGCCATCTTGGTCAACATCATACTTCAAATATCAGCCATCTTGTTTTTACCATATTCCAAATGTTAAAATGGCCCCAAAAATATCAAAAGTGGGGCCATTTAACTGGATACATTTTTTGCCTCAACATGTATCCAGTTAAATGGCCAGATTTATTTTCATGTGTACAATTATTGCCAACCTTATACTATAAACGCAAAGATTTCAAAACTCAAGATATGCTATGACGTACATTTGACAAAATAAATCTTCATACAAGAAAAAGTTACGCCATCTTGGTCAACATCATACTTCAAATATCAGCCATCTTGTTTTTACCATATTCCAAATGTTAAAATGGCCCCAAAAATATCAAAAGTGGGGCCATTTAACTGGAGACACTTTTTGCCTCAACATGCCTCGTCTATAATATATACGTCTATGTATAAACGAGCAATTGTTGTATTTATGTAATCAGAATCTCGACAATGGCTTCAATTATTATCATGAAATTCAATACACAAGAGGCTGGTGATTATTGCTTAGTAAGTGAAGTTAAAGTGAACTTTTAGTTTGCATTAAATTAAATAAAAAAACATTTTTTCGTTGTTATAACTTATATATTTCTCGAACATCCAGGAATTCGCAAGATCCGGGAATAAAATAGGTCGAAAAATCAGCAACCCTAGTTCGGTACCATTGTCTATACGACTATTAGTACTAATATAAAAATTAGTTTGTTGTATGGATTTCATAAACATTTAAAAAAGTCAGGTTTGTTGTTTGGTTTTCCTCTAAGCCTTAGCCTAGTGGCAGACAGAAAGACGGATGGACAGACAACTAAATGTAAGTAATAGTATCCCGTAATCGGTAAAAACCCTTTAGGTATGGATTCCTAAAAATGATGTCTTAAGTTTTAAAAAGTTGTAAAAAACATATCGTACTTTTAAAAGCTGATCATAAATTTATTTATCCAGTGTTTATATAGTTACGTTTTAACGATAATCTCTTGCATAAACCGCGATTAGATTACATGGATTACTTCCTAAATATTGCAACATTATCGAATTCGTTACATATTAGAGATTACCGCGCGTGTAATTAATTTTAAATTGCCTATTATTCGGCATCCATAATAACGCCTATCTAACGGTATGTTTTAGGTATTATTAGATAAATTCTATAACAGCCTGTTTCAATAACCAATCTACGAATAACTCTTTGTTAAAAAAGTCGATTTCGTATCGCAAAAAACCGGCAAATGATTGAAAGATGACATTTTCAACACATAGTTATTGGTAATTAAGTTAATGAAACGGGCCGTAAGAAAACAATATTTCCATTATCAACTTCTAATGTTAATATTTTTGATATTCATTTATTTAAAGTGTATATCTTATGTAAGTATTAAATTAAAATCTCGACCTGAGACGCATTAGGTCTGATGTGGAATATCACAAGTTTAGAGGAGAGCCAAAAGAAAGATATTGTCAAAATCGGGTCAAAACTTTTGTTTATTATCGAATAGGCTAACAAAAATAGTATAATGTTTTAGATAAGTCGTGTACCTTTGTATCAGTACAGTAATAAAACCAGTCACAGTTAAATAATAATATTTTATTAATCAAAAACTACTTTTTTGGTGACATCCAACCTTATGCTCGTACAGAGTTATTAAACGACGAATGTTTTTAATTCTATTTACTGATCCAACTTTATGCCTGCAATTTTTTGGTAAATTCAATGCGTATTGTAAGCTTTTTTAAAACATGTAACATTATGTTTGACCAAAACTAGAAATTTTGTTTCGTCCGATCTATTTATGAGGCATTTAAATTAATTATTATTAAGTACATAATATAAGGTCATAGTTAATAAAATAAAATTTAAAAAATAATAAAAACTCAAACATTATGACTTTAAAACTTATGTTTTAAACTAAAAGAATGGAAACATTATTAAAATTAATCTATACTATCTATACTTCTATACTAATATAATAAACAAGAAAAGTTTGTTTGTTTGCATTGAATAGGCTCCGAAACTACTGGACCGATTTTGATGAAAATTGGCACTGATGTAAAGTAGACCATGAGGAAGGATATAGGCTACTGTTTATCGCGGAAAAATGTACGGTTTTAGTTAATTGTGTAACTTAATTTGTTTAATTTTGTTTTTCCATTTGGTTCAGTGTCAATAAGCATTAAAATAATAAGGGGCATTTTTATATGGAGCCCGTCCCCACTACTGTAGCACTACAAGACAAATATCAAATAAAATGTCTTAAAAAGTGTGTCATTTTATCGTATGACGAAAAATCTCTAAGCCATTGGAGAAAAAAGTTAATGAGGGTAAAAGGTTAAAAAAAAGTTTAAAAAATAATCTTTTATTATTGCATAATTTCATAGTGTTGCTAATAAGAAACAATTATTATTGGGAAGTAATGGTATACAGCAAACTTCATAAAAGTGTTACATTTTCATAAACTGCCTCATATTTTGAAGAAATGTATGGAGTAATAATAAAATGCTAAAAATAAGCTCTTTCCTTAATTCTTCAAAATCTCGAATTGCGATACTTCATACTATCGAATGGTGCAATAATACAAAATGTATTTTTTTTCACTATCTATGGGTTCGAATCCTGGCTAGGAAAATATTGAGTTATCAGAAATCAAATGATGCAGTTTGTATATTTTTAACGGGCAATTGGCCCACCACACTTACCCACCACTGCAACTCCTGTGTAGCCGGGATCGACAGTGGTAACCAACCGCAAAAACCCTTTGATATGATCTCAGGGGTGCCCGAGGGACATGCTAAATCTGTCTTGGAACCCGCAACGAAATTAATCAGAAGATTGTAGGAGGAATAGGAAGTATTCCAGTCCCCCCCCCCCCCCCCAAGCAAAGCGGGAGACAGCAAAAATTGTGATGACAAAAAAGTCAGAATTAAAGGGGAAGCACCACGGGAATAACATGTTTTTTTATGACTACAAGACAGAATGTAATTAAATGTTTTAATTTATAATATGACAATTAATTACAATGCATTTATAATGACAAAATAGTGTAGCATTGTTTCCAATAGTACTTATGACAAAAACGTTTGAAAGCCCGGAAGTATTTGTATATGTATTTTCACCATGTATATGTATTTTTTACTTTTTTTTCTGTACATAATCATTTTTAAATTATTTTTGCTATTTAATTATATGTATTTTATTGTAATAGTTTTATCAGCATCATTAGATTTTACATAAACCAATTTTCCAGGTCAGGATTCGAACCCGCAAATTAGGAAACAAATAGGTACATTTTGTATTATTGCACCATTCGATATGAAGTAAGAAATGAGTAAGTAAGAAATTATCAAAAACCACACCATGCAAGTAAGAAACAAATTTCCAGAAAAAATTATTATGTGCGAAAAATTTAAAGAAAGAGCTTATTTTTAGCATTTTATTATTATTCCATACATTTCTTCAAAATATGAGGCAGTTTATCAAAATATAACATTTTTCTGTGTTATATACACACTTACATACACTTCAATAGATTGCTGTATACCATTACTTCCCAAAAATTGTTCCTTATTATATAAACACTATAAAATGGTGCAATAATACAGAATTATTTTTTTACACCTTTTTTATCCTTTAACCCTTATTAACTTTTTTCTCCTCAGATTTAGAGATTTTTCGTCATACAATAAAATTACACACCTTTTAAGCCCTTTCATTTGATATTATATGTCTTACTAGCTGTTTCCCGCGGCTCCGCCCGCGTAAATATAATATCGGGTATCCCGCGGGAACACTGTACTTTTCCGGGATAAAAAGAAGCTTATGTTGTAATCCAAAGCCTAAACTACTACCGTACCAAATTTCATCGAAATCCGTTCAGTAGTTTTGCGTAGTAGCGTGAAAGAGGAACAAACATCCATCCATCTATCCATACATCCTCACAAACTTTCACTTTTATAATATTAGTAAGATAGTACTACAGTAGTAGGGACAGGCTCCATACAAAAATGCCTCTTCTTCTTTACACGTATATGAAGGTTTCAGCTCACGACCGTTGATAGGTCAAGCCACCGTCGCGCCGAAAACGGTCGAGTGACCGGCGATAATGTCCGATGTAATTTTATCGCGCTGGTGTGCGGTCACAAAGTCAATGGAATACTGTTTCTTCTTCACATAGGCATTTCTGTACAACGATAAAGTAGCACTTTTTAAAGGCATAAGGACTAATTGTGTTTGTAGACCTTAACCAAACAAATAATTTTTTCGAGGCATAACACTATATCTCAAGATACGACATATACATTTTACTTTTACCAACAATCCTTGTAGAATAAAGTCGAATGACAAAATAGTCCCTTTATTACGCGTAAAATAATTTACAAGCATAAAAGCTGAAGTCAACGTTCGACCTCTTAATTAAACCAAAATTTTAAGCATAAATTCTGTAGTTGCTATAAAGCCTTATTCCACGATATAAATTTAAAAATTCGACACATACAACCTTATGCATTCCTATAATTATAAGAACTAAAAGAGATAGAATTATGATTCTTATATGCTTAGAAAGAGCGCGAGATACTGGTTTCAGCTGACTAATAAAGTTATTTATCCGATCTCGACATTCGACCTTATGCGTCTCAGGTCGAGAAATAGTTTTTCAAAGAACTTATAAAATATTCGTTACTTATGTTACACTTGTACAATCGATTAGAAATTTGTTCACTCCAAACCGCAGATTAAATATTTTTTATAATAATATGTGCTTCAAACCACACACGAAAAAGTGTAGGTAATAAATATAAGAAATGCGTGACTTCATTTGAAGTTTTTATAGTATAAAGTACTCAATTAATTAATTGACTGAAATTAGTCTTAGTAACAAGAAATTCAAAATCGTTATTCAACGTCCATACAAGAAGATGTTACATTATGTATCAATTTTCTAGACGCATGGGTTTTTTATTTCAAACAACTTACTTGTTCGAGATAATCTCTAACCTTTTGCGATACATAATTTGTAAGTATACTCGCGAAGAAAGTGTTTACATTCAAAATTATTTCATAGAAAATTAATAATAATAATATATAATAATAATAAATAAGAATAAATTCTTTAGTTTCACACTTTTCACTGTAGGTAACTAAGTACAAAAGGTGTTACATTATTATTTGAGTCACAAAATATGTTTTATCATATTATATTCATTTTATCAAAAATTATAATATTTTTAAATTAATCCATACAAACAATTACTTATTACATAATAAATAAAAATAAAAGATAACCCATTTCATTAGGTACATACATAATCAACAAAATTACCTCGTCATACTTCATTAAATATTATCATAATGTACAAAAATACTTACATATAACTTGAATTTGATATTAATATTCTACACACTATAATTCACTACAATACAACTCGCTAAAGTATATTTATAATTTTGTAAATCGAATGCGCGTTGATGTCTTTTAGATTGGAAGACAATTTATAAGCGCACGGCGCGTCTGAAAAACCATTTGGCACTGGGACTACTCCCAATGCCAAATACATATTCTATTTTCAAACTCTATCTTACTTAGCTAACGTAGTTTTAAAAGAACAATTTTCCATCTTTTTGGAAAAAGATGGCCCCGCGCGAGTTTCTTACGCCGGTTCATCTCGCCGGGCTAGTTCCCGCACCGGTGGTAGGCATCATGTATACCGACGTTCAAAATTTTTTACCAACTTTTAATGAACATTTTTGACTTTGGCTTTGACTATCTTGAACATTCTTGAGTCTTGGTATTCTTTGGGATGTGCAATAACATGGTGCGATCGACAGTACCTGGCTGTACTAGGGCTGTATCTAATTAATTTCTAAAGCGGCAACAACGCGGCGGGGACTCCTCTATCCGCGCGGCCATTACCGGGGAATGCTATAGCAGAATTAATGACGTATCCATACCGCCTTATCATAGTACGTCGACTTTTTAATTATACCATCTTTTGTTGCTATTTAATATTGTTGTCGTAGGTGTGGAATGTAAATAAATGGTTAGTCATGACTCAACTAGCAATATCATTGAAACACTTGCTCTAGAACTCTAGAAGAGTAGTCAGACTCTTCGAACTCTTCAAATTTAGATCAATTGTTTTGAATAGACACATAATATAATAAAACATTATCTTTCAAACATAAAACCATCACTTTCGTTACTGGAGATGAAACTATTTCCGCTGCTGTAATTTTTACGCCGTAACGAATATTCGCCGAGATAAGTTCTCACAAAAAGGAAATAAGAAGGAACATGACAATTATTTTGTCATCATTTTATATCGTTTGCAATAAAAAGCGGCATAAATCTAGTGCCTTCAAATTGAAGACATAAACAGTGATGAGCAAAGACGTATCTTGCTTATTTGTTTGGTAACCAACAACATCATCAGAGCTGAGGATTTCGAGTGTAATGCGCGGATAAACACCGGCTGGCGAATTGTGTTTGGTAGCGTTATGATACAACCCGCTCCCAGGCAATGATTATAGGAATTAAGAAAATTACAGGCAGGAACCTTGACGCGGTGTGGCAGGATAAAAACTGAGTAGATTATATTATGAGCACAGAATGAGATTTTGAAATCGACTTAAACATTCGCTACATAATAAGCTCGAGCGAAATGTCAGTGTTAGGTACATCTTTGTTTGAAAACTTACTTTTTAGGGTTCTGAACCTCGGAAGGAATAAACGAAACCCTTATAGGATCACTTTATTGTCCATCCAAATGTCTGTCAAGACTTTAGTTGGATTATCTAAGGTCAATGCCCTTTTTCTCTGTAACGTCTCCACGTTACAGAGAAAAGCTGGAATTTATATCAAATACTCAGGTCTACTGTCCCTTGGAGCTGTGAAAAAATCAACCTTCTAAGATAAAGCCGTTTATGCCGCAAATTTTTAACACTCGCAAACTCAAACTTACAGTGTACTTCCCGTGAACTTCGAACTACTTCCGTGGTAGAGCCATGCTTCGGCACGAATGGGCCGGCTCGACCGGAGAAATACCACGGGCTCACAGAAAACCGACGTGAAACAGCGTTTGCGCTGTGTTTCGCCGAGTGAGTGAGTTTACCGGAGGCCCAATCCCCTACCCTATTCCCTTCCCTACCCTCCCCTATTACCCTATTTCCTCTTAAAAGGCCGGCAACGCACTTGCAGCTCTTCTGATGCTGCGAGTGTCCATGGGCGACGGAAGTTGCTTTCCATCAGGTGACCCGTTTGCTCGTTTGCCCCCTTATTTTATAAAAAAAAAAAAAAAAAAAAAAAAAAGAACTCAGAATCTTGAAATTTGGCACGAAGAAACGTCTTATAGCACAGATAAAGGAAAAATTACGAAAACCGTAAATTTTTACTTACATTATGTAATAATAATATTATTTATAATTTGAAACTTACAACCCTTTCTTCATGAACGCGTAGAGGTATTAAATTGAAATTCATATCAAATAATCAGGTCTATAAAATACTTTTAAGCTGTAACAAAATCACTACAGGTTTGTACGGAACCCTCGGTGCGCGAGTCTGACTCGCACTTGGCCGGTTTTTTTATTACAACTGCCTTTGAATCTACTTCATTCCATATCGGATTGGCCTCTTAAATATACTATATCATAACCTTACAGGAATTTACTATAAAATCATGAATCTTTATAAAATTAGCTAACGGCAGTCGTGAAGTAGGATGTAGATAGTCCGTCTGGCTTGCATTATCTTGATACATTAAAACAATGCGGGGTAACGGTCAACTTATAATTGCAAATGTCTCTGGATGATGTCCCGACTTAATCAGACGTTTGCTTTAAATCTATTGCTTGTCGAACATTTTCTATATTATCAGACCAGCATTAACTGCCCGCGGCTTCACCCGCGTGAAATAAAATTGTTAAGTTTCATCCCCTATTTTACCCCCTTGGGGGTTGAATTTTGAAAAATCCTTCCTAAGTGAATGCCTAAAAAACAAACTAGATTATAACGAGCAACGATTTCTAAATTAATAATTATAATTACTTGATAAGCTTTAAATATTGATTTCTAAACCACAGTATATAAAATAGAGTTCATAATCGAACTTAATTATTGATGCAAAAAAAATCCAATAATGTTATGGTGTTATCATTTCGATCTCTGATTCTTCTCCTTATGACAAATCCCAGATGTTCTTTAGGAGAAGTGTTATATAATATGTGACTTTGTCTTTTCTACACTAATATTTAAACTTTGTTTGTATGTTTGTTTGTTTGTAATGAATAGGCTCAAAAAGTACTGGACCGATTTCAAAAATTCTTTCACCATTCGAAAGCTACATTATCCACGAGTAACATAGGCTAAATTTTATTTTGGAAAAAAATAGGGTTCTGTAAGATATTTCGGTTTTTCGGACACAAGGTGTAAAAAATCAACCAGAAAAGTTACTTATTTTGCGTACGCTGCCTCAACTATAAAAGATAGAACCATAAAATGTTCTAATTAATTGTAGATCTTATAAATATCTACAAAAAAGTCCGCGACACACTATACCTATCTATGTCGAGTGAGGCACAACAACCATTTTTTTATTTAGAAATCTTGAATTTTTTTTGGACTATATTTAAACGCGTTTATTTTACTCATGCTATTAATCCTTATCAAAATAAATTATTTCATCACTAAGTACAGTTTATGTAGATAATATTTGGTCTTCGAATAATTAAAATTGGATGTTTGGTTTTGAAGTTATGGTGAAATTAAAATATTACGATTTCTGCTGCACGGCCCGTTGCGAAGTGGGTATCACCAAGGCGGGGGTGCGCGTCCGAAGTTTAGATTATTGGGTAAATTTTTTGTTTTTTGTTCGTTGTAACTATGATGGATAGGTACTTGAATACCTATTTATTTAGTGTTTGTTGTATTGTTAGTCCTGA
This sequence comes from Glaucopsyche alexis, assembly GCA_905404095.1. Classification (NCBI taxonomy): domain Eukaryota; kingdom Metazoa; phylum Arthropoda; class Insecta; order Lepidoptera; family Lycaenidae; genus Glaucopsyche; species Glaucopsyche alexis. The sequence goes on along the minus strand of FR990047.1, from coordinate 17,950,385 downwards.
AGAGTATAGGTATTTCATACGATAAAAGTATACCCACCTACTTATTTCATTGAGTTTTAGTAGGTACCTATATTAATTTGTTTCTGATTGTTTTGAACTTTAGACTAGATTTCGCCCGTTTTGTTAGAGGTTTAAATACATTCTGTAGTATTTAGTATCAGTATTGTACCCGTGCGAAGCCGGGGCGGGTCGCTAGTTTTAAATAAATCTACTTTATCGGCATTGAGAGTGTAATTTCAAGGGCGCGTCACGTGACGACAATTTGGATATAACCTCATAGATATATCGCCATCTATCGGAAGTTGCTTATACTTCTTACATCACAACCTAACTTTTAATAGTACGGCTCAATACACAAATATCGCTAGGTGTGCAAATTTTATGATAAGAGTATTTTTAGGTTTTAAGTGATTAATGAAGTTTCAGTTCTGTCACCTGTATTCTATACATGTAATATTTTAAAGGAAAGTAAAACTATCGATTATTTATGAAATATCAATCTATTTGATTTTAAAAATACGTATTGATGACAAAAATTTAAATATTATTTAAAAAAAAACAATCAACAAAAATTCGCATGCAAAATAGCCTGTATATATAAATCCAGGCAACCTAATTCGATTATTTAGAAGGCGCGGCGGTGCAAAAACATATAAATCTGGAGTTGTTCTCATATTCCGATTTACAATGTAATCACAATGGGAATTCGTGCATTCGTAAGAAACAATAACAATTTAACAGTAAAAGTCACAAATACGATAATAACATTTTTTGCACAACGTCTCCTTAATACGAAAGGCAAATCATCTTATATTTTTTCTTCAAAAGTTTCGCGTCTCGATCGGCCAAAGCTACGATGATTTTGATTGATGACAATAATGCTTTGTTTTGCCACTACATATCAGTAATACTTTTTATATACCTTGATGACTGTATTACTAAAATCAATTATTTTGCTCTCTATATATTCTTGTTTTGAACCAGTTTCTATTTTAGATCATAAAGATGTGTAAAGACTGTCATTGAAAGGTCGCTATTTGATACTGATGAATGAATATTTATGAATGATACAATAAAAGTAAATAAAATTATAAGATACATATTTTGTTTTATACAAAGTTAGTCATAATTGGGTACTTACTTAAATCTAGAATAACATATTTTAAGAACTGGTTTCATTATTTCATTGTCACAGCGGTATAGGTGTTATAATCTTAAGAATGAATAGTCCAATTTTTTATCGTCACGTTTTAGCTAGCATTATTTATTTTTACTACAAAGTCATAGCGGTTATTCATATATAGGTGTAGAGCCTTATAATGTATGAACATAATAGGGGATTGGACTACATCTGAAATATGTAGTTTCGTTTATATTCAGAAATATAGAGGAATTACTACTTGGTAAAAAAATATATTATTTTATGTGTAGTTTACTAATTAAATACATTTAAAAAGTACCAAAAAAAATTTTTTTTTTTTTTGCGAAATTGGTAAATAAAACCTACATCATTAGTTTACTCACATCATATACAAAAACATTCATTATGGTAAGTATGAACTTAAACGCACAAATATGTGAGATATTTACAAATATATTCCGGCGGCCATATATGTACTTCATATACTACAACCTACAAGTGACGTCATTTGTAGGTCGACTTTAGTATGGAGCGTTTTTAGGAGGCTCGCGAATTTTTTTATACAAATCGCTGTACCTTTGAAAATATTGACTTTTGATATACGGTTTCTTCTGAGAAGTTACTCATATTTAAGAGTACTATTTATTTATGCAATAAAAAAAATAGTCCGATCGCCTATTGTATATTGCATTGTGACAACTATCACTATCTATTTTTTAACCGACTTCCCAAAAAAGGAGGCGGTTATACGTTCGGCTGTATATATTTTTTTTTTTTTTTTTATTTTTTTTGTATGTTCAACGATTACTCCGCCGCCTGTGGACCGATTTTCAAATTTTTTTCTGTGATGTATAGGGTGTAATCCCAAATTGGTCCTTTTGATATCAAAGTGGTGACCTGATGATGGGATCCATGAGGAATCGAGGGAACTCCTCGAAATTTATATGGACACATATGGTGATTTTGACTTTTTCTGAAGTAGTTCAAGCATATGCTACCAAAAAGTAAGATTTTGCTCCAAGGTATACCCTGGATCCAAAAGTACAGAATAGAACTCCTGACTCCTTATAGATACATGTTTGGGGATTTCAGCGTTGTTTAAAGAACTGCAAGCATATGCCACCTTGTCAGTTAGAGTAATCATCATCATCATCACCACTATCACACCATACATCATCAGATTATGATGATATAAAAGGTATTTCTCATAGTATTTTACACTAACACGGAGATCATTGAACATTACTCTGCCGTTTATGAACCTATTTGCAAAATTCTTTTGTTGTTGTAAAGGGTTTAATTCGAAATTAGTCCTTTAGTCACTAAAGTGGAAACCTGATGATGCGAGCCATGAGGAATCGAGGGAACTCCTCAAAATTTATATCCACACATATAGTGATTTTGACTTTTACTGAAGTAACACAAGCATATACTACAAAAAAAATAAGATATTGTACCTAGGTATACCCTGGATCCAAAAGCACTGTACAGAACTCCTCAGTCTTTAAAGATGTGCGTTTGGAAATTTCGGCATTGTTTAAAGAACTGCAAGCATATGCCACTTTATAACTTACAGTAATCATCATCATCATCTTAATAGCAATACCTAATGGAAGCTTGGCGATTATTTAATTATACATTCGACCGTTTAGTTTAGACGTTCTTAAGACGTATTAATAACTTAACAAAATATATCACTAAAAAGGGTGAAATTATTATTTTTAAACAAAAAATTAAACCGACTTCCAAAGTAAAAATACACAAAAAAGTATGAAATAAAACTTAATCTCTAAATAATTCCCCTTTCAAATTCGGCAAAAATTTTTACTATTTCTCTACTCAATCTTATTAATTTTGAAGTCGGTACCAGCAAATATGAACGTAAGTTGTATAAAATATTGTAGAATATTGTTTGGGCTGGTGCCGATTTCAAAATTAAGAAGATTGAGTAGAGAAATAGTAAAAATTTTAGCCGAATTTGAAAGGGGAATTATTTAGAGATTAAGTTTTATTTCATACTTTTTTGTGTATTTTTACTTTGGAAGTCGGTTTAATTTTTTGTTTTTTATACTTAAAAGTGAACAAAAGTGTACAATACGGCCGATGTATCTTGGCGAGTCTGAACTTCGCGCAGAAGGTTGCGCAATAACTGTTTCTAAGTGTTTTCGTATTTATTTTATTGGTACTAATTGGTAACCTGTATTAGGGAAATTTATTAGTACATAGGTATATAAAAATATTACAATAACAGTTTTCTCACGAGTTGTACATGCGCTAAAGTTCGCAGAGCCTATGTTCAGACCCGTCAAGATACAGCGGCCGTAGTGTACATTTTCATTAGCGCTGGTGTTTCAGTCTGCGCGTTGTGCCCCGGACGAACTCAGATATTGATCTATCACCCGAGAGTAGTCACGAAATTGTTCAATTTACCTTCATTATTTATTATCTGTGAGAATATCCCGATAGTGTTAATAGAAATACGAGATACATTAAGCAAGCATTGTTTTGACGACTTGCCTTTGTACAATATTTATCTTGTATGTTTCGAATTGCGATAGAAAGAAAGCCAAGTGAACGTGGTTTAGGTGAATTGTTAGTTAGCATTATTAAATCATAGATATCCTGTGTCATCACATTTAACCTCATAATCCTGAATCGCGCTATCGAAGTTTTCTAAGATCGGTACTGTATATACAACATCCGAAATGCATACTAGTGGGTCATGCCGACATGATCAAGCATACCATCTCACACTATAAGTAGGTAATAAAATATAAAAGACGATGTCCCTGCTAACTCACTTATTTTTTTTAATTCATTCCTAAAGGGTCCAAATTTTGTATAGTGAAATACTGAATAACTGAATGGATGGCATTGAATTTTGGCACGTAGATAGTTATTATAACGTAGATATCCGTTAAAAAGGATTTTTCGAAACATATACCCCGCGGGGCTGCAATGAGATCCACGCGGACGAAGGAAATAAAATAAAAGAAGAATAATAATGAAGATTCAATAAAAGGAATCCAAATTCTACACACGTCTATATAAGTTATTACATTTCTTCAAAATATTTCAGCGTATACACTTTAACGACTTTATTATACATCTAGACTCAGATTGTTTATGTGAGCGGAGAAGACAGGTTCCGTATATTGTGATGGTTAAGAATTCACTATGCGCGGGTTTAAGTGGTCCATAAAAACTTATGCGATCCCCGTTCCACGCGAACCGAAAAGATTTCAAAGCCCCACCCATACTTTAATTAAGACACGACTCCAAGAACGGAGCAGGATTTACATAAAATACTTCAATAGTCATGACAATTTAACACGAAATAGTTAAAAATTGAATTTGATGTTTCCGGATGTCTCATATGAAAATGTCAATGAATCATAGTGTAACCTAGTAAATAATAAAAATATTTACACAGCGGTTAGGTTATACAACGTTGCTGTCTCTGTCTGATACATTGGAAAAGTCACTTGACTGACAAAGATAGCAAAGTTTTATACGTCAAAAGTCTGTAATTTTTCTTTTTTTTTTGTGATGAACTTGACGCTGACATGAATTATCATTAACACTCTCTGCTAATCAGGTCCTCCTGTCTCCATAATGAATTAGGCTGAAAAAATCAAAGCATTGAAAATAGAACTCTGTACCAATACGATAGAGCTGTAAATCGGACACACGATGTGACAACAGACTGTCACATTTGACATTGACATTTAACCCAAAACTCGTGTGTTCGATTTTCAACTCTATAGTAAGAGTCCAGAACAGCCTCCGTGGTCTAGTGGTTCGAGCATTGGCTCTCGACTCGGAGGTCGTGGGTTCGATTCCCACAAGGGAACAACAAAAAAAAATGTTGTTTCCAAGTTTGGTTAGGACAATGCAGGCTGATCACCTGATTGTCTGACAAGAAAGATGATCCATGCGTCGGATGGGCATGTAAAAAGTCGGTCCTGCGCCTGATCTCTCGCCAGTCGTGTCGGTCATCCGTCCCACTGGGTTACGAGAGTAAAAGGAAGAGAGAGTGATCTAGTGTACTGCGCACACACTTGGGCACTATAAAATTACTCCTGCGTAACTGGCCTGGTTTCAATGAAACCGGCCACCGTCACCGAGATCGGTGTGGGGAGTTATTATAAGAGTCCAGAGTTCTATTTTTAATGCTTTGATTTTTTTCCAGTCGGAAATATTCCGATAAGTAATATAGCCTTAAGCCTCATTTACACAAGGAGAGTTTCTCGACCGGGTGCAGGCGACAATGTCAGGCGAGAATATTCTTGCATAGTGTAAACAACCTTTGAAGGCGAAAATCGTATGGCGAAACTCGTATACGAGAATATGATACGATATTCTCGCCCAAATCGTACGATAAACTCTCCTTGTGTAAATCAGGACTTAGGCTAAACAATGTACTTTAGCCTACTTCGAGCTGACAGAAACGTATCAAAGGATTGTTAATATTTGCAGATTTCCTTAAAATATTTTCCTCAACCATTTTGAGCGTATTGAGAGCTGAAATTAATAATAATATCTATGGACGCTTCTATGCCACGTCAATTATGTCCCGTGGTAAGTTCTCGAAGAACTTGTGCTACGAGTACCAGACAACGGAAATATATTTAACACTTTTATAATATACACATATTTAGGATTTTTATTGAATTATGCTAGCTGTTTCCCGCGGCTCCGCCCGCGTAAATATGGTATCGGGAATCCCATGAGAATATTGTACTTTTTCGGTATAAAAAGTACCCTATGTTTTAATCCAGATCCTAAACTACCAAATTTCATCGAAGTCCGTTCAGTAGTTTCTGCGTGAAAGAGTAACAAACATCCATCCGTCCATACATATATCCATCCATACTCACAAACTTTCACATATAAAATATTAGTAGGACACATATTTAATACACACCCATGACCCTGGAGCATAGAAAACTTTTTGTTCCTTGGGTGGGATCGAACCTACGACTTGAGCACTAATGTGCATAGCCTATAAGCCACAGAGATCGTCAAATGATATTGTGTAACAGTTTGTTAAATAGCAATTATCTCATTGGCCCTCCGCGTGAGGTCGTCCTATCTATCCCGTCACTCATGTACTCAGATAACAGGAATAATACATCATTGTATATATACAAGATGACACGGGAACCGCACGCTTGATTTATTAAGTACACGCGCATACATACGCCTCCTAGCACACCTTGCTAGAAGTTAAACGTTCTATTAATATTAAATTATATTACTCACTTGATTATTTTAATAATCGACTGTCAATATCTTTAGTCGTAATCTTGGAAACATCTGCTATAATGTTTCAAGCTTTAATTAGATAGGTTACTTACTTTGTACCTTAACGTTAGGTTCGCTTACTTAATAGGAATCTACCTATACCTTGCAAATTGTTAATTTTATGCTAATCGTTTATTAAATATTACGATAAAACATGGAACTCGTATCTTTTTCTAAATATGTAAGAAACTACAAAGATTAAAGCGAGCAACATTACTAATACATCTAAGTATACTAATATTATAAAGAGGGAAGATGAGACTGTTTGTTTGTTTGTTTGCATTGAATAACCTCCGTAGCTACTGAGCCAATTTTGACGAAATTTGGCACAGATAGGTGTAGAGTAAACTACGGGGAAAGACAAAGGCTACTTTTTATCGCGGCTAAATGCCCTTGCATTTCCCGAGGGATCTTCGTTTGCGGGCACAATGTCGCTGGCAACATCTAGTCTATGAATATAAAAATGAAATGTCAATTTATCCAAGACGTCTATATACAACATATACAAGGATGAAATTTAGCAGCGATGTAGTTCCCGCTGGTTTCATTAAAACCAGACAAGCTACAACAAAAAAAACTCATTTTTTATAGTGCAAGAGCACTCTCTCTTCCTTTACTCTCGTTACCCAGTGGGAGCGACACAGCTGGCGAGAGATCAAGCGTTGGATTAAGGGATTCTAACTTCTAAGGGCTTTCACAAGTTTGTATGAAGTTAGAGGCATAACATCTTAACGTGGGCGGAGCCGCGGGCAGAATCTAGTATTATATTATTATTTTATCTAAACGTGTGCTAATGTGTGTAAATCTTTGTCCCTGTTAGCTAAACGTTTTAATTATTATCAACGAATCCTAGTGATTTATTATACACTTAACGTTACATTATTTATGATTTTTATAAACGTATAAAGCCGAGCTACCAAAGTCATGACCGCGTTCCACAACTGGTAGGATTATTAAAAAACAAGGTGTTAAGTCAATCAATCTTCTTCGATAAGATATATAAAAGAGTATTTATAACACGTATTGTATTATAATATTCACCGGCTAGATCCTTACACAAAAACCTTTGACAACCTTGGCCATTGACTTAGGTATAAACATTATTTAAGCTCGAGCTTATGGCGTACGTAGGTAGGATAAAAGTAGATTATGAAATTTTTTTGAGTTTTTAAGACTTTTTCTTTAATTACATAATATTTTCAGTAAAAAATCTATGCATTCATTTATTTTCAGTTCTGCGAACCTGCATAACAGAGGGATATTTTTTTAGTATCAGGTTTCTAATACAATCCTACATTGGCAATACTATGCTAGTATTCTCACCTTTGGCATTATAATGGAAGAAAGGACGAGAAGGCTATTTTTACCTCAGGCGCTATCAGGTAAAATTCGTAAGAATCGTGGGTCGATGAACTTTGCACGCTAATTAGTCATACTAATGTCTATTTTTTTGCTATTTATCAAAAGTTGTTAATGTTAATATCCAAACGCCCACTCAATTTGATGATGTAAAAAATTTAAACAGGTATTAAAAACCAGGTAAAACTGTTTAATAGTTACTTAGCGTACAGCTGGGTGGTATTTGAATATTGTAATTAAAAATAAATTCAATCCTACCTAATCTTACTTTAGTACCTACCGAAACAAAATTCTCAAAATTCATCGTCGCTATTCCTATCTTCCCTATCTTATCTAAGGCTGCAATAAAAACAAGTCCCCTAACGGGACAAAAGAAACCTTTTGGTTACCATGACAGTTCAACCACAAGTTTTAAACATCTAATTTTAATATTCTTGACAATAAAAATAATAATGATGTAATAAATCATCATCATCATAAGTCACAAGCTATTCGTAGAAGGCTAATTTCACTTTAATTTCACTTCAAAAATTCATGTTTATACTTCTTCGTGAAGATAAATGCCATAGTATATTTGGAGATAACTTCTATGCCTTTTATCTTACTATCAGGTACAGACAGCATAAAGTTATAAAACGATCAAACATGAAAGACACCGGTACGTTGCCAAAAACAATTGAAAGTCGCAAAGCATTTTGGCACGTTGTGAATAAATTTAGTTCTTAAGCATCACAATGTATACGACTAGGTTCATCGCACCGGTGGAATGCGCCCCGCACCCCGCACGTAATTAGCGTTCACATCTCATCCGAGTGATGTTATCGCGCACTATCCTATCTATTGAACTTTGCCCACTATTCATTACGTATTCTCCACTAAGTTAATCAGCAATGTAATAAGTATATTTCATATGCACATTGTACATTTTGTGTAATTAATAGAGGTTTAAAATTATTTTATTTGCGTAATAAAATTATGAAATTAATATGTATGTAACGTATATGTGTGCATTTAGTCACTAGACTTTAAATATTAAAAGAACGAAAGAAAAAAAAATTCGCCTACCTACGCAAAAAAATATTTAGTAGAATTGAAATATTGTTACAATTCTATAAATATTTCAATATTTATTTGTGGAGTAATATTTAAGATACCACTCACACACACACACACACACACTTACCAAGAAATTACTGCGGTGTGTATATCGCCTTCTTATCGAAGTAACATCAACATAATTTAGTGGGTTATCCAGAAACGAATTTACGACGAAAGCGAGTTAAAAAACGATCCAAATGCGACTTGACACCAAAAAGTACAAACGAAAGTATCATTACGATACTTTAATATCGAAAATCCGTTAAATATGCAGAACTCTATCTTCACATTATAACAAATACTGCTGTTTGTTTGTCACGGATTTGTGTAAATAAAATTAAAATAATCAGCATAAAAAAATAACATTGTCAAGGACAATTCTAGGTCCTAATCCACGAGTGATGCTATAGGTACTATTATTATTAATTTTTCTCCCGTTTCGTATATTTTGTAGGTATTAGGTACACAAATATGAAACGAGATAAAAAAACAATAGTTTACAAACGCTATAAATCAGCCGTTGATAAAATACAGTCATTACTAATAACATAAGGATTTGAACACTAATCTTCATTTTTAAATAAATATATTTTTTTGCCTTTTTAGTCCTATTAGTTTTTAGTTTAGCAACTAATTACTGTCCTTTTTGCATTTTCGTTCCATGTTTATGTTGCCTTTCGGAGAATATAAGAATGTTGCTGATTTAAAACAAATGTTTAATTAAATATGATTTCATATAAAGTCGCAACTAAAAGCTAGTATCGCAAAATCTGTGCTCTGCCATTTGTCAGGAGCGTAAAGAATCGTTGAACGGCGAATAAATAACTTACGACACGTATTAACGTCGGTGAGAGGACGCCATACGCAAATTTTTGATTTAATTGACCGTATTACTGTACTTATTGATATATGAACGGATAAAAAGGTCATCGACAACCGCCCTGCCAACTACCTTCAATGCCTCACTTCGCATTAACACGTTCGTATGCAATAGAGCGGAAAACGCAATGGGAAAAATTAATGATAGTTAACAGTAATAAGAATTGTAAAAAAATATGGATACTTTGCATTTACATATAAGTTTGGGGAAACTTATTTGTACTTTAGTTTATGATGTGTTGAAGAACACGCGTACTTCTTCGACTTGTGAAATTTTGTAATTGATAATCTATGTGAGATCTATTACCGATATTTATATATGGCCATCATCGGTATTAATAAATGGATCGAAAATATATTGAACATCATAAATATTGGGAGAATCTTCCACTTCCTATCACTTAAGTTATTTCATAAAAATCAATTTGAATAACAAAACTAGTTTTATTGGTGATGTATATATGTGGCATAAAAGAGAATGCTTCGGAAGCTTAATATTGCGTAGGCTAAAACTCTCGTGGATAGATAAAAGGTATTAATATGGGAGCACTTAGGCTAGAGCGGCCTCGAATTCATTAATCCCCGGCTCCTACGTCAGCCTGACTGACAGACCAATAACGTGACGTCACGAGCCTGAGATAAGGGGCCATTCACACTCGGCACTATTTATAAAACTGCACCATATGTGTAAAAAACACAAAATAATGTAAGCAAAATGAGCGCAAAAATTAATGAAAAGTATACCAATCTATACTTTTCTTTTAGCAAACATACAATAGTTTAATAAAATTGCAATAATCTAATATGTTTTCTTTGCATTTTTGCGATATCTACACAGATATAAAAACAGGCCCTAACTCAAGAAATTAAGCCACAATTATTTGGTGTGCCCCTACCCTAATAATATTGTGGTGAGTTTAATCGAGTGTCCCGTTAGTACTGTCGACAGGAACATATTAAAAGTCTCAATGGAATGATTATGAGGGTTTATGGAGTCATCAATTGGGTCAAACTCACAGCTGTTGGTTTACGAGAGTTTTGAATTAATGATTTATTGGTTTATCATAAATATTTGTGACTTATTGCCAGAAAGCTGTAAAAAATATTTACAGTATTGTAATAACAGTTTGCGATTATAAAATAAAGCCTTAATAAAATATGACTAAGGTTTTTCATGTAGGTAGTAAAAAACTAAAAGATATCCTTCGGGAAATCCCTAAGTTACAAATCATAAACACAATACTTAAAAAACTCAACTATGCCTATGAACGCGTAATAAATTATTTTTAATAACTTCAAAATCAATTATTGTATGAGTACGATCTCGCTCAAAATAATTTTCTCAAAGAGCTTTAGCATGATCTATCAGCATGGAAACAGATAGATGGATGGACAAAACAAAACTGTAAGGGTTCCTTTTAAACTTTAGTACTATTACGGAACCATAGAATATTTTATCACTAACTGATGCCCGCGGCTCCGCCCGCGTAAGTACAGTAACCCACGGGAATCGTATATGTCCCGCGATAAAAAATAGCCTATGTCCTTTCCCATGGTCAACTTTATATCTGTGCCAAATTACATGATGATCGGTTTAGTAATTTTTACGTGAAGGTGTAAATAAAGTATTCCATGGGAACCGCACATTTCCCCGCGATAAAAAGTAGCCTATATCCTTCCCCGTGGTTTACTTTATATCTGTGCCAAATTTCATGATCATCGGTTTAGTAGTTTTTACGTGAAACTGTAAATAAAGTATCCCACGGGAACCGTGCATTTGCCTGCGACAAAAAGTAGCTCGTGTCCTTTCTCAGGATAGCCTGATTGAAATGAAATTTGGTACACATACACAGATAGTCTATAGAGACTATCTGTGTACCAAATTTCATTTCAATCGCTTGAGGAGTTTTGCCGTGAAAGACTGACAAACAGACATACACACTTTCCCATTTATAATATTAGTATGGATGACAAATATGATATTATTCTATTTATAATGATGAAATAATCAGCACTTAGTATTTAAGGTACAGTACTTCCGAATGATTGAATTCTATTGTTTGCGATTGTTTTATATGGCGAAATAAATTGAGACGTAGAAATTCAAGACACAGCCGCGATGTTTACATCGTATATTGTGCGGCACGTGACTGATATGTCAATAGGGTTTAATCCAAACATTTCAAAACTGGATATAGCCTATGACGTAAATTTGACACAGCAAAACTTCATACAGTAAAAAGTTACGCCATCTTGGTTTTCACCATGCTTCAAATGTCAGACATCTTGTTTTTACCATACATCAAATGTCAAAATGGCTCCAAAATACTCAATATTGGGCCATTTAACTGGAGACACTTTTTGCCTCAACATGCCTCTATATATTCTGCAATATTGGGCATAACACTTGATACATGTAAAAAAACTATACATTTTTGTGCTGTTCATTACAAAAAACCTACATTATTACTTTACTTACTTCAAACACAAAACCATTGAACCAAATAAACTTAAACGAACAAATTTCGGACATATAAGCAATTATATTCCTGCGATCCATGTATTATTTCATACAACTTTTGGAACGCGTGACATCTAGAGCGACTTTTGTACGGAGCGTTTTCACGAGACTTCCGAATTTCTGTAAACAAATCGCAGTAGCTTTGAAAATATTGATTTTTAATATACTGTTTCTTCTGAGAACTTTTTATTTATGTATATACTTTAGAGTATTATTTATTTATGCAATAAAAAATTAGTCATCTAGCAAATTGCATGGCCATCCTAATACGTCTTACTTAGGGTTTGTTGCTGGGGAGTGGGGATAGAGAAACTCATAAATCATCAGGGCCTCTACTCAAGATGCATTCGATATTTTCGACGGCGAAGTTTGAAAACAAAAATATATGGGATTTGACATAAGGCCTCGCAAGCAACATGTCATTTAGCAATGACTTATGTCAAATCCCATACATTTTTGATTTCGAAGTTCGCCTTCGAAATTATTGATTGCATCTTGACTAGAGGCCCAGGAATGGTTATGATCACCATCAGCAGCAACAACGTCTGCACTATCATTGACCACCAACGTACCTATTCAGAGGTATTCGATCATAGTACAACACGCAAGTTTATTGTGAGTACCTTTAATAACTTTTTACTTATACTTTTATTAACCGGTAGATATTTAGGATTTAAACCAAAAAATTGTCTATCTAAATAAATACTCTCTGATTTTTTCTTTATTCTATATGATAGAAAGTCTACATTTCTATAAAAAATAGGGTGTGTCTATTTCATCTTAGTAATATTATAAATTTGAAAGTTTGTGAGGTTGAATAGATGGATGGTATGCATGGAAGAAGGTTTCTTACTCTTTCACACAAAAATAACTTAACTGATTTTTATGAAAATTGGTATGGTAGTAGTTTAAGCTATGGATTAACACAGGCTATTTTTATTTACAGTGTTCCCATGGGATACTGTATTTACACGGGTGCGACCGCGGCGCAGCCTCGGGCAAAAGCTAGTAATCATGATCTTATTAATCATGACTGCAATCAATTAATTGATTATATTTTCCTATAAAAGTTTATTATCTTTTAATACTTCTACTACGAATAGATAAAGCAATTTGATGAGCGCCAGTGCTTCAGTTTTAATGACATTCTAAGTCCAGAAGCGGGAAAACGTTAGTTCCCAATTCCCATAAAATAAACGTATTGCTGGGAAATCGCTGTTTACTGTGCATTTAATGTTTTATGAGCAAAAGTAAAGCGGCTACTGAATAGTGACGTTAGCGTTTGATGTTGATTGGCAAGAATTAACATTTCCTGATGTTTATTCTATATTAGCTGTCCCGAGTCCCGACACACGATGATTTTTCTTGAGTATAAACCTCCAATAATTCTCATCATTTATGGCTTTCCAAAACTGATATGATTATTTTAAGACCAAAATTAGCTAAATCGGTCCAGCCGTTCTCGAGTTTTAGCAAGACATTCAAATTGTAATCCATTCTTATATATAAGACTACTGATATAGGCTCGATAGGCTCGTTGTAGACGAGCCACTTACGACCGCGACCCGTCGCCCTCACTATTTTTAGTTTCGAGTTGCCGCGACCGTGCAAGTGTGCGACGAGTCTTTATTCAATGTGAATGTAAAAATAAAAAAGTATTTTTTGTATTTATATTAGGTACATATTTTTGTATAACTGTTAGTAACAAAATATCATGTATGGAATGTAGATTATTAATAATTTGTTTATTTTGTCTAAGACCTTGTCCAGTAAGGCGAATAACGCGCGTAAACCTACTTGCGTAATGCGTTTCGTTCGAAAAATATAATGCAATATATACGATACGCGCGTAAGTAAAAAACGCACGTAGCTTCTGCACACAATGTATGGGGGCCTAGTATCTCGACTCGCGCGTAGGCCTTACGGACATAGTCTAAGCCTGTCTCATCACTAATACCTTTACGGGTATCATCGCGGTTAATTATTTTCCGTGTGTGAAATCAAAACCTCGTAGGAACCGTTCATTCTTCTGCGATAAAAAATAGCATGTGTGATTATTTGGAGTCTAAACTACTACAATACTAAATTTCGTCAAAATCCGTTCAGTTGTTATTGCGTGAAAGAGTAACAAACATTGACACATCCACACAATATACATTCATACAATATTTCGCGTTTATATTATTAGTAAGGATTACAATAAACACATTGTAGTTCGATAAATATACGACCTAACGCAACGACATTGTGTAATAGTAAAACGGACAGACGGACAGTTTACAAGTCCGTTAACCTGTTGCACCCAGAGCACTTCCATCTCCAATGGTTATGAGGACATGGTAATATTATGTATTATTGAAAATAGTTTGAGTTATATGAGAATACTAACTTTCGTCCGCGATTTCGAATCTATTTATCCCACGGAAGTATAATTTGCTGAAACCAAAACTAGCTTAAATTGTCTGTACAACTTTATTTAAGATAATAAATACTCATCCTGACAAAACTGACCTGACTAAATAATTTTTCTTCCTTGTCCAACCCATGTTCCCAGTTTATCTGGGATCGGGTCTCTCTGAGCATTTGCGTCAGAATTTTCTGTTCTAGGTTTTTCTGAATAGTCAGGGTTTCCTGTTCTATCTCTAACTTGTTATTGTTCCACGAAGTGGCGGGCGGCCTTTCACAACTTAGTCATGTTTGGCATATTGATTAGGTACTTTCTTTACAGCGTAGTTTTTGACTCTAAATAACTATATTTTTGCTAGATGCTGCGCGCGACTTCGTGCGCGATAAAAGGAAATCCCGCGGTAACCGTACATTTTGCCGCAATAAAAATTAGCTTATGTCCTTCCTCGTGGTCTATTCTATATTTGTACCAAATTTCATCAAAATCGATCCAGTAGATTCGGAGCCTATTCGATTCAAACAAACAAACAAACAAACTTTTCTTCTTTATTATATTAGTATAGATGAAAATGTAACCCGACTACGTAAATAAATTAATCTATTGACACCTCATTTATTAAAATCGGATCAGTAGTTTAGGCGCTAAATTGAAACAAACATACATACATACATTGACTCCCAAAATTATTACCCTTGCTTTTGGCTTCGCTGTAGTCGGGTAAAACAGCCTATATGATTTTCTTAATAGATTTCTACTTGAAGCTCTATTTGGTTAGTCATAATTTACGACAACGCCTAATGACTATTTTATGACATTCGACTAGGTGTAGTATACTACATAATATGTAATTATATACTCGTGTCATGATTTATGACACAATAGTTTTGTAACTTTTGTCGTAACGAACGTCAATATTGTGTATCCAGATATTAAACAAGCGTTTGATTTAGTGTATTTTATATTGACCATAACTACGTTATTTATTAAAAAATTGATGTATTCAAACATTTATTGACACTAAATATCACCAAAAACAGCTCATAACGTCACAATATTAATAGACTCATTTGGGACTTTTAGGTTTGTAATTTTATATTGTAACATGAAAATTAAATCTCTTGTTTACAGTTTATGAATGTAACAATATGATCTAATTTAAGAACTGCGTAATAACATTATGAATACATTCTACGAGTATAGTAAGCGGATTGCATATTTGGACTAAATGCGATACAAAAGACATCAACACGCTGATAAGACGAAATTAAATCTCTTGTTTACAGTTTATGAATGTAATAATATTATCTACACTTTAAGAACTACAGTAATAATATTATGAATACATTCTACAGTAATCGGCATTCTACAGTATTTGGACTAAATGCGATACAAAAGACATCAACGCGCTGATCAGACGCTGACTGCGGTCAACATTGTGAACTTTTAACATGCCTATTATTAATACTATAATTGTGAAAGTTTGTGAAAATGGATATTTTTAGACTCTTTCACTTAAAACTACTAAACGGATTTCGATTAAATTTTGTACCTATAGTAATAGGCTCTAGATTAAAACTTAGGCTACATTGTATTCCGAAAAATCACTGTGTTCACAAGGGATACTTATTTACGCGGGCGGGACAGCGGACAACAGCTAGTACAAGATAAAATAATATTTTATTACTACATTAATATAAAAAAATATTTATTTCCATATTGATTTCTTATGTTTACGAGTATATTATTATTCATGGTATTAAACACTAACGGGTTGTATCGCAGACCGCAGTAGGTACACTTTTCTTTTTCCCGAGGCGACTACGCGACGTTTCGGCTACTTTCCAGCAGCCGTGGTCACGTTAAACAGCTTATTAACGTGTTTACTTACATTATAATCGGTACTAGCAGTAAAGCTTTCGATTTGTAAGGTAAGATAGTAGTAATACAGAGTTAAAAGTTTTTTGCGACCTGTACACTGACCGGAAAAATATACCTATAAAATATAATTTATTAAATTAACATACAGAAGCGTAAATAATATTTTAATTACTATTTAATTGACATTTTTACTGTTTTATTATACACAGTTTGCCGGGTAAAATTTAAATACACTGCTAAATATTCTTAAATCCATAGATAAGAGTTCATAAGGTGTATTGGTTTTATTACGATTTACGAGCTGCCAGTTGTCTTTGCGAGATCTTATATAAAACTAATGTATACTATAATATAGTAAAGAGGAAAAGTTTGTTTGTTTATTTTAAATAGGCTCCGAAAATACTGAACCGATTTTGATAAAATTTAGTAGAGATATAGAGTAAGACAACAGAAAAGAACACAGGTTACTTTTTATTGCAGAAATATGCCGTGGTAGAGCCATGCTTCGGCACGAATGGGCCGGCTCGACCGGAGAAATACCACGGGCTCACAGAAAACCGGCGTGAAACAGCGTTAGCGCTGTGTTTCGCCGAGTGAGTGAGTTTACCGGAGGCCCAATCCCCTACCTTATTCCCTTCCCTACCCTCCCCTATTACCCTATTCCCTCTTAAAAGGCCGGCAACGCACTTGCAGCTCTTCTGATGCTGCGAGTGTCCATGGGCGACGGAAGTTGCTTTCCATCAGGTGACCCGTTTGCTCGTTTGCCCCCATATTTCATTAAAAAAAAAATGTAAGGTTCCCACAATATTAATTTACACGCACGAAGTCGCGGGCAACGTCTAATTAATAATAAAATAAATTGAATATAATATCTGGACGTGTATATTAAGTAAAACATATTTTGAACAACAACGAAATTAAATTTATAGTATTGTAATTTGTAACAGAAACAAAGTGCTACTTTACGTCGTAAAAACTTTCGCTGATTTTTTATTCTCTAAGATTAAAAAAAAAAGGTAGACTTCAAAACACTTACATACAAACGATTATATTATATAGTCATTTAAACCATTAGAGTAGGCGGTTTTATTTCATACAATTAAGAGATATTTGAGTATTTAAGCGTAATAAATACTACGGTGTAAAGATTAAAGTATAATTTTACGTCGTAAAGCACATATGAAACGTTTATAGAATTTGAAGCTAATAGCCTATTTTTAATACAAAATTACTTATTATAGAACTAGAGGACATAAACGAAGTACTATTTCAACGTATTTTTTCCAAAAAATTTGGTAGAATGGCAAAAAATTCAACATGATAAAGTAGCCTTAACATGAAAATATAGAAAAACATAAACAATCTAAGTAAATCTAAGCCAATCCTGAATCCATTTGAACTCACACAGAAAATTTATCATAATCGGTCCAATCGTTTAGAAAGAGTTCAATTATAAACACATGCACAGAAAGTTTACCTATTTATACACTAGAGGTCGACCTGTGGCCGTAATTCGACCATAATTTCATGTTCATATTTTAATTTTAAAGTTTCAACTTTTTTAGATTACTTTTGCCTCTTAAATACGCAATTAAAAAATGTAAATGTTGTTAATGGAATGTGAAAGATAATTGACACTCATTGACAATCGTGTCAAACCTACTGTAATTTATACAAAAATGCTCGTACTCGTATGATGAGTGAGGTAGTGTGTGACGTGTGTTGCTGTTATATTAATTTTATGTATTTTTAAGCATTATTTAAAGAAGTTTAAGCTTTTCGCACACCTTGCTTAGCTTGCTTGCTAACTTCAATTGTGCCCAAATTCACTCCCATCCGTCCGCACAATTTTCGTAAAACTGTACTTGAAAATTTTGCTTCACATATTATTATAATGATAAACATACTACTACTGTATTTATCATTAAAATAATACGACATTTCAAAAGGCATTTTTTGAAGAAAAAAAAAGCTAATAGAAGCATCCCACGATATGTAAAGCCACAGAACAGTGATGGTAAAAATTAAACAATTTTAGGTATTAAAAAAGTAATTTCCATGAACAAAATAGCTAGCACCTCTCTCCCATTCACGTTTCGTGGGGAGACGAATTGGTAATAGACCGCGGTCGTTTGATGACGCCGCAACCAAAATATAAACGGTTTTAAAAGTTCGGTAATTTCCTTTATTTATCTTTATGTATCTTTATTACTATCAGTTTAAAAAACAACGGATTACACTCCAGAAGTGCCGGCAGAAGTGAAAACTTGAACATTAACGTCGCCAAGGTAGTTTTCACTTCAAAAAATTTGCTTAATTTATCGGTTATTTTGGTCTGAAAATCATACAGTTATATAGAACAGCTGTATTGGCTAAAATTGAATTCTTATTACCAGATCATTGGCTCTTTTTCTATAAAGCAGTACCTGTATAATGTAACCAACCCTTATATTTGTTCTTCCTTGTAAAAATGTATGCTCATTAGCGTATCCAATTACTTTTGCTAATATATTAGAGATATTTTTATAAAACAGGATAATATTCTCATGATTTAATTCTTTATAAACATCATTATTTCAAAATGATTCTCCACCTAAAAAGGCATAAATGTATTTCAATATAGAAATCACTGGCTAATTTTACCATAGCATTGATTGCTTACAATTTTCTATTTAACTATGTTGTCTTTCCCATGAATGGTATGGACCGTGTCTTTGAAATTAAAAAAAAACCGTAAAATGTATAATTTGTTTGTTGTAGTTCACACACGATACTCTCCTCGTCCCCAAACCTGTCAGCCGAGACAGACCTACGGAGATAGATACGGTTAATTATCGATTCGAATCGTAAAATTAATTACCGATGTTTCGTACTAATGAACGTCGCCGTGATGATTGATTTAATGTCGGATTTATTCTTTGGACGTTTTATTATTTGGGGGTTCTTAACCTTTTCTGTGAATTTGCAAAATGATTTCCATGTAAAGCATCATGTGTCGGATCTAAAAAAATATATCGGAATCATAACCCGCTAATGATACCAGTTTTTTTGTGACTAATGTAAGGATGCTCTGGATCAGAAGCGCAACTGTATGCGTAAACGTGTTTCCAATTTCTGAAATAATTTTATTGATTTTAAAAATAATTTAAAATGCTTACATAATAAAAATGTTGTTTATTATTATAAAAATAAAAACATAAATATAAATTGCCATTATTAAAGAAATAACTTACCTTTTGCCAAAAAAAATAGTTAAGTACTTACTGTAAACAGACGCGAAATTTTTTTGGATAACAATTGAATAATTTTGAACCCTGTAAGTGTCAGTAGTAATTTCTATACACTGTCTAGTTTAATGTCTTCAAAAATTGCACTTCTCACTCGGTGGACCGCCAGAGAACATGACGCTTAAAAAACTTGTCTACGATTAAACATGACAATTATTTTAATGATTAAATTAGTTTACGTCGAAGTTTCTGATAGTTTTTGTTTCAATAATGTCACAATTATCCTTCCTCACGATAAATTCACGCTATAAACTCATCAGGGAACGCAAAAGGCATTGACATTATATGGCGACAACAAATTAAGATAATTACGGAATGGTCCGGTCATCACGGTGCATGCGATACCGTACTTAAGTGACAATGAATTAAACAACCATTTCACTCTAATTTGTCACCATCACAAGTAAATTGCCTAGCAAATGCTATCAAATCATTTAAACATCTAAGAGCGGTTCTGGTACTGGTTTGATGTAAAGATACATTATGTTACGTTTCTAAAACAACTTAGAAAATAATGTTTTGGTTATATAATATGATATTTTATACAAAGTTAGTAATTATTATTATTCTTGTGTTTTCTTACCTAATGTGTTATTAAAATATTTTGTTTTGATTATTTTTTTTTTTGTCAATTTTATAGATATTAAGATGTAAAAAAAATCTAAATCACGATCCAAAAGTTTTGCTCTCATGGCCACTCTGTAAATAAAACCTTCTATGCGATCCGTCATTATGAGGTTTTTTCGTAGCGTCATTATCAACCGGAGCTCCGTAATAGTATGAAACTAAATTATAAGGCACAGAATTTCGGCCACCTATTAACATATCTTCGAATACATTTTCTCGAAATCAAGATTTTTTTAACTTTATCTGTATGTTTTTACATATACAATGATTTTTTCCTTTATTATGCCTAATAAAATATATAAAAATGATCTCAGCAATTAAATTAGGACTAGCTTTCTCTGCTAAAAGACATTGGGCGTTTATTGGCCGCCGTTTAAAAAAGTGTCGACCACAAACCAAAATATAAGTACTATTAGATTGTACACTTTTCATTTACGTTTCATTTCCCATAATTATTTTAGTTCGAATCCATGGAGAAGTGAATCGATAAATTGTTAATATACAATATATTTTTTATGAAAATTCGTTGAAATGAGTCAAAAAATAAAAAAATTACCCCACCTTCTGTAGATATGAAACCTATTCCGGGGTAATCTAGATGTAATTATTACGCTTATATCTAACCTAGTTTTATCATTGGTCACGTAACAAATAGTATCAAAGAAAATTCCCAATGTACTTTACGGCCTATTGTTAAAATTTTCCAGAAGAAGAATTGGTCAAGGTGAAGCTCTATCACACCTCAATAAGTTATTTTTCTTTTAAATAAATATTATTTCGCATAATTCTCAATTTATTCAATTTAAATTCAGTAAAATTATACTATTAGTGACAAAAACTTTTCACATAGTGATAGATGTCTCTGAGATGCTGATAATAAAAGATAAACAAGCTTCTCTCTATGACAGAATAAACTGACCTGTGGCTTTGCCTATTAAACCTGAAATAATGTATTTCGTCAATTCACAGTAAAAAGCTTATTACAAGAATCATTCGCTAGTTGATTCTGAAAAAAACATAATGATGAAGTTCTAGAATAAATTACTCTTGTAATGATTACGTCATCGCACAGATATTCGGCTTCGGTCGGTGAGCAATTGTAAGTCTTATTTTCGTACGGTACGGTGTATATTTGTTTAAACATTAGCAGACGTCCGCCATTGGTAAAGACGAGTTTATTTTTTCTTTGGACCTTTTTATAATCTTGGGATAGTAGTTAATGGTTGGTTCTGTAATTGCCAGCGCGGGTGGAGGCGAGGGGTAATTATAGGTCAGGCCGTGTCATTGTCGGGATTTCTCAGTTCTAATTCTGGTGCCGAAATTGAAAAAAAAAAACATATATCTGTGGATACTTAATGCGGTTTCTACCTAAATCCGTGGGGGCTATTTTGTAAATTGCCGGTTGGTTTGATAAGTTTTTTTTATATTTTGTCATCAGGAACAAACACACAACATTAAGGACAAATTATTTCTTATAAATGAGGATGTGGTTTGTTTTTATTTTTTCAATTCAATAAAATTACCTGTTATCTCAAAATCTTCCAATTTTATTTGTATTTTTGGATGCAAATGTGTACATAGTTATTTTTCAACCTGCATATACTAGTAACTATATACATGATGTACAATGTTATGTTAGTTCAGAATACTGTCAAAGCGGTTTCCTATATAAAAAACAAAAGTATGAAAAAGACGACACTCGTTCTTCAGACAACTTAACATTATAAAATATTTAATATGCCAGAAATAATCGCAAATTTACTGCGTTACGAGATAAATTGAAAGTACAATAATTCCACGCGCGGGCCTAGCACAATAAAAACGAAAGCCTACCAACGGCGCCGAGGTTAATTAAAGTGGATTGTCAGTGTATCATTAAAAACTTTTTATACGAAATAAACCGTACTGTAATAAAGGTATTAAAACTTAGGATAAAAGACGATAACTCGCTCTGATGTAACCACGCTCGTTCAGTAAATGCCCGATTTAATTAACATTCGGAGCGTTAAACGCTAGGATACTTACAATAAAGTTTCTTGTTCGCTAAACTTAACAGTAAACAGTAACTTAAATAATGCACATCGATCTTTGAAAAGAGATATTTGGTAACTTTCGGCTTAGTACAGCAGCATCCCTTCAAACTTTATCCGTTTTCGTAAATGTGACACTTGTAAGAGAAAACGCTCTACAAATCCGACACTATCCGAATTTCATCTTGAACAGTAGATGTACGTTCGCTGACGGAATGGGTGTACTAATTTTCGACCTTATTTGTTGGCAACAAGGATCAAAAGGAGGCATCGGATCTGACCGCAATCGTACATTGTACTATCAGGGAATCTAATTTTATTTGTATTATAATGACGATATGCAGTCACAATAAAAGTGTCAATTTGATATCATATTATTATGATACGAACAAATTATGACAACGGTCAACCTGCTCATGAATTACATTCCCCGATAGTACATTCTGTTCGGTATTGTACTGTACATCCGACCTATTTACACTCAGTTAGTGCAGACTTGAGGATTTTATGGTACTTATACACAATCATAAACTTCGATCTACCGTATAATGAGTAACTACATTTCTTGATCATAAAACAGACCTAGGCATCTTTTTACATGTCGATTCGCTGTTGAGTGTTGTAGTACTTTGTAACAACAAATTGAGTACATTCACAATTAACTATTTTCATTATAAGTTAAATTGCTTAGGTATACCTAAGCAATTTAACTCATGTCTAAAGTGATTTAATTATGGTATAATGGTAAAATAAGGACTCCCATACCCTAATAGTATTATCCACACCACAGAACATCTAGTCCCTACTTGTCTTACTTGTCGTGTTCACTTATACTACTAGAGGTCGAAACTTCACTTTTTGCCTCTTAGATAGAAAAATATAAATATGTACCCCCTTACTAATAAACGCTGTATAAGCTTTGAATAGTTATACAGTGTTTTGTTCCCGTCACACAAGTGACATTTTTAATTCGATAGAAGAAGACAAAACACTGTGTAACTATTCAAAGCTTATACAATATACAGCGTTTATTAGTACATACATACATACATATAATCATGCCTTTTTCCCGTAGGGGTAGGCAGAGACCACTTCTTTCCACTTGCTACGATCCTTACATATACTTATTAAGCTTCGTCCACTTTCATTCTTACCATTCATTCCTCCTCTTACATTCAACGTAGCCAAGCGTCTCTCCATGGTCCGCTTTTCGCCTCCGCAAGAAACGAGACGTGATGGGTGGCGAACCACATCGCCGCCATTTTGGATAGTTAAATTATTTTTTTAAATTATTTTATTAGTAAGGGGGTATATGTATTAAAGCTAGTCTGTAGTCCGCGTGGTGTTCGGTTTCCATACAAAATTTTAACCCCTTTTTCACCCACTTAGGAGGCGAATTTTCAAAAATCCTTTCTTAGCGGATGTCATTACAACTATATGCATGCCAAATTTCAGCAAAATCCGTTCAGTAGTTTCGGCTGAGCGTTGATAGATGAGTCAGTCAGGTTTGCCTTTTATATATTTAGAAGAAGATTGACAAACGTGAATGTGTAACAAAATTGTATCTATCAAACGCAAGGTAGTGTGTGTTAATAATCTGAGGTGTTGTTATTTTTATTAATTTTATGCATTGTATAAATAAATTGCTTTCTGCACACCTTTTTCCACACAAATTTCATACTCGTTCGGCGTCACAATTCTCGTAAAACTGTACTAAAAGTTTCTGCTACATGTATTAATGCAATAATAGTACCTAATACATATATGAACTTTCATACATGTAACTAAGTTAAAAGTACAAAAAATTTCAAATTCAGACCGTATAAGACCAGATATAATATATAGGTATATTAACTATAGTACCTACGTATAATGGTCATCTAATACATTTAATCATCTGATATTTCAAATATATATCTGGTCATCAAAGTGAACTAAAATGCAGTATATCAACAGACTCTACCCTAAAGCTTATTATTAAATTATTATGTGAATAAAATATTATAATATCGATAAAGTCACTAGGTATAGGTGCTTTTGTCGGCTAATCTTCGTGTCAAAGGTTTGCCTTAGAACAAAATTTTTAGTACTTAATAACATCTTTACACTATTTAATAACATCTGACGTTTATTGTAAAATACGTATAAAGATAAAATAAGAACTCCCCACACGGATCTCGGTGACGGTGGCCGGTTTCATTAAAACCAGGAGTTACGCAGGGGTAATTTCATAGTGCCCAGGTGTGTGCGCAGTACACAAGAGCACTGTCTCTTCCTTTACTCTCGTAATCTAGTGGGACGGATAACCGACACGATTGACGAGAGATGAGGCGCAGGTCCGACTTTTTAAATGCCCATCCGACGCATATTTTCTTATCAGACAATCAGGTGATCAGCCTGCATTGTCCTAACCAAACTTGGAAACAACATTTTTTTGTTGTTCCAATGCGGGAATCGAACCCACGACCTCCGAGTCGAGAGCCAATGCTCTAACCGCTAGACCACGGAGGCTGTTAAAGGTAAAATAACAAATATTATGACGGATCCTTTTCAGTCAATAATAGAGAAGGTTATAAGCCCTAGACTTTAATTATATGAGAGCATTAAAAGCGCTTAATGACCTTACTCATAAACAGGGAGCTTTAAAACCTTTTTCTGATAACACACAGCATACATGGCATAAAACCTTGATGTAATTATGTCCCTTAATGCTCGACAGTAAAAGTGATATTCCTGTGTAACAATTTGCTTTAAGAAACAGCGTATAAAGAATTCAATTTTACTACTCAAATCTCTTGTTTATCCCTCTTTAATAGTTGTTTACGTTTTATTATAATTACATTTGTGTACTAATAAAATCGGCAATTTTATAATAAAACGAGAGTTTTTTGTAATTATGTACGTAGATTACAGTTTTATAGTTATGACTTATCTGTTAATTGAATATTTACCCACTAAGATCGATGCACATTGCAAATTCCAAGTTAACCTCACTAATCCTCACAACATTTGAAAAAATCATAATCATTTAAATCTATGAATCGTTTATCATAAAAGCAACTTTTCGGAGAAAAGACAAAACCAAAAGTTCTGTCCTAAAACCTGATTAGTCTTTTAATTGATCAGAATTAATTGTCTTACTTTCAAATGATTTTCCTAAGGTCCATTTCAGCGCAGCAGCGAAGATGTATATCTAAATCTTATCTAAAGTTTTTTTCCTAACATGTGGTGTTGTAGATACATAAAATTACTTGCTAATAAACTATCGCAGTCGCATGGTAATAGGTTCGTGATCGCAGCCAACTTTAATTGTCACTAAATAGCCACCGAAACCAAATATGGCGCTAGCTGAGACCTCAAGTCACGAGGTTTAGGGGCTGAGTGAGAATTATGGTGTTGCTACCAAATTGTTGCCACGATTCAGCGTGTTATATCGCTTTAATTTTGTCGGACGCGCTAGGACTTTGCACTTTTTATCAATGTTATGTAACAATATGCTCGAGTTTACATTTGCATGTATGATTATGTCAATTTGTCTTATTTCATGTTTAGTTTCTCCGCCAAAATATGAAATATACAATACCTAATTTAAGCAGTAGGTCGATTCTGCTAATTAAATTTTTGTAAGATTTAATTTGCAGAATCGACCTACAAATTCGATATGTTAAAACAGCAAAATGGTATTCTCATAAACGTTAAACCAACGTCCAATGCGTTTTGATTGGCCCAAACTCAAAAAAAAAAATTAAAGTCTAAGTTAAATACATAAGTTGGGATTTAGTTTCAACTTCATAATATAACAGAGGGTTTTGTGGACGATAATTTACAAGTGGAACGGCGGAATATCAGTGAATCAATCACAGCAGCAGTAATTGTGAACAACAGGTGCTCGTCGTTATCTGGCTTCCTATTGGTTAATTGGTTTCAAATGCTACGCCAGATAGCAGTAACCCAATTAGAACATTACCTACGGAAGGGAAGCCTAAAGTTTATCGGAAAACAATGAGGTGATTCTTGGGTAAAACGACGAACACTAGCATCCGTCCTACAGAAAATCTCGCTACCAGCTGCCACGCAATGATGACCGAGACTTTGTACGTGCAAAATGAAATGCTGCGGGAACCGTACATTTTGCTGTAATAAAAAGTAACCCATATTGTCTCTAAATTACCATACCTACTACCATGTGGTAGTTTAGAAACTACTACTACTACTACTAACTTGTACGTGGTAGAGCCATGCTTCGGCACGAATGGGCCGGCTCGACCGGAGAAATACCACGGGCTCACAGAAAACCGGCGTGAAACAGCGTTTGCGCTGTGTTTCGCCGAGTGAGTGAGTTTACCGGAGGCCCAATCCCCTACCCTATTCCCTTCCCTACCCTCCCCTATTACCCTATTCCCTCTTAAAAGGCCGGCAACGCACTTGCAGCTCATCTGATGCTGCGAGTGTCCATGGGCGACGGAAGTTGCTTTCCATCAGGTGACCCGTTTGCTCGTTTGCCCCCTTATTTCATAAAAAAAAAAAAAATGTCTAATCCAGAGTCTAAACTACCATACCAAATTTCAAATAAATCCGTCCAGTAGTTACTACGTGAAAGAGTAACAAATATCCATACATCACTTTAGTAAATAAAGCATTTCTTACTCTATTTATCAGGTATGCTGATCGGACTTCTGCATCACATACGTCTCCTTACCTGTAAATAAATACATAGTAAATATTATTTACGTTCTATTATGTAATACATTAAGACATTTTAATAATATAAATAATCTAGAAATATTGAATAAACAGCAAGGATACCTAATATTGCATCATCATAATATCATAATAATAAATAACCAATTGTTTAGTAGTCGATATCTACGGTATATTATATTTATAGATAACGTCGTATTTAAACATGTATTCTTTAGAAGAAGAAGATTTTTTAAGAAGTCAGTAAATGACAATAAATCACGCGTTCTTAAGTCAAAATGGCTTACTATGATTGGATGTGATCACTTGAGCGTCATCGGTCGAATTTGATTTTTTTTTTTTGACATTTCACTGTTTTCATAACGTGAATTATGGCTGTATTCCGCGAAAAATAGTGCTAACAAAAAAACGTAAGCGGCGGCGACCGCTGGCCAAAATGGCGGATTATGTTAGGAGTATTGAAGTTAACAAACGTGTCCTGGCCAATAATCTGTTTTTTTTCCTAAGCGCTAACAAGCGCCTTTTTTCCACGTAACGCAGCTAATGTAATGCTAATATTAATAATGACGGCTTGGCGGCTTGGCGGAATAAAAAACTTTGATCGCATTTTTCCTTCCCATAGAGTCTTACAGAGACATGCCTCACGGGCAAGTGTTACCTAGCCTAAGGTACCTGAAAAGTCGATAAATAATTGAAACAGTTTGCAATTCATTTATAAAACTAGAGTAACTAATATAGGGGCATATCCCACTGGGGTATGTATCCTGGAATAACCCTACACCGGAATGGTCAAAACGTACAAAGCTAAGTAATGCACTCTATTATCGTATGGTAAGTTCCGCGCTTTGCACGCGTCTTAGCGTGAAAGCGATCTTCCGCTAACTAAGCGTGGTAGTTGGTACAATAGCTAGCGGCCCGATATGGTAGCCAATTGGGAATTCAAGAGAATGCCTACCATTACGGCGTGCGTTTATTCTGGTCGCCTTTAATACGACATGCGCTGTGCCAAGGCCCTTTTTAAGAAGGTCCATCGCGTGGTCCATGTATTAGCATTTTTATGGTTTTATTAAATTGCTTAATTGCGATTATATAAAACCATTTAATTATTATTGTCCCCAGCCATATGCCGCTCAGACGCAGCCGCGCCGATATTCGTTTCGATCTTTTTGACTGCTTAGATTTTTTTACTGTGTATGTAGAGTTTGGCCAACGAAAGCTGTCCAAGAAAAAAGGCGGGAATTTTAAAAAATCAAGAGGTGCTAACCCTATCTATATACTGCTTAAACGGAGTTGATACTAGAAATAGAGTTAATACTACTTGCTGAATAATAAATAGTGTCAACTCCGTTCCAGCAGTGCATAGACAGGGCCAACAGCTCTTGATTTTTAAAATTCCCGCCCTCTTTTTTATTGGACAGCTTTCATTGGCCAGATTATCATTAAGGGTTAGGTCGCACTGAAACGAGATGACACGAGACGCGACGATGCATTTTAAGATAATGATTCGAAATCTTAATTTACTAAATAAGAAGATACCTTGCAAGAGTTCGAATGGCAAACTGCACCGCTCTTGTAACGAAACGTGTATCTTCTTGTGTACTGAATAAAGTTCAATTTTAAATCACTATTTTAAAAACATAGCGCCGCGTAACGTATCGTCTTGTTCAGTATCAACTGACCCTTAAATATCATAATATCGATGTCTTAGTACAGCGTTAAAATTATACTGGAAATACATTATTTAGGTGCCTTTGCTTTGAAGCATATAGCACATTACAATATCATTTCGATGCTTTTAAATTGTTTTTTCCCGTGGCAAACAAATTGCGGTCAAGAAACTATTCTCGCATTATAGCAGCCGCCGCACGGTCGCCATATTTCATTTACGAGTTTATACGAAAATAGATCTTAAACTTTTCAATATAATACCGCGGGAGAATGCACAATTATTTGTTGGGTACGCTTTCAAAGGCTTTGTTGACATTTTTCACTTTATGTTTTTCTATTGTAAGAAATGGTGTTCATTATTTACTACAGGCAGCGCGGCCGCGCGGCTGCTAGGCACAGCGCCTCAAAGGAACCTTTTCTTATTTGTCACGCCAATTACTTTCGCTGTTCGAGTTGTTTAATTTGCTAGTGGCTGGCTCTCGATGACATTTTTGCCTTCCTTTAGTTTTTGTTGAGTTATAGGTTTTTTATTTTCTAAGTGCGTAGTTCATAGAATATATTACATATATGTAGATACAATATCGACCAGTCTCTACAGATAAATATTTTCCTTTATCTGTAGAGACTGGTCGTCTCTACTAGGACGCCTCGAAATATTTAAACATAAATTAGTGATTGTATCGACTGCAGACGTGGCTGAAGTCCACATTTCACGAAGCTGTTAAGCAGTTTTTAACTTATGACTGGCAGAGCGGCAACTGGTTAAACATTTTATGTATTATATTGATACTTTTTATTTACATACCCCCTTACTAATAAAAATATTTATCCAGTAGATAAGCAATACAATCCTACAGTTTTGTCCTCAAGCGACTTATGTACTGAATAAATATTTTTATTAGTAAGAGGGTAAATTGATAGGAAAAATGTGTCTTGATTCAATTTTTTTTCTTTTGATTATATTGGAGATTATTTTTGGATGGTGTGAAATTAAAAGATAAAACCTCTTTCTTTTCTTTTAACGTGAGATTGCGCTCGTTTAAAAATTTGATAGCCGTTTGTCAAGTTTTCGTGATAAAATCAAAGAAACTCCTCCAAAACCGACTTAAATGTAACTGGCACAATATTTCAATGGTAATAAAAATAAATGTGGCCATCTTTTTGCAGGTACTCTAACGAATTCGATATTTGGACGTGTCATTAAGACAAATTTATTTATTTAGGGAATACCTTACATTGACTCATTAAAACGATTATATCGAGACTTTACGTAAAATAAAACTGAGCTAAAGAAATCAATAAAAAGAAACCTTCAGCTTCGCACGACTCCGCCGTAGGAAAATAAACATCAACTTATTTAAATTAAATTAGTCGCATTAGAGATGGCTATTTCATTTATCTATACTAATATTATAAAGGGAATAGATTTATCTGTTTATTTCGTTGATTACAAAGAATAAGCTCCGAAACTACAGGACTGATTTTGATGAAATTTGGCACAGATAGACCACTGGGAAGTAATTCAAAATAAAACAGGCTATGTACTTTTATCGCGGATAAATGTATGGTTCTCACGTGATAGATGTTGCCCGCATAAATCCACGGGCAACATCAGTTCCAGATAAAATAATTTCAAATTTATTAAGGCCAATTTATTAGTTTTAAAAATTACCACTGTAAAATTATCGTGTTTTCTCTATTTTCGAGAAAAAAGCTACTTTGAGGTGAAAATATTCAAGGGTATTTATTTAAAAGCTAATTTAAATAAACATGCTTGAATATTTTCACCACTATTATTGTCAGCTATTAGAACTACAAGGATAGTTTATAATGTAGGTAAACCAAATTTAAAATATACCTAGACTTAGAAAAATATTGTAGGTTTAAGAACCGCAATCTCTATGTTTAGCTGCACACACACCATATTATTGGCAATAATGCTCATATTGACAATAATATTGCCTTTTTTTTTGTATGTGTTGACCAATATTGACAAATTTATTCTGCCCATAATATTGCACGTCTGCGGCTAGCTTATAAAATCGATTCATAAGTTACAAGGAATATCTAAATACGAATAAGTAGATGTGCCACTTAATACTTAACTTATTGTTGTCAGATATTTTTTTAGAAAGATGGGCAACCCTATTAAAGTACATTAGGTCTCTATTACATCATTTGTCAACTCCGAACGTAGATATCAACACTTAATAAAACACATTAATATACATATATTTCAATTCTACTAAATGACTTGAAAATACTACTAATGGTGTCATTTTTAATCTGTCACTCGGGTTTTTTAAGCAATTATGTGGATGTCTCTATTACACAACGTAAGTATATCATAGATCAATATATCTATAAGACATCGCATTAGTGCTCTTAAAGGACATTAACATTGAAATTAATATCCAATTTAATAATAATAATTTGTAAAGAAATAAAATTTAACTTCCAGAAGACTGTTTATTACCTATGCTATAAACAGTAACAATACTTAAAATGTCTATATGTATCAACTCGTATATGGCTTTATAATATCATAATAAAATTAATATTTTATTCTTCTGGACATCAAAATATTCGAACTGGGATGAAATTAGATATAGGATACAAGCATTAATTCCCGCGCCCGCGTGAAATTAGGTTTTAAAAATTGCATCCCCTATATTACTCACCTAGAGGCTGAATTTTAGAAAACGCTGCAGAAAACGTCACTCGTTATTTTTTCCGTGCTTAATCCATACAAAATATTGTGCAAATATGATTATGAAATAAAAAGTTTCATACAAACAAAATCACCTATTTGGGGGTTGAATTTAAAAAAAATCTTCCTTAGTGGATGCTTACGCCATATTATTTAACCTGTACAAAATTTCGAATTTCTTGCCTTATGGGTTTGACCCGTGCGTTGATACATCAGTCAATCAGCTTTGTATTTATAGATATAGATTGTATAGAAGATATATAGATATTTACGAATCTATCGCAGAGATATTTCTAATGATTTTTTTAAGTGTATATATAGCCATATCCATTAGTTACCTAATCTGTGGTCGTTGTAAAACCTTGACTGGTGGAACAACCGTTAAATCGATATAATTAGTTATAGGGATCCGTATTTGTAAGAAATATTTAAAACGTTGCCGTGATTCATGTTGAGAAACTACCTATGTTAGCTTGTATTGGTAGGTTTATTTCGAACCGTGTGAGCGCTAACTTATGTACGCGTGGAATGCATTAGGTACAGGTAAGCAACACTTATCGTTACTAATAGGGTAACATAATATGTTGCAGGTTATTTAATCGCAATACTTTACTGAACATATTTTAAATCGATAGCACAGCCATAAGTAGAGAAAAGGTGTGTTTATTTTTTAACATTTATTAAATTAAGTAGGTGCGTACTTTTTAACAACGGGTTTTTTTTATTATTTACAACTAGCATTAGCCCGCGGCTTCTCCTTTCAACATCAGGAGTGTGTATGTTCAAAGTAACATAGAAAGGAATAGGTACATCCTTAATCCTAGCACTATTATAAATATGAACGTTTGTGAGGATGGATGTTTGTTACTCTTTCACGTTGTAACTATTAAACGGATTTTGATGAAACTAGTAGGTAGTAGCTTATACTCAGGATTAACACACTGGCTACTTTTCATCCCGAAAAAGTAGTGTTCCCGTGGGATATAGTATAAACGCGGTCGGAGTCGCAGGCAACAACAGCTTGTTTGTTTACATTGAATAAACTCCGAAACTACTGGTCCGATTTTGATAAAGTCTGGCACAGATATTTTGACAGAGAATTAGATAATTGGCACAGAGAATATACTATGGGGAAGGACATATCTGTGGAAAAATATACGGTTCCCTCAAGATTTCCTTTTGCGCGCACGAAGTCGTGGGCAACATCTATTATTATTATAAGCGCCAAGTTTGGATGTATGGATATTTGTTACTCTTTCTCGCTATAACTATTAAACTGATTTTGATGAAATTTGGTACGTTAGTAGTTAAGACTCAGGATTAACACATTACCTACTTTTTATTGCAGCAAAATATACGGTTTCCGCAGGATTACTTTTTGAGCATGCGAAGTCGCAGGCAACAATAATATTACAATATTATGTAATAAGTAGCGTAACTTGAATGATTTACAGTAGCATAATTTCTATGCCGTTTCATTTCTGTTCCTCCAATTACTAAATACCTTTAATTCTTAAATACAGCAAATTGATTTTCATTTAAATTAACACTAATCTCGTTTGATAACGTACAATCTCAGGTTTAACTGAAGTTCTAGGTCGGACTTTCTACCGACGACATGTAAACTCTGTAATTTTATCTCGATGTAAATAAACCAAGCGAAGAAGCTTTTATCAGCGGGTTATTATTATGATTAATAAGCTGTAATCAGAACAGGTAATAATGGATTTTCCAGCTACTATTCATATTCCAGTTTGAAAAGCTCTACTATTGAGAAACATTGTTTTGTTGGAGTTTAGAATTTTTTTTCGTCGAGACTTTCTTGAGATATGTTTTTGTAATCGCAAAAAAATACCTGTTGGATTGTGCTGTAAAGTTGATACATTTACTGATCTTTATTTATTTTTATATATTATAGATTTTTTTATAAGTCTATTTACTAATATAAACTACTATACCTAATATATTTAATATAAATCCAAGACCCAGGAACACGTTCAATCACGTCCCTTTGGCGGGGTTCGAACCAGCGACCTCCAGCTTAAGCGCCGACGCGCTAACCACTGAACCACAAAGTTCGTCACTATGAGAGGAAAATATGTATGAAAGAAAAAAGTTTATTCCGTATATTGTGCGCCGGCGCGGGCGGTGTATAAACAATAAGTTCAGTAGTCAGCGTCGCACATAGAGAGCGATTTATACTTTTGTCCCTTTGGCGGGGATCGAACCTGCGACCTCCGGCTTAAGCGTCGATGTGCTAACCACTGAACCACAAAGGTCGTCACTAGGAGAGGAAAATATGTATGAAAGAAAAAAGTTTATTCCGTATATTGTGCGCCGGCGCGGGCGGTGTATAAACAATAAGTTCAGTAGTCAGCGTCGCACATAGAGAGCGATTTATACTTTTGTCCCTTTGGCGGGGATCGAACCTGCGACCTCCGGCTTAAGCGCCGACGCGCTAATAACTGAAAAATGCGTATGAAAGAATTTTCTTTCATACGTATTTTCCTCTAAATAGTTTATTGCGTATATTGTGCGCCGGCACGGGCGGTGTATAAACAGTAAGTTCAGTAGTCAGCGTCGCACATAAAGAGCGATTTATACTTTTGTCCCTTTGGCGGGGATCGAACCTGCGACCTCCGGCTTAAGCGCCGACGCGCTAACCACTGAACCACAAAGGTCGTCACTAGGAGAGGAAAATATGTATGAAAGAAAGTAGTTTATTACGTATATTGTGCGCCGGCGCGGGCGGTGTATAAACAGTAAGTTCAGTAGTCAGCGTCGCACATAAAGAGCGATTTATAGGCTCGGCCGTAAACCGCCCGCGCCGGCGATCACAGATCTATATCGCTTCAAACACCTGTTTTCACTTTCATCACGTCTTTGTACAAAGGAAATCAATTCTATTCATTTCGTATAATTCGTAGTTATTTTTTTCCTTTCGATAATATTATAAAACTATTAACTCTGAAGATGTTACGTACCTATGTTTCTTCTTTCTGTTAACAAAGTTGAAATAACATAATTAGCAGAAGTTAATACCTCATTCATCATTTAAAAAACCAAAAATACTAACAGCATGCCAATTGCTAAAGGAACATCACTTAAAAAAGAATAGATGAATTAAAATTTGTACACCTAGCGCCATCTGTGTATTTAGCCGTTCTTTAGTAAGTAAACTATGTTATATAAGAAGTATTAAGTATCTTCCAACAGATGGCATTTTATTTAAAATCGTGTCGTGACGCATGTCGTGACGTAACCTTAAATTTTCATTCTCAACGGCACTAAAGAGTTTCACTTCAAAAATGATTATTTTTATTTTTCATTGTTTTAAACACTTACGGATTTTATCTCAGTGCACTTCTTTCTTTGACCCGATGTTTCGGCTAGGTATTGGAAAGTAGCCGAAACGTCGGGAAAAAGAAAAGTGAAATATTCGCGTAAATATAAGAAAGCAATATATTTTTATTTTATTGGTCATTTGTGGAAGAAAAACTTTTTATTTCAAGTAAAACTACTAAGAAACTTCTGCAACACCTCTACATGAACTTGGAATTGTATTGCTTTTTTTATTTTAAAGCTCACATGTGCAAGAAAAACCTAAAAATTTTTATCTCAAGTAAAAACGACGAAGTTCAGCAACGCCTCTACAGGATCATGGAATTGATTTTTCCATATCCCTGTATACATAACTGGAAAAATGTGAACAATTAAGGAGTCCGTCATGTTAGCGCGCGGGTGACATTTGGCGCAATCGCCGCATCAGCTGAATACATTAGAGTTAATAAAGCCTACAAGCGCTTTTCATTAGTCCGGTCGCCCATCTGATACCGTACCCGGAATAGCGCGCGCCTGATCGACCCTTTATTTTTTTTCTGTTAGATTTTTTTACCAACTAATTAGTTTAATGAGGTGTTTTGCGCGGTTGGTCCGTGCTCTCGATCCGCGAAATGAATGCGACAATTTTGAATCGAACTTTTATTATTTCTTTTTTTAAGCCACCAATTATTATTTTTTATATTTATATGAGCAAGGGCTATATTTTCAAAATCTGTTCGAAAATTTTATAAAACCTAATAAAATACTGATTTGTGATCGAGAGTTATGTGTTATGAGTTAAAATTTCGTAATAAAATACTAATTAAAATTGGCATTTGTCTAGTAGCTAATACTGAGCATAACTTTGTTCAAATTGATTTTGCTCATCACAAAATAAAATCCAAATGCACCGAAAGCAGATAATTGGATCGGCATTCAGAAATCCATTCATATATACAATCGAGTTTTTCGCTGCGTATTTGGTAGTATCATAATTTCTTGTCCATCGTTTCGTTTTAAGCTTTTTTTCGCGGGAGAAGCCTTTTTCGATCCGTGCACCGATAATGCCGACCTCGCCTGGCATTCGCAATAACGTTGGCTACTTCTTTCCGTTTTAACTCTACCTTATGTCATTGATTGTACTTTTTTCCATTATATAATCTGTAAAGATTTTAGGCTTGTAGCGAAAATTCAAAACGGAATTTCAGTAATTATAATTGTTGTAAATACTAAAATTTAGTTTCACTTATACTGTTGCAATAGTGTGGATTAAATCGCGACAATTTTCTAATCTTTTTACTTTAAATACCACGATCAAAATACTGTATGTAAAAACAAAAATATGTAATAAAATATATGGGTATTTCAATACAATCATTGTACGGTAACGTAATTTTCAAGACAATACGCTTTCGATTACAGATATGAGTTCAATTGTTTGAAATTCCATTACAGCAACAGTGGGGATAGTGTAAGTAATTACAACACACGCTGGAACAATGTACATATTTACATTGAAACCCGGCCCCGACTCAATAACATAATTCAAGCCAAATATTGGCGCGGACCATCAGATAAATCGTATTATCCGTAACGGCTATCAAGGGGTACTATCGCGCGGAAAACTGTTAAGGCTTTAAATACAATTTGTAATCTTGCATATTTCTATAAAATAGCGGTGACTAATTTGTGATTCTGTTTCTAAAGAAAGACTCGAAATAAACATCATATTTATTTCTCAACATGCAACTTATAGTGTTCTCGAACGGGAGTTCCAAAAAAAACGATTTAATTTAAAAGATTTATTGAAACATTAAAATTACAAATTATTTTATATTAAAACTGTAACGTGGGGTTTGCGCGGGGTGATAGAGTCAAACAGCGACTTTACAACGGAGGCGTATATTTTGGTACAAGGTACAACTTTAGAGCAGCGCTTACGCCCCTATATTACGGTTTTCAACAGATTGTCCCATGAGGAAGCAATCAGTATGCCACCGGCTTATAGGTTCGCTATTTATTCCTTAGCGTACAAGAAGCTGTCCCAGCAATGGTGGAAGCAACTACTTAGGTAGCGTAGGAATCGTCAGAGCGCATACAATAGCGATTAGCGATGATAGAAGATAGATACAAAACAATCTTCATGAGGGTTACTTATATGATCTCTGTGGGTGTTTCAATAGCGTGATCTAGAACCCTTACAGCTCCATCTAGTGGCGGCTGGGAGAACTGACAATAAATTCACTGTTCTCAGTTGTAAATGCTATAGCCATCTAGCGGTGCTTGGAGAAACTAAGATTATGCCTCAATATCTTTGAATAGGGGTGTTACAAAACTTAATTAGATGAATCAGATCTATGTTGGATCTATACTCAAGAATTATAACTAAATTAAGACTACCGACTTTGACCGATGTAAGATCTGAAGTGTCCAAGTTAACACCAAATTCACGGTCCCACGGAGCTGGGACCACCACGATGATGCGGCGTCAGCATTTCCAGTATAAGACGATTTATTTCGTCATTTATGAAGAAACTGCACGACATGTATTTTCTTTATAGTCCAAGGGGCGGCTTCAATTATTATATGTTATATGTTAATTATAGTCCAAGAGCAAGTTCGACTGCAACTGCTTGATGATGATGATTCCCATATAGTGGTATTCGGCAATTCTGTGCTAAGTCCATATTTCATAGGGGGTACATATGTAACACCTCCCCCCACAGTTCGGCGACTATTTCGAAAGTTTTGATAAAGTTGCCGAAATATCGCTGTGATCTATTTCTATTTCAGCAGGACGCGGTCTTCTTTTTTTCAGAGGTATATCGCTGATGTCTTCTACGTCGTGAGTTTTGCGAAGGCTTCTTCTATGTAGATATTTGCATAAGATGTATAATGCACATAGTATAACTGCAATCGATATTGTATAAAATGGAATGGTTGTATGGTACAAACTTTGTTGTAAACTCTTGTCTAGTTTTATTGGGTTTTGGAATATAATTTTCTCATTAATAGCGTGAAGATTCTGGAGATCGATTGAGTTTAAGGTTGCATGTGTGTGATATGTGCTTTCATTAAGTTCTTGATACTTCGGTAGTTCTATGATTTTCAGAGGGTGGCCTTTTATGTGATCATCGGAGTTGAAGATTGTGAATGAAGACGTCTTGAAGTAGCAATTTACTGGAATAATTGTTAAGTAGCTTCCTTGTAGGCTTCTGTATTGTTCTTGGCCACATGATGTTCTAACTTTCGTGATGTTCGGAAAATTCATAGTAAAATGTCTGTCGTCAAGTTGTTCAACTGCTCCTTTAGTGAGGGTGACGGTAGTTATCTTGCAAGATGCGTGAAGTTCTTGCTTAGTGATTAGGTGATGGATGCATTCGGGGTATTCTGTTACTCTGTAGTTTAATAATATACATTCTGGTCTCTGCTGGATCGATTTCTGGATCTCACACACACCCGAATTTATTACTCCCGGAACACTTTCGAAGGTTCTTTTATTTTTCCGTAATTTTGGAAAAATCCTACCGACTGCGCCACTTATAGTGTTCTCGAACGGGAGTTCCAAAAAAAACGATTTAATTTAAAAGATTTATTGAAACATTAAAATTACAAATTATTTTATATTAAAACTTAATTAGATGAATCAGATCTATGTTGGATCTATACTCAAGAATTATAACTAAATTAAGACTACCGACTTTGACCGATGTAAGATCTGAAGTGTCCAAGTTAACACCAAATTCACGGTCCCACGGAGCTGGGACCACCACGATGATGCGGCGTCAGCGTTTCCAGTATAAGACGATTTATTTCGTCATTTATGAAGAAACTGCACGACATGTATTTTCTTTATAGTCCAAGGGGCGGCTTCAATTATTATATGTTATATGTTAATTATAGTCCAAGAGCAAGTTCGACTGCAACTGCTTGATGATGATGATTCCCATATAGTGGTATTCGGCAATTCTGTGCTAAGTCCATATTTCATAGGGGGTACATATGTAACATGCATTTAAATAAATGTACAAAACTAAACTGAAACGTTTAAATTATGTAAATACTTAATAAAACGTTTAAATTATTTTAATTCTTGCTCTTTGCAGAAAAGTTTTTCAACATGGAAAAAAACTATAAAATTTACAATTCACAACCAATTATTTGCCTAATTGGTAAAACTTACCTAAACCAAATATACTGTAACCTACGAAAATAGCCAAAAAAAGTAAAAATGTTAATAAAAAGTTAACCAAAGGTAAGACAACACTATTACATGGTCCAAAGTTGGATTGTGAAAAATAACGAGCTATCATTGATTAACTTAACAGACCTTGGGACAGGTGATTTGACCTTAATTTATTACCATGTATACTAGAAAATAAGTGTAAAAATAATTTCAGTCCTAATCATGTTTTATTTTAATACAATTATTAATTTCTGTTAGAGCCTCGAGTCCTATTATATGTCTATTTTACTATTTCAAGTTCTATAGCGCAAAATATATATCTCAATGTTTTAACTCGAGCCCAAAAAGGTAGCTACAAGTATATTTTTCTTCAACACTGTTAATGCATAACATAAAATGTATAATTAAAACATGCAACACTTTTGCGTTCGCGTGTACCAAAAGAATTTCTCGGTAAAGGGCAGGTTATCACGGTTTTGTTTCGAAATAAAGCTCTGAAGGCGAATTATGGAAATATTTTAATTTTGATCATTGCCTCTGTTATTTTGGTTTGTAATAACATTTTATGGGGCCAACACCAAATAATTCCTGTGAAGTTATGACTAATGTCGTAATTGGGACAGATATAACCTCATGGAAATTTTAATCCGGTAGCCTTAGATTTTGTGGTAAGTTTTATTCCAATTAAACCTAAATTGTCTGCATTGTATTCTGTTTTATGAATTATTCACAAAATCTAGCTCGAACTCTTAAAGACTGGTTGTTTAACAAAATGGCCGATTTTAGAATACGATTTAAATGTAAAACCAGTATATTAGGACTTCAGAGACTACGAAAATTGTTTCTTTTTAGTAGAGAAGTACATACTTTTTTTAATTAATGTTATAGAAATAATTACCTCTGAATATTTGGTAATTTGCTTGTATTTGTTAATATTTATGGATTTCAGATCATTACAATAAACTTTATTCGTATATTATGACAAGAGTCATATTTCTGTCACAAAAGTTCGTAAAACCGAAGCATTCGCTTGTCCATGTAATGTAGTTTTTATGAACCGATAAATTTAATTTTATTTGCAAGTTTAATGTAAAAAAAACGTTATCAATTTTTTTTAATGTTTACAGGTTTAATGACATTGCGTTTGTTTTTCATGTCCTCCTAACCGGTTGCGAACTCGCAACTTTTTAAAATCTCGAGTTAACCAACCTTTAATGAACGATTAAAAAAATATAACTGTTCACAACATTCAGCTAATCTTATATTGAAAAAAATACTCGTATATATATTTTCATCCATCAAATACACCTTCTTTCTTCTACACGTTACAGTTCTTTAGAAAAAATGAAATGGATAGATCATTATAATGTAATATAACTGTTAAGTATATGAATTAAAATATTTGTAGGGAATTGGATGATAATATGTCACGACTAATAATAATGATACCTGAACATCGGAATAGCAAACATCGGCAAACTCAAGATTGTATTGTATTATTATGTATTTATGAATGGAATTATCAATAATATTTTGATGTCGTCTTCACTGAAACCGGTACCCAAAAGGCCATTTTTATAAAATATTATACGATTCCACATTGTTAAAGCGCAGAGATTCAGCCAAAAATTCTTCCAAATCGAGCTAAATCTTATCTGTCAAGTCCACCCATCACTCAATGTCAACCGACGATCTCATTGTGGTATCGAAACGGCCGGGATTTTGCGAATTAAATCCAAAAACCGGTGACCAACTGTCGCCTTCACTTGCCCCCTAAAAACGAAACGGCTTTGTCTTTGCGACTGTCACACACCACGAAACTAACATACGACATCGCTATAATATACAAAATGGACCTTACTACGAATGACATTCAATTTAAAATTATTCGACGGCGATTTTAGATATGCCTCTTTGAGATGACGCATAAGTCGTATTCGTGTGCTGTACGTCGACTTTCGTCTGCCCCGAGCCTATTTATTGCCTTTTCTCAGAGTATACGACCGTATACATTAATAATTTATTCGCCTTGAGAATACAGATCAGGTTTTTAATTGTATCTAGACTTATGTTTTATTAGTAATTAGAGGAACAGTGGGCCACCGCGAATGAATCTTTACGAGCGTCAGCAACTTATGACCTAACTAGACAATACCCGTCTGCATCATAGCCAAGTGCAATCTTACCTGTAATAGATACGTTCAGCCGAATTTGATTAATACCATTTTCAAATCCGTTTATCCTTTTTTTGTAGATAGTTGAGGTAAAAGTGCTTAAATTATTTGTTTGCTAGATAAGATGAAAATCGTTGATGTCGATGTTGATGATGAGCATCGCTTTGATGATGATGAAAACTTATTTTGAACCTCTCTATAAAAGTCTGTCACATTTCTGTCCCTACAATTCGTATATTTCTCAATTTTTTTTTGTACCTATGAAGAGTGAAACGCCTAAAATATACTATGAATAT
Organism: Glaucopsyche alexis; assembly: GCA_905404095.1. NCBI lineage: Eukaryota > Metazoa > Arthropoda > Insecta > Lepidoptera > Lycaenidae > Glaucopsyche > Glaucopsyche alexis. Next base: position 17,908,795 of record FR990047.1, on the reverse strand, counting down.
TAAAATCTACAATTTCACATTTTAATGTCATGTTTATTGTTCATAAATTGTTGGAATCACATATAAATTTAAGCAAAGTAGATAATATACTTTTAGCAATAATAATAATAATTAGATATAACCCTTCATAATAAAATTAAAATAAGCATACCTAATTAAAAAAATACTATTTTATAATGTTGTAATCTCTTTGGAGAAACTTGAAGTTTTACCCACATAAATAATGGACAAATTATAAATGACGTAGTTCTTCTGTTTTAAATTGTTACACGGTACAAATTGCTTTGCGTAGGCTTAGCAACAATTTATAGAGCTGCTTCAACTTTAATAGATACTTCTATTTTTAATATAAAAAATAAAATACAAGTATTTAAAGAACAACTACAACTTTTATTTAAAAAATAACCCGACTATGTAAATTATGTTATGTTAAACCCAGGCTGTAATTACGAACCGAACTATGAACCGATTGAAATAAATAAGGTATCAATAACCTTATTTATTTCAATCGGTTCATAGTTTAGGTGCTACGGTGGAACAAACGTACATATATAGACAGCCAAAATCATTACCTTTCCTTTTACCTTCGCCGAAGTCGGCTCAAAAGCTATGATCAATGATATCAATGAAGGTATACCTTCATTGAGAAATTCTTGTGAGTTTGTTGTAACTATAAAATGTACCTACTACATGTTGCTCGCGACTTCGAACGGGCAGAAGGACATCCCGCGGGAACCGTACATAGTGCAGCGATAAAAAAAAGCATGTGTTCTTCCCCCTGATCTACCATATACCTGAGCAAACTTTCATCTAAAATGCAATGCAAATATTACCTATTTATTATATTAGTATAGATAACATGAGGAGATTAGAGCATAATATTATGTCGGCACTTATACAAAAATTCATATATATGTAGTATATGTATAAATATAAAAATCACGTATTTAAACGAAAACCAAAACTAACAAGCATGTCGTAAGTCACTAGTATTCTCTTACATCACCTAATCGTCGTAAACACGTAACGGTCGGGACTCGGGACTAATTTATCCCACACGGTACACATGTGACGCTAATGACGTGTGTTCACGTTCAGCGAGTAACAAGTCAAAACAAAGCTGCCTTCAATTAACCCGGGAGTCGGGGGCCGATAAATCACGAACATTCGAACGGTAGCCCGGGATCCCAACCCGGACGATAGCCCCAGGTCACCCGATACAATCGCATCGCGACATTCCCCGGACTTAATTGTGAGAGATTTAATTGACGCCATTTTAAAAAGACCCGCTGACAAATGTCCCCACAATCGTTATTATCTGATTCATTTTAAATTTCTGTTTCGTTAGTGATATTATTTTTTGAACTGAACTCACATGTTCAAATCCAAGCAACTTCTAGAACTATCAAAAAATGTTTCAATAAAAAAATATATTATGTATGTTTTATGTGCCTACACAAATAGCTACCTAGAGATTTAGAATGAACAAATTCTAAAGACAATGATGCCTTTTTAGGGTTCCGTAATTCTTGTTCATGTTTGATTTTAGTAATCATTTTTAATTTAGTAATAAACAGGTAGGTATTTTATTTAATGGTTTTTAATTGATGTAACAAAAAGGTAATTCTAAATTTTATACTCAAATATATTTTAAAGAATGTTACTTTTTGCCTTATTATATTTAATGATGCTATAAACGAGGTAATAATATGTACAAAACGGATATAGCGAATTATCGCAAGTTCCGTTTTGCCATTATACGACATGGTTCTAAGAAAAATCCGATCTGAGGAAAATATTATATGCAAAAATATGTTATTAAATGTACAGTCACCGACAAACTTTGTAACCTTATCGTTACAGTAATAAGGCTGAGACTTAATGATCCGGGATCCGGCGGGTACGGAAAATTCAAAGAACTGAAGATAGAACTCATTGCTAATAAAATAGAGATGAAAATCGTTTTAGTAGGTAAATAAGTATTTTTTCACGTATATTCAGTTGGTTATCGCAGATTCTTAAAGCCTGATAAATTCCACGTATTGCCTTGTATTTTTTTGATCTGTTAACATTTTTCCACTTGCTTTCTTGCAATTTGTGGGAGTGATTTCGTGAAATATGACACAACTCTATAACAGGAAGTCGCAGATTTGAATTGACGAATAAGCGCGAGGTGGTAGAGTTGGCCGTCAGATTCGAATAAACTGTGTTTAATATAAAAGGTTCCGTATTTTTTATCATATTAGAAAATCGTACTATGCATTCTGTTTTTCTAAAATATTTTCATTAAATATTACACATCATATGCGAGTACTGTAAGGCTTGCTCATTTTTTTTTTTCAAATAGGTACTAGGTAGAACCTATATGTATAAAATAAGGGTTAGGAACAAGTTATAACGAGTATAAGGATAGTTAACGATTAAATTAACTATAAATATTTTATAATCTATAGTTTAAGAATGTATATTAAAAGAATTAGTTCACAAGAACTAGAAGACACATAAAATCGCGTATAAAATTACCATCAAGCAATAGCCCTAACGAACCACTTGTAGATAGTTTTAATTATACGGCATAACAAAATTATGCGAAAGTAATCTTTATGATTAGTATGAGTAGGTATGTAGTTCAACCAGTTGGAAGTCATGGTTAAGGGTAGGAACAGATATAAGTATCTACATTTTTAATGTTCTTTGACGTTCATGAGTCAGATTGGTAAAGCACATAATCAAACTGGGTACAAAATATTTTCTTCAATATTTCATTGCCTGATTGTAATTGGTGACCGTTAATACTCAAATGGCTCAAATGGCTCAAGCTCAGACTCATCGTCAAATACATCTAGGTACCAAAATAAGAAAAAGTAATAAAAATCAAGAAGCATAATTTTCCTATATTTATAGGAAAATTCTACCAATGTTCTACCCTACTTAATATTATTAATATGAAATTTTCTGAGGTAGTATGGATAGATGGATGGATTGATGGATAGATGTTTGTTAATATTTCACACATTGAACAGACTTCGATGAAATTTGGTATGGTAGTACCTTTTTTTTTTTTTTTTTTTTTTTTTTTTTTTTTTTTTTTTTTTTTTTTTTTTTTTTTTTGTAGCTTAAGCTCTGGATTAACATAGGCTACTTTCTATCCCAAAAAAGTGTTCCTGTTGGATAATGTATATACGCGAGCGAAGTCGCGGGCAAAAGCTAGTCTGTACTAAGACCTAAACGCGTTTTAATAGAGCAAAATAATGGAGATTCGCTTGGCTCCTCTCGAGTTTGACCGATAAGTTACAACTTACAAGATACTCGAACCCGACGATAGCCCTACATGACCGGGGAATGCAAAGTGACTTATAATATCTGGTTTTAGATTCGTTATTTATACAATGTTTCCTAAATGGTCTATTAAAATAATGGGTTTGCATCGGTGCGTCATGTCTGACAACTTTTTTCGGATCGAATTCCAATTCTATTTGATTTTTAAATATATTAAGACAAATATTAATCGCTTAGGTATTAATTTATTTAGATAAAAATGTATGCATGTTTTTAATAGTACCTATTGTTAATGATTTGTTTAAGAAAATTAGCTACATATTAACATACCGAAGAATTGTGAATTGGTAGGCTGTATTTACTAAGAAAAAACGTAACTTTTTACCAGTTAAAATTCTATAATTAAATGAATAAATGAAACATAATAATATTTTATTCTTATTATGCAACATAAACATAGTAATATTTATTAAAATATTACTATGTTTATGTTACATAACAGTAATAGCTGTCAATCAGGACGCTTTCACACCACGTCAATCTAGCCCCTTGCCGTTATTTATCCATAGATCTTGTGTTATAGGTAGCAGACAACGGTAAATATATATAATACATTTATACTATACATTATAATTATAATAAACATATACATGACCAATGAAGACTTTAGTTCCTTCGGCGGGATTCGAACTCGCAACCTACGACTTGAGTGCCGAAGCACTAACCACTGAGCCACGGACATAAGGAAACAGTAGTTGGTAGAACACAATGAAATTAAATTTTTTTACTTTTATGTGTAGTAGTTTTTTTAGGAATAATGTATACTAAATACTAATATTGTAGTAAACGTAGCCGGTTATGAGATGCATTTACTAAATTCATTGGTTCGTACATTTTATGTTTCACACTAAACATCGAATGTAACAAAGTGATTTCATTCTAATAATGTGTAATAACTATAAAATTATTCCAATACAAAACTACTTGGCGAAAGGTAGACGGTATCACGTATGCCCTGAATCTTATTTCTTTCCTCTCGTCGATGCGATTTAAGCCTTATACCTGAATAATTAGGATTGAAATTGACACTCGTGTAATTCATTGTGAGGGCCGATCCGTCTATAGAAAAGTGAGTTTTAATATTGAATGGGTAGACTCGATTATCGAGCGCGGTGTCGAAATCGGGTATCATGTTTCGTTCTCACTTCGTCAGGTGTCGCTGTCGGCGTTGCTTTGTTTTTCTCGCTTTTGTTCTACGGAGTGTGAACTCGACAAAAACACGAAAAGGAAGCGGGCGGCTCACAGAATAAGGGTGTCTTTGAAAAATAAGAACCACTGAAAAGGTTCGCGAGTGTTTGGGTACGGTTCGAATGTCTTTTGTGTGGAAACGTCCTGGGTTTAAGGTCATATTTATAATCATATCTAGATTATTTGAGACCTAAACACCTTGGAGGCGGTGTTCGGTTTCGGCAGGGTCGGGTTTCGTCTGACAGATCGATAAAGGTCCGTTTCACGTCGTAAGTTTATACATTTTACAACAAAATTTAAAATTATAAAATGAAGATAAAGACTAGACTCTACGTCACAAATACACAAATCTATTTTATACTGCAGTTACCGAATTTAAAATTCATATCACTAAAGTATATTCTAAAATAGAATCTACACATTATAGGTATATTCGATTCATCATGTCTAGACAACATGAACAAACGTCTACCTAATTACTCAAAATATAAAAAATCCTAATAAAATATAGATAAAACTATACGCGAAAATAAACTTCATGTATATTTTTTATAATGATGATATGTCCTCTTGTAGTCTGAGTAATTTTAATTAAAGATTTTATGTTAATTATAAGAATGTGCTAGCCGTCATCCATCATTAAGTTTATCAGCGCACAATGTTATACGATGGTGTGGCGATAACGCGATGTTAAATACAATACATTGTGACAGTCTCAACTTTGGACACTAGCCGAGACGGACGTATGGCCAGCAAAAAAATGTACATTGTATTAATATAATATTATATGCATCGACGCTTATAGAAATGGTAAGGTAATAAATCATGTAAAATCATGTAAATAAATCTTTCAGTTTTATCCTGCATTTTAGATGTTTTTTTTTTTTTTTTTACTTTCAGTGAAATGTCTAATAAGTTGTATATAACGATTAACAAGCGACAGATTAGAAATAGAAAAATATTTGTGTTACTTATCTATTGTCATGAATCATGATTCATGAAACTCAATCTCAAGCGTGTTACGTATGGTTAGTTATGTTTAAGAGTTAAAAACTTCAACGAAATATTTTTTAAGTCCAGTTATTGTTACAAAAATTTAATCTTGACTGGCATTAAGAAGGTTTTATTTTGAAAACAAACTTCCTTAGGTGCGACTAGGGAGTAACTCAGATTTTTTTTCTGACGGAAGTAACGCTATTCTATAGTCTATAGTCTGATGACAAATGTCACCAGTTGTCATTTGCATTATTTGATAATTATGTTATAAGTTATTTACATATTTCAAATATTTGTGTATACTTATAACGTTATTTAAACCTAGTTTTTATCATTATTTAAATACTAATTAAATAAAAACTTCGTTATCTGTGTCGTAGTATTTCGCCGTAATTTAGCTTCAAAAATCGACACAAAATTTTTCATTCCCGGTGAAATCATATTTGATATTTTGCATGTTAAACGTTATATTTCTTGATTTTAATGTGTAGAATGTTTATTCTAGTTTCCAAAAATATATAGTTTTACTTCAATCGCGCGTAAAGGTTACACGCACACACTTTTTTTTTGCTGACAGTAGGTTATCCTAACGCACAGGTTTTAATCCAAATCTCGTGTAAGTATTTCAACACGGCCTTACGAGTTACGACCCAGTCGACGGACGAACGATTCCACATCCATCTCACTCTTATGTATCAAAATCTTTATGTTAGATAGAGAAAACAAATGATCTTACAAGGGCGAAAGAACCGAATAGAATTTTTCAATTTAAATTTGATGCACACAATATTGCGTCAGGGTTTTGTTTTCGAAAACTAGAAAAAAATAATTACCTTATACCGTACAAAATGGGCTCGTTCTTACCAGTAACGAAAGTCATTGTTTAGTTTAAGATGTTTGAAGGTTAGGCACTCTTTTTTAGGGTTCTGTAAAGGTTCTGGGGTTTAGAATTCTAATGTAAGGGTAAAAATGTGATCCCGTTACTAATACTCCACTATCCAAGCTATCTGTCTGTTTGTGAACCGTGATAGCTAGACTGCAGAAAAAAAAAAAGTAGATAAAAAAATATAATAAAAAACGGGGACTCAAAATGTAACATATTAATTTAAGATTATAAACTAAAGTAGCTTCATTATTAATTGATCAATTAAGATAAACGCATTATTACACGTTATAAATATACAAAATAAATCAGTAATATAAAAAATACAACTAAAATTTTCACTTTACAAGGCTCTTTCCTCTGAAAAGGATAAATTTGGAAATAATTTGTACCGGCTGGCTACAAGTACCGGCAAAACATCACCAGGAACCTTCATATTATTAAGTTATACTATATACATAAAACTAAATAAATAAAAGTGTAAGCCTTAGTATAAAAGTAAATAGGCATAGTGTCAACACACCTGAAGATCAATCATTTAATACCGCAGTTATGGTGGAACAATTTCAGCTGACGAGAAGCCTCCGGAGCTATCTCGACCAGTCCGATTGGTCAATAAACACGTAACAGCCAAACAGGTTTCAGCATCTAATCGACAAATGTTCTAGCTAAGTCATGTTGGACATAAACTTACCTGGTCTTATATTACTTCATATTAACAGAAACTAATGTATTTAAGATACCGTGACTTGGAGAAGTTACGCGCACACTACGCGAATGTGGAAGAAAAATAAACGTTCAATAGTTTCATCGTCCTAATGATTTGTGTCGTCGTGTGTCGTGGTGTGTATTTTGTGATGTCGTCAACGTAAAACGGTGCGGTGTCGCAGAATGATCCGTAGACATGAAGTGCAAATCATGTCACCGTAAAAGTGCACGTCACGACGCCGGATAGCAGTGCAATATGAAATTCGGGTACATTTTGCGCCGTTCTGCAGACGTTGACGTGCCGTGTTTAATCATGCAACGCCATGCCACGACGCCGCGCCGTGACACTGCGCCGTTCCACGTCGACGACGTGGCATCGTGGACCTGTGGACGGGTTTTGGATTGGGACTATATTGTCCGGAATCCGGAACACCGGAGAAAATTCAGAACATTAAAAACATAACTCTGCGCTAGTATAATAGAGCTAAAAATATATAACACACATTTTTAATATTTATTGGATCTATTTCTTAAAACTTGTAAGTAATTTTGATTCCATTCTAATTTGAAATTTTTGAACATCTGGTCCCATTTTTACTTTATTACTGATGATAAAACAATGATATAATTCAGTTTTATTGAATACTTTTTCACTGCTGACTAATAATATAATTTATTTGTAATAACACCTAATCCTACAACAGCGTTGACAAAGTTAGTTATTTTGAATAACAAAAGATTTATTTAGACAAGCATTATAGAAAAATAAGGTGTCCGTATTATCATTAGAAAGAGAAAAGTCTTGAACCACTGTCTCTATAGTAGCGTCACGAATTAGGAATGTTGTACGCAATGTGCTGACACAATATATCAAACAGAAGAATAGTATCAGATCGTCAGTGTGCTACTCATATTAATCAAAATATTTCAACAATAAATTATGAGAATTCTAAAGTTTATAATGTGTACGAAATGAAGATATATTTGTTGTATACGATTTGTAATTCGGTTTGACGACTTCTATGGTTGAGCGTGTTAGTGCTCAAGCCGGGATCACGGGTTTGAAACCCGCCGAAGGAACAAAAAGCTTTTTTATATTCCTGGGTCATGAATATGTGTTAAATATAATAAAAATCTCTGATAATATAAAAGTATTAAATATATACAACCCGTTGTCTTGTCCCCGACACATAAGTTCTTCGAGTACTTAGCATGGTGCCAGATATTATTATTATATTATACAACATATTTGGTAATAGAAACATCTGAACACTAATTCTTGCATATAACTTGGACTTTCAATTTATTTGTAATGAATTATTATCATTGAATATTATAATAAACTAAATTTTGGAGTTCAGATTTAAAATGTGTTAAGCGTTGGTTTGATATTTATGAGAATACCATTTTGCTGTTTTAACATTTCAACACTGTGTCCAAATTATATTAAAAGACTAAATATAATTAGCAGAATCGATCTACTGGCCTTTGGTACGTTTGATCTTCTGTCGTTTCTCTATTTAATAGCCATAATAATAAGTAACAGATTTAGATACATTTTTAATAGAGACATAGTTTAAATTATTATTAATGTTACACTCAGTACATTTTGTTGCATATAATAAATAACGTCGAGTTAGGTATCTTACTATAATGTAATCGTGATTTTCGTCTATTAACTCAATCACTTGTAATAAACAATAGCAAATTACCTTGATTTAGGGCTGCCTAAAATTAACTACATAGATCGTATTAAATCTAAGTTGTAATAAATCTAAAATATTAGTATAACTTAGTCAAAATTTAAAACTAAAAATTACAATTTTCAATGGTGTTAGGTAATATCTGTACATTGTACAAATACTTGAAATTGAACTAAGATCTATTTATAATTCCAAATTAATTGACTTTAACTCAACGTATATGTATAATAGTTAGTAAGTCACTAATGTCCCTAGGCACATATTGTTTTTCTATGGAAATTACTGACGATGTATGAAAAACGACGATACCCGAAATATTCTGAGATTATATAAAAGTAGCTACTATATAGTACTAGTATAATACGGGACGAAGGTACAGTTAAATATAATCAATATTATAAATGATTTTTTGATATTGTAATATTTAATATATTATAATCTTTAAAAAAAAATTTTTCAATCTCCCTGTTTGATTCTGCTTACTTCTAAACTTTGAAACAACAAAAAGAAACTTCATGTTATTGTATTAAAGGTATTAAAGGTAACCTAAAATGAAAGCAAGCAAGTACTTGAATAGTTACTATTTTTATTATTTGGCAACCCTGGCATTCGCAACTCGTGTTGTTTCTTGCCGTTTTAGTTTGAATAAAACATTATATAACATTGGTGTTGCAACATTGGATTTAATATTCCTATGGACACAGGAACATAAAATTTTATGAGCTAAAAGAGCCATATCAACACGTACAGGCTGGTGTAAATTTCCGAATAATAATAATAATTGGTGAGATGAAAGTCGGAAAATATTCACAATGTCAAAAAATAATAATAAACCAACTGAAATTAATTGGGACATGCTGGCAAAATTCTTTAGAATTACAAGTTTGAAATTATTGTAGTTCCCACCAACAACAGTAGAGTCTCTGGAATTGCTGGTAACTCTTCAAGCTGGGAATCATCGGGTTAAGAATATTCTCGTTTACGAGACCTAGTCTTTAAAAGTGAAGTGTAAAAAAAGTGAAAAACACGAAATATATTGAAAACAAAAATAGATATTCAAAGAGCGTGATCAGTATTCAATTCTCTGTCCAAAAAAAACACATAACATAATATTATGTGACCTTCGATTTTGACCAGATTATCATTTATCCTATAAAATAATTAATTTCGACTCATTACCGCGCGGCGAGTACGTCAGCCGCCGCGGCGCCGGCGGCGTATCGCAGTGCAAGGTTCTTACTTAGTGAGAGTCATCGAAATGTTTGTCATTTTATTTTTCTGAAAATTACAAAATTAAAATATTTATACATACTATCATTACTTACGTAACATTGTAGCATAATGTTGGGTAAATTTGGATAAAAATTACTATAAAAAATATTTATTTCACTTCATATTACACCGTGTCTTACACTTGTAAGCCTGAGAATTCATTGACATTCCAGAGGATGCAGTGTGAACTGTGAAGTGAAGCGGGCAAGTCAGACAGAACAAGCGAAGGATGCAGCGTCCTGGAAGCTTGTTAGTTCCGTACTCGCGCGCATAACTCAAATGTAATGGTACGGTTTATTTACTGAAATGCACTTGATATATTTAGGAATAATTTATTAGCTTACTAGTATTCTATAATACTAGCAGATAGTAAATAAGATCTTACTGTAAATGATTCATATTAAATAAAAAGTTCGTAAATATTTGAAACGCTTCCATAAAATAATCCTAGTTTCTTAAATCAAAGATTTCGAAAAAAAGCTTTCGTATCTAAAAATCTGAGCAGAGGAATGTTACTAAGGTATGGGTTAGTACGTATGGCTTAAAATAATGATTACCTACAAGATAAAGTAACAATAATCATTAAAATATTCACATAATAATAAAAGACGTTGGGCGTTTTTCCCCAAAGTCGCGACCACAAACCTGGTATTAGATTTTGTAATTTTTAATTACATTCCATTTTACGTAATTGTTTTAATTCAGACCCATTGAGAAGTAAAGATAATCAATAAATGGTTTATAATATTTTATATAAATCTTCTTTGAAATAAGATAAAACACAGAATTTACCGCATCTCCTGCAGATATGCGAATCATATCCAGGTGTAATTACGCTTCCATCTAACCTAATTTTATCTTTGGTCGGCGTCCATAAATGTTTCATAATAAAATTCCCAATGTCCGTTGTAAGATCAAAACTGCACTAACGTAAAATAGAGTAAGAAATTTCAAGTGCACCGAACATTCGCGGATTGTTCCAGTCCGGAATAAAAACACATCCGATAAAGTTCTAAATACGATGTGCTGACAACACTCACGTCTTCTACGTCACACATAGTCAAGACGTTTATGGAACAATATTAAATAGTTCAGTAAAGTTTCTTTACATAACATTATTTAATTTGCCAGTAACAAAGATTCGTCCGCCAACTGTTAATCGTATTTGCAGTATTTACTTACGTAAATTACTAACATTTTAAAATCTTAATAGCGTTTCTTGGATTTTCATCTGCAACAGTCTTCGTTTAGGATTTAGATGAAGGCTATATTTTCTTTATTAAAGCAATTTGGTATTTGGCTTTTGTGGTCTACAGCTTTGTGTGTATCACAAAAGCCTAAGTGATATCATAATACATTGATAACAATAACAAGTCAAGCTTAGTGCAAAACTGGTATGAAAGTATAAAATTATTCCACGACGAAGATATTCGACAAACTTAACATCCGTGTGTATTATCCACATCCTTGATACCAAGAGATCTAAAAAGACACAGATCCCATTGGATACCGAGATATAGCTACAATGGTTGTCGTTTAAAAGACAAAACCTTGTTATTTGGACGCCTACAGTCTCTCTCAGGCTCTCTTTGTTTATAGACCTTAACATATAGAGATACGGGCAGATATATTAAAACAGATAAATAAATTGTTACGGCCTCTCCTCGCTTTTTAAACGAGCACTTGTACACAACCGTAAAGTGTTTGCTAAATATTAGAAGTCAACACTAGTATTAAAAGTTAGCGCAAGTAGGTATGACAATAGGAATAGGCTAGGCTACTTTGTAAGATTTTATTTTAATCGTTTTTTTTTTTTTATATTTTATAATTTGGAATTAAAAATACTTAATTATCACCATACCAACAGCAAGCCTCTTTTTTAATAGCCATATTTGTAGTGTATGATCTTCAACCCTCAGTAGTCGATAACACGTCACTGGGTAGGAACTGTAGGTAGGTGTAATTAGTAAGGTGTAGGACCTACACCTATAAATGTAGGTTGTAGGTGTAGTTATTGATGTAGAAACTGTAGGTTTATGTATATTGTTATTCATACATTTAATTCAGTTCATAGTCATTAATACAGAGTCTGTTGGGTAGAACTAGTAAAACTTTACTATATTGCTAACGTAAATCAGTAATCATTGATGCAACCGGAAAAATATTTAGGTATATTATAAGGTCTTGCATGTTACCTGAAATATATTTATCATGTTCTTATATTTTTTTTAATGATAGGTTTATAGTTTAAATGGTCTCTATACGGCAATTTGGTAACGTTCGACCTCTAAATTTTAGCTACACAAAAGGATAACCTATCACGCTATTTAAATTTTCTGACTGATATTTATTAGATATTATTAGCATATAACAACCAAAATACTATAGACTTTTAAATATATATTTAACTGAATAATGTTACAAGAAACTATATAACGTATGTCTGTATATATTTTTTGACTATATAAAAAAAGGTCATAATATTATAAGAATTTTAACATAAAACTCTTTAACCTCGTATAAATCTTATACTAACTAACGGGTTAAAACCAGGCAGCAATGTAAAAATATAGACTAAAATTATGCGAACAAAGTCGCGGTCAAAAGTATGATGTAGAACCGCATAAATCTAATTTATTTAAATGATGCCACACATTATAAATAGCACGCTAAATTATTACTATAATAATGTAGATATCACCTTTGTATTGTTCATAAAATTATTTTTTTATAATAGCATAATAAATTTTTATAACTTCATATATTATTAAGTTTATGTTTTGTAAAATTCAATCTGAAGGATACCAGCCTTGAGACATAATTCGAATTGAGGTCTAAACAATTTATTAAACATTCTACGAACCAGTTCTTTAATAGCTAAAGTTTATTGTCATTTTAATAGAATTTTATTGCACGCACTGATACGATATTAAATTAATTATACTGTCTCATTTTGTTAAACTCGATGTTAATTTTCTTTTTACGAGCAAATCTAGCATATATGTAATCAGAATTTCGGAAACGGCTGCAAGTATTACCATGACATTAAGTATGAAAGAAGTTTTGGGGTAGAAAAATATATGTCTTAAAATTATTTATCTTAAAAGTAGGTTCCTACTTTTAAGATAAATAAGTTTTTATTCTTTTCTTTCGTCGTAAAACATTCTTGACTATTTTAATATCATTCATTTAATACTCGTATGTTACTGTGCTTGTAAGTGTGTGGAATAAAACTCCGTAACGTTTATATATCCCTGAGTCGAACAATGTAGTGAAATAATAATGAGTTTTAGCGAAGCGATTGTTAACATACACTGTTTGTTACACCTCCAGCAAATAGCATTTATTTCAAAGTCGACACAAAATTAGTTCCTATAATTAATTTGTTGCCAGCACTTTAAGTATGGCAACATCGTTGCAACACCGAACAAAGGAACACATTAAAACTCTGACCACCTTCGAGCGAAATTTTCCGGGCTCATACTTAAAATGATGGTAAAATTTTATTACTAAGTCTAAAGACTGAGTTACTAGTTATTGTTAGTGTTGGACTACAAAAGTGCGAAGGCATAAATAAGATAATTTTTAGTTGACGCTTCTCGTGTTGTGTTCGAAGGCTTTGTCCGTTGAAATTGAAATGCTCTCGCCGTTTTAATGGTGATAGTGGTCTTTCTTAACACGTAATTTGAGTTGTGTTGTTACACCGGCTATACATTGTACATCTCTTGTGGTGTAATGGCATAATCTTATCCTTTCTTTTTATGTCGAAACTATCTTTTTCGCGCGACATCGTCCCTGTGGATCATCATTGCAAACCTGTGGGGTGTGTTTTTCGTAAAACTATTTTAACCGATTGCTGCGTCATAATAAATACAAACTTTGGACCCCCATTTTACCGCTTTAGGAGAATTTCAAAAACTGTAAAATAAGTCCTCATTAATTTTTATTTATTTATTTATTTCAACGCTTATTTTACACCCTCACAGGGTGAGTTGTAACAAACCCTGAAATATGTATTTAATGAAATGTATATTAGAGCACGAATCTCAATTTCCATCGAAATTGCGGGTGTAGATTTAAAAATGTCCCATACAAATTTTCAACCCCTGTTTCACCCCTAAAGGATGGAAATTTTTAGAATCCCTTCTTAGTATGCGTCTTCATTATAAATTTTAAAAAAATAAGTTCCTAAATAACGAATAACTTTCAGGATAAATAAAAACAAAAATTTATCAAAGGAATATTTGTGCATTATTTACGTATAAATCGCCCCAGAATATGCAATAGAGGGGTTAAATCCATTAACGAACTTGCCTCGAGGAGCTTTATGTATTTTCACGTTTATTTGGTATCGCCAATTAGTAGGTACGATCATAAAAACGGCTGCCCATTACGGGAGGTCTACGCCAAACACACGTCACCATATTGTAGCGAGTGTGTGCTCGTTTCTGAGTTCAACTTTCAACCGTCTTTCAACTTAAACATAATAATATATACTACGAGAATAGGGGATCGGACTACATCTGAAATATTTAGTTTCATTAATATATTCAGAAATATTGAGGCATTACTAATTGGTAAATGTAAAGAAATATATTATTTTTTGTGTAGTTTACTTATTAAATACATTTAAAAAGTACAAAAATTTTTATTTTTTTTTGTAAAATTGGTAAACAAAACCTACATCATTAGTTTACTTACATCATGTACAAAAACATTCATTATGGTAAGTATGAACTTAAAATTAAAATATGGTCCTGGGGCCGTATACTTCATACCTACTTCATACACTTTAACCCAATAGTGACGTCACTTGTAACCCGACTTTAGTATGGAGCGTTTTTACGAGACTTGCGAAATTTTGTATACAAATCGCTGTAACTTTGAAAATATTGACTTTTGATATACGGTTTCTTCTGAGAAGTTACTCAGATTTAAGAGTACTATTCATTTATGTAATAAAAAAAATCAGTCCGCTTGCCTATTAAACATAGATTTTAAAGAAGCGGACTACTTTTAGTAAAGAATTTAAAAATTTAAATCAGAGAATTTAGTATTGAATTAAGACAGTATATTATTGTTTTGTTTATGTAATTTCTAGTATGTTGGAAAATAATCTCTTAAGTTTTTACATAGTTCTATGTTTCTTATTTACAGTATAATGTGTATGTGCTTAGGTGTATTATGATTCACAAAAATATAATACAGAAGGCGAATATTTTAACATATCCGATGAGCAACAAACTGTCTTCATGATTCATATTATTAGAAGAGAGGTAGCAGTTGATTAGGAATTCACGGAAAAGCCTACAAAGTAATACTGAGAAAGGTGAAATGAGTTATAATTTGCAAATCACCGATAATAAAACAAAACAAAAACTCTATCGCGCTTACATTAAAAATAAAAACTGGCCAAGTGCGTGTCTGCCCACGCATAGAGTAGGGTTCCGTAATCACCCATTTATGATTTTATTTTTAATATTTTACATGTTCACTTTTTTTTTTTGACGAAAGTTTCTAAGTAAGCGCATTTTATAAGTAATGACTCCTGAACTAGCAAAATTAACTAATCCGTTATAGTTTTGCTTCAAAATTGATCACATGGACTACCTTATGAATTTTTTCAGATTTTTCGGGCCAGCCGTTTAGCTTTTAAATGTGACTCGGTGGGAACGACCGAGGTACCTACCCCAAAAACATTTTTTTTTATTTAGCGCTTTGTCGCCGTAGTTAATACATATATGCATGCAAAGTTTCACCTTGCTAGTAGGTACTAACCATTTGGAAGGTAAGCTGCGGACGGGCGGACGATAGGACGAATAACGATAAGGGTTCCAACTTCCAAGACGTGTACTACGTAACCCTAAGCATGTGACAAAGTTTCGCTTAAAGCAATAAAAAACTTAAATAAGGAATCGAAAGAAAAACAAAACTGCATACAGGCCCTCGAAATAATCATTACAGATGAATTATTAACGAAGATTTGTCAATAAATACTTAGAGTTGAAATACGGGTGATCATAATTGGATCGCGAGGAATCTTACGCTATATGTACCTATTGTAGGGCTGTCGACATTCATAAAAGTAATTAACTAAATAAACTTATATATCGTACATAATATGCGTTGTTGACTGTATTTTTGTACTATCCAATTTCAAATCACAACAATGCTACGAAGTTTTCACTTCAAAAGTACTTAAAAGAACGATATTTGATATACTTTACGTGGGAAAAACTATAATTTACAATTATATTACGAAATTTTAACTCTTAATACAAATATATGTTACATTAAGAATAATATTATTTGCGTTAGTAATTTATGTAACAACAATATAATAATAATCTTGTATCAACCCTACCGGCGCCCGAGGCGTTTGCACTGGCCCTGAAACAAAGCGTCGATCCCATTTGTAAATAATCAGGAGTACTATCGAGTCGCCTATTAATATACAATATCATCTATTGTATTGTAATGTTGTTAGCGCATATCGTGCCGAAGCTTTGTCTTGAACGGGAACTTGTCAACGGTAAGATTTTGCCTCTTCCCCAACCACACACGAACATTTCGCATTAAATGTTTGATGTCCACATTTTACGTGATAATATTAACAAACTCAGCGTCACGCACACTCATTTTCTATATATCCATAAAGTTTTTAAATGTTATAATTTGCATTTTAACTTCAAAGCTAGCTCGTGTGTAAAGTGTTATATAGCAATGGCAATGACCGCTAGAGCTTATCTTTCTATATATTTAAAAGGCAAAGCTGATTGACTGATGTATCAACGCACAGGCCAAACCCTTCAGGCTAGAAATTTGAAATTATGCACACGTATTTCTCACATTATGACGTAGGCATCCACTAAGGAAGGATTTTTTCAAAATTCAATTATGGGGTAAAATAGGTGTTAAGTTTTTATGAAACTTTTTATTCCTTGGATATATTTGCATAATATCATTCATCATATCGTATGAGTACGGTAAAAATAATGAATTACGTGTTTCAGTGTTATCTAAAATTCAGCTCCTTACGTGGGTAAAATAAGAGATGAAAGTTTAAAATCTAATTTCATACGGGCAAAGCCGCGGGCAATTAATGCTAGTCTGTAATAAACTGGCCAAATCTAGTAGGACTCGCGTCCGAAGGGATCCGTATAAAACGGCAAAAACGTCTCTTTTGTTGTATGGTAATCCCACTTAAATGTTTTTGTTTTTAATATTTTTTGTTTTAGTGGCAATAGAAATACATTATCATCAGTGAAATTTTCAATTTTTGCTATTATCAGGGTTAAGAAGATACAGCCTGGTGATAGACAGTCAGGCAGACAGAAAACGAATTTTCTATGTTTTTCCCGTTAATCGTACACCAACGAAAATGCAACTATTTCTAAGCCAAAGTGTGTAGCGGCCCTTATGTCGATTAGGAAGCATTCTGTCCTCATGGCACCTTACCCCGCCGGTAACGGTACAGTCAATTTATGACGGTGTATCTGCAGCATCGCTAATTGGTGCGTGCTGGTACGTGCTAAATGCTCAGATCTCAGGTACATGCCTGAATTATCACGAAAGTGTTCCGCGAATATGTTAAGGTGCAATACCATAAATATGCTCTATGTAAAGCCGAGTTTAGAATTATGAAAATCCATAAAAACAGTTTAAAGTGTTAGTTTTCTCCCTCTTTTAGTTTCCGCATCAGTTTGCTTTTTAAGTTTAACAAGATAATATTGGTTATAGCTTTAGACTTATTTTATAGAATTCATAAAATATAATTAATTATGTGCCATTTAACAATAATATTATCATACAATAATGTTATTGGCTAATTTTTAGGGTTCCGTACCTTGAATGGAAAAAACGGAACCCTTATTCGGATTTTAATTTAAACGGATTTAAATTTAAACGGATCACTTTGTTGTACGTCCGTCTGTCAAGACCCTTTTTCTGAGGAACGCGTGGAGGTTATAAAAGATTTATATAAAATACTCAGGTCTACTGTCTCTTAGAGCTGTGAAAAAAATCAAACTTGTAAGCCAACGCAATCAACCGTTTATGCCGCAAATTTACGCAAGTTTTCGACAATTGCAAGAGAATCAAAACCTACAGGGTACTAACTCCTGTGAACTTGGAACAGAGTCTTGAAATTTAGTACAAAGCAACGTCTTATAGCACAGATAAAGGAAGAATTGCGAAAACCGTCAATTTTTAACATCATAATTAAAATAAAAATATTTTTAATAATTTTAAACTTACTACCCCTTTCCTCATGAACGCGTAGAGGTATTAAATTGAAATTCATATCAAATACTCAGGTCCATAATACCTTTAAGCTGTAACAAAATCACTACAAGTTTATACGGAACCCTCGGTGCGCGAGTCCGACTCGCACTTGGCTGGTTTTTTTATTTTTATTTTGACAGTACAACATTACTGATTCTGTCTAAATAAACTGCATATCGCTCCTCCCTGTATCATTAGGACAAAGTAAAAATTAGAAATGTATAATTAAAAGTTCCTTAATAAGTGCCGACCACCCTTTGCACATTCTTAGAAGGGAACAAAGGGTCTTTAACGCCGAGGGCTAATGTTAGACAGTTGGCAACTGGCAACTTAATTATATGTAGTGTTGCAATATTGCAGACGGAGAATGTGTGGAAGCTTTCCTTTACGTTTTTACTATGCATTAGATCAACAACGACTGCAGATTCTTCTCCTCAACTATCCGGCACTTCAACAGAACAGAAACAGGTACCTTGGGCAGTACGAATACTCCACCACAGAGGAAGTTCGTGGCACCAACCCCAACCACATCTTTCAGTTTTTATGAGCAGCATAGGCCTGGGGTAGGTACTATAACGCGAAGGAGTTACAATAGATCCACTTGGGTCACAGTACGTCAGGCTCGATTTTGATCTGCCTTGGGGAGAAAAAAAAAATGCATTCGATCTTACAAATTTTCTTCCCCCACCCCCCCCCCCTAATTTTAACAGCCTCCGTGGTATAGTGGTTAGAGTTTGGCTCTCGACTCGGAAGTCGCATTGGAACAACAAAAATGGTGTTTCCAAGTTTGGTTAGGACAATGCAGGCTGATCACCTGATTGTCTGAGAAGAAAGATGATCCATACGTCAGATGGGCATCTACAAAGTCGCACCTGCGCATGATCTTCACAACCAATTCTTGTAAAACCCATTGAATTCGCAGCAATAGCATCTTTCTCTGGGGCTATGCTTATATCTGTTTGATTTGGACGGAAAGTGACAGACCAAGCCGCATTATTTGACACATCGACTTAGGTCATTGCCTCTAGTTGGCGCTAAGTAAACAAACTTATGTTCATGTCCTTCTCATTATTTTTATAGATTCATACTGAATAGTAAAAGTAACTTAGATAATATTTGCAAGGTAAAAATTCAATACTTAGTCACAAAAGCAATTCAATTGTTTGATTCAATTTACTCCTTCAGTTTTGAGTGTTAAGGTTACGCTTCATTTAATTTTACTCGGCTTTGTTTTCCAGTAACACTCGTGGTTTACATTAGATTACCTGTATTCTATTGTTACTATAACTAACTCCGCTTATTAGATCCGTAAAGGAATCGGCACCGTCCGCCGAGAATAACAAATGAACATCAACAATGAAGTGAAAAAATTAATACCGCATGCAAGCTATACCGTGTGTGGTATAGGAACAAGAGAAAAGTGGTTTTGTAAACCAAATTATTATATTAGCTTTCGCAATTAATGTTTCTATAATTCTAAAATACCCATAGATATTAAATGTTGATTCTCTTCTTTAAATTGATTGAAGACATAATACTTTAAATGTTAGAAATTAATTAAATTAGTAGAGATAAGTACTTTTACGTTACGGCGAAAATAACTTTTAGTGTCATTAGGACCTTTCATACTAGGTTTATGATTATTTATCTGAACTGTGTGAATTTTATTGAACTGAATAATTACCAGTGTCAAGTATTTGTATTAGTATAATAAGGACTATTAGAAAACTACTTTTAGGTGGACGCGATTATCATACAACTTTGATATCATCAAGATTAGAAGAAAAACGCTCCTTACACTACGGCCGCTGTATCTTGACGGGTCTGAACATAGGCTCTGCGAACTTTAGCGCATGTACAACTCGTGAAGAAAACTTTTATTGTATTATTTTTATATACCTATGTACTAATAAAATTTCCCTAATACAGTTGACCAATTAGTACAAATAAAATGAATACGAAAACACTTAGAAACAGCTAATGCGCAACCTTCTACGCGAAGTTCAGACTCGCCTAGATACATCGGCCGTATTGTACGTTACGCTTATAGAACTTGGACCAGACGGCAAGACCGCAGACTAAAAGTCCGATGCACCGCAGCCTTCATTCGAAATAATACTGTACAATTGCTCGCGCACCACAAATAGCCTCCGAAATTGTTTCTCCATTTACAATGTTGCCTTCATTTTTTTAATATTCATTCCTGCTTTCTATTAAGCATCGTCTTTGGGTTTAATTAAATTTGACCAAAAAGAATTTGAAAAATTTTTGACTATATCTTTATAAGTATTTTTTGTTTCTTTTCCTTGAATAGGCTCCGAAACTACTGGACTCATTTTAATGAAATTTGCCAAAGATATAGTATAGATCACGGGGAAGGACATAGGCTACTTTTTAATGCGTCAAAATGTACGGTTTTCACGGAATTCTTTTTAGCGCGCACGAAGTCGCGGACAATACCCCGTTTTAATAAATATACTCAATTATTGGTATCATTGGAATACAAAAAAAAAGTTGAAAAATTCTTCCAAAAAATTGTTCACAAATATGCGTAAATAAGTAACATTTAAAAAATAAAATAATATTAATAAAAACAATTTTTACTAGAAAAAAATATTCATGTTATGTAGGTATATTTTATAAATGTAAAAGCGTCCATTTGTATCGATACACCACGATACTGTAGTTTACGTCACTAGTTCGTAACAAATCAGCAATGCAATTTGAACAACACACGTCACATTTAAACTAAGAACACAATAAAGTCATTAAAACGTTTACACACCCGCCGCTTGTTCGACAGCGACGTGGCCAATTAAAATGAACTAGTGTTGGGCCAATCGGAATATCGATAAAAAGCGTCGCGTCTGCATGACATAAATACGACGCGACTGCCGTGAAGGTATTACTAAGTTTCCCTTTTAAGTCCTCTTCTATACTCTTCTATAGTGTCAAGTTACCGGTTTGCAAAAAAATCCAAAACTTATATCAGCAATTACTATATAAGTACTGTGAAAAGGGATAAACAGATGCCTCCCAGGATAAAACCGAGTCAGGACGCTAAGAGGCGATAATTACCTTTTGAACTTATATAGGCAAATGTACGTTATTGAAGCCGGCTCGATGACTTTAATCTTGTATCAGTGTTAATGTGATCGAGGTATCCTGCGAATAACTCGAGTCTATTAAAAAAATAAAGTAAACTTACTCGTTTTAACTATCCCTACGTATAAGCATTATAAGTTTATTATTTCGATGAGGCGTAAATCAAAATTTACGAGATAATTGATTTCTACTTTGACAAATATCTGACGAATTAGATTGCGCGGCTTGTCCAGTATTTTTATTAAGCTGGCCATAATTCATGATCACGCTGCAGTTAATCTAGACGAGCACTTCTGGAAATAATAACCGGGTCACGGTAGCAACTTGTGGAACTATTAATCATGACACGTCCGCGTTCGTAATGTGTCAACTAGGGAGGGGCTTTATCGATATTATTTATAAATCACTATCACATTACATTTATAATGTAGATCATCTATTTTATTAAATTGCTAGTTATTCTTATATAACTAGGACCTCTCGCAGTCACTAGTCGTATTACCTACTAGTTATTCAGTAATTACAAAATGAAATATCTAATACAAGCTTATGCCCGCGGCTACGCCCGCGCAAATACAGTATCCCACCGGAACACTGTATTATTTAGACATAAAAAGTAGCCTATGTATTATTCCAGAGCTTAAACTACTACCATACCAAATTTCATCAAAATTTTGCATGAAGGAGTAACAAACACCCGTCCATCCATCCTCATAATATTTTATAACATTTATAATTGATAACCTTAAATTGACCCTAACGAGTAAAATATTACATGTTTGTATACGCTGACGAAAACGTCTGGTATAATTATAAGAAAGTGAAAGTCGAAATCGAAATAATTGAAAAAGTAATTAAAATAGTGATACAGTTATTATCTCTTTAGAACTCATTTATATTTTCACTTTATAATTAACTAGATGTTTCCCACTACTTCGTACGCGCAAAAGTAAATTTTGCAGAAACCGTACATTTTTTCGAGATAAAAAGTAGCCTTATTCCTACCCCGTGGTCTGCTCTACATCTGTGCCAAATTTTATCAAAATCGGTCAAGTAGTTTCAGAGCCTATTCAATGATAACAAACAAACTTTTCTTTCCTCTTTATTATATTTGTAAATAGTATAGATTTATAATTTATCAAGATTATTTCGAAGTAAACATAATACTAAGCAAAATATATAGCATGTTTAACCAAGTATTTTAGAAAGTACCTACTGTGTTTTTGAATTTCATAAGAGGGAATATGCATAAAAATTTAATTTTGCCTGAAATATTTTTTTTCCTGTTCTTTATTGTCGTCACATTATAACTAAAGGATTTTTTTAAATTTAGTTCTTATTTAAGCCGAAAAAAAAATATATAAAAATTGCAAAATCAGCCCGGGATATTTAAAATTGCGAAACGCGTCACTATTGGTCGCGAGACGCGACCAATGGTGACGCGCGTGTGACGTCACGCTACACGACGCTGTCTTTCGTGACAATGACGTGACTGACGTTAAATTGAATTTTATGCTCTGACTCGTCTATGATTTTATCTGTCAACTGTCTTTTTCGTGTACGTTGACGTCACAACCCAAGTCCGCGAAAATGGCGTGTTTAAACCGCGCAAAAATTATAGTGGTTTTTAAACATTTTTTCCAGCTTAATGGATAATGTTTTTGATGTATATATATATATATATATATATATATATATATATATATATATATATATATATATATATATATATGATAATGTTATAACGAGTAGAAACGTTTAAAAAAATAAAATACATGCATATTACCTATTGTAACACACAATTTTTATACCTACACTCCTCCATTTTTTTTTCTTTTAAAGTTCAACTTGATTGAAAAATAATATTAAATTATTATGTAACATAATATGATTACCATTCTAATTTATACCGAAGACAACCTTGAAAACCGATCAAACGTTCAATAAATATTAAACTGCATAGAAATAGAGTAAAAATTGTAGAAAAATCGAACAAACTGATCTAATAAATTATGTATGATAAATGTATTTAAATATTTTTCAAATAAACGATTATGGAATCGTCAATAAAAATTAAAAATGTAGCAGCTTTGTCATAAAAAAACCATAAAACTTATTTTACTAAAAGGTAAGAGGAAAACTAGTTTGTATGTTCTATTATTTTAAGGAAATATTCTATACATAATAATATAATAGATGACAATCAAAATAATAAGTAACAAATACAAGAAATTAAAATCGCACTAGTCCCTGACAATACAAAAAATATACATATACGTATATATTTTTCTTTTTAGAAATTTGTTTCGTCGAATTTACTAGTAACTTATTAATATTTTTGATAGAAAAATTAATATTTAATTTGTGATACGAAATTTCCTTAAGGTGTTTGAGAAATTACTTGAAGGACTTTTTAAGGACAGTTTTACGAAAAGTTGTTTGTGAGGTTTCCGAGTATATTTTTAAACAACCAAAATAAGCTACATAAGAGCAGAAAACTAATCTTAAACGCGACCTCTTTTTGTAAACTTTGCGTAAAAATCATATTTTTTTAACATACTTTTAAATCTCTTTTTAACATAAAGTAGTACATACCTTTTACTTTTTCTACTTTACTCTATTTATGATAATTGTTAGATTTGTAGTATTTGGTTTCATTTGGTCACAGAGTATACCGAAAAATAGCCAATTTATGTCAAATTCATAAGCGTGGCCTTAAATGTTTTTAATGGGATCATTAGCACCACAATCGAAACAAAGAACCAAACCACCTTACATTCTTACCAAAACCGTAACATAGACAAAGCTTTAGCCGTCTGCTCAATAATTCATATCTGTTACGTGCGAAGACTCCGCTTTAACACCTCAACAGACCAAATAAACAAACACTTCATTACTATTCACGCCACGACATGTAAAACAAAAAGACATTTTTGTTACTTTTGTTTCAGGTTCAAAGACCATTACAAACTTTTTGTGTCACTTTTTTGATTCATAATGTTTGAAAGTTTTTTTTCTTTACACTTCCGTATTGGAAACCATTAGGTACCACATAACATTAGGTACCAACACACCACATAACACAAGTACTGACTGGAAACGGCGGGTTCGCCTTCTACTTGAATAGATTCAAGTTGAAGGAGGACCCGTCGTGCCTGTGTCGGTCGGAGACGGTTCCTCACCTGTTACTCGAGTGCCCGATTTTTGCGAACAGTAGATATGATACTGAGCAGAAATTGGGCACCACGATAACGGGTGAGAATCTGCCTAGCATACTGGGGGGAAAAAGCAGGGAGGTGTTCCTGCAATACTGTATTAAGATTGCGAAAATTGTAAATAAAAGAAATTGAAGTGGTGATATTGAAAACTGTGATATTAGTTTGTAGTGTATTTGTAATTTAATTTTATCGAAATGTTTTGTATTTTAATGCTATTGCACCATTTATTTTATACATTTTTTTTTTCGGTATTATTTATTGTAAATTGTTGTTCCGTCATTGTTTTGTATTTTGTACCGATTATATGTAAAAATGGCAACAAACGAGCCCTGTCCATGATAGGGGACAAGTATTAAAAAAAAAATCATTAGGTACCTACTGTAGCACTGTAGTACAAATAACTACACACTGTTAATTAAATACCTAAGCTAAGTAATAAGTATACATGTTTGTTAGTTAACTTATTTGTTTTTGCAAAAATTTAACGGATAATTAGAGAAACTCCATTGAAAATAAATAATAAATCTCGGGATTAAAATACAGTAGCTACGGTGCCATATTTCATTTCATTAGCATCCATTAATCGATAGCATAAGTCAAATTGCATGCTCTATGACATTTGGCTAATAAAGTCCCTCGGATCACGATTGCCTGGGCGTGCTGTATGACGGGAGTGTACAATTATAAATGTCAATACGAATAGATAAACATTTCGTAATAACTTGCCGATTTTCAGTATTGCCAACCTCTGGTACACCTTGATTTATGGACAAACATTTAAGGAAATTATTTAGATAAGATAAGGAAGAAGGACAAACTAAAATATGTTCGACTATTAGGGTTAAGTCACACCGTAACGATACGTGTTGCGACGCGGTGTTGTATTTTTCAGATAGCTATTTAAATATGAACTTTATTCACTACATAAAAAGATACACGTTTCATATGACATCGGTTGTAACTGCAGCCGATGTAACTTGACATTCGAACTCTTACAATGGAACGTTTATCTTTTATCTGCATCGCGGATTGTCTCGTTTCAGTGTGAACTAACCCTTATGTTCATAAAAGTAAAGTTAATTCGGGATTTGCAAGTTAATTAAAATTACAATAAACGATTATGGGTATATCATTTCATTAATGCGAACCGCAAAAAATAATATTCCGTCTCAAAATAGGACGTCTACAAAATAGATAAAAGAGAATAAACGAGATAAAAGGTAAAACTATTTAAATAAGCCTGCGTTTAACTCTAAACACGCATTTTTATTATACTCGCCAGAGTAGAAGGACATTCTACATGAAAGAGTTGGACTTGCATTTTTAATTATACATTAACATCAGCAAACGTATAAAAACGGTGGAGAAATGTTTATAATATACACGGAAATCAATAGAGGTAACGACAGTTTAATCGACAATTCGATAGTATTCTTGGATATTTAGTTATCGTTGTGAGTTCTCAATGGTGGTAAATATGAACGTACTTCGTAACAAATGACGAAAAAAGTGCGTAAAATGATAAAGTTATTGCAACTGACTGGCGGCCGCACAGCGAATTACCTATGCTAATTATTATACTAATATTGAGCACTAAGTGATATATTAAGCTAGCTTTAATGCTATTGCCAATTTGTAACATATGTGCATGGCATATCTTCTTTTCTATATTTATATGGATAGCAATTTTAATGTCTTGCTAATACTCGAGAATGCTTAGACTAATTTAGGTCTTAAAAATAATTGTGTAAGTCAGTAAAGGTCCAAACTGTGAGAAATATTAAAAGAATGCGAGGAAAATATTTAAAACGGCAATTATTTTTTCCTATACTAACTGTTCACTATGTTCAATTTGTCACTTGTCTGTCAAACAAATATAGGTGCGTTCGGTTTAATTGTGTGATTTATTAAAAAATGGCCAGCTCCAGACCCCACTAGGTTGGTTGTAGGTGTAAATATAGGTGTAGGTTGTAGAGGCGCAGGTGTATTTGTTGGTGCAAATGTTGGTGTAGGTTTTGGGTGTAGTTATTTATTTATTCCAGTTCATAGATAAGACAGAACAACATATTATGTCGGGACAGCTACTTGAAATTGAAAATCTATACTTTACTATTACTATTACTATAATATTATAAATGCGAAAGTGTGCCAGTCTGTTACCTCTTCACGCTTTAACCGCTGAACCGACTTTTATGAAATTTGGTATAGACATACTTTGGGTCCCGGGAAAGGACATAGGATATTTTTTATCCAGAAAAAGTAGTTTTCCCGCAGGAAAATGAATTTACACGGGCGGTGCCGCGGGCAAAAGCTAGTCATACTATAATTGACTAAACTAAATATTCTATTAAGTACACGCATTAATAATAAACTTTACTTGAAGATTATCTATTTAAGTCCGACCAACGTCTATAGCCGGAAACATGAAACTAAAATTCCAAAGAACATATAAAATGTTTAGATTAAACCATAAAACCCCACGTAGCTATTTTCACGTTCGCGAGTGACGTTCGGGGACACGCGTGGAATATGGACTCACCCCCCGCCGGCTGATGTTATCTGTCTTACCTGTGAACAGAATAATAGAAATGTAGATAATTCTTTATTTTGATATTCGTTACTTATATACTTATGTCATGGGATACTCATCCCAACTTACCTGTCCGGTAGTTGTGGTATAGTATACGGGTATGCGACCCCGGCTTCCCTAGCTATTACTGTCCTATACCTTGCCCTCCTGGGCGGTAATATCCTACATTTCCTATTTCCCACTCTAACTTACCAATCTTCCTTTCCACACCACCTATCCTTCCCTTTCGCTATTCCTACCCTCTCCAACAATCTGTGGAAACGCAATGGATAATCATAAAAAATAATTTAATTATCCAAAATGGCGGCGATGTGGTTCACCACCCATCACGACTCGTTTCTCGCGGAGGTGAAAAGCGGACCATGGAGAGCCGCTTCGCTACGTTGAATGTAAGGGGAGGAATGGATGGTAAGAATGAAAGTGAACGAAGCGAAACGAGTATGTTAGGATCGTAGCAAGTGGCAAACAGTGGATAAAAATTAGCATATTTTTTATGCCAACTGTGATTTGGTTGTACTTTTGACTTTTTCTCCTTTTTACTTCAAGTGAATCCAAAAGTAATTTACTGCCTGTGATATTTTAACAGTCTTGTACGTTTAGTATGCTCTATTTACTATCAAATATTTACTATAATTCACGCTGATGGATATAAAGTAACTGAATCCTTTGGTTTAAATTACATACAGCGAATGTCTATGTGAGTAATACATTCGTAGGTATAACAATTTGTACAATAGTATGTGAAAAGTAATGAGTGGAGATGATGAAATTCCTAAGTTTCCGAGGAGAGGCAGACAAAGAGTCCGGACACGACGCGAGATGAACGTGTGTGATAGATGATGAGATAGACTTTACTGAGAACTTCATCTAGCGTGGAATAAGTTATAAGCTGAAAGCGTTTAATAGGTAACAATTGTTAGAACTAATTAATAGTTACATTATATTAAATATTAAAAATGTTAACTTTAGCGTGCGCCAAAAGCAAATATTTTTAATATAATAATTAAAACTTTGTATAATTAAATAAAGTTAGAAAAAACACTTCCTCAGATTATTATTAACACATAAACTTTAACTTTGCCAAATATCATATTCCTCCGTTCGCACAATTCTCTCTCGTAAAACTTTACTACAAACGTTGCTTTTGCTACACGAATTAATTATATGATTATAAGTTATTAGCGTTAGCATTAGAAAATGTTAATTTACTTCAAAGTATATTTAATAGGTAGATTTCCAAAGAAATTATTATATACTAGCGACCCGCCCCAGCTTCGCACGGGTACAATAATGATACTAATAATATAGAATGTCTTTAAAGTTTAAACCTCAAACAAAACGGGCGAAATCTAGTCAAAACAAACAGAAACAAATTAATATAGGTACCTACCTACTAAAACCAATGAAATAAGTAGGTGGGTATACTTTTATCGTATGAAATACCATAGATAGATCTAAACCCCCCCGCACGCGCATTTCGCAACGGGCCGTGCAGCAGAAATCGTAATATTTTAATTTCGCCATAACTTCAAAACCAAACGTCCAATTTCAAGCATTCAAAGACCAAATATTATCTACATAAACTGTACTTAGTGATGAAATAATTTATTTTGATAAGGATTAATGGCATGAGTAAAATTAACGCGTTTAAATGTAGTCCAAAAAAAATTCAAGATTTCTAAATAAAAAAATGGTTGTTGTGCCTTACTCGACATAGATAGGTATAGTGTGTCGCGGACTTTTTTGTAGATATTTATAAGATCTACAATTAATTAGTTCATTTTATGGTTCTATCTTTTATAGTTTAGGCAGCGTACGCAAAATAAGTAACTTTTCTGGTTGATTTTTTACACCTTGTGTCCGAAAAACCCAAATATTTTACGGAACCCTATTTTTTCCAAAATAAAATTTAGCCTATGTTACTCGTGGATAATGTAGCTTTCGAATGGTGAAAGAATTTTTGAAATCTGTCCAGTACTTTTTGAGCCTATTCATTACAAACAAACAAACAAACAAACAAACAAACAAACAAACAAACATACAAACAAAGTTTTCCTCTTTATAATATTAGTGTAGATAAGTTAATACCTTCTGCAACTAAAACAATTTTAACACAAAGTTTTTTTTTTTTTACTTTCGCTTGATAACTTGTAAAACTTTAATGTCATAGGTAATAATACTGAATCAATAAGTTTTATAGAATCCCTTTTAGCTAACTTTCCACTTATATCTTGGGACAAGCACTTTTATCTTAATACGTTTAATACGACGACACGACATCCTCACAACTTTTTGTGGTTTCGTAAATTTTGAATCGTACGTGATACGTAGGACGCAACTTTAAAAAACTCCTACACCCACACAAATTTCCAGGCAAATCTTTTTGTACAAAGATACCTTATTATAACGATAAAGGTAGGATTTATTCACACACATAATAACGCACAGTAGGAATCTTTTTATTGCTGCATTCAAGAGAAGTAGTAATTTTTTATTGCTTTTTCGCAAATCAAAATAAAAAGTTAATGAGTTTGATAAGTTATATACCCATCTATAATATCCCAGGACAAAATTGCAATCACTAATGAATGACCATTGCATTTTCATAAGATTTAAAATTTACTAAGCCTCCGGCACAGAGAGAGTAACCATATTATAAGGTTAGTAGGTAATAAGATTATGTTACAAAAATGATTGGATCTACGGTCTTAACTTTTCATATTAATTTAGTTTTGTAAATTACCTATCTATTTTAGGATAGCAACAGTTGTATTGTATACATTTCAAAACAAAGCGTTGAATCTATAAAAAAGTTGAAGTTGTGTGTAACTACTACCTTTCGGAAAATTAAAATCTCAAAGTCAAAGGAATTTTAATAAACGAAGACTCTATTTTTAATTGGACGTAAGTTAAATATGGGGAGGATGAACAAAGCGTATTGGATGTTTAAGCGAGAGTACCCACGGCCTCGCCGCTTAGCACCTCCGGGTGTGAATTGATCGTCAAATATCCCCGGCTACCGATCCACACGCGCATGTCAACGGCGCAAACGCAGAGGTATACCCTTCTTTTTTCCTCGCACACTAGTTCTTGGAAACAATTTGCAAACACGGCAAAGTTACCTAAAGATTATTAACTTAAATTCCTGTCGAAGTGCAAACATTTCACTCAAATATATAGAGTGTTCGTATTTCCCCGACAAATTAAAAAAGTTAAACGTTGCATGCCGCAGCTTAGGTTAATTGATACTTTATGATAGCTATAATTCATTAGTATTATGGCTTGCTATGCACTTCTAGTTTACTCAAAGTATCAAGATAAACGTGCATTAACATCCCGCGTTTACCTTTGATTATTCAAATTTTATTATTTCTACCGTACGCGTACTAATATAGTTTTATAACATGAGCTTTAAAGATCTTAGGGACCGTTATTTTTTAAAAGTCGCCGACGGAATGCCCTTTAACATAAATGTTTATAACTTCGATATCAAATCGATTGCTCTAATTAACTTATTAATCTTACTTGAAGTTTAAGCAATACTGTATTTTTATTGCACCAATATATTATTAATATTCTAACATGTAAAAATATAATAAATGTATAGAGCTGCAACCTACACTCTCTAGATGTGTTATAAAAACTGTAACAGAGAGTCTCTCAATCATTTATACATTTCTCTCTCAACTTTTATGGGTAAATGGATTGGTTTAGAGTTTCATCCTTAAAAAAACAATTAGCGGGGTGAATCTAAATTCTTTCGGTCGAGTTTTTGTCTTACTTTACTTTTTTGTAGACAATCTTTGAAGTTAGTGCTATTTCATTAAACTGGCAGATGTTTACAAAAAATCTTCTGAATATTTAAACTTTTCTATTTTACTGTAAGATTTTAATTTTAAATCATGCAGCAAATATAGAAACTCTATATTTGCTCCATGTTTTTAACGCTTATGAATTGAAAGAAAATATATATTATGAAACAAAAATATCAATATATGTATCTATTTATTTCCATTCCTACGTCATCAACACCTTAAAGCATAGATGTCTACAATATGAATATTAAGACGCATTTCTAAGCCACAACGACTTTGATTGAAGGTTTCTAGTCTTCCCAGCTATCAAAGAAAAAAGGATAATAAATAGAAACATAATTACTTAGGAAATATCTTTTTGTTGAACTTGATGAGGAAATAATGACTACAGCTGAACCACGACCGGTTCTCGACTCCAACTATTAATATTGTATTATGATTAACATAGCTCTACAAAGGATACGGCGTTTTGATTTATAGAACATATTTTTTACACACAAACAGAATCCTAATACAAAACAGAGTAATATGAGTCATAATATAACGACCCTGCACCCTATATTTATATATGACCTACATTAAAGGTACAGTTTTTGTAATTGTATTTAGGCAAGTGTTCAGAGAAAATAGTAATTTCAAATGCTGACAAATGTTATCGATACGAATTTCGTACCTACTGTAATAATAATTAATTCTCCAAAATTATTCATTTTTACAAAACGGTTATGTACTTAACTCGTTCGGCATCCTGCTGTTATTACGACTTGTAATAAACTCAAAAATCTTATAAATTGGTTGACTCTTACAAGTGCATTAACACAGATATAAACGCATATAATAATAATGTGATAGCTTCCTAGCCGATTACGGTAGGGTGGTCGATTTTGTTGATGAGCTAATGAAGATATTTATTATTATGACCTCTGTGGCTCAGTTGGTTGAGCGTGTTGGTGCTCAAGCCGGGGGTCGCGAGTTCGAATCCCGCCGAAGGAACAAAAAGTTTTTCGGTATTCCTGGGTCATGAATGTGTATTAAATATCTTAAATATGTGTATAGTATAAAGTATTAAATATATTTCCGTTGTCTAGTACCCGTAACACAAGTTCTTCGAGAACTTACCACGGAATCAGATTGACGTGGTGTGAAGCGTCCATATATATTATTATTATTATATTAAGAAATTACTGAAAGCGGGCTAATAATACATTTAGAACTTTACTTACTATGTAAAATAATAATATTAAAACTCTAGATTTTAAAATAAGTGATAATGATTATGGAATATTCACTTGCACTGCATTTTATCCCGTTGTAAAACTACAATATCCTACAATGTCGTATAGCAAGACCCAGCTCGGCATGTAGACGGTAGCGTCAAACAGGCGTAGAGTTTTATGAGAGTTGATTACACCAAGAAGAATAAACCCTCAATAACCTCAATTCCGTTATAATTCTGCAACCAAGTCCAGTGGCAACTTCTAATAGCTTATGCGTTTGGTTTAAGTTATTGAATTGATAGTGATCAGCTTGCAAATGTCAAACAAATCGATTACGCTACGAGGAGCCGTTTCGAAATTTATTGGGATGTTATTATATGCATAACTAAATAATTGCCAAGTTTCATTATAGACTATTGCTAAGGAATGTAAAGAATATTCTACTACTATTATAAATGTGAAATTTTGTGAGGATAGATGGATGGTTGGACGGATTGATGAATGTTTGTTACTCTTTCACACAAAAACTACGGAACGGATTTCGATGAAATTTTGTATGGTAGTAGTTAAGGCTCTGGAATGAAATATAGGCTACTTTTTATGCTGAAAAAGCTAGTCATTTAAATTTAGCTACAGTTCTTAATCAACAAACTAATACATAACAGTATATGTAATTATATAATAGTGAATGCAACGCCTAGTAATTAGATAACATGTTACTGTAGAAGGCTCTACGAACACCGTAGCACTCATTCGACCTACACTTAGCAATGTGATTACAAGTTATCACCATATTCCAGATTCCAGGCCGTTTTTTCGCGTTATTTTTACCGCATTTTCTGTCAGTTTCCCATGAGCCACCTCGAAGATTGCAAAACCAATCGACGTAATTTAAACATAAAATTAAATGACTGCGTTAATAGTAGTTGCGGAATATAAGATGGTACATTCGCGTGGAGCAGGCATGCGTCACACGAGATGAAGGCGACGCCAAGAATTCCGAACGGGCCCAAATCAACTTGTTGGCTCGCAGTGCCTGTCGACGCCATCTGGCTGTTAGGGATGGGCAGACGACGATAAAACGTTGATATTGTATCGATAAGATATGCCATGTGAGCGTTTTTCTACGTTATTTCATTTTTCGTGATCGCTTTAAAAATTATAGTATGCGATTTACTTGGGTCGATTTTCATCGCGCTACGAGTCGTTTGCCATTTTTGATAGCAATTTTGCCTTGCGAGTTTCGACATAAGCCAAATTGCGGCCAAAATCGACATGTAAATTCTAAATTACTTTTTTAATATTGTTCAAATAACAAAATCTACCTCAAAGTAAACACCCAAGCTCTATAAATTTTGTATTAATAAATTAAAATATTATGGTAACGGCTGGGCCAAATTGGCTAATTTTATTCTTGAAATAATTGTGGAAGTTCAGGGAAGGTTTGAACGGTGAAAAACAAAAACCAAACAACGTGTTTCGGGATAGCTAGTAGTATATAAAAATACTAAATATCTTTGGATTATAAAACAATACACAAATTAAAATAATTAATATTGCGTTATTAATACAATGACACACAGAAGTATTATTAAAAATAATTATTTCAAATTGATTAAAAACTCAAAACAAAGGTCCTCTATTTTTTTAAATTATTCGTTTTGTTTTATAAATTAAAGACTTAAATTCTCCTGGTTTAAAAATAGAAAAATAATAGCAAAGATTTCATACTAAAAGAAATTTGTTAAAGTATTATTAAGTGAAAGTGAATTTATCGACTGATGTAAACGTCAATCCCTAAATCAGGCACGGCAACATCGCTATCACACTTCCTTCTCTTACGTACATCACTATTTAGTGCTATCTCTCTCCCGCACTGACTACCTTATTTAAATAAGAGTGAGGTTGATCATTGTAAGTCTGTTGTTTATTTTATTATGAGCTCTAAGGTGTGAGGAATAAGGTCGAACATGCTTTGGTTGGTGGGAAAAAATAATAAAAGGTTTTGAAGCAGGTTATCCTGCACGCTCGCGCCCTCTGGAAGAAGAGGCTCGGCTTAGATTTAGTTTTAGCCGGAAACATGCATTTTACGACTTGTATTGGCTTAAACTTGACACTATCAGGACTTACAACTTTGTTTCTATCCGCAATTACTTACGGGTACTATAAATCGATCTTTGCATGTGTATATTTAGTTCCAAAATAATGTTTCTTAGGCTTTGGATGATAATTTTTTTTTATTATTTATTTATATTATATTTATATTTATATGATATTTGCTTAAACTAATACTAAGCTTAAAATATTTGCTCATATACCTATGTACTGTTTAGTTTCCTTGACATAATATGTCGAAAAGCTTAACTGTACTTCATCATGTAATAAAAACACAGTTATTACTTAGTACTTACAATTTATATGATATAAAATAATAAGGTTTTTAGTGCCTGCGCCCAATTTTAAGTAAACTTGATAACCATCGCAAGAAATTAATTTGTTAATAGTTAATAACTTTTTGTGTAGACCCACACTCGTAAGGAAACCAAAACCTACTTCCCGTGAACTCAGAATCTTGAAATTTGGTACTATGCAACATCTTATAGTACAGATAAAGGAAAAATTACGAAAATCGTAAATTTTTAGTTAAATCATACATTAAAATATTTTTAATAATTTAAAACTTACTACCCTTTTCCTCATGAACGCGTAGAGGTATTAAATTGAAATTTATATCAAATACTTAGTTTTATAATATTCTTTATGATTCAATAAAATTACTACAGGTTTGTACGGAACCCTCGGTGCGCGAGTCTGACTTGCACTTGGCCGGTTTTTTATTCTGTTCTTTGTTTTTGTATAGCGGCAACTGAAATACATTATCTGTGAAAATTTTTGACTATCTAGCTATCACGGTAGATGAGATACAGCCAGATTACGGACAGACGAACGGACAGCGGAGTCTTAGTAATGAGGTACCGTTTATCCTAAAAATATGCGTATGTTTTTTTTTTATGGACGACCACGACAGTAACATCAATGTGGTAATCAATGTCGTATAAGACAGTAATTATTATTGTACATGTAATAAACAAAAGCAAACATAATAAGTCTAGTTACATAAAAAAATGTTAGTTACTATAATAATTAGTACTGGCATATATAAATCTGCACCACCTGTTAGCGCTATTTACACACAGACGGACATAACTCGACCACGGAAGTTCTCCGCTAGTTAATAAACCACAAGCACTTTATTCGTGCAAAGCAACGTACTTTGTCTGTGAAAGATAAGAGTTATGAGCACTAACATAGACGCACAAAATTTTCAAAGATATATAAACGATACCTTTCAGGTATCGGTTATGATTTTTATTTTTGAAAAATTGTAAAGAAATGTTATTTCATTACAATTGTTCTTTTTTACAATTAATAATTTAAGTAAACAGAATATGATAATTAATGAAATAAAATATATTTTATTCAAAATTAAAAACTTTTTTTTTAAGTTTGAATAAAAATATATATTTTTACAATTACCTTAACCCTAAATTAAAAGTAGTATATTTCAAGATAGTAAAACAATACAATAAAATTTAGAAAACAGAAGAAAAAGTCAGAAGATATACCTACCACTGAATGGTCAACCTGCGTTCTATCATAGGTAGGTACTTAACGCATCAATATATTGCATAGTAAGCTAATGTTTTATGCAAGTAAGCAAGTACTGAGTGCTTTTAGCTAAGTGCACCTGGAATGATTTTGCTCCTCCTATTTCTTGACGTAAAGTTAAGTAGCTCAAAATCAGCGTTACGAAGTATGTTTGCAACATTAATATGTATGTGTGTGTGTGTGTTTGTGTGTGAACCAATATGAAAAAATTTCTTGTGATTTATTTTTTGTTAATTTTACCAAATAAACTATATTTTCTTTCTTTTAAACCGAGTTCACTGCTAAAAATGAGACTTATTTCTTATTTTTTTTTTCAAATATTTTTTTTTTCTTTTAACCCTAATTTATTGTCATAATATGATAATATAATATGATGTTTCGATCATGATTTATCTGGATAGAAAACTTGGTATATATTAGAAAAATCATGAGCTCATACTGTTCAAGATTTTGTAAAGAAGTGCTTTGTGAGTACCTAATTAAAGTAAAAGCCTCTTTTTGTCCGGGAGGTAAAAAATCTGAACAAAATTTAAATATCTGTACGTTTTACTCGTATTTATATATTATTGAGGAAGCAACCCAGCTATTAAATTATAACGACCATAAATCATAATTCAACCCCACATTGTTGTGAATATAGGTCGTGAGCTAAACGTCCAAACTGTAATCAATCATTTGCGAAACGCAAGCCTGATTGTGTTTGTTCGGCTGACGTGGATGTTTCTGCAAACAAGCAAAATTAAGAACTGGATTGGAAGGTATTGATGTCCGTATTTCGATTATTCATTGTAGTTTGGAAGCATAAGTATTCAGTTTTATCCCGGGTATCAATGAAATTATAATGAAGTATAATAATAGGTACTTATTTAATTTTATTCGATCATTATAATTACATAATTATTAATTATTGTATAAGTATAATTATGATTAAGTTAACTTTAAATTGCATTGTATATTAGAACTATTTCTTATAATATTAAAACAAAGTTAATAGTTTAATTGTTATGTACTGCACCTAGCAACTTATGCTATATTTATGTCAATTAAATTTTCTTACACATTATGTTACAGTATAACGTATTATTACTGTTACAACTTACAACAATAATGCTCGCTTTTGTTAGTAGAAAATGTGTAACACTTTCACCTTCAATAATTACTATAATATTCGTAAGTACTTGCAAATTGCCTAACATTCCCCAACTAATAAAGCGCGCTTATAAACCATGTAATGTGAAAGTTTACTATTACTTTTACAAGTCTTAATCGCTGTTTCAACGATATAAATTCTAATGAGCAAAATTACGTTGGACCTTACTGCCATGACAAAAGTAAGAACGCGTTATGTAAGCTATAAAATATTATATTTACAAACAAATAACTTGTCGTAAATCGATGTACAAACAAAAAATGTAGATTGACGACCTCTGTGACTCAATGGTTGAGCGTGTTGGTGCTCAAGCCGGGGGTGGCGGGTTCGAATCCCGCCGAAGGAACAAAAAGTTTTTTCGTGTTCCTGAGCCATGGGTGTGTATAATATAATAAAAGTCTTAAATATGTGTATAGTATAAAAGTATTAAATATATTTCCGTTGTCTGGTACCTACCAGTAACACAAGTTCTTCGAGAACTTACCACAGGACCAGATTGACGTGGTGTGAAGCGTCCATAGATATTATTATTATTATAGATATCACAATGACAGCAATACTTTACACAGTGGCAATAATAATATTATCTAGGTGAGTAGTTCCTTATACACTAATATCAATATCGCGAAGGTGTTATAAATTGAAATTTCCTATTAACCTAGTGGGGAGTCGAATTACAGCGGAGTGTTGGACCGTACAACTACATGACCGCACCACTGATACGGTAACGGTTAACGGCACCAGGAAGAAAGTGCAAACACCCCTGATTATAGTAATACTAGATGCCCGCAATTTTTTGTGCGTAAATAGAGTCTGCTTATCCCAAGGTTTTGTAGATATATTTTGCCGACATTGAAATGAACTACGTCAATCTGGCCCCGTGCTATGTATCCGAAGAACTTGTGTTACAGGTACCAGACAACGGGAAGTATATTAAATAATTTTATACATATATTTAAGATTTTAATTATATTATGTACATATTCCAGGAACACATAAAACTTTATGTTCTCTCGGTGAGATTCGAACCCGCGATATTTGTCTTGAACGCCAACGCGCAAATCATTGAGCCACGGTCGCTAAATTATTATAAGCATAAAACATCCTCACGAACATTTGTAAGAAATATTACTGCTTGTTAACTAAGATCCTTTATGACTGAAATTTTAAGTTGTTACCTACGAACTGAATAAACTCTCACATAATATATCGACCGATTTTTAATGAAATTAATATAACAAAGTATAAAGTAACTAAGTAACAGAAATTCTATTAGAATAATACTACAGTTAATTCACAAGCTAATGTAATCTTAAGCTTTAAAGTGCACATATTTAACACTAAGTAGGCTCAAGGTCCGTTAGGAGATTTAAATCATATTTAATCCACATTGTGGGCTACAATAAATATCGGATAGAAAACTAATATTTACAACTTACAAAGACATTATGCATGCAATTTACCCACGCACAGTTTCTAGGCTAACCTAGCACTAACTTAAATTCACTTGACAATTGTATCGTGGTATTATTGAATTCAGTTTCCGCTTTTCCGTGACAAGCGTTTATTTATATACCATAGACTAGCCTAACGGACACCGTAGATAATGCACCATAAACACGTGTATTTTTGCATAGATATAATGGACTTTCTAGCTGCGATAGATTAAGATACTAGTCTAAGTGGGCAATAAATTTACATTAAATTGCCATCAATTTCAAGTTAATCTATATGAATATTTAGTACTAAAATGTAAAAAATTATAGCATAAAATATATACATATTCTATGTAAAATACATCTTCATAATTATTTCATTGCATGCCTACCTACTTCAAAATGTTGAGCTGCACAGCAAAGGGAGGCATAAATGTTTTCAGATACAACGATCGCTTTTGTAATCTTCATGAAAATAATATATTCATTAATCGTTTAAATTACTTTAACGCTCTACATTATGGAAACTCATTGACCGCTTTGACCTGATAAAAAATAAGCGGCAGAGTTAAAGGCGACACCTGATCCAAGCACCCAAAACCCTTATCCCAAAATTGATCGTAAGCTTGAAGGAAACCCCACTAGCGTCGGTTTGCTGGAGTGTGAAGCCGACATAACGCGCCCGGTACAATAACCTAACGTAACATCGATAAAAAAGTATTGTATTACTCGAAAATAATTCTTAAACTTATGAATAAGAGGCTTTTGTTAGGATTTAATATAAAATATCTTATATATAAAAATTTATTGCAATTTTAATGTCTCGCTAAAACTCGACAACGGCTGGATTAATTTGGCTAATTTTAGTCTTAAAATAATCGTGTCAGTTCAGGAAAGGTTTAAACGGTGAGAAATATTAACACTACGTTTATAGATGCAACAGAAGAACGTGTGTCGCGACAGTAAAATATAAGTTCACTTTTTATATGAAATGAACCAGGAAACTTCGGCACCTCACTCACTCGGCAAAACACAACGTAAGCGTTTTTCACGTCAGTTTTCCGTGACGCAGTGGTATTTATCCGGCCGAGCCGGCCCATTCGTGTCGAAGCATGGTTCTTACAAATCAAAAAATATTCAAAATGGTAAAAAATTTGGTCATCTTGTGACTTGAACCCACCTTGAACATATTAATAATCAATTGATCCATGCTAGAGGCTAAAAATTGCCGTCAT
Organism: Glaucopsyche alexis; assembly: GCA_905404095.1. Lineage (NCBI taxonomy): Eukaryota > Metazoa > Arthropoda > Insecta > Lepidoptera > Lycaenidae > Glaucopsyche > Glaucopsyche alexis. The sequence goes on along the minus strand of FR990047.1, from coordinate 17,868,988 downwards.
TTGATTGCTGCTAGAGTGATATTTTGACAAATTAACAAACAACTCATTCCTTTAGTTAATATAATAATATTTAGTTGCTATAATTTTAAAAATACTAAGACTAAGTACAAATATCCTTCTCTGGAACGCGCTAATATATTCGAATCGGCGATCGTGTATTCGGTAGTGATCGGCATATCTCGCGGCTGGCGGCCGGTAACTGTACTGTCGCCTATCAGATACACCGCACAATAGGCTTCGGATGTTATCCATTCATTAACTTAGCCTATACACACTTTGTTAGCTTAATTAACCCTGCATAATATTAGCTTGAATAGGCCGAATAGGAATAAAATTTAGGTTGCCTAACGGTAGACTGTCCTGTGCTAATGTTTCCAAATTATTTTAGTCTTACAGTAAAAATACAACAGAGAGTTAAATGACCAAATTACGTGAAGATACCACATTATTTTTGTTATAATACGAAATTGTTTTTCTGTTTATTAACTGATTTACGCGTATTATAGCTAGTACCTGTGGGTAACTGAGCTTTTCTTGGAGATCTGATAAATAAAAAAATACCTGACCGGCATTCTCGGGACCGGGAACCCACCATAATATTCCAAATTTTCAAACAAAAATCAAAAATTATACAAACGCATACGAAACTGTCTATCGAACTGACATATTATATGTATAATATTATTAAATTTTATAATATAATAATATTATTATATCCGAAAAATGCGCAGTTCCCATAATAAAACCTATCTATGCATCAATTTTTCTCCCCAAAACTCCCTTTAATCAAAATTTCATGGTAATTACTTGCAACCGTTTTCGAGAATCCGTTTAGGCATACGAGTATTATTTATATACAAGATTGTCTCGTTTAAAGCATAAGATGTGTTTAACATGTTTTACTAATTTATTATCAATTACACATAGTATTCTAAACATCGATTCCAAAACACAAACTGCTCTGAGTTATCTCAGTACGTCGAAACATGTTTCACAGGTTTTTGATTTATTATTTTATTGCCACTATTTATTATAATGAACGCCATAACGAAAGGCCATAAACCTATGTTAATGAATTCTAATTGCGGATTTTTATTTAACCGCTTTACAGCAGTGGAATCCGATAGCCCAAAAGTTATTTCAATTTCGAATCACAAGCTGGAAAGTTAAACTTATTCTAGCATGAAAATCGATAAAAAATAACAAGGTGAAAGTCGATCGGAAAATTAATATATTACCTTAATGTTTTTATTATTAATAATTTTACTCTAGAAATCATTAAAAACCATAAGAATATATTAATTAATGAATTAACTAGCGTTCTCCACTTGTGAAAGTCAAACCAGTCAAGTATCACGAACAATTGACGAGTACGTATTCGAAACGTTATCGAATGAGAATTGTATGAAAATTATGCTGTCAAAATTATGACCCAGCACCCATACAATTGACATTCGATAACGTTATCAATACGTAGTTGTCAATTATTCCTGCTTGGGCTTCTGTACGTAATGTAAAGTGAACCCTACTAGGTACTATTGTTTGTGAGGATGGATGAATGTTTACGCCTCCTTCTCTTAAAAACTACTGGCTCTAGGTATATAGGCTAAAATGTACGGTTCCGAAGAGATTTCTTTTGCATGTACGAAGTAACGGGGAACATCTCAGTGGTTGTGCGTGTTGGTGCTCAAGCCGGGGGTCGCGGGTTCGAATCCCGCCGAAGGAACAATACCTTTTCTGTGTCCCTGGGTCATGAATATGTACTAAATATGTGTATAGTATAATAAAAAAATCTTAAATATGTGTATAATGTAATTGTATTAAATATAATATTTCCGTAAATTTTGCTGCAACACAAGGTCTTGGAGAAATTACCGCGGGACTAGATTGATGTGGTGTAAAGTGTCCATAGATATTATATTATTATTACTGTTATTATATATAAATCAATCAATATTCGACCTCCGTGGCTCAGTGGTGAGCGCAGTGGCGCTTTAGCCGGAGGTCGCGGGTTCGAATCCCGCCAGGGAACAAAAAAAAAGTTTTCTGTGTTCCTGGGTCATGGATGTGTATTAAATATGTGTATAATATAATAAAAATCTTAAATATAAGTATAGTATAAAAATTATTAAATATATTTCCGTTGTCTGGTACCCGTAACACAAGTTCTCCGGATACTTACCACGGGGCCAGACTGACGTGGTGTGAAGCGTCCATAGATATTATTATATTATATTATTATTATTATATAATATTATGCTCGTGACAGAGCTCTAAACATAAAAATATAAATAAACATGAAGTGGCGCGGCTGACAACCGGTAAGCCGCCCCGCTAATTATGGAGGTGGTTCAAAGATCATAGCTATCTAATTACACACGACGGAAGATCTTATTTTTAGCTGTAAATCGCTTATCGAGGGAACTTAACACACACCTAAATCTGCCACGCATGCGCCGCATAGCTGAACGGATCGACGCACGCGCATATTTCTCTGATAATGATCTCCCTCAAATTTACAGTAACGACTCCTTCACACGTACTACTATTATGGATTTCGTTGAGGTGCAATCTCGTTTATGAAAATTAATGTTTGTCCTCTATACCTTTGCGATTAAACTTTGAAGATTTATTGTTGGTGCGCCAGAGTTTCTAGAAGTTATAAATGGTATTTAATTAAAAACATCTAGGCTTCATAAGTCATCGGAGATCAGAGGCAGATCTGACCTAATTACAATGTGAGTTGTTATTTATCGTAATATATCAACTAAGCTTTCGTTACAGAGTTAATTAATTACTTTCTTATGTAAATATAATTTTTCACAGCTAAGAAGTTTTAAAGATCGGTTGGCTCAAAATGTTTGCCAACATTATAGTTCTTAGAATTTATGTCTAGAAAAGTCATTGGGAATTTTTACCCGCTTTTCAATTGTACAATTTTCAATCACATTTCATTTTCCGTGATTAATTAAATTTAAATCCAGGGAGTAGTTGAGATGATCAATAAATTGTTAATCATATTTTATTTGAATATTCGTTGAAATGAGTTAAAATATTGCAGTAAGTTGTTAGACAGATGCAATCACACTTACATCTGACCTAAATTTATCTTTGCTCGGCATTGGTAATTATTTCATATAAAAATTTCCAATATCCTGTGACGAATGAAATATAAAAAATTCAGCCCAAAGCTTAAACGTTGAATTCTATTCAATATTTTGTGGCAGACTTAAGACCAGAGTTGCGATGCAAGTAACACTTTCAATATTACTTATTATTATTATTATTATTCATAAAGCAAATGGCTAATTCTTAATGCCTTCGAATAGGAATTAGCTATATAATAGGAATTAGCGATAATAATTTAAATGTGACATAAACATAATGTTCGATTGAGATTGAAAGCCATTATCATTAACGAGTATGTTAAATGATGAATATGTTATCCTAACTATTGAATACAATATTGCTAACATTATAAACATGACACTATTTGTACTGCTACTTGAGTTATATTCTCATGCAACTGTTACGCAAATTATTTAAACAAATTATATAATATTTAAAACCTATTTCTCTCTATAAGCTCGTTTGTTCGAAGATAAATATCATAATGTTTTGACTACAATTTCACAAGACAGGTTTCCAATTTGTAATCACATCGAAATTCAAATCGAGTTGGATCATGGCAAAATTAATTCTATACACTATGCTAAATACACTTTATTTATCGACACTAATATTACAACGTTTATATTATGTTAACCATTAAGCCTTTAATAAATAGCCTAGTCCGATCAAACTGAAGCCGCCTAAGTAAGCCAACCAATGCTAAAATGGAAGAAATATTTGATTGCAACTTACAATAAGTCATTGGACACCTTTAGAATAATAATTATAGTCACTAGAGGAGGAAGAGAGTAACGAGGAAATTCACCCATAGATTAATATAATAATTTATAATATAATTTTCAAGTTTGAAATCTATAAGGGTTCTTTTGCCTCTCAGATAGAAAAAAAAAGTTGTAAAAGAATCAATACTAAGTATATAAATATATAATACATACCTTAATATTCGACAAACGTCAATGTGCAACAAAATTGTATCTTTTAAACACACGGTAGGGTGTGTTAATAATCTGAGGTAGTGTGTGTTGTTGTTATTTTTATTAATTTTATATATTTCTAAGCATTCTTTTAAATAAAATTTTTCGCACAACTTCCATCACATATACTTTAATTTACCGACCAAATTTCTTACACCTCCGGTTGCACAATTCTCGAAAATTGTACTGCCAGTTTTTGCTTCTCATATTAATGTAATAATTATGAACGTTATTTAATGTCTGCTAGAGCAAGGACAGCAAATTTGAACGTGATATTGTTTGAGCTGTATCGACTTCAAAATTAAGAAGATTGATAAAAGAAATTGTTAAAATTGTAACCGAATTTAAAAGGGGACTTATTTAGAAAACAAGTTTTATTTCATACCTTTTTGTCTATTTTTACTTTGGAAGTCGGTTTAATTTTTTTGTTTAAAGATAATAATATTTGACATCGACGACTTGAGAAAGTAATTTCAGCCCAAAAACTAGTTACAACGCGATACGCTATAAAATATCAATAAATTAGATCTGTACGATAAAAATGTAAACACGCACATTAATTTAACTTACGACATAGATACACCTACGCGTCATGTAAACTTCTTATATTTTTGAGTTACATGGATATGTTACTTCAAGGCTACTTCCATATACTATTGTATTTGAGTTACATGGATATGTTACTTCAAGGCTACTTCCATATACTATTGTATTCTAGTTATATAGTTTTAGTCATAACATTGTTATACATTTTTTTTTAAAGAACAATTTTCCATCTTTTTGATAATCTTTTATCAAAAAGATGGAAAATTGTTCTGTGCCCCGCGCGAGTTTCTTACGCCGGTTCTTCTCGCCGGGCTAGTTCCAGAACCGGTGGTAGGCATCATGTATACCGACGTTCAATAAGTGTATAAAAGTACCAACATTGAATAAAAATTTTTGACTTTGACTTTGACTATGTTTTCACAGAAGATTGTCGCAATTATTCTTCAGTATCAAGTACGAATATGTAAAGCGTATAAAATAAGGATTAGACAAGGGAGCATCTTTATTTTTTATTTCGGGTCAACAATATACTTTTTGTATGGCATTTATTACAATAGGCATGTTGACAGATTTTTTAATAATTCCTTACGCCGATCTCGGTGACGGTGGCCGGTTTCATTGAAACCAGGCCAGTTACTCAGGAGTAATTTTATAGTGCCCAAGTGTGTGCGCAGTACATAAGAGCACTCTCTCTTCCTTTACTCTCATAATCCAGTGGGACGGATAACCGACACGAGTGACGAGAGATCAGGCGCAGGACCGACTTTTTACATGCCCGTCCGACGCATGGATCATCTTTCTTGTCAGACAATCAGGTGATCAGCCTGCATTGTCCTAACCAAGCTTGGAAACAACATTTTTTGTTGTTCCAATGCGGGAATCGAATCCACGACCTCCAAGTCGAGAGCCAAAGTTCGAACCACTAGACCACGGAGGCTGTAAATAGATTTTTTTATTGCTTAAATGAATAGCACTCTAAAAAAATATACAACCAAACGTATAAGCGCCTCCTTTTTGTGGAAGTCGGTTAAAATTATGAGCAATTTCTCATAAGAAATAGTACATTAATTTCAAATCAATAATTTCAAAGGTGTTTACAGAATTTCGGAAGTCTCGCGAAAACACTCCATACAAAAGTAGCGAAATCACTTGTTCCTAAAGTTGAATGAAATATATTAAGGATCGTAGGAACATAATAGCTTAAATCTCCGAAATTTGTGCATGTTAGTTAATATAAATTGTTTTGATATTAACTGACGATGTGGGTTATTTTTTAAATAATAAAGTTTTTATATAATAAAAATTTAAAACTTTTTTGGGATTTTTAGATGTAGGTAGGTACATATCTCATTACAAAACTACATTTTTTACATTTATTAAGTACCTCTTAGTATATAGTAGGTACTTCCAATTAAACTAAATATAATTTTTCCATGTAATCAATATCCCTATTATAATTAATTTTATTGACAATCTTGCCCCATCTGACTTTAATATGCAAGTTCTACCACAACACAAATATTCAATGGTTCGAAACTCAGTATCGTTAATTAGGGTTAGTTCCTGTTTTCCTTTAAGAATATATAATACACCTAAATTACAAATATTTACATCAATTTAATATCAACCATCTTTACGATGATGGGTTTCGCGTTTTGTTTATATTACATATCACATTTTTATTATAATATGCTTCTGTTTACATAATATATATTAATCTCCATCATCATTATTAAATATCTGATAATCTTATAGTTACAATACACTGTATTTTTTCTTTGTTAAGAGTTGTGTTCCTCTCAGTTCCTCAGTAGGTAAGTAGGTACTAAAAAAAATAACTACTCCAAAACTTAAAATGCTATAAAAAAAGAAATCTCCCAGGTCGTCCCCACCAGGCAGAGTACCTAGAAGGCTCAAAGAATTTCCTCGCTGGATTGCGATACTTATTCTCTGGGCCAGTTAGGTGCCGGCTCTGAGGTCTCGGGTGGCCTAGTATTTACCTATCTCATATCAATATATCACCACGATATCGTTTCTACAAACTTAAACAATCTTTCCAAATACAAAAAAACTTTAGTTATGAGAGTGAAATCGCAATTGGACTGATATTTTCAGCAATAAAATTTAAGAAATTATCCTTACAAGCTGCAAGAATAATTTCTTTTTTGCGCTGTAGCGCACGGTATTAAATAATACATTTGAGATGACATCATCTTTAGGTAAATTTAGCTCATTAGGCCGTAAATTATGATTTCATTAACGAGGCAAACCCGGTCTATGACAAAGATTATTATCCTTTAGCCAAGGGTCGATTAAGCGAGTAAATGAGATGGGATATCGCTTTGAGGCTAGAAAGCTGAATGCTGCTTTCCCTGCAATCTCCTGAGACCCGGAGACATGTTTATACCGGCGGCTAGCTGATAAATTTAAGAGGTTATACCTGCCCCGACAGCCCCCATCTTATCTAGCCATCGAATGTAAGTGATAATCACTTTGGTCCAATAAAAACTTCATAAATTTCATATAATTACGAACATTTTCTAGCGAAATTGATATTTCATGTTTACTAAAGGCTTGAAGTGATGGTTTTAAGTGCACTGGTTGAAACAAGCGTTTAAAATAAATTGATCGATTAAATTATTAGCTTATACTCGTATTACTACTACGCTTTTAATATACTATTACACCTACATTAACTTTCGTTTCTGTAGCAGCTTTCTGTTCGGAATGTTTAACAAATTGCTTTAAATTTAAACAATCGACGAATTTAAAGTTTATAGCTCTACTACGGGTGGCTAATGGACATATTATTGGGAACAATTTTATTATGTCATTTCTTACATTCAATTCGTTTTATAAACTCATTTCGATACTTTATTTTGTATTGCTTCTGATTGCTCTTTCCTTGTTGTAATCTCTATAACGGTAAAAAGGTTTTAATAATTTTATATTTACTTAAGTTACATTTAGCCTTTTTACATTATCGTTTAATAACTTATTAGCTGATACTATTAAATTTTTTTCAAAGTAAGTATCACCAAGTCAATTATAGAATACATGAGTAGAAAAGTGCTGGTGGTATTCGGTCTACATTTGATTGACAGCAGAATATTACATCGAGTAAACAAAAGTCGTTGGAATAATGTCGTGTTTTTGCGTCACCTGTGGAAGCATTCTATGTTCGTCATTCCAACCTTATTGTTTGAAAAGAGAAAATGATGTTTATATTCCTTCACACAATATCCGAGATGAACTCGGATTATAATGACCACGGAAACGAAACGTGCAAAAACGATATAGTTATGTATAATATTAAGTTCGTGAATATGATTTCACATAACGTATGTAATGCGATTCTCACTCTCCCACAATGATAACAACTGTGAACGCATTAATTATACCTATTCATAAACATAAACGCTACCGCTATGGGAAAACGTAATTACTGAGCAAAATTAGCTTTTTGTTCATATTTTGTATGAGCTTATCCACGCGTATTTAAAACGATTTATGTTTTTTTTTCACTTTTAATAGTTAATTATGCAAAGTTTTAACAGACTTAAGTGAGATAACTTAATTTACGTAAAGTATTTTTTACATAACTTTAACTTCCATAGGTACTCATACTTATCCTAGAATAATTGCTAACAGTTCTTTGAAAAATAATACACAAAAATTCATCAAGCGTGCCAACTTCGTAGTAATTGTAATAAAGGTTATTATTTAAACCTAGAAAGCACTATTTAGAGGATTATAAAAACACCATTAAAATAAAGGGCTATTGTAAAAATAACGACACTAAATTAATAAAATTATAGAAATCATATCGACGAGATTGATAATTTACAATTATTGGCACCATTGACGCTTTTAGACTTTACCAACATTCTCGATATAGAATCCAGTAATGAGCTATTAGATTATCTCTAAACAAGCTAGCCGGAACCACACAAGTCTGCGAGTGACTTTCTATGTTTAATTTTTTACGACGAAAGCTTAAGACTCGGGAAAGCGCACTGCTCTTAATTGTAGAGAAATTTAATAACCTTTATACAGCGAGCGGCTGCGAACGTTTCTATTAGATGGAGGTGACATTACGCGCCGATATCATCGTTTAGAACTAATTAGAACTTCACCTCTTAACTTTGTCCTTTGATGTAAAAATATCGAAAACAGCACAAAAAACACCGAACTACTTTGACGACATTGACTTCACAATAGGATCTTGACTCTTAAGTCTTAACTCTTAGGCTAAGCATGCACTGCCGGCCAGCCGCAGCTTAACTAAATTAGTTAATTAACTAAATTAGTATGAAAATCGATCAATTGCAGTGATTAATATCATAAGCGTATACTATGCTCTACCTATTCTGACATGGTGTAGATTACAGACTTCAAGTACAATAACTTTATCCTTTGTCACTTTCAAGTGCGCTATCACACTATTCATAAGTTCTTCATTTGATAGTTAAAATAATAAACTAGTCAGAGACATTGGACTCATTTCCTAAGGCACAAGATTGCAAATACAATAATTTATAGACAAGAACAATACAAGCACTATCCAGATGTAGAAAGTAAATAAATCTAATGTACTAAGAAACTTGGTGAAAGGAAAGCATAAAATAGAATAACGAATGCCGCTTCTACAGGATGCATAGTTCTTCATTGCTTTCCCTGTATGTGTTAATTACGATAAATAATTTTCCTAAGAAATGTGTTTATTACATAACATAGATATTAAAACTTGATTTCCATCGACTTTACATACGAATGAAAATACTTAGAAACAGTTAAGATTAATAAGTATGAGTTTATACAAAAGATATAACTATTATTACTAATAAGACAATTTTTGAATTATAGCAGTTACTTTTCATTCAAAATAATTTATTCATTAAATCATTTTGATAAAAAGTAATTTGTCAGAATCAAGTCAAGTAAAGAGTACACAAAATGTAGATTAGAATCAAGCTACCGTTTTTACACAAACAATACAAAATCTTCACACGATAATGGGTTTTGTCTGTTCTACGGTGCGCGTCGTAAAGGTATAAAAGACGGGGTGAAGCCAACCCTTTGTCCCAAGGAACCGCGTATTAACACGTTTTTAAGGTATCTATATGTAGAAAAGTGTTCTAGTAGATAATATGAAATCTATGAAAAAAAAAGTGTAAAATAAATATTAAAAAAAATACTAAAAAAGTTAGGGTATATATAATGATATTATACTTATTCTAATATATTACAGCACATACTATTATATTAGAATAGTATGGGTATAATAATAACACAAAAAGTGTTTTTCTTTTGCATCCTATGAAAAAAACAATTGCAAAAATTGTTTTGTATCGAATGCTGTCAAAAAAATAGATATTTTTATATTCTACAGTCTATGAGCTCTATTGATACACTTTTGTTAGTGATTGTACATTCTTAGATGTACCTTCGAGCTACGGCACAGGTTCGACGGGAACAATTTGGGTGCACAAAAAATCTACGAGCAGGTAACAACAAAAGTTTGTACAGTCCAACGGATGGCCGCGTCAAAGGCATTTTTATAATAGTGCGAAATTGTACTAATATTTATTGATACTCTAAATAAAATAAACCCAGTTTCTTGCCTATATAGATATGGCACCACTAGTCAGTATTCATTAGAAAGCTAGGATGGCATTAAATAGACGTCTATGGTTTTTGCCTACTCTATGGGAATAATATGGGAAATCGACATGAGTATGTCTTCAGTTCATTATCCAGATTACTAATTTTACCCTGAAATTGTCTACACGAGATAACTTTGAGGCGGTTAAAGCTTGAAGTATTCTAAGACCTCAAGACCTCCATACCCTGCAAGTTACAATTATAAAAATCGGCTTTTCACAACAAGTAAATCGATTTCGAACTCCTAAGTAGTAAAAACTACTGGTGAGCCTGAATTTTTGTGGCAAATATAAAAATATACAAAAATACAGGCTGACCATTAAAAATATGCCCCAAAACTACGTCGTATTATGAACACAATTTCGAGAATCATCCGTCACGATCAAGAAAATGGAATACGAACTTGACGATTTTATAATAATACAAGAAGGGAAGCGTCTACAGGCACAAAAAAGTTTATTCTAGTCGTTGGTCCGCCCTCACCCGAGCCTTTATTATACACCAGCGGGTAATCGAAAACGAACCTTAAATTATAGGGGTAGGGTTCGCTTTTTAATGCAAGAAATAATAGAGTCTGGTAGTAATCTTTGAGCTTCATCAATTATCTACAGCCTGAGTTAATTACTTTTATAGGGCGGTCAGAGTTTTAATAGCGAGGGTCTTATGTGCTCCGAGACACCAATTTTGGGTCAGTGATTGGTTCTGAGAAACAACTGAATAATACTACATGTTTTTCTCTTTACTATCTTTGATTTAATAAATGACAATGCTTACGTAATACTACGTTTTAGTAAATAAGGATAATATTATTATAGCTATAGAAGTAACGAACAATTTGAGAGGCGATTCGTTAATATATTTTTATCTTTCATTACTTAAAAAAGAAACAAACAATAATTTCTTGCTAACCGTCCAAACCCTCATACATTAGACATAAACGCACGGCTTGTAGCTACATACATAGTATGTAGGTAATACGTAACATAAGTAATCTGGGTAACTAAGCATTGCTCGGAGTTCTCGTAGATGAAAAAAATATGTACAAAAATATTGAATCTGACCGGGATTCGAACCCACCACATTCCGAATTTCCAAACAACGCAAAAAAACTATACATACGAATACCAAACTGCCAATCGGCGTAATTATTACAGTTGATATATTGGTATATTGTTGAACAACACCTTTGTATGTTATGTAATATGTACTATTTAACTTAAAAATGCACAGTTTATTGATAAGTCCTAGCTAGGTCGATTTTTTCTCCCCCAAGAGTCCCTGCGTAGTAATTCCTGATAGTATATACTTGCAGCCGTTTCCGAGATTCCGATTATACAGTGTGTATCGAGGCTGAGAGATTGGGAGTCGGTTCAATTATTTTATAACTTATACCCACAAAAAAGTGGTTGGTTAAAAGTAATTCGCAATTTTCAAAAATTGATAACATTTTTGCGCATTATACACTTACGATTAAGTGACGTACTAATGAAATATATATCTAATCAAGTTATGTACTCAGTTTTCTAGGTAGAACATAAGGTCAATAAATACCAGGTAGTTACCGTCCGTCGTCCGCAGCGGGTTTACAAGTTTATTGTGCATAATACGCGGTTCCTTTGAACACATCCAGTAATGAACTAACTATATTCACAATGTAAACTTAGTTTTACAAGCTCTAGGGCTGATCATCCGTGTGTAAAATTCGAATAATTCACCCTTATTTTTCTATTCTTTTTTTTTTTAGTTATTTTGTTGTGTTTAAATAAATAACCCGAACTTTACGCAGTATTCGTTAATAATTGACTTTTACAAATAATTGACTTTTTTAAATGAAGTTCTACTTCAAAAATATTACATTACTATATTAAATATACCTTATATGCGAGATGATGGAGAAGTGAAGATCGAATGATTTTTCAGTGATTATTTAGATATTTATTAATATTTTGATAATTATCAATTGTAAAAAAACAGCCAAGCGCCAAAAAATCATTCGGTACAGAACAGAGCCTCTAGTCAAGATGCATTCGATAATTTCGACAGCGAAGTTCGAAAATAAAATGTATGGGTTTTGACATAAGGTATCGCAAGCTACATGTCACATAACGATGCCTTATGTCAAATCCCATACCTTTTTGTTTTCGAATTTCGCCGTTATCGAATGCATCTTGACTATAGGCCCAGAACTGCAAAAAAATCACGTTTGTTATATGGGTATTGGGTACCCATATAAATATTCATTTATATCTGTTTTTAATACTTTTGCTATAGCGGCAATAGTTTCGTTTGTGAAAATTTTAACTATCTAGCTATCACGGTGAAGGACATATAACAGGTGACCGACGGACAGACAGACAGGCAGCGAAGTCTCAATAATAGGGTTTTACCCTTAAATACCCTATAAATGATCTAAAATAATTTATAATATTGTGAGCCGTGAGGGTAGATTAACATAGGGGCAAAGTATGTTAGGGATACGAGTATATCAATAAGATTAGCCGACATTCGACAAGGACACCGTATTATTATTGTGATGGAGGATTTGTCAAATGATAGGGACAATGGAAAAAAATATTGTTGTCTGGCGCCATCTTATACCTGCCTTGTACAGTGTTTCCCAAACTTTTAACGTTAGTAAAACAAAATACTCAATGGCATCATTTTGAAATACCACATCATAAAGGTAAATAGCTATGCTGAAATACTTTTCAGTCATTTCAGTCTGGGAAAGAAACAAAATACACTTTTTATAAATATAATACGAATTTTTCACGAAGACGAAAGAAATTAAAGCCTTGTTTTGTATATTTAAACCAATACCACTTAAATTGAAAGATCCGTAATGGTGACGCAAAGTAGTGACAAATGTCGTCAAACTATTAATATCGGTGTAATCAATTTAATGACGCTTATCTTGAATGATTAATTTTTGACGTAAAATTTAACAACTTATTCAAAAATGTTACAAAAAAGTAAAAATGTTACATCATTAAATAAAGTATATAAAAGAAACTTGTGTAAATATTCTCACCACTACATAATACTAATTAGTCAAAAAGGAAAATGTTTAAAGCATTATATTAATTAATGTGTTAGCCGTAAAATATTGCCTACATATATTTTCTTAATTGAACTCCTCTACATTAATATTTATGTATAACATTTTAATATGTGTGCTTAAATCATTTAAATAAAATGAATATTTTCATAATTTACTTAATACATCATTTTAGGTAACATAATAATTGGCTTCTTCTTAAGCTTAATCGAATAATAATAATAATCTATCAAAATTTGGGCTCAAAAATTTGTTATTGTCTGTTAAGATTTTTTTTTTTTTTTTTTTTTTTTTAATTTGTCTGTTAAGAAGCCGGTAGTTTCACCACTGCTTACTTTATATCGAGCTATCTGACGCTTATTGGAAGATTGTGAATTTTTTTGCCTTTAATAAGACGAATAATAATTATAACTTGTAATTTATAATCGTTAAATCTATTTTACCATGTTCTTCGATAGTAGTAGAATTTTGTAGTGATTTTTGACTGACCTTCAACAAAAAGAAGGATATTTATAATTCGATTTTATGTATTTTTGTACGTATTTTGCGCGATTACTCTTTTTTAACGAGTAACTTATATAGGGATATAAAAGTTTAGGCAATAACGGAGACGTTAAGATGACATTTTGAAAACCAGTGGCTCTACCTGGCTGTACCCGAATTGTAGTCGAAATAATTGCCGTTATTACTGGCTCTATCCAGGTATGGAGAGCACTGGTCATTGTACCCAAATGCTTTTATGTTACCTTATGGGGCACAATATTACATGCCACATCTATTTTTATTCCTGTCCCTAAAGTATATTTTAAAAGGTTTTGTAGCATTGTAATATTATGAAATTTATTTTCTGTTCGCCTACCTACTTATAGAAGAAACAAAATAATAAGTATTGTTTTGATAAGGATAATTATATTTATATTATAAAGAGAAATAAATTGATTGTTTGTATATTCGTTTGCATTGAACAGGCTTATAAACCACTGGTCTGGTTTTGATGATATTCGTCACAGATATAGAGTACGGTACTACGGAAAGGACATAAGCAAATTTTTCTTGCGGCAAAATGTACAGTTCGTCGGTAAGTCGCAGATAACATCTAGTACAGATAATTAATATTTATTGTAAAATGCGTTTTTTTTTAAATCAGAATGTTCACATTGTTCAAATGATGATGAATAAACTAAGATTGTTTTATCTTTACACGCGTCATTCATTAGCTTATGGTTCAACAGCTCAAAATAAAACATTTGCTCTTCAAATTACGAGTACCGCTGCCTCGTTGCTAGTTTCAACACAGTCTATCTCATTTCCACACTAAATTACACCTCGAAAACAAATGAGACGGTAAAAAAGAAAAATTATGTCAATTACAATTGGGTAAAGATAAAAAGCGTATACTTATGTATCATTAGAGTTGAAGCTGTGCGTGATGCTCCGTAGATCATCGCCAGCTCTAACTGCACGTAATAATAGGAACGTACCTGAGAACAAAAAATAACATTATTATGATTTCAAACACCGAAATTCTCATGCGCTATTCTAGTTGAGTCATTTCATCAAAGTCGGTATTATTGTCTCGCTGGTTCCCTTGTAGGTTTTCCATTAGTCTTCAGTCTAAAAAACCTTAGGGGAACCAAAAGAAAAGAAGAAGCTTTTAAATACAGTATATAGGTATCTAATAAATACCTATACGATATTATGTATAGGCATTTATAAGATACCTATTGGCTATTTAGGTACCTACTTTATTTTGCCCTGTGGTCGAAATTCGCCGATAATAATTCATATATTAATTTTTAATTAAGTTTGAACTTCATATCTTTTGCCTTTTGAGATAGAAAAAAAAATGTAAATATTGTGCGAATTGACAAACATCAACTTGTTTTATCGAACGTATAAGTATTGTGTGTTAATAATAATCTAAGATAGTGTGTATTGTTGATATTTTTATTAATTTAATGTATTTGTAAGCATTGTTTAAAAATATATCAGCTTTCTTTTTCTGCACACCTTCCCCCTTATAAATCTTAATTACTGGTCAAATTTCATACTCCGCCGATTGCACAACTAACTTAAAACTGTA
Source organism: Glaucopsyche alexis (assembly GCA_905404095.1). Taxonomy (NCBI): domain Eukaryota; kingdom Metazoa; phylum Arthropoda; class Insecta; order Lepidoptera; family Lycaenidae; genus Glaucopsyche; species Glaucopsyche alexis. The sequence goes on along the minus strand of FR990047.1, from coordinate 17,853,531 downwards.
CCTACTGAAAGTTTTTTTTACTTTAATTTTATAATGATTTTAATTATGTATCTGATATACAATGTCCTACAATTCGCAATTTAATAAACGTTGTAATTGAATTACATGCTACATGTACAGTTACTATTTACAGCTCGGTACATCTACATAGTAACAAATTAATTTTCAATTTTATATCGTAACATGACTACCTAGTGAGTTTACGATGGACTTACGTTACGAATTACGATGATGCCTATATTATGTTAGGCTGCTTTTCCGCTGGCTGGTCGTCAGCGCCAACAGGCCGAAATATAAAAAAAACAACGCCGTCGTGTCGGCAGAAGTGAAAACTTGAACATTAAATTGGAAAACCGTCATCTAGGTCATAAGATACGAATTAAAATAGTTTCATGCTCGCGTAAGGGAACTTAGAAAAACCGCCATCTACGTTAAAAGATACGAACTAAAATAGTTTCACGCTCGCGTAAGGGAACTAAGACAGCAAACAGTTGCAAGTTGCATCTTACGAATTTTCGATCAGGTCACATGTCCTGACGCGAGTTTAACATGTTTTACCCATCCCAAGAAAAGTGAACAACGCCGCTAATTAAGTTTTCACTTCAATAAACCATTTTTGAATAACATGTAGTGCATTAGCGCAGATATTTTCGTATACGAGTACTACAGTGTCGGCGCTAGCGGTTATCGAGCGGTAAGCGTGACTAGAAAATCAGCTTTAATATTTTATGTTTTGGTTTTAGTTTGCGTGATGTCTAAGGATATTCTTATGCCACATATGCTCAAAATAAACTGAACCAAGACAGTTTAAATAATGAAGCTAGAACATATTATATTATGCGAAAAAACCTTAGCTAAAGAACACGAAGAGATAAGAAAAGTTAGTGAGTCTATCTCCAGTACAGATCACTTGAGGAAATGTTAATAGTGGCAGTGTCTATTCCATCATTGAGTGGCTAGGACGTGTTGCATTCATTGCATTGCGCGTTGTTTACGATTCGAATACCGGTTATCGACGGCGCGCTCGCGCGCCGCCGCGTGTTATCGTGTCGTTTGAGACTGATCCTTATTCAAGATGAGTGAAATTTTAGCTGAAGAGGACGAGGAGATAGTGGATAATAATAGTATGGGAGGTAATAGTATGCATGTAGAAGATATGATAGCAGGCGACTTGCACCAATTTAATTATGAGGAGAACTTACACAATATGGAAGATAACAGGGTGATTCAAGAGGATGATTGGACAGAAGTTAGAAGGGGAAAAAAGAGGAAAACTGAGAAGATAAATATCAGTATTTCAAGTAAAGTAATATTACCAAAACAGTTTGCATTGGCCAGATTATTTCTTGCGGAAAACATAGTAGGAATTCATAATGTTAAATATGTTAATGCTTTTAAAATTATTGTAAGCTTCGAAGACGAATCTGATGCAGAAAAATTGATTTCATGCCAAAATTTTAAGGAAAAAGAGTGGAGAATTCAAAAGACCTATGAAGTTAATGCGTCGTATGGTATCATAAGAGATATTGATATAGGTATACCTGATTCTGAACTTTTGGAATGTATTAAAAATTGTAATGTCGGGTGCCAGGTTATATCTGTTAAAAGATTAAATCGGAGAAATCCTGAGACGGGATGGCAACAAAGTGAAACTGTTCGTGTATGTTTTAAGGGCAGCTCCTTACCGCCAATTATTAAGATTTTTAATTTGAGAGTTGCTGTGGAACCGTTTGTTTTCCCCGTAACACAATGTTCTCGATGTTGGCGTTTTGGACACACAGTCAAACTATGCCCTTCACTAAAAATATTCTGTCCCAAATGCGGTAAAAATCACCCCAACTGCGAAGCCACAACTTTCAAGTGCATAAACTGTAAAGGTAATCATATGTCTTTAGTTAAATCATGTCCAATTTACCTAAAAGAAAAGAAAATTCGGGAGCTGATGTCAGAGTTTAACTGCACATATAAGCGAGCATTAACTATGTATGTGCCACCTTTTTCACCACGCCCTGTTGCTCAGTTCTCTGATAATAACGACGCGATAAATAATTCTGTGCATCAACAAAATTCACCGATTTTAACTTCATACGCATCAGCTGTGAATAAGCAAACAGGACTCCCAGACGCGGCACAGGTACGTGCGCGTGTGGTACAGGAACCTGCAAAGCGGAAGCAAGTCTATTTACCCGAACAAGCAACGTTTATTGAGGAGTCATCGGTATTGCCATCGCACAGTGGAGTTGATGACGCGAGTCCCCCGCTCCCGAGGGTGCGTACAAGTATTGAGGACACAGTGGTGACAGAGTGCAACAGTAGAAACCACCGGCGCCGTGACATTACCTCAAACGCAGGTACTGTCGTTGATAACACCGGATCAGAAGAATGTGAAAACCAAGGTGATCTAGCAGAGTCTAGCGAAAGTATTAGGTCATTGAGTTCGTTGATAGACAGGATTAAAGAAATAATTTTCTGTAAAAGATTGAAGTGTTCAAAAAAAATTAAAAGTGTTATTAGTCTTTTTGTGGATTGGTGCGTATCTGCTTTCATAGATAATTTTGCTGATATGACATTACTTAGTAAGATATTAAATGTAAGTTTTAATTCTTCAAATGGCTAATTACAATAATGTTAATAATATTGAAATTAATGTGTTGCAGTGGAACGCCCAAAGCTTAAGACCAAAACGGTTAGCGTTTGAAAATTTATTAATTAAAAGCAAAGTCCTTATATCTGTAATTAGTGAAACCTGGTTGGATCCAAATAGTCAATTTAAAATAAGTAATTATAATATATTTAGAAATGATCGTCAGGATAATTATGGAGGTATTTGTATCCTTACACATAAATCTGTCAGAGCTCAGGTTTGCAATTTAGTTAATCCTAATCTAGACATACAGATATTACACGTTAGGGTTTTTAATTGTAAATATGTTGAAAATATACTTGCTATCTACTGTCCTCAGTGGGTACAAACTCGACGAACTGATTGGGATAATATTTTTACCAAATTTAGCTGCAGAACCCTGATTTTGGGAGACTTTAATGCACACCATTTTACGTGGTCGCATAAAACAGATGTCAGAGGATCCCAAATTTATGATTCTGTGGCTGATAGTAATTTAATTTCCTTAAACGACGGTAGTTCAACGCGTATAAAATTAGTAGCAGGCAATTTGCAACAAAGTTCCCCAGATATTTCCTTTTGTACTTCCGATATATCATGTAATTTTAATTGGCAGGTAACTAACGAAACTCTAGGAAGTGATCATCTAGTCATCAAGCTTTCTTCTAGTAACGTATTTAATCCTTCTATATTAATTAAACGCAATTTCAAGTATGCTGACTGGGAAGGTTATACATCTTACCTCGAAGGTCGTTTTTTACAATTCGACTTATCTAGTGATCCACAATTCCTATATGATAATTTTTTAGACTATATTAATACAGCCGCAGATATATATATTCCTAAAATTAAAATTAATTTAAATCCATCCAGTAAGTTTTCCCCTAAATCCTATTGGAACCCTACCTTGTCTCATTCAGTAGCTAAAAGAAGATTGGCCCTATCAAAATTTAGGAAAAATCCTACTCCCTCAAACTTGATAACTTTAAAAGAGTGTGTCAGAGAATCGCAAAACCTTATAAGAAAAGCCGCGTCCAACAGTTGGAAACAATTTTGTAATTCTGTGGACGAATCTATATCCGCTACAGAAATGTGGAGAAAGATGAAGTGGTTTAAAGGTAATAAAGTTCAGAATAATTTTGTTGATGAAGATAAATGTAAAGTATTATTAAATAACCTGTGTCCTGCATATGTATCTCCTCCTAAACCATTAATTAATTCGGTAAATTTAAAACTAGAATGTGCCATAACTTTACACGAATTGGAATCATGTATTAAAGCCAAAGACACTGCCCCGGGTTGTGATAGCATATCTTTTTCTATGATAAAACGTCTTCCTATTAATGGTAAAAATATTTTAATTTATTTATTTAATAATTTTCTTTCTACAAGTTTCATACCTATTCAATGGCGAGATATTCACGTTATTCCGATTCCCAAACCGGGCCGAGATCCGTCTTTAGTTTCATCTTTGCGTCCCATAAGTTTAATGTCCTGTGTTTGTAAAATTTTCCATTCCATTATTAACAGAAGATTAGAGTGGTACTTTGAAGAAAAGGGTATTTTTTCAGCTGATACGGTAGGTTTTAGAAAATCAAAGTCATGTCTTGACAGTTTGGTCAGACTGGTTACAAGGATACAATCAGGTTTTTCTAAGGATTTAACAACTCTTGCGTGCTTCCTGGACATTGATAACGCGTACAATAATATAAATATATGCTCACTTATTCAAGTCTTAGATGGAACTGGTGTTGGTTTAAAAATATGTGAATATTTGTGGAATTTTCTAAGCACCAGGAACTTAAAAATAAGACATGGGGATACTTTTGTTTGTCAATGTACTGCTCAAGGTCTCGCACAAGGTGATCCTTTATCGCCGTTTTAACGTCGCTACTCATCCTATTTGTAAGACAATTCGAAACGTATTTGCTACACAATATGCTGACGACTTTGCGCTATACGCGATTGATAGAAATTTAGAATCCGCACGTTGTTCGCTACAAAGTTCTTTAGACATTTTGATTAAATTATTAGAAAATTTAGGTCTTAGTGTGTCTTCTACAAAAAGCAAAATATGTACTTTTAAAAAGGGCCAAAATATAAATAGTGTTCGTATTTTCATTCGTGACACGCCATTATCTGAGGTGTCTAATGTGAGATATTTAGGTATGGAGCTTGATCGATCCTTGAGATGGACAAAACACATTAATACACTATTCGAAAAGGCGCATAAAAATTTAAATATTTTAAAAATATTAGCTGGATCGGGCTGGGGTGTCCACCCAAAATATTTGAGAAAAATTTACATAGCTATGATTAGAAGTAGATTAGATTTTGGCAGTTTTTTATACAATAACGCTAGTAAATCAAATTTAATGAAATTGGACAAGTTACAGAACCAAGCTTTGCGCGTAATAGGTGGATTTGTCAAAAGTACCCCCATACACGTAATGGAGTGCGAGCTGTGTGTGCAACCATTACAGATTCGACGAGTATTCCTTGCTGGAAAATTTTGTTTGAAATCTATGTCAACATTAAATAACGAAACAATAAACGTCGTAAATGAACTAAGCACACTTACGAAACGTAGATACTGGAGACGGAAACAAATTCCAATTTTAGTAAATATGTATTTAAAATTTAAAAATATTAAAATTCATACGGCGGAGTGTCTACATATGTATACATTTGACTACTGGATAAATTGGTATAAATTAAGCGATGTAATAAATATTCGTATTGAAGGTATAGATAGGGCTAAAAAGGAGTATAATATCATAAGTCTCAGACAAACGTGTACCGCGTACCTAGAAGAACATTATTCCTCGCACTATAAGATATTCACGGATGCTTCCAAAGATATAACTTCATCGCAAGGATCCATGGGTGTAGCATTTTTCGATCCTCAAACTGATAATTACGTGAAATTTAAAATCTGTGATAATATGTCTATCATGTATTTAGAATTAATATCTATTTTAGAAGCTCTTTACTATATAAAATCTATAGATTATAATAAGTTTGTAATTTTATCTGACTCAAAAAGTTCCCTTCAACACGTGGCTCGGTGCACCTCTTATTTGAGAGGCACACCGATTGCCTACGATATTATAAAGTTAATATTTGAAATTAAGGCCCTGTCGAAAGAAGTAATCCTACAATGGATCCCTTCTCATATTGGCTTAGAGGGGAACGAAAGAGTAGATGGCCTCGCAAAAGAAGCTTCTATTGATGGCGTAATTAGGAACTTTGTGCCTTTCTTCTCTGACTGTATTAATCTAGTTAAGCAACACTGTAATCTTCTGTGGAAAGAACATTTTGACGAAAGGTCAGTGGAGAAAGGTATATGGTACCGAACACTTCAAAATGAACCATGGAAGTCACCGTGGTTTGATGATGTTAATTTAAACAGAAATATGTTAATTATTGCATTTAGACTTCGTTCCGGACACATTCCCCTGAATAAATTTGGGCATTTGATGAAAAAAGTAGCATCCCCTCTTTGTTCGGAATGTGGAATGATAGAAGACGTTTTTCATATAATGTTAGAATGTGTTCGTAACGAAGACATTAGATTTCAGATTGTGAGTAAAATTGAAGACTTTATGAATATTGGAACTTGTAACTGTATTCTAGCATATCCCATGTCTGAAAAAGCTATAGAAGTGTATAAAATGGTCAGTACAGCTTTGAATCGACGTAAAATAGATTATAATTAGTGATGTAGTATTTAATTATATTATAAAATTGTAATTATTGTAATCGCTGGCCTAATGGAGTGGCATAGTCAGTTATGACTAATCTCCTTAAATAAAGATTAAAAAAAAAAAAAAAAAAAATGTTAATAGTGGCTTCAAGTAAAGCAGCTGATAGTAGGTGTCGATAAGATTCTTACTTCATTCATACAAACCTCAGTTTATAAGCTTTATATTTTTTTAAAAGCAATGTAAGGAAAAAGAGCTTAAACGACTCAATTATTTTATATCCAGATATTGAAAAAGTTTTATAATATAAAAACGTATAAAATTTTCAATGAAAGGTATTATTAATTATACTTTGTTGATTGTTTATAGTAAAAATCATTTTAGGCCACTTCTCTTTCGGCTATGGATTGATTTTATCCAGGTTTAGGACCTGCATGAATATCTGGAGTAAGTTATTGTTGTATGAATTGAGTTATTTAAATCACCCATGTATAAATACCCTTAAGTTCAAATAGGGTCAGGTAAACGGTTATGTGCTTTAATGTTTACGTTCCTTGGAACCTTGTTTGTTCTTGCCTTATCTTAATCCAGCGTAGATTTAGTTTTACGCCCACTGCTACCGACTTTGCTCTTGTATCCATGTATTTTCATTTTCATAACATATTTGAGATATTCCATTCAAAAGATAGAATTAATAAGTTTCATTACTATGTATTTAATTAATGTATACGGCACGTGAACGCTGAAAAAAGATTCTACCTACACGAGAGAACTAAGTTAAAAGTATGGTAGAACAAAATAGCGTAGCGCTTTAATACTTTTATTCCTCCAAAAAACCACAACTTTTATAACGCCAGAAAACTAAGTTTTATTGAACAACGTTACTTTACCTTAAAAAGCTACAGCACTAAGTATTTATTCAAATATGCTGAAAATATGGTCACCCTACAATCCTGTACACTTGCACTAAATTTATCTTACAATCTGCTAAAGCATAATACACCCTATCTTGATAATAATAAAGATTGTCATAAATATATTTATGTAGAACGCATAATAATTATTATACAAATTACGTTATCAATCTTGTTCATGAAGGATATTGCAAATATGCTCTTATTGTTTTCTTACAGAAAGTGCGTTAATTGTATAGCTCATTTAGTAACAGTAGGATTAGATTGTCAAAGCTGTGAAAGGTTCTCAATTATGGAAGCTATCTCTTAGACACGAATAGCATAAGTAAAGAGTTAGATCTTGTATAGACAGGTCTGAAATCATATTGGATGCTTATTTTTTTAATTAGGTATGTATATATTATACTAGGGTCATCGACATTGAGAAACTAGTCAGAAAATAAGACAAACGAACTTGGAAGCTGCAAGGACATAGAATATTTGTTCACATATATTCTTTTAAATATCATTAGACATAGATTAACGGTAAAACATTAAGAAATCTCTAGATTATGCTGTTACTTCAGGATTTTTATCATAATTCTAATACCGGTTGCGAGCTTATAAAAATAGTTTGCATACCGTTACGGCTACTCTTTGACTCCGAGTATATTCCGACATTTTTTTCAATAATAATAATAATATCTATGGACGTTTTCACACCACGTCAATCTGGTACCGTGGTAAGTTCTCGAAAAACTTTTGTTACCGGTACCAGACAATAGAAATATTATATTTTACACATAGGTTTTATTATATTTTACATAATATAGTTACATGACCCAGGAACACAAAAAACTTTTTGTTCCTTCGGCGGGATTCGATGTTTATATATTATAGAGCCAGGAATGGTCCTGTGATTTTAACTAGGGCACCATGACAGAGTAGTGGTGTAAAATTCCCAGCTACAAATGTACATTGCATCGGAATTTTTTTAATCAAGGTATCTCTAGCGTCATGTGGCATAGCGTGGTTGTAATTTATTTTAATTAAGAACACCGAGCAACAACGTGGGCGCGTGATTGAGTGAACGGCAAAAAACGACCAATTGACAGCTTCACTTTAACGAGCTGAATTAGGTCTAAGGTTTTAGCGATTGCGTTTTTATGGAAAATGCGACGATCGCTGATCGCAGATAGCGTTGATTGGTTCAATTACATTGACGTGCACGACAATTACACGTCACCTGTCAAACCGAGCCGTCAAGGACATAAAACTTGAGCTATCTCATGTGTATTGGAAATGGGTTTAAATACAAAAATATTATTGGTGAATTAATTAATGATAATATGTGTATCAATAACAACAACCACTGAATAGTTTTAAATAAACTAGCCACAAAAAATAATTCATTAAATGCTTACAATGTTAGTCTTCTAAATATATCAGTTACTTAATTGTTTTAAACGTCCATACTTATTTAAAGTATCTATAACGATTCTCACCGTTCTTAATAATACTCCTAACAATGAAATAAAACGACAATATAATATTAAAAAGTGAAAACGGACCCGTAAAATTGCACTAGTAGAAAACGAAATGATATTCTATTTCGCATCTCCTTAGGGGCACTGAGCAAACACAACAAAAAGACGAGACAAAGCGCTCGCTGGTAGACAGTAAAAGCTATATTTATGATTTCACACTATCTCACGCCGTCATCGCTGTTGCCGGAGATGTAGCAAATAGCGAGCGGAGAAAAATGGATGTGACATCCACACGCGAGAGGAATTCTAACTCTGCATAGGGCGAACGCATTCCTCATTGCACACATGATGTACGTCAGGTAAAAATGTAAAGCAATCTTGAAGTAAAGTAACAAATCATTTACAGATATGATAAGTACTCATAAATAAACCCATTTTTTAGGATTCAGCCATTAAAATTAACAAGTTACTGACGTCATTTTAAAGTACCACAAAATATAGCCTTCCTTATTTCAAACGTTATAGAGAACATAACGTTTTATTTATTTGTCGGTGAAATTGGTAAAGCAGTAAATTGATTCGTACTAGATAGTGATGCAATAAAATTTTATGTTCCTCGTGAATACGAGACCAGACGTCAGAACGGGTCAAAAGTTATCTAGAGAAATGAAAATGCAAACGTGCCGAGCATCAGTGAAAAATCAGCATAACTCTCCATTTCACGTGAGGGATTTGCATAAACAAATGCCTCCTCCATTCTACTCGGGTCCGTGCCAGGGTTCGTATTAGCATATCCAGCGTAGGCCATACCGAGGCCGGGCGGGTGGGTTAAGCCTCTCGTCAGATGAAAAAAAAAAAAAACAAAAATAATGCAAATGAACTTGTTTCGTTCCGGGGTTAGAGAATTTTCAATTTACATTTTAACAATCTTCGGTTGCAAATTAAAAAAATTCAATTACCATTAGCTTCATAATTCGAACATTATGTTGCCGTAATTTATTCAGGATCCTCGTTCATATTATCGTCGACATAATGTTACTTTACTACCTCTGACTTTACTACTGAACTCAAGTCATCTAGGGATTGTGCAGCAAATTGTAATAAGTAAAAAATAAATATATATATATGGACTTCTAATATGACCCACCACCGCCCACTACCACTTTATATAATGATCGATACTAATAGCGACCAATTTGTTATACACTTTTGGCGAAAACGAAAAACAACATATTTTCAATTTGATTTCGATTCTAAAAATGTTATTGTTCTGTGCATAATTTGCTAATAAATATTGATTTTAATACTCTATCGCAGATATAAATCTACTAACATAATTATGTCAAAAGGCTTTATAATTTAATCTTAAGCTTTATTAAGCTATATTTATTTATACCACCTTTAATAGTAAATAGGAAGCTTATAACAAATAAAGTTATAAATAATCATATTATGGTAACTTAATCTTCGAGGTCTGTTCGAATGCCGCAATAAAATATTAATTCATAATGTTTTAGTGCAGTAAATTATTTATTAGAACTCAGTATTTCGGTTTGTGGTCGCCACTTTTTTAAACATCGGGTAAAACCTCCCAATGTCTTTATAATATTATATAGTCCTATCGAGCTTCCTTTTCCGTTCCACAAAAGTGAAACTTCGACCGTGAGCGAACTCTATCATAGTAACACCGCGCTTTAAATCTTAAAATGTTATTTACTATTAATTTATTCTTGTATTCTGAATCGGAAACAATGGGGCCGGCTTGAATGGTATTGACACATTTCTTTCGCTCGGGGACATGAAATAAATGTTTTCTTTTGAATTATGTGAGAACTATAAACGTTATTTAAATTCTTATATTAATTTGACGACCTATGTGACTCAGTGGTTGAGCGTGTTGGTGATCAAGCCGAAGGTCGCGTGTTTGAATCCCGTCGACGATGGAACAAAAAGTTTTTTATGTGCTTCTGGGTCAAATTGATGTGTATTTTGTGTATAATATCATAAAATCTTAAATATATGTGTAATATAAAAGCATCTCTCGGTAACACAAGTTCTTCCAATACTTAGCACGGGACCAGATTAGCGTGGTGTGAAGCGTTCATAGATATTATTATTAATATCTAGTATTGTCTACTAGTATCTAGTATGTTTCATCTGTAACCGAAAATAATATTTTCAGGATAACATTACTACGGTAGATATGCTAAACCCTTTTCTGTTGTTCTAGTTAAAGCGTGAACAAATTCATATTGTGATGATCGGTAAAGGTCACACCTACCGTAGAAATGGGTATCTACATTAGTGAAAAATACTAATGATAACTTATTTTTTCCTATTCTCCTACAACTTTTGCACTTTGTCTTAAACAAAACAATTAACGTTTTAATGACACAACATATTGTGTGTTACACGTCACAGTACCGGTAAGCAAGTACCTCATTGTTACCGTGGGAGACGTACGAGTAGGTGGCGAAATCTCCGTACCGCACTGGGAAAGGCCGTCTACTATCAGTTAGTACTGATTGATTTCATCAACAACAAGCGGATTAGAGGCTGCTGGCTGGTTATCATCGCTCGTGATTTCTTATTGCGTTTTGGGTTTTATTCCGTGTTCGACTCCTTAATTCTCTACCCTCATTCTATATAACGTCCTAATAAGAATGGAAGTTGAAAATCTAGAGGGTAATGAATGCGGAATAAAATCATTCCGGAAGTAGGTACATTTGGTAAAATTGGTTGGTATGTTCATTAATTTAACTGCAGTTGAATTTCTTATTCTATTGAAGGACCTAAACTATCTACCTAAGTTGAACAGAGTTGAAACTTAGTAGGTAGAAGACTAGATGATACTATTAGGTTGGGGAAAAAGTTTCTTCGCATTTTATATAAAAATTCAAAAGGTTTTTTTATAAAGTTTATTTACAAGTGACTAAAGTATATAGGTACCATTTTGTTCGATAACTTTTTGCCATCTTGTTGGTAGGTACATGATCCCATTGCTATAAAATTTTTGGGGCTTCTGATGAAAAAACTGCGACAAGTGGTTTTGGCAGTCCTCTTGTGATGTCAACCTGACACTGCCTAAGGAATTCTGCAGCGACCGAAACAGGTGGAAATCAGAAGGTGCAAGGTCAGGACTATACGGCGGATGCATTAACACCTCCCAGCCAAACTCCCGTATTTTTTTCTGAGTGGCTAAAGATGTGTGAGGTCTAGCGTTATCATGGTGAAAAACCACACCCCTTCTGTTGATTAATTCCGGCCGCTTTCTCTCAACTTCTTGCTTTAATCTCATCAGTTGTTCGCAGTACAGTTCAGAATTGATGGTCCTGCCTGGCGGTAACAGCTCATAATGAATAATGCCCTTCCAATCCCACCACACACACAGCATCACCTTGTTGCGAGTTAACCCGGGTTTCGCCACAGTCTGTGAAGCCTGACCGGCCTTTGACCACGATCTTTTTCGCACATTCTTGTCGTACGTGATCCACTTTTCATCACCAGTTATCAGCTTCTTCAAAAATGGTTCAGTTTCATTACGTCGTAATAAGGAATCACAAATGAGTACACGGTTCATTAGGTTTCTTTCACTGAGCTCATGAGGCACCCAAATATCGAGCTTTTTTGTGTACCCAGCTTTTTTCAAATGCGCCAAAACCGTTTTGTGGTCAATCCCCAGTTCTTCAGCTACATCGTAACTACTAATATGCCGATCTTGCTCCACTTTTTCAAAAATGGCAACAGTTTTGTCCGTAACAGGGCGACCAGAGCGACGTGCATCTTTGATATCAAAATTTCCGGATTGAAAACGCTTAAACCAAATTTGCGCTACTCTCACAGATCATACTGCATTAGGTCCATAAACATCACAATTTTTTTTCGCGGCTTGTGTTGCATTTTTACCTTTTTTGTAATAAAATTTTAAAATGTATCGAAATTCTTCTTATGAATCACTCATTTTAACAATAAGAAAAACAAATGAAAATCTCAAATTTAGCTAATTTGAATTTGGAATTGTCTTCTGTAAAATTAAAACTTTTTAATGATACCAAAATCAGCCAGATACAATTAGTATAGCCCAAGATATTTTATGACAAGTTCATAAATACTAGTGTCCGACCGAAAGTTCGGTTTCGGTTTCGGTTTCGGCCAAGTTTCGGCCAAAAATCAAGTTTCGGCGGCAGTTTCGGTTTCGGCCAAAAGTGGCCGAAACTTTTGCCGAAACCGAAACTGATTTTGGAAGTTTTCGTGCACGCTCGTCTAACTTCGTTTCTTGCGGCAAAGCTTTGACAACGCAACTGAATTTGAAAACATAATTAAAATATAATTAATATTTTTTAATATTACATTAAATAAATGATTACAACATTATTATTTTTAAACAAAAAATTAAACCGCCTTCCAAAGTAAAAATACACAAAATTTATGAAATAAAACTTTTCTAAATAATTCCCCTTTTAAATTAGGAAATTTCTTTAGTCAATCTTCTTAATTTTGAAGTCGCTACCAGCCCAAACGATATCCTACAATATTTTATAGAACTCAAGTTATTTGCTGGTACCGACTTCAAAATTAAGAAGATTGACTAGAGAATTGCCTAATTTAAAAGGGCAATTATTTAGAAAAGTTTTATTTCATAATTTTTTGTGTATTTTTACTTTGGAAGGCGGTTTAATTTTTTGTTTAAAAATAATAATTTCACTCTTTTTAGTGATTATTTTGTTTACTTATTATTAATACGTCTTAAGATTGAATGTATAATTGAATACGCGCTCCATTAGATATTGTTATTAAGATGATGATGATGATTTCTGTAAGTTAGAAAGTGGCATATGCTTGCAGTTCTTTAAACAATGCCGAAATTTATAAACGCATATCTTTAAAGACTGAGGAGTCCTGTTCAGTGCTTTTGGATCCACTACGGTATATATTGGTACAAAATCTTATTTTTTAGTAGCATATGCTTGTATCACTTCAGTAAAAGTCAAAATCACTAAATGTGTCGATATAAATTTCGAGGAGTTCCCTCGATTCCTCATGGATCGCATCATCAGTTTACACTTTAGTGACTAAAGGAACAATTTCGAATTAAACCCTTTACAATAACAAAAGAATTTTGCAAATAGGTCCATTAACGGCAGAGTAATTATTATTATTATTATTATTATTATTTATTTAATTTCATTACAATTTTTCACAATCAGAGGAACACAATATATATTTATACAAAGTACACTGATAAGGGAAACAAGTAATGTTCAAAGATCTCCGTGCTAGTGTAAAATACTATGAGAAGTACCTTTTATATCATCATAATGTAATGATGTATGGTGTGATGGTGGTGGTGATGATGATGATTACTCTAATTGACATAACGCCGAAATCCCCAAACATGTATCTATAAGGAGTCACGAGTTCTGTTCTGTACTTTTGGATCCAGGGTATACCTTTGAGCAAAATCTTACTTTTTGGTAGCATATGCTTAGACTACTTTAGAAAAAGTTGAAATCACCATATGTTTCCATATAAATTTCGAGGAGTTCCCTCGATTCCTCATAGATCCCATCATCAGGTCACCACTTTTTTAAAAACGGGACCAACTTGGGATTATACCCTTTACATCAAAAAAATAATTTTGAAAATCAGTCCACAGACAGCGAAATTGTGGTCTAACATACAAAAAAAAAACATACAGCCGAACGTATAACCGCCTCCTTTTTTGGAAGTCGGTTAAAAATTAATATACCGTGTTTCCATTTCATGTCCTAATTAATGCAGAATAATGGATAAAATGCACCAAATTTCAGTATTTTAAGGAATTTTCTACTTGATCACGTGAGTTTCGGTTTCGGTTTCGGCCGAAACTGAAGCCACGGCCGAATATTCGGTTTCAGTTTCGGTTTCGGCCGGAAAACCAGTTTCGGTCGGACTCTAATAAATACTATAATGCGAAAAGACTTTTTCCCCAACCTATTATTTAATAAGTTCTCTTATGCTCTTAACATTCAATTGCAAAGTTATGCATAATGTTACAAAAAATACTAAGCCTTGTGACTAAGGCATTCCGATGTCTAGCTAACGAAGCCTAAATGGCTGTTGACTACTGAGAGGCATCCGCGGATCATGGCTTTAATAGCTTCCATTATAGACGGTGTATTAAAATATGGCTGAGGCTACTCAGAACGTGACACTCACGTCCCTAGTGAAATCTAAAGTATATAGTAGCTGTTGAGTCTTTAGCCAAGATGCCATCGCTAATTACGAAGACGACGTTGTAAAAATCACGTTGCGAAGTATGTTTTCAACATAGTATGGTAAAATTTCTTGTTTTTCTTTTTAATGTATATTTTTCATGTTCAGTATTTTACCAAATTCGTTCTTTCCTCCTTTCTTTCATGTATGTCGAATCCCATATATTTTTGTTTACGAACTTCGATGTCGCAATTAGCGATGGCAACTTAGCTAAAGGCTCATCTCTTGACCGCGACTTCTTTTGGGCAAAAAATAATCCAGTATCGAACCAAACATACATCCTTTTCTTCTCCACAATAAAAACAACGATTACGTTAGAGCTAATAAGGACAAAATCAAACTATAATTTAAGTTTCAATATCATACATTAACTAGAACGGCTGCAGAAGCTAACATTTTTGATTAAGACAATAACTTTCACATAACGAAGATTAAACTATCAAAGCTATAAAGATTTACCTTTTTGCTCTATCGGCATTTACGGTTTACAGGGAAGCCTATTGAAACTGTACCGGTTCGGTAATGGAACTTAGATTAATGTTTAAGGAGCGAAACTGCCCGAGCCTGACCTATATCCACCCACGCAGACATTTACACTCTTGTTAATTGTCTATCCGATACATTACAATTTACAATTATATCGATTGTTGAGATATACTAAACAGCTTCAACTAACTAAAAAATATGAAGTTATCGGCTTTAAAAAAATGGTACGTCAATTTTTCCTTACTTTACATTTTATTATAACTTGATACATAACATATTAGTTGCCCGAAAATAAAAACACACAAATGTTAAACATTACTTTGTAACATTTTTGTATTGGCTCGAATTCAGCATTCCAATCCAGCCGCATTCGGATATCGGTGTATCAAAATACTTAACTCCGAAATGTGACGTCATAAAATTCCCTAAACTTTGATAGGGCGATATTTTAAATTTATCTAAAATCTGGCAACACCGCGTGAAGTGCGCTTTGCCCGTGGCGACTCCAACGGGTAATAAATTAGCTGGACATGCCGTTCTGATTGCTTTACAATGTAATTCGGTACGACAATTAATTTTGACTCTTACCAAGATCACGTTCCCTTAGTTCGAACAAATAATTTCGACATCCTATAAATAGTTACCATTTCAAATTATGCATCAAAACTAAAATATGCTAGGAGTAAGATTAAATTTTATTTAATGTCTTTAATTTTATGTGTAGGTACAGGATGATACCAGTTATTAACTTAAAGATTCATTAAGGCAACCTTTCTAGTTGCCATAAATATTTACAATGATCATGATAATGAAGACATGCTAATACCAAAATAAGTTTTAAGATACTTTCATTTTTATTATTTATTAAAAGTTATTATTGACAATACTAATAATATATTAAATAGTTTGCTGTGAGTATTAAATTATGCCATTTTTCTTGTATACTTATAATGTATTAAGTATGTCATTGTAAAATTCTAAATACCGTAAAATTAATACCTATCGAGATTGTAAAATGTTTAGATATTATGTAAAACCATAATGCTACATTTTAACGCATTATTTTGTATTTCATCATAACCCATCGAAAAGAATCCGTCTAATTATGAAATGGCGTGCGACGGAACACACCTCGAGCGCTGATTGACCTAGTGTAAGACGACCAATCATGGACAGCCTTCTGACAGTTGACAATTTAACGCCCGATTTTTTTAAAAAATTAACGAAAGTTCCTGGGGCGTTGAGAGGGGGTAATAGGTTACCCCCTCTCAACGCCCCAGGAACTCAGCAAACGTCATCAAAAAACGTCCGTTACGTTAAAAAATCGTAAGATTTTTTATGTATAGTCTATGTATGATGGCTATACAGTGTCTAAGGTATAGTCTACGTGATGACTGTTATTATTATTATATATTTTTTATAAATTATTGTAAATAAAATAATGGTGTATGGATAATATTGTAGTTTTTTTTATTTATTTTTTTATCGATAAAAAATCATAATGTATTTTTTTTTTCCAAATAATTATTTTCTTTAAACCTCGAATAGAACTTGAAATTAATCTATACTAATATATTAAAGAGGAAAAGTTTGCTCTATGCATTGAATAGGCTCCGAAACTACAGAACCGATTTTCATGACCATGGGGAAGGACATAGGCTACTTTTTATCGTGGAAAAATTTACGGTTTATGCGAAATTAACTTTACGTCAAATCATCTAGTATTTTATAAAAAGGAACTTTGTTTCTATCTGGTGTTCCACAACACCACACGGTTTTTATTTTTTATTTCTATAGATTAAAAAGTTATAAAAAATATGCGTTAAATTGTAAGCAACATGTTTTGGTTCATAATCTTTTGACAGTTTACAATCTCGCTAGATAGATTGCAATCTTATGGTATTTACAATTTTACGGTGACATATTTAACTCCTTAAAAATATATTAGGAACAACGGAAGCACTGATTAGTGAAATTATTTGACGACCAGATGTTTAATTAATAGGAAGTTTTAGAAAACACTGTAGGCCGACCGGACAGTCTTATTGGCGTATTATCATGGCATCTAAAAATTCTAATGTGGCGCCATGCCTCCGAAATCGATTAACACAAATATATTACAAATAACTGGTAACTACGATATTAACTTTTTATTGCCTACTAGTTATTGCAAGCAGTTAATACTTTGTTAGGAAATCATTAATTCTGAAAAAAAAAATGGCGACAGGCTAAATGTGTCTCCCCACGATGGTTGCACGCCTTGTCGTGGCGGTGGGGCTTAGTAACCGTGGACTGGTCACCCACGGTGAAGCTAAGAGGCAACCGGGGCCGGCCTGTTTGCCGCCGGCTGGCCCGAGGAGGGCGCTCCCAGCGGGCTGAACATGCCCGCAGAGGACGCGCGTGGAGGTGGAACCGCAGAAGAAGAAGAGTGCCGGTATTACGGTGCGCCGTTCTCCCTATCTTCTGCGGCCGTAGAGGGATCGCAGGGGGAGAGGCGTGATGGTATTACGGTACGCCACTCTCCCTACCCCCTGCGAGCTGGCGGGGCCGTTCCGTCGAAACGGCGTTGGTGGGGCCGCAGAGGAAGAGGCATATCGGTATTGCGGTGCGCAGCTTGCCCTATCCTCTGCGACCGAGGTATGATCGGTGGCAGAACCACAGACCTGATCTGCCACCGGGTACCAGTTTATCTGGTACCCATGGCCTCCTAGTAGCAGACTCAGGGGGAGTCTGCTATAGTACTGGTGGAGGCCGAGGAGGGAAGCGCACCTAATACCATCTGGTGCGCCCATCGCGGAGGGCCTTCGGGCTTTCATGATGGAGCCGCTTGTAGGCGATTGCTGCCGGTGGGGTCGCGGATGTGTGGTATCGTTCCCGTGGCCCCGTCAGAGGGCGGCGAGGAGGAAGATGTGGGGATTTAGTGGGTATACCATGAGTCCCACATCACCACTTGGGTGCCCCCTGCGCCTGGGTGGTATGCCTAAAGCATTTTCCCCCCCGGAAAAAAAAGGGCGCCATCCAGATGCGTATAGCCTAGAATAAACTTACCTAAAGGCTAAGTTTACCCTGGAATAGTATGTTTTTCTTGGGATATAAAAACTAGGATCACATGTACTTATGTACTATAGTTTAACTAGACTTAGAATATAATACCCTCCACCAGTGGCAAAGGCCTATGATAATAATTTGGATGATGGTCTTCAAAAGGTAAGTGGTAAGTGAAGCGGATAGTAATGGACTTATAAGAACCCCACGACACTGCCCACCACTCTCACTTTAAGCGAATATTATATTAATAAATTGTAATAGAAAGTCAGATTAGTCATGGTATTTTAAGTGAAAATCATAATATTCCCTATAAGTAACGTAAGCTAAGCTAATCGTATCGGTCATGGTGTACGTGAACCCACGGCGAGATTGAAGATAGCAAATCTTACTTTCAGTGGCCCATATTGTATTTACTATGGTTGTCAATATTTCGCTCGCAATATGTTAGGGTTGTATAAATATTATGGTGTTTAAACATTTTTACCAAACTTAAATATGGAGCCTGCGTTGATCTTTAATGGTGATAAGTGAAAATCGTCTTTTATTTACGTCAAACTTAACATTAACGATATTAAAAAATAAGGATATTGATCAATATAAACTTACAATGATAACGAAGTTTACTAATTTACTTATATTACTGTGTTACCTACCTATTAATATAGGTTGTATAGTTTAGTATCTAATATCTAAGCCATATTATAGAAATGAAATAAACGATATCTTATACCTGACAAGTCGCACAAAGCTCATAAACAATGCCCTGTGTTTCGTATCCCACCGGAAACACTAACTACACGGGTATTCGTAATCTAAAATAACCGGAAGACCCTCACTTGAGCTCTCTAAAAGCAACCATTATACAGGAACCGATATGTGTTTTTAAATATTAAATCATTGAACATTATTTAATAGGAATTGAGGTAGTATTAAAACGTGTATTATTAGATTTAGCATTATTAAAATTATCATACAAAAAGCTACAGAAGTTCTAACCTATGAAATTTGTTGAAAATAACAGATAACCTGGGCCCCGATTCTCGTGCTTCGAATATCGGTTCGATTGTCAGTCTGTCCCGCTCTCGCACGCATGATTTCACGCCTGTGTGAATGAGTCAGCGCGAGAATCGAACCGAGATTCGAGGTATGAGAATTGGGGCCCTGGGCCCCAATTTTAGTACCTCAAATCTCAGTTCGATTCTCGCCCTGACTCATTCACACAGGCGTCAAATTATACGCACGCGAGCGGGACAGACTGACAATCGAACTGATATTCAAGGTACGAGAATCGGGGCCCAGCACTCCAAATTATTCTTAGGGTCAGTTCACACAGTCATGAGACCCGATGTATTTGTTAGATAGCTATTCAAAATTGAACTTTATCACTACACAAGATACACGTTTCATTGCAATAGATTGAATATCAAGTCAACCAAAATCAATGTCGAAGGCGCCGCTCGTGCAATGAAACTGTATCTTTATGTGTGGTGAATGAAGTTCAATTTTAGCAGCCACCGTGGTCTAGTCGTTAGAGCTTGGCTCTAGACTCGGAGGTCGTGGGTTCGATTCCCGGATTGGAACAACAAAAAATGTTATTTCCAAGTTTGGTTAGGATAATGCAGGCTGATCACCTGATTGTCTAACAAAAAAGATGATCCCATACGTCGGATGGGCATGTAAAAAGTCGGACCTGCGCCTGATCTTTCGTCAGTCGTGTCGGTTATCCATCCCACTGGATTATGAGAGTAAAGGAAGAGAGAGTACTTGAGCACTATAAAATTACTCCTGCGTAATATGATTTAAATGAAACCGGCCACCGTCGCCGAAATCGGTTAGCACTAACTTTACAGTTAGTAGTGAATAAAGTTCAATTTTGAATAGTTATCCAAAAAAACAGTGTGCCGCGTCACGCCGCGTATCATTGCGGTGTGCATTAACCCTTAGTTTCAATTTTAAATAAATTTATCATTAGAGTCGCGTACAAAAAGTTGAGAACCACTGAGTGTTGCGATTCACAATTATTGAACCACAGGTCAGGAGCGATAGCGATCTTGCCACGGGTGGCGTTATCTGCCATTAAATTAATACACCCGAACGCCACTTGCTCGCTACCGATATTTAATATAATTGATTACAAAATTTGAATATTATCATCAATAATCTCTATGTACCGTTTATGTAAGCTTAGAATTTACTATCTATACTCTAAGTTCTCCTGGTACTTTCTCTTCTTATTATCCCTCGGTGTTTATATATATTATATATAAAAGAGAAAACAGTCTACAGGCTGTTTTAAACGATTTCATAATTTCCTTTTCGTCATCAAAATAATTATGTTATGACGATTACAGGTAATATGAGCTGCAATGAAATCCATAAAAAGTCATTTTATGGCGTCAAATTATTATTAGTAATATTTATTTATAAATTATTATAATTTCTCCACTTTTACTGATTGACTAAACGCGGATATCATTGTCACATTAAATTATATTGTAGACTAGCTGATGCCCGCAACTTCGTTTGCGCAGAACTAACGGAAGCGGAACCCTAAAATAAAAGTAGCCTATGTTAGACCTTATAAGTTATAACATCAGCTATCTGCCAGTGAAAGTCCCGTGAAAATTGGTCCAGCCGTTTCAGAGATTAGCCGGAACAAACAGACAGACAGACCGACAGACAGACAGACAGACAGACAAAAATTTTAAAAATTGATATTTTATTGTAAGTACCGAATATACTTTCAGATTCACTATGTGAAATACTGTTAATTTGAAGTTACAAACAGACACTTCAATTTTATTTATCTGTATAGATTGATATTTTATTGTAAGTACCGAATATACTTTCAGATTCAGTATGTGAAATGCTGTTAATTTGAAGTTACAAACAGACACTTCAATTTTATTTATCTGTATAGATGTATAGATATTTCGTTCGGTATTTATGTGCCTCCTCGACGTCCGATAGCTATAGCTCATAGTTACTTTATCTATTTGTGTTAGCAACATCGAAAGATACGTCGCCGTTTGCGTTCGAAGTTAAGCTCGAGCTAGGCCAATACTTTAATCTATGGGGCCCACTATTCCATAAAAAACAATATCATGTCGACTGCCCGTACACGGACCTTAATTACAAAACCAGTATATCACGATGCATTAGAAAATATGTTTTATGACAGTAGTGATAAGGTTAAAAATCTCTTGGAGCTAGTCATACCGTATTAAGCTTTCTAAAAAACATGATAGGGCCGGTGATGGAATGTGGAACACGCGTGAGACGATACTAAATTTGAACTTTGTAATAATGTACAGTCGACGGAAATAATTTGGAAAAGTTTAGTGACAGGATATTTTAACAATGTAATTTATATTCCTTGTCTCTTTGAAAGGAGTAGGTAGATAGGTTATTGACAAAACATAAATATGAATGTACTAGCAGTTGCCCGCGGCTCCGCCCGCGTAAATACAGTATCCCGCGTGAACACTGTACTTTTTCGGGATAAAAGTAGCCTATGTTTCAATCCAGATCCTAAACTACCACCATACTAAGTTTTATCAAAATCCGTTCAGTAGTTTTTGCGTGAAATCATGGACATCCATCCATCCATACATCCTCACGAACTTTCACATTTATAATAATAGTAGTACATAAAGTTTAAAAAGTTTACCTAGTGTGCAAAATGAAATTAGTCTCAAAAGTCAAGAAGCAACGACCTACAACTTTATTTAAAAGCTGCAAGACAAATGTAAGCTATAAAAATCGATCAACATAAGACGAAACCGGAAATTTTAGAAAAAACTAGAACTAGTTTTAGCAATGTAGTGCAGTCTGTCTAGACTGTACATCAAATACCTTGTTGCTTTTACTTATTAAAGATATCATACCTTTGTATTTTAGATCTTCAAATTATTAGTTATAATGCAATAGTAGGTAATATCTAATAATAATAATATTTATGGACGCTTAACGAAACTTCAATCGGGCTGACACAAACTGAAGAACTTGTACGGGTACCAAACAACGGGAAGTATGTTTAATACTTTTGTACATAATACATTTAAGATTTTTATTACACACATCTATGACCCAAGAACGCAGAAAAACTTTCTGTTCCTTCAGCGGGATTCAAACCCCCGGCTTGAGCAGAGGTCTTCAGAGGACATCATTTCAATTTAATCGCATTTTAATGTGTAAAATAATGCATCAGCATTTTACTTGTTTGAGTGTACGTGAAGAGCGATATAAGGGAATAATATATCTATTATTATACGTCAACATGTGCATGTAGCCCTTTATTGCTTCATTCGTACATAGATGGCGAACGCTGGGCTTTTTGCACTATCTCAGTTCCTGCAGAAAAAATATTGTATCGTTTAAAAAATGCGTCCATCAACAGGACATTAAGAGGACAAAAAGTTACGATCGCGGAACAGAATAATTAATTATACAATGTCTATTTATCGAAGAAGTCGTATTATCGTTCAAACTAAATATGGACAGATGTATTCATTACGTTTCAGACGATTTATCAGATATTTATTTGGGATTTATAAATTTCCAATTATCAAGGTAAAGCTTAAATCGTGTGCTATGAGTTGTATGAACATACATTTTGCTTAAATATTAAAAGTAACTGCCCAGTCGAATTCATAATTAATATTCCCCAAACAAAACTCATATGATCTTTATCTCAATCGATTTATATTGTCAAGTAATTAATTTACGGTCTCTAAAGCCAACTCCTAAATATTTGAGAGGTTACGAAATAGGTTAATATTATCATTTTTCATAGGAAAAACATGGCGGACGCACGTTCGTAACAAATAGATTTTTGCCGTTTACAAATGTTTTGTGTAGATCTTTTAATTTATTCAGAAGGCAGATGTGACTTTGCTCACAAAAGTTAGACTTGTCCGTAATTCTTAAATCTTATTTATGATAAAATGATGAATCTATAGGCATTAATCATGTATGCCAATATTTTTGAAGCTTTACCTACTTGTAATTTTAATACAAGAAAGTGACGTAACATTCCTAAGTAAATATAGAATGGCTTGATGATGAATAGGACTTCTGTTAACAAGGACCTCATAAATAAAGTTTTTCATGCAATCTATCAAGACCAAACATGAAGAATTTTATTGCATGTATAAATTACGCCCGATGATAAGCTCCTGCAAAATTACACGAAACATTACGTAAAAGTTAAAACGGTACAGAGGTGACACAATAAATAAATCTGAAGCATCATTATACTTGATAAAAGATTGTTATGAGTCCACAAACGGGTTACACTTATCGGTTACATCAAGTATTTTTGTTCTTTATTATGTGATCTTACGATATTCAAGTGCTTAACTCCCACAAGAGAATGTTTTACCTGTAGTGTTAAAAAATAATCTGAGCTTTTCACGATGTATTTAACACGTGAAAGTACTTTCAGACTCTACATTTTATTAGGTAGCTATTTTTAGGGTTCCATACCTCGAAAGGAAAAAACGGAAATATTATAGGATCACTTTGTTGTCTGTCCGTCAGTCTGTCAAGACCCTTTTTCTCAGAAACGCGTAGAGCTATCAAGCTGGAATTTATATCAAATACTCTACTGTCCAGTGGAGCTATGAAAAACTTTAACTTCTAAGCCAACGCAATCAAAAGGTACAGCCGTCTATGCCGCAAATTTCCGCAATTATTGGGAGTGGTTTCGTGAAATGGGATGAAAATGTGTAGCAGGATGTCGCGGAAGCTCGCGCTATTTAAATTGATGAATGAGCGTGGTGGTGGTGGTTAAAATTTTGACGTTAATTTCTGTCACTGTTTAATGGAAAAGTTTTCGTATATATTATTGTACTAAAATCGTACTAAACATTGTTTTTTTTTAATAGCTTCATAATATATTCTTTATATTATTTCTTTGCCCTAAACAATTCACATTTCGGCCTATTAGTGTTCATCCATAGATAAAAGTAATCAAAAAATTTACAATCCTTTAAATTAATTTTACCAGGATTACCTTTACTGCTGATTATAGCGGTCATTATGTCTTATATTTGTTATGGATATTGTAGTCTGTGTATTTAGAAATCGAAAAAAAAATATTTTTACTTGCGACCAGCAAGAAGGCACCTTTGAATTTTGACACCCGTCGAACCAGAATACGATAACTCGGCTCGTAAAACCGTCGCTACTAAAACCAGATAGCGCTCAATATTAATAGTGCGATTTGTTTTAATACCTCTTACCGAATGTTTCGAATATCTGACAAATTGTATTTCATTTTTATTTACAGAATTTCCATATTTGACGATGTTTTAATTTAAAATATATAAAAATCAAGACGATGCCTCCTTTATCAGTAACGGGTCTAAGTGGGTTTTTATTACATCTCATTGTAAGCCTGTAATATCATTAGCCTTATTTGATACAAGATTAGAAACCTACTCGTCTAATGAATTTTATAATAATAGAACTCCAGTGTGATAGTAAAACACATGTACAAATTGTAATTCATAATTGTCATTCATATGTTACATACCTAATATGTAAAAAATAATATGTAAAAATATGAGCTCCGTGACCTAGTGGGTAGACCGTTTGGTTCGCACTTGAGAGAGTTGTGGCATTGTACCATGAGATTTTTTCAGATCTCAAGTACATTATACGGACGCTCTAACGGTGAAGGAAAACATCGTGAGGAAATCTGCACATGGTTGGCCCCAGACGTATTGAAGAGTAATGACTCTGGACTAGGCTGACTGTGTTGTGAGAATGTGCTTAGGCAACCATACGACATTTAAAAATCAACTGTCCCAGGCACTACAGTATTTCAAGAGTGGTTACTTCGCTCGGAGAATACTGTATAAATCATCCGTTAACGGATGAAAAAACCTAAGTTTAATATGTAAATACTTAATTTTTCAAAAACTAATCGTAATCTTGGTAGTGGTTGTATTTCCATTAAATTTAGTATGCCGGGAGTTTTGGGGAAAAAATACATCTAGTTAAGTCTTATTCCTGGAAAACTGCGCTAAAAGTTATATTTTTTTTATTTTGTCATGCAACAATGTATCAAGATTTTGGATTGTAATTAGTCAGTTTGATTCGCAGTTTTGTATGCGCATGTGTAATTCTGCGTTGTTCGGCAATTCGGAATGTCGTGGGTTCGAGCACCGATAAAATATTTTTGTGAATCTTTTTATTTTTTTAAACCTACTAGAGCTCCGAGCAAACCTAGGTTTATTTAGGTATGTTTGTTATTATGTTGCAATATAATATTATATTGTCCCCAATAAAATAAACTAATTTAAATCAAAATCATAAGGCTATATGAAATATTTGTGATTACAGCTACACAAAGAAACCGAGAACACTTACAACGGCTTACGGCAGTCACTTCGAAAAACTAGTCTGCACCCGTTGGCGCGCCTCCCGTAGAGATGTCTCGCTTCAAACGTTTTTCTCGGCACTGCTACTCCATTTTGAGATATCTTAATGTTTATTTATACTGACGTAAAATATCTATTAAAATAATAAATACGTTATAGCCAACAGACGTTCTGTCTTAACTATGAACTAGAATAAATAATTAACTACCTACAATATCTACAACACCTACGATCTACCCCTACAACCTACAGACGATGTGTGAAAGAGTTATCGACCATTGAGGATTTTACACACAGTACTTACCTACTAATATCGCTAATAAACAAAGGGTGTTAGAAGTTTGATAATTGAAAGATTATATATAATATACTAGCTTCTGCCCGCGGCTCCGCCCGCGAGAAATGAGGTTTTTTGGCCACACCCGACTGTACTCTAAGTTAAATCTGTATCTTCCTTATCTTACGTTTTCTATTTAATTAATAATTGTTTGTCCGAAGCACCATCATACCATATTTCATTTAAATGGTTTAAACTCTTAAGCTATGAAAGACTTTAAAAAAATATACACAATAGTACATTATCCCTCGGGAACACTATTATATATCTTTTTGAGATAAAAAGTAGACTACACGTTTGTCCAAAGCATAAACAACTACCATACCAAATTTCATTAAAA
The DNA here is from genome assembly GCA_905404095.1 of Glaucopsyche alexis. Taxonomy (NCBI): domain Eukaryota; kingdom Metazoa; phylum Arthropoda; class Insecta; order Lepidoptera; family Lycaenidae; genus Glaucopsyche; species Glaucopsyche alexis. Next base: position 17,826,970 of record FR990047.1, on the reverse strand, counting down.
TCAATTCAACCGTTTAGCAGTAAAAGACAGTCAAAGTACACACAGTAATAATACATTATCCCTCGGGAACACCGCAAATTTTTGGGACAAAAAGTATCCTATGTCCTTTCCCAGGACTTAAAGTATCTCTGTACCAAATTTCATCAAAATCGGTTCAGCGGTTAAAGCGTGAAGAGGTAACAGACAGACAGACAGACAGACAGACAGACACACTTTCGCATTTATAATATTAGTATGGATTGGCAAAAATTTAAAAGTGTCCTTCGAAACGGCACGAGAATTTTATATATTAGATAATGGTACGGAATCCGATATTAGTAGGTACAAATATATTAGTTGTACAAATCCATCATGCGCGAGTCCGACTACACACGGCCGGTTTTCTTCATCAATATAAGTAGTACTATAAAAAATGGTGTGGGTCACTTAGGGGTATAGTATTCAACCTATTCTTATACCTAATAGATCCACAAAATTTCATTAAAATGGGTCAAACCGTTTCAAAGAAGTTCTCTAACAAAAACTATAACACGATAATTTTCACATAAGATAATAATGCCGGACCATATTTTACATACCAGCTTAACATTTCATTCCATAGTCGAACGATTTCCTCATCATAGAAGATTTAGTGATTTGACATTTTCCTATCAAATTTCGTCACTAATTTTGAATTCGAAAGTATTATAAGTGTCGGAAAAACGAACACCTGTTGGCGGGCTAATGATTTTAATGCTAGCTATAATATAATTCTTAATTCTTACTGACAGGTAAAAATTTAAAGTGTCGTTTAGAATTATCTTATTTGGGTCACTTAAGGGGACAACGATCCCGCTTAATCCTTTTTATTTTTACATCGTCGACAGCCTTATTTGCATATTATCTCGGCGAACGATCTTCAGGGAGAGGTCAAATTGAAGTAAAGTATTTATTGATGAAGAGTTAAAGGATATCGAAACAGGATAGATCAGTATCAGAATATTGCCGGAATTCGGGTCGGTCGAACGAGTTGTGAGCTCGAATCTATAACTCGTTTTCGGCAAATGCAATAGTCGCCACCTGTAGTTCATCTAAACTAACGGGTCTTCATGTTTTGTACGCACCGCGTGAGTTATTGTCGACTTTTAGTTTGAAACTCATATAAATCAGGCCTCCTCTTTTATTTACAATTATTTAAATGCGCCCGTTACTCGATGTTTGGATCGTGAATGCAAAAAGTAAAATCGCTTTGGTAATATCTCGAGTACGCATAAATCGATTGCATGCAGCATTTACGCGTAGAATTAAGTATTTTTATTGATCTGTTTTGTTTTATTATCTGTTGTGTGATTGTCGGTTGCGTCAGTTCGGTACGAAATTTATGATTTAATTGCAGTTTATGCTTTTCGGAAGGGCGTTGACCCGCCGCTGAACATCTTCAGTAGTTTTATTTTATGTTGCTCGAACTTAATACGTTGTAAAATTGGATAGTCGATACATAGCTACGTAACTGTTATGGAAATAAACCATCAACAATTCGATATTTATTGTAATTCGTATCGATATAGGTACACTAATAAAAATGTGTTTCGATCGTGAAACTGTGTCGTAGCACTCATATTATAAAACAGTTATGATATAAATGAATCAAATCCATTAAGTACATAGAATAGTGAGCTGCCCTGTTTTCATAACGCAACACTTCATTAGATATCACAAAAAGTGAGTATAATGCATAAGCAAAAATTAACAGACTAGAAAACAAAAGTAACGCAAATTCCTCGCCCGCATTACATTAGAAATGGCAGTGACCAACAGAATGTAGGTACTAAACAGAACCTATTTAAATAGAATATACAAAGCATAACAAATGAAGCCAGTGTGCAGCTTATGTTTCCATCCATATTTTGCAGCCAACAGAAAATAAAGGCTATAAATAAAACCAAAAATCCACATTAGCGCATCGTGAGCGAAGCGAGCTTGGCGGACATTATCGTAACACGATAGCCGGCGCACATAAGTAACAGGACGCGGGTTCTATTCCCGGCGATAACCGAATAAACTGTATCAGTTTTGAAACTGACTTATGCGCCGGCGCATCTTCCGTCGATAAATTTAAAATGCGATATGATTGCGTTCGACATTTTTAAGATTGAACTGAGTTCGGGGAACAGGTGAAACACAAGACAAATAGTTTTATTGCTTCTATAAATTAACTCGATTTAATTACAACATAAATTAACATATCTAATAAAGAACATTACACTATTAGGTAAGGTATTCACTGTACCTACGTATCCTTTGGTAGTAAATTTTACGAACGTCATTTTAATGCTTTAAAGAAGCTGTTTCTAATGTATTATTGCGCTATATCAATTTTAAAATCTATGCCTTATGTAACTTAAAAATAGCCACTTTGATTTCGTAGAGTAGGCATATTTTGGATTTGATTTACTGTACTTTTTTAAATTTATACAATTCTGATAACAGAATGTTAATTTATTAATTTACTTATGTTAAGTTTATAACAAACAATATTATGCTTATGTTAAGACGCAGAAAAATTATTATGAAATTTAAAAAGTATTCACAAAATAAAATTACATTGCGCTAGCTCAAAACACTGACTTCACACAGCTGATTTCAATTGGTATTAAAACTATTTTTAAATCAGCTGTGAGGTCTATAACCTCAATGTCGTAGAGAGTGAAATGGATTTTTAGTATAATATTTGCATTGAATAGGCTCAAAAACTACTGGACCGATTTTAATGAAATTTGGCACAGATATAGAGTAGACCACTGGGAAGGACATAGGCACTTTTTATTGCGGCAAAATGTACGGTTCCCATTTTGCCCGCACGGAGTCGCGGGCAACATCTGGTATACAATATTCTAAGGGAAACATACATTAAACATGTTGTTAAAATATATTTTCAGCATCAAGCTTCTAGGTAGGCTAACCTTGAAAAATTAAAATTAAACAATTTTTAAAATATAAGCAATGAAAATAAACTTTTCTTAAGCAAATGTTATCAATATGGACCGTATGAATAAATTATTCCATTGCCATAAACGTGTACACACTGCACTGGGTAGGTGATGAACTCAATATTATGGGTCTATAAAACTTTAATAGGATAAAATAGTTTGCATGAATACGGCCATAAGCCCTAAGAAATAACATCAATGTGTCGGACGGATAGCCTTACGACTTACAAGATACCATAGAGTCCGTAAAGTCAATTGATTTGAATTTGACAAAGGTACAACAAAAAATGTTTTTAAGATATAAAACAGGTATGAAATGTGTTTGCAATAGCGCCCGTCACACGATACAGTCCGAACTTTACACGTACAGGGCGCTATTTTTTTTTTTTTGTAACATAGTACCTACCTATAGAGATTTCATGTGTGTTTATTATTTAAATGCCGTTCATGTCATGGTTTTTCAAAATAAAATAATAAACTAAAACCCGACAAGGGTTTAAATCTGGATTCTACGTAAATAATACATATATTTAATTGATTCAAAAATTCACATAATTATTACATTAATTTACGTACAGGTTTATTACACACTAGATGTTGCCCGTGACTTCGTGCGCGCAAAAGTTAATTTCGCAGGAACTGTACATTTTTCCGCAATAAAATGTAGCATATGTCCTTCCCCGTAGTCTACTTTACATCTGTGCCAAATTTTCAAAATCGGCCTAGAAGTTTCGGAGCCCACTCAATGCTTTTCTCTCTCAAAGTCTAAAACAAATTTTTTCTCTTTATTATATTAGTATAAGTTTTAAAAGAAGGTGTCTCGTTTTGATCAAAAGAGTACCTACATAACGTTTTTCAGATCTTATAAATTACAATAATTATACTAATCACAGTAAATTATAATAATAATAATAATATCTATGAACGCTTCACACCACGTTAATCTGGCCCCGTGCTAAGTATCCGAAGAACTTGTGTTACAGGTACCAGACAACGGGAAGTATATTTAATACTTTTATACTATACACACATTTAAGATTTTTATTATATTATGTGTATATCATCCATGACCCAGGAACACAGAAAAACTTTTTGTTCCTTCGGCAGGATTCGATCCACCACCTTGAGCACCAAAGCGCTGAACCACCGAGCCACAGAGGTCGTCGAAATTGAATTATCGGAGTCACTATCCAACTGTTAGTATGGCTCACGTGAACGCAACTATATCCTATCCAATAAATTCAGTGTTTCTGCGAAACATTATATTTGCATAAATTTATGGCGTCTGAACAGAATAGTTCCACTTCTCGTCTTTCTCGGGGTTATAAATGGGGAAAAGACATGGGCCCGATGACCACAGGTCGGTGTCAACGGGCGTACCACGAAGGTAAGAATAATGATATTCTTTTATCTTTAGGCAAAAGTATTATATAGTTACATAATACATTACTTAAGATATAGTAAATGGTTTTATTTAAGCAAAAAATAAATACATTTATTAGAAAGGATTTTCTAAAACTTTCTTTCTTTCAAACTTTCAGGATGTTTAAACAGAGACGCGTCGTATACCCCACGTACGTGATATATCTAGAAACAAATATACCTAAACTTAAACATTTAATGTTACACTAAAACTTTCCAGCATCTTCTTGATTATAATTTAGCGCAGTTGTATCAGACTGGTACAATTTCAGGGCTACCTACTTTCTCATTAGGTTGGTAGCGGTAAACGTAATCCATCATTACGAGCGGCTGCGCTGTACCAACCCTATAATTTTCCTTCCCGCCAGTATCCTTCATACTTGTCACTTGTTACAGCGTAGGATTATAATTATGGATTAACATTGTTCAAATACTTAGTTCTTATTTTAAGTTCTTCCAATAATCAAAATGATATTTTTTATATTACAAGTATATTGTATGTATTACCCTGTTTATCCTTATCAGGTTATTTCTAAATAAGATGGAATTTGCACAGTATTTTTATATATAATATTTTGTGTTTTAAATATTATGGTTGAAAATCAATAAAATTTCATTTTATAATTTATTATAGGTTATATGTTCTCTCAATAACCTATATCCGGTTTCGATATAAAACCTTTAAAAAAGTTAAAAATAACGAAACTACATTAATTGGTAAGGCCAATCTATTTTCAGTTCTGACAACTTTCAAATTCCCAATTAGTCACAGTTAAGTCTTCTCTGTTCTACATTACAGCACATACACAACATCTCGAACGTGTGAAATCGTAAACTTCCATAACACCGCGAAATGTTGATAATAAATTAAAAGAATATTAAAAGATTTAACCCGATTGTGTACGGCTGTCAACTAAATCGTTACAATATCGTATTATACTTAGGAATCCAGCCAATGACCTTTCGCTCCTCGTCTGAATGAATAAAGCCTAGCTTACGTTAAAAATACATCGATACTAGTATTGCACAAATATCGACTGTGATACCACACAATAAAATATAGTTTTCGATGGCCGCGTATAATGAATAGTAACATGTTAAGTCGATTCGCAGGCATCCAATCGTATTTCGATGTAGGAATTATACGATTAATTTCATTTCATATTTTCTACACAGGGATCCGCCGACAACTCGACTGGATGTCTCTTATTAAAGATATTAAAACCTATTTTCCTGTCGTAAAACTGTTCTTTAACTATTGTAGAGTAAAGTTCCTTCTACAGATAATTAAATAATAACTAGCCGGTGCCCGTAACTTCGTTTGCGTGGAAGTAATGGAAACGGAAACCTATTTTTTTAAAGCGGAACCCTCACTAATGTTATAGTTTAAGTTACTTCTTAAAACATCAGCTGTCTGCCAATGAGAGATTATATACGGCGATATATATTATACTGTTAATATAAAATTACAAATACTTCAATTTTATTTATTTGTATGGTATGTATATTAGGGTGGTCCTTATTTTTCAACTTTTGAATTTTCTCCGCAGCACCTTATCATTTGAAATATACATCTAAATATGAAATAAGATGTTTAAGTTTTTTCTTTTAATTTTTTTTAACTATTTAGAGGTCGCTACCAGCAACAAAAAAAGTTAAATGGCAGCAAAAATTACGTCTTAGTAATGTTCTATTTATGTGTTTAAATATCATATTTTACATTAGGAAATCATATTGTAGTGTATTTGATTAATTGCTCGCCCAAGCTAGTGGTCCTGATATATTATAATTATTTAAAAATATTTAATAACAGTTGAAACATTATTGATCAAATCGGCTGCAAAATTACTGTTTTGCAGTCGCAAATGACGCTAAGGCAATATTCTTGCAGGAGTGGCACCAGGCAGGATTTATTTTTCCGGAAAACAACTACTACAAGTAGGTACACTAATATTTTTCACAATATTTTTTTAGGAAATGTTCCCGAAAACCGGTGTTTTATTTAGCAGAATTGCTGGTCCATCATCAAGCTAGATGACGCTCAGAGCCTTGTAGTATTTGAATTTTTTTTTTTTGTTTAAACATCAGATTTAAGCTAACGAAAAAAGGACAAAAATATGTGAGAGAAATATTCATTTATCTGATGATTTAATTATGTAAAACATTAGTTGTAAGCCTCTAACGGTTGATCACCACCAAGAAACAACTTACAATTATTGAAAGACCTAAAAGCCTTTGGAAGCATTAACAAAACATATCCAGCTACATAATATTATCTTAATTTATAATAACAACAGTAATTTTGTATTTTTTATGCCCTGGCTTATAAATAGAAAAAATCAACAAATACAGATTAAGTGTTTTATTTAAAATTTGAATTTGAGAAAAATACTAGTCTTAGTAATACATTTCAATAATTTATGGTATACATAAGACTGTCTAGTCTTATGTATACCATAAATTATTGAAATTTTACATCTATAGTTTCTTATGTAAATCATAATATACCTATAATGTGGTGCCCGTGAAATTAAAGATTTTTTTTCTCGGGAATAAGGACGACCCTAATGTAAATACATATCCTACAACTATTGCTAATTAATTTAGCTGGGTAATTAAAACTTAATTATTTTTATTTTCAAGAAAATTGAAAGACGAATAGTTATTCAACGATCAATAAAATCAAAACTACTTATTTAACTAAATATTAATTAAGGCGAGCTATAAGTCGTAGCTCTCATTAGGCTCGAGAAAAGTATCAATCCACACGCGACTGACAGACGACTAGATACTAGAATAACAACTATTTCAAGATGGCCGACTACAGCCACTGCGAGACGCTGACAATGTTGGACATGGATAGCCACGTGCGAACTCAAGTAAATGACGTCGCTTGCTTCAGTTTCCAGAGGGTTGCCACAGCTAAACTGAACATTTTCTACATTTTCAAATAATAACATTTTTATATTATTATTTGAGCATCATTATGCTCAAAATATTTCTGAGCTTAACGCTTAAAAAAAGCAAACAAACAAACTTTTCTTCTTTATTATAATAGTATAGATATTATAATGATTGACATACCTCAATATTCCTAAAGAGTTCAAATAGGTAAAATTATTATATTTTATGAAAGATATTGAAAAATTATCTACTATTATTTGAATCCAGCCCCTCATACGTGTAGATAATCAAAGGAATTATTTTGTAACGCCATAGATTTAAAGCACAAGTTATGTCATAATTGATTAGTCAACGCAGCCCTAGCGCAGTAAAAAGCGAATGTACTGAACTGTGGGAATGCATCGGGTAATGCAATCTTTTTGCTGGCAACATTAGCCGTCTAAGTTTAAATGTACCGGACATGCGCAGAAATAACTTGGCCGTAGACACCACCCCGTAAGATGGGTGTAGCGAATGAAACTAAAAAGAACTTCTGCAGGGCTGCCACATAGTATTTCCGACATGGAGTCAGATATAAACAATGTATCAAGTCTCATTGTCATCGTAACTACTTATTGTTCATTGTTAAACCTTTACATTTCTTACATAATGGCATTAATAAATAATTTTCTTTCGTTGGGTGTTATATGTCTTTTTTTAAGATTAACACGCGGTACGCCATTAATAAGGTTTTATAAATAAATGTGATCATAGATTAATAAAAATAGTAGCAAATTGTTAAAATTGCAAGAGTGAATTATTACGTGCAAATAAGTAAGTTTTAACTTTTTTATTTGAATACCCGTCAACCCTATTCTCATCGTGATCGCTGGAATAACAAGAATTCGAATTTTAAATTGGCTTTTTTAGCGCAAATAAATATGCAATTATGCGTCTCGTAAATAGCCCACATAGCTCCAGTGGGAGAGTTTTTGTTGCCCCGCGATATGATACCTATTATCATGTTATGAGATAATTAAAGCCATAGAGACATATTGAACCTGTTTGTGGATAAAGTCATAAAGGATAAAGAAAAAATTGAAGAAAGCGCATCAGCGCAATCCCACGGCTAATCTTCCATATTAAATACTTAGCCTCAGATCATTTATAATTGCTATTGAAACTACAGAAGGCAAGTAGTCAATAACTTAAATATAAATCATGATGTGTACAAACTAACCATACTTAGAACGTTTAATGCTTTTCTAATTTTTCCCCTACTAATGAAACTTAAATCATGTAATGACATTAATTTTATCTATTCTAGTACTTGTTGAAACTTGGACGTAATTTATAATATGTACAGTAGATTTAAACCAACAAATAGTTAATGAAGGAGCGCTATAACCGATTGCAAGCTGTGAATCTTTACAATAGTTTTATTTCACCGTGCTCCTTTTATAGAGTTTAAGACGGGAATGTTTATTGCAAACGACATTTTGTTTAATTGCTACATAACATTGAACGAATGGTCTATAAAAAATCACATGTTTCTGTCCACCGTGTGATAAATACGACGAGGCTGAAGAACCACTTAAACGAAGGAACGCGAGTTATTTTTCATGGTAATTTTTTCATATTTCAAGTATGAGTTAGGCTTGAGCAATATAAGTTAACTATTTTTTCAGTTTATTCATCCTTATACCAATCATTGTATACTAATGTACAGCCTCTGAAGTCTAGTGGTTACAGCATTGGCTCTTGACTCAGAGGTCGTGGGTTCGATTCCCGCATTGGAACAACTAAAAATAAAATTTCCAAGTTTCATTAGGACAATGCAGGCTGATCACCTGATTGTCTGACAAGAAAGATGATCCATGCGTCGGATGGGCATGTAAAAAGTCGGTCCTGCGCCTGATCTCTCGCCAGTCGTGCGGTCATCCGTCCTACTGGGTTACGAGAGAAAAGGAAGAGAGAGTGCTCTTGTGTACTGCGCAGACACTTGGACACTATAAAATTACTCCTGCATAGGTCTCGTTTCAAATCGGCCACCGTCACCAAAATCAGTGTGGGGAGTTATTTTTTTATACTAAATGTTGCAAATTTTTATATGCAATTTGTCACCATTATATGCATTTTGCTAACTTGTTACCCCACGGGAACCGTGATGATTTTTCCAGAATAAAAAGAATCCTGTATAAACTACCAAATTATAAGCTGTATGCCATTATTTTTGCCCAAAAATCAGCCAGACATACACGCCGACACACACAAACTTTCTCTTTTTTTTCTCATTTATAATATTAGCGTGATGAAATTAATGATTTGAATGAGAAAACTAAGTACAATGGAAAATGACAATTACTGCTCCTTAAATGCGCCTACAGTAAAAAGTATGAAGTTTGTATGCATATTATACATACTAGTAATAAGATTGTCTCAAGATTCTTAGACTCGAATACATGAATGTTAAATCAAGTTAATAAGCATGCTTTTGCTTGTAAATCAGTCCCCAGGCTGTAAGATGTCTGTCGCAAAGTACTAGCAGTGGATTGACATATAGAGGACTCTAACTGAGGGAAATAGTACAAGTCTGTTAACAAGTGTGATAGGTCCTACATACATCACTATTAGCGCAGTACAATCGCGACCAATATAAATACGGCTTAAGTTTTGTTTCAGGATTAGCTTTTACCCGCAGCTCCGTCCGCGTAAACACAGTATCCCACGGGAGCACTGTACGGGATAAAATGTAGCCTATGTTTTAATTTAGAGACTAGACGACTACTGTACAAAATTAAATAAAAATCAATTTTTTGTTCCATAGTAGTTTTTGCGTGAAAGAGACAAACATCCATCCATCCATCTATCCATCCATCCATCCTCACAAACTTTCACATTTATAATAGTAGTAGGATTTTCAATGTAGATAACATCAATAAGCACCATACTGCAGCATACCTGATGATGATTTTTGCAATCGAAGACTTAAACCGTTATTGTCTTTAACAAATACGAATTGCCAGTAATAAGTTGGCAATAGACTCACGTATAGCCAGGAATGAATCTTCCCGTATGCCGTATCCAGGCGTGCTAGAGCCTTGTGTGAGCAGAATATATTACAACTAAAAGTTTCTACCAAGTGAAAACCAATTCTAAACCGGTCTACTAAGGTATTAAATAGTTTGATCAATTTCGTACGAAAGAAATTGAGTATAGGTAGATGATGAATATGAGATATGTAGCAATAAAAACTGGTATCTCTGGATATAATGTTAAAGCTCTACGTAGAAGTTCGAGTCATTTTTCTACAGTCTGAATAAAAAGTGTAAACCATTATCATTAGTGACTACTATTGTACAGTCGCTTAAAAAACCCAGTACACCACATTTGAACAGTTATTGTAATAAGATCAAAAACCCACCTACTCCACGGAGCCCTCCTTTATATAAAGAAGGTAACATTACCACTCTAGCCCACTGCGAGTTGTCTGCGCCTTACCTACTATAAACGAATAATGTCAAAGCAATAAATGTTAATGTTGGAATAGAGAGCTCAGACAACATGGCTGACATTTGGTTTCAGCGGAGAATTCTCGTCAAGTGATAAAGGGCGACAAATCGTGGCGCTGCTATTATCATGTAATTTATCTTACAATAACAAAGATTTATTTAGGCCAAATATTGTCGTGGATTGTGTAAATTATTTTACTTATATGTTGCAATGGCGCTTAAATACAATAAGTATTATGATAAATTATGCTACAACCAATACTGCTTTGCTGTTATTTCTTTTTGATAAGTAGGAAATTATAAAGTCTTATTTTACTCTTAGGTTATGTATGAAAGTAAATATTATTATTTATTTAATGCATAACGCAAATCTAAAACCTATACCTAGTTAAGGAGGCAAAATATTGTGTCTTTTTAACCTTCTTCCATAAAAAGGAGGCGGTTATACATTCGGCTGTTTTTTCTTATCATAAAAAAATATTGTACCTACTTAATTTAAAATCTTAACATAGTCTGTATCTAATTAATCGTCTTAGAAAGTAAAAACAAATAGAAGTAATAAAAAACGAAATATGCATGTTACGTTACATCTCCGTAACTGCACATGCTCAATGCTTATTGCTTGAGTTACCATTTTTATTGCGTCTAATTTAACGGTCGCTGATCCTAATAGAGAAAAAGTATCGGGTATTTAGCAACATGTTATTTTTTTTATTACATAAAAAAAACGAATGAGGTATTATAACTTGATTAAATTTTAAAAAATCATCATTTTGTTTCATATTGAGTGTAAATATATAATTATATACGTAAGTAAACTAATCAGGTTACATACATCAAATACAAAAATATTTATAATAGTTAGAATTAACATAACGCACAAACTTCGGAGATATTAGTAATCTATGTGATTTGCGCATTTCGTAGCAACTTACCAGCAATGTGACGTCGGAATTGCAGTGACTTTTGTATGGGGCGTTTTCACGATACTCACAAAAGTGTTTTAAAACATCCGCAGTATCTTAAAAACGCCTTTTGTAAGTTTTTATTACATGCTTTGATAAATAAGAAATTTTTTAGAGCATTTAAAAAAAATTGCAGTCGAGAACCCAATTCATTTTATCTAGTCGTCAATCAAATATTAACGACGCGATATCTGAATATTACACTATAAGAGTAACTAGGTGGTTATCTATACTGACATCTGATATTATAAAGAGTAAATATCAACAAATCTAATTGTTATATAATCTCCGAAATTATTGTTATACAGATTTTTATAAAATTTGGCACAGAGTAGACCACGGGGAAGGAGTAGGGCTACTTGTAATCTCTTGAAATTGTAGAGTCACCGCGGGATATTTAGTTGTAGATAATATTTAGTTATTGACTACAATTAAAACCTTGTATAACAAAACTTACACGTATAAACAAACAATTGAAACTTAATACATATCATCAACGTGCTCAGCTCTATGCAGCACTTGATTGTTTTTGGCCTTAACCTTACCTAAAAGAGGCTGACTATTATATGTTAAAACTTATTAAATAGACTTGATGCTATAGCCATATTATATGAAAATTAAATTATTAATTCATACATACAAAAGACATCAACGCATTTGGCAGTGTCGTCATTCAATTACGTTTTCGCCTATAGTGTCAATGGTACAGAGAGGCTTCCGATTTAACAAAATTAAATCTAATAAGATAAAAAATTTATAATATGAAAATAATAAAACAAAACATGCTTCTGACTGAGCGATTTTTGTTATACCTATAATTGATGAAAACGTCCAGTGTCATAAATTTCCCCTTACATCATTAGAGTCGCGTGACCGAGCTCCATAACAGTCCCGTCCCGGTGTTTACGACTATTTAAACCATCCCACTCCTATTTATTGACCATCGCAACCAAACTCTATATTGTTGCAGAATTCCTCATACACATTAATATAGTAATTGCAATCGAAAATATGCTTCTGGTAATAATAATACTGGAGAAACACCGCCTCTAGTCAAGATGCATTCGATAGTTTCGACGGCGAACTTCGAAAACAAAATGTATGATTTGACGTAAGGCGTAAGGCAAGCGACATGTCACTTAACGATGACTTATGTCAATTCCATAAATTTTTGATTTCGAAGTTCGCCGTCGAAATTATTGAATGCATCTTGACTAGAGGCCCTGAGCTCATAATATTTCCTGTTTCTTTCACTTGATCTTTGTTCTAGGTTCTACAGTAAAATGAACTGAGACGAAAATCATAATACATAATTGGTTAACTATAAGCGTATTTTTGATAATATTAATTGCAGATGTGAGTCATGTGACACATTAAATTTTGTACGTTAACGCGACGTATCACACACTTAAGGACGAAATCGCCTTATGCTCAACATTTCAAATACATGCCAATAAAAATATTATTATTAGTCCATAATAATCTATATTAGTAATAATACTAAATGTTGCCCGCGACTTCATACAAGTTATTTCGCAAAAGTTAATTTCACAGAAACCGTACATTTTTCCGCGATAAAAAGTAGCCTTTGTCCTTCCCCGTGGTCTATTCTACATCTGTGCTAAATTTCATCAAAATCGGTCCAGTTGTTTCGGAGCCTATTCGATGCAAACAAACAAACCTTTCCTCTTGATTATATTATATTAAATATAGAAGTACCTACAGATTATAAAGAAGACATATTTGTTTGTTTCTTTGTTTTCACTGTATACCTATATATAATAGGCTCCGAAACTACTGAACTGATTTTGATGAAATTTGGCACTGATGTAGAGTAGAAAGTATAATTAAATCCTTAATAATATAAGGATATAATTATACTTTTTATCCTGGCAAAATGTAAGGTTCCCTCAAAATTTCCTTTTGCACGCACGGTCATCATCTAGTAATTTGTAAAGACTCATAAAAATATCTAAGCCTACGCGGTAGCGGGAAGGCGATGGCCTGCCCATAGGAGATGTAGTCCTTTGTACTGTTTAGATCGTTATGGGCGTTAGCTTATGGTGATTTCTTTAATTAAATGGATTGCTTCATACAAACCTACTATAAATCTTTACTATATTTATGGTAAAAAAGATATCAATATTAAGGAACAATATTATGTCAAGAAAGTGATAACATGACAGAGACAATTCAATTAGTCTCTCTGTATTAAAAGTGGTAAATACCTATACAATAGTTGGTATAATTCATAGACATTAACACTTTTAGCTTTATAATTCAAATAACATGCAATATTCTATAATATAATATGCAATATTCATTACATTCTCTTAAATTATAATTATTAAAATTATAAATAGACTCTTTATAAAAAGCTAATAACGAAATTATCTAATGTCGACAATGATTGATAAAATCTTATTTATTTCAAGAGATACTGTTCATAGTTCTTCATAAAAAGGCAGGAATTAAGTAAAGAATGTAAACAAATATTTATCAAATCATTGACTATACAACGACTTTAACTCAAACAAACAGAACACAATAGTCGTATATCACAATATATTACGAAAGAACTTTACAACTAAACAAATAAAAGGTGCCAATTTTGACGAACATTTTTACCGCGACATCGCATTATCATACCTTTGAAAGGCCGACAATGGCCACATTAACGCAATAAAAACCACTGAACGCTTAGTAATTTCTAGGCTATCTAATCTTCATCAGGAATTACTTTTGTCCAATGCAATAAATCGTCGACGGCTGTAGGGAGAGCTATTCAAGCATTAACATGACCATTTGCTATTAAAATTCAACGTTACCCGTATTCGGCGGTGGACAATCCGCGAGCCAGCTACTTCTATAGCAACACGTCCGACACACGTACTGATATACGATGAAGTAATGTTTACACTTATTGTCCAAGAGAAATTAAAGATATTATGTCGTAGCTAAATACGTAATAACGCACAAATAAGTTATTAGAACAAAATGTGTGAGGATTTCATTGATAGCAGTAGTTACCCGTTTAACTCCCCAAAATAAATGCAATTTTTTAACGATTAAAAATTTCATGTAAAAATCAATGCTATTCAATAATTGATAGGTCATCAGTAAATAAAAATACTAGGTCTTCTAGTATATTGGTAAATACTACTGCATAAGTCCGAAGACAAAAACACAAAGCCTGTATTAAAAAGGCAAAGCCGTTGAAAATCATACATTCAATTAACCTTAACAATAAACTACAGTTATTAAAACATAAACATATTAAAATTACATTGTAAATTATAAAAGCCTACAATAGAGATAAGATGGTGATACATGATCACAAAGGGATCGAGATAGCCGCAGTACCGTACGTGTGCCTATTACGGAATCGGCCTCGCTAATGCGTTCGATTGTATGCGCCTGCGCAGCCTGAAGCCTTCGAACGGCTACGGGCTACGATTAGAACCGTTTTGCTTCCTATTAAAAATCCTTTTATTGTTTCATACCGATGCCGATGTCATAGGTTTGGAGGTCTCACAATAGAATTGAATAAAGTACTATAATTGCAAGGATGAATATGGAATATTAATCAATGTAATCACCTTACTGTAATAAAGCTAATTAAAAGTTAAGTTTGATATCTACCAGCTGTTTCCCGCGGCTCCGCCCGCATAAATATACTATCGAGTATCCCGCGGGAACACTGTACTTTTTCGGGATAAAAATTAGCCTATGTTTTAATCCAGAGCCTAAACTACTACCATACCAAATTTCATCAAAATCCGTTCTGAATCTTTTGCGTGAAAGAGGAACAAACATCCATCCATACATCCTCACAAACTTTCACATTTATAATATTATTAGTAAGATTATAAACCACAATTCATAGACAATCATTAACAAATAAATAACTACTACAACGTTAGTTAGCACTCACTTAATACTCGACGTGTTATCTCAAACTGATTCTTAAGTTGAGAGTCTTGACATGAAGGTTTCAAAAATGCCTACGCACTATGTAAACTTGCGCGACGCCGCGGGCGCGCCACACTCGCCATCCACCGTCCACTGTTTAATTTTCAATTTAGATCGCAATTTGCGATGCGGCCCGAACTGGACCCACTCGAGATAGATTTATACCCCCACACTTACTATGCGCCCCGTAAGATATTAAAACGTATTAACTCGCGTAAGTTACGAGCGCACCGGATTTCGCGATAAGCTTTAATGAAAATTACGACGTTTTTTAACAAATTCGCGGGAGGCGGGCCCCGAGATAAAAGGGATTGATCTGTCCCAGAGACTAATTGACCGCTCGCCCGATGATGTAGGCTTGTTTATCGTAATTGAACACGGCCGAACAATGTGTTTATGCGCGCTCGTTTTTAATTTGCATTGAAGCTTATGACGTCTAAAAAATAAATTGCTCTAATATTACTCGCAAGAAGTAATCAGGAATTCAAAAGTGACTTATTACTTTATATTCCCCGCATAATTATCTGATAAAATATAACGACGGTAATTAATTATAATTAACAGGTTTGAAATACTGCCCTAAGTGGCCGAATAAAATTATCGATTAAAATTACGAGCAAAAAAATGACTTCAATAAAAATATGCATTTGCCACGGATAGAAAGCTGTTACATTTATTAAAAAAAGATATTACAAGTTGCAATAGTAAAAAGATAGCAGTAAATTAAATAGAACATCCAAGGGGTAAGCCATCCAGTGCTTATTCAGATTCAAGCCACGCCTATTATTATCGATGAAGACGCGAGTAAAGGGAACAAGTGTAACTTGTTTTACTTCACTATCTTAATGTTTTAACAGTGAGATAGTTTCTCATAATTTACATTGAATTAAGTGTCAGAAAACTTGATTTGTGAGAAAATTAAAAAAAATTGGACTTCAAAGCTCAATTTGGTAACATGATAATAATTATTATTAATACGTTAAGCTATTACTTAAAGGTCTTCTAGGACTTCGTTAAAATAAATTGAAAACTAGATACTCATCGGTTGACTTTAACAAAACAATCGAGGATGAAGTCGTCAGCTCCAATAATGTCATTTCAAGTCACAGTCAACTTTAGCATTTCAGACATTTGACATTTCAGTAGGCCACTTAAGTAATTTAGTCAATATAGCAAATAATACAGTCACGTCTTTGTCAATAACAATACAATAAATCCATAATTCACATCAATTTGAAATAACAGAAATCAATTCAATCATTCTTAATTTTCATATTTATGGTATGCAATTTGAACAAATATGAACATTACATTTTACTATTTCAGTGTGTACTAAATAATACCTAATATAATTTAAAAAAACTCACCTTTAGAATACAGCTGCCAATAGCTTCATTCTCCGACACCGTCACGTTGTAAAAGGACTGGTCAAATATCGGCTCGTTGTCGTTCACATCTAACACTGTCACTATGAGCGTTACCGTTGACGACAACGGTGGATTACCACGATCGCTAGCTACCACTGTTAACTTTGGCATTGGATTTGTTTCACAATCAACACGAGCTTGTGTCGTTACTAAACCTGATCTTTCGTCTATCGCAAACCAATCAGACTGTGGTGTTGGAAGTAAAGAGTATCTTATCTCGGAATTTTCTCCTTCGTCTAAATCTGTCGCAGAGACCTGAATAATAGGCGTACCAGGAGCAGCTGCTTCTGGAACATTCGCTTTATATTCGTTCTCTACGAAACTAGGTGGGTTATCATTGACGTCGGTTACTTTCAGACTGATAATTCGGGACGCATGTAAAGGTGGAGAACCTTTATCTGTAGCAACCACGTTCAACGTATACAATGATTGCTGCTCTCTATCTAACGGTAAGGCTACTACTACTAAGTATATAATATTATCATGAGTTCTCAAATCAAAATGTCCATCACCACCAGTCAACGTAACATTAACATTAGAATATTCTGTTTTTGAGTCAGGGTCCTGTACAGATATTCTCGCAACGAATTCATCTAATTGTGCTGATTCAGATATTTTGGGTGTTGCATCATCACTTAGGAAGATAACATCTATTGTTGGTTGGTTATCATTGACATCAGTCACCCGAATAGAGACAAATGCTGTGGTTTCTAGAGGCTGAGCACCTTTATCTCTCGCAACAACTACCAACTCATGCAGCTCTTTGGTTTCAAAATCTAAAGCTTTATTTACAGTTATTTCTCCAGTGTCTGAATCTATTTTGAACATATTTTCCTTATCGCTTTGTCTTCTATTTATTGAGTATTCTATCAATCCGTTTTCTCCGGCGTCTGAATCAGTAGCGAATACTTTTAACACAGATGTACCAACTGTTGCATTTTCGGGTATCACAGCTGAATAGGCACTTTCAGCAAATACTGGTGGATTATCATTTACATCTAAAATAGTTATATTTACAGTCATAGTTCCTCTCAGTGGTGGTGTACCACCATCTAATGCTTCAATAACCAATTCAAAATGGTCTGTTGTTTCTCTATCAAGAAATCCATTAATTTGGAGATCTAAATATAGCACTCCATCGCGTTCTCTATGAGAAGAAAGACGGAACGCATTGTCCGTATTACCCGACACAATATTATATCGTTGAGTATTAAATATTCCTAAATCCTGATCTTTAGCTGGATTAAGTTTCCGTTTAACGTCTCTAGGCGTATTTTCTGAAAAGTCTACGTTCATTACTGCCGTTGGAAACGTTGGAGCATTATCATTTTCATCAGAAACGCGAACCACAACACGGATATTATCACCGCTAGCGGGGATTGCGACTAAAGCGTAATGGTCTCTATTTTCTCTGTCTAACGGTACTCGTGTCCTTATTTCACCGGTTTGGGGGTCGATTTTTAAGTCATCGTTGACTGCACTTCCAGGCACAGGAACTATTGTGTATGGTGGGGCCGCATCGGGCAGCTCATCGCCCAGGTGTCCGACGAAGGTTCCGGCGCGTGCGTTTTCTCGTATGGTAAACTCGCGGACGTGCTCGGCCGCCGCCGCAGCGACCAGCACACAGACGAGTACGCGCCACATCGCGCGTTAGTTCCTCTCACCGCTCACACATTGTTACTAGCACCTGAAAATCAAAACATTTTTATTAGTATCCCGACATAGCATGTATAATATAGACTACTAACCTTAGATATACCATAAACATAGTTCGAGTAAATGGTTGCTTTTAATTTTGCGTTTAAATTTAATATAATATGTACGTATAAAATACTAAATAGGTACCTTCAATTGTGTTAAGTACGCAAAGGGCTTAGGTAATATACGTTTAATAGGAATTTGGGCAGTTATTCAAAAATAAAATTACAAGATTAGATATAGGTGGGTAAGTCTTATATATAAATTTCAACAAAGCAATAAATCATAACGCAATACGTAAGTGTAAAGGACATATTTAACTTAATTCCAAAAGTTTAAAGCCTGTATCCATGCGATTAGTAGTATATACTAATATTATAAAGAGGAAAGGTTTGTTTTGTATGTTTGTTTGCACTGAATAGGCTACGAAACTACTAGATCAATTTTGATGAAATTGGGCACAGATATAGAGTAGACCATGGGAAAGGACATGTGCTACTTTTTATCGCGTCAAAATGAAGGGTTCCTGAGATATTTCCTTTCGCGCGCACGAAGTCGCGGGAACAATCTAGTAACTTATAATTTGATTACTCTTCTTCACAATAAATGACATTATTTTACAATTCCCTACCGTAAGTACTTGTAATCAGCTATTTCCAGTATATTAAAAGCCAATGAGTGTAGATTCTCAGGTTTCCTAGTTGCGTTTCATGCGGCTACTTAGCTGTTATAAATAACTTGGGTACCTCCCATCTACTTCTACGCATTTAGCACTAGTTACGTGTAAATACTAGAGGTGTGTTAAGCTAGTTTATTTACAGTCTGAATACTTTGCAAGTTCTTGATCTACTAATGTGAACCGATTTTAATGATTATTTTTTATATGAAAGCTGGTGCTTCCCATGTAGTCCCATTTGAATTTGGTACAGTTCTGATACATAATGGCATCTATGAGAAAGCCATATAAGTCCTAAATTTTAATTTGGTAGTCGGTTTTAATTTTTGGTTTACAAATATTTTTCTATGACGTAAGTATCTAATATAAAAGAAACTTTGTACTTTATCCCCCTTACTAATAAACGCTGTTACATACGCTTTGAATAGTTACACTGTATTTTTTCTTCTTCAATCGAATTAAAAATGTCACTTGTGTGACGTGAATAAAACACTGTATAACTATTCAAAGCTTATACAGCGTTTATTAGTAAGAGGGTATATATTTCCACACAGTTTCAAATATCATTTTGCAACAACGAGAAACATTTGCGCGAAAGCTCAGCATGCGTTATACACACACGGTTTGAAGTTGTTCTTAAAAATATTACCTGCTAGAGGTCCGCTCTACCTGGTCGCATACAAAGAGAAATTAACATAACTTCGACAATGGTGCGGCTAACTTATTAACTGTATATTTATCACCGATTCTTTCATTACTAGATATTTATACGTTCATTGTTTCTTTTTACATTATTGCTATATTTTTAAATTAGCGAGGTATTTTTAACCGATACTTTATATTCTTAAGTAAACAATACCTATATTCACACCTACATGCTGTTGTTGCATGTATTGTGTGATTAGTTATTTGTTAGTGCAGCAGGCCACCAAGTTGCTAATGGTCCTTGGCAATCATCGTTTTTCTATGAAAATGACAGGCGATGTAGGAAAAACGAAGATTCCCGAAATGCTCTATTGTAAAATGTAACAGAATATTATTATTGTACCCATGTTAAAATTTACATAACACACCACAAGTAAATAAAATTAAGCTAGAAATAATAACCTACCTACTCTTGAAACATACTTTATACAATCATAAAATAAAGATATTATTTTCATTAAAGCAAAGAAACTTACCTTAGTAATTAAATTCTCAACAAACTCTACTTTAAAGTAAGAATTAAAAATATATCTATAAAAGGATCAAGGAATGCAACCTGCGCTTGTTTTTTCCCCGCAATATTATAACACCAGTTTTAATTGTATCATGAAGATTACTTTATGCAGATTATTATCATGGATATTATATTGAGTCTTTTCTGCGTAAGTCGGTGAATGTGGAGGTAAATTTATATTTTTATTTGACATGCCAGTTATGATGACAGCGGAAACACAAATGCTTAACTTATAATATCGACGGTCCTGTCTTAATTTTAAAGAAACTTCTAAAAGTAAATTCCTACCTACTCGCTGTTTTTTACTCTGTTACTACCATGCCTCGTATATATATATATATATATATATATATATATATATATATATATATATATATATATATATATATATATATATATATATATGTTTTTATTTTCTTCTTTACGTTAGTAACACCAAAACTTAATTAAGCCACAAGTCACAACGTCTAAGGTTACAAATATCTACATTTATAAGGTTACGAAAAATAAAAAGCAACCAGTGTTTTGGAGTTAAAAAAATAGCGGCGGATTATCTAAGCGGATTAGCGTCAAAAATCCTGCGCATGCGTCGGCCGGCGAGCGCTAATGACTGCGAATCGCGAACGTCGACATAAACTATGCGCGGGCGCATGACTTATGTGCGAACGCCGAAACATGCTCCTCTAGTTTGGACTACATTAATATTATACTCATACTATCATTTATAGTACTCATACCGTTTTCTCATAGGGTTCGGCGAAATTAATTAATGATAGAAAGATAATGTATTATCAGATGGACAAGATAGTCTTTGAGTAACTATGGCCAGCGTCGTATAAAATATTCTTACACACTTACTTCCTACTTACTTATACTTCACGATCTACTGATTACTATTTTATATTTGGAAGCTTTGTCTCTGTTGCTCAAAATAAAATTGGCATTCCGAATAAGTTATCCGATAATATTTTTTAGTTTTATATTAATTATTAAAAGTTTATAAATAGATCCTTAGAAGTGTTCGGTTAGAATTTAACAAATATAACAATCGTTAGAAATCCATACAAATTGATAATTACTTGAAGTAATTAAAACAAAATTACTATCGGTATATGAATACCGACAATAATAATAACTCCCCACACCGATTTCGGTGACGATGACCGGTTTCATTGAAACCAGGCCAGCGACGCAAGAGTTTTTTTTTTATAGTGTCCAAGTGTGTGCGCAGTAGAGCATTCTCTCTTCCTTTTATTCTCGTAACCCAGTGGGACGGATGACCGACACGACTGGCGAGAGATCAGGCGCAGGACCGCCTTTTTACTTGCATGAAGCATGGATCATCTTTCTTGTCAGACAATCAGGTGATCAGCCTGCATTGTCCTAACCAAACTTGCAAACAACATTTTCTGTTGTTCCAACGCGGGAATCGAACACACGACCTCCGAGTCGATAGCCAAGCTCTAAACCACTAAACCACTGGACCACGGAGGCTATTACCGACAATATCATGTATTTAATTGCATGAATTTTGTAAAGATTTCAAGTTTATTTACAGGTGAAATGATAAGAAGCTGTTTTCTACTTCCATGATTAATTAAAATGTAATTTATATGCAAAATTAATATTTAAATTCGTATATATAATAAACTGCATGCTACCATTTCAAAACTAGAAATTTATTTTTACCACGAATAAATAAAACATTATCTTGATTTATTTGTGTGTTTAATATTTTTATAATACTAATTAGTGTTAATATAATTGGTGCAAATCCGAAATATATTGTAGGTTCAGTTTCACTCTGGTTGGAAAGTCGGAGGCTCGTTAAAATTTTAATATTAAACGTAAGTATAACTACATATTTCTACGTTTAATTTTTACAGAGTCATGGAACTTAGTTTGTTGCGTTTAAATACCCAATAAAAGCTAACATCAAATATTGTTAAAAGCGTTAAAGTTATAAATAAATAAGTTAAAAATTAAATTATTATATTGAGAACCGCTGTTTCACAATGTACGATGTGTCAAATATTTCTATATTTTATCTCTGTCGATCAATATAAAAGAAGCAGCGACAAAATATCCGAATAAGCTATCCGACACTTATAAAAAGATTGTTGAACAGGCCCTTAAATAAGGTAATTAATCTTTTCTGTTGTTTTCAATAACTTTTCAGGCTTGCTAAAAAGGATACAAACTAATGACATTTTACATTTAGGTAAAATATATCTTAACCTTTTAAAGATTAATGAATTATCATTTTCATACATTTTTATTTAAATACGAATTAATAACGAATTAACGTTCACTTTTAATATAAGATAATTTAATGTCATGTAAATAATTATAACCATTATTAAACTTTATGTAAGCATTTCATCCCTAATTTTAATGCTTATACTATAAAAATATATAGAACAACTTGTAATATGATATCACTAAGTATTTTGAAAATTGTATCTTTTCAAGATACTATTTTCCTGTAGCTATTGTCATTTTCATTTTATGAATTAGTTACGATCAGTATACGTGTAAGTGATACCGAGTTCGTACTTTGAATTGAATATGATTGTTATCGACGGCATTGTGGTCGCGGGCATCAACGCCCCGCGAGGTGGACGCATAAAGGGGCTTATTTTAATAATGCATTCTTCGACCAACCTCTCATTTTTTGCCCCGGACAATGTACTCATTTATAGTTCGCTAAGAATGTTCGCAGGATATTGGGTTCAGGAAAACTAATTATTTGTATAGGCACTATCTGTCTGCAGCAAGAATATTTTATAACACAACTCGTATTAATTTAATTACAAAAGTATTTTATATCCTGACATTAATTTTCAAATCGAACGAATAAAGTGTATCAAGGAGGAGCAATGACTTTACATTATTTTCATAAAAATATGTATATAATGACAACTGGAAAAATATCTTCTTTGAGATAAAAATATAAAAATGGATTGCAGTTTCTTTATCTCGACTCTCGCTTAAATTTAAAACTCGAGAACGACCGTGTTGGCAAATTTTGATCTCGAAGAATTGTAGAGGTTCAGAAAAGGTTTCAACGGTGGGAAATATTGAAAAATTTCAAGAAAAATACTTAAAACCGACGGTTGAATTTTCCCATACTAACTGACAACTGTTCCTACCTACCTAACATTTAGTAATTGAACATTTGAACAGTTCTATTTCAGAAAAATCGGTGGCAGTAGGTGTAAGAGTAGCTTGTTAGTGTAGCGTAGTTAAAAAACTAGATGTAGATTGTAGGTGTAAACATTTTTCCCGTTCATAGTTAAGACAGAACAACGATTTTTCGTCCAATAGTAAACATGATTCTTTATGATTGTACATATAGACTTTTCAAATGATTGCTTGCAAACATGTACCAATGCACGTACCTAATTAAAATGATGTACCTAGTTAAAATGCCTCTCCCTGATATAGAGTACTTGTCTCACTGCGTTTCCCGGAACCGAGTAGCACCTAATACAACGTGCCCTTTCTATTAATCGTAAAAACTCGTCCAATCTACGAGATAAATAATTAAAAATGTCAATTACAGACAGTCTAGTTACTACTTACTTGAAGGCTAATTATTAATGAATAAACTCTTCAAACGTTTTAATATTATAAAATATGTTGCCTGCGACTTCGTGCGCGCAAAAGTTAATATTGCGGTCCTTTCCCTTCATCTACTATATATCTCTGCCAAATTTCATCAAAATTGTTCCAGTAGTTTCGGAGTCTATTTAATGCAAACAAACAAACATACAAACAAATAAACTTTTTCTCTTTATAATATGTATTAGTAGAGATTATGAGACACACAGGGTTTTGATTTGATGTAAAATTTGTACCTTAATAAGAGGAAAGTCTGAGAAGTTTTGAGCCTAAGGTAATTTATGAGTTAAAATGACAGAGTTCTATTTTTTTATCCTTTACAAGTCATTTGTGCTATTCAAATTAAAATTATAACTATATTTTATTGTAAAAAATGCATTTTAAAATTGCTTCACAAAATGGCACTTTACCTTAATTTCATTGAAAACAATATCTTCGCTTCATTCATAATTTTTTTAATTTTGATACAAACAATAATTTACTGAAAACTAGCCCTAAAAGATAGGATAGAAAAACCAATTGTGTGTATCCCGTAAATTTAAAACATTTATTGAAACAGCGAAATAACCGCGTTTTCTTTCTAAAACGCGTCACTTAACAAGAGGTCTATACTTTACCGTTTCCTACATTATTCAATCATTATTTTAATGACCGTTTACTTTAGTTTTTTAATATAAAATAAAATTGCAAAAATCAATTCACTACTCCACCAAATCGTAGCCATAATCTTTGCTAACGACTTTTGCGGTGTAGTCATCTTTAAAGATCTCTCTTACTTGTTAAAATAATCAAGTCTATTTTTTTATCATAGTTCGCAAAAGTTTATAATATTCAAAAACTTGGGAAAAAATAAACAAAAATGTATTCGTCACATTTACTTTCTTACAAGACATTTAAAATCGCAGCGCGCTGTTGGAAAATGCACCGATCTCCTGTTTCTGTTAACACGACGCTAATGTTTGTTCCATGAGTTCGTTATTTATGGTCAAAATTTTCTAAACTTTGATTGTACGCTTATAAGGAGTAGCACTATAAGTGACATAAGCTACATGGCATTAGATCACTCCTAAATACCTTAGGTTTAGAACTTTTCAACCGCTCCTCGTAGGTACAATACGAGGAGCGGCTAGAGCGGTAGAAATTTTACATCAAATAAAAACCCTGTGTCCCATAATCTATACTTCTATAAACAATGATTTTGACAAGTATACCTAATCTGATGGATAATAGTTAATACCTATCAATTGGGTTTTTTTATATTTTTGGCCTAATACTAAACTAACTAATTTAAGACTTATAACTTAATTAATGACTTATTTGTGTTATCTTACAAAATTTCAGAAGAGGATTGTCTCGACGATAGTTAAATAAAAAAATATTATAATCGTCATTGTATGATGTATATATAAGTTTAAGTACTATTTATAAAGAAAATCTATTTCTTATGCTTAAATTAATCTGAATTTCTATATAAAATATCATGCGTACAAAGAATGTAAATTTATTTAGTGTAAAATTTACAACTTTCTTTTAAATAATAAATTATTTTAAAATGTTAAATATCTTTTATTTAGTTAATGAATAACTATATTTTTTTAACTTTCAATAAATTTAATTACATTCTATAAAATTAGTATTTAAAATTCCTTTAAAAAATTTATGAACTTGATATTTCTTTACACCGGGCTTCAACTTTTAAAAGCTCCGTCGGGTACAGCTTTTACTACGGACCGCTTTATATAATGTTGTTATTATTAGCATATTTATGAGTTGTCGGCTATTACATTTTGAATATTATATTATCAATCGTATATTATATGTCATCAAACTCGAAACCGTTTTGAAACTCTACGAAAAAGTTTATTCTAGAGTAGTCTGTAAAATTGAACGTGAAAAATCTTTAGGCAGCAAAAATGTTTATTACCAACGAATCGTTTTTTAAATAAAAGAAACTCAATATACATAATGTATTTGTAGTTATTTTATTTTTAGTTCTATATTCTTTAATGATACATGTAGAGATGATTTAAATTGATACATATTTTCTATTTTTCACTCAATGTAAGCCTGCCACTGGCCCTAAATTTTGTATTTTTGTACTTTTTAAAACTTGAATATTTACTTAGGTATGCCTCCGACATAACACTAATATCTACTTCTGAAACTACATGGTCTAAAATCTAAATAGAAGTTAGTGGGTTAAGTTCTTACAATGAGTGAACAAAATCCTTGTTGACTTAGCGCGTAGAGTCGTTCTCAGAGTTGCAATGATGTTTAAGTTAAATTTTCTGATTTATAATGTTAATTCTTGAATTAATATACCAATTTTGTTTGGAAATTGAAACTTATTGTACTTTACATGCGTGGCACCTACTCATTTTGTTTGGAAATTGATAACTTGTTGTACTTTACCTGCGTGGTATGTACCTACTTCTTTGAATGCCATTTTTTGCCTTCTAACCTATGAGAAAATGATTGAGAGAACTACGGTAGATTCAACTAGAAAGAGCACGTTTATACAACCGAATAATACTCTACAAACTGAGCTAATGTCACTTTATGTTCACACTACATTCTATGTGTACCATGCAGCCTACCTTCAGAATCCTTTACACATACACCATACTAAATATGCACGTTCATGGAATGCACTAGAACACAAATTCTACACAACACTGCAATCCACAGGCACGTTTATGTGAAATCACAAATTTTCTACAACATGGGTGCAAGAATTCCTACAACATGGGTGCGTGTGTGACGTGCGTCCGCGCCCGCGCTCCGGGAGTCACTGACGCCGCGCCGCCCCCCGCATAACAGGTTGTGCTCGCATACCGTTTTGAGCGCCAATTTCGAGGCTCTCGGGATAGGGACGCCGACGTTTCGACTTGATCCGTGGATAAGTTAAGGTAAAGGATATCCATTTATACGTGGCTTATTTCTTGATCCCTATCTATCACTTTTTTTAGTTTCCATTTTAAAAGAAAATTTATAACAACAATAAGATAGATCGATTGAATTCGTTGATGATAAATATATGTATATTCATCATCAACAAATTCAATCGATTTTATTATGTATTATCACACTAAAAATTAAATTCAAAAATCAAGTTGTGAGTATGTATTTCGTTCGCCCGATACAAAAGACATCAACTAGCGCGCTGCTACTGATATAGGCGTATCGTAAAGGAAAATTATTTTTAAACAAAAAATTAAACCGACTTCCAAAGTAAAAATACACAAAAAAGTATGAAATAAAACTTATTTCATAAATAATTCCCCTTTTAAATTTGGCTATTTCTCTACTTAATCTTCTTAATTTGAAGTCGCTACCAGCCCAAACGATATCCTACAATATTTTATAGAACTCACGTTCATATTTGCACAAGATTAAGTAGAGAAATAGCCAAATCTAAAAGGGGAATTATTAATGAAATAAGTTTTATTTCATACTTTTTTGTGTATTTTTACTTTGGAAGTCGGTTTAATTTTTTGTTTAAAAATAATAATTTCACCCTTTTTAGTGATATATATTGTTAAGTTATTATTAATACGCCTTAAAAACGTCTAAAATAAACGATCGAATGTATAACTGAATACGCGCCAAGCTTCCATAAGGTATTGTTATTAATATGATGATGATGATTACTGTAAGCTACAAAGTGGCATATGCTTGCAGTTCTTTAAACAATGCCGAAATTTCCAAACGCGTATCTTTAAAGACTGAGGAGTTTTGTTCAGTGTTTTTGGATCTGGGGTATACCTTGAATTCGTTGATGATAAATATATGTATATTCATCATCAACAAATTCAATCGATTTTATTATGTAGGTATTATCACACTAAAATAAAATTTAAATTGAATTAAATTAAATTGAAAAATCAAGTTCTGAGTATGTATTTCGTTCGCCCGATACAAAAGACATCAACTAGCGCGCTGCTACTGATATAGGCGTATCGTAAAGGAAAATGAAAAATATTAAGCTATTTTTACACAAATGTTTTTACTATAGGAACCTATTTAGTTACTATTGTAAAATTACTAGTAGTGTGAAGTGCCTACTTTTTACCTTAATTAAGATAGAGTAGAGTAGTAGAGTATAGGCAGAGTAGAGTATAGGTATTGGTGAACCAAGGTACGTATTTTATAGAATTTTATGTCCCAAAACGTCTGATTGTAAAATAACTAAAACAAAACGTACATTACTTATTATTAATCTAGGTGTTATACATAATTTCGTTTGCGTAAGTGGAATGTTTATGTCACGGGAATCGTATTTACTTTTTCCAGGATATACCTACGACTAAAGTAGCATAATATTTATGTGTTAAGTAATCCAGGAAACAGACTATCTGTATAGGTACCAAATATTAAAATCTGTTCAGCCGTTTATGCCTGAAAGAGTCAAACAACACACACATAAAGTTATTTTATCTTTATAATGTATAAAATCTATCAAAGTGAGTCTTGGCATGGGCGTAGCCAGGTTTTGGGGGTTCAAACCCGCCCTGTAATGTTCAGATATTAACACCTATACAAAATATGGCCGTCATTTGTGTCATTTGGCAAGTGACAATAATTGTAGTCTACTAATTTCTCGGTCGCGGTGCTGAATGGGCTGGCTGGTCCGTGTGTAGGGGCCGGACAACCCCTATACTTATAAACCCCTATATTTAGAAATTTTGCACCCCGGGCCATATGACATATTTTGCCATCCCATTAAGCAGTGGCGTACTTTTTTATCATCTTTTTTACAGGTTAACATCTAATTAGGTAGGTATGCTTCAAACCCTATCTGAAAGATGATTTTTTAAAGTTATTTTAGAAAAAAATCAACAGCCTAAAACAGAACTTTGATACTAGTTCAATAATATTATACTCTTTATCTTAAACGTGTTAACTAACCTAACCTAAACCGTATCAAAAAGGATCGCCCCTAGAGCAGCTCTAGTAGCAACTATCCGTACCTAAAGAAACAAGTAGCTAAGGACAGATTTATTTTATTGTTTGTTTTTCAAACTTTTGCAGTGATCATAACTATAAAAAAATAGTTTTAACTAAAATAAATAAATTTATGTCATGGGATACTCATCCCAACTTACCTGTCCGGTAGTTGTGGTATAGTATAGGTACCCCCCCCGGCTTCCCTAGCTATTATTGTACTATCCCTTGCCCTCATGGGCGGTAATATCCTACATTTTTCCTATTTCCCACTCTAATTTACCAATCTTCCTTTCCACACCACCTATTCTTCCCTTTCCCTATTCCTACCCTCTCCACCAATCCGTAGGAATGCAATGGACAATCATAAAGGTAATTTAATTATCCAAAATGGCGGCGATGTGGTTCACTACCCATCACGTCTCGTTCTCGTGGAGTGGCCCATGGAGAACCGCTGGAGAACCGTTGAATGTAAGAGGAGGAATGGATGGTAAGAATGAAAGTCGACAAAGTGAAACAACGTGGTCTCTCTGCCTACTCCTACGGGAAAGATGCGTGATTATATGTATGTATGTTAGTGGTGTAACGAATGTCTTTTTTTTAGCATTCGCGAATGCGAATGCGAATATCTGCTACCGACATTCGCGAATGCGAATGCGAATATTCAGTTTTTGTTCATATTTGGCGATAATTTGTCTATGGATTGGCGGCAGAGTTATGGGCACAGAACACATAATACTCGCGGAGAAGAAGGTCGACTTCATACAAAAAAATTGGGACCAAATAGCGCCTCTAGTGAGCTGCCCCCTCAAACTTTTAACCGTCTTCAAACAAAGGAGGACTATTTATTTGATTAAATGAATATGGCAGGAAATTGAAGATACGTAATTAAAGTTAAATTTTACATTCCAACAAAACCGAGCAACCACCTCCACGAACACATCTTAACTATTACGTTACAAAATGTTCGTGAGCCCTTATATACATACGTCTAGTGTTTTCGATAGCGCGATCTAGAAGCGGCATAGTGTCATCTGTTGTGGTTTTTAAGTAACTTTTATGTAATATTAACCATGTAAGACAGAGAGCGATATATTGAAATATAACCATTCTTGTCGCACCGAACTGCCCCCTTTTTGGTCCAAGGTCATTCATACAGAGTCGACCACCCCTGGTTATGGGTTCGTTACGTTCGTATCTTCCGAGTATTACCGAGTTCATATGAACTCATCTACGATCTAAATAAAGCGTCATTCATTCCGCTCCGCTCACTCAAACTTAA
Organism: Glaucopsyche alexis; assembly: GCA_905404095.1. NCBI lineage: Eukaryota > Metazoa > Arthropoda > Insecta > Lepidoptera > Lycaenidae > Glaucopsyche > Glaucopsyche alexis. The sequence goes on along the minus strand of FR990047.1, from coordinate 17,796,377 downwards.
ACTCAAATTTTTTATTTCCATGTAGGTTATGATATAACGCTTATAGAATTGTCCTACATGATGCCTACCACCGGCACCGGTTCGGAAACTAGCCCGGCGAGAAGAACCGGCGTAAGAAACTCACACATTTGCTTATGTTTTCTGATATTCATATTCGCAAAACATTCGCAAAAATTTTGCGAATGCGAATGCGAATATACAAAAATGTGCGAATATTCGCGAATGCGAATGCGAATATTCGTTACATCACTATGTATGTATGTACAAATGAGATACATGGCCTATGCTAAGCAACTATCCCCAGATGCATCTGTAACTTAACTTTAGGCAACTATCTGCTGTGCAACAGACAACTAACCCCTCATTTAGAAGTCCAGTGAAAATGCATTTACTCAACATTTTCATTAATTCGGCTTACAAAAATTTGGCCGAGCACACTGTAACGGCGTGTCCCGCCTGGATCGGACAATGCGCGGCCCTAATAACCGCAATAGGAGCAGACCTCTCCCTGCCAGCAATAATTCAGGCTATTCTGAGCATCGAGAACGCGTGGCAAGCAGTGGAAGACTTCACGCAAGAATTTATGTCTGCAAAGGATATAATATGAGGCCGATCGCGAAAAGAAACGGATGGAGACGAAGTCGTGCGGTAAAACATGCCCGTAACGTCCCGCCTTAACCGGGAAACACGGGCGTGGCGTGGGGACGCCGCCACCCATTGCACCGTGTCCCCGAGAGAGCCGTGATGCGCAACGCATCGCGGCATACGTGGTGGAAGGCCTACACAAGCCCCGATGGAGCTTCTGTTCCGCCTGAGGGGTACTTAAACGCCCCTAACGGGATGGGCCTGCAAATCCCACAACGCAGGCGCCCGTCGTCGGAGTCGCGGTTGTTTTGTAGTTCCCGTGGCTCCGGCAAGGGCGGTAGGTACTACCGCCGAGTTTTAGTAGGTAGGGCTGTGGTTAATTCCATCTTCACGGCCGCAGCGAGTCCCACATATCCGCGGATATAATGGAATCCCCAATCCCTCGCGGAATGCGGTACGGCATTACTCGGCGAAAAAAAAGGGCTTACAAAAATTAATTAGGTATTATAAAAGATCTAAAGACCTACCTTTGGTATAGGTACCCATATTATATATATACGTTGAATTATTCTCTATTATTATAATTTTACTAAGGTCAGGGTTTTTATTTTAGGTGGGGCAACTATCCGGCTTTACCCTGTCATACGGCCGCTAGCCGCTAACGATCGTCGGCAGCCGTGAGCGGCGGCAACTGTCTCAAGTGAAACTGCGTTATATAGTAGGTATTATTTAGTGATAAAATATCAATATTTTGATGTTTATTTTCACAATAGGATAATTGCCTATTATGTACTTACTGAGTACGTCTTTATTCTTTAATTTTCTGGTCCATCTCCTCAATGTTCGGCTCCAGAAAAACATACATACATTTGCAAAATTTTATCTTTGGACGCATCCTTAGTTTTAGACAAACATTATTTACTTTAGTCAAGTTCATGAATAAATGGCGTACCTATTTAAATTTCTTGGCCATTTTTATCGTGTTATGTGGTTATTTATTATAACATGCGGTGACTTCGTATTGCCGCCACTTCGGCCCGTCACAATCTCGGACTGAGTTCTAGCGGTAACGCCGAACTAAGTGATATTTCGGCGGACGGGATGACGGCGCGGCGCTTGGGTGACGGGCGTGTGATGGACATACGGCCATAGTAAATGTATTCGTGGTAGAGCCATGCTTCGGCACGAATGGGCCGGCTCGACCGGAGAAATACCACGGGCTCACAGAAAACCGGCGTGAAAGAGCGTTTGCGCTGTGTTTCGCCGAGTGAGTGAGTTTACCGGAGGCCCAATCCCCTACCCTATTCCCTTCCCTACCCTCCCCTATTACCCTATTCCCTCTTAAAATGCCGGCAACGCACTTGCAGCTCTTCTGATGCTGCGAGTGTCCATGGGCGACGGAAGTTGCTTTCCATCAGGTGACCCGTTTGCTCGTTTGCCCCCATATTTCATAAAAAAAATGTATTGCTAAATCGGCGCCGTCATGTCTTTCTCGGTGTCGTCCTGGTGATGGTGGCGGTGGACAGGTGACCTTAGTTTTGAAACCATTGCTGTTATCTGTAAATAGTGGTAAATATCCAGGCGGATTTACCAGAAGGCTGAGTAGGCTGAAGCTTAGGGCTGATGATGGGATCCATTAGGAATCTAGGGAACTCCTCGAAATTTATATGGATACATACGGTGATTTCGACAAGACTTTTCTGAAGTAGTCCAAGCATATGGCACCAAACATTTGGATTTTGCTCCAAGGTATACCCTGGATCCAAAAGTACTGAACAGAACTCCTGACTCCTTATAGATTCATGTTTGGGAATTTCGGCGTTTTTAAAGAACTGCAAGTACCTAAGTATATGCCACTATTTCAATTGGACTTATCATCATCATCACCACCATTATCATACCATACATTATCATATTGTGATGGTATACAAGTTACTTCTCATAGTATTTTACACCGACACGGATATCTTTAAACATAATTCTGCCGTTTAAGGACCTATTTGCAAAAGTATTTTATTGTTGTAAAGGGTATAATCGAAAGTTGGTCATTTAATCACAAAAGTGGAAACCTGATGATAGGATCCATGAGGAATCGAGGGAACTCCTCGAAATTTATATGGACACATATAGTGATTCTAACTTTTTCTGAAGTTGGTAACACAAGCATACCTATATGCTACCAGAAAATAAGATTTTGCATCAAAGTTTACCTTGGATCCAAAAGCACTGAACAGAACTCCTCATTCTTTAAAGATACGTTTGGAAATTTCGGCATTGTTTAAGGAACTGCAAGCATATGCCACTGTAACTTACAGTAATCATCATCATCTTATTAACAATACCTTAAATCGAAGCTTGGCGCATATTCAATTATACATTCCATCGTTTATTTTAGACGTTCTTAAGATGTACATATTAATAATAATTTAACAATATCACTAAAAGGGTAAAATTATTATTTTTAAACAAAAAATTAAACCGACTTCTAAAATAAAAATATACAAAAAAGTATGAAATAAAACTTATTTTCTAAATAATTCTCCTTTTAAATTTGGCTAAAATTTTAACTACTTCTTTATTCAATCTTCTTAATTTTGAAATCGGTACCCGCAAATATGAACGTCAATTCTATAAAATATTGTAGGATATTGTTTTGGCTGGTAGCGACTTCAAAATTTAGAAGATCGAGTAGAGAAATAGTTAGAATTTAAGCCAAATTAAAAAGGAGAATTATTTAGAAAATAAGTTTTATTTCATCCTTTTTTGTGTATTTTTATTTTGTATGTTCGTTCTGTCGGTAGGTCCAGTGTCATGTCACTCGAGAATCAAATATTTAAAAGAGTGATCGCTTTATCTATTCAGTAGGACTGCAAAACAGTTAGTTCTAATATATTTCTAGATACCCACAAGGTACCTACTATTGTCTATTTTCAAAGACAAATAGTAGGTATCTTGTGGGTATCTACTAGTTTGTTACCCACGGAGGTTAATAGTAGTTAGGCAGAAAGCTGTAGCCTGCAGGTAAAGTTGCAGGACGTAGGTGTAGATGTTGGTGTAGGTGTAGTTGATGGTGTAGGTTGTAGGTGTTATTATTTATTTATTCCAGTTCATAGTTAAGACAGAACAACGTGTGTCGGGTCAGCTGTATACTTACTGTCGTACGGTATAGGTACCTAATATTGAAACAAATTACCTACTATTTACTGCCACATTTCAGAGTAACCCAATCTGGTTCATTCTTTTAGATCGATAACATAAACATTCGAATATTATGAACAGGAATAAATGAAGTTAACATAATTCGTTATCGAAGTACAAAATCTAACACGTAATTTAAGATGTTAATCGGCTTACTTATTTTTGGTGTTTTTGAATCGCGAAAGCGTTCAAAGAAATATCGAATCCGCCTTTTTTTTTCTTTTTTTTATATAAAACTAGGGGGCAAACGAGCAAACGGATCACCGGATGGAAAGCGATTACCGTCGCCCATGGACACCCGCAACATCAGAGAAGTTGCAAGTGCGTTGCCGGCCTTTTAGGAGGGAATACGCTCCCTTCTTGAAGGTTTGCAGGTCATAATGGTCCGGAAATACTGCTGGCGACAGCCTACGACATAACAATATCTACACAAATGAATACGTAAAGTTATAGGATTTTTAGTTTAGTGAAGTATTTGATATCGATTCACTTTAAACCTGAGACCAAATTTTTTTTAACAATCCCTTTTCCGGAATCTAAAAAGAAACTTTTTTAAAGATTAAACCTAGACGTATGTAGGTACCTACTAAATGTGTCCAACCTCGAATAGATGCAGGTCAAAATCGAATAAAGGTGCACCAAGTGTATATATCTACCTTTACCTAATAATGTAGGCCGTAGCGCGTAGGTTTCTACCGTAAAAAGCTTATTTTCCTTGTATGCAGGGCTTGAATGAGAATAAACCTCGACAGGTTCTTGTGTGCGTTCGACACATACCTAAGAAAATAATTTTCCTAAATCATTAACATTGAATTGTACATTACCTATCGTAATATCAGGCTCGATTGCGCGTTTAGCAAACGAAGTTAATATAAAAGTTAATTAGGAAAAATTGTACGAAGACGTCATATTATGTTTCAAACCCATTTTATAAGTAATGGTGTTTTAACCTACCTACTTAGGTAAGTACGTCCAACATGGGTGTCCCTGCATATAAGGCACCCAGCACGCTACACAAAAATAACGTTTAATTTGCATTTTGCTAATCGTCTCTGAGTGAAATCGTTACACATTTAGGGCGGCCACATACATCAGTTTTCCTGATTCGATTTCCTGATCCGTTTTCCGAAACCGGGCATCCGAACGCAGTAAATTCATACAAAAGTAATTGCATGTCACATACATTCGATAACTTTCCGTACGGTTTTTTTCCGTCCGTTCTTTCTGAATGCAAGCCCATGCATCCGGAATTCCTGAAGGAAAAAAACGAAACGGATGCAAAGCCTACATACATTTTGTAGAGCCCGCCACACACATTCGAAAATTCCGAACGGAACGCTCAATCAGCGCAGCGCGATCAAGCTGAGCGGACGCGTAGCGTAGTCATTGCTGGGACACCCACGAATACGACTATTGACGATGAGTGATGATGATGTCCTCCACGACGCATCCGTCGACGGCGACCCTTAATGCCTCCTTGAATGAGCTCGTATATGGCTGGAGAAACCGAGCTTGGTCTGAAATACTCGGTCACACGTTTCGCAGTATAGCTGACCAGTGGAGTTGTACGTATAGTTATACGTGGGCTTAGGGCGAGTCTTGCGGTGTTGGCGTTTGGCATCCAGATCTTCCATACGAGCTTTTTCGAAGTTCTCGGTGCCTTCTTTTACAGCTTTTCGCCAGTCGGGCCTCACACGCGCCAGCTCCTGCCAGGTGTTATCTTGTAAGCCACACGCAACCAAATGCCGCTTGAGAACATCCCTATAACGCAAGTACTGGCCCCCAGGCTTACGCTTTCCAGTTGTTAACTCCGAAAAGAATACGCTCTTAGGTAAACGGGTGTCGCCCATGCGCACAAGGTGTCCACACCATCTAAGTTGGCCTTGCATGAGAAGACACTCCATACCAGACATTTTTGTGCGCCTTAAAATCTCAGTGTTTGGAACTTTATCTTGCCATTTGACTCTAAGAATTGCACGTAGACACCTCATGTGAAAGCTATCGAGACGTTTAATATCAGCCTTGTAAAGGCACCATGTCTCAGAGGCATAAAGCAACAGGGGTAGGATAATTGCTTTGTATACAGCAAGTTTAGTCTGCAGGCGTAAGTCGTGCGAATTCCAAACTCTTTGATCCAGCCTTCCAAAGGCACCAGCAGCTTCCGAGATCCTTGAAGAAATGTCCGATTCTAGACGGTTGTCACTTCGTATAAGGCTGCCGAGGTAACGAAAAGTCTTTACTTCCTCCAGCTCCTTTCCATCTAGGGTAATCGGTGTGTCGCTTGCACTAGCACCTCTTGCAGGCTGCTTCAGGACTTGCGTTTTCGACACGCTGATCACCAGGCCAAATTTACGACATGACTGGTCCAACTCATCTAGGTACTGCTGCAAGTGCTCAGTACTGTCAGCCATTAGGCACACGTCATCGGCATAAAGGACTTCCAGCAGAGATCGCTGTTGGGTTTTGCGCTTCGATCTAAAACGTGACATGTCGAAGACACTCTTGTCGGTTCGCACGTTCAATTGAATCTGACCGCTACAGTTCCTCAGGGCGTCATTCACTACGGCAGCAAAATAGAGGGCAAAAAGTGTAGGGGCCATGACACAGCCCTGCTTGACACCGCTTGTTACCGGGAATTGGTCTGTGAAGTCGTTTTCATGACGAACTCTGGCCATCATTCCATCATGGAATTGGCGCACTACGTTAACAAACTTCACAGGACAGCCCATTTTCCTCAGAACCGTGCACAGGGCCATTCCTGTGGACGGGACGGACGGAAAAAATCTAATGTGTGTGGTAGTTGTACGGAATTTTTCATGATACGGTTTCCGAATCAGGAAAACTGATGTATGTGGCCGCCTTAAGCTACAACTTATCGATTTTACTGCGGCAATAATTTGTAAAAACGTACATTTCCGAAATTGTATCTGGCTCTGAATTTTTAAGTAAAAAAAAATACCTACTTAAGTAAGGCTTGTTTATTTTTTTCTTTAGGAGTTTTAGGACTTACCATAGTACTTACTCGAGTTCCTATCATCAGTGTAGTAAAGATCTACCGATCGGTATGATGTGGTTACCATACCTATTGACATTTAACATCCTCCGTGGTCTAGTGGTTAGAGCTCGGGTCTCGACTCAGAGGTCGTGGGTTCGAACTTCGATTCCCTCATTGGAACAACAAAAAAAAATGTTGTTTCCAAGTTTGGTTAGGACAATGCAGGCTGACCACCTGATTGTCTGACAAGAGAAGTCGGACCTGCGCCTGATCTCTCTGTCATGTCATGTCAATATCCGTCCCATTGGGTTATGAGAGTAAAGGAAAGCTCTTGTGTACTGCGCATACACTTGGGCACTATAAAATGACTCCTGCGTAACTGGCCTGGTTTTAATGAAACCGGCCACCGTTACCGAAATCGGTTGGGAGTTATATATAGACCTATGAATCTGTAAAATCGAGCAAATTACTTTATTTTAAAGAATGATTTGATATATTTCAGGTCATGTAGGCAAGTCACATTCGTATGCTAAATGCGTCCATTTTATGTGCTTTAGCTTTATTCTTTTAAGCAGAGAGTAAACAGTCCTAGTACCTAAGACATTTTGGACCTCCAAACAACGTCCAACAAACTCTTATTATTGTTTAAAAATCAAATGTGGGAGAGCCACGTTTCGGCATAAATGGGCCCACTCGACTGGGTAAATACCACGACCCCACAGAAAACCGGCGTAAAATAACGTTCGCGTTGTGTTTCGCCGAGTGAGGTTACCGGAGGCCCAAGGGGGGTCAGGAATTTAAGGACCAGGAACGCAAGTCGCAACACCAGAGGAGTTACAAGCATAACTCCTCTGGTGTTGCGAGTGTCCATGGGCGGCGGTAATCGCATACTATCAGGCGATCCGTCTGCTCGTTTCCTGGTTGATTTCATTTTTAAAAAAGTCACGCTTCGGCATGTCCGGACCGACTCGACCGGGTAAATGCCACGACCTCACAGAAAACCGGCGTAAAATAACGCTTGCGTTGTGTTTCGCCGAGTGAGTGAGGTTACCGGAGGCCCAAGGGGGGTCAGGGATTTTAAGGACCAGGAACGCAAGTCGCAACACCAGAGGAATTACAAGCGTAATTCATCTTGTATTGCGAGTGTCCACGGGCGGCGGTAACCGATTACTATCAGGCGATCGGTCTGCTCGTTTCTGGTTAATTTCATTTTAAAAAAAAAAGACGTGAGTTTAAATAAAACCATAGGATTAAAATTCCCTACCTAGTTGTACCTACTAGATATCTAGGCAGTGGTGTGCGGGGTGAGAGCCTGCTTCTTATGGGAGACTTATAGGTACGCAATTAACAGACCCTGTATAGACCCATAGACCCACTGGCACTTTATTAAATGGTGGATGATAAATGATTTTTGTTGCAATCAACTTTGATTTTGTAAGTTTTTATTCTGATTTAACATACCTAGATACTGTCAATGTTAATTCTGATTTCATTTAAACCATATATTTTAAGATTTATATTATTAATACTAGCTCTTGCCCGCGGCTCCGCCCGCGTAAATAGTTTATTTGCGGTCGCGGATAATATGTGACTGATGCAAAAAATAGATAAAAACAATCCTTGATGCGGATTATATATCATGCTAAAATTTCAGCTCGATCGGTGCAGAACTTTTTGAGTTTTTGAAGCGTACACAAACCAACATAACATTTTTATATATAGATATAGATAAAACAAGTTCTTATTTTTACCTTTTTTTTGTAATTAAATCTGCCATCGGCTTTCACTTAGCCATTATCAGATGGTATTTTATTCTTATTAACTAACAAGTCCTCATCTATGTCTTTTCTTCAATTTATATAAATGTGTTAATTGACTTACATGGTGCAGTTTATTTGGAGAGAGATCACCTCTGCATCAAGTGCGCATATTTCTAATTGTTGATCAGTGGCGAAGGCTGCTTTTCCTTCATAGGGAAGCCGGAGCCTGTATAATAGGTAGGGATTTCTAAAGGTTTGCAAAAGGTAAGTGACAAGGGAAGCCGATAGGAATGGAGTTATAGGAACCCCTCGCCACTGTTGTTGATTAATCCTACTAATATTATAAATGTGAAAGTTTGTGAGGATGTATCGATGGATGGATGTTTGTTCCTCTTTCACGCAAAAACTACTGAACGGATTCCGATGAAATTTGGTATGGTAATGGTTTAGGCTCTGAATTAAAACATACGCTACTAACTTTTTATCCCAAAAAAGAACAGTGTTCCCGAGGGATACTTTATTAACGCGGGCAGAGCCACGGGCAACAGCTAATTATTGAATAATTCTATATAAAAAAACAAGAAACAGTAACTATAAAAATAGTTGCAATAGGATGTCGAAAAATGTTATGGTAATATTTATACTAAGACACCACATGCAAATAAAATAATAGTAATTTAGGCTTTTAGTGGAATAAGGTGATAGTGAAGGTTACATAAAAGTTTTTAAAACTTTTTTGAGTTACATAGTATTCGTGTAAGGGGCTCAGTGGATCTAGTGTCCCTTAATAGAGGATGCTAATAGGGATGATGACTACATCAAAAATATTTCATTTCATTAATATTTTTACAAATATTGAGGCATTACTACTTAATAAATGTAAAAAATAACAATTAACGGGGTTGCTTTAGAATAGGGGTAGCCTAAATAGGGGGGAGGGGGGAGGGTTATCTAACCCCCCTCCACCATTCCCTGCGTGAGAATACTTCGCTGCGCTACGCTCCCACCTAAGCCATTTAACCTAACCCAATGAAGTCGTATTGGGCCAACTCGGAGTAATACACTGCTATTAATTACCTTAGAATTATATACTGTTCTCATACATTTCCTATATCACATTATATATAAAATATAATTACCTCGATTGTATTTTTTTTTTCCAAATTTGAATTCCATACATTTTGATCAGCGATTCTTTAAAGAAGCGATAAAGAAAAGATCTTGGTTCACCCCCCTGTACTAAATTAGCATAAAGATTACGTTCCGTTTTGCATAATTTCAATAATGTTTAAGAATTTTTGAAAATTGTTTAAAAATGTTTAGACACAACTCCGGCAGCCAAAATTTCTTTGGGGGGTTTAAGACTAACTCCCTTAAGCCCCCTACACCACCAATACTCTCAAATTCAGGCGACTTGTTATAAAATCCAACCCAAAACAAATTTACCGATGTAACTTTGTGAAAAACAATATTAAAATTTTAGTCACGAAAATGGCTGTAAAAATTAAAATACTCATTTCCTCACCCTAAAATTGGTACCAAAATGATGGGGTAAGTACCCCCCACAAAACCCAACCATCAAAATATATAAATTCAGGCTACCCCTATTCTAAAGCCCACCCCAATTTACAATACTTTATGTGTAGTAATTTGATACATCCAAAAAGTGCAAAAAAACTTTAATTTTTTTTTTGCATAATTAGTAATCAATAGTTTACTTAGATCATATAAAAAAACATCATTACAGTAAGTATGAACTTAAATGCACAAATATCGGAGATATTAACACTCTAACTTGCTTCACTCACCTATTTACAGTAAAGCTATTATGTGTACAGATACACTATCGTAGTTTTTGTTTTATTCAAAAACAACATGTAGTATATAAAAAAATATTTATTACATAAAAAAATATTCATGCTTCTAAATGTCCACAAAAGTATTTCATAACATAGAAGAATATTTTCAGAATAGCTGTTTAAAATGTTTGAACTCTCACTCTCTCATACAGCAAAGTAAAATCTTTTATTCTTTACAAACATTCATTGGCCGAACACAAATCATAATCAGTAGTTCCATTGGTAGTTTAAAAAAAAATTATAATAGTATAGTATGTAAAATTATAATAGTGTATATAATATTACATTTAGACAGTGAAAAGGAGACCTCAGCTGTAGTTAAAATTAAATGGTATATTTGGCCAAAACACAGGCTTATGTTTGTCACATTCACTTATAAAATTTGATAACATATTCGTTTCTAAAGCTGATATTCTCTGCCATTTATTACCATACTGCTCATTCAATCTTTCCTGATTCTCTTCAATGGTCTCTCGGGGTTTTTCTTCAATACTAATAGCATTTTCTTCATCTTGTTTAGCTCTCAGACGTTCTCTTTCCCGTCTAGCCTCTTCTTTAAACTTAGCATTCTCTGCTAAAAATTGTATAAACTCTTCACTCACTTCAAATTCACCTTCTTCGTCGTTTTCGCTCTCATTACATTCGTCACTTTGCGTTTCACTAACACTAATTTCTGTAGCACGACTTGGTCCTGGTGACAAATCTAATTTACTATTATTTCGGCGTATAACATCATGTAACACAGCATTTTCGTACTCTAAAGCTTTTACACGCGCCTTCCAATAAGATATTTGATGTTTTAATTGCCAAGTAGCAGCTACAGTAAAATTTTCTGCCCAAGTCGACATTGTTGACGCAAATTTAGAATTATTCTTCTTTAGAGCCTTTTTAGCCAATTTCTTTTTTTGTTTACGTTTTGCTTTTATATTACTTTTTGAGGGTAGATTGTTCGAAACTAGTTTATTTTCGTTTTTATTATTTTCAAAAGGTTGATAAAACATTTTCTAAAAACAATCACAGAAAGTGACTGATGAGTTGATGACTGCTTAGCTGTCACTTGTCACTTTTTTTTTTTGTTTAATTCGTCCCGAAATGGAACAGGCTAAGGTCTTAGACCATACTGCCTCGTCTGTTGTTTGAAGTATTTCTTTGTCTTATTTCTAAATCGTCAAGTCCAAAGTCTAGTCAAAGTCCAAATAAGTAGTCATGGTAGTCAATTAGTCAAGTCTGGCGATTCAGTAAAGTGGTAGACGCTTTACTGAAACTTCCTAGGGAGTTTTGGCGGGAAACCCAATTTAGCACGCATTTTGTAGAATGTATCACTTTTCCACACTAATGCACCTCAACGAATAATTAATGGTTAATATTCCACCACTATAACACATTAAAAACCGAATTAACACGAATTTAGAAAAATAATACAGAAACACAACATTGCTGATTGACTTTTCCGGCAAAACTCTCTGTCACTTGTCACTTTGTCAGCACCTCAGTCAGCTGAATTTGTTTTTTTATTTATTTAAGGCATCGGCTTATAACTATTTCCCAGTTTCAAGTATATATTTTCATCACCATATTTCTAAATCGTCAAGTTTAAAGTCTAGTCAAAGCGTGGATATAGTACCTATGGATAGAAGACTCCGAATTTTGTAATTGCTAAAAAGAACTGTATTACCTTGGTGATAGAGTGTATTACACAATGCACGTGTCATAGAGGCAAATCCGAGCCGAGCGAGATAGCCAGAAGGGAGGCTGTGTGTCTCGTTCTTGCATGTTGCCAACCAGAAAAATGTTGGTATTTATAAAAAGTAGCTTGAAAAATCTTAGATAAAACGAGTGTACTTTATTATCATTTTAACAAAATATGTTTATAACTATATCATATTCTAATTAAAAAAGTTAGAAGTAGTCATATATTACTAAATAAAAATGCAGTTTACATTAAATCCTTTTCCTTCTTTTTTTATTAGATGGTATCATTCGCAAGACAATAGATACGCCATTACACATATTTTATGCTGAACAGCGGATAATATTAAAATTGAAAATAGTTTTTATTTCTTACTTCATATATCTCCGTAACTATGTTTTTACTATTTCTATTTATTTGATGATTTAACAGTCAAAATGGTGAAAAAATGTTGTGTATATTCTTGTCGAAGTGAAAGTTATGCTGGATGCAATATTTCGTTTATTAGTAACATTAGTAAGTAAATTGTTAATGTTAATCTAGTTATTCTAGTACAAAAGTGTTAACATAAAAGCAACTGACGTTATTAAGAGTTATAATTGTACTACGTTTTGTTATAAACTAGTCAGTAGCGACTCGCCTAGAATCGTAGTAAGTACTGAGAAAAAAACGTGTGAAGTCGAGTAAGGCTGGGACTATATGCAACGGAATCCGGTAGGCCGTAGAGAATTATGAGCACTGAAAATAGATCTCTGCACTAATACAATAGAGTTGAAAATCGAACATCCGAGTGTCGAGTCAAATGTCAATGTCATATATGACAGCTCGACACTCGAAACTTCCATTTTCAACTGTATTGTATTCGCACAGAGTTCTATTTTCAGTGCTCATAATTCTCTACGGCCTAACGGATTCCGTCGCATATAGTCCCAGCCTAAGGCCTTTAATGATAATATAATACAGTTTTTATAGATTTCCCAACAATTAAGAAATGCGACAAAAATGGCTCAATAGTGTTTAAGTGAGGCAGAGAATTACATAAAAATCTGTTACATATTAATGCAGCCGTCACTTCAAACCTTCTTGATTTTACACTATTCAATCTAGTCGACTTTTAAAGCCTCAGCTGTATGTCATTCAGTGTTTCACAATTTGTCTCACACAGCTTTGCAGTTTGCCACAGCAGAAAATATTATTGTCACCCTACTAGAAAGGGACACACGGCCTCTCTTCCAACCTCTCGCTCGGCTCGTTTTTTTGCTCACAGTACTCGGTCCTGTTGTTATACTAGGTCCATTAGTCAAAGTCCAAATAAATAGTCACGGGAGTCAATCAATCAAGTCAGTCGATTCAATAAAGTGGTAGACGCTTTTCTGAAACTTCATACTCAAAATATTGGTGTAATATTATAACAGAATAATAACCACCAAACTCAAAACTATGATCAAAGGTCAAAACACAAATGTGCTTTTTCCGTATTCGTTTTACGTATTCGGACATCCAAATGCATGAAATCAATATAAAATACAGTCGGACAAGGATCTTTTGGCACTTGGATGGGGGCGTGAGTGTCGCAAATAAGAACAATATTTACAAGGAATTTGTAAGTATTATATACAACAGGAAAGAGTACTTCAAACTTTATTTTCTTTTAATTCAATCAAAAATGATCTTTACTACTCAGACTTAAAGCTTATCACGTGCGCAATAAAAAAACCGGTCCCGGTGAGATAGCTATAAGTTATCCCTGTGTCTCGTTCTAACAAGTAACCTAGTGTAGCCAGTTTATATCTTTCCTTAAATTTTAGGTTTGGTAGATTTTATGTGCGATATAGTGTATAATAAAGAAAACTAATAAACTCGGTTAAATATTATGTTATTCATAATCTGAGAGAGAAATGTAAAATAAAAATCACTAGTTATTTAGAACCTACCTACTAACCGATAATTAGAAATTTGTTATTTATTTTTTGATTATTTGCATTTTGGTAGAGTAAAATGGAAGAAATGAAAATAGAATAGTTGCAACACAAAACGCGGTGTATTTCCCTTGGAACATTCTAAATGTTCGGGTGACAATATGATTTAATAGGTAATGTAGGACATTTATATTATTTTACCTACCTTCATGATATTGTGAAGATGAAACCATTGTATGTTTGTATGTTATTGATAATTTCTGAAACCTAACAGATTTGAAAAATTCCTTCACTGGTAGAAAAAAATCTTAATCCCTGAGTGCTTATTATGTGCGCATAGTTACGTGAGAACCTCGCGGGCGGGCGGGCGACATCAGACAGACAGAGTTATAATATTGGTAGGTTTATCTGTATAGGATGACTTATAATATAATAATAACATTTATGGACACTTCGCACCACATCAATCTTGTCCCGTGGTAAGTTCTCGAAGAACTTGTGTTTAATTTTATAAGCTTTTATTTAGTTTCACCTGTCCCGTTGTCGGTCTGCAATGGATTCTTGCAAGTTAAATTTGATCCACTTTCCGGTTTCCGATTGAGTTGAAATTTTGCACGAATATGTAAACCGCATGACAATGCAATATTATGATGACGTGGAGCTGATCTGATGATGGAGCTGGAAGGTGGCCACAGGAATTCCAAAATAAAACCACATAGTCCCATCGAATTTGGGCTCGTTTAGTTCGTCTTGACAAGTACTTTGATACTATATGGTAACCAGGATCTGATGATGGAGTTGGAAGGTGGCCATAGGAACTCCGTAATTAAACGACGCAACCCCATCAAGTTTTGTCTCGTTTAATTCGTCTTGACGAGTACTTTGATACTATATGGTAACCAGGGAGCTAGAATATGGCCATAGGAACTCTGTAATTAAACGACGATGGGGTTCCATCGAGTTTGGGCTCGTATGATTCGTCTTGACGAGTATCTTGGTTGGCGTGAATATGCAATCAAATGAAAGGGCTTGCTGTGAATAACTCGAAAATCCAACATGGCGGAACATCCAAGATAGCCGCCAAGTCATTTTTAATGCACTCCTACAATATGGGTATCAAATGAAAGGGCTTGCTGAGAATAACATGAAAATCTAACATGATGGAACATCCAAGATGGCCGGCAAGTTATTTTTAATGCACTCCTACAATATGGGTATCAAATGAAAGGGATTGCTGAAAAAAACTCGAAAATCCACATGACGGAACGTCCAAGATGGCCGACAGTCAATTTTAATGTAATCCTACAATATGGGTATCAAATGAACGGGCTTGCTGAGAATAACATGAAAATCCAACATGATGGAACATCCAAGATGGCCGGCAAGTTATTTTAATGCACTCCTACAATATGGGTGTCAAATGAAAGGGATTGCTGAGAAAAACTCGAAAATCCAACATGACGGAACGTCCAAGATGGTCGACAGTCAACTTTAATGTAATCCTACAATATGGGTATCAAATGAAAGGGCTTGCTGAGAATAACTCGAAAATCCAACATGATGGAACATCCAAGATGGCCGACAAGTTATTTTTAATGCACTCCTATAATATGGGTATCAAATGAAAGGGATTGCTGAGAAAAACCCAAAAATCCAACATGATGGAACATCCAAGATGGTCGACAGTCAACTTTAATGTAATCCTACAATATGGGTATCAAATGAAAGTGCTTGCTGAGAATAACTCGAAAATCCAACATGGCGGAACACCCAATATGGCCGACACGTTATTTTTAATGCACTCGTACAATATGGGTATCAAATGAAAGTATGGTGTGTTGGGGTTTTTTGGGGTCCTTACTGAGTAGAGTAAAATCTCTAGGAGGTCTCCTGAAGAGCTTGACTGTACTAAATTAACCGGCAAACGACCTTGCAATAATGATGCGTTAAATGAGATCAACAGACTGAGAAACCTATCTAGCGATAACTTAAAAGTAAAAAATAAATTAAAAGTAAAAAAAAACTTTTTTAAAAAACAATATTTTATTTGAATGCGCTAAAAAGAATAAAATATTTTTTCCTTTAAAACTTTTACTATCAACTTACAACGTAATAACACAATTTATATGATATAAAAGCTTGTCGAGAATCAAACAAATCAAAGAAGTAAATCAAGTAACTTGATCTGATAGATTTATGAGACAATTTATTTGATTCTCGACAAGCTTTTATAACATATAAATTGTGTAATTACGTTATAAGTTGATAGTAAAAGTTTTAAAAGAAAAAATGGCGGAATTCGAACCAGCGACCGGCTTGATTACCAACATGCTCAACCACTAAGCCAATGAGGTCGTCAAACTTTTAATTAGTGCAAAATATACTTTACCACGTGGTAGTGCTCATGATTACAAACTTTCCCAAAGGAACTATTTTATTTAATCCACCTCAACTTAACATTGGGTAGCGAATTAAATAATAATAAAAAACAACGGGTTGCACTTCGGGAGTGCCGGTAGAAGTGAAAAATTTCAAAAGTGGGGCCATTTAACTAGACACTTTTCTCCTTAGTGTTTTCACTATACGTCAAATTTCAAAATGGCCCCATAATTTTCAAAAGTGGGGCCATTTAACTGGAGACACTTTTTTCTTCATAGTGTTTTCACCATACGTCAAATTTCAAAATGGCCCCAAAAATCTCAAAAGTGGGGCCATTTAACTGGAGACACTTCTGTTCTCCATGGTGTTCACCATACGTAAAAAATTCAAAACGGCCCCAAAAATCTCAAAAGTGGGGCCATTTAACTGGAGACACTTCTGCTCTCCATGGTGTTTTCACCATACGTCAAATTTCAAAATGGCCCCAAAAATCTCAAAAGTGGGGCCATTTAACTGTAGACACTTCTTTTCTCTTAGATACTGATTCCACCGTACGTCAACTTTCAAAATGGCCCCAAAAATCTCAAAAGTCGAGCCATTTAACTGGAGACAATTTTCGTGGGGGGACAATTGGAGGTAAAGGCCAATGTAAGGGTAAATGTGATGGGGATGATTGGCGGTCAAGGTCAAGGCCAAAGGTCAATAGTTAGGGTCACAAGTAAATACGAACTAAATTAATAGTTTCATGCTCGCGTAAACCAAGACAGCAAACAATTGCAAGCTGCATTTTATGACTTTTTAATCAGATTCACGTGTCCTGCTCGAGTTTAACAGTTTTTACCCATTCCAAGAAAAATACACAGTGCCGCTAAAGGAATTTTCACTTATAATAAATGCTCTAAAAAGTTTATTTGGGTAAGATGTTTGTTATCATGAGCATTATCACGTGATAAAGTGTTTTACACTAATTAAAAGTCACTCTATAATATACGTTTCAGCAACTTGTATTATCATTTATGACGTATTATTATTTTTAAACAAAAGATTAAACCGACTTCCAAAGTAAAAATACACAAAAAAGTATGAAATAAAACTTATTTTCTAAATAATTCCCCTTTTAAATTTGGCTATTTCTCTACTTAATCTTCTTAATTTTGAGGCTAATTTAAAAGCGATACCAGCCCAAACGATATTCGACAATATTTTATAGAACTCACGTTCATATTTGCCGGTACCGTGGTGGTGGCTTAAAGTTCATATTAAGAAGATTAAGTAGAGAAATACCCAAATTTAAAAGGGAAATTATTTAGAAAATAAGTTTTATTTCATACTTTTTTGTGTATTTTTACTTTGGAAGTCGGTTTAATTTTTTGTTTAAAAATAATAATTTCACCCGTTTTAGTTATATATTTTGTTAAGTTGTTATTAATACGTCTTAAGAACGTCTAAAATAAACGATCGAATGTATAATTGAATACGCGCCAAGCTTCCGTTAGGTATTGTTGTTAAGGTGATGATGATGATTACTGTAAGTTACAAAGTGGCATATGCTTGCAGTTCTTTAAACAATGCTGAAATTTCCAAACGCGTATCTTTAAAGACTGAGGAGTTCTGTTCAGTGCTTTTGGATCTAGGGTATACCCTACCCTACCCTAGATACAAAAATAAGATGTTGAAACCAACCGAGGCATATGCTTGCAGTTCTTTAAACAATGCCGAAATTTCCAAATGGATATCTTTAAAGACTGAGGAGTTCTGTTCAGTGCTTTTGGATCCAGGGTATACCTTGGTACAATATCTTATTTTTTTGTAGCATATGCTTGTGTTACTTCAGTAAAAGTCAAAATCACTATATGTGACGATATAAATTTCGAGGAGTTCCCTCGATTCCTCATGGATCGCATTATCCGGTTTCCACCTTAGTGACTAAATGACCAATTTCGAATTAAACCCTTTACAACAACAAATGAATTTTTCAAATAGGTCCATAAACAGCAGAGTAATGTTCAAAGATCTCCGTGTTAGTGTAAAATACTATGAGAAGTACCTTTTATATCATCATAATGTGATGATGTATGGTGGGATAGTGGTGGTGATGATGATGTTTACTCTAATTGACAGGGTGGCATATGCTTGCAGCTTGCAGTTCTTTAAACAACGCCGAAATCCCCAAACGTGTATCTATAATGAATTAATGAGTCAGGAGTTCTGTTCTATACTTCTGGATCCAGGGTATACCTTGGAGCAAAATATTACTTTTTGATAGCATGTGCTTGGACTTCTTTAGAAAAAGTTGAATACACCATATGTTTCCAAACATCAACTAATTTGTCCCCAAATTAAAAATATTGTTGTCACCCTTGTTAAAAAGAGACGGAGCGGTTTGTATTGTATCTCCCTCTCGGCACAGATTTGATGCCGAGAGCTCTTTCCAGTTGTATATAATACTTACAAATTCCTTGAATATTTATTACTAAAAGTGAAATTTTACAAGACGGCGATGTTAGTACTGATTTTATCCACGTGCCAAAAGGTAAGTGTCGCAACTACAAAACAATACATAATACTAAAAGTGACATTTTACAACACGACGATGTTAGTTCTGATTTTGTCCACGTGCCAAAAGATCCTTGTCAGACTGTACACTAACTAACGCACTAACGCACATGTACGTTTTTTTTTCGCGCGGAACAAATTCCGTACGTACGTTTCGAATGCAAGCCTTCGCCTTCGGAGAAACCATCTGGAAAAAACCTAATGACGTCATGCGGAACGCAGCGCTTGCATACATTTTGTTTGTGTCGGCGCATACGTATCGCGCCCGCGCCGCGCGCATCGGACGTATTTCTCGTATTTTATGCATAATAGAATCGCAAAACGATAATTTTATTATGTGTAAGGCAGAAACAATAATATTGGCTGTTGAAAAATACCCTTGCCTGTGGCTGTGGAATATTTATGACAACGACTACCACAACAGAGATGTCAAAGATTTGGCCTGGGAGAGTGTAAATTGCTAATAAATCGTCGTCCTCTATCGTCGTACGTTCACCACGCTATCACTATCCGTACTGACTGTGTACATTCCGAATGAAGAATAACCTAACCAAGAGTATGACAGGACATGTCTAAGGAGGGTTCCGTAACTATAAACGCGTAATATGCTTTTTTTTTAATTACTCTAAAAGTTACTGTCCGATTTGGTTCATAATAACTTTCCTAAAGAGTTTTTAGCATGATCTATCAGCATGCAAATTTGCAAGTTTCTATCTCTTATAGTTTAAAAATGCTAGGGGGGGACCAACTTACAAACTACTTTGGAGGCTGATTACTCGAAAATGGTCAACTTTATAAAAAAGTAACGTATGAAACCTTGCCTTTATTTTAAAAGACCTATTCTACGATACCCCACACGATGGGGTAGAGTGAAAAAATATTTTTTATCCCCACTTCACATGTATGGAGAGCCACCCCTAAAATATAAAATTATTATTTTTTTATGATCCCGAAACCGTGATCTATACACAATCTATAACTGCACCAAATTTCATCAATTTATATTCATAATTACAGGAGCTAGAGGCACGGACAGACAGACAGACAGACAGACGGACAGAGCGAAACTATAAGGGTTCCTTAAGTATTACGGAACCCTAAAAACGAACATATTTTGCGCTAATGTCACGGAATTCCAAATCGAAATTCCGCATTAGTAAATCGAATACGGAAAACGCGCGTTTGCGGCCGGCCTAAAGCGTCTACCACTTTACTGAATCAACTGACTTGACTGATTGACTACCGACTATTTATTTGGACTTTGACTAATGGACCTAGTATAACAACAGGACAGACTACTGTGGGCCAAAAAACCGAGCCGAGCGAGAGGTTGGAAGAGAGGCCGTGTGTCCCTTTCTAGTAGGGTGACAATAATATTTTCTGCTGTGGCAAACTGCAAAGCTGTGTGAGACAAATTGTGAAACACTGAATGACATACAGCTGAGGCTTTAAAAGTCGACTAGATTGAATAGTGTAAAATCAAGAAGGTTTGAAGTGACGGCTGCATTAATATGTAACAGATTTTTATGTAATTCTCTGCCTTACTTAAACACGATTGAGCCATTTTTGTCGCATTTCTTCATTGTTGGAAAATCTATAAAAACTGTATTATATTATCATTAAAGGCATTACTCGACTTCACACGTTTTTTCTCAGTAACTAGGTACTTACAGCTTACTACGATTCTAGGCGAGTCGCTATCGCTACTGACTAGTTTATAACAAAACGTAGTACAATTATAACTCTTAATAACGTCAGTTGCTATAATGTTAACACTTTTATACTAGAATAACTAGATTAACATTAACAATTAACTTACTAATGTTACTAATAAACGAAATATTGCAACCAGCAGAACTTTCACTTCAACAAGAATAAATACAACATTTTTTTCACCATTTTGACTGTTAAATCATCAAACAAATAATAAAAACATAGTTACGGAGATACATGAAGTAAGAAATAAAAACTATTTTCAAATTTAATATTATCCGGTGTTCAGCATAAAATATGTGTAATGGCGTATCTATTGTCTTGCGAATGATACCATCTAATAAAAAAAGAAGGAAAAGGATTTAATGTAAACTGCATTTTTATTTAGTATTATATGACTATTTCTAACTTTTTTAATTAGAATATGATATAGTTATAAACATTTGTTAAAATAATAATATAGTACACTCGTTTTATCTAAGATTTTTCAAGTTACTTTTTATAAATACCAACATTTTTCTGGTTGGCAACATGCAAGAACGAGACACACAGCCTCTCTCCTGGCTATCTCGCTCGGCTCGGATTTGCCTCTATGATACGTGCATTGTGAAATACACTCTATTACTAAGGTAATACAGTTCTTTTTAGCAATTACAAAATTCGGAGTCTTCTATCCATAGGTACTATATCCATGCTTTGACTAGACTTTGGACTTGACGATTTACAAATACGATGACGAAAATTTAATTCTATTTCCCGCCGTTTATACTTGACACCAGTGTTGCCAACCGTACGATAATTATCGTATTTGTACGATAATTTGAGGTGCGGTACGATAAAAAATAATTAGGTAGTATCGTACGATTATTTCACTACTACGTACGATATTTTTTGAATTCATACGATAATTTTGAAAGACATTTTCATTTGATGTATCCGAAATCAATATTGGTTTGCTAAAGAAGTTCCTACTCGTCTTCGGAAGATGGAACCTCGGCACAGGCGAAAAAGTTACGCGAAATCTTAATTACTAACATAACGTTCAAGCTCGCGGTGCTGAATAGGCCGGCTGGTCCATGTGGATGACCCCTATACAGACGCGTAATTAGATTAGAAATTTTGCGCTGCCTCAGGCCAATTAACATATTTTGCCGCCCCGTCAAGCAGAGGCGGACTTTTTTATTATCTTTTTTACAGGTTAACATCTAATTATACTTCAAATTCTATATGAAAGATGATTTTTTAAAGTTATTTTAGAAAAAAAAATCAACTGCCTAAAACAGAATGTTGATACTAAGTAATATTAGGTATACTCTTTGGGTTAAACGCGTTCAAATTGAGAAAGCGAGCAAATGCTTTTTATTATTTTGTCTGTTAAAATCTTTTTAAAATTTAAATCCTGAAAAACTGTTGTTCTTTAGGAAAAAAACAATAAAACCACTAGCCTAAAACAGAAAATGCGAACCTATGGCACGCGTGCCATCGAATCCTCGAACCTATTTTTTTAAAGCATGCGACACAATATATTGGGCAAGTCACTGATCACAAAATTTTGTAATTATGTACGATGAAAAAAGCGTAAAATAGGCATTATAATTATGACAAACCTAACTTAATAAGTTTTTTTTTGTCATCTATTTTACAACATCAGAAATTACGCAAATTTTATTTTAATTTGAATTACAAAATCATCATATTTTCAGTCTTTTAGGGTTTAAAGTTTGAACAGATTTTAAAACCTATTTAATAGGAAAAAATTTTGCTCGCTCGCTTCGCTCGCTCGCGTTTACCATGAAGAACACATATTATTTAGTACCGATATTCTGTTTTAACCGGTTGATTTTATGGTATTTTGCTGAAATTCTCCGTTATTTACTTGTTGTTTTAGTTAAACGTTTGAACAGATTTTAACCTGTAAAATGGCAAAAAAACTTACTCGTGAAAAAAAATTAGGGCCCATAACCCATTAATGTGCCCAGAGCTTCTAATAGGTTAAAGACCAGTACGTATTTAACAGTAAGTCATTTTATTTCCTTGAACCCCCCCCCCCCCCCCTCCCCGCAACTAAAACCTGGCTACGCCCGTGTTTTACAAAAATTAAGATAAACATGAATGTACGATAATTGTACGATAATTTTGATCCCAAAATCCGATAATTTTGATTGAAAGAGTTGGCAACACTGCTTGACACTGGCAAATGGTGATATAAAAAAGAAGAAGAACGAGAAATAAATAATAAACATTTTTGTTGATGCACAATAATTGCACAAATGATAATATTAGTACGGTCTACTGTTTTTAAATGTTCATAAATTAAAATGGATTACAAAGATCGCTGTAGAGCATGTTTAGGTATTGAAAAGGAAATGCGTCACATACACAGTGTCGTTACTATTAGTGGTGATGAGGTTCGGTTATCAGATATCTTACAAAGTTTTTATAACTACACTGTAAGTACAAGTAGTTACAGTAGTAATCGTTATTCGTATGTTTTTGCTTACTTTATTCAAGTGCCTGTTATAAAAAAAACCCTCGCTTCACAGATATTGGAAAACGAACAGGAAATGTTTCCATTCTCCTTGTGCATTAACTGTGTCCATCAATTAACAATCACATACTCCTTCAAGAAACTTATAGACTCTACCACAAAGACTTTAACAGAGAGCTGTAAAATCATTGAATCGACCCATGAAAATGAAGATTGCAATATTGACTATGAAAATCAGGATGTAGAAGAATTTTCAAATCAAGATAAAATTATTTATAATTGTGATGGAAACAATAAGGTAGAGAGTATTTTATTATTTTGTGTTGAGTGTAAAGCTGAATTCCATTCAGTAATATCATTAAGAGCACATTGTATCAACACACATGAAGTAAGGTTATCGGTTGGCAGAGATTGTGAATATTGCAATGAAAAATTTGAAGACTTTCGCTCCCTTGTACTGCACAGAAAGTTGCATTTAAAACCTTATATTTGTGAAAACTGCTGGAAAGGTTTTTACAATGTAGATTTCTTAAACAACCACTCTTGTCAACCAAGTAAAGATAAAAAGGATGAAAAATCTGAAAAGGTGCTAAGACAATGCGACCAATGTGGGAAGTCTTATCCTCCAGGCTACATCAAGATTCACATCCTCACACACAGTAGTGATAGAGGGTATAGCTGTAAATATTGTCCAAAAAAGTTTAAAGTTCCAAGTAGTTTGAATTCCCATGTTCTTTGGAATCATAAAAGAACTAGGAACTATAAATGTGAAGAATGTAATGCTACTTTCATTACATCCAGTTCGAGGAGTTCACATATAAGAAAAAATCATTTAAAAGAAAAGAAGTATGGATGTGAAAGTTGTGGCAAAAGATTTTTCTCCAAGTCTGAGCTTCAAAGACATTCATTAACCCACACAGGCGTTAAGAACTTCCACTGTCATTTATGTGATAAGTCATATCAAACTAGACATGGCTTAAATGTACATCTGAAATCCCATGCACAGATAAATATGAACATTTTAAACTTATAAAATAGCTTGGCAAGTATAATATAAATATTATGTATTTTGCTTAGCTTTATCCCACCTATTTAAAAGAATAAAAATTATAAATTCACTTTTAGCTGCTATTTAGCTTAAGATAGATTAAAACATTGAGAGGCTGTCAACTTCCTGCAAGCTTTCTGAAATGGTTGCCTATAGCTGTAGATTCCTAATTTAATGGGAAGCTTTTTATCTAATATAGAAAGCAATTTGGTAGTTTGTATTAATACTCAATAAGATTATATCGTCAGTATTATTTAATTATACATTTTTTGCTATCAGTTATTGTATACTTTAGAGCTTTTTTATTTTTATTCCTTGATTGCAAGTAAGGAAGAGACTCATTTTGTGGTTTCTAGTCTAAACCAGTAAAGTTATGTTTTAATTACATAAAAATTGTAGTTAAATAAAAAGGTTAAAAATTTGGTGGTATAAAAACAGAATAGTTTAATAAGACAATTTATTGAATACCAAAAGAAACATTTACAATAATAAGGAAAGATATTAGAATGTGCAAGTGTACCTAATTATTAGTGTGAAATAATTAAGTAATGTAAATAGTAACTTATTTATCTAACAAATACAGTTTTTTTTACAAATTAAAATAAATTGTCATCTTATAAAAATCTTTAAACAAGTTTAACATAGAACTCCATATGACCAAACTGATATAAGATATTACAGAAATTTAAGTTTCCTTCACTGTAAAAACACTGTGCCAAACTAGAAAATTAATTTAGTAGTTCCCAGTACCAGCTACTACTAAAATTTCAAATGTTATTAGGTACTAGTTATGATGAATTGTCATTTACTTTTTATTTGTTTGGCATTTTCAAACTACTGGTTCTAAAAAAACAATAAACAAAGCATAAAAATGGAGAAAAGTTCAGTTTCCATAGATTGATTTATTTATTGTATCAATATACTTTTAATACAGAACATCCAGAATGAGTTTTGGATCACATTTGTACGCAGCGCACTGTATCTAAAACCATGGCGACCCCCCCCCCCCCCGTTTCTTTTTACTTTACTATTTACACTAACAAAACAATCACGTTATTATGTTACGACAATCAGGTATTCAATAAAAAAAAGTTAGGTAAAATATTCCATTATACTGTTACAACATAATTTGTGTGGATAGCCACTCCAATTTGGAGTAGTCGTGACGGCTTCACTTTCAAGCATGATTACAGTTTCTGGATGTTCTGTATTCTGTGACTTTTAATAATCTAGAAGAAAATGCTTTATACTGTAGCTGTTATAAGAATCCGCCTTTTTACAAAATAAATTATTATTTTAACTCAAGACCTTGTAAATTATAAAAATACAGTAATTCCTTTCAAACTAATAACAGTTATCACTTTAATCCTGTAATTTTATTACAAGATTAATGTGATTGTAGAGGTTGGTCAATGGTAAACATTTCTATATAACTTTTTCACTAATACACAAGTGGGTATTCTATTTCATTTCTGTTATTAATTTACAATTATTGTAATATATTAATAAGTTACATTGAACTAAAACGGGTCAGGATTCCTAATAAACTATTGAAATACTTAAGAATCTACTTAACTTCTACCCCCTTAATCATTATTAATAAAAATATTTAAACCACAGATACATAATCCATGTTGCTGTCTTCTATAATAATAATATCTATGGACGCTTTACACCACTTCATCTGGTCGCGTGATAAGTTCTCGAAGAACTTGTGTTACCTATGGGTACCAGACAATGGAAATATATTTAATACTTTTATACTATACACATATTTAAGATTTTTCTTATCTGTTACACATCCATAACCCAGAAACACAGAAAACTTTTTGTTTCTTCGGCGGGATTGGAACCCGCGACCCGGGCTTGAGCACCAACACGCTCAACCACTGAGCCACAGAGATCGTCTATCGTGTCGTTCTATCAAGTAGTTTTTCCAACGTTTACGACAAAGACAGTATCCGTGGTGTAAGTATATTTATTAATAAAGGGGCTATAGTCTATACAATAAAATATCTATAAAAATATAAAAGTATCACTTTATAACCCAATCAATACAAGACAGGGACTTAGGCAAGAAGGGCCCACATAGTTTGCGTCACTATAGATATCTGTATCCCGTTATATTCGAGAGAAACCTGCAAGGGAACATATTATTTTTCGTTAGATTAGAAATATATAGTAAAGAATCTTTCGACATGTTTTTACAATCTCGTTAGTTATTTTACAATCTAACGGTTTTTACAATTTTACGGTGACATAATATTATATATACTGGGTGATTTTTCGGTTCGAGAGGAACAGATTATAAATAGGAACATGAAATAGAGTACTATGGCATACTTGATTAAGTACTTTTTTTCCTTTTTTTCTAACTTAGTGAAAATTTGTTTTACAACATCGCACTATTAGTATACGTAATTTAAAATCATTATTTACTAATTTATACATTTAAAAAGTATTTCAGAAAATTTTTAAAATATAATAATTACAAAATACAATCATAACTGTCACCCTATTGACCCCTGTTAACTCCTATGATGTTGCGGCCTTGCGCGTGATTTGATCGTACAGCGGCGCTCGTAGCGTGACGCGTGGTGATACGTCGCCCCGCAATAGGGTGTCCTAAATTCATGATTTTTTTTTAGATTTTCCAACTTTCAAATACTTGAGCTTTGACACAAATGCTTTTGCAAATGTATTATATTTTTATAGAAAATATGCCGTGTTTCTCTCGAATCATGATATAAAATCACCCAGTATTATACAGGATTATTTTTTCACCAGTACAATAAATCAACATATCTACGTAATTGATGTCAAAAACAAAAAATACTAGCGATTTTTGTTACTACCCCTTTGGAACAAAAAAACAAAATTATCAATCCCCGAACTTATCCGCTAAACTAATACAAAATGTGGATGCATTACGCATCTATCGATGCTTTGTTGCCAACTCGTGCGCTGCCCGGCCGATCGCTTACCCCACCCCGCCGCCCCCTACCTCATACCGCACCCGTTGACGCCTTGTAGTTAGTGAGCCCATGCGGTATTAGATTGGTTATAGGATAAATTAATTGAAATGGAAAAAAAATATTCTTTTTTATTTGTGAAATGTACTCTATTATCGATACCAATGACGTGGTAAAATTTATTGTACCGATGAAAAAGTATTCCTGTATACAGTACAATCTCACTAAACAGTATAAAAAACTAGAGGGTGCCGGATCATTGGAATGTTCGCATTATTGGATTATATAGAAAAATCATAGTGAATAAAATAAATTATTCACAAAGAGAATATAATATTATGTATTAATGTTCTAAACATTTTTTTATAATAGTAGGTAACATAATTTACTTACTAATTAATCACATAGTTTTAAGACGACAGAGCGCATATGCTGTGCGTGGGAGGGGGCGACGGAGGCGCGGGCGGAAGGTGCCGGATTATTGGACGTATCGGCCTAGGGCCAGGCCACACGGTGCGGTACGGCTGCGGCGCGGCGCCTGAGCGGTATCGCAACAGGTCTCTTACATATAAAAATGTATGGTATGCCACACGGCGCGTCCGGCGCCGCACCGCAAGCGCACCGGACAGCGGCGCGAGGCAGATGAGGCGGGGAGGGGTGCAAGCAGTGCGGTGCCGCGGCGGCACCGCTCAGTTGTATGTACGGCGTAGGGAGAAGTATACGCTCGTTAGAATCAACGTATAATTACGTGATACGATACCTATTATACAAAAAAATTAATTTCCATTGTTTATTGTAGACTGTCGTCAACAGGGCAAGCCATTAGCCAAGTCAACCCTGTTGCGGTGCCGCAGCGGCGCCGTAAGAACATTGCGACGCCGCACTGCTCGTTTGGCCGCCAGTGCGGTGCGGAGTATTGCGGTGCGGTGCGGCGCCGCGCCGTGTGGCCTCACGCCTACTGAAGTGCCGGATTAGTGAGATTGTACTGTACTGGTAAAAAAGTGCATGTGAAGGTGACATCAAAAAAACCGGCTAGTTCCATACAAAATGGCAAAAAACGGCCAAGTGCGAGTCGGAATCACGTATGCAGGGTTCTGTGCCATTATGTATGTATACTATTATTATTATTATCAAGCACTAGTAATAATATCGAGCAAGAAAGCTACTAAATTAATCATTGATTTAATAATTTCACTATGTATGTAACACATATACATTGCTTTTTTTTTTCAAGAGAATACTACAGAATTTTTCAAGAGAATATATATAACTCAATATTCAGTAAATATTTCAATATTTCAAAAGTCTACCTGTTGCCATTACTAATACAGAGCAAAAAAAATCACGTTTATTGCACGGAAGTCCTTAAATGTTGTTTTTTTTTCTGTTTTGAGAAAATTGTTGCTATAGCAGCAACAGGAATTCATCATATTATGTGTAAATTTGAACTGTCTAGCTATTACGATTCACAAGATCCTGGTGTCATACAAACGGACGAACAGCAAAGTGTCAGTAACAGGGTCCCGTTCTTTCCTTAAGAAAATGGAACTCTAAAACACATTTGTTGTAAGTATTAAATATATTAAAAATCAAAGTCGTGTCATATCGACAATTCCAGGAACCGAGCATTCGAAAACGCAGCATAGCGCCGAAAGTTTTCTCATTAGAAAAGTTTGTCGGACTCATCGCAAAAAAGGCACTCACAAAGTTTTACATTTGTATGTGTCAAAAAAATGTATGGTCCTTGTACTGGGGACTATCATTTTTCGGTTTAAATAAAATAAGTCTTGACAGATGGCTGGTAACAAAGTGATCTTATAAGGGTTCCGTTTTTTTTCCTTTTGAGGCACACAACCCTAAAAACTTACTAACCTAATTTGTAATTGACTGGACATTGGTTAATGGCATATGAAGGGTACACGAAAAAAAGGGTCTAACCGATATATTTGTCCAAATCAAACCAACAATGGTAGTTGGTAGATTTTGAACGGGCCTTTAGTATGCCGTGTTCAAAACAAACTAAAAGGGGCTGGTAACCAGCCGCTGGTTTCCTGTTATATGGGCATGAGAAAACCATCTACGAAGCTCAGGATAATATAGTCTGAAACCTTTTATAACTTTTTCTTAAAATAACAAATGTCAATTAGCCCCTTTCTTTTCCTGTACTGATAGAGTTTAAACGGGTTTTTAGTATGCCGTGTTCAAATCAAACTAAAATGGGCTGGTTTCTTTTTATATGGGCGTAAGAAAATCATCTATGAAACTCAAGATAGTCTGAAACCTTTAAATAGCGTTTCCTCGAAATAACATAAATGTCGATGAGCCCCTTTTTTTCGTGTACCCTTCACATGTAACATAATATTCAATTTTGAAGATAGACTATTAGACTAGCTACTAACTATGCTCCTGTATAGTCTAAGTCCTGGAAACATAATCTGCAGAATATAACTTCAATTCAATCATTTTCAAGTATGTTTGTAATTACAATCGCTGAAGTGGGATACTATTTATTAGACATAAAACAATAATTAAAACAAATGAATAAGATAGAAACTTGTAAGTTTCCATGCTGATAGATCATGCTAAAAAAATAACTCTTTAGGAAAATTATGTTAAGCAAAGTTATTAAAAGAAAACCTATTTCGCGTTGATAGTTATGAGAACCCTCCTTTGACATGTCCTGGTATGCTCTTGGTTAGGTTTTTAAATGCCGTTTCAATATTCAACAGTTAGATACTAAAATCCAAAATCGCACCACATACTAAATATGTAATTAATATAAGTAATCTACTACTAAATATTTCAAGTACTTTCCAAACTTCATAGTAAAAATTGGCATGAAAATAGTATTATTTTGGTACTTATGCATCAAAAACTCACTATATTAAACAGTGCATAGTTTGAGAACTACTTTTCAAGCTTTTAGGTATAAAAATAAATACGTGCAACGTCAACTTAGCACTAAACTACATATAACATGCCTTAAAAGTTCATATCTAAGCCAATCTGATACATAACTTCCTCTGTATCTTGACTGTCGAGCTCCGACTTGGTGTTGCCATTCTGAGTGTCGGGATCGTCGGGTTCGCTCGGTGGGCCTAGTACGGTGGGTATACCCAGGATGATCCGAATAGTATCTGGGATGTTCTGTGCGGCAACAATCTGATGGTACACTCCTTCTGCTGTACTCAATATTTTCTCGACATCCAGCCTCATTGACAAATCATTTACATGCTGAAATAAAATTAATTCAAACTTAGGCCTTTACATCTGTTAATGGATGATTTATACAGTATTCTCCGAGCGAAGTAACCACTTGAAATACTGTAGTGCCTGGGACAGTTGGTTTTTAAATGTTGTGTGGTTGCCCAAGCACATACGGCATTCTCACAACATAGTCAGCCTAGTCCAGAGGAATGAACTGGTATTTCTTTCACCGTAAGAGCGTCCGTATAATGTACTTGAGATCTGAAAAGTCTCATTGGTACACGCCACAACGTGAGATTCGAACCTGCCATCTCTCAAGTGCGAACCAAACTGTCTACCCACTAGGCCACGGAGCTCAATAATATTCAAGTACTGCATTAAATTATTGAAAAATCATAAACATTGTTGCTTGTTTTCATAGCACACTTTCTATTGTCGAATGTGTTCATAATTAAACTGTTATTATAATAGTACATTACGATACTCGTGACCTAAGTTACCTATTACTAGGAGCGAGGGTGCTAAACGCCGTGCAGTAATAAACAACTTAGGCCACAAGTATATATACTATTTTATAGCAAGTGTGACATAAACCCGCACTTTACGCACGAAGCGTGCGTAAAGTGCGCGTTTAGATCACACCGTGCTATAAACATAATATTATTATTTGGTTATTAAAAGGGATTATTAATGCTAAGATCTACCTTTAAAACTTCGTTGAATCCATAATCTCGATTTATTATTGTTTCTTGCTCCATGTCCAGTATGGCAACACAAACAAGTAAGTGGAAGTTAGCACATGGCAACCCCGTCCATAGAACTTCCCAGAGCCTTAAAAAGCATACAGTAATTTTAAGAATTTATATAATATCATAATAAAATCTATTAAAATGCGTTATTTGACACAGATTCGGTAACTTCTGTGGGGCATTACTTTATTGACAGGTAAATACGTGACATTTAAATTGGTAGCATTATAGGCTTCTATTGTTATCTTTTTTTACGATTAGATTAGATCGGATCAGAATATGGAGTGAAAGGGTCTTAACGCCACTTTTCACTTAAGAAATAATAATTTTTACTTTGTAACTAGGAAACTAACCTCATAATATCGCGCAAACAAAATTCTCGCTTGAACCACACAAGCAGCCAGCGGAAACAGAAGTACATGTTGTGCGCGTCCTTGGCCGCCAGATGTCGCGCCAACGCCGGGCTCACCAGCTCCAGGAGCTGCTGCAGTTGGTGCAGCTGCTGCTTCATGCCAGCCTGGTCGATGTCAAAGTTGTATTCCTGAAAAGAAGGTAAAAATTATAAATTTAAAAATTCTTTATCGACACAAAAAATTTGCATATAATTATGTATCTGAAGACCTGTATTGCAGAGGCCAGTAAATAAATTACAGCAGTTCGCATAAGGTACTAGTAAGTTAACTTACTAGTACCTTATGCGAACTGTAATTAATAATTAATAAATTGTACATTGTAATTAATTACAATGTAATGAATATCTCTCAAGTTTGCCCAAATATAACTCATTGCCAAGGCAACAGAGGTGGATTAAACATTGAGAGCGCCGTAGGCAACCATGTCATCGGCGCCCCAGGAGGGGGGGGGGGGGTGATCGCCCTCGGCCTGACCGGGCATACCACCTGGCTTAGTCGGAGCGCCCCTGTGTTTGCCTTTAGGATATTCCGTCACTGCAAGCCAATAAACAACTTCTACAACGAAAGATATTGCAGGCTATGTGAACATGGTTGCTATAAAGTAGTAGAAACGTCGAAATCGTCGAAAATCAATGAATGAATTTGCTATAAAATCTGTAAAAGTAGTTTTATTTGCAATGCAATTAATAGATATTCATTATTGATTATAAAAAGTTTTCAAATCTTGACATTAGAATGTTTACTTACTATCTTCTCCATAAATCCAACAAAGCACCAGAAGCTATCCACCTCATTGCCCATTAGTATCAACAATGGTGCGAGAATATCACTCATGCCCTGGACATATCCCAAGTCAAAGTTGTACATGACATACGTCATCAAAATATCCTCAAGGACAATTAAATTTGGATTGTTGTCTCCTGCAAAAAACTCGTGTGTCCTGTCTGTTCTATTTACGTCCTTTTCTACTAAACTCTTTCGGTCTCTGTAATCACTGAACCTCGATTCTTGGCCTTCAGTCATTGATCTCCATTGAAGCTTCATTGAGTAATATTCTTCTGTTTTCTTTTTATGAAGAGCTTTAAGTTCTGCATTTGTCATTTTCCATGGATAATATCCAAGCAGATACTTCCAAACTGAATGTCTTATTGAATGTGCAACACCCTGGATGTTTTTTATTTAATTTTAGTAAACTGTATTAAAATATTATAGTACTTTTTTATCACTATAAAATATATTTGAATAATTCTTACCCCTCTAAAAATAAGTTGTTTGACACCGTCTACTTCTGTAATACTTCCATTAGTGTCTGTTAGACCCTCCCACTTCTCTGTTGACAATGGTGAACCTCTGTAATGATAAATTAGTTATCAATGAAAAAGTGAAAAATATATTTATGAATAAAAAAGTACTACAAAGCACAGTAATATTTATAATTATATTCATATGTAGAGAAACTAGAACAAAACTATGGAACAAAATATATTTTATGAATAAAAAAGTGATTTCAGTAAAGTAAATAAAGGGTTTGAGTTTCCTAATCATAACAATGACTAGAAATACTAAATACTAGCTTTTTCCTGCGGCTCCACCCGTGTAAGTACAGTATCCCACTCTGTACTTTTTCAGGATAAAAAGTAGCCTATGTTTGAATCCAGAGCCTACACTACTACTATAGCAAATTTCATTGAGATGCTTTCAGTACTTTTTGCATAAAAGACTAACATACATCCATCCATCCTCACAAACTTCCACATTTATAACGATAGTAGAGTTATGGATAAGGAATAGCAATAACAAAGTTACGATTTTATTTATTACCTGGGTATTGATGGCCTAGGAGGCAAGGTTGGTTTTACACTCACTACTTCATATTCTTCGCTTATTCGAGTAACTGCAGTGGGGTCACCCAAGGCACTCTTTGTTAAAAGATCTGTCACCTCTTCTGACACATCACTCCTACCATTTGTTGCCTCATTTCCATAGTAAACTGGAAGTTTTTACAGTTACATATAAAGTAAAATTTAAATAAAAAAAAATCATTCCAAACTACTCTACTGAGAAAATTAAATAAATATTGTGAATGATCATGACTAAAATTGTGGGGTATAATATTAAATTTATATGTTCAAAAGCAATAATTTTATTAATTACATATCTTACTTATTAACATAATAAAATATTAAAGAAAAAGAAGCACAAACTTAAAATGATTTATTATTAATTTTTGCCAATTTATAATTTAGTAAAATTTCAAAAATACATACCAATGTCTGATAATTTTGAGAAAGCTTCCATTGTAGTGGCATATGGTCTTTCTTTAAAGTTTGATACTAAATTCCAAACAACATCAGTAGGATTTTCAGTATATATGTCAAGCTCAGCAAAAGATCGGTTCAAAACCTGGGACTCGTTATTTTGTTCGACAACCAAATATGTATTTCTATCATGTCTCGCCTTTGCAGTTTTTACATGACTTTTTAAGTTACCAACAAAAATCTCTGCATTACCATGTTGAAAATAAAAAGTACTATGCCAAGTGCCTTGTTTCATGGACATTTGCATCTGTTGGAAATTCCTAGACACTTTAAAGGACTTGAGTTGATCTAACGGTATTCGAATAACCCGTGCCCGAGCAGCTGCATAATCTGATGTCATGTTGCCACTTAAAGTTCTTTGGCGGCGTCCTAGCAAAATCAATTTATTTTCATAAAAAAAGACATTATGAAGATATTGTAATATTATTCAGATACCTTCTAAAACTATGTGAACTAGAAAAATATATATTGATGGTCAAACAAATCTCTATCAAAATAAATAAAATTTAATTTAATTTCAGATTGTTTCTTACCAATTGTATTTACAACAGCCCATTCTTGATCTTGTATATCGGAGTCAATTGTTATCAAGTCATTTGGCCTCCACTCAACAGCTTTTGTATCATCAGGATTTTGTACAATGCAAAGCATTCCCACCGAATTGAGATCGCTTGTTGGTCTACCCACACAGGCCTTGAGAAGCACACCATCTTGTGTAAAAACATCCTTAAACGAAAGTATATATCACATATTGAAATCTTTAATTGAACTTTTCAATAAACTATAGTTAATAATCATGAGATTTTATATGACGCAATAGTAAACAGAGAATAATTAAACAAATAATTTAATTGCTTAATTAACAGGAAAAAAGTTGTTTAAATACAAATATATTCCACTAATCTAATTCGTATTATATTTACGTATTATTTACCTTATTTTGCTCCGAGATATCTTCTGATGAATTTGACATATTAACAGTGAGATATCGAAACAAAGGACAACAAAAACAAGTAAAACTGTGGTAAACAACTTCACGGCAAATGTATGTTCTTAATATTACATTTGCTAAACTGTGATCTCGACATTTTTATTATATTTATACCTTAATTTTAAATAATTTTTGATCAAAAACAATATTAATTTTAATATTTTTATTGACCATTGCCCACCAAAACAAAAAACAGAAGTGACAAGTGACAACTCACAAGCGGTGTTGCCACCTTGCAGAAAACTTTTTCACTAGTTTTGTCCATGTTTTGTCACGAAGTATCTTAGATCTTATACTACGGGATACGCCTTACATGAGCTTTCCCCTCTGCCGAGGTATAAGATTTTTGAATCTAATGCGTTCATAAAAACTATTTGCGTAATCGATTTTAATCATTATGTGCATCGGTATAGCATCGAAAGGACGTCCGAAATGCTCCGCTAAAAATGCCGATTTGTGCTCTTATGTCCTGTAAAAACAAGTCCAACACGTCGAATCTTAAAAAAGATGGAATAACCTTTCATTTATGAGTATTTTTTTATTTAATTATTGTATATTTCTATTTAAATGTAATTTCGTAAAAATCGACGATGTATCGAATAGCAGTGTACACGAGACAGATAATCGTAGAATATTCGATTGTGGCGTACCCCCACGAGGCTCGCACTCGTTGTTGTTAGATATAGAATTTTAGTCTTTATTTCCTATGTAATAGATTCGAATTTTACTATGGCACTTAATTCTCGAAACATGGCGGAACTTTTTTATTACTTTTTGAGTGACGTGACAATCACTAGAATAACAATGTCGATAAAATTATTTTTTTTCTTGGTATACTAATTTTATATTTTGTGATGTAAAAATATTGGATTGCTTTTACACTTTATACGACAGATCAAGCAAGGAGTATAAAGTGTGCATGTATGTACGTGATGTTTATTATTTACCCCACCGCAACTTGAAAGGCTGAACAGGTTATTTGGATGTTTGAAATATGGACTAGGGTATCGTTATAAAATCAAGATGTTCCCAGCCAGAGGGACACAAGTATTCCTTGTTTGAAGCGCAGTTCATTTTTAGGGTTCCGTAATACTTGAGGAACGCTTATAGTTTCGCTCTGTCCGTCCGTCTGTCTGCCTGTCCGCGCTTCTACCGTTAGCCTAAGTATGAATATAAATGGATGAAATTTGGTACATTCATAAATCACAGATTAGTAATCTGAAGGTTATAGCCTCTAGAGTAGACTGTCCCATTCAAAGGCATTGGGTAGAGATAGGCATTGGCATAACAAAATAAAATAAAATTTATGTACGTTTACTAACATAGGTTTAAGCTAATAGTTACTAACAAAGCTATGGACAAAACTAGTCTGAAATAAAGATTTATTTATTTATTTATTATTTAATAGGTAGCTAGATCATATATTGTGTATAGATCTCGGATTTATAATTTTAGTACCTGGGTGACTGTTTATTGTAATATGGTGGTGTTGAGGTGATAATCTACATAAACTTAAAAAGTAAAATGTGAACTGACAATTATTATTATTTACAATCGATTTCTGTGTAGATCAGGTGTTTGATCTCAAACATTAACTACATTTTTTTAAACTTGTCTAAAAACAATAAAAAATAAAAAAAATACTTATAAATATATAAACTTGAACATATAAAAAAAACAAAAGTAAGGCACCGAGCAGGTTTCGAACCCGTAGCACTCGTTTCTTGCCTTTGGCGTCTTAACCCGCTGGACCAAACGAACTGCGAACAGCGGCCGGCAGGACGAAATTAGCGACCATATTCTGCGTGGAAAGAAAAACATTTCCCAAACATAAGATTAATCTAGATCGATTGTGTACCCCCGAAAACCCCCATATACCAAATTTCAGCGAAATCGTTAGAGCCGTTTCCAAGATCACGGTTATATACATATAAATAAATATACAAGAATTGCTCGTTTAAACGTATAAGATATTCTAGGTGTGGCTCTCCATGCATGTGAAGTGCGGATGAACTTTTTTTTTCTTTCTATCCCATCGTGTGGGGTATCGTTTAATAGGTATTTTAAAATAAAGACAAGGTTTCATACATAACTTTTTTATAAAGTCAACCATTTTCGAGTAATCGGCCTCCAAAGTGATTTATAAGTTGGTCCCCTCTAGCATTTCTAAACTATAAGACTTAAAAACTTACAATTTTCTATGCTGATAGATTATGCTAATAACTCTTTAGGAAAAATATTTTGAACCAAATCAGACAGTAACTTTTGAAGTAATTTGAAAAAATATTACGCGTTTATAGTTACGGAACCCTCCTTAGACGTGTCTTGATATATTCTTGATTAGGTTAGGTTATTTTTTGGTTTGATGTTTGCAAAAAAGGAGAGTTGTATGTTTAGTGTTCATAATAATATCTACGTATGTGAGTATTAGCGTATGTATGTGCGTATGTGCAGTCTATAGTATACGTAGAAGCTATGGCGGTTTTAAAAAGCTTCACATAGATAAGTGGTAAATACAGCCTATAGGTACGCGTTAAGTTTGCAGTGAGTCATCAGTGCAAATGTCTAGAAAGCAATGACGCTTAGCTCGTGTTCACGTTTGACAATAAAGGTAAGCCAGTTTAACATTTGTAAATTGTACTGACGACTCACTGCAAACTTAACGTGAATAGACTGTATTTACTACTTATGTATGTGAAGTTTTCTATTGCTGCCATAACTTTTACGTGTAATATAATATAATATGTATATCGGAATTATTCGGAATGGTTTTATTTCAACAAAATACATTATTTTCAAATATCGAAGATGTGACCAATACAAATTCATATAGACAATATATTGATATAATTTGTATTGGTAACATCACTTAGCATGCAAGTGTATTAGTGCGTACGCTACACTGTTATATTAGCGCGAGTCTTATTTGTGTGAAATAAATAAGCTAGTGTTGCAGTTTTATAAATGTGTGAGTTTGTAACGATTACAATATTTTTGTGAATGTGTGATTTTGTTTTCATTGTGGGAGTTACCCTCCCCGCACCAAAATTGGCAGAAAGTTTTGTTTGAAAATTTCCCCGCGTGCCTGATCCTGTAGTATATAATCTAAGCGAAGTATAGATAACAAGGAGTCCGAACCATAGAGTATAGTCCGAACGGTATAGGCTTTTTCATGAAGCATAGATACCAGGAGTCCGAACGGTATAGGCTTTTTAATAATAATTATGTACACAAAAATAGGACCAGATCTTAGTTCTCTTTTCTGCCGCTAGGCGTGCGAGACCGACGAGTACCGCGTGTTGCCAATACTATTATACCGAGTGTTGCCAATACTATTATTTATTACAATTATTTTTAAATTACCGTTAGACAATTACCGTGTTTTACGGTATCTGTTTTTCGAGAACAGTTTCTAAGAATTTCCTAAAACTTTTATTTAATAAGATTTCAATCTTTCCAGAGCTGTCAATAGCAACTTTAAACTTCCCGCGTAATTTCAAACGAGTGCATGTCGGACCGTCGCGCGCTCTACCGGCAAAAATCTGTCCCCGTAATTGAGACCATTATTTTAACATTACGTTCGGACTCCTTGTTATCTATACTTCGTGGGCTTTTTAATAGTTTTCTCTGTCTACGCTTTTTAATAATAATTATGTACACAATAGTAGGACCAGATCTTAGTTCTCTTTTCTGCCGCTAGGCTAGCGAGACCGACGAGTACCGAGTGTTGCCAATACTATTATACCGAGTGTTGCCAATACTATTATTTATTACAATTATTTTTAAATTACCGTTAGGCAATTACCGTGTTCTACGGTATCTATTTTTCGAGAACAGTTTCTAAGAATTTCCTAAAACTTTTATTATATAATAAGATTTCAATCTTTCCAGAGCTGTCAATAGCAACTTTAAACTTCCCGCGTAATTTCAAACGAGTGAATGTCGAACCGTCGCGCGCTCTACCGGCAAAAATCTGTCCCCGTAATTGAGAACATTATTTTAACATTACGTTCCGACTCCTTGTTATCTATACTTCGTGAGTTTTGTTTTGAAATATCACCAGACTATGGGATAAAATAATTTATAATGGAAAACAATAAGGAATGGACTTAGTACTTACAACTGGAGAGAAAAATCCGAATTTTATACTTGCTAAAAATAACTGTATTCCAAGATAATAGGTCACAATGCACGTATCATAGAGGCAAATTCGAGCCGAGCGAGATAGCCAGAAGGGAGGCCGTGTGTCTGGTTCTTGAATAGATTTAGTATACAGGGTGCAATTAGACCTACCGGCCAAATTTTTTTTAGGGCTTAGGTATCAGTAGGAGAGTCCATTTAAACAAAAAAATAGGGTGTCAATTTTTTTACAGTAACATATTTTATCCCAATCAAATTCCTTGCAGAATGGTCATTTCGTACCTACGAATTACGATAGCGCTATTTATGCGCCGGGCGGTCTGTCGCCATGGTAACGCGGGGTGGTGCCAGGGAGGCGCGGGTGGCATGCGCTTGCGCGGCCGGTCCGTGCCGGTTACCTATTTAGTTTGTCGCCGTCACAGAACACTATTACTGGTCGCCGTCCGCCGCGCGCGTAATTAGAGTGTGTGACAATGTACTCTAACCGCGAATGTTATGAGATGGTGAGGTGCTACATTTTGAGTGGCGAAAGTTTACGCGGAGCCCAGAGACTGTACGAACAAGAAAGCCTTCCTCGTCTTCGTAACAGTGGATTCACGAATGCAGCTGTACCGAATCGCCAAACAATTTTGTCCGTTAACCAAAGACTCTTGGATTATGGGCAGTTCACAACACCTGCACACGCTCTAGGAGGAGGAAGGCCGAGTTTACCGATTGAACTCCAAGACGACATCTTGGAGTTCTTTGAAAGAGACCCACGAGCGAGTACCCGAGATGCCGCCCGCCGCTTTAACCTGAGTCGATTTGCGGTGTGGAAGTTATTAAACACTGTTAACTTACACCCATATCATTTCCAAAAGGTTCAGGCTTTAAACGAAGCAGACGCCGCATCCCGTCGCACTTTCTGCGAGTGGCTAATCGCACACCCTGACGCAGTTATTTTGTGGACAGATGAGTGCCTGTTTACGCGTGTGGGTTTGTACAACCAACACAACGAACATTGGCGGTCGTATCAAAACCCACACAAGATAAAAGAAAATTACCACCAAGTGCGTTTTAGTGCTAATGTGTGGGCCGGCATCGTTGGTGATAAAATACTGGGGCCTTATTACATCGAGGGGCGGCTGACCGGTATCACCTATCTACAAATGCTAGAAAACATTATTCCGGAGTTCATGGACGACGTGCCGCTCGCACTCATTCGCCATCCGCAGTTCTACTTCCAGCAGGATGGTGCACCGCCACATTACGCCGCCGCTGCGCGCTGTAAGAAATTATTTAAACCGCGAATACGGTGATCGCTGGATAGGTCGCGCGGGTCCTGTCCCATGGCCGCCTCGGTCACCAGACCTCACTCCATGTGATTTTTTTTTATGGGGTGAGATTAAGAGGCGAGTGTACATAGATGAGGTCCCAAGCCTCGAAGACCTAAAGTCGCGTATTGAACGTGCCTTTGACGAGGTTAAAAGTGACAGAGTTGTGCTCAACAAACTTAAAGACAATGTGCAAAAACGTGCTAGACTCTGCCTAGAGCGAAACGGTTTACAGTTTGAACAATTTTTAAAGTACTGTTGAGTGTAAATAAGGTAAATTATGTAAATAAGATTTAGAGGTGGGTGGTTTTGATTTTTAATTAGTTGTACATAAGGTGATTAAATTTTTTAAATACGCCTAAATGCAAAGGATGTGGTTTAGATTTATTATAATTTCTAAAGTGCTTATTATTCGTAATTATTTAGAAAGTTGTAATTTTTCCATTGTTTTAATGTGTATCAATTAATTTTATTTTAAACATACCTACCTCCTTTACATTTTGACGGTCCTAAGCCCGTTAAAGTATGAAGGGAAAATTTGCAACTTATGATAATAACAAGAATTATGGTTATCAATGAAATGCGTAAGCGGAATGGCGGCGCATGGCGCAGTGTCCATAATTGTGGTGTTTTTCAGGAAAACTTTCGGATGCTATTTCTCAACATTTTAGTACTGAGTGATTATAAAAGAAAAAATACGTATATTTTTATTTTTAACAAGGATCAATATATCGAAATTTGGCCGGTAGGTTTAATTGCACCCTGTATACTACTAGATCGGCAATACGAAAGAGATATAAATATAGACACTCATGTGTTAGAACGAGACAGAATGCCGAGACCACTCGTGTACATGCTAGCGGCCCAACGGCCAACGTCAGTTTTTCACAAATAAAATCCACAGAATTATTTATTTCACATGTAAGTACAACTGAAAGATTTATTTCTCTAAATGCTATGTTTTAGAACTCTGAAAAGGAAATGATGCAAAAATGAATAGATCATAATATCGCATTTTAATATATTCATGTTCTGAATGCATAGGAATTGAATTCAGCGAAATATCAAATACGTGAATTTCTTATTTAATTTTATATAGAGACTGTATGCACAGCATTAAAAGTCCTGTTCAAATACACGTTATGCTATCTACAGACACACAAATTTGGTACGGAGCGTACAGCGGACCATATCCGGAGACCAAATCCGGTGTCGCTAAACACGCACGGATTTGGTACGGTGCAGTGGATCGTAAAGCTCGACACTCGTGTGTTCGATTTTATACTCTATTGCATTAGCACAGAGTTCTATTTACAGTGCTGTTTTAAAACGACGACGATGATTCCCGCAATTCATTGATAACGGGCAGTGATACCAACACCTTAAAAAATATTTCTCCCCAAATTTTACCCCTGATTACTTATACCATTGACAGGTCTAAGAGATAATAAGCTAGAAAGAAAGGTTATGTGTTTAACATAATGACTTACGCGTGAATAACATAAAACTAACTTGTCTTAATCTGATTTCACACCCAATACATTTTCATATCCCTGGCTATATAAACACATTAAAATAATTTTTATTATTACATACAAATTGATTCATAAGGAGTAAACTCTAAACATCCTGTCCCTAGTAAACCCCCGTAAATATTTTCCCTAATTTTGGGAGGTACATCCCTAAGTTGGCAACACTGATACCGTAAGTACGCCCTAACCGCCGGACTGCTCTACACACGCACGGATTTGGTACGGAGCGGACCAGATCCGATGCGGACAACGGCGAACTCTTCGCCTTCTTCTTGTGTTCGACAGTTCGCCGGACTGCCCTACACACGCTCGGATCTGGTACGGAGCGTACCAGATCCGCTGTACGCTCCGTAACAAATTCATGTGTCTGTAGACCATTACACGCATACTAGTGTAAGAAAAGCTCAGCACAGAAAAGTGCTGGCAATCTATAAATGTCCCCGGTATAAAACAAATACAAATGTTTCATAATTATTCATGCTGGAAGTGAAAGGAGTTTATCCCCAAAGCATTGCTCATGTTTACTGGATTAAACAATTATTTTTAAACAAAAAATTAAACCGCCTTTTAAAGTAAAAATACATAAAAAAGAATAAAATAAAACTTATTTTCTAAATTATTCCCCTTTTAAATTTGGCTATTTCTCTACTCACTCTTCTTAATTTTGAAGTCGGTACCAGCAAATATGAACGTGAGTTCTATACTAATATCTACACTAATATTATAAAGAGGAAAACTTTGTTAGTATGTTTGTTTGTTTGTTTGTTTGTTTGTAATGAATAGGCTCAAAAAGTACTGGACCGATTTCAAAAATTCTTTCACCATTCGAAAGCTACATTATCCACGAGTAACATAGGCTAAATTTTATTTTGGAAAAAATAGGGTTCCGTAAGATATTTGGGTTTTTCGGACACAAGGTGTAAAAAATCAACAAGAAAAGTTACTTATTTTGCGTACACTGCCTAAACTATAAAAGATAGAACCATAAAATGTTCTAATTAATTGTAGATCTTATAAATATCTACAAAAAAGTCCGCGACACACTATACCTATCTATGTCGAGTGAGGCACAACAACCATTTTTTTATTTAGAAATCTTGAATTTTTTTTGGACTACATTTAAACGCGTTTATTTTACTCATGTTATTAATCCTTATCAAAATAAATTATTTCATCACTAAGTACAGTTTATGTAGATAATATTTGGTTTTTGAATGATTAAAATTGGACGTTTGGTTTTGAAGTTATGGCGAAATTAAAATATTACGACTTCTGCTGCACGGCCCGTTGCGAAG
This sequence comes from Glaucopsyche alexis, assembly GCA_905404095.1. Classification (NCBI taxonomy): domain Eukaryota; kingdom Metazoa; phylum Arthropoda; class Insecta; order Lepidoptera; family Lycaenidae; genus Glaucopsyche; species Glaucopsyche alexis. The sequence continues at coordinate 17,753,257 of FR990047.1, read as the reverse complement.
TGGGCATCACCAAGGCGGGGTGCGCGTGCGGGTTAATGTTTAGTTTAGTTTAGTTAAATACTTAGTTTAGTTATTTTATAAACATCAAATTGATAATATCTTAAAATATAATACATTATAATATCTATACATCTATACAGTTAAATACAATTTAAGTGTCTGTTTGTAACTTCAAATTAACAGCTTTTTACATAATGAATCTGAAAGTATATTCGGTACTTACAATAAAATACATTTTTTTTTAATTTTTGTCTGTCCGTCTGTCTGTCTGTAAGTCGGTCTGTCTGTCTGTTTGTTCCGACTAATCTCTGAAACGGCTGGACCAATTTTCACGGGACTTTCACTAGCAGATAGCTGATGTTATAGGGTACATAGGCTACTTTTATTTTAGGGTTCCGTTTAAAAAAATAGGATTCCGCTTTCGTTAGTCATAAGCGATATCCCAAAGTATTGTTCCACGCGGACGAAGTCGCGGGCAAAAGCTATAGGTAATAAAGAAGAAAAGTTTGTTTGTTTGGCTCCGACTCTACTGGACCGATTGTAATAAAATTTGGGTACATAATATAGTTAGTAACTGATTCCTATTCTTTATTTTATTTAATTTCACTTCGTTTCTATGTACATTTAAAATAACTTCATCAAGGAGAGCAACACAACAACCAAGGAATTTGTAAGTATTAAACAACAACAACAACTAAAATAATTATAGTTGTTTAATACTTACAAATTCCTTGACAACAACGAATATTCTATTTCCCGCCTTTGACACTGGTAAATGGATAAAAGCCGACGATTTAAAGATAAAAAAAAAACAAATCCTATTGTCAGTTGTCAGTCACGATTTTATGACATATGTCAATTTTTTGATTTTGACACATTAATAGTCTGGTGATTGACGAATTCGTTTGTAAGAACTAGGTACTTTTAGATTTTTTAAAATCAGAAACAATAATAAAAATAATGAGAAATTGCCTAGTATTAATAGTTTAGATAGTGCAACCTGTATATTTTTATGAATTGAATTGAAAACAAGTCTAAACATGACTAAACTAGACGTAAGTGATAGAGCCTTAATATTTTTTTAAAATTTAATTGTTTTCCGATTTTTAGCTGTTTTTGTAAAATATCCACCGCCTGAACTGATTTTAACTTCATAATTTTATGCACAGTAAAGTGTATGGCTTATATTATAAAAAAATATATTTACCTCTAGACCAGATACCAGGCTGAGCTTATTTCATACCAACAAACATAAGACCAATCTATTATTTTATAAATAAAAGATGTATTATCATACTGTTTTATATTTAGGTTAGCAACAGCAGTACTGATAGCAGTTCTGGGTCTACTTCAGACTCCAGTAGCAGTGGAAGCTCCACTACAAGTTCTGGATCTGCTTCAAGCAGTTCGGACTCAGAGTCAACCGCATCTGAAACTCCCGCTGTTGCAACTCTTCCCAAATCACCCAAACAAGAAGAAGAACCTAAAAAGAAAGAGGAACCAAAACCAAGACGTAATTCTAAACCTAAAGCGACCTCATCAAGTGAGGATGAAGTCCCTAAAGCTGGAACACCAAAACCCATACAACCTAGACGTAGGTGTTCCACAAAGCCGAAAAATGCTGCATCAGTATTAGCTAGAGGAAAGGTAAACCCAAGAGCGGCACCTGGTGGTAAGTCTAAAGCTATTTCTAAGACTATACCAAAAGCATTAAAGGCTGAAAGCAATGCTTCAAAAAAGAAAAGTATTTTCTCTCCTGACAATAGTTCAGAATCAGATGCAGATAGTAAAGACAGCAGAAATAAGAACACCCCTAAAGGGTCTCCGAGTAGTGATAAAAAAGCCCACAAATCAAGTGACGACAAAGGCACATCTTCCCCAATGATTATCAACGATGATTCCAATTCTAAAGAGACAGCAGCCAAGAAGAGAACTAGCAGGTCAAATGGCCCTCCACCAAAAAAAACTAGCGATGGTAAAAGTGCATCGTCATGTACATCAAGTCAATCGTCTGTTGAATCTGTCTCCTCAGAAAGTGATAGTGAACCAACTATAAAGAAAGAGGATCTGAAAACGGGCAAGTCCAAGCCACCACCTTCAGTTAAAACTAAGGTATATTTTTTTTTATTAGGAATATTACTAGGTATCTATAATTGCAAAATATGTATACTATATCACTGAAGAATTGTAAAAACCATTAGATTGTAATATAACTAGTAAAATAATTGTAAAATGTCAAAGGACTGGGGACCCAAATATCGTGCTTATCATTTAACACATTATTTTTCGTTAGATTATAAATATATATACCTACATAGTAAAGAATCTTTTGAGATTTTTTTACAATCTCGTTAGTTATATTACAATCAAATGGTTTTTTACAATTTTATGTTACATAATATTATGTAAACATTGAAAATTAAAAAAAAAATTGAATCCCACTAACTGTTACATGACATCATAATATCAATCATCAGTTACTTAAATGTGGTACATAAAGTAATTACCAAGTAATTAAAATGCATCAACCCTTGCCTTTATTTAAAAGGACCTATTCGACATTCCGACCTTCCTTTCCATTCCTAAACATTCCTACTTCCGGTGTATGGCCTTCCATCCCTCAAATATAAAATTTTTATTATTTTTTAAAGGCAAAAAATCCAAACACTATATTATATTACTGTACCAAATTTCATAATTTTTTATTCATTATCTATACTCATTACTAATATAATAAAGAGGAAAAGTTTGTTTGTTTATTTGGATTGAATAGACTCCGAAACTACTGGACCAATTTTGATAAAATTTGGCACAGATGTAAGGTAGACCCCGTGGTCTACCTTACATCTGTGCCAAATTTCATCCCCGTGGAAAGACATAGGCTACTTTTTATCGCGAAAAAATGTACAGTTTCTGCGAAATCAACTTTTGCGTGCACGAAGTCGCAGGCAACATCTAGTAACATAAAATGGCTGTGGTAAAAAGTAGTGTAGAGAGTTATACTAATGACGTCTCCACCTACTGAACATGGAGGGGCACTTTAAAATATCGGAAACTAATTGACATACTGAAATAATTCTCTCACGAATAAATTTATTTTCCACAGATAATACAGAAAGCTTACATTTAAAATTACTAATTAGTGAACATTCTCCATTATGACTGTTAACAAATGAAAAAATTATGCTGGCTTCCAAATTAAATATGTCTTACTAGCCGTTGCCCGCGGCTCCGCCCGCGTAAATACAGTATCCCTCGGGAACACTGTATTTTTTCGGGATAAAAAGAACCCGTATATTTATACCAGAGCCTAAACTACTACCATACCAAATTTCCATCAAAATCCGTTCAGTAGTTTTTGCGTGAAGCAGTAACAAACATACGGCCATACATCCTCATAAACTTTCACATTTATAATATAAGTAGGATTGATCAATATCTCATAGGCTGTATAAAATATTGTTTTTACTTTGCATATCAGACAAAAATTAATATTAACCTTAAAAAATGTCATTACAGCAAGAAGTAACTGGTAAGAGTGGAGATTCCGGGGACTCGGTGACTGGTACGATGACCCGCAAGTTAACAAGATTGTCTGCTCGAGTATCCCGTATAGTCAATGCTACAAAAACGAACAACACAGATACAGACTCTGAGCCAGAAGAAAAAGTAAATGAAATAAGGTCGGTAACTACTGAATTTTGTACAATGCAAAACATTCCCACCAAATTGAGATCACTTGTTGCTTTACCCGCACAGGCCTTGAGAAGCACACCATCTTGTGTAAAAATATCCTTAAAATTTGTCACATATTGGAATCTTGAATTGAAGTTTTCAATTAGTTTCAGAATTTTGTACAATGCAAAGCATTGCTGATGTAAAATTGTAAAATTATTGAAAGAGTTAATGAAGTAAATAGACCAAACTCCAAGGTCCAATAAAAACAGTGTACAGTTGTTGTTGTACACTATGTTAGTTAAAATTTCAAAGGTTTTAAAGTATTTTAAAACACAAGACAAACAAGAGGCATTTTTGTATGGAGATTGGAGACCATCCACACCATTGTAGCACTACAACAAAAATATCTGAAAGGACTTGAAAAGGAAATTTTACTGTATGACGTAAAGTTTATAGGATAAAAAAGTAAAAAAATAAAAAAAAGGAGGGCTTTAAGAGCATTAACGCATAGCGCGTGAAGTCAACTTTGGTGAAAAATACGCACACAGCTGCAGCCTGCAGCGAGTGTCTTTGTGTGCGTGAATAGCTCGACGACTGTAAGCCAACTAACCCACATTGATACTTGCCTTACTTTAATTACTTTACGATAATAATAATAACGATAATAATTATTATTGAATTTTGATTATGGTATACATAATATCATAATAATAATTATATTCTGTGTCATATTACTTAATATATAATATAACATATTATCTACACAAAACATACAATATCAGTAGGTAATGTAATACTAACATAATATTATGGAAAATAAAAATACCTTGAAATAATACTTTTATACTATTTTAATTAATATAATTTAGTTATACAGCTGAAATGTGTTTATTTAAATCTCTTTGATTTTTACCCGACTGTCAAGACGTTATGCTTTTCGCCTGGTTATGTTTTTCGCGCGTATCTTGCATGTATAAATGTATGCATGTATGCAATATGCATACATTACATTACATAGATTCTGGAACACAAAATAAACATTTTATATTAAACAAGACAATTTTATATACTTTTTTATATTTGTTATTTTTTATGACTAATAATTGTTCCTCTATAATTTTTAATTATTTTCACTACTAAAATTCCGGACAAAGCTCAGTCTCCCAGGTACTTTAACATCTTATATCAAGACGTCAAAATATTTGTGTTTTAAAAATTAAATACGAAATTACCAATTTAGGTGCTATTTTAAAGAAGAAAAGTATTAGTTACTAATACGTATCTAGATGTACTTATCATTTATATATGTCACCGTAAAATTGTAAAAACCGTTAGATTGTAAAAAAAACTAGTGTAATTGTAAAATGTTAATAGACTTCGGACGTGAATATGCTGACTATAATTTAACACATTATTTATAGTTAGTTAATAAATACCTATATAGTTATGAATCTTTCGACATATTTTTACAATCTCGTTAGTTTTTTTACAATTTCACGGTGACATATTATATAAGTTGTTTCTTTTCGAGGCAAAATGATTTGGAAACAATTTTGTTTCTAAATCATAAGCTCGAAATCCAGACTACCGTTTGCCGCATATATGTACCTAGATAAAACTTGGTAATTAAGTAGTTAGTAGTTTTTACTTTGTACATACATACATCAATATAATCACGCCTTTTTCCCGTAGGGGCAGGCAGGTAACACTATTCTTTCCACTTGCTACGATCCTTACATACTTGTTTCGCTTCGCCCACTTTAATTATTCCCTTCATACATGTTCATCAACATTCATATTAGTTTCCATGGAAGGTGCCGGATGTTGTACCTGCACTTCCTCTCTTTAAAAAAAACTTTCAAAATACTCTTTACATTTCTTTAACACACGTTCTTCTCCTTTTATAATGCTCCCATCTTGGCTCCTGATTGTACGCAGCTCCGAGTTAGAAGTATAAGAAGATTACTTTGTACATACAAATTAAGAATCTACTGCTATCTGAGGGAATTATATGGATTATTAAATACGTACCTCTTCATTTCGAAGTTCTACTTCTTCTGTTTTACTTTACTTGAGTGTTTTGCACATTGTCTGAAGTTAAACCACAAAGCCGTAAACACAAGAATTTTGTTATTTGAAAGCAGATGCATATTAACAACAAAATGAACATGCAAAGTAGTATATTGTTATTATGGCTGCGCTAGTCGGTTTTGTCTCCATGCAAACGTTATTGGTGATTTACAGTCAAACATTATAGACCCAAAGTAAAATTCAAATAGGGGATCGGACTACATCTGAAATATTTAGTTTCATTAATATATTCAGAAATATTGAGGCATTACTACTTGGTAAATGTAAAAAAATATATTATTTTATGTGTAGTTTACTAATTAAATACATTTAAAAAGTACCAAAAAAAATTTTTTTTTGCTAAATTGGTAAACACAACCTACATCATTAGTTTACTCACATCATAATATACAAAAACATTAATTATGGTAAGTATGAACTTAAACTCACAAATATGGGAGATTTTTACAAATATATTCCGGCGGCCATATACTTCATATACTACTTCATACACCTTAACCTACAAGTGACGTCATTTGTAGGTCGACTTTAGGAGGCTCGCGAAAATTTTATACAAATCGCTGTACCTTTGAAAATATTGACTTTTGATATACAGTTTCTTCTGAGAAGTTACTCATATTTAAGAGTACTATTCATTTATGTAATAAAAAAAATTAGGCCGATTGCCTATTAGTTAAGAAAATAATAGCCTCCAAACATCGGATGTTTAGCGCAACTTTGACCGTAAATATAAAACAAATCAAGAATGAAAATAAAAAAAGCAAGTGCATACCGACACAGTTTTATTGTTCAGCAACTGAGATGACTTAAATTCGGACAAAAATATTATATAGATTTTACGATAAAACACGAACAGCCGATTTTGGTAATTTGAGGATACCTTTTCTAAAATACTTTACAAAACAGTATAAATGTGTGCACTATAGTTTCTCATATAAGTATAGATAACTATTTTATGGGTATAAGTATCCTTTTTTCCCAGATATTAGGTGAAATAACAAGCATTTTCCCCTCGCGCCGCACTGAGTTCCAGCCGTTGACTAGCGCTAGAATAAATAAATGTAGACTAACAACAGCGCCATCTACTGGGTCTAATTATGTTAAAATGTACTAAACTTTTAGCAGCTCTTGCCTTTGCCAAGTTTTCAAAATGTGTATGTTTTCTTTTTCGTGCGAACTTATTTTTATCTCCTATTATATTAACTATTATATATGTAAAATAATTTTTATTACAATAAAAAAAAATAACTTAAATAACAATATTTATTATTAAATTAAAAAATATATTTTCCAAATATCAAAATCTTTTTATCGGGGTGGATCTCGTACGCACTAACGCACTACAAAGGTCAACAGAGTTCATTGGAGAGCGCGGACCAATACGTCCACCCTCTGGAAAGGCTCACGGCTAGAGATGTGATAAACGGCTTAAAATTAAAAGTTAACTTATCCGTTATTAAATATTCAATAGCAGCTATTTTTAACTGCTTAGTTGCTTAGTTGCTTATTTGATTATCTACTTATTGCCACTTATAAGTTATAATATTTTTTGCGCTTATGTTACGTTTTTCGATCGCTTAAACTGATTTAAATTAACTTTCCTTCGTACTTTGCAGGCTTAGGACTGTCTGAAATCTGAATAATTATTAATATAATAATATGAACTCATAAAAATGTTTTTACATGTTGATAATATGCATTAATCTTAAATGTTGCTTATCATTAGTAATAGTTGATTTATAGGATAACAAACATCGCCACTTTTTCCACCTCATTTCTTTCAAAGTAGTTCCATAAATTACTGTTCCAATTCACGTCGTTTATTCGTCATCTTACGACAAAAACTAAATAAACTTAATACTAAAACACTACACGAAAAGTTTATATTACGTCCATATGGACCATTATTATATTTATTATTTACATTAAAACTTCACGGTAAGCCACCAAAGCACCACTATTACGATTAAAATACGAATTATTGCGTAACGTAATATAACGTGTTTTCGTCAACCCGCAAAGCGCAACTAACAAAAAGTGAATAAACACGAAAAAGCTTAATAGTTATAAGTACAAAAAATAACTCGTTTAAATAAGTGATGAGCTACATTAAAGAATTTTCACTCTTATTGCGCTGTCATAAGAACTATTTTTCTTTGCTCATACCACACTTATGGCTTTATGACTATAAACGATATGAACGATAATTATAAGTGATAAACGCTTAAATTTTTAAACGACTTTACAACTTATTTATAAAAGCACGCTATTTTAAACGCTTTACGTTATAACGGCCATCTCTACTCACGGCCGTCTGTACTAATATATATCTGTATTATCTATGGCCGTCTGATTTGTAAACGCTCGTGCGCCTGGATTTATACACTAGTTTTAAAAATTCATATAAAATTCGTCAAGCTAATTTACTTAAAAATTTAAATGGCATATTAAAGATAAAACGTTGTTCTTTTAGATTATGTAAGTAAGAAAGAGAAAGAGCAAGTGAAATACATAAATATCATCATTTTAAATAACTATAATTCCTGATAAATTCGCATTCTTTAAATTTTATTTTTATGAGATAGAAACGTATATAAAAATAATCTGACAAAGAGATAATCTACAAGAGGATCCAACAAGTTTGTAAAGATTTTTTGTTTTTAAAAAATGTAAATGGTTTTAACTTTTAGCTATTATATGTTTTGAAAATGCCCCTGAACCTAAAGTTGTCAAAACGTCTGGTTAGTTTTGTCAGTTTTATTCAAAAGTTTGAAATTATTTTAAAATAAATGATAAGGGAAAAATTAGAATACAATATTTTCTAGTGTTTTTTTACATGTAAAAATCAGAATAACCAGTTTTTGTTAGATATTTTTGCTTTTGAAAAGTAGCGTTTTTGTGAAATCTGAGTCGCGCGCCGTTAACGCTCTTAAGTTAAAAAACATCACCTGTAATATTGCATTATTTCATAGTGTTGCTAGTAAGAAACAATTTCTCGGAAGTTAGTTATTATTTTTAGCATTTTATTATTTTCTCATACTTTTATTCAAAATATTAGTTTACCAAAATAAAACATTTAAGTTTGCTGCATACCATTCCCAATTTTTTTTCCAATACTCTTTCAAAGGTTTTAAAATATTATTTAAAATACAAATCATAAAAATTACATAAAACATTAAATAATTTTCTTTATTTAGTATATAATTAAATATTATATACTATCTCTGCTGCCACCTTTTTAATTTTTATTGTACCAGATGCCGCCCGCGATTTCGTACGCGCAAAAAGAAAACTCGTAGGAACCGTACATTTTGCTGCGATAAAAATTATCCTATGTGTTAATCCAGAGTCTAATCTACTACCAGACAGGGGCGTGCGCTAGTATATCTACACTAATATTATAAGGAGGAAAACTTTGTTTGTATGTTTGTTTGTTTGTTTGTAATGAATAGGCTCAAAAAGTACTGGACCGATTTCAAAAATTCTTTCACCATTCGAAAGCTACATTATCCACGAGTAACATAAATTTTATTTTGGAAAAAAATTGGGTTCCGTAAGATATTTGGGTTTTTCGGACACAAGGTGTAAAAAATCAACCAGAAAAGTTACTTATTTTGCGTACGCTGCCTAAACTATAAAATATATAACCATATAATGTTCTAATTAATTGTATATCTTATAAATATCTACAAAAAAGTCCGCGACACACTATACCTATCTATGTCGAGTGAGGCACAACAACCATTTTTTTATTTAGAAATCTTGATTTTTTTTTGGACTACATTTAAACGCGTTTATTTTACTCATGCTATTAATCCTTATCAAAATAAATTATTTCATCATTAAGTACAGATTATGTAGATAATATTTGGTCTTTGAATGATTAAAATTGGACGTTTGGTTTTGAAGTTATGGCGAAATTAAAATATTACGATTTCTGCTCCGCGGCCCGTTGCGAAGTAAGCGTCACCAAGGCGGGGGTGTGCGTGCGGGAGGGGAGTTTAGATTTATGAGGTAGCCGCAGTATTAGTATCAGTATTGTACCCATAGATTATATAGATATATACATTGTACCCGTGCGAAGCCGGGGCGGGTCGCTAGTATCTGTATAAAGTACCAGATCTCGTCAAAATCCGTTCAGTACTTATTGTGTGAAAGAGTAAAACACATCCATACAAACTTTTGCGTTTATTATATAACTAACTGCTGCCCGCGGTTCCACCCGCATAAATACAGTATCCCTCGAGAACACTACTTTTTCGGGATAAAAATTATCCTTTCCCAGGACTTTTGAGTCCTTTTGATGAAATTTACCGAAGTATATCTGCACCAAATTTCATCAAAATTCGTCCAGCAGTTAAAACGTGAATAGGTAACAGAAAGACAGACACACTTTCGCATTTATAATGGACGTATAAGCGTTTAGGACATAAATTAAACAAGTCAAGTAGCTTATTCTTTGAGCACGAATCTTAACGATGAGCAAAACTTCTTGTTGTTTCTTATGTAATTGCATAATATGTTGATTAGTCGCCTTTATAATGCAAAATATAGACAACTGATGCAACATGATCTTTTAAACACACACTGGGGCAATAGCTATCATATCATAGCTATTACTTAACACTTAGATTAAAATAGATTTTGAAATGTGACGTCACGAAAATTCGGACCCCTCCCACCCCCTTGTCACACAATGTCACACTTCGTCGACCGCCTCCCTCCCCCTTAATGTGTGACGCAATTTATGGATGGCCCCATGTTAGTATAGATGTAAAGTTAGGATTATCTAATATCATAGGCAATGTCATAAAATTTTGTATTGTAATTACAGTAAAGACGACAAAAGACTGGCGAAAGCTCGAGCCGCCATTGCTCGGTCACCCGCCGCACCGCTCACACCTTCGGGACCACAAGAGAAACGATGCCCGGTTAGAGACTGTGATTCTACAGGACATCTAGGTAAAGTTATCTGCATATCCGGGTCTTGCATTATTACATAATATAATAACCTAATTAAGATCATGTCAGGAGTCAGCGCGCAGTCAGGACATGTCTAAGGACGGTTCGGTAACTATCAATGCGTAATAAGTTTTTTTTTTTTCAAATTATCTACTTCAAAAGTAAGTGTCTGATTTTTTCAAATATATTAATAATTTTGATAAAGAGTATTTATAGCTTGACCGCTGTAAAGTCGACCCTCCCGATGGTCCGCGGGACGCGGGGGCGGGTAGCGCTCAACCAATCAATCAGTCTGATGTCGGCCACCGACGTCGAATAACGTACGCAGCTAGAGCTCGCGCAGTTGAAGCATTGTGCCCGCTACACATGCGATTATTTTACTTAGTTACATCCAACAATAAATCTAACATAGTTGCTTAATTAATTGTGTATATATAAAAATAATATATAATAAAAATAAATATAGAATCAGTCTATTATTTGCCACACTCACATGACTCAAACAATTATAATCATTCACCTAAACAATATCACGAAGATTTATCTTGAGATATCTCGAGATAAATCTCTGTGGCCACAATGCCGTGTGTACCCGTGCATACCTCCCGCCCCGCGTCCCGCATACCATCGGGAGGGTCGACTTTACAGCGGTCAAGCTATAGCTTGATCTATTAGCATGTAAAATTGCAAGTTTCTAAGTCTCATAATTTAGAAATGCTAGGGACAGGGCAACTTGTAAACAACTTTCGAGGTTGATTACTCGAAAATTGTTTACATTATAAAAAAGGCATGTATGAAACACCATGTGATAGAATAGAATGAAAATAATTTCATCCCTACTTACTACATGCCTGTATCCCTAAAATACAAAATTATAATTATTATGTAGATGTATGTATGGATGGATGTTTCTTACTCTTTCACATAAAAACTACTGACCGTATTTTGATGAAATTTGGTATGGTAGTAGTTTAGGCTCTGGATTAAAACATAGGCTACTTTTTTATCCCGGAAAAGTACAGTATTCCCGCGGGATACTCAATAGTATATTTACGCGGGCGAAGCCGCGGAAACCAGCTAGTCATTAAAACTAACTAGTCTTAATAAGTTTGGTCTCTGATAAGCCGGTGTCCACCTTTGGGTAAATGAACGCACCTTCTAAAATGATAAGAGAAACAAACATATATCTGTAATTATTCGGATTATTTATATTACTTCAATAAAAGCGTAGTACATAAAGTATGTTACAAAATAATAATAATAATAGTAATAAAGCTAACGGTAATAATGAGCTGGTTTCAGGACTGTGAATAAACAAATTCAAACATATTTAAATTTAAAAATAGTAATGGGTCATAATACGCTATGTAATGTATTCCATCTTATTCTTTTGCACGTTCAATCCTACAGATATTATATATTTATCACTTTCTACGTAACGTCTCAACTTTCCATATAACACTTGATTTTACTCCTCATAAAATTTCCGTACTGGGCCTGGGCCTCAAATCGTTTCTTAAGGAGTAAACTCCAATAATACCAATTCCAGGCGGCAAAGCGGCCAAGCATTTCACGTGGGACGCGTGTCCAATATACCACAACGTGACGGCGGCGTGGTGCGTCGCCGCGGCCGAGGAGCGCGCGGCGGCTGCGGCGACACGACGCCGGGCGCTAGCGGCCATACAACAGAGGCCGCGCGCTATGCCCACTATAGAGCAGCGAGCTTACCAGCTAAAGGTTAAGGTGAGTAGAAATGCATATAAACTTCATGAGAATCATTTGAAGTGGATTAGAAGGATAATTCTCGTGATTAAAAATGTTCAAACATAGTATGGGTTCAGTCTTAATAACCATTTGAAGCAGATGTTGAAACACAGTATGGATTCAGTCTCAGTATATTTTGGCTCACTGGCATGCGCTCGATTTGATGCGTGTGCTAATGTGACTGTTTTTTTGACACGGAAGCCATATTGCGAGTTAAAGTATTTTCAATTACGAGAAATGGCTGTCTGAACGTGTGTTGAGGCGTGATGTGGTGGTATCACGCATTGCTTTAAAATAGCTGGTAAGCAGCTAAAAGTCCAGATGATTTAAAACATGATAGTAGGTAGTGACTGGTCTATATAATGTCACCGTAAGATTGTGAAATGAATATTCTGCTTAAAATTTTACGCATTCTGTCGAGTTTTATAATCTCGCTAGTTGTATTACTATCTTATTACATACCTTAAACCTCTGATCAGTTTGCATTGAAATATACTAACCATAGGATAGTTTCAAAGTTACCCCGAATTAAAAGGAGCTACACTAAGGCCGATGTATCTTGGCGAGTCTGAACTTCGCGCATAAGGTTGCGCAATAAATGTTTTTAAGTGTTTTCGTATTTATTTTATTTGTACTAATTGGTCACTGTATTAGGGAAATTTTATTCGTACATAGGTATATAAAAAAATACAATTTAAAAAACAGTTTTCTTCACGAGTTGTACATGCGCCAAAGTTCGCTGAGCCTATGTTCAGACTGGCCAAGATACATCGGCCATAGTGTACACTGCAGAGAAAAAGCTAGTCAGGCTAAGATTCTTCAAACAGTTAGAAAAGAAAAAATATTTAATATGAGATGTCACAACTCACAGTGTTAGTTTTTAATTTCAGAATTTATTTCATAGTTGCATAACTTGCATAACTTTTAAAATGTATACTTTTTCAGGACATGCGATCCAAATGGAAAGGCAGTCAGGAGTTACGTTCGATGCCATCAAATGATGAGCACGGGGAAGAAAGAGAGCCGGTACTTGAGGGCTTCGCGCCCGACTACGACCTGCGCCTGTTTAGAGACGCTCAGGCTTTGGCAGCTGTGAAGATTGAAGACGAATTGAATGATATAGCCAACGATAAATGTACAAGGTAAGATGTTGTCTATCAAAATGATGGGACATCACGTAATATATCACTTATTAAAACATCCTCATATTTCTTACAGAGTTTGTAAGTACTTATGTGCAGTTGCAAAATTAAATGTTGTGTCAAATTGCATATTGTACAAAGTCGGAGATTTTTTTAGTGAATAATGTGAAGTCACAGTGATGATGCTAACTTAGAATGTATGCTGGCGGTCAATGCCACTCTGCAAGTAATTTTCATGCCTATGCTAACTAATTCTACCTACCCAATGACTGGAATTTAGTCCTTACCATAAGGCTACTTAACCTCCTTTTTATTTATGTCCTAAATGCTTCATAATCGTTCAATTACACATAAAAAAGATTACATTATTTTGAAATCTTAAAATCTATAAAAAAATATTTTAAAAAACCGTTGAAAAGACTATTCGCCGTGTTGATTGATAGTTTTATAGCTTGACCGCTGTAAAGTCGACCCTCCCGATGGTATGCGGGACGCGGGGCGGGAGGTATGCACGGGTACACACGGCATTGTGGCCACAGAGATTTATCTCGAGATATCTCAAGATAAATATTCGTGTTATTGTTTAGGTGAATGATTATAATTGTTTGAGTCATGTGAGTGTGGCAAATAATAGACTGATTCTATATTTATTTTTATTATATATTATTTTTATATATACACAATTAATTAAGCAACTATGTTAGATTTATTGTTGGATGTAACTAAGTAAAATAATCGCATGTGTAGCGGGCACAATGCACAACTGCGCGAGCTCTAGCTGCGTACGTCATTCGACGTCGGTGGCCGACATCGGACTGATTGATTGGTTGAGCGCTACCCGCCCCCGCGTCCCGCGGACCATCGGGAGGGTCGACTTTACAGCGGTCAAGCTATAAGTACTAATATGACGTCACAGGTCATATTAGTACTATTTGTAATCTGTGCTGTAGTCCGTGTGACGTTCCGTTTGATGTTTTGACATAAATAACTAAGAAGATGTTATGAACTATTTATTTAGAGAAACACGTTCCATTTCACTACTACGTATGTGTTTAGTATGTTTGTGACGTCATATTTTTGCCAGAATTTACTTCGGGATATTTTCATCAGTAGAAATTAAAAAACGATTTTTAAATATATGATATCGCTAGAATACATTTTCCTAAAGGAAATACTCCATCAATGTATGAAATTAAATACATATGAGCCAAGTAGCCTATGACGTCTTTGTATCTTTCAATTCGAATTAAAGCCTTATTTGAATTTATAGGTACATCCACCGGTACGTAGTGATGGGCCGGCACATGATGGAGGCGTGGTACCAGTCGCCGTACCCGGGCGCCGCGGGCCGCGTGCCGCGCCTGTACGTGTGCGAGTTCTGCCTGGCGCACCACCGCTGCGGCGCCGGCGCGACGCGACACCGCGCCAAGTGCTTGTGGCGACACCCGCCCGGCGACGAGGTGACATGCATACATATATGTACTGTATATATACAGTACCCAGACAAAAATAATGTACATTGATTTTTTAAGACTCAGCGCACGGAGAAAATGCTAATTCAGCTAACATCGGGGAAAAAAGGATATATAAGAGAAGCTATAGAGCACACATACCACTTATTAAAGTGCTTTAGAAATAGGCGTTCTCAAATTACGCAAATCGACATTCAGCTGTTGGTATTGTAGGAATCAACTATATAATATTTTTGTCTGAAGTAAAGTTATATCAATTGCTGAATAATCAAATTGTGTCAGTGTGTGCTTGCTTTTTTTAATTTTTCGTTTGTTTTTTATTTACGGTCAAAGTTGCGCTAAAAATCCGATGTTTGGGAGGCTATTATCTTCTAAACTAATTATAAGCACATACCGACCTAGATATATGTAATTAAAATCGACATTGTGCTAAAATTTGGGTCTTCTTTGACTTTAGTGTTTACCAACAGCGTTTTTACGAAGAAAAAACAGACTAGTGCATCCTTAAAAGTTCAGTTTGTAGAGCATCATGTTTGCCAAACACTATTTATGACATTCATTAAAAGAGAAAACGTAATATCTCCCCAATGCCGACACTATCCTTTATAGTCGAGTCAGTGGCGTAACTACAGGGTGGCTGGGCTGGCAAAATGCCACGGGCCCCCGACCCCGACCCGAGAGGGCCCCGGCCCAAGGGGCCGCGAGCTCAGAATTAACCTAACATATAATAACCTAACCAAGAGCATATTGTCAGGACATGTCTAAGGAGGGTTCCGTAACTATAAACGCATAAGTATGCTTTTTTTAATTACTCCAAAAGTTACTGTCTGATTTGGTTCACAATAATTTTCCTAAAGAGTTTTTAGCATGATCTATCAGCATGGAAATTTGCAAGTTTCTATCTCCTATAGTTTAAAAATGCTAGGGGGGGGGGGGACCAACTTACAAAGTACTTTGGAGGCCGATTACTCGAAAATGGTCAATTTAATAAAAAAGTAACGTATGAAACCTTGCCTTTATTTTAAAAGACCTATTCTACGATACCCCACACGATGTGGTAGAGTGAAAAAATATTTTTCATCCCCACTTCACATGTATGGAGAGCCACCCCTAAAATATAAAATTATTATTTTTTGATCGTGATCTATACACAATCTATAACTGCACCAAATTTCATCAATTTATATTCATAATTACAGGAGGTAGAGGCGCGGACAGACAGACAGACAGACGGACAGAGCGAAACTATAAGGGTTCCTTAAGTATTACGGAACCCTAAAAATTATATATTTTTAAATAAATAAATTGTTATTTAAGTACATAAATCAATCAATGTGAGGTATAAATAAGGGTATAAATAAATACCATGTACAAATAAAAAGAAACATTATTTCAACACATTCAAAAGAAAAAGATGTGGATTTTCGAAACGCATCCATTAGTTGCTTAATTTTTGTCACGGTACATTGGCAGCGCGGGCGGGTGGGCTTATTAAAAGTAGACTGCTATTTTATTATGAATATATAAACCTATGCTCTTGAAAATAAAACCTTAAGTGGTTATTTTTACTGAGGGGGCACCCAAAGAATTTGCCACGGGCCTCAGATGGTATAGTTACGCCACTGAGTCGAGTACCTACTCAAACGTTAAATAATTTGGAAATATTAAATAAACTTTCACCTAAGTTCAAAGTGCGAAAGAAGCTAATGATCTTATGTAAGATGAACGATTGTGACGCCACAGTGTATGCCTCCAAAGATATTACAACAACCTCATATTGTCATCAATTGTCATTTAGTCAGAAGAAAGAAAGCCAATTTATTTGTATACTAGCTTTTGCCCGCGTGCTACGAAACAACACTATACTTTTTTGGGATAAAATGTAGTCTGTGATTTAATTCAGAGCCTAAACTACTACCATACCAAATTTTATCTAAATCCGTTCAGTAGTTTCATCCATCCATCCTCACAGACGTTCACATTAATAGTAGAAGGATTTCCTAACAGTCTCCGTGGTCTAGTGGTTCGAGTTGGCTCTCGGCTCAGAGGTCGTGGCTTCGATTCCCACATTGGAACAACAAAAAATTTTATGTGTTAATGTTAGGACAATGCAGGCTGATCACCTGATTGTCTGACAAGAAAGATGATCCGTGCGTCGGATGGGCATGTAAAAAGTCGAACCTGCGCCTGATCTCTGTCAGTCGTGTCGGTTATCTGTCCCACTGGGTTATGAGAGTGAAGGAAGAGCGAGTGCTCTTGTGTACTGTGCACACACTTGGGCACTGTAAAATTACTCCTGCGTAACTGGCCTGGTTTCAATGAAACCGGCCACCGTCACCGAGATCGGTGTGGGGAGATATATATTTCTCAATACAATATTTGGATTTCCTAATATTGTATTGAGAAAGTTTAGTTGTTTGTTATGTAAACAATAAGCATGTATTTATATTATTTAAAAAATATTGTTGACAGGTGTACAGAAACGACAATCTGAGCGTGTGGCAAGTAGACGGACGCAAGCACAAGCAATACTGTCAGCAGCTGTGTCTGCTAGCGAAGTTCTTCCTCGACCACAAGACGCTGTACTATGACGTGGAGCCGTTCCTGTTCTATGTGATGACGTGCGCCGATGAAGAGGGCTGTCATATAGTCGGATATTTTAGTAAGGTAGGACTACACTTTTACCTGACTACAGCGAAGACAAAAGAAAGGGTAATCATTTTGGCAGTCTATGTATACGTATGTACCATTACTAGTCTGATTTTAATAAATTAGGTATGAATAAATTCGTAAGAATAGCCCGGGTAACATATAGGATGGTCGGTTAACAAAAATAGATATTCAAGGAGCGTAATTAGTGCTCGATTCTCGTTCCATAAAATAATATAGCATGTGACCTTCAATTTTGAAATTTTGACCAGATTATCATTTATCCTATAAAATACTTAAATTCTATTCATTACCATGCGCACGTACAGCTCGACAAGCGCGTGACCTTGGCAGTGTGATGGTGTACATGCGAAGTACGAGTTATCAGGAAATATTATTCATGTTATTTTTTTGTAAATCACGAACATTTTTAGTTATGAGTACTGCGGTTATTTATGTTACATTGTGGCCTAATGTAGGGTTAAATATTTTATTTGGCTAACCATGCACCCTGTATAAACAGGCTACTTGAACTTGTTTTTATTTATGTCCTTAACGCTTCATAATTGTTGTAAAAATACAATACATATTTTGAAACCTAAGGACCCACAAAAAATATTTTAGAAATACACTTTTTAAAAACCGCCGAAAACACTATTCGCTATGTTTGCTGATAGCTTGTGTGTGATGTGACGTCATACTAGTACTATTTGTAATATTTGCTGTAGTCCACTCAGACAAAATGGCGGTGTGACGCTTTGACATAAGTAACATAAATAATAAAATAAGATGTCATGAACTATTTACTTAGCGAAACACGTTTCATTTCACTACTACTACTGTGTTTAGTGTGTTTGAGTCGCCACATTCTTGCCGGAAGTTACTTCGAGGTGTTTTCATTAAAAAACAAAAATACCTATTTTTAAATCAACTTTATTTGTGAATCTTTTAGTTTATGATATCGCTACAATTTTTTTTCTTAAGCCAAGTACTAAAGGAAATTCTCTTTCAATGTATGAAATTAAATATGAGTCAAGTAGACTATTACGTAGTTGGGTTATACCTAGTGTTTTATAATAATGTAGTATGAACTATTTTTTTTACGTAGGAAAAAATCTGTCTTGGGACCCGCAACGAAATTAATCAGAAGATTGTAGGAGAAGTAGGAAGTATTCCAGTTTCCCTCCCCAAGCAAAGCGGGAGAGAGCAAAAATTGTGATGACAAAATAGTGTTGCATTACTACTTGACCTTTTTTGTCATAAGTACTATTGGAAATATTCCAATAGTACTTATGACAAAAACGTTTGAAAGCACGGAAGTTCTTCCCGTAGCTCACGAGATCTTCATAATACACTACCCTAGAAACACAATGAACACTGTTCAACATTTCGATTCATTCGTCATACCAGAGATCACACTCCCAGAGTACTTATGTGATGTGCAGTTTGTTCATAAGGGCTGCCTTCGGTCGAACACTCGCATAGCGGAGACGAGACTAATGTTAATCCAAAAAGTTTCGCTTTTAGGTTTCCGTGACCTGACAAAAACTGTGCGACGTAGTAAACTATTTCTTCGAATTTGATTACATCCGAAGGGAAGAAATTAAATAGGTGACGCCCTTTAATAGTGTTGTCCCACCGTTCCTGCCACTCTGAAATTAGGTTTTGTATAGAAACATCTAATGGCTCGAATAATCTAGTTATCTTATTACTCTCTTTTGCGCTTAAAATCTCAGGGTTAGTCATTTTTTTTTTATAATCTTCTCCTAAGACTGGAAGTGCTTCAGTACTTACGGTTGCCCAATTGGGTTGGTGATTTTAAGGCCTGGGACCCAAGTCGCAAAACCAGAGGAGCTACGGTATCACTTTACCATCAGGCGATCCGTCTGCTCGTTTCCTGGTTCATTTCATGAAAAAAAAAATGCGATTCATTGTCTGATTGTCTAAGTTGCCGTTTATAATGTACATGTTCTTTCCCCGGAATATACCAAAGTAATAATAGCTTAAGTGCATATTATAACTCACATGCAAACGTTGCTAAAAAAATTAAGAAATAACCCTACCAAGAGCATGCCACGAAACGTCTCATGAGAGTTCCATGACTATCAACGCTCAATAGGTTTTCTTTGATTTACTTCAAAAGTTATTGTCCGATTTCGTTCAAAATAATTTTTCTAAAGATTTTTTAGCATGGTCTAGGTATTAGCATGGAAACTTTTAAGTTTCTATCTTCTATGGTTTAAAAATGCCAGGGGAGGCCAACTTACAAACCACTTTGGGGGCCGATTACTCAAAAATGGTTGACATTGTACAAAAGTAATGTATTAAACCTTGCCTTTATTTTAAAAGACCTATTCAACGATATTGTAGAATGGTATAATAACAACACGATGTGGTAGAATGAAAATAAAATTTTCATTCCCATTTACATGTGAAATGGGGATGAGAGAGGGCCACCCCCAAAATGTAAAATTATTATTATTTTATGGTGGCAAACCCGAGATCTATACATAGTCTTTAACCATACCAAAATTCATCTACATACTATTTATATTGATTATTACAGAAGCTAGAAGTTTTCCATTTTACGACAGACAGACAGACAGACGGTCAGACAAACAGACAGACAGATGGACGGACAGAACGAAACTATAAGGGTTCCTCCCTCCAAGGGTTTTATCAAGTATTACGGAACCCTAAAAATGTGGAAACAATTATAGAACAGGGGTTCCTAAACTTTTATGATAACGGAACACAAAATAGATATCTTTTAATTTTACGGTTACTACCCGAGTAAAGCTGGATTCTTGCTACAGGACCTACTTAATGATTCTTCTCATCGCATTTTTAACGCAATTTCAAAATAATAATTTGTAACCGTGGATTATTTAAAACTCAAGGTTGCTGGAACTCTGATGACTAGTCCCCACACACTTTTTCACACACCATACTTTGGGAGTTCATGTCTTTAGAAGACTCAATCTGTCTATGCAAGCGTGGTTTATGACATCCTAATTTTGCTTGTGTTTTGGTAGTAGGGTAATCGACCACTAAACGGCCTCAATCCTATGAAGATTTGCTAAAATCTGGACAATATCAATATCAATATTTTTACGCCGCGATCAATAGTGTGGGTTATGTGTTTGTCTATTTGTTTATCTAATTGTTCTTAGTTTAAGATCTTAACATGTAACTGTTTTTTGGTCCAATAAAGAAAAAAATATATCCATAAAAACGCAATTGCACACGATTACTTGCTTTAATATAATCGTGGAGCATACAATAGAAGTATACAAAATAAAAAGAACAACATTTCAGTGAATTAATTGTTTATTGGAGAGCTATGAAAGTAGGTGGTGATAGGTTAGAAATAACAGCAAAAAGTTGTAATAGTTTTAAGTGTATGTTAGATTTGAAGCTATTTTGGACATATTGAAGTTTTCCATTTTACGCCACGTACTTGCCGGGGATGGGAAACGTTATCACAAAATACAAATACAATTACGAGTTCTATTAAAATTACGACAAATATATTTTCATTCATGTTTTTTACGCGAAACGGAACGTTAACAGTCATTTAAACGTTTTGACAATTCAAATACTCGTTTCTGTTTGACGGCGATTCGAAAATCGATTTAGTTTCAAGTAATAACTTTTTAGATGCGACATGAATGTCGATTCTCCTTAATTAGGGTACAAAATTTAAATGCAATGCTGTGAGGATGCGAGACCAAAGTAACATTAGCTTTTACATACACTATAGTAGCTGACACCGAATGGCATCACCTCAACACCGTCAAATCACCTTACTAAAATTTTCTCTCGAAAATATTGCTGGCTCCTATACTATTAGTTTTTGTGCTAGATAGTTTGCGATATCGTATACGACCGAGTATATCGTTTACGACCGTCTTAAACGATTTGCTTTCAACGAAACCAGTTTATTTCAGTTTTATCGCAACGCTCCATCGCAAGTCAATGGGTCCCTTTAAATTCAGGATTCTTAAAGATATCTTACAATCATATCAATTACGTATATGATGGAAATTTCCTACATACATCAACCAAAGATTTGAAAACTCAAGATAGGCTATGACGTGCATTTGACAGAACAAATTTTTAAATATTATAAAAAGTTATGCCATATTTGTTTTCATCATACTTCAAATGTCAGCCATCTTGTTTACACCATACTTGAAATGTCAAAATAGCCCCAATAATCTCAAAAGTGGGGTAATTTAACAGGAGACACTTTGCCTCAACATGCCTCGTCTATAATATATACGTCTATGACATCTACAAAAAATTGAGGCAAATAATAATTGATCATAAGCTAGGAGCTTGTTTGCTTCCTGCACAAAGAAGACTGCGTTCACTGTCTAGACATGAGCTAGATTACAATAGGTATGTATTACTTTTAGTGTCGTGACAAAAATGGTTTATAAAATACTTATCAAAATAAATTTTCGAGTTACCTACATATTTAAAATCAGTGGTACGTACGGTGTGACGGGTAAAAAAAGGAAATGAATATTTATTCTGTAATGAAGAGGAAAGTTTTGATTGTTTGTTTGAATTGGACGTAGTTACGTCCAATTCAAACAAACAATCAATTCCGACTGGACCGATTTTGATTTTATTTGGCAGATATAATATCTATGGACGCACGTAAGAGATATAGAGTACGTACTCTTTATCGCGGAAAAATGAACTGTTCCGGATTTTCCTTTTGCGCGCACGAAGTCGCAGGCAACCACTTGCTTAAAATAAAACAATAAGTAGTTTGGTCCGTTTAAACTTTAACCATTGTTTTTCCTCAATAGAAAATAAGCTAAAATGCCCAGCTATTGAAAACCAACATGTTTTCATTAAAGTTTTTTCCCCGTACTTTATGGATTTGCGTACTCATTATAGTTAGCGTACTACACCATTGAGCGGCGTCAGCTGTGGGGTGAGTGAACTGCAGGCCCCGCCCCACTGGGGGGGAAGTCTAGATTTTGTGACGGTGTTTTATTGTATGCCTATGTTGGGTGTTTGATAATTCCTGATTTATTAGATTGCTCCTTGCAATTCGCCAGGCTTTGCGGGCTTTGCGGCCGCATGAATATTAAACGTGTATTTTGGTTCCTTTCACATTGTCTATTTTTTTGTTTAGTTTACGTTGAGATTTAAGTTTAAATTATGGTAGCATTAAGTATAAATTTTTTATCTTATTTTGTCTTATATTCTAATTCTATAAAATATAATAGTATATTTTTTGAAGTATGTACTTCTAGCTATGTAGCTATCTGCCATATACTGAAACGATAGTTGAATTAACTAACGTTCAAGTCACATGCTGTCCTTGTCCTTTCGGCTAGCAGACACAGCGACAGTTTGTGAATAAGAGAACTCTTAATTTTGATTAGCTGTTCAGTATTAGGCCGGAAACTTTATTATAAAAAGAACAATTTTCCATATTTTTGCTAAATGATGGCCCCGTACGAGTTTCTTACGCCGATTCTTTTCGCCGGGTTAGTTCCGCAGCCGGCGGTAGGCATCACGTAGGGACTAATCTGTGTTTAATTAACCTAAGCATATGGAAATAAAACTATTTGGATTATAGTAGTAGTAGTAGTAGTAGTAGTAGTGTAGTAGTAGTAGTAGCTAGCAGCTAAGAATATTTATTGGGATGACTTTCTTGCTTGAAGTCTTGCGAGTGTAGCCAGTAGGTGCGAACAATAATTCCTTAATAATGACAAAGGAAACTTAGCTGATACTTCTGAAAGTCTGTTCACTAACACACTAGCCACTTTGCCACTTTGCCACTTTGCCTCTTTCAGAACCCCACTTCTCGTATTTAACTTAGAATTATATAAATAAATCGTCTTGATAAACTGATTTTTGGAGTTTCGACCAATCAAAACGTGTTAAAGGTCCGTTTGACGTTTATAACGAGATTATCATTTTGCTGTTTTAACATGTCGAGACTGTATCGAAATTATCTATACTAATATTATAAAGCTGAAGAGTTTGTTTGTTTGTTTGTTTGTTTGAACGCGCTAATCTCAGGAACTACTGGTACGAATTGAAAAATTCTTTTTGTGTTGGATAGTCCACTTATCGAGGAAGGCTTTAGGCTATATAGCATCATGCTAAACTCAATACGAGCGGAGTACCAATCAAGAATGTTACAAAATCGGGGGTCTTTTTTTCCTTTTGAGAGCTTTCGCTACGTACGCTGCGGAAACGGTTAAAGTTTCGCTAAAATGATGTATGGCAGAATTGTTCCCCTTTAAAAGTTCTAAAAAAAAGTCCGCGACAGTATATGTCTATCTTTTAAGGTTGGCTCACTATAACCTTTTTATACTTACCAAATTTGTTCTAAAAGTAAGCATTATTTGTGAAGGTGTTTTCATAAAGATTATATTAATCCTTATCCAAGTAAATACGTTATTCATTACAAGCATTTAATCTAGAAGAAATTTGCCGTTTACATCATTTGATTTCAATGAGTATTTTAGAAGATATCGCAGTAATAAAATAATCATGCGCGCTATAGTAAGGCGCGCGGAGCGGGCGGGCAGTCGTGAGGTGGAAGCGCTTCTTCTACGTAAATGAAGTCGCGGGTAAATTTTAGCGATATCCCAAAGTAACTATTCCACGCGGACGAAGTCGCGGGGAAAAGCTAGTTGTAAAATATAATTAGCAGAATTGACTTAATGTTTTTCAGATAAATAGTGTCAATCGATTATTCAAATTACAAAAGACCATTCAAATTGCATTTTTGCGTGAAACTACTCCAAAGTGTGTGCAGAATCTCGTCTGTGTGTCCCACAGACGTGTCGCGGGGTGGGTGTGTGCGTGGGAAGCGGGCGAAGGGCGGGCGGCCGGCGCGCCGTACCTGACCTACGCGAACCGAAATAAAATAATCGATATGCACTAGACTGTCTTGTTTGCGGAGGCTCCATCAGACGGACTTATTTACCGTGGCCGCGCCGCACGCCGTCTGAGATGTTTACGATCGGTATAGGTTGATCTGTAGGGTTTTCGGTAAATCCTACTATAATATTATAAATTTGAAAGTTTGTGAGGATGGATGGATGGATGTTTGTTACTATTTCACGCAAAAACTACTGAACGGATTTCGATAAAATTTGTCGTGGTAGTAGTTTAGGCAATGGATTAAAACATAGGCTGCTTTTTATCCCGAAAAGTACAGTGTTCCTTTGGGATACTGTATTTACACGGACGGAGCCGCGGGTAACAGTTAGTATTATAATATTATTGTTTGAACAGAACACACGCACAATTATTATCGTGACAATTTTATTCTGTATGTTACAAATAATTTCAGATCGTCTGCAATCTACATGATGACACACCCACATTTTATGATAGGATCTTTAATTGAATAATGTCATCAGTAATGATTGTTTAAATTTATGATTGAATTAATAATGTTGTTGTAGGAAGATTGCGTCATGATGCTTCATCAAATGAACAAAATTGAAGGGGTTAAGTAGGTAAAAAAAGGTAGAGAATAAAACAGAACGCATATCAAGGTTTGTATAGCTGATTTGATGAACAGTGCTCAGTTAATTATTATTGTTCTAAATCAAATAATTCTCTAGATATGTGCTTGTTTGAAAAAGTTACGCATCATCGAATGATAACGAGTAACTGGAAACGCCCATACAAATTAACTGGATAAAAGTTTCCCCGTAGTCCGTAGTACCGATTCAATTACACACATCGCGTACCACCGATTCTAATCGAGTTCTGCCACTGAAAACTATAATCTGATTCGATATAAACCGATTAGGAATACAGGTATTTCCAGCCTGCGAGTTAGATGTGCTGATCTTTAATGTGGAAATTTCATGACAATTATTATCTTTGAGAAAATTAAAACGTTTTCATAACAAATATTTAATGTTAGCATTTCAGTCTAGAGTAAACAGAAATCTAAAATTTCTAAACTTTTCGGAAGTTGGAAATTGGGCAAATAAAAGTTTATAATCTGTCGATAAAAGGTGATCTATTATAACCATTCAATGAGGTGTCTGTGCGTAATAATTAATAGAAGCGAGAAAAAATACACAAGGGTGTCTAAATTGAAAGTCCGAGACGGATTAAAAATCAATTGGAGTGTACTTTTGAGACTGAGAAAGTAATTTAAAATAAATGCTAGGGATGCGTGTATCTGTCGTCTGGCGCACACCCTCGGAGGGAATAACTTATTATTGCTATATTATGTATGTTTAGTGTCTCCTGTCTAGGTACTGAGGTTCGTGGCATTTCGTTACTTAATACAAGACGGAATACATAGCTCTCCTTTATTATTTTTCGTTTATCAAGGGTTCCGTAACTTGATAGTCACGGGAACTATTGCGCGTTGATAAACGCCATAGGTTTTCTTTGAATTACTTTAAAAGCTAGTGTCCGATTTCGCTCAAAATAATTTCCTTTTTTTTAGCTTGATATATCACCGTGGAAATTTACAAGTTTTTTATCTACATTAATTTAGATATGCCAGGGGGTTATAAACCACTTTGGAGACCGATTACTCGAAAATGGTTGACTTTGTCAAAAAATAATTTAATAAACCTTGCCTTTATTTGAAAAGATCTTATTCATCGATTATTCATCGATACTCCCCACGATGGGGTAGAATGAAAAAAATTTTTTTCATTCCCACTTCACATGTTCCCTACATGTATAAATATATTATAATAAAACCCCTTAAAATGTAAAATTATTATTATTCTATGATGCTAAAAGCGAGATCTATACGTACTCTTAAATTATACATTTATGATCATGATTATTACAGAAGCTTTAAGCGCGGACAGATAGACGGACGGACAGAGCGAAACTATGTATGATGGTTCCTTGAGTATTACGGAACCCTAAAAACCTACATAATTAGTTAACACACATCAAATACAAAAACATTGATGAAAGTGAATATAAACTTAAACGCACTTTCGGAGATATATAAATGGTTCCCTATTTTTTCGCATAAAATCATATGTCATAATTTTACTTGGCATAATTTCGTTTGACCTAATAGTAGTTTCGCATAATATTCATTTGTCATAACTTTCTTAGCATAATTTTTTTTCGCATAATTACTAAAAGCATAATAATTGTTAGGCATACTTATTGTAAGGCATATATTTTTTACGCATAATACTAATTAAGAATAATATTTTTATGCATAATATTAAAAAGCATAAATATATTTACGCATAATGATATTTAAGCATACTATTATATTAACGCATACATCTTTGTAGCATTTTTTTTCACATACTAATGAATGATAAATTCTACTGGGTGTGCGAGTTAAGATGAAATAACAATTATAATTGTAATTTTCGTCTCATTACGAAATTAAAATCGGACAAAAACACGAACTACTATCTACGAATATGCCGAGCCAAATCCTCGAGCCCAATAGACTTAAGGATGAAGTAACTTTTGTTTTCGCATTAATAACCTTTCGTATTTAATATTTTAAACATGTTAGCGGCTTACGGGTGGCCCAAGGGCCACCCCGCCGTAACTTAACCTACTGTTACACATGTAACACTAGGTATAATGAATGTAATACTTGCTTTTAATGTTTCATAAATATGCTTTTAATTACCTTAACCGTGTATTCATTATGTCGTTCCATTTTATGCATATTTGTGCCTTGTGTCAGAATGCCTTGAATTTATTATGACAAAAAAATATGCCTAACGAGTTTATGCCAAAAAACAATTATGCCAAAGTATTATTATGACAAGAAAAATTATGCCTTACGAGTTATGCCTCATTCAATTAGGACAAACAATATTAGTCTAAATTATATTTATGCCTAATGATGTAGTATGCCAAGAAACCATTATGCCAAAGTAATATTATGCGTAATAAAATTGTGCCAAGTGAGGTATGCCAAATGAAATTATGACAAAATTATGCGAAAGAAGAGGATCCCTATATAAATATGTTCTTGCAACCTATATATTTCTTACAACATTAGGAACGCGTGACGTTATTAGGTTCGGCGAATTTTGTATGAAGCGTTTTCAGGAGACTGAAAATATTGCTTTTGGTATAGATATATACTTTTGATAACTTAATCATGCTTTACTACTATTTGTTTACGCAATAAGAAAAATCAGTCATCTAGCCAATTTTGGTTTCATCAGACATATAAATCGTTCTCTAATCTCTACCTTTACTCCTGCATTATAAACGGGAAGAAACGTTTACATAACATCTAATATGTATTCGTCTGCCAGTGTAAGTGCCACTAACGTGTATTATGTGGTATTTAGAGTACATTCAAATATCAATCCTGCGTCTATGCGAATAGAGTTAAAATCGAAATTGTAACGCTACGTGAAGTTTCTATTTACAGGCAATGCCTACGGCGTAGCGCGTAGCTCTATGGTCTACGGCTGCAGCGCGACGTATACGGTTCGTAGACAGTCTACGCCGTAGTAGACATGCCTGTTGCTTCGAGCGTATGCCGTTCTTGATTATTGTAAATAATACTGAAATATTTGTTGTGTATTTAATTAATTATTATGGTTGATTTAGGGCGCTGTGATGTCTGATATTTTTTCTATTAAATTGCCATAATATTATAGTCAACGAAAGCTTATGAGGTAAATCTCCATCTTAAAATACTTTTATAGCCCCTAAAATGTTAACAAATCATTTAACTTTCCACGCATTATATGAAACAAAATATTATGTAACACGTTTACCCTTTAAGTAAAACGTTAAGTACACATTTCTAAATAAGATGAATTATTGAAATGAATATTATTTGAATGGATTTTTACATTTGAATGAGTATAAAAAGTCAGACGGATTTGAATCGATATATGCATTCGGTTTAACAAGTATCTCGCTTTGAGGAAGCATACACATAAAAGTATAGATGGCCATCGAGACAGGCTCTATCCGAGGTCGTTGACCCCGCCGACATCCGGTACAGTGTGTGACAAAAGCGGAAGTGGCTTTGTCGAATTGTATGCACTTTAATATCTAAATTATTTAAATTTAGCATTTATTATATTATGAGCTGTTTGTAAATATTAAATGTCTGAAGGTGTTAAAAGCGAGTAAAGGTGTTAACTATAAGTAAGTTTTAATTTTTCGAAACTAATTTACATTTCTTCCCCCATAGTACAGGCAGCGCCTAGTTTGGGGGGCGGTTATGTTTCAAATGTTGTTGTTATACTGGTAATAAACGAATTTGTATTGTATTTGTATAGTATTTCCATCTTGACTACCTCTGTGTCTCAGTGTTTGGAGTTCAATCTGCGGTCGCGAGTTCGAATCGCTCCAGGGAACAAAATGTTTTCTATGTTCCATGGGGGTCATATTAAATATGAGTATCTTAGATGTTATCTAAATTCCGAGTTTACTTTTAAGATTTTCCCCTTCGTTCCGCCAGAATCTTAAAAAGAAAGTTAATAATATTCAAATTAAAAATCTATGTATCTACTACCTATATAGGATTTGACAAGAAATCATTTTAAATATGGACGCCATTTTTGACGCATTAAAAACTTGAACATCAAAACGCCTATACTATACAGTAATTAAGTGGAGGAAACCTTTCATATAATCCTGGCCGGGCTACATATAATAATAGAGGGTTCCGCACCCCGATGACAATTTGCCCGCGACGTGCGACGTCTAGACGTAACGCAATAAATCCAGACGATGTAGGTACCTACTACCTCCCGCGGGCCAATGGAATCCAAATTGCAACCTTCTTTGTCGTCTCACGTGTTTTTTTTTTTTAATTTCGCATGTTTTTGTTTTTTTTAATAGGGATTTAGGGCTCCCACACATAATCGCGAATTCGCATCGCATCGCAAATATCTCTCGCTCGCATCTACGGCCTGGCCGTATACAATCTCTCGGATGCGATGCGAATTTTATTCGCAATAGGGGATCGGACTACATCTAAAATATTTAGTTTCATTAATATACTCAGAAATATTGAGGCATTACTACTTGACAAATGTAAAAAAATATATTATTTTATGTGTAGTTTCTTAATTATTTATTTATTTATTCACCTAAAAAGTACAAAAAACTTTTTTTTTGCTAAATTAGTGTACAGAACCTACATCATTAGTGTATTTACATCATATACAAAAACATACATTTTGGTAAATATGAACTTAAACTCACAAATATCGGCACTTTTCCTACGTGTGACGTCACTCGTGGGTCGACTTTAGTATGGAGCGTTTTTACAAACTTGTGAAATTTTGTATACAGATCGCTGTACCTTTGAAAATATTGACTTTTGATATACTGTTTATTCTGAGAAGCTACTCATATTTAAGAGTACTATTCATGTAAGCAATTAAAAAAAATAGTCCGCTAGCCTATTATGTCTGGGAGCCCTTAGTCGTAATGTGCTATTTAGGACGTTTTAGTATTTTATTTATGAGATAAATTGGTAACAACTTAATCTGTTATTAAGTAGCATCTAGTTAGATTATTGAGAACTTGGAAGTAAGTGAAGTAAGGTACATATTAGGTATTAAGGAAATAGTTTATTTATAGGGCCCAGTTTGATGAAGCGCGTGACCGCAGCGTAGATTCTTGTGGTCATCAAAACACGCGCCCTATTGCGTAGAACTTAGAGCCGGTCCACACGCAGGGGTGGTCGACTTTGTATGAATGACCTTGGACCAAAAAGGGGGCAGTTCGGTGCGACAAGAATGGTTATATTTCAATATATCGCTCTCTGTCTTACATGGTTAATATAACATAAAAGTTACTTAAAAACCACAACAGATGGCGCGCAACAGACACTATGCCGCTTCTAGATCGCGCTATCGAAAACACTAGACGTATGTTTATAAGGGCTCACGAACAATTTATAACGTAGTAGTTATGACTTGGTCGTGGAGGTGGTTGCTCGGTTTTGTTGGAATGTAAAATTTAACTCTAAAGAGAAATTTAATGTTAACTTAAACTTTAATTACGTATCTTCAATTTCCCGCCATATTCATATAATCAAATATATAGTCCTCCTTTGTTGGTAGGCGGTGAAAAGTTTGAGGGGGCAGCTCACTAGAGGCGCTAATTTGGTCCCAATTTTTTTGTATGAAGTCGACCTTCTTCTCCGCGAGTATTAAGTGTTCTGTGTCCACACGGCGCGTTGCGTCGACGCAGTGCAAACATGTTAACGCAATGCCGGCCACACGGGTGCTGCGTTAACGCAGCGTTGTTGCGACGTAAACGTAACGTGGTTACCCCTCCCGCTTCGTCTCGGGGGATGCTGTCTGTTGTTCGTGCGTCGTCACAGCGTTGCGTCGACGCAGCGCACCGTGTGAACGGTACAGTTTTTAGTATGTAAAACGACGGAGCGACAGCGCTGTGTCGACGCAACGTTGACGCAACGCGGCTCTTATTTGGTAGAACGTAAAACAATTTAAAGCCTGCAACAACCTGCCTTAAAATAAAGCAAAGTTTATTTTAAGGCAGGTTGTTTATGTATGTATGTTTAAAATCAAATTTTATACATATTAAAATAATACTGTGCATAGTTTTCTTGAATACGAAGTTAGTAATTTAAACTAAATGTTGCCCGCGACTTTGGACGTGATTTTTTTTTTCGCAGGAACCGTACATTTTGCTGCGATAAAAAGTAGTCTATGTGTTAATCCAGAGTCTAAACTAGTACCACACCAAATTTCGTCAAAATCCGTTCAGTATTTATAGGATTAGGTATCTTGTTTTCTAAAAGATAGTAAAATTTACCAAAACACAAAGAAGAAAGGATATAAATATGTACAAATGGCTATAATGTTGTCTGAAATCGCTAGACAGTGTGGCATCCCCCGTTTATGTATTGTAAGAGTGTTTGTACACCTAAGAAAGGGGTAGATATGGCGTCTGGGATAATAATGCATCTTTTGTTTTGTTTGCATAAAACAAACGATTAGAATTCTTAAATTACGTAATTAAAAATGACGAGCATCCTCAGCAGTCGGAGGTTGCGTGTTCGAATCCCGCCAATGAAACAAAGATGTGTTTTGTGGTCCTGGGTCATGGATGTTGTTAAATATGTAAATAAAATAATTAACATCTTAAATATGTGTAGCATAAAATTATTAAATATATTTATTTCTGCTGTCTGGTACTCGTAACACAAGTTCTCCGAGAACTTACCACAGATTGACGCGGTGTGGAAGCGTCCATAGATATTATTATTATTATTAAAAGCCTACAGTAACTGACTATACAGTCAATTACTGAAGGCTTTTAATAATAACACGTTAAAGTATACTTTAAACTTTAAAGTGTTTAATTCTGTAGGTAGTGTGACTAATTTTATTTGGACCTGAGTCGGCTTCCTACATTTTTAAGTCATAGGTTGATAGACGATAGTAATTTAGAAATTTCAGGTTCTTCTCGCCGGGCTAGTTTCCGAACCGGCGGTAGGCATCATGTAGGACAATTCTACGATATAACACTTAGTGTTCAATAACCTAGATATGGAAATAAATAAAATAGTATTAGTTCAACAATACTGTCCATCTTCAATATTATTATGTACTTTTACGCTCTTCTTTATTACGCTCTTGTAGGATTAACTTGGGATATGCTCAGTATCTATTCTGTTTAAGTTGACTTGAATTACACTGGACTTCTGTTCTGACTTCTGACAACAACGGCATTGTTTACGGCAACTTTATTTACATATTATACTGTGGTTGTAATGTAACTTCTTATCGAACTAGTTACTTATTATTTTTAAACACAAATTAACAAAATGTCTACGGAAGTAGTAATTCTTGTCAACACGACAATTTTTTAATTTTTTTAAAACGATGTCTGGTTTTTTACTTTTTCTGACTACTTTACTTACGTGTAATTCTTGTTTTTGTTCACAGGAGAAAAATTCATTCTTGAACTACAACGTGTCGTGTATCCTCACGCTGCCGCCTTACCAGAGACAAGGATACGGGAGACTTCTTATAGATTTTAGTAAGTATAGTTTGCCAGTTTCAAATTCATACATTTTCCAACATTCATACATTATATTTTTTTTTGTAAGACTCTGGATCTAAAAAACTTAACAGAATGCGTTTTAGCTGTCTTACTTATTTTTCTTGTTTAATTTCAATCACGAACTCTTCTCTATTACTAATTTTTAACCGACTACGGCGAAGCTAAAAGGAGGTGTAATGATTTTGATAGTCTATGTATTTAACACTAGCGACCCGCCCCAGCTTCGTACGGGTACAATACTGATACTTATACTACAGAATGTCTTTAAACCTCTAACAAAACGGGCGAAATCTAGTCAAAACAAACAGAAAAAAATTAAT
Organism: Glaucopsyche alexis; assembly: GCA_905404095.1. Lineage (NCBI taxonomy): Eukaryota > Metazoa > Arthropoda > Insecta > Lepidoptera > Lycaenidae > Glaucopsyche > Glaucopsyche alexis. The sequence continues at coordinate 17,720,152 of FR990047.1, read as the reverse complement.
ATAGGTACCTACTAAAACTCAATGAAATAAGTAGGTGGGTATACTTTTATCGTATGAAATACCATAGATCTAAACTCCCCCCCGCACGCGCACGGCGCGCGCCTTGGTGACGCCCGCTTCACAACGGGCCGTGCAGCAGAAATCGTAATATTTTAATTTCGCCATAACTTCAAAACCAAACGTCCAATTTCAATCATTCAAAGACCAAATATTATCTACATAAACTGTACTTAGTGATGAAATAATTTATTTTGATAAGGATTAATAGCATGAGTAAAATAAACGCGTTTAAATGTAGTCCAAAAAAAATCAAGATTTCTAAATAAATAAATGGTTGTTGTGCCTCACTCGACATAGATAGGTACTTATAGTGTGTCGCGGACTTTTTTGTAGATATTTATAAGATCTACAATTAATTAGAACATTTTAGGGTTCTATCTTTTATAGTTTAGGCAGCGTACGCAAAATAAGTAACTTTTCTGGTTGATTTTTTACACCTTGTGTCCGAAAAACCCAAATATTTTACGGAACCCTATTTTTTCCAAAATAAAATTTAGCCTATGTTACTCGTGGATAATGTAGCTTTCGAATGGTGAAAGAATTTTTGAAATCGGTCCAGTACTTTTTGAGCTTATTCATTACAAACAAACAAACAAACAAACAAACATACAAACAAAGTTTTCCTCTTTATAATATTAGTGTAGATAAGTAGAGGTTGCATAGAAATGCAACCTTAAGGACTACGCTTTGTTCCGGAAAATTATCAGGACAGCGGACAGGACTCTGCGGCGCGGCCGCCGCGAAAACACAAACAATAGTAACGTGTACGGTATAACAAATGAGCGTGACGTTCGCGAATCGCGGGTGCACACCTGAGGGTTGAGCGGTCAACCTGCGGGCGCCGGGGCTGGCGGCCGACGACCCGCGATCGATGCGCTGCAGTATGGATCGGTCTGCCGTCTAGACTCACCCGCGGCCCCCCAGACCGAGCGTGGGGTCCGGGGGCCGCGGGATGCGCGGAATTTTGATGGGCGTGTTAATTATTTGTTTCGCCCTTTTAGGTGTTAAGTGGCGCACTAATTGGATATCGTAATTGTATCGTTTTCGTGTTAGCGTAAGGGTTCGGTTTTTTTGGACGTGAATAATTCTGACCGAGTACCTTACATTTGTAATATTGTTTTTAGGGAAGGACAAAGAAGTTGAATAACTAAAATACTTTGACGTCATGATTTTTTAATTTCTTATGGATAGAGAATTCTCTTTAGATTGTAACACTATTTTTAATCGACTTCCCAAAAAAGGAGGCGGTTATACGTTCGGCTGTATATATTTTTTTATTTTTTATTTTTTTTGTATGTTCAACGATTACTCCGCCGCCTGTGGACCGATTTTCAAAATTTTTTCTGTGATGTATAGGGTGTAATCCCAAATTGGTCCTTTTGATATCAAAGTGGTGACCTGATGATGGGATCCATGAGGAATCGAGGGAACTCCTCGAAATTTATATGGACACATATGGTGATTTTGACTTTTTCTGAAGTAGTTCAAGCATATGCTACCAAAAAGTAAGATTTTGCTCCAAGGTATACCCTGGATCCAAAAGTACAGAATAGAACTCCTGACTCCTTATAGATACATGTTTGGGGATTTCGGCGTTGTTTAAAGAACTGCAAGCATATGCCACCTTGTCAGTTAGAGTAATCATCATCATCATCACCACTATCACACCATACATCATCAGATTATGATGATATAAAAGGTATTTCTCATAGTATTTTACACTAACACGGAGATCATTGAACATTACTCTGCCGTTTATAACCCATTTGCAAAATTCTTTTGTTGTTGTAAAGGGTTTAATTCGAAATTAGTCCTTTAGTCACTAAAGTGGAAACCTGATGATGCGAGCCATGAGGAATCGAGGGAACTCCTCAAAATTTATATCCACACATATAGTGATTTTGACTTTTACTGAAGTAACACAAGCATATACTACAAAAAAAATAAGATATTGTACCTAGGTATACCCTGGATCCAAAAGCACTGTACAGAACTCCTCAGTCTTTAAAGATGTGCGTTTGGAAATTTCGGCATTGTTTAAAGAACTGCAAGCATATGCCACTTTATAACTTACAGTAATCATCATCATCATCTTAATAGCAATACCTAATGGAAGCTTGGCGAGTATTTAATTATACATTCGATAGTTTAGTTTAGACGTTCTTAAGACGTATTAATAACTTAACAAAATATATCACTAAAAAGGGTGAAATTATTATTTTTAAACAAAAAATTAAACCGACTTCCAAAGTAAAAATACACAAAAAAGTATGAAATAAAACTTAATCTCTAAATAATTCCCCTTTCAAATTCGGCTAAAATTTTTACTATTTCTCTACTCAATCTTATTAATTTTGAAGTCGGTACCAGCAAATATGAACGTAAGTTGTATAAAATATTGTAGAATATTGTTTGGGCTGGTGCCGATTTCAAAATTAAGAAGATTGAGTAGAGAAATAGTAAAAATTTTAGCCGAATTTGAAAGGGGAATTATTTAGAGATTAAGTTTTATTTCATACTTTTTTGTGTATTTTTACTTTGGAAGTCGGTTTAATTTTTTGTTTAAAAATAATAATGATTCTAATGCGTTCTCGTTTGTTACGACTTGCGAAACATAAAAAATCTATCGTCACTAAAAATTTTACACAACCACAAATAAGGCAAAAGTTGGCCACATAATATAATAACTGCATTCATTTAGTTAAATTTTCCAATACTCATAAAAATATGAACGACAACAGAAGGTCAAGGAATTTCTGCCGCACGTTCAACTCTAGCCGACTGATGCCGCGTTAAAAAACTCGAGCCACATGCTAAAATAAAATGTCACCACTCACCTTTACTATAGAACAAAAGTATTTTAAATAACTAGCTGTCCAGACATGTCTACATAAATATATAACTACACCTAGGTTCATCTACAACCAAAACCAACGTTGATCTACACCTACAACGACAACAATACCTATACTTATATCTACACATTAACCTACTGGGGCCGGCGACTTTTTTAATAAACCAAACAGCTAAACATAACGCCCCTATAAATACTTTACAGTCAAGTGACAAATTAAACACAGTGACCATTTAGTATGGAAAAATTCAATAGACCAACATCTCTCACCGTTCTCCTGAACTTCTACAATTATTTTAATACCAAAATTAGCCAAATCGGTCCAGCCGTTCTCGAGTTTTAGCGAGATATTGGAAATCCAATGCACGTTTATTATAATATAAGAGAAGAAGAATATAATGATGAATTTTAACATTTTTAAGAACAATTATAATTAATATAACATAAAACTGACATACCTAGGTGTGTCAGTAATGCCGAGCTTGATCCAATTTGCTGCTACCTGCGCTGTTTTAGTTTTAGAAGTTATTTATTTATGTATTTTTCTTATCATAGTTAAATATAAGCGTAGTTATTATTTTTAGTTGAAGTAGAGCTGCAAATAAATGTTTCTTATTCTTAATATCATTTACAACGTTTGGTGTAAAGTTTTCATTTAAGTCGCCCTGTGCCCTCTAGAGGCTGTTGGCACAAAAGGTTCAAAACCCGAGCGTGTCGTTCATCTTTTAACTTTTGTCATGACCTGGCCGCCTGCAGCTCAGTACACTGACCGAATTATTGATACAGTATCAAAGGTTAACGAGTAGCAAATAGAGACTGCGGTTTGCGTAATATATTGCTAATCGACTATTATTTTACTGCATTTAATATTCTGTAATATTATTGACTCTACCATACCACCATACTTTCTACCTTTGTTCAAATAAACTCAGCATTGACTACGTACACAGTATTAAAACTTTTTTGCTAGGCCAAGACACATCGGCTGTGTTCCGCGGAAAAAAGCGCTTGTTAGTTGCTAGTTGTTGCTAGTGCTATAGAAAAAAAAAAACAGATTATCGGCCAGGACACGTTTGCTAACTTCAATACTGCTAACATAATCCGCCATTTTACTTATTTAATGCCAGCGGTCGCCATTTTGCTTATTTTTTTTGTTAGCGCTTTTTTCCGCGGAACACAGCCATTATACCCCAGCAACAACAGCCATCTAGCTAGGATCGACAGCGGTAAACACCAGCAGCTTTTTGATTTGAGGTGTCCAGACATTTTTGTAACCATTTTATTGTATTAAATTATTATTTTTAAACAAAAAATTAAACCGACTTCCAAAGTAAAAATACACAAAAAAGTATGAAATAAAACTTGATCTCTAAATAATTCCCCTTTCAAATTCGGCTAAAATTTTTACTATTTCTCTACTCAATCTTATTAATTTTGAAATCGGTACCAGCCCAAACAATATTCTACAATATTTTATAGAACTTACGTTAATATTTTCTGGTACCGACTTCAAAATAATAAGATTGAGTAGAGAAATAGTAAAAATTTTAGCCGAATTTGAAAGGGGAATTATTTAGAGATCAAGTTTTATTTCATACTTTTTTGTGTATTTTTACTTTGGAAGTCGGTTTAATTTTTTGTTTAAAAATAATAATTTCACCCTTTTTAGAGATATATTTTCTTAAGTTATTATTAATACGTCTTAAGAACGTCTAAACTAAACGATCGAATGTATAATTGAATACGCGCCAAGCTTCCATAAGGTATTGCTATTAAGATGATGATGATGATTACTGTAAGTTATAAATTGGCATATGCTTGCAGTTCATTAAACAATGCCGAAATTTCCAAACGCATATCTTTAAAGACTGAGGAGTTCTGTACAGTGCTTTTGGATCCAGGGTATATCTTGGTACAATATCTTATTTTTTGGTAGTATATGCTTGTGTTACTTCAGTAAAAATCAAAATCACTATATGTGTGGATATAAATTTCGAGGAGTTCCCTCGATTCCTCATGGATCGCATCATCAGGTTCCCACTTTAGTGACCAAAGGACCAATTTCGAACTAAACCCTTTACAACAACAAAAGAATTTTGCAAATAGGTCCATAAACGGCAGAGTAATGTTCAAAGATCTCCGTGTTAGTGTAAAATACTATGAGAAATACCTTTTATATCATCATAATCTGATGATGTATGGTGTGATAGTGGTGATGATGATGATGATTACTCTAACTGACAGGGTGGCATATGCTTGCAGTTCTTTAAACAACGCCGAAATCCCCAAACATGTATCTATAAGGAGCCAGGAGTTCTGTTCTGTACTTTTGGATCCAGGGTATACCTTGGAGCAAAATCTTACTTTTTGGTAGCATATACTTAAACTACTTCAGAAAAAGTCAAAATCACCATATGTGTCCATATAAATTTCGAGGAGTTCCCTCGATTCCTCATGGATCCCATCATCAGGTCACCACTTTGATATCAAAAGGACCAATTTGGGATTACACCCTATACACCACAGAAAAAATTTTGAAAATCGGTCCACAGGCGGCGGAGTAATCGTTGAACATACAAAAAAAATAAAAAAAAAAAAAATATATACAGCCGAACGTATAACCGCCTCCTTTTTTGGGAAGTCGGTTAAAAAAATCAGTTGTCTGTAAAGTCGGTTTACTGACGATAGTTGAACGTGACAACGTCATATGGAACGCCTCAGAGCGAGGTAAGGCCGCATGAGTCATGTTTTTTCGTGCGTGCAGCCGGCTCCATCGAATTATAAGATGTTGTCACGTCAAAAAAAATAATCTTTTGTGCAGGTTACCTGTTAACAAAGGTGGAAGGAAAGGTCGGTTCACCCGAGACACCTCTATCCGACCTGGGCCTCATATCCTACCGCTCCTACTGGAAGGAGGCTCTACTGAAGAGATTATGTTCTGCCCCGGGACCTACCCTGTGTATACGAGACCTCAGCAAGGACCTCGCGATAGCGTCCTCAGACATTGTGTCGACACTGCAGGAGCGAGGACTAATGAAGTACTGGAAGGGGAAACACATAGTACTCAAGAAACAAGTAAGTATACATACATACCCTGCTTGAATTTGATATGTAACATGACAAGATGATAGAAAGAGTGTCTACACAGTACATTGTATAATGTAGATATATAATATACGAGGCGTACAAGCCGGCTTCTCTTATGAATATTACTTTAAAGCTATTATTTAATATATATTAATTTTTAACATACGGAATTGGTTCGTCACAGTGTAAACGCATTTTTTTGGTGCATTGGGACGCCCGGAACGGGAAGCCTTAAAAAACTCTTTCACTATTATAGGGTTTTACCATTGATGTTTTGTGAGACGGATAGCTGCTTACGGTTTCAATGTTAGCACTCCTTGCATGTTTTATTATTCTTTCTAGGTGTTGATAGCTCTCTCTCTTTCTCCCGCAGGAGGTGCTGGAGGACGCTATGCGGCGGGCGGCGCGCGCACGCTGCGTAGACGCGTCGTGCTTGCGGTGGTGGGGCGGTGGTGGAGCGGCCCGCTGACGCCGCGCCCCCGCGCCCCGCGCTCGCCTGCGCGCGCTCCGCCCCCCGCGCCCCGCGCGACCCGCCAGCAGCGCCGCGCGCGACCTGCTGTAGCGACCGCGGTCCCGCGCGCCGCACTCCGCGAGAGCCGCGTGTGCGCCGCAGGGTTAACACCCAACTTACTGGAATAGCAGTCGCACCTGGACTCCAGGAGAACTGGAGTAATGTCTTCTACTACATAGAATTAGAATTATTATAAAAGTGACAGTCAAAATCTAAGAGATGTTGAATCAGTAGAGGGGTAATAAAATAAAAGTTTTGAACCAACCTACCTAAAGACATTGAGTCCAAAGCACGACAATCAAGAGCGAGCGCTTGCGGCGCAAAAGCGATCGTTACCTATCTGGTCTATATCAAACCTGTGCAGCGGGAATAGGGCCAGTCGCAGACCGCAGTAAACATAGGCGAACGTAAGAACGAATAAAAAGCAGTTGTTATTCGGGAGTCAACTCGTTCGTGTTTGGTAACACTGCGTGTGAAACTTCTTCAAACTCTTCGGCTGCGCCGTTTTCTAATGACTTTGATTTGAAACAAAAAGTGCCGATGCTCTCAACTGTTTGTTGTGCATCATGTAGCTAAACAAAATTGTAAAAGAAGCCCGTGTTTGTAAGAAAGTATTTACTATTAGATATTAAACTCACTTATTACATGTGTAAGTAGCCGAATTTTTAAATAGAAATACATGGTTGTTGCATACGTAATATAAATTTAATCCATTTTACAGCCTTCAAATAGGATATGCATGTGAACTGTGTCAATTAATAAACGACTCCATTTCTCAATCATATTTCGATTTTAATACTTATCTTCTAACAAGTACCCATAATTTTATATCTAAAGAAATTTACTTCTCGGTTACCGACCGATTATTCAATCAGGCTATAAAACAGGCATAAAAGTAAGCCATAAAAAGCTGGTTAGGCTGTCTGTGGTTTTTTCTGTTTGCTATACATGTTGACATACAAGACCGCAATTTTGTCATGAGCCACCGCAAGCTAAGCTACCATGTCACGGTAAAGGGAGAACAGTAGGTCGTTTAAGGCCGCTCGGCGAGTTTTTTTTTGCTTTCTCGTGCCAAAGGCCCAAGGGCCCGTCGGTCGATACTTGATATTTTTAGTTAAATATCATTATTTGAGTATTATGAGCAGCACTTGGTTTTTATTTGTATACATTGAAATATTTTACTAATTTATAAATGAGCTACAAGTAAAAGGCATTTATAAATATCTACATTATGAAATTCAATTTATTAAAAAAGTCACATATTTAATATAGAATTATTTTTGACAGACCACTTTATAGTTAGCAGATAAAGTTAAGTAAATTTTCACCCTTATGTAGATAAGTAATTATTTAGTAAAAATCTTTTAGGGATACTCTACATTATTTTTTGCTTCTATGTATGAGCAAAACATGTTTCTAATAAACGTAGGGGAACTCGAACGGTCATACTTCAATGCGCGTGATCACGGTACGTACAATACGGCCGATGTATCTTGGCGAGTCTGAACTTCGCGCAGAAGGTTGCGCAATAACTGTTTCTAAGTGTTTTCGTATTTATTTTATTTGTACTAATTGGTCAACTGTATTAGGGAAATTGTATTAGTACATAGGTATATAAAAATAAGACAATAACAGTTTCCTTCACGAGTTGTACATGCGGTAAAGTTCGCAGAGCCTATGTTCAGACCCGTCAAGATACAGCGGCCGTAGTGTACGCGATCTGTCACGGCACAGCCCGCACTGATAGTACCTGCGCGGACTTATACGAGCTTGCGTGCGGATATTCAAACCGGTCCCGTCACGTTTCTACTCGTATAAAGATGTCCTACTGTTCCTATACTATGACCATGTATTTACGAGTACTGACATCAATAATCGCCAAATTTTATAGTAACCTGCACGACTCAATCCGCTATTAGTGGTAAACGAATGACAAAACCTAGGTTCGTGTAAGATGTATAAGAGTACCTTCGTTTCCAATAATGATGCGCGTCTGTAGTGTAAATGAAAATTATAAATATCCATTTTTTTAATAAATAATGCTGTGCCTGATAAATTGGAAATATCGAGTGCATAGTTGTATTTCGTAAACTATGTGTAATTTGTTTTTTAATCAACAGCTTATTGTAGGTATTACGAGTGAATCATTAATTATTATATCAACAACAATCATATTTTTACAGCGAGCCGTGAAAGAAACGGCTTGTCGCAAATCCTAAGGGTGCGTGTCGACGCACCGGTTTCTACGCGGTCCGGCGCGGCGCCGTATGTATGAAACCGGCTTCGACTCAAATCGGCGCTAGTGCCGGCGCGTGTACACGCGCCCTTGATGCTTCATACATAACTGGCACATGCCCGGCGCCGAACATCGGTGCATCGACACGCGCCCTTAAGGCTGCGCTAGTCGGTTTTTTCTCCATACAAACGCTGTTGGTGATTTACTCTAAAGTCAAGCATTATAGACCCAAATTCTAGCGTAATATCGATTTTTATGACACTTATCTAGGTCGGTATTTGCTTATATTTCTGAAATTCAAATTAGTGTACAAGATAATAGCCTCCAAACATCGCATTTTTAGCACAACTTTGAACGTAAATAAAAATTAAACGAAGAATGATAATAAAAAAGCAAGCACGTACCGACACAGATCGATTATTCAGCAATTGAGATAATTTTACTTCAGACAAAAATATTATATAGTTTTTTCATAAAACACCAACAGCTGAGTGTCGATTTGCGTAATTTGAAGACGCCTTTTCTAAAATACTTTACACAGCTGCATAAATGTGTGCAGTATAGCTTCTCTTATAAGTATAGATTACTATTTTATGGGTATATCCTTTTTTCCCCAATATTAGGTGAAATAACAAGCATTTTCCCCACGCGCATCACTGAGTTCGAGCCGTTGACTAGCGCACTCTTAAGGCCCACATGCGCAGATCTGGGCTAAAGTTAACCCTGGGTTAAAATATCATGCCTTATCTTTTATAAATACGAAGAACGAGAGAGACATGATATTTAACCCAGGTTAATTTTAACCCATATCGGCGCAAGTGGGCCTAAAGCTATGGAACACCTACGCACAGTTGATGTAGAGTAGGTACAAACTGTTTGCGTGCCTTCAATAAGCAGGCGTTAGTATCGACGTATTTTGTTTTCACTATATTAAAATTAATGTGTCGTTGTTTTAATAATAATAACTAGTATTAATGTTACATTAAGGGTAAACTACAATATAATAAGTAATTTGAAATACTATTATTATTATTATGGTTACAAGTTTTCTAATAAAATAGTACCAAAAATATATTATTTTGTTTAAAGAAATGTTTATTAGAATGAGACTTAACGCAATAAACGTTATTGTGAAAACTGTACTAGATAATAATATAATCAATGTTAGAAGTATCTACATTTAAATTCATTTAGCCAAGAGAATGGAAATGTAGTCTAAATTTTTTTTACTATACCTACGATTTTAATTGTTAATACACACGATTTAAACTTATTTATAAACATAACATACTTAAGTATACATAGAAATCTAAATGTAAATATTAATCGCTATACAGTTTTATGTTTTAAGACTTTTATATTATTATATTAAAATATAAATTATACTAGGTAAGATTAATGATAATATACTTTAAGATACTGAGGCCAGAAACATCAAAGTCAGACAATGGGTAAATATAAAATAAAATTTGTATTATTTTTAAATGATTTGATAACATATTATAGCTAATTTTGTTTTTGTATAATATCATAAACGTGTAGGTCGTTAGTTAAATACTTGGCACCTACGACATGTACCCATTGTAACGTTGTGTGTCGTCTGTGAATATAAGCATTATGTGACGTGTTACGTCATGACTATGCATAGACAGCACACAACGTAACATGTGTACATGTTGTAGGTGCCAAGTATTAACTAACGACCTATAATATTTTTATGATATACGAGGCATGTCGAGTCAAAAATTGTTCCTACTTAAATGGCCCTACTTTTGGGCTTGTTTGGGGCTATTTTGACATTTGAGGTATGGTGAATCAAGACGGCGTAACTTTATATTGTACGAATATTTGTTCTGTCAAATGTACGTCATAGCACTCATATCCCATCCTTAGTTTTAAAATCATTGCATAATTGTCATACTCAAAGGAAAAAAATCGTCTCGTGCATGGGTGACTCTCCGCGATACGCAAACTCGCCCATATAAAGTTTTTTTTTTTCTAGTATGGCAATATTTTTTCTGCTTAAATGTCTTTACATAAGCAATAGATCATATGCCCAAAATATCCGTAATTGATTTTACCGAAACTTATATATTATGTTGCTGGACGTATTCGGTGGACGACGATACTTTGGACACTATATTTGAAGTTTGTGTTGTTGCACCCTTATGAAATTTAATCGAATATTTTTGTTGCGTCGAGAAATTAGTTGAAATCAAATTCAAACACAAACGAGTATTTAAATTGTCAAAACTAAATCGATTTATGGTCGATTCAGTGATGTCAATCCCTATCCCCAATATAAATAAAAGTATTTACACCACGGATACGCTAATCCGTATTGCTCTCTAGCGTCTTTATCTTATACCTTGGAACAACCATTTGACAGACAAAGACAACGGCAAAGATCCGTAACTTTTGTTTCGCTGTTCCATATTACTTGATTGAAAATTTATTTTTCGTAGTTTTAATGGTAATCTCATGGTAATAATAATCGGATTGATAATGTTCTTTCTTTTTATTGTAGAATAATTTTTATATAAAATCATAATGATAAATATGTCGTAACATTTGTTTCTTGTTGTTATGAAGTTTTTCGCGGTATGTACGTGGCGTTAAACGTAAAATTTCAATCTGTCTAACCTATCATCGTCCACCGAATACACTATAGTGAAAGAAATTAGATTTTTAAAGACCCTTATAAATGTTTATGTCTGTCGTACTGGTGATAGTAGGCCATGTACTTTGGGCAAACGCTAAGTACATTGAAATTCCTGATCTGCTGGTATTATTTTTATACTTTCAATATTTGTACAAAGTCAATAAAATATACACAATTTTCATTACCATATTTTTGCGTATAATTTATCTATACTCTCCTTTTTCTGGAATCGAAAAACTGTAGAGCTAGGATTGTGATTTGTAGAGTAATTATAGATGAAATCATATTCAGATTTATACCAAGTAACTAGTACAGGCTACGAAAAAAAAGAAATTCGTGATGATGCTTTTAAAATATATGAAATTAATAACACCTAGGCATTCAGCGTTTCATCTTTTATATTGACCTTTGATAAGCACGTGAAAGGAAGAGGAAATACCACAGTGAAACGCCAAAACCTATATGAGATAACAGATACCAACGAAATGCCAATATTTCTACATAGGATTAGTTGCGATAATATTTACCTACAGACCAACAAAATCTTCCCATCTGTCAATGGGCGAGTGAACCGTGGACCAGTGGCGACGGGTTCGGCTATCGGCTTCCCTTACCGCTTACCTTTTGAAGACCTTCATCCAAATCCCTACATATTATACAGGCTACGGCTTCCCTTTGAAGGAGAACCAGCCTTCGCCACTGCCGTGGACTGCAGCCTTATCCTTCCCGTATTGAGGTGAGAACGTTTGAAGAGATCCGCCTCAAATGGAGACATTAGTGGTCGGCGTCAAATTATTATAAAATCTTCCACCACCTATCAGGAGCTCTGGGGCCTAGTGGGTAGGCCGGTTGATACGCACTCGAGAAAGTGCAGTTTCGAATCCCAGGTTGTGGCGTGTACCTGCAGTGAAACTTTTTTAGATCTCAAGTATATAGGTACGGACGCTCTAACGGTGAAGGAAAACATCGCGAGGAAACCCGCACATGGTTGGCCCCAGACGTATCCCCTGGAGTAGGCTGACTGTGTTGTGAGAATGCCGTATGCGCTTAGGCAACCATTCGACATTTAAAAACCGACTAGTCTCAGGCACTACAGTATTTCAAGAGGTGTTACTTCGTTCGGAGAGTACTGTATAAATCATCCATTATCGGATGAAAAGGCCTAAGTTTCTTTTATCAGGGGGTAAACCCCCTTATAAAAGAAACTAAGAAACACAGGAACATTAAAACAGCGGCGCGGCGTAAACAACGTTATCGAATGGGATTTGTATGCTAGAATAAATTCTTGTAATATAAAAATGTAGGTATAGATAAAATGTCAACCTATGTATGTCTTATGTCTATATCAAGACGCGTTATCAGTGTTGCATCACAGCGAACTTTAGCTGAATGACGTCAATAGAGTGCGTGCGATTTCGTACTCATTACCTCTCAAATCGCCTACGTATTGGATATTTTCACTATCTACGAACAGAATATAAGTATTTCAATTTGTTCGTAGATCAACAAGTAGGTAGTAATAAAATTAGTGAAATTGTATTAAAATGATTATAAATATAATTGAGGACTTATACATTTTATAAGGGGTAGGTACCTTAAGTAGGTATACTTAAATATACCTAGGTACTTTTTTATAGTTCACAAAAAGGTTCCTTGTCCTTTGGGTACGGAACCCTATAAAACTAAGATAATTTTGGACAGAGACATTTTAAGTTTAAGATAATTTTGGGATAGGGATCATTTTAGGGAAGGGAGATTTTGAGGAAGGGACATTTCGGGTCCATAATGTCCCGAACGGATTAAAGGCCCTGTATACATAGGCTGCACTAAAAGTATCGGGAATAGAATATTTCCACTGTTCCTGTCATATTAAAATCTTTTTAATTTAAAACTCCTTGGTTTTAAAAATCGAATAGGTACCGTTTATTTATTTAAAAAAAGATTCTCGATCTTGTCACAAGGTCTTGTCAAACTTGTTTAGTCGTTAAGAAAATGGAATTGACTCGAGAAAATTCTAGAGCGATGATTTATTATGACTTTCGAAGTGGTTTAACACAAAAACAGTGTGTTGACCGGATGATTTCTGCATTTGGTGATGAAGCCCCATCCAAAACCACAATTTATCGCTGGTTTGCTGAATTTCAACGTGGACGTGTCAAGCTCAGTGATGATCCCCGTCAAGGTCGTCCAAAAACTGAAGTCACCTAAGAAAACGTTGATGCTGTGCGTAAGCTGATTGAGGAAGATCGACATGTGACATACCGCGAAATTCAGGCAACTTTAGACATTGGCATGAGTCAAATACAAATAAACTTGCATGAACAATTAGGTGTAAAAAAGTTGTTTTCCCGATGGATACTGCATTTGCTCTGTGAAGAGCAAAAAGCGGCTCGCGTTACTTGGTGCGTCAGAACTCAGAACTCTCGAAAGATTCCACGCAGGATCCTCAAATGCTGTATACAATATCGTATCAGGTAGTAGTTTAGTAGTTGTTTCGGGTTCGTACGCGTATATCCAGGATATACGCGTACGAACCCGAAACAAAAAACCAGTCACGAGTTTGAGTGTTCGAAAATGAGTTAAAGCCAACAAAAATTGTTCGTTCACGGAGTGTTGCAAAAAAAAATGGTGACCACGTTTGTCTCCAAAACCGGCCATGTTGCGACTATTCCTCTTGAGAGACAAAGAACGGTTAATGCAGAATGGTATGCTAACATTTGTTTGCCACAGGTCGTTTCTGAACTCCGTAAAGAGAACTGCAACCGCCGCATCATCCTCCATCACGACAATGCGAGTTCTCACACCGCGCACAGAACAAAAGAGTTTTTAGAGCAAGAAATCATATAATTATTAGACCATCCGCTGTACAGCCCCGACCTAAGCCCTAATGATTTCTATACTTTCCCTAAAATAAAGAATAAATTGCGTGGTCAGAGATTTACATCACCTGAAGAAGCTGTGAACGCCTACAGTTTTGTAGACCCCGAATGGAATAGTCGCTTCAATGATTGGTTCCATCGTATGGAAAAATGTGTCAAACGCGGAGAATACTTCGAAAAGCCATAAATACATTTTTAAATAGTAATGTTGTGTCACTACCTTGATTCCCGAAATTTTCAGTGCCGCCCTCGTAAAAGCCAACGGTGACCATTTCAAAGAGAATATTTTTAATTATTTTTTGCTGAGACTAATAAATAGATATGTAGGTATAAATTTTAATAATAGGTAGGTATTACTTACATTACTTCATTAAAAAAATGTATTTTCATTTGTAACAGAACTCATGGCCGGACTAAGTTTATACAATCAATAATTTCGAATCAATAGGTATTGTTTTTTGTGATATGGGCCCCCCTTAAGGCTCGCTACGCAGTTACTTTTTAGTTCTTAAACGTAACGGTAACGTAAACGGTATTATTGTTAATTATTTGTGTTTTTTTATAAGCAGTAACTCAGGCAGTTAGCTCAGCGAGCTTTTTTCTATAAAATATTGCCATAACACACGCTTGAGCAGCGAAGCGGGCGGATGTGTTATTTCAGGGTTGTCTACTTTTCTATCTCAAAACCCACTATAATAATGATTTTTTTTTACTCGACATAATTTTACCGCATCTACTCCTCTTACCTAAAAATAACATATTTGTACCCCCCTACCGTTAGCGGTATCGCGGAACTTTTGAGAAGCTTTCAGATGAAAATGTCAAATTTATAATAATATATTATAATATGCCAAAAAGGCATCTCTACTATTCTCTACTCACAAAAATTTTAAATTAAAAATTTTAAATTTTAAAAAACAATAAACACTTTGAGAAAATGTTCTAGAGAACCCCTCAATCCGTAACAGCTCAAACATATAAGTTTTGGTTCTATTGTAAACAGCAATAATTGTGGATGTATTGTCCTTTGATTTCACTTAAGTACAACTATAGGCAAAAAGAAATTTGAAAATCGTCCACAAACGGTGGTATAGTTAATAGTCATTGAACATACAAAAAAACAAGGGTCGAATATATTATAATCTCCTTTTTATTGGAAATCGGTTAAAAAGTAGTCTTCTAAGCAACCCAGATTCTGCTATATTCAAACCGAGCAGGAGCTTGTTAACTGTTGATTGGGGCTCAAATGCCCTTGATAACAACTACCTTAAACCGTATATACCTACATATCTACTTGTTATATAGTATGCAGGCAGTTTTAGGGGAGAAAACTCGATCAAGCTAGGTCTTATCCCTGGAAACTGCACATTTTAAGCTATAAGTTTTCTTCTTTTGTCGTGCGACAATATATTAATAACGAGCTGACCCAGCGAACTTCGAATCGCCATATTTCTTTTTCACCGAACTATTTTCTTTTTCATTAGAGTTTTTTTTTCATATTATGTATATGATACAAACTTTGACTTGACAATAACGAACACATAAAAGAAAGAATTATCCAATTTAGTGCAGTCGTTGGAAGTCGTTTATGCGCGTACAAACATTTCGGTAATTCATTTTTATTCATATAGATTTTGACTCTATTAAGTCAGTCATATTGGCAGTTTGGTACGCGTATGTATACTTAGGTAATATTTGCTTTCTTCGATAATTTGGAATGTGGTGAGTCCGAATCTCGGTCAGATAAATATTATTGTGATTCTTTTTATTGTTTCAAATATCAGGACTCCCAGAAAAGATCGGTTACCCAGGTACTATTATAATTATTATCTTCCCATAACACATCTGCCCCATTTGTGTATCTATAATTATTAATTATTATATTATCTTAGCACCTGAAAACCCAACTTGTACAAATCGACAACCCTTGTTCAATAAATCGAACTATAACAAGAAGTTCAATGCACGTTATCGCTTGAATTTTTATGTATAAATAGGTTATTATTATTATCATATTAAAGTCTATGTCACACTATAGGTAGTAGGTATATATGTTACAGTTAAAACTAGTTTTTAGATAGAACGCGTTTTCCCTAGTTAGAACTTGTTTTTACTAAACACCTGTGTTAAAACTAGAATTAACTAATGCTCAGCTCAGAATTAACTAAAGACTCGCAGTTAAAACTGTTCCAACCGAGGTCAAAGTTTATCGGATGATCGTATACTGATTGGTCGCGAGACGTCACAAGGTTCTCTAGTCAAGATGCAATCGACGGCGAACTTCGAAATCAAAAATGTATGGAATTTGACACAAGTCATCGTTATATTATGACACGTCGCTTGCGATGCCTCATGTCAAATCACATACATTTTGTTTTCGAACTTAGCCATGGAAATTATCGAATACATCTTGACAAAAGACCCTGGGCCTCTAGTCAAGATGCAATATGTCCCGCGATAAAAAGTAGCCTATGTCATTTCCCAAGGTCTACTTTATATCTATGCCAAATATTATGATAATCAGTTTAGTAGTTTTTACGTAAAACTGTAAATAAAGTATCCCACGGGAACCGTAAATTTCCCAGCGATAAAAAGTAGCCTATGTCCTTTCTCAAAACTTTTATTTTCATAAATTTCATTTAAATCGGTTCAGTAGTTTTAGCGTTAAAGACGGACAAACAGACACACACTTTCCCATTTATAATCAATATTAGTGTGGATTGTCACCTTAGCAACTACTAGTCGATGTTCCCTAAATGATGTTAATTTAGGGAACATCGACTAGTTTGTGTAAGATTATTAATTTTACTAGCTAAGTATATGCCTTACTCTATGTCTTAAATCTCATAATAAATATTTTTAAAACTATATTTAGCTTTAAATCCCAAATTAGCTTCCCTAGTGCTCGTTTTAACTGAAAGTCAGAGTTACAACTAGTTTTATCTGAAAATCAAATATATTAGTAAGTAGTTAGTTCTAGTTTTGACTAGGTATTTCTAGTTTTAACAAAAGCATTTAGTAAAACCTAGTTTTAACTAGGGAAAACGAGTTGTAACGAAAAACCGGTTTTAACTGTAACATATATATGTATTATATTAAAAAAAGGAGGTATATAATATCATACTTTCTAATAAGTGTACTGTTAGCAGGTACATTTCACTACAATTCGTGTTTTAGTATGTTGAAGAAAAACTTTTTAAACTTTTTGTTTACTTATTTATATATGCTCTGACATCCGGAACACCGGTCAAAATTCAGTTCAGTAAAATTAGAACTGTGGACTAATACAATTAAGTTGAAAATCGAACACATGAAATCGATAGCTCGACACTTCGATTTTCAACTCTATTGTATTAGCGCAGAGTTCTATTTTCAGTGCTCTGAACTTTTCCAGGCCCGCTGGATTCCGGATCATATAGTCCCAGCATAATTATATGAGCATAATTCAAGTGAGCAGGTAGACATACAGCGTGTTTGGTAGAACGTAGTCTATTCGTGAAATATCCGAGGTTACATCTGAACTCGCTCCCACCCCCTTTGTATGGCCTACATTGGACCGTTTCTGAGATACATATTCGCCATTTTTTTAAAGGCTTGACCTGTTTGGGTCATAATAAAACACTGAAAATAGTATCAAGTTTCAACCACCAGTTTTTTTTCCTTAGGAAAGAAAAATAATAAAATTGTTTCATAATAGGTACGTAGTAGGTAGGTGCGATTCACTTAATGTGGCCATTTTAGACCTGCATGTCACCAACTTAAAAAAATACAAAAATGGCGAATAACTTAGAAGCTTGAATAACTGCCTTATAAAGAGGGGTTTCAAACTAAGGTTTCAAATGATTTGTGTTGACTCCTACCCTACACCCCCCTTCTATATTTCACTGCTTGACTACTATCTAGTATCTACCAAACGCCCTGTACCTATGAGTACCTAACCTGAGCCATAATATGTATGTTACGTATACGTTTATAAAATACACTGGCCGTGACTAATTGATTACTTCACTCAACTGGATGTTAAATAAAAAACATGTGATAATGATATCATTTCAAATTCAAGGTATTAACAGTAATGACTAGCTTTTACTCGAGTAGAATTTTACTATGCCTATGGCCTTGCAAGCCAAATTGGCATGTTCTTTTAAGACATTTATCATAATCGTTTCCAAGGTTTGGCAACTTTAAAACTTAAAGACCACATTACAATTTTACGTAAACATTAATTTTACGCAAATGGATCTCGGGGACCTCTGATTGTCTTATTCCCGTAAGTCGCGTTATCACAAATTTTTGGAATGTTGTCGCTGCGGCTACTTAAAATTCCTGGAAATTATGTTGCGTCAGCGCGTAAAAGCTAATCCTTGCGCCGAACCCAAATATTAAGAGCTGGACAGCTTAGTAAATGAACTTTGCCTTGCAGGTAATAACCGTTAAAATGCCAAAAAACTATAGTTTTTAAAATCGGATCTGCTCACAGCCGAATTCAGCTGGTATCGCACTACTCGACCGTCAATTAAAAGGAAGGTCGTTCTGATGTAAAACCATGATTCACAGCGACACGACGCGAGGAAACAGCGGACACAACGATATTTCCAAAATTGAAGCAGCAATTAGGAATTACTGGGTAGATTTGACACTTAGCGCTTAAATTGTTAGGATGTCCTTGTCACCTTTATTGGATACGTGCGGATCAGCTAAGGTGATCCCAATTATTATGGTGGGATGCTTGAAAGAGGTCACAAGTCACAACTTACAAGAGTACAGAGGTATTCAGATTGCAGGCTACAGAGTTTGAAGGCCAATGACAGGTGAGAAACGAGACGATACGTGACGCCGAGCTGCATTTTTAAGATAGCTATTGAAAATTGAACTTTATTCACTACACAAAAAGATACACGTATATTATGACTCTAGATACGTATAATATATGACCCTAGGGCCTAGATGCCCGCGACTTAGTGCGCGTAAAAGGGGATCCCGCAGAAACCGTACATTTTGCCGCAATAAAAAGTATTATATGTCCTTCCTCGTGGTCTACTATATATCTGTGCCAAATTTTATCAAAATCGGTCCAGTAGTTTCGAAACCTATTCAATGCGAACAAAGAAATAAATAAACAAACGAACAAACTTTTCCTGTTTATTATATTAGTGTAGATATATTATTATATATTATCTACACTAAAATATTAAAGAGGAAAAGTTAAGTCACATTCGAACTCTTACAATGAAACATGTATCCTTACTGTGTTTAAATATACTCACGAGTAATATGGCTCTTAAGCTATTATTGTAGATTATTGAAATTGTGAAATTTTATAATTAATTTACTAGGCACCATAATGTTTTGTGGTTTTTGGATAGCACAGAACAGGGCAAAGGTCAATAAATTATTATGATTGTCTACCTTGCTTGACTACAATGGATTGGTGGCTCATCAGTCCGCTAATAACTACCTAGTAGGTACAGTAAGATAGCGAGTGGCTATCATAATTATAAATCTATGACTCTATTTGGCTGCCTTAAGGTGAGGCCAAACGGGTGAATTGTGAATTGCGTATTTTCAGTCGACTGAGTTTTTTTCCATACTAAAGCACAATTTATTTTGCCGTGCGAATCAAATAGGACTTTTCTACGAAACCGAATGCAGCAGAATTTCTGTAGATCGAAATTCTGCAACTCACGAATCAAAAAATTACGTACGTTTGCCTCACCCATAACAGTCAACATCTAAGCTAACATGCTTAGATGTTGACTGTTAAGACTTAAGGGTGAGGAACGAACGTAATTTTTTGATAGTACATCTAAGCATGTTAACTGCAATCGCCCTAGCGGAAAGGGTTCTGGAGTTGCAGCCATGTTGCAGCAGGTAAAAAGTTAAATGAACTCCAATAAATAGCTTTCTTCTTGCTCATTACTATTTACTACACTGTGAGTCTCTGATTGTGTGCTGTACAATGACTACAATGTAGTAAATGACTTCACCGCTGTTGAGTTGAGAGTGTCAGTACCTACTACCTACATACATTGTTTTCACCAATGTAGGATAATGCCCCTAAAGGTGAGTCGTTTGACGAGCTAAAAATAAAGATTTAGTTCGCTCGGCCTTGTGCTCTTGGTCTTTACAGACCAGGCTGATTATTATTTTTTGTGGAAATTAGAAACTGGACATCACCAGGTCTAAAATGACTACTAATCGCATATGAAACATCTAATAAAATTGAATAGATGATATTTCATAATACTATCATATTTTTATGACTCTAAGTAAGAATAAGTATTAAATTAAATTTTCTATTACGATTAAAACTACTAACTATAGCAGTACCTAACATTACATTTATTTATGTTATTGTACAGATTTATAGATTAGCAAAATATATTGGTTTGGCCCCAATGTTTGACCCCCCAATCATCTTAGTCTTAAAAAAAACTGACCAGTGACCAATTACCATAGACCAGTGGTCCCCAACCTTTTTTTTACGCGGGCCACAAACCCGTTGTACTCCTGGTGTCGCGGGCCGCAACCAACATTTTTAGGGACAAAAAATACGGTGTTTAAATTTAACGATTTAATAATAGAAAAACACAAGGTAGTTAAAAGAGTGAAACTAAACATTTAAGATGAGATAACGACTAGTGATGTGCCGGATCGTTAAAAATGTATATCCGCGGATACGGATCTGAATACTGATATTTGGTGTCAAGATCTGCGGATACGGATACGGATACGGATCTTACTTTCTTATTCAGTCGGTGCGCGCGACCTTCACACATGTTTCGACTTGCATTGCACGGCGGTTCTTTCGTTTTTTGTTTATAGTTTAATGTGACACTGGACAGCATAGATAACGCTTGTTTGGAATTGGTATATGAGTTTAAAAAAAATGACTACAAAGAAGTTTAGTAGTGTCATTTGGAATTATTTTGTGTTAGTAAATGATGAATGTGCAAAGTGTAAAATTTGTGATGGAAAGTATTCCCGTAAGGGTAAAAGCACAACTCTTTAAAAATAATTTACAAATAAAACATCCTCGAGAATATTATCTGTATTGAATTTAATAGTTTTTATTGCTAGTCGCTACCTTAATCAGTAATCGCTAATTTAAATAATTCATCTATAATTTTAATATTAATAAGGTAAATAGATCCGTAAAAGATCCGCCAAATAGTAACGGATACGGGCACAGATACGGATCTTTCTTCTGCCTCGGATATCCGCGAATACGGATACGGATATCCGGCACATCACTAATAACGACACAAACTAAAATAAAATAACAAATATGTATTATAATAATTATGTTCACTCAGTGAGATTTTTGGAATTGTGAACACTTTTTCACAACTTTATCTAGAGCTGGCTTGTCGCTGCATGCTATCCTTATTACATCGTAGGCTGTATTTCAAGAACCACTTTAGCTAGAAAGCTGATATTTTCATAAGTCTTAATTTTGATGCCGCTATAACAACATAATATCATATCTAAAAAACAAGATAAAACAAATAATATAAGGAGAAGCACTTTTTATGATAACAAAAAGCGATTTTTTGTCCTTTCTTTAGTCGATGGCAATACTTTAAATATTCACAAGATACTAAATTGAGTTTTTACTCCAATATATAATTCAAAATAAAAATTAATATAAAAGGGGTTTTCATAAAAAATACAATTTTTGACTATTTTTTTTTCCTAAAACGGCTTTTCCTTGGCTGATTTTTAAGTTACAGATTTCATGCGGGCCGCAGATAAAGGCCCGGCGGGCCGCATGCGGCCCGCGGGCCGCGGGTTGGGGATAGCGGCCATAGACTGTGAATAAATGCTATCGTGATACTTGATTCTAATTTTAAGTAATAAGTATGACGATAGTCGATACAATACATTATATTATTGAGAATTTAAAAAGTACATAGGTATTTCGTATTATAGTATAGAAGGTACCTACCTGGGAGACCGAGCTTTGCTCACAGTTTTAGTAGAACTCTAAAATAATTAAAATAAATATTTAAAATATAAAAGAATTATTTAAAAGTAAAAATACACAAAAAAGTATAAAATAAAACTTATTTCCTCTTTTAATTCCTCTTTTAAATTCGCCTAAAATTTTAGCTACTCGATCTTCTTTATTTTGAAGTCGGTTTGAACGCACAACCTAACACGCTAATTGTAGGGACCTGAAACTTGCAGGACTTGCTCTTTATAATACGTAGGCCGTATCCGATAAGTATTTAATTATCCAAAATGGCGGCGATGTGGTTCGACACCCATCACGTCTCGTTTCTCGCGGAGGCGAAAAGCGGACCATGGAGAGACGCTTGGCTACGTTGAATGTAAGAGGAGGAATGGATGGTAAGAATGAAAGTGGACGAAGCGAAAGAAGTATGTAAGGATCGTAGTAAGTGGAAAGAAGTGGTCTCTGCCTACCCCTACGGGAAAGAGGCGGTCTCTGCCTACCCCTACGGGAAAAGGCGTGATTATATGTATGTAATATGTATGTATGTATGTATCCGATAAGAAGGAATTTTTCGAAATTCAGCTCCTAAGTGAGGAAAAAAAGCTCCTAAGTGAGGAAAAAAAGGGAGGAAAGAGTTTGTATAGGGCAAAGTCAAATATTATTTAACGGAATTGATGGAA
Source organism: Glaucopsyche alexis (assembly GCA_905404095.1). NCBI lineage: Eukaryota > Metazoa > Arthropoda > Insecta > Lepidoptera > Lycaenidae > Glaucopsyche > Glaucopsyche alexis. The sequence continues at coordinate 17,697,226 of FR990047.1, read as the reverse complement.
TTCGTGTGTGTTGTTGTTTGGGAGCGAATTGCTTTAAAGTTGATATTAATACTCCTTAGTGATTTAAAGCGAATCTCACAAGCAATTGAACGATTTAATTTTAGTCTTTACAATTTAAACATTTACTGGATTCATAGTTGCATGTTAATATACTTATATGACTAATTAATATAGCCTGAGATCCGAGGCCCACCTTACTACACTTTTCATAGACGAGTAATTTTTTTTCGCACTTTAATTGGCGCCTTTTGTAATAAGTTCATTGTAATCTTTGATTAATTATTACATAGATACGTTATATCTTACAAAACTGACAATATTTCTGTGCCACGACACACATTGACATTGGACGCGTGTCTGTGCCAACGTCGCATATTAACACAAAACACGCTGTTATTCGCGGAGCACACTAACCAAAATTGGCCCGACTCGGGCCAATTCGAGTCTTCATTTTTACGCGTTTATAACATATCTACCTCTTTTTAATATAATATATCTATGATTGTAATAATTTACTTTTAAATACGAATTAATTTCCAATTTGATAGTACAAATCGATAGCCTGTGAGTGGGGTTCTTTATTTTTATTTTTGTTTTGACACATAATATTGTCATCATGTTGAAAAATAAATCTGACAAGAATTCGAAATTTAAAAATGCAAAACTAGGTAGGATATCCTAAGATATTTGCGATTGCTGCATTTAATTTATTATATAAATAGTTTATAATATATTTTATACTATTTCATTACAATGTTTTGAGTGTTGTTAATTTAATTTATTTCTCTTTTGATGTTAAATGTTAAAAATACTAAATTTATTTGTGTTTGATTTGTTAGTGTTTAATATATAGGTTTTTAGTTTTTAACCTAATACAACGACTTTTAAGTTTTTTTTCTGTTTATCTGTACGTTTGAGCGCAACAATCTTTTTTATATAATCTGTTACCATAATACGAGTTTAAGGCTTTGGATAAACAAATAGGGCTCACTTTTTATCGCAGAAAATTTTTGGGTACGGCTTTCACAAACGCGGTGAGGATAGCTCTACTTACAATTTTGTGTAGGTATTTCAATTCAATCGGTTCATAACTATAAAAGTTTTATCAATCTAAAGAATAACATAGTATAAAATGCTATAGAATAACCAGACATTGGAATTGGTTAAAACTTTTCCCAGGTATTACGTCTAATCATTAATGTGTATGATTCTATAAGGAATCAGTGAGAAGCTATGGAGCTTCTCACTAATTACTTATAAATAATAGGGTTTTCACAAAAATAAAAAAAATAAAAATTTAAAACGCTCTGTCCGTCTATCTGACTGTCTGACCGATTTTCACGGGACTTTCACTGGCAGATAGCTGATGATAATATAAGGAGTAAGTTAGGCTACTTTATCTTAGGCTTCTCTTAAAAGAAAGGTTTCCATTAGTTCCACGCAAATGAGGTTGCTGGCACCGTCTAGTTCAAATGAAAATTTTAACGTTAAGGTGCTTCCTCACCTGGATTCTGGAGCATTCGCGTGTAATGTAACGTTCATTCATTCCAACTTAAGAGCTTCGCTCTTGTCGGTGGAGCTTTCTCCATTCCTCTCTGCACTCCGCCCTTCTCTTGACCTCCTGATACGACACGACCATCACTTTCTCCTTCACCTGGTCCATAAACGTTCTTCTCGGCCTTCCACGTTTTCTTCTACCTTCAACCTTCCCTTCAGTTATTCCTCTCATAAAGTTGTCGTGCCGTATCAAGTGTCCTAACATCTTTCCTCTTCTGTTCTCAATGGTATTTAATGTAACGTTGCATATCCTAAAATTACATCAGTGTAGGATGATTATCGAGCATTACAATGCGCACCTTGTAATGATCCCGTCCGCTCATAGTCGAATCTACAACGTTACATTACAAAGCAATGGGGCTTTGTGGTCGTACTGCTAGCTCATCTCTCTCATTCCCGCGGGATAATGTATTCATGCGAGCGGAGCCGCGGGCAAAAGCTAGTATATTAATCAGACCGGAGCAGCATATTACCACCTCCTTTTTTTGTAAGTCGGTTGAAAATAAATATTATTGACCTCAATCGTAACATGTAAATTATTAATTTAGTCCAATCTCATTCAATTGTAATTATTATTTATGTATTATAATAATACATATTGAAATAGTGTAGGTATATGCCCTAATGATAATAAATGTGCGAGGTTGATACTCCGAGGTCGAGTTCACATTGCGAAGACAATGCCTTCGCAAGGGCGAGATGACCTCAAGATGATCTAAGGTCGAAGGGACAAGGGTGGTTATTGCTTCTTATACAGCCTTGTATTTGCTAAGAAAATATTTTTCATTTCTCATACTCGGAGAGTAGTGTTGTTTTGATCTGATTATTGGGTGGAAAACGCTACTTTCCTTTCACAGGGAGGGAAAAACTCATACAAATTCATTGCGGCCCCCGCCCGGAATGAATTTGTATATATCTTCAAAACTTCAAAAATAGAACTGCTGTCAGCTGTGAAGAGTTTTATGTGTAGTAGAGAATAAGCCGCGAGTGCCGCGGCGAGCGGCAAATTCCATATTTAAAAATTAAAAAGTCAACACAAATTGCCGGGATACTAAATTACTATTTATAATATTATTATCAATAAATAGTTTAGATAAACAACTAGTTTTATTTTCCTCATATTCTAAATGAAAAGTAGAGTGTACGCCACGGGTAAAAGAATGAATTCCTACTCGGACTATAGCCGCCCTCGCTGCGCTCGGGCGTCTAACTACCTCGGGAATTGATTCCTTTCAACCCTAGGCTAACAATCTACTATTATGGGCGTCCAAATTGCTTTACTTTTTATACCTTTAGGTTAGATTTCTATAAGATTGTAGGTTATTATAAATTCTTTTTTTATCTTGTGCTTTTCTGGATTAAAGATTCTTCAAATAATTACCATACAATATATACAAATGGCATACAAAAGGCAAGGAATATATTTTTTATGTCTATTAAATATTGAAAAATACAAAATGAACCAAATAAGTAATAAGAGGTTGCTGGTTGAAGTGTGAATTGTGATAAAAAAATTAGTTGAAAATAGAGGCAGTCAAGCACGTATCTGGTAACGGCAATAAGGGATCTCTGATTCTGACTTCTGTAGTCATAGTTCAAAGAAGACGTATCGAACAAAGTTTATCAGAGGCAGGGAAATTCTGCTAAATAAAACCTGCACTACACAATAATAACTCCCCACACCGATTTCGGTGATGGTGGCCGGTTTCATTGGAACCAGGCAGTTACGCAGGAGTAACTGGCCTGGTTCATCGTTGATCATAAAATAAAGACTGACAGAGGTATGGCAAGTCGCAAAATATATGATTTTGCAGCAGGAGATGTAGTATCAAGTAACTTTGCCACATTTTTGCCAGATTGACGTTTTTTTTGTTTTCTATTTACATTTTTGATATTTGTGAGATTATCGTTACATAAATATTTGAAGAAATAATTATCAAAACTGATTACAATTCTAAAGAAACGACTGAAAATTAATTATTTATTGAAAATCAATATTTTATTTTAAAGATTTACAATGAATGTAAATCATTTTGTTTATCTGGCTGTTATTTTAATTAATATTACGAATAATGACGTTATGATACTTTTAACTACTTTAGGAACTCCTAAAGTAGTTAAAAGTATCATAGCTAAAAGTATCATAACTACAGTTCTGATACACAATATGATCAACTGATCATATTGTGTATCAGAACTGTAGTTATCTACTTATGCGATATATCAGTACAAAATGTGAATAGATACGTAAAACAACAAAGTATGTGCTTGAAAAGATAAATTTTAATACATGCCTTTATATCCAAACTTTTATTTTACAGTGCTTAATATTTCACAGAAATCATATGTTTTAACTCTTCTCGACCCCTGTTTCATTTTACCTCGGTATGAGGAGAATTGAAACAAGATGACTTGTTGCGGGTAAGTCGATTTTTTACCACAATATTAATTAACACTTACAATTTCTTTATGTTAGTCATTTGCAAGTGTAAAGAATTACCTAACGTTTGGTAATTAGTACCAATCATACCATTTCTGGCAATAGTGTTTGGTATATGAGACAAAATATAAAAATTGTGTCAACACCCCTCGGTCTCCCCTACTATAAAATTACGAGAAGTTCCACACCATTCTTTTTTTTCAAAATAACTAAATGATCCACATTAGTTAAATACAAAATATTATATTTATGCTTCAGGTAAAATAAACATGTCAGATTAGATAACACGTCCAAATTTTGATAAGGACATGACCCGCGTCATTATATTTTAATCATTAGTAAGCGATGTGAAACTTAACGTTTAATAAGTAGGTATATGAACTACGTACTACTATACGTAGTAACTATTTATTAATATTAGTAGCACAGATATTCATATTAGCAATTGGACTTTTCACAGTAGGTACTATCTATAGTTTTCACGATCTCTTTTGTACAAAATTTAAAACGGATAGTTCAAGGCAATGATACCACATTGGAGAGAATTATTATCATTATTACGAGTAACAACAGTGAGTTGCCAGCATAGGTATTTTTGTATGCCAAAGTAATGCTAATCACATTGCCTTCAGGCTTCAGAGTTCAGTCTCACACAAGCTCTCGAGGATGAAACTCGCGGTCCACTTTCATCATGTCACCCACGATTCAATCGGCAGCTCATGATCGTGTGGCAGCTTAAGGAAGTGATGAACAATCATTCACCGTCCGAAGTTGGTGAATGTCAGACGGGGGGATCGTCGTCTGGGGCGTCTGGAGGGGGCGCCAGATTCGCGAGGAGGCTTCCGCGGGCGGGGTCAGCGAACTCGCGCGCGGGGAGCCGCGGGAGGTGGCGGGCGGCGACGGGCGCGCCAATGTCAGGGCCGGTGCAGCGGTCAGCTGACGTCTGGAGGCGTGCGGGGGCCGCGTCGCCGGCTCGGAGGTGCAGTCGAGCCTCGCACTCCGACGGAGCCGCACGCTCCTCCGATACGCGCCGCGCTATATATAGGTGCAGACGATGCCGCGCGCTACTCCGGCGCCGGGGCTGTCGTCACCGAGTCAGGTACCTGAAGTAGCGCGCGGTGTTTCCGCACCCCGGCACACGGAGCCAGCCAGAAGAAGCACTAAGCCCGCCGCACGCCCATTGTACTTCATCAGGTGCTCTGGTGATGATAGTTCCAGGCGCTTGTTGGAGTACACTTATCGTGTCGGCGGTTCTCGACGGTGAAGTGCGAAGACACGTGGTTCAGTGAGCGCATGGCGCGGGAGTCGGCCGCCGAAGGTAAGCCGTGGGCGCGGAGACAAAGAGCTGCGGTGAGTCACGTGCTAATCACGCCGGTTGATGACCCCCGCTGCACCACCCCCCCCGGTGCCGCACCCTCGCTAATTTCGCGACCACATATCCATATGATATTTGCATGGTCAATGAACTCCTTGCCAAAAGGCTGGACAAAGGCGGCTCAAACTGGTTTTGGTATTTTTCGTTAGTGACCGGCCGCCGGCGCCGACGTTTTCCTTGAGCTATACGCCGCGTGCGTGCTTGCAAATTTCAGCAAATTTGCAAAAAGCCTAAAAAGTGAAATCTGAGTCTACTAGTCAGTGTATGTGTTTACAGTTTACTATTTTGGACTGTTTATTTATATTGTAGTTAGCATCTCAATTGTCAAGTATTATTATAATATGTCGCAATTGATTCCACAAGATTTTGATCTCAAAAATCCTGATTTCTATGTAAAAAAGTATTTCTTTTTTATTAGGAGCCGCTTATGTTTCTTCTTCTTATCTCCTACAAGCTTGTCTTTTGATTTGTAAAAATATTTATCTTTACATAATATTGTTATAATTGACAATACTTACTTAATTATATTCCGTTTGTTGTTTTTGGTTCATTGAATGCAAAATTGTACCTTGTATGATTCTTTTTGTCTGGCTAATGTTGAGTCACAACAGTGAGCGGCGGTTTCTAGATTGATATTGGCCTCTTCGACCTTGGTATAGAATCGACACTAAAAAATTCCCAATCCAATATTTCTAGAAATAAAATGAGTCTGGCTGTACAAACGTCACTGAGTTTTAACGGCTGTCGCTTTGAAATCTGGTGATGGTTTCTTTTGGATCTTTGATTCTTCAGTAATTAGGTATGTTGTTCTACTGTTTCATTGATTATTGTATATTATGTACCTAACTCCTTTTTTGCATTATTCTTTGTTTTAATTTTGTAAGTTTTATCAAGAATATTTTATTTTTTAAATGTTTACAATGTTACTTTAATCGACCAAAAATTTACTATAGTTTTCATATTAGGCATTCCTTATGTGGTATTTATTTACATTATGTACTAGGTAAATATTCCCCATACGGGTTAGGTAGGATAAAAAATATAAGATAGGTAGGTACAATACCAAGCCAAATGTTTCTTGCAAATATAAAATACCTACTTAACAAAAGGTTGTGGTCATATTGACATTTAGTGCTGGCTGCACTGTTGTTTGATGTTTTATTTTCAACCTGAGCTGATCGTCGATATCCACATTTCAAATGAGTGACGTCATCGTAAAACCATTGTGTGATTTTAAGAAAAAGATCGCTTTTGTTTTGAATTTCTATCGGAAGTCAGATAAGACAATCGACAATCGTTAGAAATTAGTAATTAACACACTTACAACTTAGGACTTAGGAATAATTCTGAAGAATCTTTTGCAGAATATAGATAATAATAACTCCCCCACACCGATATCGCTGACGGTGACCGATTTCAATGAAACTAGGTTATGCAGGAGTAATTTTATATTGCCCAAGTGTGTGCGCAGTACCCAAGAGCACTCTCTCTTCCTCTCTCATAATCCAGTGGGACGGACCAACACGACTGACGAGAGATCAGGCGCAGGTCCGACTTTTTACATGCCCATCCGACGCATGGATCATCTTTCTTGTCAGACAATCAGGTGCATTGTCCTAACCAAAGTTGGAAACAACAATTTTTGTTGTTCCAATGCGGGAATCGAACCTACGGCCTCCGAGTCGAGAGCCAATTACCAACGCTTATGCTTCTGCAAATCTTACAATAGTGTCTATAATAAGCTTAATGTCGATACTCGATATGATTGAACTATTTTTTTTTTGGATAATGGTGGTAGTGGAAGTGGTTACTTTGTTTCTTTTCTTACTTTTCTTAGTTTCTGCTTCCTAATCCTACACCTCTTTGCTTTTTGAGCTCTTAAGTAAGTCTTGAAGAATCTTTAAATACTTGTATAAAATAATAAGCTTACATTAATGTAATTAGTAATAATAAACGAAGTAAAGGCTCTTTCAGTGCTTACTTAAGGGTAATGAGTATAGTTCAATTAATTACACAAATTAGATTTTTTATTGCTATCTATAGTGTATACTTGAATATACGAGTAGTGTATTAAAGTTATTTAAAAGATTCTAAGCTCTGACATACGGATTTTAGCTTGAACTAGGTAAAGCTAAGATCAGTTTAATCAAAACTTCATAACATCATTTTCAGCATTCAATATTCATAATAGACAGATAAGACAGATAATTCTATCTCTTTCACGCATTATCTGTCTCAATTGTCAGCATGATTCTGTCTCATTTCAATTTTAACTGCTTTAGATAATCTGCACGTGTTTAGATAATCTGAAACCCCTAGGTTTGAAACCGATTATTTTAAATCGTTTGGGTTTCGTAGAACCTAATTAGAACCCTTATAGTCAGTCTGTCCGTCGTCGGTCCGACCATCCTTTGCTAACTTTGGTAATTACTAATTATGAATTTATATTCAATTTTGTTTATTTATATAAACAAAATTTTGTATAGTAGATCGCATATTATATACCCTATTTTTGACATCTTTATTTTATTTTAGGTCTTTTGTATTTTAGGGGCGTTTGGGACGAAATTTTTATCCCCACTTCATATGTACCTAACATATGAAGTGGGGATGGTTTTTTTCATTCTATTCTATCCTATCGTGTGGGGTAACTTCGATTAGGTCTTTTGTATTTTAGGGATGTCTGGGACGAAATTTTCAACGCCACTTCATATGTACACAATAAAAAATAATCCCACTTCATATTATGTGAGGTCTCACATAATATGAATTGGGATTATTTTTTTATTTTATCTCATCGTGTGGAGTACCTACCTAATGTCGATTAGGTCTTTTTAAATAAAGGCGAAGTTTCATGTATGATTTTTTTATAATGTAAACCATTTTCTAACAATAATCGACCTCCAAAGTGACCTTACACAACCAATTTTAAGCAACTTCTTCATTATTCAGTACACAGTATGATTCACATACGATGTAGCCATTGTAGACCTGGGTCTCTAGTCAAGATGCATTTGATAATTTCGACAGCGAAGTTTGGAATCAAAATGTATGGGATTTGACATAAGGCATCGCAAGAGACATATCACTTATCGATGACTTATAATAATAATAATAATCTCTTTATTTCAGACTAAGTAGTCCATACACAATCAATACAGTAACACAAAATATTAGTAGAATTGTTAGTATTACACATTAAAACTAGTTAGGGGATACATTAATGTTAAGGGTTAGTAATTTGTTAGTGAACTTATTCTATTACCTATAACCTACTTCTTATTTCTATTAAGGTGTACACCAGCTGTCCAGTATACTTGGAAGGGACTATCAATTTTTCCAGCTAACGTTTTGTATGTCAAATCCTATACATTTTTGATTTTCGAACGAACTTCGCTTTCGACCTTCTGTTTCTAAATTCGCAATTTGATAATTAACGGAAAAATGTAAGGCTTCAATTTCGAAAGCAGCGTCCCGAATCTCAGTAATATACATTTTTATGAGTTTTGAAATTAACAGTAATTACTGAGGTCGTGGCGGTCGTGCTCGCCATTCCACGTCGCCAGTACGCCAGTAGCCTTGACTCTGGAAAATACTAACTAATTATATCGACAATTTTTTTACACAAACCTTTCGCTTTTTAAAATATAAAGTTATGTATTTAAAATATTTTTATTTCTTTACATAATATTAGAGCAGGTTACTCACTACTCAGTAATTTCTTTCTTATAGTTAAATGGATTTCAATTATAAATTATGATGTCTCGTTAAAACTCGAGAACGGCTGGAAAATTGCGGGAAAATATTAAAAACGACGATTGATTTATCCTACACTAACTGCGTTCAGTTTATCACTTGACTGTCAAATATTTATAGGTATGAGGTGCGTTCATTTAACTGTTTGGTTACTATAAAAATGCCGGCCCCAGTAGTGTAGTGAGACAGCGCGAGGACCGAACCAGGGCCTCTAGTCAAGATGGCGACGGCGAACTTCGAAATCAAAAATGTATGGGATTTGACGTAAGTCATCGTTATGTGACATGTCGCTTGCGATGCGTTATGTCAAATCCCATACATTTTGTTTTCGAACTTCGCCGTCGAAATTATCGAATGCAACTTGACTAGAGACCCTGGCTTATGAATTATGATCACAAAATATGGCTTCGGACGGCCTTTAAATCCAAACGAAATTAACTTGTAATAATTACGAGAATTGGACGCAGATTAAAGAATTAGCACAACGAATTTCAAACAAAAGATTTCAATTCAACAAAGAAGACAGGTGTTATGAGAACGGCAGTTATCAAACTTTGCCAGAATTACAATATAACGGGATAGTATGATAATTAGCAAATATAACATTTTGAGAAGTTAATGACTAGTGGCAAACATAACTTTTAATGAGGAGTTCAATTTTGAGAGAAATGGCTCGCATCTACTAAAATTCCAACGACAACTCGTAAGAATTTGGACAAAAGTAGGTACTAGAAGTACCTACCTACCTATAGAATACTTATAAAATAAGTTGCTGGCTATAGTAAGATAACATTTTAAGGGCCTGTTTCACAATCTTTTAATAAGTGTCGGATAGCTTATTCGGAAGTTTGTCGCGCTAACTTTATTTCGAGCGACAGAGATAAAACATACAAATAAGCTATCTGACACTTATCAGTAAATAGGGGATCGGACTATATCTGAAATATGTAGTTTCGTTAATATATTCAGAAATATTGAGGCATTACTAGCTGGTAAATGTAAAAAAATATATTATTTTATATGTAGTTTACTAATTAAAAACATTTAAAAAGTACCAAAAAAAAATAGTAAACAAAACCTAAATTAGTAAACAAAACCTACATCATTAGTTTACTCACATCATATACAAAAACGTTCATTATGGTAAGTATGAACTTAAACGCACAAATATGGGAGATATTTACAAATATATTCCGGCGGCCATATACTTCAAGTGACGTAATTTGTAGGTCGACTTTAGTATGGAGCGTTTTTAGGAGGCTCGCGAAATTTTTTATACAAACCTTTGAAAATATTGACTTTTGATATACGGTTTCTTCTGAGAAGTTACTCATATTTAAGAGTACTATTCACTTATGGAATAAAAAAAATAGTCCGATTGCCTATTGTGGAACATACCCTTAGATTAATAACCTACCCAGTAGGTATACCTAGTACCTACTGTTTAAACTCAATTCAATATTAACACGAAACAAAATATGTATATCTAATAGAATTAATTAATTATAAAATAAGTAGCCAACGGCAAACCGCGTATTTTTTTTCCTCTAAATTAAATAAAGAGGGCCTTTACCTCGTTTTATGAAATTTTGGCGATTTGCGTTCGGGTTCAACAAACTTTTAATAAGTACTTACTACCTTCTTTATCAATTTTTAATTTAATGGCTAAAGAGTGTAATAAAGATAATAAGAATGTAACATCAGTGTAGGTCTTCATGTATTACAAGTTACAAGACAGTAGGTAAATTCTTCTTTCAACATTTTAACAAATTTTCCTGTCGAAGATGTCGCTTATTATTTTTTATAGATAAGTAATATAATTACATTTTTTATAGAAATTAATTATCCACTTCAAGTTTCAAAGTTTCCTCTTTTAATTAAAATATCTATCTATATTCCTGACTAGCTGATGCCCGCAACTTCGTTTGCATAACTTCGTTGCCCGCAACTAACGGAAAGGGAACCCTTTTTTATACGGAACCATAAAATAAAAGTAGCCTATATTAGACCTTATAACATCAGCTATCTTCCAGTGAAAGTCCCGTGAAAATCGGTTCAGACGTTTCAGAAATTAGCCGGAACAAACAGACAGACAGACAGACGGACAGACAAATTTTTTAAAAATTGATATTTTATCGTTAGTGTCGAATATACTTCCATATGCATTAAGTGAAAAGCTGTTAATTTGAAATTACAAACAGACACTTCAATTATATTTATCTGTATAGATACAGACTTGAGACTAGACTCTCAAGTCTGTATCAGGGTCGATAATACTCAATCAGTAATCTGTAACTTACTGTGAGTGCGAAAGAATAGTTTTAATATTGATAACCAACAAACTAACAGTAGAAATTGATACAAATTTACCTAAGTATTAAATATAAATACAGGGAATGGTACCAAGTGTCCCCTCCCTTTATAAGGGCACTTGTTGTGCCGAGGCTTCCAATACAATTATTACAACGTTGATATATATTATGCTTCATTTATTCCTTACGAGCTTTCGGCCGCGGCTCCGCCCGCGTAAATACATTTTCCCGCGGGAACACTTCTTTTTTGAGATAAAAAATATCCTTTGTCCTTTCTCGGGACCCAAAGTATGTCTATACCAAATTTCATAAAAATCGGTTCAGCGGTTAAAGCGTGAAGAGGTGACAGACAGACACACATTCGCATTTATAATATTAATATTAGTATAGATTAGATAAGATTACAGGTTTGATACTTTTTCTTGTTAACCTTCTTGGTTTTTATGCCTTAGAAAATATTAAATACTTAATCAGTAATTAAGAATATTATAAGACACAAGATCAAGTGTGTCCGATGAATAATTTATGTAGCATGTGTAATGTGTACACATGCTACATAAACCGGGGAGAAGTAAAAATGATCATGAAAGTCGATCAAGATTAACACCTTTATTTACTAGAAACGATACACATAGACAAGGATTCGTTTTATATTCGAACACTTCTAAAAATAGCTTCTAAATAACTGTTAAATCATAAGAATAACTTATTAAATGAATTCTATGGGGAATTATACACCCAAAAAACAAGCCCACCCCAAACCCATCATGCAGATGACCCACGGGCCAGACTCACGCGCCACCTTACAGATGAGCTTCCTGATGTCGACATGGGTGAGATTAGAATAGCTCTCAGTCAGCTTAATAATAACAAAGCACCGGGAGATGATGGAATAACCACAGAGCTGCTCAAGGCCCGTCCCGTCTTGACTGAGCTTGTCAAGCTCTTCAATTCCGTCATCCACACTGGCACTACCCCGGAAGCATGGAGCAGGAGCATAGCGGTTTTGTTTTTCAAAAATGGCGATAACACGCGACTAGAAAACTACCGCCCGATTTCACTCCTGAGCCACGTGTATAAGCTGTTGTCGAGGGTTATATCGAATCGTCTTGCCCAGAAGTTTGACGACTTTCAGTCACCGGAACAGGCCGGGTTTCGCAAAGGCTACAGCACTGTGGACCACATACACACACTAAGGCAAATTATACAGAAGACCGAGGAGTATAATCAGCCTCTCTGCCTAGCGTATGTGGACTATGAAAAAGCCTTCGATATCGTCGAGACCTGGGTTGTGCTGGAATCCATGCAGAGATGTCTCGTCGACTGCCGATATGTCGAGGTGTTGAGATATCTGTACAAGGCCGCAACAATGACCGTCCAAGTACAAGAACAGAGTACAAAACCAATCCAACTGCGTCGAGGAGTAAGACAGGGAGATGTTATCTCTCCAAAACTGTTTAATAACGCGTTGGAGGACGTTTTCAAGACGCTCGATTGGAACGGACGGGGACTGAACATAAACGGCCAGTACATCTTACACCTGAGATTCGCAGATGACATAGTCATTATGTCAGACTCTCTGCAGGACCTGGAAGAGATGCTGAACAGCCTAAGCGATTCTTCAAGACGGGTGGGTCTCGGTATGAACCTGAACAAAACTAAAATCATGTATAATGAACACGTTCTCCCGAGACCTGTCGTCGTAAATGGCGCTAGTCTCGAAGTTGTGCAAGAATACGTATATCTTGCCCAAACCATTCAACTCGGGCGGCACAACTTTGAGAAGGAGGTGAGTAGAAGAATACCTACGCTTGGGCTGGGCTGCATTCGGGAAGCTCCGGGACATCTTTGAATCGTCGATCCCACAATCCCTTAAGACCAGGGTCTTTGATCAATGCGTTCTACCGGTAATGACATACGGAGCCGAAACGTGGACACTCACCGTAGGCTTGGTTCATAAGTTTAAGGTTGCTCAGCGTGCGATGGAAAGAGCAATGTTAAGGGTATCTCTGGTGGATAAAATACGTAACGACGTTATTCGCCAGAGAACTAAAGTCACCGACATTGCTCAACGAATTAGCACGCTGAAGTGGAAGTGGGCCGGCCATGTCTGCAGACGGACAGACAATCGATGGAGCAGACAAGTATTAGAGTGGAGACCACGTTTAGGCAAACGTAGTGTAGGACGTCCTGCGGCACGATGGACCGACGATTTGAAGAAGGTGGCTGGCAGCGGATGGATGAGGGCTGCCCAAGATCGGGATGGTTGGCGCTCATTGGGGGAGGCCTACGTTCAGCAGTGGACGGTGATAGGCTGATGATGATGATGATGATGATAAAATGAAAGTTGATTGCAACAAAACACATTTTCCGTCCAAAAATTTAAATAACCTAACCAAGAGCATGTCAGGTCATGTCTAAGGAGGGTTCCGTAACTATCAACGCGAAATAAGTTTTTTTCAAATTACTGTCCGATTTAGTTCAAAATAATTCTAAAGAGTTTTTAGCATAAATCCTAAAGAGTTTTTAGCATGGTCCATCTGCATGGAAACTTGCTTGCTTAAAATAGCTTTTTGACAGTGCGAGTCATATGGTAACATCTTGGCAACTCTTTACATGATGTTTTTGGTGGGATGATGTATTTCTGTTATTCTGCCGTCCTCAAACTAAAAGGCGGTTAAATGTCAAAAAGAGTTTTTGAGGTAGAGCTAAAAACACGGGATTATTTTAAAATTGATGCTAGTTATTTTCTATAAACAATTGTTAATATTGTTGTGAGACATTCACGACAACATTAACAATTAATTACACAAAATCACTATCATCAATTTCAGAATAATCTCACGTTTTTTAGCTCTACCTCAAAAAATCTTTTTGTCATTTAGCCGCCTTTTAGTTTGAGGACGCCAGTGCTGCTATAATAACAAATACTAAAAAAACAATAAAATAAATATCCCATACAACAAACATGGTTTTATGCCGTTTTGTACAGAACCCTTCATGCGCGAGTCCGACTCGCCCTTGGCCGGTTTTTCTCTCTTTGGAGTTTGGATCAAGAGGAACATATTCTTTTTTGTGTGGCATCGTCTATGGGTAAACATAGGTTTACCCATAGACGATCTTCCCCCATCTAACAATAAAAGCTCTTAAGACACTCGACATGTATGTAGAGTGTAACGTTTAAAAGAGATTTACTTTAAAAAACATACATCTTAAATAGAGTGTAAGGGGCATCACAGGCGGCTTAAATACTATATTATTTTATATTAAGTTTTATATCGCTTCCTATATAGTTTGTATAAACTATCATAGACGGCTAAGATACTTTATATTTGCATATAAAGTATCTTAGCCGTCTATGATAGTTTATGTATCACTGTAATATGAAAATACTAGGTGTTTCTCACGGCTCCGCCCGCGTAAATATAGTATCGGGTATCCTGCGGGAATACTGCATTTTTCCGGGATAAAAAGTAGCCTATGTTTTAATCCAGAGCCTAAACTACGACCATACCAAATTTCATCGAAATCCGTTCGGTAGTTTTTGCGTGAAAGAGGAACACACATCCATCCATACATCCTCACAAACTTTCACATTTATAATATTAGTAAGATACATGTTATTCAGGCATCCAAAGATAAAATATTTTAGTATCTACGCCGTCTGTTAATTGAATGTAGAAACTAGAAAGGAAATAGCTTAATGTTAATTAATTCTCATATCAATTTAATATTAACTTTGGGAATACCCAATGCTAAAGTGTCGTTTTTTATCAAAAGGGTTGCATTGATTGGAGATGCCTACTGCCTAGTGCAGACGTTTGTAAACATCATGACTGAGGGGAGCTCAAATAAAACTGACTGAGGCTTACCAAATAATGGACCCCATAATATTAGGTACTGTAAACCTTTAGGACTTAGGGGAAGCGAGTGCAATCTACCTAAAGCTAGTCAATGATATTAAATAAAAATTTTATAGGTACGTGTTACAACTCACACTCAAGAATGCATCTATTTCACAGAAGACAGTGATAATGCGATAAGCAAACTGATTAAGGGAGCAACAAAATCAGACATAAAGGTAATCCTGGACTTATAACTTCGTGTTGGTATAAAGAAAAAAAAAACGCTAACTTGCATACCGATGGTTCCATACAAACCTGTAGGTATACGTGTATAGGTATAAGTAAAAGTTCACCCATCACGACATTCGTAGGTGTAAATTTTAAATTATTAAAAATATTTTTATTATTTGCTGTAACTAAAAATTTGCGGTTTTCGCAATTTTTCCTTTATCTGTGCTATAAAACGTTGCTTCGTACCAAATTTCAAGATTCTGAGTTCACAGGATTAGGTTAGGTTAGTCGCAAGGAAATCAAACCCTGTAGGTTTTGATTTCCTTGCGAGTGTCGAAAATTTGCGGAAATTTGCGACATAAGCGGCTGTATATTTTGATTGCGTTGGCTTAGGCGTGGAGGTTTGTTTTTTCACATCTCCAAGGGACAGTAGACCTGAGTATTTGATATAAATTCTGGCTTGATACCTCCACGCGTTCATGAGTTTATAATACTTTAAGTGTCAAAAAAGGTTTCGCTTAGCGCCACACAAAATTTTCCGCAAAACATGATTGTTTTCCGATACGGTCATATTTTGCGGAAAAGTTGACTGTATTTCGCGATTGCTAAAGTTGATAATCGGAGTGCAAATGGTAGAGGAAGGAGACAATTTTGTTGCCACTGTGCGCTCTGCTTAAAATCAAACTAAGGTGAAGGCAATTTGAAAGGAATTATCAACTTATTAATAAACTTACAACTTTACGACAATAACGTCTTAGTATAGTTCTCGAAATGCAACTTTACTCCAAAGCCTGTGTCGTAAAATATAATCGCTTTATTGTTAATTTGATCGTATAAAGTTGGTAGAATTAACAACATCGTGCATTTGCGTCACAGGGACACAATGCAAATACTCCTCCACTGACTTCAACGGAGAAACCTTTTCATAAACAAAACCTTATTCCGCTATTGTCCCGTAATAGTTAATTGTTCTTAACGTGCTTTAGATATAAATAGGGATAGAATTGAGAAGTTTCAGAAATATTCTGCACCTAAATTTGAAACTAACCATTAGGTTTTTTTGGTCCAAATTTTTACAATAGAATGAAGAGATGCTCTACAAAATGTTTAATTACCTCATAAGTTAAAGGTAATGATTACTGTGCTAACAGTAACACATACGATTCGTGAAATGCGTAATGAAACCTTTACTATTCTACTGCCTGTATTTAGTACTTAAATAGCCTAATTTTGATTTTAAATAAAAAATGTTAAATTTAAAAGTGAAATTTCTGCTTGGCAAAAAAAGGCTTCAAAAAACCCTTGACCGCTTTATATTACTAGCTTTGGCCCGCAATTCACCCGCGTGAAATTGAATTTTACATGAAGTAATAATTGAGTTTTACATGAAATAATTTAAAGCCTTGTGCTAATTATTATGATGTGATATTTGCGCGGGCGGGGTACATACTAACGCGAACGAGGTAAACTTGAAAGTTTGCGCAAGAGAATCTGGGGGCACGGCAGTGCCCCCTCCAAGTCGAGCGCGAAGCAAACACTGCCGTACCATCCTTTACTGGAACCATTTCGCCGCATTTTCAGGCCTCTATTTGAGAACCTCTGGATAAGACCAGAACGCAGAAATTTTCGTCATCCAATAAGCTATAATCACGTACTTAAAATCCAAAATTTCAAGTCTGTAGGTCATTTAGTTCCGAAGTTAAGCGAAAGCAAAGTTTCGCATTTTCGACACTCACTCACTCACTCACTCACTCACTCACTCACTCACTCACTCATGATCATCAAAATAGAACTAGTACTTCCCATAAACTTAGAGAGCTGAAATTTGGTACAGAGTTGGGGTTTAATGGCCACATAAAGGGAAAACTATAAAAACTAGGATAATCGATCTGGGGGCACGGCAGTGCCCCTGCCAAGTCGAGCGCGAAGCAAACACTGCCGTACCATTCTTTACTGGAACCATTTCGCCGCATTTTCAGGCCCCTATTTGAGAACCTCTAGATAAGACCAGAACGTCGATCTGGGGGCACGGCAGTGCCCCCGCTAAGTCGAGCGCGAAGTAAACACTGCCGTACCATTCTTTACTGAACCATTTCGCCGCATTTTCAGGCCCCTATTTGAGAACCTCTAGATAAGACCAGAACGTCGATCTGGGGGCACGGCAGTGCCCCCGCCAAGTCGAGCGCGAAGCAAACACTGCCGTACCATTCTTTACTAGAATCATTTTGCCGCATTTTCAGGCCCCTTTATTCTACTCGAACTTTATTCTACTCGAACATTACACAAATTAAATAAACAAATTACACTAAAATCTAGGGAAATAAATCAATATGCCCACGTTTCTACAAAAAGAAGTGAAATCCCACCAAAAACATTCTGTAAAAAACTAGCCAAGTCTCGATGGAGCTGCTTGTTTATCTCTAAAAAGTAATGAAATCTAGACAAAATCGTGCCAAGTCTAAGGTTCCTTACTGCGGTTTCTTTATTATTATAGTTAATGTTGTGTGACTTGGCCGTTGAAGGGCACACAAGGGTACAAAAGGGGCTCCATGACACCATTGCTCCAATACGTGTGTTGTACAATCAACAACAGCCTAAAATGAGACACTAGCGTCCAATTACCAATACCAGTATGGGCTATTATCTCGCTTAACAAACATAGGTAGTTACAAATGTAAACAAAATTGACTTGTACCCACTAAAGTATAAAGAATGTTCAACGGCCAAGTCACTCAACATTAACTATAATAATAAAGAAACCGCAGTAAGGAACCTTAGACTTGGCACGATTTTGTCTAGATTTCATTACTTTTTAGAGATAAACAAGCAGCTCCATCGAGACTTGGCTAGTTTTTTACAGAATGTTTTTGGTGGGATTTCTTTTTTCACGATCCTGTTAATTTTACGATAACTCATAAGATATTTTTTTGAACGGTATGGTGTAAGGACTGATATAATGTGTATGAAATGCTTAAAGTTACTAACGTATTTTATTTGATAAGGATTAATACTGAATCCACCTAAATAGTTTCTGAAAATACTACATAATATATATATTTTTTTGAAACTTAGAATGGGTACATTAAGCTATGGCGATTATCTGGTGTCTGGATTAACACATATGCTACGTTTCATTCCGAAAAAGAATAGTGTTTCTGTAGGATAATGTATTAAGCGAGTGGAGCCGCGGGTAAAAGCTACTATCTTTATAATTTATAAACTATGTGTTATTCTGATGTATAAGCTATATTATTGGCAAGTTTCTTTAAGGTCCATTCAGTAGTAATTGCGTGAAATATAAATAATTAGAATCTAGATATTATTTATGTTGACAGTACTAGGCTGAAAAGTATGGAAATCGACGTTTAAAAAGAGATATTCAGTTTGTAGAGCATTGGCTGTGTCCCGCGGAAAATGGCGCTTATTAGCGCTTACTAGCGCTAAAAAGAAAATGTCAGTTGTCGGCCAGG
This sequence comes from Glaucopsyche alexis, assembly GCA_905404095.1. Classification (NCBI taxonomy): domain Eukaryota; kingdom Metazoa; phylum Arthropoda; class Insecta; order Lepidoptera; family Lycaenidae; genus Glaucopsyche; species Glaucopsyche alexis. The sequence continues at coordinate 17,678,240 of FR990047.1, read as the reverse complement.
ACACGTTTACTAATTTTAGCAAAGTAGCGCTAACATAATCCGCAATTTTGCTTATTTATTTTGAAATCAGTAGTGTTTTTAGGGGATAACGTGTCCTAGAGGAAAATAGCATTTAGCATTGATAGCGCTTACCGCTTAGCAATCACCATTTTGCTTATAAGCGCTTACATGCGCCTTTTTCAGCGTCAAACACAACCAATGCGACTTTTGTACCTAATAGCAAACGCTCTATAACATCTCTACAATGTCGCCACTAGCCGAACATCTTTTTTGAACGTGGATAATATTATGCATTATTATTACTGGCCGGAAACTTTTAGTATGTAGGTACTAGTATAGGTACAGTACTCAAGGGTACATTATGTACTGGTTGTAAGTACCTACATAACTACATACATTGTCTGCTTCAGGGCATGGGTCGATTATTCACCTGATGTATCATCAGCTAGCGACAATTTCTGAACTTATTGTTTATTTTATATTGTGTCATCTTGTGATACCTACTATCTACAGCTGGCGCTCTTAGGAATAGTTCACACTGCGATGATACGCGATGATAGCTATTCAAATTTAAACTTTATTCACTACACAAATAAATATGTACACGTTTTTTTTTAATTTATTTATTTACAAAATTTGACAATGTAATATTTTATGGTACAAACACAAACATAAGCTTACAAAACTTTACCGTGTACCATAAGCCGCCATATTATATATGTTTGAAATGACATCAGTAATACACTGCATAATATACCACTATACGTGGTAGAGCCATGCTTTGGCACGAATGGGCCGGCTCGACCGGAGAAATACCACGGGCTCACAGAAAACCGGCGTGAAACAGCGTTTGCGCTGTGTTTCGCCCAGTGAGTGAGTTTACCGGAGGCCCAATCCCCTACCCTGTTCCCTTCCCTACCCTCCCCTATTACCCTATTCCCTCTTGAAAGGCCGGCAACGCACTTGCAGCTCTTCTGATGCTGCGAGTGTCCATGGGCGACGGAAGTTGCTTTCCATCAGGTGACCCGTTTGCTCGTTTGCCCCCTTATTTCATAAAATATATATATATACGGTGCGGAATATTATCCCTTAGACCTATTTATACACGGAGGGTTTTGCATAGTCCGTTCAGATCCAATTTAATCCAAAGGTAAACAAAGAGAACGATAGAAGTTAGAACCTTAAACGAGACAATATTGTATGTGTAGGTATACCTAATCGGAATCTCAACAACGGCTACAAGTATTACCATGAAATTAAGGTGCAATGAGTTTTGGGGAAGAAAAATCGATCTAGCTAGGTCTTATCCCTTAGAAACTGCGCTTTTTTAAGCAATATATTATGTTTTTTATTCCGTCGTGCAACATTATAATATCAATAATTTCGATACCCTTAGGTACGTCTGTCTGATTGGCAGCTTGGTATGCGTACCTATGTATAATTTTTGCGTTGTTTGGAAATTTGGAATGTGGTTGGTTCGAATCCCAGTCAGATAAATATTTTTGTGATTCTTATTATTTTTATTTTCTTTTATATATTTTTTTATTATTTCAACGATGAAAAATAAAAAAAATATATAACAAATATAAAAATTATAATGTAGAACCATCTGCAGTGATGGCGAACCTATGGCACGCGTGCCATCATAGTACGCGACACAATATTTTGGGCACGTCACTGATCACGAAATATTGTAATTATGGACTGCGAAAAAAGTGTAAGGTATAGGTATTGTACTATGGTAAACCTAACACAATATTATGTAATTTGTCATCAATTTTGCAACACCAGAAATTACATTAATTTTACTTTAATTTAAATAACAGAATGATCCTATATTTTTTTAAGTTTTAAAAGATTTAGCCTGTTAAAAGAGGAAAAAAGTTTGATACAAAACGATATAAACATAAATATAACATTATTCGTAATTCCTAATTGACTAATTTATAGTTTTCAAATAAGACGAACCAACGCACGAATTAACCTTTCTGAATTCCAAGATGGCCGCCTTCGCAGATACGCAAACTTGTTTTTGAGGACATTTCGAGGTTATTATATGAAAATTCCCCTGTCGTCACCCTCGAGGGCCGAGGGAGCGCGCCCTCTGTCTCGAGCGCCGACCTCGCAGACCTTGGGCAAGGTCAGGTCTCAGACGAGACAAGTTATAGTTCAGCACACATCGATTCGGAATCTAGGACGAAATAAGCTAGGAACAGCAATATGTTTTCAATGCCAATCTCTATACTTTAATATATATAATGCTGGTAAATATTTTTATAGACAAAACACTTATCTTCTCTTGTGTTGCGATGGGCGATGATGATCGCTTTCTGCTCATATGCCTTCCATTAAAAAATTTGTTATGTGTTTTATTTAGTTCAGCGCGTCTTTTTAGGGTTAGCTACCTCAAAAGAAAAAAAGCACGGAACCCTTATAAGATAAATTTGTTGTCCGTCAATCCGTCTGTCTGTCAAGACTTTTTTTTTCGGGAACGCGTGGAGGTATCGAGTTGAATTATTCAGGGGACCTAGCAGGAACGTTTACGCTACTGTCAAATGATCCTGCTAGGCCCACAGGTCTACGGTCTCTTGAAGCTGTGACAAAATCAGACTTCGACAATCTCAAGGGAATCAAAATTCATAAGGTACCGTCCCGTAGAAGTGTGAAATTTAGCAAGCACCTTACATTGTTAGGTACTTGCTAAATTTAAATTTACTTAAGTACAAGAAAAAAAGAAGTCTGCAATTTTGTAATTAAATCATAAAAAATAAAAGTCTAAAGGGAAACGAAATTTCAAGTTGAAGCTAGGTACTATAGTTAAAAATTAAAATCAATTGAAATGGCTTGATTTGAAAATTCCAAAACATTTTTTAAAGTCGTTTAAAACGTATTTTATATTTTATTTTATACGACGCACAATTTTTAAAATGAAAAAATTACCATAAAACTTTCATTAATCATTTTCAGGTTCGACTAAAACTGCTAGATTCGATTCCTGAGCTATATTTTCAGATGTTCCTAAATCCTACTAACTACTGCAGTGTATGGATTCCTCGGCGGGCGAGTCCGACTCTCTCTTGTCCGGTTTTATTGATCCATAAATTATTATTATTTATTATATATCTAACCTTTTGTTGTTGCAAAAGCGTAATAAACAATAAATAGGTACTTAAAAATATCAAATTATTTGTTTGTTAAGTTTTCTGAGCTTTCACATATTATGAGTATCAATAAATTTTATAGTGCTCTATGGAATTTTATTAGCTACTTGAAGGTGGAATTTAAGCTTCAGTGAATGTATATATGTTAATAAGGTAATAATATTTAAGCCTATTTAAGGTATTAAAATAGTGATATTGTTTTATAGCACACAGAAAATTGTTTGTAAGCAATAGTTAGACGTCTTGAATAACTTGTAGATACTTCTTAAGTATTAGTGGAGATATTAATAATACAACAGCAAATAAGATAATATTATTCTTTATTGGTACATATATTACGTTTAACACGGTAACGTATTACTTACATAGATATTATGAGAGAAGCTGATACAAATATACGTCTACACTATACATAGCCTTTTGGCTAACTAAAATAAATAGACTCGAACTAATTGCTAACATTTGCCAATTAGACATTGATGTTTATTATTTTTTAAACTTCATTAAATATGCAACAGCAATAGGTAAATCTATACTCTAATGTTTACAAATAAATAAAATTGTCAGCTTTTAATTTCAAATTAACAGCTTTGTACTTAATGCATATGTTACATACAGGACCTACTACCTACACTATAAAGCACAGCTGTCTGTCTGTTTGTTTGTTCCGGCTAATGTCTGAAACAGCAGGACCGATTTTTCACGGATTTTTACTGGTAGATAGCAGATGTAATAAGGAGCTAGCTTAGAGTAAGTTCCTCCTTATTACCTTATTGTTCCCTTGTATAAAAATGGGTTTAATTTTCATTAATAAGTAGTTTTATTCAAAAGAAGTATCGGGCACCAGCTAAAGCTACTTCAAAAGTTATTGTTTCTTTGTAAGCTCTATAGGAAAATTATTTTTACCGATTACGCTCAAAATAAATTATCTACCTAAAGAGTATTTAGTATAATCTTGTCAACCGCTTTGGTGGCTGATTTCTAGAAAATTGTTCACTTTTATTAAAAAATTAGCTGTTGCCCGCGGCTCCGCCCGCGTAAATATAGTATCCCTCGGTAACGCTGTATATTTTCGGGATAAAAGGTAGCCTATGTTTTAGTCCAGAGCCTAAACTACTACCATACTTTCTTCCAAACTTCATCAAAGTCCGTTCAGTAGTTTTTGCCTGAAGGAGTAACAAACATCCATCTATCCATACATTCATCCATCCATCCATCCATATATCCTCACAAACTTGCACATTTATAATATTAGTAGGATATAATATTAAACTAGCCTTAATTTAAAAAGACCTAATTGTAGATACCCAACACGATGAAGTAGAATGAGAAAAAAACATTCACACATGCATCGAGATTGGGGAGCCAACTATAGTTTTATAGTTTTGTATCATTTTTACAGGGTAGTACTACAGTACTGCTGAACCCTAAAATTTAATTAAATAACCTAATCAAGAGCATGTTAGGAGTGTCAGGACATGTCTAAGGAGGGTTCCGTAACTATAAACGCGTAATATGTTTTTTTTTATCTACAGTAACTTCAAAAATTACTGTCCGATTTGGTTTAAAATAATTTTCCTAAAGAGTTTTAGCATGATCTGTCAGCGTAGAAAATTGCAAGTTTCTAAGTCTTATAGTTTAGAAATGCCAGGGTACCATATAGACCAACTTATAAATCACTTCGGAGGCCGATTACTCGAAAATTGTTGACATTATAAAAAAGTTATGTATGAAACCTTGCTTTTATTTTAAACGACCTATTTAATGATGTATGTACTTCACAAGTTCACATGTATGGAGAGCCACCTCTGGAATATAAAATTATTATTATTTTATAATGCCAAATCCGAGATCAATACATAATCTAAATTTAAAATATTTATTTGTAAACTTGACATGTACATAATTTAAACCTATGATTTTTGAATATGTAATTTATAATATTAAAATCTAGTTTAAGTATTATAACTATTTAAATTGTAAATATTTGTAACTTTTTTTTTCTTATTTGACTATTGTGTTTTAATGTATGGAGAATCTCTGTGAAAGCTGCATGCAGTGTTAGTATGAATAAAACTGCACTAGATTTAAGATAAGTATTAATGTTATAGCAATAAGTTGTTGGTGTATCTTGTCAATAAATGAATAAATAATCTGTAATAACTGTACCAAATTTCATCGATTTATATTCATAATTACCGACGCTAGAAGCGCAGACAGACATAAAGACAAACAGACAGACAGTCAGAGCCCTTATAGTTTCGCTCTGTCCGTCCGATAGAGCGAAACTATAAGGGTTCCTCAAGTATAACGAAACCCTAAAAAGATGAATTGTTAATAATGATATTTGATGCTTTATACCATAATTATGATACAAGATGAGTAGTCCGTAGTCACTGTTTTGACCCAGACATAAACTAACTAGGTACTTAATACTAATGGAGCAAGAAATAACCTAACCAAGAGCATGTCAGGAATCAGGATATGTTTAAAAAGGGTTCGTTATGTTACTTTCACCGCGCGGTTTATTTTTCAAATGTTTTCAAAAGTTACTGTCCTATATCGTTGAAAGAAAATAACCTCAAGAGTATTTAGTTATAGGTATATAGTATCTCTTCAAATTGTCCTTTCTTATTGAAATTCTCTTACTGCCTTAATAGATGTTTTTAAAAATCATATTGATTGCTTATTAATACAACTTTATTTCGCACAGAAGCTAAGCGTACTTATAACGTTATGCAATTTTAACAACGCGAACGTAACCAATGTTATAAACAAATTAATTTCAATGTCAAACAATAATTACATTGGATTATCCTCTTACAGGCTACAGCCCGTTTCAATAAACTATCTACCATAACCTATTTGTTAAATCGTCTTTATATTGCCAAAAACCTGTAAATAATTGCATAATTTTTTCGGTTATTGAAACGGGCCGTTAGTAAAAATCATTTACATTTTACGGCGACATTAAAAAAATGGTAGAGCTTTAGCGTAAGCTTTTAAATGACATTAAAATTAGGCAATTGAGGAATTCAAGAAGCTCACATCATGCTATTGAAACGGGCTGTTAAAAAAATCATTTACGTCGACATTAAAAAAATGGTAGAGCTTCAGCGTAAGCTTTTAAATGACATTAAAATTAGGCAATTGAGGAATTCAAGAAGCTCACATCTTGCTATTGGAACGGGCCGTTAATAAAAAACATTTACGTCGACATTAAAAATTGATGACAAAAAAAATTATAGAGCTTCAGTGTAAGCTTTTAAATGACATTAAAATAATTGAGCAATTCAAGAAGCTCACTAATTGTATCAGATTAGAACGCCATGGCTACGAGTGCTACAACTTAATTTTAACTTCTAAATTACATAATTATTATTTATGCATAAGCTTTTTCTTATTTCGAACAGCTTTATAGAGATCACGCTTAAGTTTTAAACGTAAAAGTTTTAATTGTAATTTAATTAGGTATTCTAATTTCGTATTTTGTGTATAGCTTTTTCCTTGTTTCGAGTCTGGCTAGCACAGTGTGCCTCAGTAAGGCGAAGTCTGGCGGTGTCTGGCGAAGTGGCGAGTGGCTTGCGAAACAGGTCACCATGGCCCGCGGTTGGCAACAGACTGCTCGAGCTCGGAAAAAAGGAACACTGCGTTCTATTGATTTATTTATATTTCAAGCTATGTGAGTATCGGTCGTTTCTTTTTTATCGTCGATAGTACGACCCTTTATAGCACTGGAATAGTTCTTTTCTTATTGAGATTAAGTTTATATATAGGCAAATTAATTTGAATACTAGGTGGTGTCTTCATGCTTACTAAAAAAAAATCCACCTCGTTACGTAAATTAATAACAACTAAAGGTCGCCTTGTGGTGGAAATTCTATGAGTTTTGAAAACTTGTTATTTTATAATTTTATTTATTTTAAAATTAAATTGTATTTTTTTTTGTTTGATCAATGCCCTAAATTGACGCGGAGAGTGGTGTGATGACTAGTACCTAGGACCTACCGAATTATTTTTTGGCTTTTATTACATAATTTTAATCTTTATTTTTATAACATTATTGAGAGGCTTTTTTACAAAAGTACATGGCAACCCCATCATAATTTACACAAAATAAACTTGAATTAAAATGTTATAACATGTCCTTTATAATTTCAGGGAAACTTGAGATACTTCATCATCGGCTCTTCAGTGTGGCATTTTTTAATATCATTATTTATTTAGAGCCTTTTATACAAAAGAATATGAAAACCCCATAATAATTTATCTAACTATAATAATATAAATGTAAAAGTTTGTTGGGATGTATGGATGGATGAATGTATCGATGGATGTTTTTTCCTCTTTCACGCAAAAACTGCCGAACGGATTTCGATGAAATTTGGTCTGGTAATAGTTTAGGCTTTGGATCAAAACATAGGCTACTTTTTATCCCGGAAAAGTACAGTATTCCCGCGGGATACCCGATACTATATTTACGCGGGCGGAGCCGCGGGAAACAGCTAGTACAAAATATAACTTGAATTAAAATGTTATAACATGTCCTTTATAATTTCAGGGAATCCCGAGGTAGTTCATTATCAGCTCTACAGCTGGGCAGAGGGCTGTGGGCAGACTAGGCGGAGTGCAGACTAAGGCTGAGACTATAAATTATTATGATCCGGAGTCCGGCGGGGCCAGGAAAATTCAGAGCACTGAATATAGAATTTTGCTTTAATACTATAGAGTTGAAAATCGAAGTGTTGTGTGTTGGGCTGTCATATGACATTGACAATTTTCTCGACAAATGTGTGTTCGGTTTTTAACTCTGTTATATTAGCGCAGAGTTCTATTTCCAATGCTCTTAATTTTCTCTGGCCTTATGGATTCCGGACAATACAGTCCAAGCGTAACTGAAAATGCAATAAGGACGAAAATTGTGTTCATAATTCATATCTAAATATTTACCTACTTACAATTTTGTTATTAATATCGTTGTTAGTTTTATCTTACTAATATTATAAATGTGAAAGTTTGTGAGGATGTATTGATGGATGGATATATGGATGGATGTTTGTTCCTCTTTCACGCAAAAAACTACTTAACGGATTTTGATGAAATTTGATATGGTAATAGTTTTGGCTCAGGATTAAAACATAGGCTACTTTTTATCCCGGAAAAGTACAGTGTTCCCGCAGGATACTATATTTACGCGGGCGGAGCTGCGGGAAACAGCTAGTAATAAAATAGATTAAATAACGAATCACTTAAAGTTTTTGTAATAAAACTAAAAATTTCAAAACTCAAGATAGGCCATAGCCTTAGGGTTATGACGTACATTTGACAAAACAAATTTTCGTACAACAAAAAATTACGCCATCTTGGTTTTCACCATACTTCAAATGTCACGCCATCTTGTTTTCACCATACTTCAAATGTCAAAATGGCCCCAAAAATCTCAAAAGTGGGGCCATTTAACTGAATACATTTTTTGCCTTAACATGCCTCGACTGTAATAATATGTAATATTGTAGTATATACGTCTATGAATTATTATATATTAATGGATATTGTCGCGGTTTATTATCGTTTTAGGAAAAACATGGGGAAATTCAAAAGGCTAATAATAAACCGCGATTAAATTTGCAAAACTAGATTTATTTGTTGTTAGTAATAAGCAATGACTAAAATCCATACTAATATTATAAATTGGAAAATGTGTGTGTTTGTCTGTCTGATTGTCCGTCTTTCACGCCAAACTATTGAACCGATTTAAATGAAATTTGGTACACAGTCTAGAGCCTGAGAAAGGACATAGGCTACTTTTTATCGCTGTGAAATGTACGGTTCCCGTGGGATACTTTATTTACAGTTTTACGTATAAACTACTACTATAAAGTAGACCATGGGGATGGACATAAGCCACTTTTTATCGCGGGACATAAGATTCTCGTGGGTTACTATACTAACGCGGGCGGAGCCGGCGTGAAACAGCGTTTGCACAGAAAACCGGCGTGAAACAGCGTTTGCGCTGTGTTTCGCCGAGTGAGTGAGTTTACCGGAGGCCCAATCCCCTACCCTATTCCCTTCCCTACCCTCCCCTATTACCCTATTCCCTCTTAAAAGGCCGGCAACGCACTTGCAGCTCTTCTGATGCTGCGAGTGTCCATGGGCGACGGAAGTTGCTTTCCATCAGGTGACCCGTTTGCTCGTTTGCCCCCATATTTTATAAAAAAAAAAAAAAAAAAGCCGCGGGCATAGTTACTGTTCTTGTAAATATAAAACATGTACCACGTGTTAAGTGATACAAAAATAAAAATTAGCGTAAAGCTTAAAGCTGTACCCGTTAACTTTAACAAAATATTTTTTTGCTTATTCCGTTTAATTTATAAAATAAAATTAATTATTTTAATTACTATTATCGAACTGTGTGGAAATTGTAAATTATGTATCGACTCACAATTCACGTTATTATTATTAATGACTAGTTGTCCCGACATACGTTGTTCTATTACGACTACGAATGAATAAATAATTACACCTGCAATGCTTCATATGTCCTAGTCCTACACCTACATCTCCCCCTACAACTTACACCTTTTCCAAGATTTCTCCGACCGTTTAAACCTTCCCTAAACTTCCACAATTATTTCAAGACCAAAATTAGCCAAATCGGTCCAGCCGTTCTTGAGTTATAAATAGTGTAACTAACGCGACTTTCTTTTAAATAATATACATATTTATATCCGTTTTTGTTCAATGTTTAGAAAATATACTTAAAACATTATAAATATTATCTAAAATGTTTATATCAAGTTTTCCTTGTTCGCTAAAAATCGTGTACACAACAAAAATATTTTGCTGTTCTAAGAAGTGCATTGTATCAAAATAAAGAATTTGTTTATGAAGAAACTTGAGTGACTAAACTTATGAATCATTTAACGAAAACATGTTTATATAAGTATTTGTAGTTATTAAGTATTTATCTACTAATTAATGATTTATAGTAAATATACTTTTTTAAATTGAATGTGAACTTATTGTTTTACCTTCTTCCTTTATTGTATATCTTCTGCAAAGCTGTTTGATTTTAAGACCACACAGGAGCGAATTATTTAAAGTGCTAATTATTATTATATCCTATTATTATAGTTATCCTTTATTCTTACGAACGCTTTTTTATCACGGCGCGCGCGGCGTGGCGTTAGTAAGAACAGCTTTGGAAATGCGCTAATACAATATAGCTGGAAATCGAACACACGAGCGTCAAATTTTTGCCGTGTGTTCGATTTTCAGCTCTATTGTGTTAGTCCCCAGGGTTCTATTGTCAGCGCTGTATTTACTAATGCCGTGGTAAAAAAACGCTCGTGAATGCGAGGTCTTAAGGACAGCCAAGTCTGGTTCACAATTAGTGCCATTTCGTCTAAAACCTATTGGCCCATGTAATATTATGATTTTGGTCTCATTCGGTTCGGAATGGCATCTTAAACAAAATATCAAAATTTCAGCATTTTTTTTTCGGCCCCTTTTGTAATTTTGATAGTTTGTTTTAGATGGTGAAAAGTGGCCCATGGAGAGCCGTTTCGCTGCGTTGAATGTAAGAGGAGGAATGTATGGTAAGAATGAAAGAGGACGAAGATAAACAAGTATGTAAGGATCGTAGCAAGTGGAAAGTAGTGGTCTCTGCCTACGGGAAAGAGGCGTGATTATGTTATGTATGTATGTGTTTTAGATGATATTCCGAATCGAATGAGATCAAAATAAAATTTTCGGCGGTCCAGGTCACGTAGTGATTATATTCTCTTTGGTCCAGGTTATGGACTAAATGGAACTTGTGAACCAGACTAACGTAAATAACAGGCTGTCACTACTTATGTTTGCTTGGCAGAATGACAAGGACAGCATGTCATTGAGGGTGTTTGATATTTTTTTAGAGAGAAGACCTAACGCACACAAAATCGTCTGGTGGCATAAGTGGTATCAAAACCGGTGAAAAAGAATTTTCGATTCTTCTTCTGTTACCAGGCGGCGCTTGGTAGCACGACGGTCCTTGTCGTGTCAAAAAGCTATCAGATTTCACGAATTTAAAAACCCTCATTGAGAATTGAGAGCTTGGCCTTAATTGAAAGAGTTTAAGAATTTGGGCGTTAAAGCAACGTTAAAGTCTAAATTAGTATTGAAGGCATCAGAAGTCAGGACCAATTTGAATAAACACCAAATGTAGCGTCACAACTTAAGTGGTAGAGTTTGGGACTTGCGGCTCCATATTATAATCTGTATTTCAAATGCCTTTTTCTTCAGCCAGTGTAAAAAGTATTTCTTAAGTTTTATAAAGATTTTAAAGTTTTTACTGATAAAAAATGGCACGAGATTCTACGTATCGTATCTCTATGAAAAATATTTCTACGTACCTCCTGCTACTTATTTGACAACGGTCTATGCACTGTAGCCCCATTCATTTCCTGAAAAAATACTATGAAAGGATAAAAATGGTATAGCTCTGTATAACAATAAACTGTAAATACCTACCTACTTTTGATTAATTAATTATTATAGAACAAACTCATTTCCGCATATAATGTAATCTATGGTCTATGGCCCATACAGTAAGTATACAGACAGGTTCTGGTGTAACCTACACATAATTATACTAGTGTTTAGGTTTTATGATTTTTTTTATCTTATTCACATGCAGTTATCAGTCTGAATATGTTTCGGTTATTATTTGTATACATTGTAATGTACACAAGAGTGTGAATATGTGTGTGCCAGACGTATGTGTATTGTGTACGTACCTACATATTTTTAGATGTAGGCGTCGAGCGACACGACCTTGTATCGAGACAGCCAGCTGTAGCACGTCGGTAATACCAGGCATTATTCCGTTTATAGTCGTCGCAGCAATATACATTGTGCGCTCGGTTAGCGACGTATATCGAGCGTGTCGCGGCCGCGCAGCAATGTATTGTGAGCCGCGAGCAGCGCGCAGTGCGCACGCGCAGGGTCGACAGTCGCGGAGCACGCGTCTGCAGGGGCGCGGGGGGCGCTCGCCAATTTCGCACACTGATAAGTTCAACGACATCATGCGCGTATACAAAACATGGATGTGGTACACCCTACACGGAGTAAATTTTGTAAAATGTTGTTTGGTCTATACAATCGATGTGGTTTCAATTGAAATATTTAGTAATTTATCAACAAAATGTTACTTTATTCTAACTTTGGTACAAAAATATCTAGATTTATACAAACATTTATTAATTATTCAGAACAAAAAAATTAATATGAAAAGGAATATATTAGGTACTCACTTTCGAACAATGTTTGAGTGATAAGTTGATAACCGCTGCATAATGTCTGCAATAATAAATTATATAAAATTCGAGGTATTTCCGATTTGCCCACTATTTGTCCACCAATGGTGGACATTGGTAAAAAAATATCGATGTAAATCGCAAATTTTTCCGATGTCTACAACATGGCGTATAAATAGTGGGAGACATCGGGAATAGACGTAAAATTCCTGCATTTTCCAATCGTGCTACAATGCTACTCACACCAACTTTGACATTCAATTTAGTAAACGTAAAATTCAGAAACCGCATCCAAACTCGGCTGAATGTAGCTATAGTCTACACCCACATTAGCAGTTAAATTGTATTCGCGTTACTGACGCCGCGACTCACGACTGTCTCTGTCTAGTGTCTATGGATATCGCTGCATTAGTAACTCACTCTTGTACAGCTGACTACAAAACTAAACCATATCTAACTCACCTAAGCCGACTATGGTAGGTAAATAGGACGTTTATATAGGCACGTATTTAAAAATTGACCCTCAACAAAGAGTTGTGATTGTTTTCTCTCTGCTTTCGTCGAGGGTTAAAAAATTGGAAACTTAGTCACTAGTTATATTACGATCTAACGGTTTTTACAATTTTACGGTGACATATTTAAGGGTGGACTTTACCTAACATATCTGTATCGTTCACGTGTGTACGGGCGTTGCTCCGATCGCCTGATAACGTAATGAGATTGTCAAGGACGTGATAATAAACTAGCGATTGGACAAACTTTTGACGTCACTATATACGTCCATTCTCTATCAAAACTTATTAATAAACCGACTTCCAAAGTAAAAATACACAAAAAAGTATGAAATAAAACTTAATCTCTAAATAATTCCCGTTTCAAATTCGGCTAAAATTTTTACTGTTTCTCTACTCAATCTTCTTAATTTTGAAATCGGTACCAGCCCAAACAATATTCTACAATATTTTATAGAACTAACGTTCATATTTGCTGGTACCGACTTCAAAATTAATAAGATTGAGTTGAGAAATAGTAAAAATTTTAGCCGAATTTGAAACGGGAATTATTTAGAGATTAAGTTTTATTTCATACTTTTTTGTGTATTTTTACTTTGGAAGTCGGTTTAATTTTTTGTTTAAAAATAATAATTTCACCCTTTTTAGAGATATATTTTCTTAAGTTATTATTAATACGTCTTAAGAACGTCTAAACTAAACGATCGAATGTATAATTGAATACGCGCCAAGCTTCCATAAGGTATTGCTATTAAGATGATGATGATGATTACTGTAAGTTATAAAGTGGCATATGCTTGCAGTTCATTAAACAATGCCGAAATTTCCAAACGCATATCTTTAAATACTGAGGAGTTCTATACAGTGCTTTTGGATTCAGGGTATACCTTGGTACAACATCTTATTTTTTGGTAGCATATGCTTGTGTTACTTCAGTAAAAGTCAAAATCACTATATGTGCGGATATAAATTTCGAGGAGTTCCCTCAATTCCTCATGGATCGCATCATCAGGTTCCCACTTTAGTTCCTAAAGGACCAATTTCGAACTAAACCCTTTACAACAACAAAGGAATTTTGCAAATAGGTCCATAAACGGCAGAGTAATGTTCAAAGATATCCGTGTTAGTGTAAAATATTATGAGAAATACCTTTTAGATCATCATAATCTGACGATGTATGGTGTGATAGTGGTGATGATGATGATGATTACTCTAACTGACAGGGTGGCATATGCTTGCAGTTCTTTAAACAACGCCGAAATCCCCAAACATGTATCTATAAGGAGCCAGGAGTTATGTTCTGTACTTTTGGATCCAGGGTAAACCTTGGAGCAAAATCTTACTTTTTGGTAGCATATACTTGAACTACTTCAGAAAAAGTCAAAATCACCATATGTGTCCATATAAATTTCGAGGAGTTCCCTCGATTCCTCATGGATCCCATCATCAGGTCACCACTTTGATATCAAAAGGACCAATTTGGAATTACACCCTATACATCACAGAAAAAATTTTGAAAATCGGTCCACAGGCGGCGGAGTAATCGTTGAACATACAAAAAAAATAAAAAAAAAAAAAAAAATATATACAGCCGAACGTATAACCGCCTCCTTTTTTGGGAAGTCGGTTAAAAAGTATACAAACTTACAGAAACTGCAGTAACAGCATTATATAGAGTAGCTAGTTGAGCTTTAAATGTAGAGTTTCTGGTTGTAACCATACATAGGTATGTAGAGTAGAGTAAGTACTCTATCAAAGCATTATAGACTAAACTGTAAGACCGGGACTGTAGGATCCGGAATCCTGTGGGCCGGAGAAAATTCAGAACACTAAAAGTAGAACTCTGCGCTAATACAATAGAGTTGAAAATGGAAGTATCGAGTGTCAAGCAGCTGTCATATATGACATTGACATTTAGCTTCGATACTTGTTTTAATTTTTTTTAATTGAGAAAATAAGTTTATAACCGACTTCCAAAGTCGGGGAATTATTGAGAAAATAAGCTTTTAACCGACTTCCATAAAAGGAGACGGATAATTCCGCCGTCTGTGGACCGATTTTCGAAATTCTTCTTTTGATGTAAAGGGTATAATCCCAAGTTGGTCCCGTTTTCAAAAAAGTGGTGACCTGATGATGGGATCCATGAGGAATCGAGGTAACTCCTCGAAATTTATGTGGACACATAATATGGTGATTTCGACTTTTCTGAAGTAGCCCAAGCATATACTACGAAAAAGTAAGATTTTACTCCAAGGTTATACCCTGGATCCAAAAGTACAGAACAGAACTCCTGAAAGATACATGTTTGGGGATTTCGGCGTTGTTTAAAGAATTGCAAGCATATGCCACCATGTCTATTAGAGTAATCATAATCATCACCACCACTATCACACCATACATCATCTCATTATGATATAAAAGGTACTTCTCATAGTATTTTACACTAACACGGAGATCTTTGAATATTATTCTGCCGTTTATGGACCTATTTGCAAAATTATTTTGTTGTTATAAAGGGTTAAATTCGAAATTGGTCCTTTAGTTACTAAAGTGGAAACCTGATGATGGGATCCTTGAGGAATCGAGGGAACTCCTTGAAATTTATATCGACACATGTAGTGATTTTGACTTTTACTGAAGTAACACAAGCATATGCTACCAAAAAATAAGATGTTGTACCTAGGTATACCCTAGATCCAAAAGCACTGAACAGAACTCCTCAGTCTTTAAAGATATGCGTTTGGAAATTTCGGCATTGTTTAAAGAACTGCAAGCATATGCCACTTGTTCGGTCGTTCATTTTAGACGTTCTTCTTAATAATAGCTTAACAAAATATATCACTAAAAAGGGTGAAATAATTATTTTTAAACAAAAAATTAAACCTACTTCCAAAGTAAAAATACACAAAAAAGT
This sequence comes from Glaucopsyche alexis, assembly GCA_905404095.1. NCBI lineage: Eukaryota > Metazoa > Arthropoda > Insecta > Lepidoptera > Lycaenidae > Glaucopsyche > Glaucopsyche alexis. Next base: position 17,662,357 of record FR990047.1, on the reverse strand, counting down.
ATAAAATAAAACTTATCATCTAAATAATTCCCCTTCTAAATTTGTCTATTTCTCTACTCAATCTTCTTAATTTTGAAGTCGGTACCAGCAAATATGAACGTGAGTTCTATAAAATATAGGATATCGTTTGGGCTGGTATGCTTGCAGTTCTTTAAACAACGCCGAAATCCCCTAACAAGTATCTATAAGGAGTCAGGAGTACTTTTGGATCCAGGGTTATTACCTTGGAGCTAAATCTTACTTTTGGTAGCATGTGCTTAGACTACTTCAGAAAAAGTCGAAATCACCATAATTATTATGTCTATACAGGGTGGCCGGGAGATTGACGTCAATAAAATAACATTAGGTCCCTCGTGTCGTGGGGTTTTCGAATCACCCCCATATATTCCGCGAATTTTCATAGTTTTCGAGTTATGACTTTTTTTCCGAATTTTTGAGAATTTTCGACCTGACCAACTTAAAAAAATTCTACAAAAAAAAGTAGAAGACTTCTTTTTTTGTAACTGAATCTTAAAGAGTTGTACTTTTAAACCAATTTGGGATTATACCCTATATTATATCAAAAGAAAAAATTTGAAAAGCAGCAGATTGACAGTGGAGTAATCATTGAACATACAAAAAAAAAACATATATACGAGTATACAGCCGAACGTATAACCGCCTCCTTTTTTGGAAGTCAGTTTAAAATATATTATATTCTTAAGTACAGAGCAACCGCTTGCATAGAATGATCCAAATCGATCCAAATAAGAACATTTTGACGTTCTCTGTCCATGATTTTTCCACACACTGTCTGTCGTGGACACACCGTGCTTGTAGTAGTACAATCAAATCTAAAGCTAACTATGTAGCAGTTTATCTGTTTATCTTTCTATCTGTGCCGGCAGCCGGCAGTCTATGGTAAAGTTTCCATGTAGACCTTTGTTCTAGAACCGACGCTGGCTGTAAATGGAAAACACATTGCTCATTGGGAGTTGGGACAGGATGAACATAGCAGTTTATGAGTTCACAGTACATGTTATTTTTATATAAGATAGTTATCCTCTCCGCAGATCTGATTTGAAGCAACAGAGCTCCAAGTAGAGGTTTTTATTAATTCTCTATCTCCGCACCAGAAATTGCTGAATTCTACTCTATAAATTGTTTTATATTAAAACCTTGGGTAGATGACGACACATTGGCTCTATAAAATTTCGAGGTTATAACATTTAGCCAAGCGTAAACAATAAAAACATTTATCGTTTTCAACTGTCATACGACATGCTCTATGTTAAGGCAGTCGAATTTATTATAATACCGATCTAAAAGAAATATAAAAAATATACGTAGAGAATCAAAATTTTATCACTAAGTAGGTAAATAATTACCACCATCTATGAAGATACATCTATAAGGTAACTCCCCTTACAAAACGGCAATGGGATTAAACCGACTTCCAAAGTAATTATTTTTAAATAAAAAATTAAACAGACTTCCAAAGTAAAAATACACAAAAAAGTATGAAATAAAATTTATTTTCTAAATAAGTCCCCTTTTAAATTCGGCTAAAATTTAAACTATTTCTCTACTCAATCTTCTTAATTTTGAAGTCGATACCAGCCCAAACAATATTTTATAGAATTCACGTTCAAATTTGCTGGTACCGACTTCAAAATTAAGAAGATCGAGTAGAGAAATAATTCAAATTTTAGCCGAATTTAAAAGGGGACTTATTTAGAAAATAAGTTTTATTTCATACTTTTTTGTGTATTTTTACTTTGGAAGGCGATTTAATTTTTGTTTAAAAATAATGATATTATAAGTACGCATCATTCACTGACTTCTTATCGCGAATTTACTTTATTAGTACATATTTATTTAACACTAACTGACCCCGACAGACGTTTTCTGACTTAAATATGAACTGGAATTTATAAATGACTACACCTACTCTTACACCTACTCATACACATACTATGATACTACTACCTACCAGTGGCGAAGGGTTCCTATAACTCCATTCCTATCGGCTTCCCTTGTCACTTACCTTTTGCAAACCTTCATATAAATCCCTACCTATTATAAAGGCTCCGGCTTCCCTATGAAGGAGAAGCAGCCTTCGCCACTGCTACCTACCTACCTACCTACTCCTACAGCCTACACAATACCTACTTTTCCAATATTAAAAAAAGGTCCAAAAACCTATACCTATATAATATTTTATACGATACTAAGGTCACTCAATTGTATTTCCTTCCCGGAACCTCTCTCTCTCCACTAACACTTGAAATTTATGGTATCAGGTATGGTATTAAAGTTCAAATTGACTTTTATGTATTATTACGAATCGTTTATATAGGAGTATAAAAAGTATTTTTAGACTTGTTCAGACAATTTTTTAAATTTTTTCCTCCGTTAGAATGATCCTCGTACTTCAAGGAATATTCTCAAAAAGAATTAACGAAATCGGTTCAGCTGTTCTCGAGATTTGCGCTTAGCAACACATTCAGCGATTCATTTGTATATTATAATATATTATAATAAACTTATTCAATACTTAAAATATGCAAAATCGAACAGTCTTAGTTGCTACTTTGTTTAATAATCAAAAATTCGCACGCAGCGCCTGATGTATGCGAGCAAAACGTCACCACATCAAGTTCATTGCCCCAAATCTCTATATTTAATCTCGAGAGATGCGTCACTAAAATCTAACGAGTCAGTAGACATACAACGCGATGATCCATATGCAAATACGTAGATTAGGAAAACAATAGACGTGGCAAGGCTATTAAACTATGAGACTACACATACGACAACACAATATCCAAATACAACGCGTTCACAAACACAACTGTCAAAGAATTGAGAGAAATGTAGTCAAAAATAAATTTCGTTGAGTTATTGTATGTAGACTTTATTTGTCTCAAAATTTCCTCAGTGATACTTGGTTTCTGAACATTTTACTTAAACTCAAACGACCGGTTTCAATAACCTATTTACCAATAACTATTTGTTAAAAATGCCTGTCTGTATCATGCCATCTCTCAGTAACTATGTCAGTTATGATTTATGGAATCGATAAACGGATCCTAAGAACGGTTCCCATTGGATAGTTAAGTTAAACTTAGTTTATATATTCTGTCAGTTACAAGTACAAAAAAACTGACGGAAACTAAGCACATTTTCGATAACGACCGTTATCGAAAATGTGCTCACAGGTGACAGGATTGAGACCACATAATATACAATACGTAGCATGTGAGCATATTTTTGCTATATCTAACAAATTCTAAAGCTTTGCGTTAATACTATTTTTTAATAATTTATAATTCGCATAATTAAGTAGTCCTATTAAATTAATATTAATTGGCTAATTAAGGTAGTCTATGGCCCACGCTAATTTTAAAATGACTACATAATTCATATTAGAAAAGAAAACGAGGGTAAGTTTTGTCAGCAAGAAATTGTTAAACATAAAGCTTTATACCGTAGGTAACTAAATATTATAGCGTAACTTTAAGTTAACAAATATATTAATCACAACTCTAACCAACATAAACGGGTCTAATAAAATACTTATGTAATAAGATTAATATCATAAAATCGTATTCTTTCCTACTTCCTGTTGAGTATTATTAGAAAACTTGTTTTTCAGTATGTAAAAGAAATGTAAACATTTTGGTGACTGATCAAAGACCTTGAGTATTGCCTAGATTACCACCCACGGAATATTTTGGATATTTTACCTACATAGAACACAATTTCCAATTTAGAGCTTGTTAAAATTTAAAGTAATACCTAATAATTATTGATTAAATATCACGTTATCTCTCTCGTTCATAGTAATGAAAGAAGGCATGATATTTAGACAGACGATTTACACTGGGTAACAGACGTTGGTGGAATTTTGACTAAAGGCCTGTATTCACTTTGATTAGTGCGAGTGCGAGTGTGTAGTGCAGGTGTGTAGTGCGAGTAGTGTCCAATACTGTTTAGTGGCTCTGTTTAGTAAATTCATTTGAAACCATGTCCAGACGTGTTTTAGTAGCAGGCACGCGGCGAGTAAAGGGGAAGCGGGCCCCGCACTCGCAGTCCACTCGCAAAAAAATAGAACACGCTTCTAATCACTACAACTAATCACTCGTACTCGCACTCGCAGTCGCACTAATCAAAGTGAATACAGGCCTTTAGTCGTAGATTGATGTAGAGTGTCAAAATAAGCACTCATATGTAGAATTATGAAGAGCCATATCGTGAGAAATGCACGAATGGCAGGTTCATCGATGGGAGAAATACCATTAGGTAATATGTTATCTCGTTCTTCGTTAGATACCAAAATAATGTAACTAGCGTTTATCTGCGTCTTAGCTCTCGTGGAATTATCTAATATTGTTACGAACACACAAAGCACAAAGAAACTAGCGCCATTTAGCGTCAACCAATGAAACCACTTTTTATGAACAAAGACAACGTGAAACCCCCTACTCAATACTAGAGGCGCTACTGTGCGAATCTTCCGGAATAATCCAACCAGGTCATGCGAGTCGGAAAACTTTTCTGGAATGGTCTGGGACTCGTGTCGACCGATATAAATACGCCGGAAGAATGCGAGCGAGTTAAGTTCAGTTTGAGCTTCCTTCGAAGCGAAACAGGTGATAAGTGAAAACTAGTGAACAGGAGTTCAGTTCGATCTTCCTTCGAAGCGAAACCGGCGATAAGTGAAAACTAGTGAACAGGAGTTCAGTTTGAGCTTCCTTCGAAACGAAACAGGCGATAAGTGAAAACTAGTGATCAAGAGTGATTAATACAAATGAAACCCACGACTTGGCTACGACATAGGACATCGTTATTGCTTAGTGTTTGGACCTAGTGCTTAGTATTTGGACTAAGTGCTTTGTGTTAGACCTAGTGCTAGTGAATAAAGTCTTCAAAAGAGTCAGCAGGTCTTTCTCTCCAAATCCTGCGAACCCCAACACGTAAATTTATCTATCCCACTGTTATAAGGGAACATAGTCCATATCCATATTAAGTGACAGGGATTTTCAAAATAAGTACTACGCTTAGTCACCGGGTGCAGGGGGAGGGGGTGTAGATGTTAACATCTTCTAGATCTAGAAAATTTTGCGCGACGGTACATACTTTTATACTTTACAAAATAATACTCTTATAGGTGCCGTATTATTGATAATAAGGGTGCGTTTGGGCACAATTTATAAGGACAATAACCTTATACCCTCGGCCTCCTTATAGTTGCTTTATTATCCGCTTTTTTCCTTATCGGTGTTATATTATGACAAAGAACAAGGAAGTTATACTTATAATGGCAAGAAAAAGCTCCTTAAAAAGCCAATACACTTATAAGAAACATATAGAAAGTGTTAATATGGGTTTTTATGATTCTACTATAAGTCTTTTTGTCAGTGATTTACTTTTTCGCAACAGTTTGGCATAAGAAGAGAAAAGTCTACAATTTTAATGAAATGAGAATAGTATCTAAGATATTATTTTACGTAGACGTAGTGTATTTACCCTGATTTATGTGCTCGTTTACAATCAAAACTGTATGGGAACTCAAATGCTTGATAAAATGGGGTAGGTACGCTGTGTGTTGTAGTATCAACCCCTCCTCGAATTTAAGCTGTTTTTGTGCTTATAAAACGTTAGTAATTATTTAGTCATGTCATATACAGTGCTATTATAAGAGCAAAACGATTCGCACATCGTCTACAAGGAGTCTATAATAGTGAAGACTTTATAATGGCAATAATTGTTGCTTAAGCTATCACCATTTCAATTAATTATCATTATGGTTCCTTGCACACGAACAAAATCGTACCTAGCTAGTTTTTTGTTCAAATATGTATAAAATTTATTTTTCACTATATGTATACTTATTTATTATTCACTCAATATATTGGGTTGGCTGGAAGAAAATAGAGATCTCTCTTTGTGCACTAATTTTAAATTTTAAATATAATTATAATAGTAACTACAAAATAAAGAATATAATCATATAATATAATAATATTTTTGTCCACAGATATTGCAATGGTGGTATACACTTATACAGCATTCCTTAAGACACTGCCCAATTTGAGAGCCACTCTTCAACTGAAATTTGAAATACGGCGGCATGATAACCTATAAAAAATGACTAATAAAAATACGTGATTTTCAAATTTGTTGTTTTATTTTACAAAGTATGGATTTTTTATTATTATATGAAGTACCCATAGATATTTCATAAACATTACAATCTAGCCTAGCTTAGACTAATAAGTAATTTTACGTTAACTTAAATTGCTACCTAGAGTATTGCAGATTGCGTCCATCAACACATTTCTTATCATTTCGTATAGTCTCTTTAAAGTAGAATACACATTAATTTTTGTGTTCTGTCACAGTCACATACTTCACTGACTTTAACACTAACTTAACCCACTAACTCGAAAGGTTTTGTCTTTTTCAGTCTCTGACTATGCCCGTGTTGTCGAGAAGCTGGATAGCCTTAACATTCACGTGATGGTGAAGTCGTTTTTCATGAGCTTCGGCGTATTTTTTGATAATAGTTGAGACCATGTCTACTTTAAGGTCCCGATGTAGGTCTTCATTTCTTATGTACCAAGGTGCATTCACAATACCTCTAAGTACTTTATTTTGAAACCTTTGTATAATGAAGATATTACTTTTTTTGTTACAGCCCCATAGCTGAATACCATAAGTCCAAACAGGCATAAGGACTTGTTTATACAAGAGTATTTTGTTATGTATTGTTAAGATTGACTCTTTTCCAAGTAACCAGTACATTTTTTTGGTATGTATAAAGTATGGATTGGTTTAAAATACATACGTATATGGAATTATATTCAACATTTAACAATTTATATTTAATGTCAGCGCATGAAGTCATATAAGTACCTAGGTAGGTACCTATATTTTTTGATTTACTGGAGACGTGACCTTCACATTTATAAATATATATGAATTAATGAAGACAAGGGGTAGTTAAACTAAAACTATCGCTACAATTGTATTCTTTTCTTTTCTTTTTATTCATAAAAAATATCATATTAGAGTATACAAATTACAGTGTTAAAAAACTCGAGATGGGCTTGTCTTCCTTTCTGGTTTCCATTTCATTAACATTTTCTATAAATTAGTAATCCTCTACGGAACCACTGGCAGATTCGTTGGTATCGGCTTAGTAATTTTGAAGCAATTTCTTCCTTTCCACACCACCTATCCTTCCCTTTCCCTATTCCTGCCCTCTCCGCCAATCCGTGGGAACGCAATGTATAATCATAAAAATAATTTAATTATCCAAAATGGCGGCGATGTGGTTCGCCCATCCCATCACGTCTCGTTCTCGAGCAGGCGAAAAGCCTGGAGTGGAGTGTGGAGTGCCGCTTCGCTACATTGGATGTAAGAGGAGGAATGGGGATGGTAAGAATGAAAGTGGACGAAGCGAAAGTACCTAGGTATGTAAGGATCGTAGCAAGTGGAAAGAAGTGGTCTCTACCTACTCCTACGGGAAAGAGGTGTGATTATATGATATATGTATGTAAAGGTAATATTAGCCAAATCTTCTAATAATGACGTTCCATTAAAAGGAACATTGACATATTGAATACTCTCTTATAACCAGTATTAAGAGTTTAGTTAGATCCTATAGGTAGAGTATAGACTTAATTTTATAAGTTTAATTTGTTTGTTTGGAGGAGGGGACTCGGTAAAAAGTTGTCATGTCCTTTATTTAATGCTCCTTCAAAGGTCTAATGAATATACCTACACGTGAAGATCTGCAACTACTTAGGCGTAACCCGAGCTACACTTTACATTTTTCTATAAAGTTCACTTGAATTTACAACTATAGTGTCAGGTTCTGACGTATATCCTAGTTGACGTCATTCAGACTCGTGTAACCTAGATCTAGATTCTAGGTCTTCTCGCTGTCGCATATAATGTAACTAGCCCGCCGCGTAAATACAGTATCCCACGGGAACGCTGTAGATACTGTTTTCGGGATTAAAAGTACATAGCCTATGTATTAATCCAGATCTTAAACTTCATAGCTAGTAAACTTAATATTTTGACCACTGTACTTCTGTCCTTTTGAGAATACGTCGTTTTGAGAATACGTCCTTTAGAGAGTATGCAGTTTACCTACTATGGGGTTTTGCGCCGGAGCCTGCGCTAGTTCTAGGATTATGTTTAAGGGTCTTATTGAACCTAGGCCTACTTAAGTTCCTATCTTATCTAATTTACTTATTTAGCATCTAATTTTAAGTATCAACGTAGCGTAAAATTATTGATTCGCTTGTTTCCATAATAATTAATAACGAAAGCTGCGTGTAACATTTAGTTTTAAAATAATTATGTAGAAATAAAATCCATGCCTAAGCCCAGACCAAATAAATTTATTTGATCTGAGTGCCTAAGTAAATAGACGAGTTTTGAAGGCTAATGATAGTTGAGCATGACTGTAGTCAGTTTATGGTTGCGATAGTCGGCCTTAACTTTAGGCCACATTCTGTGACTCAGGCTGAGTCATTTCCGACGCGGATTCCTGCTGACGTCACAGGGTTGCGCCCGCGCGTTATTTTAGCCGGTATACGCATTGTATTAGAAATTTAAAATTAGTCTTCACTGTGCATAAAGTTCGAGAATAAAAATGACGTCACTTAACTCAGCCTGTAGACGCATCTAGAAATTAGTCTTCATAACGCCTATTCTGGAATAAAAATGTTAAATGACGTCATTTTGGTGACGGGAGTCACCTTAATGTATTGGAATATTTGGATTCATTGTATTTTTTAAGTAAGATTTATTAAGTTTTGATTGAAGCTGACGATTTCACAGACAGTGTGATTAGTTTTGTGGGACTTTGTAATTAGGGTATTCGAAGATCTGTCCATATAGTATCTATACTAGTCTATACTTCTAGATACTATATATACTTATATTATTATACTAATACACTATCTATACTAATATTATAAATCCGAAAGTGTGTCTGTCTGTCTGTCTGTTACCTCTTCACGCTTTAACCGCTGAACAGTTTTTTATGAAATTTGGTATAGACATACTTTGGGTCCCGGGAAAGGACATAGGATATTTTTTATCTCGAAAAAATAAGGTTCCCGCGGGATAATGTTTAAAATATATGTGTGCCTTTTACTGTGGTTCACGCTGAAAGTCCTGAACGCTTTCACGTAAAAACTACTTATCTGATCATCATGAAATTTGGCACAGATATAAATTAGACCACAGAGAAGGACATATGCTACTTTTTATTGCGGGTAAATGTACGATTCCCGTGAGATAGTTTATTTACGCTTTCACGTAAAAACTACTAAACCGATCTGCGTGAAATTTGGCACAGATATAGAGAAGACCATGGGGAAGGAGATAGGCTACTTTTTATCGCAGAGAAGTGTACGGTTCATGTGGGATACTTTATTTACGGTTTCACGTAAAAACTACTAAACCGATCATCATGAAATTTGGCAGTTGGCACAGATATAAAGTAGACCATTGGGAAGGGAAAAGGCTACTTTTTGTCGCGGGACATATACGGTTCCCGTGGGTTACTGTATTTACGCGGGTGGAGCCTTAAATAAAGTATAGATACTTTAGTTAAGAAGATAAGCCAGGCTGTTTTGAATCGATTAAAGTTGCTTTTTACTGTGGATGGTAGAAGAACCATGCTTTGGTGTTTATTTTCAATTTAATGAATAAAGTTTAAAAAGAGACCTTTCTTATGACATATATGATATAGCATACAGTATAAATTGAGTAGGTAGACTAGGATGACTATCCTCCTTTAATATAAATATTGTGAACAGGAATAATAAATCTAAGTAACATGTCATACAGCTTTAGCCATGTTATGTGCTTATCATGTGCGCCCGCCCTTACCGCAGCCATTCCTTACAAGCCATCCACCTTATATAGCAGCCGGTTTTTTTAGGATGAGGAAAATTATAAAATAACCAAAGTAAGTTACAAATAGGACTATGAGACTCAAATTATATAGAGGCATCATAGAAATTGAGGACTATAAATAATTCATTTGCAGTAGGAAGTAGGAACTCTACAAAAGTCTTGTAGCCTGTTATAGGTGATATCATTCTTCGTATTGACTAATGACTACTACTAATAGTAAAACTTTTAATGTAGAGTAGTTTTTTTCCTGACGATGTTGTTGAGATATTAGAATGGCCTAAAGAAAATTTTATAGTACCTAGATACACACTAAGCTACTTAGGCCTTTTAATCCGCTAATGGATCTCCGAGCGAAGTAACCGCTCTTGAAATACTGTAGTGCCTGGGACAGTTGGTTTTTAAATGTCGTATGGTTGCCCAAGCACATACGGCATTCTCACAACATAGTCAGCCTAGTCCAGAGGAATGACTGGTTAATACGTCTGGGGCCAACCATGTGCGGGTTTCCTCACGATGTTTTCCTTAACCGTTAAAGCGTCCGTTTAATGTACTTGAGATCTGAAAAAGTCACAGTGGTATACGCCACAACCTGGGATTTGAACCTGCACTCTCTCGAGTGCGAATCAAACGGTCTACCCACTGGGCCACGGAGCTCTACACACTAAGCTAACCTACAACGAAACTCTACATTTTAACGTTCGTACTTCGTTAAGCTAGGCACGTAAGGGTGTAACCTGACAGGTTTGCCTGCACAGTTATATCTGTCAGGTAAGCTTGAGCTGAGTAGTGTGGTGACCTGCACAGCTGTGCAACATACACGCTCCGGGTTACCGGTACAACTAAACTGTCAGGTAAACCTTTACGTGTATGGTAGCATTAACGTTCACAGCAATAAGCAATTAGTTGCCAAAATATTAGGAAGCGAGTTCTGTCCGGTGTTGTTTCCGTAATATAAATCCTTGTTACAGTTTCACGTACCGCGACCGTCGCGTGCGCATTGCACACTCGAGTAATTAATTAGAAAAACGCGTCACGGAGCCGCGAGCGGCGCGCGCGCTTTTTTCCGAGAGTGCATACGTCCGGAAACGCACGCGCCATTTTTTACTTCGTATTTTTAATGTAATGGAGAGCAATGCCCGGTCCTGTATTGTAGAGATCGATAGCGAAGAATTTTTCTTCTACGATTGTTATTTCAAAACATTTTTTAAAATTAATGACCGGAGCAAATGAATCGTTAATGGTAAAGAGGAAATTATTTGATTTTTTTGCACTAAGAAAGATGTGAAGTGATTTTTCCGCATTCTTTGTTTAAGCTTTCTAAAAGTTAAGTCAAAACCCCATAAAATAGTACCTTTAAGTGCCTAGCTTCTTCACATCTGTCTTATTCGTAATTAGTATATACTATACTAGATGACGCCCGCAACTCCGTTGCGCCAAAATTCGTTTATCGCGGCGGAACGTACATTTTTCCGGGATAAAAAGTATCCTATGTCCTTTCTCGGGTCTCAAAGTATCCCTATACCAAATTTCATCAAAATCGGTTCAGCGGTTTGGGCGTGAAGAGGTAACAGACAGACAGACAGACAGACAGACAGACAGACAGACAGACACACTTTCGCATTTATAATATTAGTATGGATAGGTAGTCAATAAAAAATGTAAAACGTAGTACTCGTACAGCATTCTAATTACTGCTTATCTTATCTAATAAACATTCTGAACGAAGAGAGAAGGAAAAACAAACTTACTCCAAGGGTCATTACTCATTTCACACCGAAACAAAATGATACGCGATATGGGGCTGAATTTTTAACATAGCTATTCAAATTTTAACTTTATTAGTTACTAGCATAGTATTAATTACCCGCGGCTTCGCCCGCGTGATATTAGGTTTCAAAATTTCATCCCCTATTTTACCACCCTGGGGGTTTAATTTTGAAAAATCCATCCTTAGTAGATGCCTAGGTTATATGAGATATACGTGTGCAAAATTTAAAATTTCTAGCCCAAAGGGTTTGGCCTGTGCGTTGATACACCAATCAATCAAATACGTGTATGTAAAGGCAAACCTTTCCCCGTTTCATTATGAGTTCGAATGTAAAGTGGCAGCTCACTGCATAGCGCATGTGCAGTGATGATATATAAAACGTTTATCTTTTTATGTAATAAATAAAGTTCAATTTCGAATAGCTGTCTTAAAAATGCAGTACCGCGTAGTGTCGCGTATCGTCGCAGTGTGAAAAAATTCGTGACATTTGTTAGAGCAGCTTTTATTGAAAATGATCAGTGTAGAAGTTCAAACCTTCCCAATATCTAATGCCTACTACAATTATACTTACTGACTATAATACTAACTAGCTGATGCCCGCCCTCCGCTCCGCCCGCGTAAGTACAGTACCTAACCCACAAAAAGTAGCCTATGTCCTTCCCCATGGTTTACTTTATATCTGTGCCAAATTTCATGATAATCGGTTTAGTAGTTTTTATGTGAAACTGTAAATAAAGTATCCCACGGGAACCGTACATTTCCTCGCGATAAATGTAGCCTATGTCCTTTCTCTGGCTCTAGACTATCTGTATACCAAATTTCATTTAAATCGGTATAATAAATTTCAGTAGTTTTGGCGTAAAAGACGGACAAACAGACAGACACACACTTTCCCATTTATATTAGTATGGATTACTATGGTCTATGCTTATGGGGCATTAAAAAGACCTACAAGTCGAATGAACTGTTGACCCAGGGGACTGATAGGATTAGTATGTGAATTCATTTTATTTACGTAAGTGCCTGCTATAGAGATTATAATGTAACGTGCTGTAAGGTCATCTGGAAAGGACGGAGTCATTGCTCTAGTCACTTTGGCAAGGTTGTGCCATATCAACGAAGCCCATATTATTATCAATTTGAGGGCACATGCTAATATAATATTACATTATGCTATGAATAACATTTAGATTGCGTTACTAAAGTAATACACTGGTGATTATGAAGAAATACACCAACTGGATTTCTACGAAACATCGCGAAATTAAAAATATATTGGTACAGTTGAGTATTCTGTACGGTCTTTCTGTTGACAGCTAGGTACATCGTACTTACTATGGCTACGAATTATGTTTTTATTGCATATTATAAGATAATTTTCGAATAACTTGTCAATTTAAACTCACAAACACAGTGCGATTCAAATGAGAATAGGATCGAGTCGGCGTCATATTGTTTTGAATTTAGACTGTTACCTATGATAGTTAAATATTTATGTTTAGATAATTGATTACTATTTAACGTTTTTATTTAAATTCGATGCAAGACTATTATTATTTATACTTATGCACTTAAGTTTTTCTGCAAATCGCACTTTTCAAGTCACTTCACAATAGAGCCTGTTTTCTGAATGGCTGAATCCCTATAGTATACGAGTAGATATTGCCGTAGGTCATATTATATGAAAATAATGACATACCTAGATACACCTTGTTTAGTTGTGGGCACCATAAAGGTCCTGGGTAGGAGGTACCTCCTACCTTCATTTTTGTGATTTACCTAGTACTTTTTCTAGGCAATTACAAATCTCATTATACTGGTTCCACTTAAGGCTTGACCATAGCTAATAGTTAGGAATGAATCCATAATGTATCGTAAGTAATTGTAAAGATACATAAGCATTGTATCGTAACGCACGCGATGTTTTTTCGTCGGTGCACCGATGCGAGTGACGCGGACCGGAGAAAAACTCCGAATGAGGTTACTCGAGAACGTTACTTTTATCTTACGGGTTTGTATTTGTACCTCTTTACGAAAATATATTATCTAGTGTCATTAAATCAAAAAACCTTGGCTATTTGAATTATTTTGGTATGGTCATCTCTTGCGATCGTGACGAATCTAACGACCCCACAAGCGTAAGTCGATCAAGCTATAAAGCTTGCCAAATAAATTGTTGAGGAAATTGGATGTATAAATTTTAATCCAAGATTTTAATAGATTGACATCTTTCTAAAAGTGCTCATGTTAAGTATGTACTTACCTACTTATTCCCAGCCGTAAGGGGCCATCCACATATTACGTCACGCATAATTTCGACTTTTTGAACCCCAACCCCCCCCCTCCCCATATCACGGTTTTTAGTATCCCTGTATTTAACATGTACTGTCACACTTTGTATGACCCCCCCCCCCCCCCCCCCATCAGGTGTGACGTAATATGTGGATGGACCCTAAGAAACTGATAATGATCACACGTCGTTATGATACACATAGGACGATCAAACTGTTAAACATTCATTCCCTTGACTGAATGAATCCCATATGAAATTGGCGTTTTGTTAAGGAGGAACATAAAGTCAATTTTTTTAAATATAATATAATTATTTAGTTAGTCAAAATATATACCATTGCTATCTAAGCACTTTTGCCATCTCATAAGAAGTTCATTGATTCCTTTACTAAAAAAACCATTTGGACAGGAATCAATAAAATCTTTGAAGGCCCTTTGGATTTCTTTGCACTTCTTGCAAAGAAAAAATGTATCTAATTTTTTATCTAAATTTCGAAAAAAAAAAATGGTAATGTGTTGAAGCAAGGTCAGGGGAGTACGGTGGATGTCTTAGATGTTCCAATTTAAGCTCTTCTAATTTGGTAGCCGTCTGTTGTGCAGTGTGTGGACTAGCGTTGTCCTGAAGCAACAGTGACCTAGAGCGAAATGCGAATGGCCAACCTCGGTTTTAGCAGCTAGCTTTTCCATCATGATTTGCAGTTGCTGGCAATAGACATCTACCGTAATCGTCTGGCCAGATTTAAGAAAGCTGTAGTGAACGACACCGGCACTAGTCCACCAAATGCAAAAGCAAATGGGGCAGGCTTTGGCTGGTATGCCAGGGTTCAGCCATTGCGATGAGTGTTTCCGATTATCGTACAGGATCCACTTTTCATCACATATCAATTTTTTCGATTTAAAATCGCTTAATTATAGTGCCGGTTAAGTAATGTAACGGGCATGTAGGTATTTAAACTTGCGACAAAACAATTAAATTTTGGATTCAATCTCGTGTCTCAATGTAGAGCATTTACATTTTTTTTTATAAAATTGATTCTCTCTCGGAAACGGTAAAAAATAATGAAAATTGCCTCCCACTTAGGAACCCCGCAACATCATATTTTCTTCATGATGGAAGAAAAAGAAATTTGAAAATCCTGAATTTTCCAACATTTC
Source organism: Glaucopsyche alexis (assembly GCA_905404095.1). Classification (NCBI taxonomy): domain Eukaryota; kingdom Metazoa; phylum Arthropoda; class Insecta; order Lepidoptera; family Lycaenidae; genus Glaucopsyche; species Glaucopsyche alexis. The sequence goes on along the minus strand of FR990047.1, from coordinate 17,647,215 downwards.
TATAGCTTTATACATCCCTCGTATCTCATTATAGAGCATTTACATTTTTTTATAAAATTTATTCTATCTCGGAAACGGTGCATCCTATTGAAAAAATTATGAAAATTTCCTCCCCCTTAGGAAACCTGCAACATCATATTTTCTTCATGAGGGAAGAAAAAGAAATTTGAAAATCCTGAATTTTTCAAAATTTAACTTTATACACCGTTCGGTTCGTGTCTCAAAGTAGAACATTACCATATTTTTTTCTATAATCGCTTCTATCTCAGAAACGGTGCATCCTACTGGAAAAATAATGAAAATTTCCCCGTTAATAACCCGGAAATCACATTTTCTTCATGAATGGCCAAAAAATAAATGTGAAAATCCTGAATTTCGAAAAAAGTCTATACCATACATAGCTGGTACCTCGAACTACATAACATACTGTAAGTAATATTAATCATCAATCCCAATCAGCATTCCCAAGATCTTTTAAATTAGTAGGTTGAAATATATTCTCCATTTTGGAAAATGAAATTGGAAGACAATTTTTTACAGCATCTCCAGAAACCTGGAAAAGGACATCCATATTAATTTTAATAAAAAAAAATGTACGTCATTTTGGAATATTTCAAAAAGGATTTCATTTTCATATTATTCTGCACCCCCAAAAACCTTGAAAACGAGACCCATGCCAAAGAAAAACATACTAAGTACAACAGTATCAAAATTATTATTTTTAAACAAAAAATTAAACCGACTTCCAAAGTAAAAATACACAAAAAAGTATGAAATAAAACTTAAGGTCAGTCGGGGCAATTGCGCCATATTTTTTGCATAGATGATTTCGATGCAAAATATTCTATTTAAATATACACGTACGAGTGTATATTTATTACATTAACAATATTTGGTATTTTGTTACTGCAATAACTATCAATGCAGTCAAATCTATCATAAATTTAACGATATTTTGTAAGAAATTTAAAAACATGGCCTTAGGCGCACTTGCCCCCCAAAACGGGGCAAGTGCGCCTATTCAAAAAAAAGCGCCAAAGTAATGCGTAACAATAAAAACAATAGTTTTACTCTATGGAATATTGACCACTAAACACATTCCTTTTTTTTTCATATTATTATCTAATCTTATAGAGCTACTACAGCTTTCTTCGCAAATGTGGGGCAAGTGCGCCATAGATTAATAATCAGGGGTTCTAAACCTTTAATGGTACTTTTTAAATTATAAATGAATTAAAACTGTTTGACTGGATATAAAATATATATTTATTTTTAATAATTAGGTCAAACTTTAAATTATAATATTTTTATTTATTTACTTAAGTAATACAAATATAGGTAACATTTTTTCCTATGGCTAGATAGAACGTAAACATTTATTTAGTGGATGGCACGCAGGAACTTACAAATAAAAATATAAAGCAATTCAGTTTAGCTGCTTCATATCCCGATAGGCCGGCTTTGACAGCGTCAACTGCCTGACATAAAGTTTCTTTTGACCACGAAGGCCCTCGGTTTTTCTTTGGTATATACGAACCATCTGAAAAACAATGCACAAGATCATAATGTAAGGTAAGTATGAAATGTGGACACCTATAGAGTAAAAGGAATAAATAGTACAGTCGAGAGCGCTTTACATAACCATTATAAGCTGAACTCTGATTTATTATTGTTACTATTGCCTAAATTAAGTTGCACAAAGAATATTAAAACAAAAGTTTAGTCTATTGAGAAAATCATTGAAGTATGAATTAGAGCTCAGCTTATACTGGTTATGTAAAGCTTGACGTGCTCTCCACCGTACATAGTTTTACCATCTGCACTGAAACAACTTGAAAAAAAATCAAAGGTCTTCTTTTGAAATGAGCCCAAAAATACACTTAAACACACACCACACACACACACACACACACACACACACACACACACACACACACACACACACACAAAACAGTTACTCGACAACTTGCTCCTTTCTAAATGGGTTAAAAACATCGCCAAAATCGTGAAGGTTGTCGACCTCTGGGTGGGGGCAAGTGCGCCATACTTCTGTCATCTATGGCGCACTTGCCTCAACTTAACTATTTTGAGGTTAGGATTTTCAATTAAATAAAAATCATTAATATCAACGTTTAGAAGTAAAACACAAACATAGAAGTAAGGAAAAACATTTAAACTCTTTACTCACCGCAATACTTTACAGCAGTGTTTTTCAACCTTTTTCATGATGCGACCCCCCTTGTATGAAAAAATTATTTCGCGACCCCCCGACCACGGGCGTAGCCAGGTTGTGGTTAAGGGGGGGGGGGGGGTCAAGAAAATAAAACGACTAAAAGTAAGTACCTACATTCGTTTTTACCCGTTTCAGCTTTAACCCTGTTTTTAATTTGATAGACTGTGTAATGCGAAAAAATACAAATATCAATAGCCGGTCGGTACTGAATTTTATAATATTATGTTCTTCAAGCCAAACACGAGTGAGCGAAGCGAGCGAGCCAATTTTTTCCCCATTTTACAGTTTAAAGTCTGTTCAAACCAGCTAAAATACAACATCGGTACTAAAATTTTTTCCTATTTAATAGATATTATTTTTAATAGATATAATTACCTATTTCAATTTGTTCAATATAAAAATAGGATGATTTTGTAATTAAAATTAAAGTAAAATTTGCGTTGTTGCAAATAGATGACAAAGTAAAGTTAGGTTTGTCATACAATACTTATTTCACACTTTTTTTCGTCGTACATTACAAAATTTTGTGATCAGTGACGTGCCCAAAATATTGTGTCGCATGCTATAGGTTCGAGGATTCGATAGCACGTGTGCCATAGATTCGCGATTTCTGTCAAATTAGTATCAAAGTTCTATTTTCGGGTGTTGATTTGTTTTTCTAAAATAACTTTCAAAAAACGTGAACGCAACGCAAAGGCGCAAAATTTCTAAATATGCCTCTGTATATGGGTCATCCACATGGACCTGTCGGCCCATTTCGGGGGGGGAGGGGTTGTGAATCCCAAACCCCCCCTGGCTACGCCCATGCCCCTTCGCTTTTTTATCATGTACTAGCGACCCGCCCCGGCTTCGCACGGGTACAATATTGATACTAATACTACAGAATGACTTTAAACCTTTACCAAACGGGCGAAATTTAGTCAAAAGTTCAAAACAAACAGAAACAAATTAATATAGGTACCTACTAAAACTCAATGAAATAAGTAGGTAGGTATACTTTTATCGTATGAAATACCTATACTCTTCAGGACTAACAATACAACAAACACTAAATAAATAGGTATTCAAGTAACTATCCATCATAGTTACAACGAACACAAAACAAAAAAATTACCCAATATTAATCTAAACTCCGCACGCGCACCCCCGCCTGGTGACACCCACTTCGCAACGGGCCGTGCAGCAGAAATCGTAATATTTTAATTTCGCCATAACTTCAAAACCAAACATCCAATTTTAATAATTCAAAGATCAAATATTATCTACATAAACTGTACTTCTTGATGAAATAATTTATTTTGATAAGGATTAATAGCATGAGTAAAATAAAGGCGTTTAAATATAGTCCAAAAAAAATTCAAGATTTCTAAATAAAAAAATGGTTGTTGTGCCTCACTCGACATAGATAGGTATAGTGTGTCGCGGACTTTTTTGTAGATATTTATAAGATCTTCAATTAATTAGAACATTTTATGGTTCTATCTTTTATAGTTTAGGCAGCGTACGCAAAATAAGTAACTTTTCTGGTTGATTTTTTACACCTGGTGTCTGAAAAACCCAAATATCTTACAGAACCCTAGTTTTTTCCAAAATAAAATTTAGCCTATGTTACTCGTGGATAATGTAGCTTTCGAAAGGTGAAAGAATTTTTGAAATCGGTCCAGTACTTTTTGAGCCTATTCATTACAAACAAACAAACAAACAAACAAACAAACAAACATACAAACAAAGTTTTCCTCTTTATAATATTAGTGTAGATGTGTATGTTACAGTATTACAAATTTTCATTCCGTACGACGTTTTTATGCCTCTCCATAATTAGGATTCGGATATAAGTACATAATATAGTACGTCAAACACATTATTTAACAATTACATACATCGATGATATTGATGATCTTTTGTTAAAATTATCTTACTTAATAAATCAATCTTTTTAATCTTTATTGTTTTTTACTTAAGTTCTCTCGACCTCCGGCGACCCCCCTACAGAAGCTTCGCGACCCCCCAGGGGGGTCGCGACCCACAGGTTGAAAAACACTGCTTTACAGAAACAAGTCAAAATTTTCCAGATTTGAACTGATTACTGACACGAGATCATCTTAGGCAGCCGGTATAAATGACACTAAAGTTAAAATGGCAGATATTTCAAGTTATGGTAAACAGAGCCATCTGTGTTTAGAAGTGGAACTGTAGTTTAGTTTCTTGCGTGTATATAAGATGTCGTTAGTTGTATAATATTTGTAGTTTTCGATATTTTTGAGATAGGGGACTATTCTATATGAGATAGGGACTTACCCCGTAGGTGCACTTGCCCCGACGGACCTTAATCTCTAAATACTTAATTCCCCTTTCAAATTCGGCTAAAATTTTTACTATTTCTCTACTCAATCTTATTAATTTTGAAGTCGGTACCAGCAAATATGAATGTAAGTTCTATAAAATATTGTAGAATATTGTTTGGGCTGGTACCGATTTCAAAATTAATAAGATTGAGTAGAGAAATAGTAAAAATTTTAGCCGAATTTAAAAATAATAATTTCACGCTTTTTAGTTATATATTTTGTTAAGTTATTATTAATACGTCTTAAGAACGTCTAAACTTAACGATCGAATGTATAATTGAATACGCGCCAAGCTTCCATTAGGTATTGTTATTAAGATGATGATGATGATTACTGTAAGTTATAAAGTGCCATATGCTTGCAGTTCTTTAAACAATTCCGAAATTTCCAAACGCATATTATACCTATTTAAAGACTGAGGAGTTCTGTAGTACAGAATCTGTACATTGCTTTTGGATCCAGGGTATACCTTGGTACAATATCTTATTTTTGGTAGCATATGCTTGTGTTACTTCAGTAAAAGTAAAAATCACTATATGTGTGGATATAAATTTCGAGGAGTTCCCTCGATTCCTCATGGATCGCATCATCAGGTTTCCACTTTAGTGACTAAAGGACCAATTTCGAATTAAACCCTTTACAACAACAAAAGAATTTTGCAAATAGGTCCATAAACGTAAGAGTTATGTTCAAAGATCTCCGTGTTAGTATAAAATACTATGAGAAGTACCTTTTATATCATCATAATCTGATGATGTATGGTGTGATAGTGGTGATGATGATGATGATTACTCTAACTGACAGGGTGGCATATGCTTGCAGTTCTTTAAACAACGCCGAAATCCCCAAACATGTATCTATAAGGAGTCAGGAGTTCTGTTGTGTACTGTTAGATCCAGGGTATACCTTGGAGCAAAATCTTACTTTTTGGTAGCATATACTACTTCAGAAAAAGTCGAAATCACCATATACTGTCTAAAGTAAATTATGGGAAAACGCAGAGTGAAGGAACATAACATATTAAATCTTTACCAAGAATCTTTTAATGAAAAAAAAAAACCCCACCTGTGTTGACGTTGCATTTGACATTGACGTCAACGTCATAATATTTATACATTTTATACTTCAATTTCTTACCCTTTTTACATTTTTTTATTAAATTTAATGAAATAATTTTTACTTTAATGAATTTGTAATAATATAAAATGATTTTTAAAATTTTAATGTGCATTTATTTCACTTTTGAATGGTTTGTATAAATGTAACTACGTTAAAACAAAATTGTTATAAAAGTGTGTCTACGTATGTAGGATTTTTATTTGTAAACTTTTTGCTTTTCAGCATAAACTATGTGGAACCTAGTAGCGTAAATGGTAAAAATGATTTTGATCTCCTCATTTTTACACAATTGTGGCCTGCAACGGATTGCATGGAGTGGAAAAAGCACAATCCCCATCATACATGTAACATGCCTCACGATGTAGATGCGTGGACAATACATGGTATCTGGCCTACTAAATTAGGTACAATAGGACCTGCCTTCTGTAATAGAACCTGGTTATTCGATCCAGAACAAGTAAAGCCTATTGAAGATGAATTAGAACAGTCATGGGCTAATATATTTAGTGGTAAGTGTGTTGCATATATAATGAGTCTCACGAGTAGTATCAATACTTGCACAAAAAGAATACTTCTACAAATTATTTATAAGTACTTTCAACATATTCATTAAAAAAATATGATAAAAGTTTGAGAAGTATTTTAAACTTTTTTCATCCACTTAGACTGTACAAAGCTAAATAGGCTGGTGAATTATTTTAATTTTCTATATTAAATATTAAATTTAATTTTCGTTTAGCCTTAATATTAATTTTTATTTGCAGGTACTCCTGTTTATCAATTATGGGCACACGAGTGGAACAAGCATGGTACCTGCGCTGCTCAGTTAGACGATTTAAATTCTGAATTTAAATACTTTTCTAAAGGTTTACACTGGTTACATAAATATTCTGTAACTGACATTTTCAAAGCGTCTAATATTATACCATCAAATACGAAAAAATATTCCATTAATGACATCAATAAAGCAATAAAAGTAAAACTCAATGTTGATCCTGCGATTGAGTGTAAGGTTGAAGACAACAAAACTTACTTGTCTGAGATTCGAATTTGTTTTACAAAACAATTACTACCAATTAATTGTGACGGTATTATTGCACGTAAAACTATGAACGGGGAGTCAATATTAACAAATTGTAAGTCAGAGGAAATAGTCTATCCCAATTACAATAAATGGTATGTGCAATTGTACAAACTTGTGATGTGGCTGCAGTGGTTTACATTTTAATTAACGAATTTACATTTGCAGAATGCATTCAATTTTTTTTGCACCAATTAACTTAATATTTTCGAAGTTTACACTATGATTAAATTTTTTGAAACATTTTAATTTCAGTTTTGTTGATGTCACAGGTATTTGTTACTTATTAATCCTATTTTATGCAATATATTCTTAATATGAAAATATTATTAAATGCATTACATTCATTTTAGGAATCTCAGAAATTTGGTATAAAAAAGGTTTTTCTGTCTATTACACAAAGCTTGGTTTACAACAAAATATTCATTATCCTAGAATTAACAGTTGAAGAATTTTTAGGTAAATAACTTGTGAACATAATCAGAACATTCTATGAATACTTCTACTAATTTTCGGGGTTATTAAGTTCATAAATTTTCTAGAGGTTATTCACCAAAAATATTGTGTTCAAGCATAATACTTCCCTACACTTTTACAAAAGTTATACAATTTATGACTGATTTAATGAACAAAAAGATACTCTTATCCGCTAGGGCGTCGCGCGGCACATAAATACAAATAAAAACCACCCGGTTTTGCGTCGGCCGGCACATTTGCCCATTTTTATTGCTATATTTTCTGTTTATTCTCATTTGTAAATATCTGGATTTTTATCTGTGATTGAAATTTATTTACTTAGTACAGGGATAAAACAAAGCTGTTATAGTTTTTTGTCTTTGCTGTTGTACTCAATAATAAAATAAATAATTGTTTGTCTCAGAGTAAAGAAATTTGACACCAATTTCACTCCACTCCACTAATCATTGATGTTTGGTTAATTTTGTGCACAAATCACGAATTTTTATATATATATCGTTATTTGAACACGTATTTATTTAATTAAATAAAAACTTTCGTATGCGTGTGATATAAATTTTCGCCATAATTTAGCTTCAAAAACCAACATTATAAAATTAATTTCCAGTGAAATCATGTTTGATATTTTGCATTATGTAGTTTATATTTCTTTTAATTTTTGTTTTCATTGTGTAGAACGATTCTTCTAATTTCTAAAAATGTATAATGTGCCAAGGTTTTATTAACAACTCAATAATAAAAATCGAAAAAACAAGCGCGGGTGCCTTCTGGCGTATAATACCGCGTAACGCTCAAGGGGGGTCATGGATTTTTTTTTACATTGGCCTGTTTTGTTATTAAATAATATGAAAAATATTTCCACAGAATGTAATTAACGCAAAATCAAATTAAATATGTTTTTTATTGAGTTTAAAAACTAAGAATTAGGAAAAAAAAACAATTCTTTTGTGTTCACATCATGATTGCTTTTATTCGTTAAGTTTTTTTTAAATTCCAGTTACATCATCATATAAGAAATTTATTCTATTTTCTAAATATATATAACATGCAATAGTTTTAAAATCAATTGACTAATATAATCTTGAAAAACCGGAACCGGAGAAACCGCGCGAACGCCTTCAGTGCCGGACGCCGGACCCGCTGACACCACCCGGCTTTTGAAATTTTAACAGTCCGACGCCCGAGAGGTTATTGGAGAAATTAATAAGACCATAAACAAGATATTGTACTTAATGCATTGCTTTCTGCTATGCAATATTTTCCTATAATAATTTTAACTGTTTCTTTTAACATTTAGGTGAGATTTTTATTTTAATGAATTTTATGTATCATAAGATATTTTTATGAAATAAGAATTTTTTGTACCCTTGTTATTTTGTATTAAAAATTGTCTTAACACTTACAAATGCATCCAATAGCGAGTTAAGTATCTGATAGTCAACCTATTTTCTTTTTGTATTGAAATACATATGTTGGATTCAGTTATAATTAAGCACAATGTCATGAACTATGAAAATCGTAGCAACTAATGTATAAGTAAATAAAATAAAAATATTTTAAATTGAATTTTTATTGATTAAAAAGACTTACATTCACATTTTGGTATTTAATGTTATGCAATCATTTCCAGTAACTGTATTTAATCTGACAAGAGTTTTAAGCTGACAAAAAATAATGTATTCATTTTAGAATGTAGTACAATAATTCACAAACGTACCCAGCACATTTTTACAAATAACTTAAATTTTTATTAATTATTGAGTTCCTCTTGAAATTATTATTACCGCAGATGGAACAAGGCCTGTAAAAGGTAATAAACACGATTAAATAAAATTGGAATTAATATTAAAATTACGAAAAATTATTTCATAAAAAAAATTAAATGTTCTTCTTTTAATAATTTTTTCACCTTTTATGCACCTAACAATAACTTTTTACCAGCCAACATGTGGCAAGAGTATTTGTGTAGATGTTACCCGCGACTTTGTGAGCGCAAAAGGATATTCCGCGGGAACACTACGTTTTGCCGCGATAAAAAGATCCTTTCCCATGGTCTAGTCTATTTTTTATGTGCAAATTTTCATCAAAATCGGTCTAGTAGTTTCGTAGCCTATTCAATGCAAACATACAAATCTTACCTCTTTATTATTCATGTAATAAGTATGATATAGATAATATTACTTATATCTTAATAACTTACCTAATATTTCTAATGGCTTTTCATAATCCTCTTCTGAGAATATTTTTTTAGGAAATGTTGTCATTAATTTAAAGTTATCATTCTGTGCAAATTCCTTTGTATTCACTTGTACATAAGTCCTGTAAAACAATAAATTGTTGAATAATGTTCTTTTTTATTTTGGTTTGGTACTTTATTCTACTTTCTACTTTATTGTATAAACAAGGATTTTGTTTAATCCTTGTTTATAAAAGAAATAACTTTATTTCTGAGTAGGTAAAAATATTATTTTTTCACTTCACTTTTTTCTGTATTAGTTAGTTAGCTAAGGCAGAATTAAATTTCAGTGACAGTATCATGATTGAGATTAACAAGTTGAATTAAAAAATATATATAAGGTGAAGAAAAAGACATGAGTTTAAAAATTACCTGACTGCAGCTAACAGTTCCTTTGCTCCGAAGTTATGTGTCATTGACTGTCCATCGGGCAGCCTCAGCTGGATACGGGCTTGCTCGTAGGAGCCCTTGGGTGGAGGGGCAGGGCTTGCGATGGGCACCGGTGCCGGGGGAGCAGGAGCTGGCATACCAGAGGCAGCTAATCTGGAATGTTCGTAATATACTCTTGAGAATTCTATCATCATGTCTGAGCACCGGGTAACCGAGCTTTGCTCGGAGTTCTGATAAATTAAAAAAAAAATTAAAAGAATCACAAAAATATTTATCTGGCCGGGATTCGAACCCACCACATTTTAAAATATCGAACAAATCAAAAATGACACAGCTACGCACACTAAACTGCCAATCGGACTGACATAATACATTCGAAATTATTGATATACTATTGCACAACAAAAGAAAAATCAAATATAGCTTAAAAATGGACAGTTTCCAGGGATAAGACCTAGCTAGATCGATTTTTCTCCCCCAAAACTCCCTCCATACTAAATTTCATGGTAATCCTTGAAGCCCTTTTCAAGAAACCAATTATATATACAAGATTGTCTTGTTTAAAGTATAAGATTATGGTAAATGGGGTTAAAAAGATGGATTGCCTGATGGTAAATAATCCACAGAAATCACAGGAGTCATATTATTGCAAAAAGTGTAATTGACTCCATGAAGATATAATACAGGGTAAATTTTTCAACTGGGCATAGTAGTGGAAAAAACAAATTTTGTAGAAATTAACACTACCAAATTTTCCTGTTACTATTTTCCAGAATTTATTACTTGTTATCAACACTATCAAATGGTATAATAGAGGATGTACCTATATGTTTTTGATAGGGTATGTTGTATGGGTACTGTAGGTATGGTTAAATGGATAAAAGGTTAGTTAACCTTTAACTGTGGACATCCAAAATATTGTAGCATACATATGGATGTGAGGTCTCACAGACCGCTACAATTTTCAGATAATTTTTAAGGTAATTGTCAGGTTTTTAATAATATTTTTGTTTTAATATACATAAGGGTAAATAAATACAAAGAATATATAAGCATTGACTCATAATTATTAGTTTAAATAATATATCTAAGCAAATAACAACATAAGGCCCCTTTATGTATTCAAATTGCCTGAGTGAGTGAAAGATCAACAAAGTAGCTGCTACTTACAATTTAAAAAAATATGTACATTTACATTTATTGTGTAATCATCTATTAGTTTATACTATACCAAACATAAAAAACAAAAATAAACTCCTGAAAACATAAAAAATCTGACAGGTCTAATATGAATAAAGTTATTGGCTCTTGCACAATGGCTTAAAGCACTGAAGACATATTATTATAGTTTGACCACAATTGAAACAAGTATAGTAAGTGTTTTAGTTAGGTGGATAGATTCGACAGGTATTTTGCATTAAAGATTCCATTTCTAAAGTAAGGAAAGTCTGCACACAAAACTCGCATCAGTGCCATATATTCAATTCCTTTGGCAGTTTATTGAGTTAATAATGTGTTATTGCATATGCAGCTTGCTTGAAGATCTTGCTATAAAACAAAAGCAGAAGTAATCTTGTTGGTTAACAACAAAATTCAAAAGTTTAAAAATGTTTTTTGACTTTTTGATTGCATAGACCGCTGTCAAAGTTTAAAACGAAATAAGTCACTAAATATGCAGCCAACAACGAAATATTCTTCCTCTGGGGACATTTTGAAACTACTAAGCGCCGTAGAAGCAGAGGGTGCGGGGAAGTGGGGTACATACAATTATTGTAAATGTGAGTGGTCTGTGAGACCACTCGTCCATAGTTAAAGGTTAATGATTGATTTGTAGATTTTATATTTTAGGGGTAATTCTACCATAATATATGAATGGCAATGATTTTTTTTTCACATTCTACCCTATCCTGTGAAGTATTGTTGAATATTATTAAATAAAGGTGATAATAACAATATTTTTTTATTGGCTGATTTTTTTATAACATAAATGAGTTTTTGAGTAGCCTCCAAAGTGGTTAACAAGTTGGTCCCCCTATAAATAGTAAACTATAAAAGGCATAAAGTTATTTTTTTTTATAACATAAATGAGTTTTTGAGTAACCAGCATCCAAAGTGGTTAACAAGTCCAAAGGTCCAAAGGCCCCCCTTTAAATAATAAACTATATAAGGCATAAACTTGTTACTATTCATGCTTATAGCTTAAGTAAAATACTCTTAGAAAAATTATTTACTGCAAAATGAAACATTAACTTTTGAAGCTAGGCTAGGTATATTTAATTTATCAAAAAACTATGTATAATATATTTTTATTTATTATCAAAATAGGTAGTACTACACTACTTATCTAAGCATTTTTTTATATTCCTTATAATTTAGGGTTATGACTACCATACAAAACAAGAAATTCCTGTTATATATTTGTATCTATATTGCTAAAATTTGCAAGGTTTCACACAACTGGTGCCACCATTTACACGTTTTATGATTCCTTTGTAAACTAATTTATAAAGACGGATTGTGTTAATTATGTTACTCACTTTCGAGCTTGTCTGTCAGCTTCTATTTGAGCTTTAACCCGGTCCCTGGCTTGCTGATCTTCCATTTTCTCTCTACGTCTTTGTTCAACTAACTTTTTCATTTCTAGTTCTTGCATGCGTAATTTGGCTTCCTGTAAATCTTTTCCAGACTTTATACGGACACGCTCACGTTCTAATGCTTCAGCCTGAAAAAATATAAGATAACTCAGCACTTAAAAAGAATTCTTAACTATGACTACAATTTTTTATTGTTGATGCTCGTATTTTCTTAACAGAGTTTTCCTATTAAATTTGGATTCAAAACAATCTAAACACATACAAAGAGAACAGTAGAACACATAATGCTACCAATTTAAATGTCACTTATTTACTGAGCAATAAAGAACTGCTTTTTAAAGGTCTAGATTTAATTGTATCTAAACATAAAATAGTCATAATTTAATTCTTTCCAATGGAAATTACCTTCTCTTTTTCTTCTCTCTCTTTACGTTTTTGTTTTAACCGCTCTTCAAGGAGTGCAAGTTGAGCTTTTTTCTCCTCTTCAGTCAATGGTTTCTTCTCTTCAGTAGACTCGGAAAACTGGCTATGATTTGTTTTAGCTGCATGGTACTCCATTTCATCTTGATTTTTGAACAATTTACCGCACTCGTCACATTTAAATGATTTGGCTTCGTCGGCGCTTACTTCAGATGTTTGTGACGTTGACTCTGCCGGTGCCGGTGCCGGTGCTGCGACCGCGGCTGGGGGCTCGCTGATCGAGCTGTCGCCTATCGTATGACCTACGCTCTCAACTGGCTCATCTGCATGAGCTAAAAGCCACTCCATTGCAGGCTCTACCCCTTTAAAATTTGTGACAGCCAGTGCTTTCTCACTGGAAACATAAAATAGTTTATCAAGTAGGACTAACCTACTTACTGTTATTTTAAAACGAAATTTGTTGGTACTTACGCTCGCTCTTTGGGAAATCCCATTTCTATCAATGTCTGAATTTCAGCCATTGTTATTTATTCAAAGTTTAAAAGAAATCCTCGTAGGATTGTTTATAATAATAATTCTAAAAAGATTGTAATTTTTCAAAAAAATGAAAAAATGACACTCATCTTACTACTGTCAACTGTCACATAAAAGTAAAATCATATATTTTTTTAAGAGTATAGCATAGCCAAGGAATTTGTAAGTAAAACAAGTTGTTTAGTTACAAATTCCTTGAGCATAGGATAATATAAAGTTAGTCTATGAGATACGATTTTCAAGTCTCACACACATACACTTTTGACTATCACTAATAAACTAACTCAAAAGTCCTTTTTAGTCTTCTACAGTGTTGCCAACTCTTTCAATCAAAATTATCGGATTTTGGGCTCAAAATTATCGTACAATTATCGTAAATTAATGTTTATCTTAATTTTTGTAGAACACGGGCGCCAGGTTTTAGTTCCGGGGGGGGGGGGGGGATATAAAACGACTTACTGTTAAATACGTTTCGACGTATTAAATACTGGTCTTTAACCTATTAGAAGGTCTGGGCACATTAATGGGCCCTAATTTTTTTTTGTTTTTACCTGTTTCAGCTTTAATTCATGAAACACATCAATAGTCTAAAACTGAACGTCGGTACTGAATTTTATAATATGTTCTTTATGCCAGTAATAACACGAGTAAGAGAAACGATCGAAACTAAAACATTAAATAACGGGAAATTTCAGCAAAATACCATAAAATCAACCGGTTAAAATCGAACATCGGTACTAAATGTTAAAATATGTTCTTCATGTTAAACGCGAGCGAGCGAAGCGAGCGAGCAAAATTTTTTCCTATTTAATAGGTTTTAAAACCCTAAAAGACTGAAAATAGGATGATTTTGTAATTCAAATTAAAGTAAAATTTGCGTAATTTCTGATGTTGTAAAATAGATGACAAAAAAACTTATTAAGTTAGGTTTGTCACATAATGCCTATTTCACGCTACTTTCGTCGTACATAATTGCAAAATTTTGTGATCAGTGACGTGCCCAAATTGTGTCGCATGCTTTAAAAAAAATAGGTTCGAGGATTCGATGGCACGCGTGCCATAGGTTCGCATTTTCTGTTTTAGGCTATTGGTTTTATTGTTTTTTTCTAAAGAATAATAGTTTTTCAGGATTAAAATTTTAAAAAAATTTAACAGGCAAAATAATAAAAAGCATTTGCTCATTTTCTCAATTTGAACGCGTTTAACATAAAGAGTATACTTATTATTATATCAACTATATATACTTAGTATCAACATTCTGTTTTAGGCTGTTGATTTTTTTTCTAAAAAAACTTTAAAAAGTCATCTTTCATGTAGGATTTGAAGTATAATTAGATGTTAAGCTGTAAAAAATATAATAAAAAGTCCGCCTGTGCTTGATGGGGCGGCAAAATATGTTAATTGGCCTGGGGCAGCGCAAAATTTCTAATCTAAATACGCGTCTGTATAGGGGTCATCCACATGGACCAGCCTGGCCTATCCAGCACGGCGAGCTTGAAGCAAATTAGTAGACTAAAATTATTGTCAGTTTTGCCAGTTGACACAAATGGTGGCCATATTTTGTATAGGTGTAACTTTTCGGCGGGTTTGAACCCCCTGGCTATGCCCATGTGGTAGAATATTTAATAAAAGTCTCATTTTATAGTTTAGGGGCCGTGCATTAATCACGTGATGTTTTTTATAACTTTTTAGACCCCTCCCCTCCCCCTGGTGATACGTGGTGAGGTTTTATACTACCCCCCCTCCCCCACCTAAGATCACGTGTATTTTTTTACATAGTAAGCAAGTCATGTTTAAAGAAAAACTTTAACTTAAAAATCAATTTAATCGAATAATTTAAGCAATTAAAAACTACACGAGTCATTTGTCTTGTAAGTATTTAAACAACACTACGAATCTACAACCGAAAATAATTTCGGTAATAAGTTTCGAATCTAGTCTATGCAGACTAGATTCGAAAATTAATACACGTGATGTCTCCTTATACCCCCTCCTCCCCTTGGTGATACTTGGTGATTTTTTTTCAGACCCCCCCTCCCCCTTTAGGCATCACGTGATTAATGGACGACCCCTTATTTATATAGAAGTGAATTTTACTTAAAAATATATATATTAAAATATTATATCTTCATCATCTGAAACATTTACCAATTAAATTGATTTACCAATTAAACAAAACTTGCTGCAAAGTGTAAACCAGCTTGTCTTATGACTCCACTCATGAAAAAATGTGCTGAAAACTGAACTGTTAACATAGCTAGAATACGTATTGTAAAAAGAGAAAGATGACTAAGATTTGTACGCTTCCAAGGTATATCTGTCTCGCTTTTTGTTAGTGACATTACGTCAGTTAAGATTTCGCGGTAAATTTTTCGCCTGTGCCGAGGTGCCATCTTCCGAAGACGAGTAGGAACTTCTTTAGCAAACCATTATTGATTTCGGATACATCAAATGAAAATGTCTTTCAAAATTATCGTATGAATTCAAAAATATCGTACGTAGTAGGGAAATTATCGTACGATAATACCTAATTATTTTTTATCGTACCGCACCTCAAATTATCGTACAAATACGATAATTATCGTACGGTTGGCAACACTGGTCTTCTATGTTTGTATTGTCCAAGAGCTGAATAGCTTCGACGTTAACGTGGTTATGAAGTCGTTTTTCGTGAGCTTCGGCTACGCTAGCGACAGGTGTGTAGATCGTAATTTCTTTTGTACCATGGTGCATTGACAATGCTTCGGAGTCAATGACTAAAGAATTCATTCCGTCATTCGGAGTCGGGAGTAGGTAGGTACTTTGTTTTGGAATCTTTGTATTATTTGTATATTGCTATGTTTGGTACAGCCCCAGAGCTGGATACCATAGGTAAAAGTATTTTATTCACATTGGTGGAGAGAAAAAAGAGGAAGCCCGCTGCCCGCAACCACCGCGACACCGCACCCTACATACCCGAGCTGCGACTGCGGTGTGAAGTACCCCCGACGCCGCTTTACGTCTCCCGCCTGCACTGGTCGACGAAGGTCGAGGACGTCGTGGACTACATCCATAAGAAGACGTCCTGCGCCTTAAAGGTCGAGCGTCTGGAGTCTCGCCACACGGAAGGTAAATTTCAGTTCCTTTATGGTGAGAGTACCATCGCATCTGCTATCGACCTTCGAGGTGTAGGGACGTCGTGGACTACATCCATAAGAAGACGTCTTGCGCCTTAAGGGTCGAGCGTCTGGAGTCTCGCCACAAGGTCAATTTCAGTTCCTTTGTGGTGAGAGTACCATCGCATCTACTATCGACCTTCGAGGTGTAGGATTTCTGGCCGACGGGTGTGGTTTACCGGAGGTTCCGGGGGAGACTCCGGAACGAAGCGCGTATCACGTCGCCGTCATTACGTGACAAAGTGTAGTTTTTAGGTGGGTATATAATATGTTACGTCTGTAAGGTATTTATAATAATAGGTACTAGCTGATGCCCGCAACTTCGTTTGCATAGAACTAACGGAAACGGAACACTATTTTTTTAAACGGAACCCTAAAATAAAAGTAGCCTATATTAGACCTTATAACATTAGCTATCTGCCAGTGAAAGTCCTGCAAAAATCGGTCAAGCCGTTTCGGAGATTAGCCGGAACAAACAGACAGACAGACGGACAGACAAAAAAATTTTAAAATTGGTATTTTATTGTACCTAAGTACCGAATATACTTTCTTAAGCATTAAGTGAAAAGCTGGTTATTTGAAATTACAAACAGACACTTCAATTTTATTTATTTGTATAGATGCAGCCTGAAATAAAGTATATTTATTTATTTTGCGGTGAGCCAATTCCGATGTAGGTACAGGGCGCCAAAGGTACGAAAAAATTGTAGGTAGGTACTAACTTCTCTCACAGCCTTTAAACTGATACGTATAATTGTAGGGAACGTTGTAAACAATATGAAATGATTACTCACTTCCACGTTTTGTGGGCGGTTTTTTCTGCTCTTTGCTTTAAATAGGGAAAATTTAGAGCACAACTTCTGTTACACCGTTTTACACCCTGACCTCTGACCTACACTTGAATTTGCGTCTATGATAATTCGGGGGTAAAAAACGTCTATATTTATATATGTTGTAAGTTCCCTTCCGAATACTAGGGGCCAAAAATCCTCTAGGCCCATATAAGTTTCGCACTCAGTGATTGCGCTCATGACCAAACACCACCTACGAGGTCGTATTGAGGGTCGAGTGGCTGAAGTCCAGCCACAATGTCAACTTCCGTTCCTTTGTGGTGAGTGCCGACACCACTTTTGTCTACCTTCAAGGTGTAGGCGTTCTAGCCGTAGGCGCCTTCGCGTCGGGTGTAGTTTAGCAAAGGTTTCGGGGGAGAATCCCCAACGAATTCTCAAAATATCAATACGTGATAAACTATTTTTAGTGTTTCTGTAGTTCGAGAGTGTACGTGTAATAAAATATCTATACTAATATTATAAAAAGGAAAAGTTTGTTTGTTTGTTTGCATTAAATAGGCTCCGAAAGTACTGGACCGTTTAAAAAAAAGGCGGACGGAAGGTGAGCTAAGCATTGAGTGAAGCCCAACAATGGCGGCGACTTACGTTTGTGTGAGATTTGCGGATCGATCGTCTTACTTTGCTGTGAATGTGTGCGTGCGGCACGTGTCGCTACGATATGGCGTCTTACTTTGATTGTTTCACTATTCATATTACTGAAGCGGTGTCCGCCTTTTTTTACGTTCACGTGTTTAATAAAGAATTTGAATTTGAAACTATATGATTAAAGTGAAAATAAATTATAAAAAGTTATATGAGTTAAAAAAAAACAAAATAGCTTTAGATATATTATGTATTATATTCTAGATACCTAATATTATTTTACTTTGACATAAGTACCTAAATATACTTTAGATATAACTGAGATTACTAAGTCATACTTTAATAAATACGTAAAACTATCACAGAAATCATTTTCACGACGCTTTGGCAACATAAATACAATAATAATTATTATTCGAGAAAAATAATATTTAAATTTGGAAGAAAAAAACAAATTAGGAATGTAATCTATGGAAAAAAAATTAAAATTATGTATTATAATTTGTACGACAACATAACATTTGTACGACAACATAATATTATTATTTGTGAAAACTCTGGAGTTTAGTTTCGCCAAACGAGTCCATGTTCATGGGGTTGAATAAGTTCGTTGATAAATTCTTTCACCATCTTTTCCAACTCCACTTTTTTGGCTTCTTGCTCCCTGTGAAAAAATTAAATTTTATGACAACTCGAAAATAGTCACAAGCAATAACAAAGATGCACACAATTTTCCATAACGCTATAATTAAACGATGACGAAGCTACTTTAGAAAATATTTACTTTTGATATACGGTTTCTTCTGAGATTCATTTATGCACCATTTGAAGACAGAATAACAAAGTGTCTACATTTTTTGCGAATTCGACTGTATCTATACAATATACATTGGTTGACAAATAATAGAAACATAATAGCAATTGTCTGGAAAAATTTGGAGACAATGTTGTCAACATTTCATTGAAAATTAACTGTACCTATATGTAGGCGCGTCGCACACGAGTTCGGTGTAGAACTTGAGCTTGGGCTCGGTGCCGCTGGTGCGGACTGTCACGCTGAGGCCGTTGGTACACTGTAGCAGGATCATCTCGCCGCTAGACGTACCATCGAGGCCAGTGCCCAGCACCGCTGAATAAAAATAAAACAAATTAATCCTGCAGTGTACCCATCAAGGAATTTGTAAGTAAACAACTGGAATGAGCTCTTGACATCAAATCTGTGCCGAGAGAGAGTAACAATACAAACCGTACCGTCTTTCTGACAAGGGTGACAACAATATTTAAAATTTTAAAATTTGGGGAGATAAATTAGTCGAAGTTTTCTAAGTAGATAGTCAAATCTTCTACAACATGAGCCCCTATTTTAAGTGATAAATGTTAATATACAAGTTGATGATATATAGGCTGACTTATAAATAATTAATGTACCACGTGATAGATCTCATGATAACAAACAACTTACCCAAAGAAACTTTTTTTAAACCCCGACGCAAAAAGGTGGATGTTATAAGTTTGACGTATATTCTGTCTGTCAGACAGACACGTCAAACTTATGTCTGTGGGCATCATAGCTCCCGAACGAATGATTTTAATTTAAATTTTTTTGTAAAAGGTGACTTATGTGCGAGTGTTCTTAGACATGTTTGATGAAAATCGGTTAAGCCGTTTTAAAGTTGTGGGGGGTGAAAGTGGGGAAGAAAAACCGACTGTCTGCAAATATACTCGAGTGGGGTCTCAAATGAAAGCGCACTGAAAGAGAATATTGATAAGAAAATTTGTGGTGGGAAAATTAAATAAATAAAATAGAAATTATCCCAAGTGTTCTCAGCCATGTTTCATGAAAATCCATTTAGCCGTTTGAAGATCATCAGCTCTTTTCTAGTTAATGAGGGGATTTGACTAACTTTCTTATGTCCGATCGATTCGAAATTTGGTACCGTGTTACTTCAACGATATTAAAAGAACATGGTAAAGTAACCATGACGTGATCAGCCGTTTGAAGATCATCAGTTCTTTAACAGTTGATGAGGGGATCTGACTATCTTCCATATTATGTCCTATAGATTCGAAATTTGGTACCGTGTTACTTCAATGGTATTAAAAGTATGTAAGGACAAAATAATAGTAAAATTTAAAAAAAAATTAAACCCCCCCCCCTCCCGACACAAAAAATAAACTCTAAAAACTAATAAATAATATTTTATACCTATTAATTATGATTATTAGTCACATATTATAATATTATGTAAGTTGAAATATTTTTATTTTCCAATCGTTGTCTCGTCGGGGGACCGCTAAAGTTTATAAAGAATCGCGTAATATTTAACCATATTGTATAAGTATATATTATTATAATGTATATTGTAATATGGGCCCATGCAGCCTGAAATAAAAGTACTTACATAATTTAATTTTAATAAGTCACTAATAAAAACCAATAAAGTAAAATCATCTTCTTGTCCTACAGATCGCAAAGATCGTGGTCCTTTGAGCTGGATAATTTATTTGCAGCATAATCATTAGATATAGTTATAAAGAAATCAATTACTCACATAAATGTCTTTCTAAGCCCTTCGCACCCGTGTCTGGCACCTTCACATCTGCAGTGAAGTCGTTCAGGAACTTCACTTCCAACGAGCCCACCTTTTTGGGATACTGGAAAATGAGTAAATAATTATTTTGTAGGTAATAATTGCAAAAGAGTTTAGATAAATGTGCGATTAAATTAAAGACGAAACTGATTTTAATTTTGGCTTAGCATTAAACTACTCGTATCTAAAAAAACATGTATATTTTATACAAGCAGAGAAAGTAAATCATTAGAAATGTATGGTATTATCATGATTAAATTATACATCATTTTTCAAACGAATGAGTGATATGACCACATGACTGATATGATTACTAATAATGTGGTATTTAAAGGATTTTATTATTATATCTTTTCTTTGTAAAGTTTCCTTATATTCGTGTCAGATTATTTTTAAACAAAAAAATTAAACCGACTTCCAAAGTAAAAATACACAGAAAAGTATGAAATAAAACTTATTTTCTAAATAATTCCCTTTTAAATTTAGCTAAAGTTTTAACTATTTTTCTACTCAATCTTCTTAATTTTAAAGTCGCTACCAGCCCAAACAGTATCCTACAATATTTTATAGAATACATGTTCAAATTTGCTGGTATATTATACAGCCGAACGTATAATCGCCTTCTTTTTTTGGAAGTCAGTTAAAATAATAATTATTAATAAACAAAGATTTAAGTAGTTTAAGTCATGTGGCGTATTGGTGGGGGCGCACAGTGTTCTATTTGACTCAAAAAATTTCCCTATGCTGTTTATTGCATACATCGATGAAGAAATTAATTTTAAATGCAAGAGTAAAACACCCGCGTGTCTATTTCAAATACTTTTTTTTATAAAAAATAATTTATGTTTCGTGACCTCGACGTAAAAAAAAACACTTAATAAATTCTGTAAGCGTGTCTGATCAATATATATTTTTTTGATTAATATAGTATGATGAAGGACCTTTAGGCGCATATTTTCCATGTTTTATTTTTTGAAGATCACTTCTGGCTACCGAGTTATTAATTTTTATTCAGATTTTGGTTTTAATTTTTTTTCTCCCAAAAAACTCAAAAGTGCGACTTGTGACTGGCACTGAAAGATTGACCTTTAATGCGTCTATCATTGATAAAAAAAATCAAGTTGCACTATGGAAGCGTTTACGAGTAATCGAATTTCAAAATATTGTGTTAAGGGTGTGACACTCAACTTGACCTTTCATTTTTGTTCAAATTAATGCAATTTTGTCTTTAACTACAAAATAGTATATGATTTACAATTATTATGGCTATAGTAATGAATCTTTCGATATATTTTTACAATCTCGCGAGTTATTTTACAATTTTACGGTGACATATTACAAATCGCTGTACATTTGAAAATATTGACTTTTGATATATGATACTATTTCTTCTGAGAAATTACTCATATTTAAGAGTACTATTCGTTTATACAATTTAAAAAAAGTCAGATCACGTATTGTTTGACCTTTAGTGATAACCCTAAAATGAACCATTTGACCTTTATTCTAACTCCCAAACGCTTCCATAGTGCAACTTGATTTTTTTATCAGTGATAGACACATTTACGATGAATCTTTGAGTGTCAGTCACAAGTCGCACTTTTGAGTTTTTTGGGAGAAAAAAAATAAAAACCAAAATCTGAATAAAAATTAATAACTCGGTAGCCAGAAGTGATCTTCAAAAAATAAAACTAAACTAAAGGTCCTTCATCAAACCATATTAATCAAAAAAATATATATTGATCAGACACGCTTACAGAATTAATTAAGTGTTTTTTTTACGTCGAGGTCACGAAACATAAATTATTTTTTATAAAAAAAAGTATTTGAAATAGACACGCGGGTGTTTTACTCTTGCATTTAAAATGCATTTCTTCATCGATTTATGCAATAAACAGCATAGGGAAATTTTTTGAGTCAAATAGAACACTGTGGGGCGTAATCGTTCCAGTGGTAGGCTCGGTCTACTTATTTAAACACACAACACGATTTATATGATTTATTATTTCAATATTTTATTAACATAAACTATACAACCTACATTCTATGCGCTCTTAACCGTTCTCCTTTTTTCTATTTTATCGTCTCTGACGTAGCGGATGACACACATACGATTCTTAATTTAAAATATTCAAGTATTGTGTGCCTGGCCTCTCCAAAGAGTCCAGCCACAGTTATCCGCTACAGTACTCACCTCTCCCGGTCCATGGAAGTTTCTTATCCTGCTGAATATCGCCTGCAGGACCGCTTGGTCGTGCACTATGAAGTAGGAGTTGTATGAAACATGGAAACCATATTGAACGTACAACTCTTGCAACATTTTTAGTAAACTTGATCCTTTTGAGTACAGCATTGACGCTAGTGACGCCACCTAGAACGAAATGGGTACTTTATGATTATTAATCTTATCTTTAAAATACTTCATGAAGTTTCTATTAAGTTTCTATGAAAAAGTTTACATGTCATGTCTTTTAAATTTACAGTTAAACTAGATTAAGTGCCTCTATACACGCGACGCAGCATTAGTTCTCTTCAACTGCGGGTTCTCACACGTTTGGGTTTTTTTGTTTAGACTGTTTTTTTGTTTATAAGCTATGTTGGAATATTACATTTCCGAAAAAAAAAGCTAGTTTCCGTTTAGCAGAAACGCACATTTATATAGGCGATTTGATTGTTTTGTAATGTTGTAATGTTCTTTATGTAAACAGTAAATAAAAATTGCTTTTAGGAAATGTCATATTTCGGGTTAGGACTATTGGGCATCACGCGAGCCCACTGTGTGTACCTGTACGGCAGCGGAGACGCCGTCTTTGTCGGGCACGCGCGGGCTGCACATGTAGCCGATGGCTTCTTCGAAGGCGAACAACGGCTTGTGGCCTTGTTGTAGCAGCAGGAGAGTTGTGTTGCCTGCAGATAAAATATGTAAGGACTAAAGTTGTCACGAGCAGTAACATAAATAATTTACAAAGAAATATAAAACTATTCTGTAATTATACTTCTGTATAAGGTGCAGCGCAGACGGCACACTTTTTGTGCGATCGAGTCTGCGGCGCACAGAAAGTCGTTCGCGGATTTTTCACAGACTCAAAGCACACGACGCACATCTTCGATCATTCTTTCGACAGAACAGTATTCACGCTATGGACGTTCACGCTATGGAAATCGCGCAGAGGTCGCGATGTACTATAATAAACTTGAAGTACAGAAAAAGAAGAAGAAATAGAGAATTTTGGGTACATCCTATACTTTTGGAGATGTTACTGAAAGGACAGTTCCATATTAAACATTCAATTCTGAAACAACTATTCAGATACATTTTTAAAATTTTATAAAATGTCTGTTTAGACTACATTTTATGAACTGCTATAATTGCGTGCCTTTTTTGCATTTCTTGTATTAACACCGTTACATCGATCTCTGGCGCCATGGTATTATATCCCTAACAAATGCAGAGTGCAGACTGAAGTGTGCGCCGTGTGCATTAGCGCACATTGCAGCAAACGTTTTATTTTTTTCGCACACTTTTTGTGCGGCGCGGTACTTACGATGTGGTGAATTACACGGATTTTTTGTACGCCGGACTTTTTGCCCGTCGTATGCGTTACTGCATATTATTTCATGGGTTCTATTTTCACAGACTAAAAAGTGCGTCACGGACAATCTGTCGTCTGCCTGCCTAAAGGTTGCTTTCCGATCAATGCGACCGCGACCAGCAAACCAGCGAATCAGGTTCTCTGGCCAGGTTCACAGGTCGCGTGACGCGGGTCGCGGGGATTATTTAGTGCTCCATATCAATTCATACTAAGCATTTCGCGCGACCCTATTTTGGTCTCGGGTAGCATTACGATGCAAGCGACGCGAACGGGGGTTCGCGTCGCTTGCATCGTAATGCTACCCTAACGTTAACATTCGTCATCGTTTTCTGTTTTTTACATTGAACATTTACATTATTAACATTAGTAATGTGAAATTTTTAATATATAGGTATTGTAAATTTGTAAACTCTGTTCTCCTTGAGCGTCGCGCGCCAGTGGGAGGTATGGAAATATACCGCAGTTAAGCGTCGCATACCGCCGGCTGGCACGGCAGGTAGGTGTTTTTTTTCGTCTCATTTAATTTTTTTTCAGACAAATTTCGATGTTTGTTTACATATTAATAACCTAACCATGACTTAACATAACCATTTTAATATTTAACTTGTGACCTTTGGCCAATTTAAATACCGTTTTAAGTAAAACAATAACTCACCCATCCATTTAAATCCCGTAAGGGTTTCAACAAACTCGGCCCGTCCCTTTGCGATAGCCCTTAGCATTTTGGAGCTAACTATACTGGCCAGCACAAATCGTTGCTCATCATCGCTACTGTGTTTGCAGTGCTGCTCCAGTATCCACCAGCCGAGGAGTGAGCCCATTTCATTGCCAGAGAAAACCTTCCACTCTTTACGACTGAAATTGGTAGTATAAGTGATTAGAGCAAGCAATTAATAGTCTTTGTTTTCTTTAGAAGTAAATATTATAACCAGTTTAGTAAATATCTAACACAAAAAGAGAACATTTTTCAAGTAGTTGTGGCAGGCTGCAGGCGAAACTCAAACAAACATAAAATAACCCTTTGATTTAAAAAATACACATGTTGTACGTTGTTTACGTCACCGTAAAATTGTAAAAAACCGTTAGATTGTAAAATAACTAACGATATTGTAAAAATATGTCGAAAGATTACTCTCGAACTATATATTTGTAATCTAACGAAAAATAATGTGTGAAATTATAGGCAGCATATTCGCGTCGGAAGTCTATCAACATTTTACAATTTCACTAGTTTTATTACAATCTAACGGTTTTTACAATTTTACGGTGATATTTACACATGCATTTGCTGCTGCACTACTGAGCCATACACACGGGGCTCACCGCTCGTGTGTAAGCAAATCCAAAGGAAATCATAGTGCAGCTGTCGTCGCGACAAATGTGTAAACGCCCTTAGCCTGGGACCTGGGACTATATGATCCGGAATCCGGAAGGTCGGGGAAAATTCAGAGCTCTGTTCAATAGAGTCTCTGTTTAATAGAGTTGAAAATAAGGGCCATATTTACCATCCAGCCTGCAAGCCCAAGGTCGCGGATTTGTAGGCAAAAATTTTAAATAACTGACACTATCGACGGCTCATTAGTATAGTGCGGTTCAAATGAGAATAGGATCGAGTCGGCGCCATATTGTTTCGAATTTAGACTGTTGAGATAGTTAAATTTATGTTCAGTTAATTGATTACTATTCAACGTTTTTATTTAAATTCGATGCAAGACTATTAATATTTATATGCACATAAGTTTTTCTGAAAATCGCACTTTTCAAGTGATATTTGACAGATAAAGTTCATTGACGTTCCTATTCTCATTTGAACCGCGTTATATGGGTGCTGGATTTGCTGGATGCGCCGTGAGTGGCCCTTTAAATGTGTCGAATGTCGAGCTGTCATTTATTATGACATTGACATTTGACTCGACACTCGCAGACAACCGCTATCGATGTCTAATGATCGGTCGCATATATTTAAGAACCCTTTCCAATGGACAGTGTCGCTAAAGAACCAATACTGAAAAGTAAAATTTAAGAAAATAACATTTAAATATCTTACTCGTCATTAAACTCAGCAACAGCCAGTCTGTCCGCATCAGGATCGTTGACTAGCACCAACTTCACTCCGTTTCTCTCCGCTAGTCCCTTACTAAGTTCAAGGCACTCCTTCTCCTCCGGATTAGGGAAGGTCACCGTCGGAAAATCGGGGTCTATATTTTGTTGTTCGATGACGCTTATCGGTGCCTGAAAATTGTATGGTATTATTAACTTAGGGTAACTCAGTGCATACCTAAATTAGGTGTTATACAAGTACCCTGCACATATTTTTCACGTATCGAAACTATACTTGTATAATGTAAATAGATCGATGATTAATTTCGTGAAAGAGAAGCGGTTAGCCATTTTCGTCCTAGACTAGATCTTGGTATCTCTAGGCCAAATCTATTCTTACCTTCAAATTGGCAGCCTCAAAAGCTTTCAATATGGACTTGTAGCCCACTCCGTGCATCGCGCTATACACCGTCTGTATTTTGGCAGTCTTATTCTGTTCCAAAACTTCTTCGTCTAGGCTAGACCTTATGTACTCCATATACTTGGTGGTCACTTCTTGTAGACAGTCCTTTACAAGCTCATGAGAGCGAATCTCCTCTATATTCCAATGCTCGTCTGGAATGCTGTTATGTATTGAATAATTACAAAAAAATATGCTGATGAATTATAATTTGCTATGTTAAATTCAATTCTCAGTAAAGTGCGATTTTTCTAATGTCTACGAGTGCTCTTGTGTACTGCGCACACACTTAGGCACTATAACATTACCCCGGCGTTTCAATGAAACCACCGTCACCGAGATCGGTGTGGGGAGTTATCTGCTTGTATAATGAATGAGGATCAATCTTTAATAGCTATCTTGAAAATGCAGCGCCGCCGTCACTTCACCTAACGTTTCGTTTCCAGTGCCGTAAATAGCCTTTTCTGCGCCCTTTGCGAGCTTCTATAACTGCGCCCTTGTTTTCTTTTTAGTTATTATAGGTACCCTAGAGCAATGCTATGTATAGGCCTACTTTATTTCATTCAGGGTGATAAAATAAAGCATAAGGAAGCTGGTGGACCATTTATCTAATATTTTGGAAGAAACACAAATACAAATACGCTCGTACGCTGCCAAAATTATTATTTTTAAACAAAAAATTAAACCGCCTTCCAAAGTAAAAATACACAAAAAAGTATGAAATAAAACTTTTATAAATAATTCCCCTTTTAAATTAGGCAATTTCTCTAGTCAATCTTCTTAATTTTGAAGTCGCTACCAGCCCAAACGATATCCTACAATATTTTATAGAACTCACGTTATTTGCTGGTACCGACTTCAAAATTAAGAAGATTGACTAGAGAAATTGACTAATTTAAAAGGGGAATTATTTAGAAAAGTTTTATTTCATACTTTTTTGTGTATTTTTACTTTGGAAGGCGGTTTAATTTTTTGTTTAAAAATAATAATTTCACCCTTTTTAGTGATATTTTTTGTTTAGTTATTATTAATAAACTCAAACTCAAACTCAAAATTTTTATTTCCATATAGGTTATGAAATAACACTTATAGAATTGTCCTACATGATGCCTACCACCGGTTCGGAAACTATCCCGGCGAGAAGAACCGGCGTAAGAAACTCGCACGGGGCCACCTTTTAGCAAAAAGATGGGAAAATTGTTCTTTTCAAAAAAAAAAATTTTTACAATGTTGTAACTTAATCTATATAACATTAGTCATAAGTACATAGAGCATACTTAAGTAAATAAAAGCAGCCTTGCAGGGGGCCATCTTATTCCCAAGGTGTGCAATCGTTAATGAAATCACTGACTTTATAATAAGCTTTAGCACACAAACGTTCTTTAACAGCTTTTTTAAATTTATTAATGGTAAGATTTTGAACGTTTTCTGGGATTCTATTGTAAAGGCGTATACATGAACCTTTAAACGATTTACTTACTTTGCTTAGTCTGATCACCGGTATTTCTAACTTGTTCTTATTTCTAGTATTCCTACAATGGTTGTCGCTTTTCTTTTTAAAGTTATTTAAATTCTTTCTGACATACAACACATTGTCCAAAATGTATTGAGAAGCGACGGTCAGAATACCTATTTCTTTAAACTTATCTCTTAGAGATTCAAAATATGACATCTTATAAATAGAACGTATAGCTCGCTTCTGCAGCACAAATATTGTGTTAATGTCCGCAGCGTTTCCCCATAGAAGAATGCCATATGACATTATACTATGAAAATAACTAAAATAAACTAGCCGCGCTGTGTCCTCATCGGAAATTTCTCTAATTTTTTTCACTGCATATGCTGCAGAACTAAGCATATCAGCCAGATTTGCAATATGGGGACCCCACTGTAATTTACAATCTAGTGTTATTCCTAGAAATACAGTGGTGTCCACTAGGTTCATTTTCTCATCGTTTAATAGTACATTGGTTTGTGTCTGCCTAACATTTGGCAGGCTAAACTTTAAACATTTTGTTTTATTGGAATTTAAAAGTAAATTATTAACATTAAACCAGTGTACCATTTTCGAGAGAGCACTATTTACCTCGTCGTAATTTGACTGTCGTCGCTTCACATTAAAAATTAGTGAAGTGTCATTGGCAAAAAGTACTATCTCGTGCTTATCTTTAACTAGATAAGGAAGGTCATTTATATAGATGAGAAAAAGAAATGGGCCTAAAATGGACCCTTGTGGCACACCTAATTCTATTTTGGTCCCATTAGACCTTGTAGAATTTACTTCTACTCTCTGCGTTCTATTTTTAAGATAAGAGCTTAAGAGCTTAAGTGCCGTATCCCTTATACCATAATGGTATAATTTTTTGACCAACGTAGCATGCTCGACACAGTCGAAAGCCTTGGATAGATCACAAAAGACACCAAGTGCATCATGCGATCCCTCCCAGGCCTCAAATATGCTGCATAGAAGACTGATGCCTGCGTCTGTTGTGGACCGACCTTAAGTAAACCCGAATTGATTGCTATGTAATAAATTATTTATGTTAAAATGAGCTAGCAATTGATTTAATATTATTTTCTCGAAAATTTTACTGAAAGTCGGTAGTATAGATATTGGTTTATAATTGGCTGGGTCAGATTTATTCCCAGCCTTGAAAAGAGGCATCACCTTGCTATGCTTCATTAGGTCAGGGAACACACCTTTCTTAATAGAATTATTAAAAACTAAGGCTAGGTAGGGGGCAATGATGTCAATTATTGATTTTATAATTTTTATAGACATACCCCAGAGATCAGTAGTACTTTTAATATTGAGTAATTTGAAGGTGTTAATAATATCTCTGGAGTCAATTTCTCTAAAATTAAAATTGACATCACATTCCTTGACATTTTCTCTGAGTATTTTTTCAGCAACTGTAGGTGAAGAATTTAAATTTTTTGTAGTTGAGACCGGAATGTCAGCAAAAAACTTTTCGAAGATCGTCGCAACCTCTAGGTCAGAATTGACCTTTTTATCATTGACACAAAGTTCAAATTTAGAGTTACGACTGGATCTGCCTCTTCCAGTCTCATCTGCAATTATCTTCCAAGTGGTTTTCACTTTATTTTTAGAGTTCATTATTTTTCCTTTTATGTGAAGTGCCTTCGCTGCTTGACAAACTTTTTTTTTTTTTTTTTTTTTTTTAATACGTCTTAAGATCGAATGTATAATTGAATACGCGCTCTATTAGGCATTGTTATTAAGATGATGATGATGATTTCTGTAAGTTAGGAAGTGGCATATGCTTACAGTTTTTTAAAGTTAAACAATGCCGAAATTTACAAACGCATATCTTTAAAGACTGAGGAGTTCTGTTCAGTGCTTTTGGATCCACTAGGGTATATATTGGTACATACTTATTTTTTGGTAGCATATGCTTGTATCACTTCAGTAAAAATCAAAATCACTAAATGTGTCGATATAAATTTCGAGAAGTTCCCTCAATTCGTCATGGATCGCATCATCAGGTTTCCACTTTAGTAACTAAAGGACCAATTTCGAATTAAACCCTTTACACAAAAGAATTTTGCAAATAGGTCCATAAACGGCAGAGTAATGTTCAAAGATCTCCGTGCTAGTGTAAAATACTATGAGAAGTACCTTTTATATCATCATAATGTAATGATGTATGGTGTGATGGTGGTGGTGGTGGTGATGATGATGATGATGATGATGATGATGATGATTACTCTAATTGACATGGTGGCATATGCTTGCAGTTCTTTAAACAACGCCGAAATCCCCAAACTTCTTATAGATACATGATCTATAAGAAGTCAGGAGTTCTGTTCTGTACTTTTGGATCCAGGATAAACCTTGGAGCAAAATCTTACTTTTTGGTAGCATATGCTTAGACTACTTTAGAAAAAGTTGAAATCACCATATGTTTCCATATAAATTTCGAGCAGTTCCCTCGATTCCTCATGGATCGCATCATCAGGTCACCACTTTTTTCAAAATGGGACCAACTTGGGATTATACCCTTTACATCAAAAAAAGAATTTTTAAAATCGGTCCACAGACGGCGAAATTGTGGTCTAACATACAAAAAAAAAATATATATATATACAGTCGAACGTATAACCGCCTCCTTTTTTTGGAAGTCGGTTAAAAATGAGCGCGATGTTTCGTATAATTTAATAGACGTTTTTGATTATAATATTATGTACTGGCATGTAGGTACATATCTTTAGGAATCGAGCTCTTATCACGAGTAAACCGATAAAATAATAGCCCTGCAGCCTCGGATCTTAATTTTTTTTAAGGCAGGGCAAAAACTGAACATTGCGGCCCCCACCCACTAATACCTATAGTAACTTTACATCAGTGGCGTAAATAGCCTTAGCCCAATATCAAATAATTTTTGGGGGGCCCCTAGCCCAAGAGTAAAAATTCACAAAAGGGAATGGCGAGCGAGCAAAGCGAGCAAGCCAAATTTTTTCGTAATTTTTAGTTCTGGAAACCTCGAAATTCGAAAAAAATTACTGGTCATCAAATTAATATCGGGGTAACGCGAGAGTAACACGTCCTGTAGCCCGGGGGCACGCACTACAGGGCTCCTGCTATATACGGAACTAAATACCTACGTAAATATAGTATTTAATTTATATATATTTGATTAAGTTTTGCGTAATGAATAAAACTATAATACCACCTACTGGCGTATCGACAGATGTGCCCAATGTTGATTTCTAAAAACAGTACCTAGGTGTTGTTTTTAATGGATTATTGTAAAACAGTATATATCCTTTGTGCGTAGAATATAAGAAATTTCAAAGATTTTTTAATTATCACACGAAATATTCATATGTAAAGTGTGAATTTGCCGCCCCCTGAACATGCCGCCCGGGGCATGGGCCCCGGCTAGCGCCCCTAGATCCGGGGCTGGTCCTGCCTGGTCTGGCCATTTTTGTGCCCCCCAAAGTCTACGCCCTGTGCCTGGGCACCGGTGGCATCGCCCTATTTACGGCACTGTAATCCTTTCAACGTGAATTGACCTTGAATTTAGCTGTTGGGTTACAGATGACTATAATAGGCGGCGATACTCGTATACCCAATTTCATGGCATTCAGATATTCATAATTGCAGAAGATGTCCACAAAGCAGATGGACAAACGAAATATAGAGATGATAATAGTTATTTGTAACCCTAAACCTATTCTACGTCACCATAAAACGGCACTCACTCTAAGCAGCTCCAAATCTCGTCCAGTATGTTGTCATCATGGGGGGTGATCACCTGCGACCCATTTTTCCAGTACACCTTATACCCGTTGTCGTCTTTGGGGTTATGCGATGCGGTCACCATGACACCCGCTGCCGCGCCGTAGAGTATCGTAGCGAAGGATACGAATGGGGTCGGACAGACATCGGAAAACAGATGAACTGGCACAGACGCTGACACGAAAACTTTCGCGGTCAGTTCCGCGAACCTGAAAATCAAAGTTTACTCATCAGGTAAGTTGATTTGTTCTCAGTTGGCGGAGCAATCGCGTGACATATCCACATACTAAATAAACATACACACGAATTGATGCCTTCCTTCTTTTAGAATTTTGAATGTCGGTTAATAACGATTTGCGTGCGCGTAACATAGTTACGAAATCATTGAACATATAAAAACTAAATCTTCTCTATGTCACGTCGGCTAAAGGCATGATAACTTGGTATGATGATTGGATGTCGAAAACATTCAAATGTTGATGCGAAAGACAAAAAATCGGTTCACAGACGGCGGAGTTATCGTTGAACATACGAAAAATACCGGTCAAGTGCGAGTCGGACTCGCGCATCGAGGGTTCCGTACAAACCTGTAGTGATTTTGTTACAGCTTAAAGGTATTATAGACCTGAGTATATGATACGAATTTTAATTTAATACCTCTACGCGTTCATGAGGAAAGGGGGTAGTAAGTTTAAAATTATTAAAAATATTATTATTATATGATGTAACTAAAAATTTACGGTTTTCGTAATTTTTCCTTTATCTGTGCTATAAGACGTTACTTCGTGCCAAATTTCAAGATTCTGAGTTCACGGGAACTATACCCTGTAGGTTTTGAGTTTGAGAGTGTTAAAAATTTGCGGCATTAACGGCTGTATCTTTTGATTGAGTTGGCTTAGAAGTTAGATTTTTTCACCGCTCCAAAGAACCGTAGACCTTAGTATTTGAAATAAATTCCAGCTTGATACCTCCACGCGTACCTGAGAAAAAGGATCTTGACAGACATTCGGATGGACATCAAAGTGATCCTACAAGGGTTTCGTTTTTTCCTTTCTTTCTTTCGAGAACTTTCGAGGTACGGAACCCTAAAAATAAAAATATACACAGCCGAACGTATAATCGCCTCCTTTTTGAGAAGTCGGTTAAAAAGAGTGCACCTGTGTGCACACACAGTTTTCATTTCCCATTAATTTAATAATTTTCATGTCGCATTCATTTGCATTTACAGAGATATGATAACATAGTCATTTACTTTTGAGTATTGACATTTGAAATATCTGAAACAATCTTTACATTTGGTAATACTACAAAAATAATATCAACATAAAACAACTTGACCCCTTACGTCATATTTTAGGTAAGATAATGCGTTATCTATTGACCCCCAGTGGAATATAATTAGAAGTTAACATTTATATGTTATTTACTTGGTTTTTCGATATAGATGATCACAGAGATATTATAATGATAGTTTAAAATTTTAAACGTATACGGTCGATTAAATATTAGAAATTAGGGCGAAGCTGTAAAAAGCTTGTTACTAAGGTTTACCTACAAATACATTTTCACTTTTCCTTAATACGTGGAGATACGTAGGTGCTTATATAACCTTACAACAAACAAAACTGACAAACATATCATTAAAATCTTCTATAACACAGTTAGAAGTATCGCTCTAAGAAAACTTCCAAAGGGCGGAGGTTTAATGTTCAGCTGTGGATATATTTAAAAAAATGTGGTACAAAAAATTCAGAAAAACTCACCGTTTGCTATTATACCGGCCGTCGTACCCGACCACTATCCCGTTGTTTAGGTGACTGTTGTCAGACACCTTTTGGACGTAGGACAGCAGGCCCTGAAAACCATAAGAAGGGGTTAAACTGTGATTTAATAAAAACCTCTCAAAGGTTTGACCCAAGAATAATAAACAGCATATTGCTATGATAGCTAGCTTGAGTAGCTATCAACAAGGGACGTATTGAATAATGAGTGGCTATAGTGAGGTACTTATAGGTACAGTTAAGAACTATATATAGACTTTAGGAATCCCTGGGTTTGGCGAAACCTAGGGATTCCTTGGTATACCTAATCATCAGGGTTCCGCCAAAAATACTTATTTTAATAACACCACGGTTATATTATTTTGAATTAGCAAGAACGGACAGAATAAAACAAAAAGTATTTGTTTGGTGTTACTCTACTCGCGTAAGTAAATGTAAAAATAAACACGCGTATATATCAAAATGGCTTACTATGATGGGTTAAACTTTAATGTGAACACCGCTTATGCATATGCATCATTCGTCAATTTTAAATACTTTTTTAAAATTCACTGTTTTCTTAACGCGAACAGACTATAATAGTATTGGCTTAAGGCGCTAATGAGTAGATCTTGTCTAAATGTCGCATTGCACTAATTCACGGTATGTGGACAAGGTCTTTTAGAACGATATACCGAACAAAATATATTTATCGATGCATATGCGAAAATCTTTGTCGCGACGCGGCGCAGGCGTCGCCATCTGTGCTAATGAGAATATACCTAGTCAAAATGACTTCTAAAAGCAACTTTATAGTACATACCTACATACAAATGCTACATACATTAATATACATAATTAAGCTATATCATTTTAACAGAAAAAAAGAGTGTGAGAAAAATTACTTTAAGAATCTCAAACAATAATGTTGTATTTAAAACAAATGGCATTATTACGCATTCATTATCTTTGATTAACTTTAGTTTAGAAGCGTAAAACATTAATATTTTAAAACTCGGTTCAGTGAAGTAGGTAGTCTTTTGATAGTGTCTGTCAACAGTCAACACGATATACACGGACATTCGCAAACAATTAACAGTATTGTGTAACCTGAGCGGTCTGCAACACGACAACGTCGTTCATGCACATGTAGCCGGCGCCCATGCGCCCGCGCAGACCCGCCGTCCCGAACTTCTGACGGCTCATCATGGTCTCCCTCAGTTTGTCCCATCGCGAATTCTTAATGTCGTCCAACACTTCTTGACGCGTTACTGGATTCTGCAAAATATAACGTACACTCTATAATATGGGTGTAAACAAACACTGACACTTACAAATTACAGTGTAACTACTTTGATAATGTCCCGTGGCAATCACCAACTTTCTATGGCACCAACAAGGAATTTAGTTGTAACTTGTACTGTACTCTGCTTTTAAATAGTTTGAACTTTGCTTAAAAACAATACAACTATTCTGTTAATAGAGTTCTAATAAGAGTACCTAAAGAAGTCTTTGATTCTGTTTTAAAGGCTTGACTAGATTAGGGTTACCACACCTAAAATTTGACAACTAGGACAAGACGCGTCAAAATCCCGGATTTCGGAGCCCAAAACCCAGACTTAATTATATTTAAAAGAGGTTTTTTTAAATAGGTAAAAATAGCTGAAAATGAAAAAATATATTACTTATATAGGTATGCCTACTTAATAATTTACTTAGATCTTAATATCATTTTAAATATTATAAAATAGATTCCAATTATAGTTTAAAAAAAATCCTATCTGAAACAACTACTTCTAGGTACATGTTAAAAAGGCAAATGAGTTAAGCAAACGGAATCAAAACAAACTTGAAATTTAAATGTTAGAAATCAGCCCATAAATAAACATGGACAGCAAATTAAATCCAGCCCAGGGAAACCCAGACATATGGCAACCCTAGACTAGCTCCAATTGTAAATTAACGTCATTCATTTTATTGCCCAACTTTTGTTATTCAAATACAAGCTACATGAGTGACAATAATTAATAAATAGAGACCTATTTAAAATCTAGATACAATCAGATATAGTTAGATATTTATACTTAAATAATAAAATCTATACTAATATTATAAAGAGGAAAAGTTTGTTTGTTTGTTTGCATTGAATAGGTTCCGAAACTACTGGGCTGATTTTGATGAAATTTGCCACAGATATAGAGAAGGCCATTGGGAAATACACATGTTACTTTTTATTGCGGCAAAATGTACACATCCCGTGGGATTTTCTTTTGCGCGCACGAAGTCGCGGGTAGCATCTAGTAATATTATAAAGATGAAAGATTGGTTTGTTTGTGTTTGCATTAAATAGGGTCCAAAACTACTGGACAGATTTTTATGAAATTTGGCACAGATATAGAGTAGACCACGGGGAAGAACATAGGTTAGTTTTTATCCCAAAAGTACAGTGTTCATGAGTGATAGTGTATTTACACGGTCAGGGCCGTAGCTCTGACCGTGTAGTATCTAGTATTAATTATTATGCTGAGCATTATACTTGGTCTATACTACATTTACTATTAACATACTAATAATAATAAAAAAACTTTATTTTAACTTAAACTAAAAATAAATATGTAAATATACAGAAAATAATAAAAAAAAGTCCTAATTGGCAGCATTACTGCTGACGCAGTTTCTTCCAGACAACACTAAATTAAAAAAGATAAAATAAAATAAAAGTTGCACATACAAACTTTTCTTTTATTAAACAATAAGTAATTACTGATAAAACTCCGAAATTTGTAACTGTAATAAGTTTCTGTTACCAATGTTGCTTTCAATATATAATGAAATTGGCCTTGTTAGGATTTAAATTAACTTATTTGAATTTATTATCACAATTCCATTTAAAAAGTCTGTGATTTAAGGCTCCCATGACCTCAAAAAAGAGAATTCATTTAACATCTAAGATAATTATCATAAGTAATTGAAAAAACCAGAGTACTATACAAAACACTTGGATAAACCAATTGATGAAGCTGACTCTTAGCTAGTTCTGACTCATTTACATAAGTAGAATAACAGCCTCCGTGGTCTAGTGGTTTAGAGCTTGGCTCTCGACTCGGAGGTCGTGGGTTCGATTCCCACATGGGAACAACAGAAAAAAAATGTTGTTTCCAAGTTTGGTTAGGACAATGCAGGCTGATCACCTGATTGTCTGATAAGAAAGATGATCCATGCGTCGGATGGGCATGTAAAAAGTCGGTCCTGGGCCTGATCTCTCGCCCGTTGTGTCGGTCTTCCGTCCCACTGGGTTACGAGAGTAAAAGGATAAGAGAGTGCTCATGTGTACTGCGCACACACTTGAGCACTATAAAATAACTCCTGCGTAGCTGGCCTGGTTTTCAATGAAATCGGCCACCAGTCACCAAAATCGGTGTGGGGAGCTATTATAAGTAGAATTCTTTGTATCTCATACATTATGCAATGTATAAAAAGATAATGCAACATTCAACAGTATTATAAGTGTTCTATTGGTTTAAGTGGGACATGGTAATTTTCCTGTAAAGTAGGTATAGCAGCTCAGATTTTAATTCACTTGATCAAGAAGTCATCATTCAGAGTTGATAGTTGAGTCTGGTATGATTAACTGTAAGTGCCGTTGCACACATTCCGGTTGCCGTGTACCCAGTGCCGGGAATGGCTGTGAATGTATGGCTGTGTACACACCGGTGTACACGTACCGACGTGTGAAAGCTATCGTACACTTCGCGACCGACTACCCGACACCGGCTACCCAGTAACCGGAGCGTGTGCGACGGCACTAAGACTATTGATTACTATTGATTTGGCCTTCGTTTTGCCTATAAAAAAGTATACCTTCATAAAGATAATTGCGGAATGGTAAAAAAAATAAATAAAGTCTAGGTCTAATGGAAATAAATATACGTCAGTAATATAATAATATTTTCTTTGCTAATGGTCTAATTACCTTATCATGTTTAAGCCAACTTTCCACAGCTGCATCTAATTTGGAGTCACCGCTACTACAATTCACCATTTTCAGTTAAAGTATTCGGAGCGATATTAAACTATAATCGGGCACTGATCTGTTTAAACGCCGAACACAAATAGATTTCTTTACACTGGGCGACAATGAATTGGTTAGTGTGTTTGTTGAAGATAAAAAATTGATAAAAGGCGTAGAATATTTTAACGTACGCCAAAACGAACCGTTTCACCTAGATTTTTGTGTTGAAAATTGAAATTCGTAAACTGCAAAAATATTACGAATGAATCAATCAAAGACGAATCAATCGTATTTTGACAGAATGAAAAGTAAACAATCTAATTGTCACTGTCAAGTGTCAATGTCATCGACCATCGTCAAGATGTTTTTTTTTATGACAGTATAGCATTTTGCCATTCCCAGTGTCGAGTGAAAAAGGCGGGGAAAAACCTTTATGATTTCAAGATTATTTTTCTAAATCATCAAGTGTAGTCAAAGTCCAAATAAATCGTCAATGTAGTCTTATTTGGACTTTGACTAAAGACAGTCGATTCAGTATAGTGGTAGAATATTTACTGAAACTTCCTAGGGAGAGTTATAGAAAAAACAAAATAGCACGTGTTTTGAACTTGTACTACTTGCCCTCACTTGTACACGATAACGAATAAAAAGATGATTGGCTGGAGAGGTCTAAGATACTCTAAGGAGAGGTCAATCCTAATACTTCGGAAAGAAAACATACAAATCTATTGAAATCACATTTTTTATGTGTAAATTATGTACTTACTCATTATTTATCTATTTTTCAGCATTACAGATTATCTGTAGGTATATTGAAAAAAAATTCTACCTATGTTTAGGGCGGTCTCTCTGGACTCTGAAAAGTGGTCAAGAGTAAGTTGTTAAATTAAGGCAAATTTTCATTTTTCTGGACTTCAAGGACCGTACGCAGCCGTGTATCAAAATAGTTTGCTTGTACATTTTATTTGTTTATGGTGAGATTGGTGGGTAATTACGCGACGACTTGGCGACGACACTGCCAAATATTATTTGTATGACCAACTCACCAACATTAAACACGCACGCTATGGCGTAAGTACCTACTTCACATTTTAACAATATTGACCACATTGACAAACTGAAATGTAACCCCGCATACTGGGAAAAATTTACGCAATAATGACAAATCAACAATTATTTATTATCTAGTTTATAAGTAGACGTCAATATTACGGAACGAATAAACAGTAGGTACCTAACATGGGCGTACCCGGGGGAGGCAGGGGGGTGCAGCTGCCCCCCTGGATAATTTGACATCCCGACTAACATCTACTTTTGTTGATAAAAATTAAGAAAACGAACTTTTAGCCATTAGTTTGTAGTACAATATTTTTACAAATAATAAAAATTACGCTGGGCGTCAATTAGATCCTATCAAAAACATAAATGTGAAACGAGAGCCAAGTTTAATATTTAATATTATGATAAAAAGCGTTTAAAAAAGAGTGCTCTTATAAATAAGTTGAAAAGTCGTTTATAAAGTCGTTTAAAAAAAGCGTTTAACACTTATACTTATCGTTTATAGTCATTAAGCGATAAGTGTGGTATGAGCAAAGGAAAATATTCTTATGACAGCGCAATAAGAGTGAAAATTCTTTAATGTAGTTTATTTAAAGTTTTAATAAACGGCTTATTTTTTTGTACTTATAACTTAAATGCTTTTTCATTTTTATTAACTTTTTGTTAGTTGCGCTTTGTGGGTTGACGAAAACACGTTAGGTATATTAAGTTACGCAATAATTCGTATTTTAATCGTAATAGTGCTGTTTTGGTGGTTTACCATGAACTTTTGTCATTTATAATATTTATAATATTTATTTCTCACAACCACATAGCTTATACAAAAAATAAAAATAAAAATACAACACGAGGTAAGTAGCTAATAAACATGTGAGAGACTGGGGTCGATACTAGGTGGGTACCTGTGTTACAGATCCCCAGGCTCTTTTCCACTCATTACAAATACAAAATACACCGTGTCTGAAGATTTCTAATTGAATAACAAGTGTTTACGCTAAGAAATAAAAATGTTTGACAATATAGCCAGTAGCAATATAATAAAATTGTTAATTTGTGTGTGTGTGTGTTGTATGTGTGTGTGTGTGTGTGTGTTGTATGTGTGTGTGTGTGTGTGTTATGATATGTGTGTGCAATATATTTAAGCTGATCATCATATGCCTTATATTATGTTACATATACATATAATAATAATTGGGTTAGTTATAAATAGATGGTTATTTAATAAATGTTATGAACTTTTCGGTGGCCTCATAATCTAGTTCCTTTAGCCAGTCCGTAATTATTAACTTACAACGGTAGTTACATTTTGGATATATGTTTAGTAGACTATTTATTTTATTGTACATATAATAACCTTTATAATAGAAGAACCTTTGAGCAAATGATGTCTTGACTTTGCTTAGTTGACATATATTAATTCGTCGTTTACTACCATCGGTCAGCGTTGGGTCAAATTGTATCCGGCGGTGGGTTTTTAAAATAGTGTGCAGTATATATAATTGTCGCACAGTCAGGACGTCGCATGTTTTATATAAGGTTACCGTGGGGTATAAAAACGGAAGTTGCCAGCCAACTTTCAGAAGCATCCTCTGCGTGCGCTCCAACTTGATCATATGGGATATAATTGCTCCACCCCAGGTACTTATGCAATAAGATAATAACGACTGACATAGAGCTAAGTAAACTGTTTTTATAATTTTTTTACTGGCAGAGTTACGTAAAGTTTTGAGCACAAAAACTAGTTTACGCAGTCTCGAGATTAGTGCATTTATATGTGAATAAAATGTCAATCTTTTATCAATCATTACACCTAGATATTTAATTTTATCAGATTTTTGTAGCCTAGGACAAGAGCAAAAGCTGGACAATGTTGAACATGAGTGTGCTATTATATCCTCATGCGGCAGAGTGGCACTGTTTGGTTGCGTGGCTTCATTTAAAGTAAAGGTGATGTATCGTGTTTTGTCAACGTTCAGCGTAAGTATGTTTCTCTGTAACCAGTTGGAAATAACATTGAACGTAGACTGAGCATTTTCAATGGCTTCTTTCCAACTCTTCCCTGTTAGTATAACCGCTGTATCATCCGCATAGGCAAACAGCTTACCACTCAAAAGTTGTAACTGGCAGAGGTCATTTATGTAGATTGAAAACAGCGTAGGCCCAAGAATACTACCCTGAGGCACACCGTAACTAATCCCACGCTCTTCGCTACACCAATTTTCGATCTTAACCTTTTGTCGTCTGTTTGATAGGTAGCTGCTTAATAGCATAAGTGGCGTCCCCCTGATTCCGTACCTCTCTAGTTTGGATAGAAGGATTGGGACCGTCATGGGATACTCTTCCTAACTTACCTGTCCGGTAGTTGTGGTGTAGTATACGGGTATGTGACCCCGGCTTCCCTAGCTATTACTGTTCTATCCCTTGCCCTCCTGGGCGGGAATATCCTACATTCCCTATTTCCCACTCTAACTGTCCAATCTTCCTTTCCACACCACCTATCCTCCCCTTTCCCTATTCCTACCCTCTCCAGCAATCCGTGGATACGCAATGGATAATCAAAAATAATGTAATTATCCAAAATGGCGGCGATGTGGTTCACCACCTATCACGTCTAGTTTCTCGCGGAGGCGAAAAGCGGACCATGGAGAGACGCTTGGCTACGTTGAATGTAAGAGGAGGAATGGATGGTAAGAATGAAAGTGGACGAAGCGAAAGAAGTATGTAAGGATCGTAGCAAGTGGTCTCTGCCTACCCCTACGGGAAAGAGGCAGTCCTGTGGTCACAGTTAAAATGTTTTAATTTTCTTTGAACAGAAAAAAAAGGTAATTAAAAAAAATATAGTTTTTTTTTTGTGAATTTTTTAAATTATTTACTTTTTGTGAAAAATCTAGGCTATTAACCTGCTTGTATTTTATTCTAAAACGATAGAAGAGGACGTTTGTTATAATAAAATACAAACCCCTTTACTCTCAGTGCAATAGTTTAGAAGTTATAACAATTTGTTGGTATCATCTCAGGCAGGGGGCCAGCCAGTCGTCTTTTTCAAATTGTTATAACTACTGAACTATTGCACTGAGAGTAAAGGAGTTTAGTATTTTATTTTAGCAAACGTCCTCTTCTATCGTTGTAGAACAAATAAAAAGTAGTTATAGATTTTTCACGAAAAGCAAATAATTTAAAAAATTCACCAAAAAAAATTTTTTTGTTTAAATTACCTTTTTTTGTTTTTCTGTTCAAAGAAAATTAAAACATTTTAACTGTGAATTATTGTCCACATATTTAGCTATCAAACAAGACCTTATTTATGTTCCTAGGACATTTACATGAGTAGTGGTGGTCGAATTAGTACGAGAGCCCGGGTCTTGGTTACCAAAAAATATTATTATTTTTAAACAAAAAATTAAACCGACTTCCAAAGTAAAAATTCACAAAAAAGTATGAAATAAAACTTAATCTCTAAATAATTCCCCTTTCAAATTCGGCTAAAATTTTTACTATTTCTCTACTCAATCATCTTAATTTTGAAATCGGTACCAGCCCAAACAATATTCTACAATATTTTATAGAACTTACATTCATATTTGCTGGTACCGACTTCAAAATTAATAAGATTGAGTAGAGAAATAGTAAAAATTTTAGCCGAATTTGAAAGGGGAATTATTTAGAGATTAAGTTTTATTTCATACTTTTTTGTGAATTTTTACTTTGGAAGTCGGTTTAATTTTTTGTTTAAAAATAATAATTTCACCCTTTTTAGAGATATATTTTCTTAAGTTATTATTAATACGTCTTAAGAACGTCTAAACTAAACGATCGAATGTATAATTGAATACGCGCCAAGCTTCCATAAGGTATTGCTATTAAGATGATGATGATGATTACTGTAAGTTATAAATTGGCATATGCTTGCAGTTCATTAAACAATGCCGAATTTCCAAACGCATATCTTTAAAGACTGAGGAGTTCTGTACAGTGCTTTTGGATCCAGGGTATACCTTGGTACAATATCTTATTTTTTGGTAGCATATGCTTCTGTTACTTCAGTAAAAGTCAAAATCACTATATGTGTGGATATAAATTTCGAGGAGTTCCCTCGATTCCTCATGGATCGCATCATCAGGTTCCCACTTTAGTGACTAAAGGACCAATTTCAAACTAAACCCTTTACAACAACAAAAGAATTTTGCAAATAGGCCCATAAACGACAGAGTAATGTTCAAACATCTCCGTGTTAGTGTAAAATACTATGAGAAATACCTTTTATATCATCATAATCTGATGATGTATGGTGTGATAGTGGTGATGATGATGATGATTACTCTAACTGACAGGGTGGCATATGCTTGCAGTTCTTTAAACAACGCCGAAATCCCCAAACATGTATCTATAAGGAGCCAGGAGTTCTGTTCTGTACTTTTGGATCCAGGGTATACCTTGGAGCAAAATCATACTTTTTGGTAGCATATACTTGAACTACTTCAGAAAAAGTCAAAATCACCATATGTGTCCATATAAATTTTGAGGAGTTCCCTCGATTCCTCATGGATCCCATCATCAGGTCACCACTTTGATATCAAAAGGACCAATCTGGGATTACACCCTATACATCACAGAAAAAAATTTGAAAATCGGTCCACAGGCGGCGGAGTAATCGTTGAACATACAAAAAAAAAAAAAAAAAAAATATATACAGCCGAACGTATAACCGCCTCCTTTTTTGGGAAGTCGGTTAAAAATGGCTGCCATTTCACAAACGTGAGAGAAAAATAAAATTTGAGGGGAAATTTGTCGATAAAAAAATCCATATTTTTTACCACTAAAGGCTCCGATATAGATGTCGGGACACGCTGTATATTGTATGTATGTATGAACTTTTAATGTAAATAATATAATAATGGCATATGGACGTAATATAAACTTTACGTGTGGTGTTTTAGTATTAAGTTTATTAAGGTTTTGTCGTAAGTAGGTACTGTTTAATATACTGCCTAGGAATTGGAACAGTAATAGGAACTACTTTGAAAGAAATTAAATACTATAAGTACAT
Organism: Glaucopsyche alexis; assembly: GCA_905404095.1. Lineage (NCBI taxonomy): Eukaryota > Metazoa > Arthropoda > Insecta > Lepidoptera > Lycaenidae > Glaucopsyche > Glaucopsyche alexis. The sequence goes on along the minus strand of FR990047.1, from coordinate 17,603,373 downwards.
ATTATCAACATGTAAAAACATTTTTATGAATTCATATTATTATATTAATATTATTCAGATTTCAGACAGACCTAAGCCTGCAAAGTACGAAGGAAAGTTCATTGAAATCAGTTTTAGCGATCGAAAAACGTAACATAAGCGCAAAAAACATTATAAGTGGCAATAAGTAGATAAGCAGATAAGCAGTTAACATAAGTTGCTTTTAAATATTTATTTATTTATTTATTTATTATAAGGACACCAAACAGTACATACATTAAACACATTTATAGAGATAACTACAATAATTGCAAACTGTACCGATGCATGTACCTTAGCAGGTGACACAACATTCACAATAACGTAGTACTTATAGAAAAAAAAATTACTCTATGACAAACAAATTAGATCATAAATTATTTTAAAAAAAGAATCATGAATCACAAAAGAAAATAAATAAAATTAAAGCAAGTACATAAGTCACATAAAGCACAGGAATAATAATAAAAACAATGTCAGGATAAAAATATAACACAAAGCAATATTAATAAATTAGAGCCTTAATCAATCACCATTAAAAATAAAATAAGTCAATAATAAAATAATTAAAATCTTACACAGTCAAAAAAAAAAAATAATAATAATAAATAAATAAGATTAATGTACTTAAATAAGTCACAGTATAAATTCTATTTTACACACAGAGTCAATAGATATAAAATTAATTGCAGTACATTATAATAATATTATTATTTCACATCACTGTAGTGATTACAAATTTTACTTTTGAACTGACTAAGTGAGTCGTGAAAAATATCAATGTCGGCCAAAGCGTTGCTAACAATACTGTATTCGTTACACATTCTGGAGATAGGCGCGTTTAGTCCTAGATTAGTTTTTGAAGAAGGGCCGCGGAGGAGTTTAGTAATAGGTCGACGTGGCAGGTTGTACGGTACGGACAGTGAAAAATATTGCAAAAGTTCGCAGCAGGTTGTTTGGCCGTTCACTAGTTTGTGAAGAAGTAGGATACTATGTATAGTTCTCCTCGACTTAAGGCAGACCATTCCAAAGAAAGCGAGGCGTTGAGAATAAGGAGCCCTATGGGAAACACCGCTGCATGCGAAGGCGAGATGTCTTGTAAAAGATCTCTGTATTCCTTCAATTCGCTGCGATAAAACGGTGGTTGTAGGGTTCCAAACAGAACAAGCATATTCGAGGTGGCTTCTTACCAATGAATTATAAAGGTAAACTTTTGTATTAATAGAGAAGCATTTGCTGTTGCGTTTAACAAATCCCATCATTTGCGATGCCTTTTTAACAATGTTATTAACATGAGAGTTGAAGCTGAGCTTCGTGTCCAAAGTAACACCAAGGTCACGTATTTCGTTGACTTCCTTAAGTAGATACCCGTCTAATACGTACTTGGAGCAATGCGGTAACTTCTTTCTTGTGAATTTAATATTAAAGCACTTTCTAGGATTCATCGTTATTTTATTGTGACAACACCATCTGCTTAAACTGTCTAAATCGTTTTGTAAAAGAGACGATTCTTTAAGTGAGTGAACGGTCATATACAGTTTTAGATCGTCGGCAAACATTGACAATTTGCAATGTTTTATCACCAAATAAATATCATTTATAAATAAGAAGAAAAGTAGGGGACCCAAATGGGAGCCCTGGGGCACACCGGATAGAGCATAATAAAGTTGTGATTCGAATCCATCTACACTCACGAAATGTATTCTACCTTTTAGATAAGAGGCAAACCATGCCTGCATTGTAGGGGACCCAAATGGGAGCCCTGGGGCACACCGGATAGAGCATAATAAAGTTGTGATTCGAATCCATCTACACTCACGAAATGTATTCTACCTTTTAGATAAGAGGTAAACCATGCCATCAATGCACCAAATATACCACAAGCCTCCAATTTAGAAACCAACAATGCGTGATCCACCTTATCAAATTCGGAGGAAAAGTCTGTATAAACCGCGTCAACTTGCAAGCCCGCGTCAACCGCATGAGAAATGTAAGATGTATAAGCGAGGAGATTCGTCTCGGTTGATCGGCTTTTTCTAAATCCATGTTGGAAGTCATTTAGAATAGGTTCAATGAGAAACGAAATAATTGGATAAACAAGACATTCAAATATCTTGGAGAAGCAGGATAAAATGCAGATTGGTCTATAGTTGGAGACGTTGCTTTCATCGCCTTTTTTGTATACGTGTAGTCCACACGAGCTTTCTTCCAAAGTGATGGGAACTTACCAGAGCACAGTGAATTATTAAAAATTAAAGTAAGCGGGTAAGCCAGATTTTTACCGCATTTTTAAATAAATAAGGGAGGGATGCCATCAGGACCTGCACCTTTGTGTATATTTAGTTTCTTGATTTGTGCAAGGACCTTCACTTCGGATAATCTAATATCACCCAGCGAGTTCCCATTACAAGTTACCGGTCGTTGAGCAGGGTCAATACTGGGGACGTAGACTGAGGAGAAATGAGATGCAAAAAGATTTGCGATTTCGAGACCAGTATTAGCGCTACTTTGATCAAGGAACATCTGGGCAGGTATATATGATTTACCCTTACGCTTGACCTTAACATAGCTCCAGAAGGCTTTTGGATTGTTATAAATATTTTGATCGATCTTGTTTTTGTATTCAATATAACACTTGTTCAATAGTTTGTGACAACGGCTTCTAATGATATCGAATTCTAGCTTGTCTCTAGGGTTATTATATTTTAAGTAACGACGCCTTATTTTATTCTGCTCACGTCTGAGCTTAATAAGAGGCTTGCTAAACCAAGGTGGATTGTTTGACCTTGCTATTTTACGTTTAGGAACGTACGTGTCAATTACATTGTGCAGTGTATTGTTAACAAATTCGACCATTTCATCGACATCACTACAGCATGATAAGTTATCGGACCAATTTGTTGTACTTAGGTGATCATTGATGCTAGCATAATCAGCTTTGAAAAAGTTATAATCATAACGGCACTTAGATTGCAGAAATTTAGTGCTAGATAACCGGATATATAATAATAAATTGGGATGCCTAGGGTCCAGCCTGCTGAGAAGGGTTGCGGGTTTCTTTACATATGATTCCTTAAGATTAGTTAATATTAAGTCAAGCAATTTATTGTCGCAATTCTGGATATCATTAAACTGGAATAGGTCATTAGCATTGATAAAATCTATTAAAGCACTCCCCAGAATGTTGTTAAAATTATTTGGTTTCAAAAAGTTGCAATCATCAACCCTTGACCAGTCGATAAATCCAATGTTAAAATCTCCGAGAATGATGATATCGTCTACAAGATCAGTAACAATACTGGCGTTATTTAAAAACTTTGATAAACTAACTGAGTTGACTGGAGGCGGGAGGTACACGGCGCATAATGCAAGTTTCCTGTGGGTATTGTTTATTCTAACATTTAATTGGACCCACAGATCCTCACAACGAAAACGAAAATATTCAATAACGGATAAGTTAACTTTTGATTTTAAGCCGTTTATCACATCTCTAATTATGATATAAGTATGTGCCTTGGTTGTTGACTTCAACGACAAAAGAAGTGAGATCTAAATGCGTGACAAGTTCAATGGTCAGTCCTGAAATTTATTTATAACAATATAAAATATAATTTCTTCTTATAACTTAGGATAATGTATTGGAGCCTAAGGTCTGATTTGGCTAGTTTTCATATATGAATTATAATATTACCTTCGCAATTTCTAAACCTGTTACTGTCGGTTTTTATTTTATTATCCCGAAAATTTGGCTTGCTGGTAAAAAATAGCCATCAGCCATAATAATTCGTACCGACATCAAAATTAAGAAGATTGAGTAGAGAAATAGTTAAAATTTTAGCTGAATTTAAAAGGGGAATTATTTCGAGAATAGTGTTTTATTTCATACTTTTTTGTGTATTTTTACTTTGGAAGTCGGTATAATTTTTTGTTTAAAAATTAAAATTTTATCCTTTTTAGTGATATTTGTTAATTTATTATAAATACATCATAATAACGTTTAAAATAAACATTCGAATGCTTAATAATTGAAGACGTGCCAAGCTTCTTTTAGGTATTGTAAATAAGATGATGATTACTGTAGTTGCATAGTGGCATATGCTTGCAGTTCCTTAAACAATGCTGAAATTTCCGAACGCGTATCGTTAAAGACTGAGGAGTTCTGTTCAGTGCTTTTGGATCCACGGTATACCTTGGTACAAAATCTTATTTTCTGGTAGTTGTAGTAGCTTAGTAGCATATGCTTGTGCATAGCGTATGTTACTTCAGAAAAAGTCAAACTCACTATATATGCCCATATAAATTTCAAGAAGTTCCCTCGATTTCTCATGGATCCCATCATCAGGTATTCACTTTGGTTACTAAAGGACCAATTTCGAATTATACCCCTTACAACGACAAAAGAATTTTGGAAATAGGTCCACAAACAGCAGAGTTATGTTCAAATCTTATATCTTATATCCGTGTCAGTGTAGAATACTATGAGAAGTACTTTTTATACCATCATAATGTGATGATATATGGTGTGATGATGGTGGTGATGATGATGATTACTCTTACTGACATAGTGGCATATGCTTGCGTTCTTTGAACAACGCCGAAATCCCCATATATGTATATCTATAAGGAATCAGGTGTTCTGTTCAGTACTTTTGGACCCAGGGTATACCTTGAAGCAAATTCTTATTTTTTGGTAGCATACGCTTGGACTACTTCAGAAAAAGTCGAATTCACTATATGTATCCATATAAATTTCGAGGAGTTCCCTCGATTCCTCATGGCTCCCATCGTCAGGTCACCATTTTTATGTCAAAAGAACCAATTTCGAATTATACACTATACATCACAGAAAAAAAATGAAAATCGGTGCACAGATGGCGGATTAATCGTTGAACATATCTGCATGCCAAATTTGAACTTTCTGGAACTGGGTTAGAGTTTTAGGTCAGTGATAAAAATGTCGATTTTTGGACGTTAATATCTAAATAACCGTTTGAGATGTGCTTATGAAATTTGGAGTACATATTATGTATCTCGCAAGTTTCTATATTTGAGCCAAATTTGACACGTTTATGTGAAATAGTTTTTGAGTTATGAGGGGGTCAAAAGTGGCTCCAAATTGTTCGTGTAATATAACACACGGTGCTGCTCGCCAGTTCTGTTACTTGAACTTGGCTTGACACGCTACCGCGTGTCTAGATACCTACCTACAGCTCGCTAGCAGCACCCAGCGCGAGCGCTGCGAAATTGTGAGAGAGTATCCACGAGCGAGTGGCTTGCATTTATTCGACATGTTAAGTAGTTTACAAAGTGCACAACGAGTTTTGGTTAAATTATGCTTATTCCACTGCTACCATTGAAAGGTCATTCTGCAGCAAACTTAGACGTGTTTTAAAAACGTGGCTAAGGCCTAAGATCGACTATGACCGAAGACTGATTAAATGGGCTTTGTATGCTCAGTGTGTTCAGAAAATTTGTTAACGGTATGGGCGATTCTTTCATGGAAAAATTTGGCACAGATGTAGAGTAGACCATGGGGAAGGACATAGGCTACTATTTATCGCGGAAAAATGTTTTCTGCGAAATTAACTTTTGCGCGAACAAAGTCGCGGACAACATCCAGTTCTTTATAAGCACCTAGCTCATAAAAAATCTGATTTGCCCCCCTCTGGCCCAGAACCTGGGTACGCCCATGGCTACCTACCTATGGCTAATGGCGTCGATTCATGACATCGTTAGCACTGGCCAGTATGCTAGGCCTAGGTTATACATACCTACCTATTACGGAATACATCCATGACAAGTCATAAGAAGTTTGTTATGGTGGGAAAGCTTCCATCATGCTTAGTCGTTGCCGAAATACTGAGTAAATTTTGTCGCGTAGTGTCGCTCTAGTGCGGTATCTATAGCTAGAAGTGTCGTGCCGCGTCGCGTCGTTCCGCTGCCGTGTACTTAGGTACTTACGCTTAGAGCGGTTTCGCACTACGTCCGATCCGAATCCGATCCGAACCCGTGAAAATATGGTCCGGAGTAGCCGTCGAACTATTTCTATGGTAGTTTTCGCACTAAATCCGATTTCCGTCATCCGATTCCTTTCCGTCATTCTAAATCTCCATGACGGGAGTTTTTTGACGAACCGAACTCGAAGTAGCCATAGTATTATTTGTATGAACGACTTATATTTGTATGAAAGGAATCAGGATCAACGACGTGAATACTCTGCTGTGGCTCCGAGTAAAATCACGTATTCCAAAAGATGGCTCCTGAATTGCTTGGATTTGTATCAGAGATCGGAGTAATGCATAAGCAATATCCGAATTCGATCCGAGTTTTCTACATCCATATTTTTACGGGTTCGGATCGTATTCGGATCGGATGTAGTGCGAAACCGCTCTTAGTGTAATCCCACATTTAAACGCACTTTCTTCAAAGTCACTTCACACATTTTGGTCAGTAAAAAACTGCTAAGTTTAGAATCGGAATTTTTATTAACATCAAACTCTTAGGTCCCTAGCGATCTAGAGTTTATTATACAGGGCGACCGGTAATAGGTCTGTTTCCTTTTAACATGTAAAAATACATCACTTTTGCAGCCTAAAAAGCTATATCATACCCTGCCCAAAAGCTAACGGTTTTTGAGATATTCAAGATTTTGTATTTTTTTCAAAAACACCCGATTTTAAAGGAAAACTTGAAATAAACAAAAATCTACCTATTAATTTCTTAATCTTTAACATAATTTTACTTCTTAGGTAGATAAACTACAAATAAAAAAGTTATTCATCCATCTAAACAGGAAACAAAAATTAGCAGAGTGTTTCAAAAGTCTTAACAAAAAAATTGAAAATGATTTTCCCTCGTTTCACCCCTTATTGTTTAAAAAAATCAATAAGACATTAGTCGTACAAATTACTTAATTAAATTCCTTATTTATTAAGCTATCCGAAAAGGTATAATTTGTGTGCAAAAAATTCACAAACATCTGGTAAGGTAAGTTAATAACTCTCAGCACCATTTTTTTGCCTTACAATTTGTTCAGGATTAGGTAGTCAGGTAGTCAAATTCTTTTGTTATCGGAGGAAGAAGCGCTCTATTATTGGTCGGTTTAAAAAAATCCGGTTTCTTCGTAACTGTTCGCGTCGGTTCGTAACAGTTCGGGTCCGTCTAAAGAGCATTATGTAGAGTTTTTGTTTAGTTAACGCTTCTCGTCCTGAGCGCGCTGACGTGTTATTTGCGATTCCTTCTGATCAAGTTAATTTATCAAAAATGGCATCTTTTAGCAACGAAGAGTATGCTGACATACTGTACTGCTACGGTTTTTGTGATGGCAACGCAGCCGCTGCACGGGAAGAGTACCGGCGTCGTTTTCCCCGTCGAAATAATGTACCAAGTGCTGGAGTTTTTTCCGCGGCGTACCAACGCGTGCGGGAAAGTGGCTCTGTTCATCAAAGGCGACGTGATGCAGGAAGATCGACGACGACGTGAAAACGACTATAACTTCTTAAAAAAGATTTTATGGACCGACGAGTCGAAGTTTGAGCGTGACGGCATAACCAACTACCACAACATACACTTTTGGGCTCCCAAGGGTGAAAACCCCCACTTGGCAAAAGAAGGTGCTCATCAAAGGAGGTTTTCCCTGAATGTATGGATGGGAATTTTGCATAATCATTGCATTGGGCCGTTTTTTCTACCGGACAATTTAAACGGGGAGACGTATGAAAATTTCCTGAGAAATAATCTTCACGAGCTCATGCAAGATGTACCAATTGAAACCCGAAGAGGTATGATATACCAACATGATGGATGCCCGGCACACTACAGAGTGACAGTTAGGCAATGGCTGGATCAAAATTTCCCGCAGCGTTGGATTGGCCGCGGCGGTCCAATACCTTGGCCCGCAAGGTCTCCAGATTTGACTCCTTGCGATTATTATTTATGGGGCCACATGAAGTCTTTGGTTTACACAACACCTATTAGCGATGTACATGAACTGAGGAGAAGAATAATTAATGCAGCAAACGAAATCCGAGAAACTTTAACAAGTAGAGTAACGCGATCTAATTTTCGCTTAAGATTACGCAAGTGCATCAGAAATCGAGGACGACAATTCGAACAGGATTTACCGTAATTATCAACTTATTATGTAAATAAAATATTAATTTTTATTCAAAGACTTTTATTTAACTTAATCTGACGTAGCAAAGGTTTATTTAGACTTTTCCAATTTGCTAATTAGAATTTTACTACCTGCTAGTTCAGGTAGTTAGATGGTTTTTCATTAGGACAAATCGGCAAATTTAGCTTTTTGCATTACAAATTATACCTTTTTGGATAGCTTAATAAATAAGGAATTTAATTGAGTAATTTGTATGACTAATGTCTTATTGATTTTTTTAAACAATAAGGGGTGAAACGAGGGAAAATCATTTTCAATTTTTTTGTTAAGACTTTTGAAACACTCTGCTAATTTTTGTTTCCTGTTTAGATGGATAAATAACTTTTGTATTTGTAGTTTATCTACCTAAGAAGTAAAATTATGATAAAGATTTAGAAATTAAAAGGTAGATTTTTGTTTATTTCAAGTTTTCCTTTAAAATCGGGTGTTTTTGAAAAAAATACAAAATCTTGAATATCTCAAAAACCGTTAGCTTTTGGACAGGGTATGATATAGCTTTTTAGGCTGCAAAAGTGATGTATTTTTACATGTTAAAAGGAAACAGACCTATTACCGGTCGCCCTGTATATATGTATGTATATTAAAGTCCTATGCTTAATCTTGGTAACCTCCTTTATGACGGTGAATCTATAAATTATTACTAGGTACATGAATAGAAAACATGATTGGGTTGGGTATGCTCAAATAAGCATAAAAAAATGGAAATAATTTTATGTTGAATATTTCAAGAACTAGAATAATCAATCCTTAACCTATACAAGTTCAATTTAATAAACTAGATATGAATAAAATTAGTGCCTTAGTGTAGTCTGGGTATAGTTAGGCAAAGATAACCTTTTGACCACCTCTCGCCCACAGGTATATACTCAACGTCATGCCGTCGTCGTCGGAGTTTAATAAAGGGGTAGGCGGCTGGTGGGGTAGACCACATTCAAGTTATCAGGACAGCCTTGTGATCTTGTCTCAGTGCACATCGCCGACCAGTCCGCCATTGGTCAGCAATCCCGAGTGAACTGAGCAAGTTAAGCTATAAGTTTATTTTTCGTTCTAAGGTAGCAAAACAAAATATAATCCAATCAAATTAATTCCCATGTCCATGGACATGTGCATTTGACGTAGATAATGTACCTACGGAGGTTGATTAGGAAACTGATTTTTCAATCAGAGGCCAATCATATAATTGCTATTGCCAACGGAACCGGCCACTCCGCGCCCCTTTGGGCTCGTCTCTTCCACATCCGTTCGTCATGATTAATAATAATTATTTCCATGTGTGCCTTCATTTAAATGTCGCTACAGTAGATTATTTTGTTCAGAATACATGCTGTTATACTTTGGAGAAAGAGAAAATAGAAAAAAAAACAAAAATATTTATCATAATTGCATGTACATTGTAGGTAAAGTACCGCTTGGGTTTGTACTCCACTCTCTACATTTGCTACTAACAAATTCTTTGTTACAAAGGATACCTAACTCAAACCAAAAATGGATATCACTATACACTAGTCACTACACAATAAACACGGTACACCAAGCTAACTTTTCGAGCCTCACCTTAAAATATCTGAACCGATGAAACATAGGTAGGTAGGTACAATCAAATTTTTATCTGTAGATGTGGTGTCGCATCGTATTGGTAAATCATCGTTCCCTAAATTAAACTGCGTTACAGTCTACACTCTAAACTAAATAAATTACAGTCTGAAGTCTGAACAATACTGTTATTATTAACTTCAGGGTCGGACTTCGTAGATGCACTGAAGACATCTGAATTTCCTCCTCTACGCCACTACCAAAGAATATATATTACTAACGTCCACTACTACGATCTCTATGATATGACGTTGGGCTTACTAGTAATACAATATTGTATTACAATACGGTAAATAACCTTAACATACAGAAAATATATTAAATAATATTTACAATTATTATAATTAGTTATATATATTTGAATTTTGAATGCCGTATTTCTAGCTCCCTCCGAAAATAATATACTTATACTTACTTTTTATTGTAAAAAAATGATACTTGCTCTATGTATGAATTTTTTAAGCTACTGAATTAGGTATTTATAATATGATAATATACCTGCTTAAAATTAAAAAGAAATAACTTTGGCGCAGGCGCACATCTAAAAGGGCTTTAAATAACCCGGGGAATATCATTTAATCCGGCACTGATTACAATAGACTAATTGTTTATTGAATCTGAACTTGGCAATGAATGAAATTGATACGAATATCTATTTTTGTCGCTAATCACATAATCGAATGCCGATGTTAATTGTACTATATCGACACTACTATGTAGGGCGGCGGAACGACATTGGTATCTGGGCGGGCGGCATCAAAACAGTGCGCGTACGCTGCCAATTCGAATTTTGAAAGTGTTTTTTCGTGCTAATAATGAGTGCTGAAGATCCGTTTATTTTGAAAAGCGTGGAGTTCGAAGTGTATGGACAGGTTCAAGGTATTTTTCTATGTATCTATTATAATATACTTAAGTATGGTTTACACAACATACTAAGCTAAGATTTCATAGGTACAAAGTTGAAAAATACAGTCTTATAAGCAAAATATTATTCTCTTGTTTGAAATAACGAAATCAATTAGTGGTATTTGTTAAAATTTTATATTTATTGGTTGTTACAATGAAATAAATAATTGTAAATGAAAACTTTACTAATCGCCAATGATTGTAAATTTTTTAAATGAATACGCTCCTTAGTTCACGTAGACCTAAGTATAATAATATTATCATGTACTAAGACGGTTATTATAGTAGATCTAGATTTTAATTCGTTATGAAAATAGTAAGTATGTGATCAGTATCACTATCTGATATAACGAGCTATCTATGAAACTACGAGTATAAAGCGTGGTTATTATATCTACTCGTACCTATTATAAATGGTTTTCATTCTAATTTCTACCGGAATACTAATTGATGAAGTTAAACTTTACTTAGGTACAGATTAAAATGTACTGTACTAACTACTTTTTTAATATCAGAACCGGTAAGGAAGCAGACAGATTGCCAGATGGCAAGCACATACCGCTGCGCATGCGCATTCGCAATAAAATGCCACATATTGTGCGACGCCGCGCCGCGCGGTGTGTCAAGCCTGCACTCCACATTGAAGTTTGAACCTCCTGTAGGTACCCTCACTTGCAGAAGCACCACGCGACCGTTATTTCTGGGTGGGTTCTGTAAGGCCGTGGCAATAATTTTCTATTCATTCATGCTTGAGGCATAGATGCCCCGTGGTAGACTATACCTACTTATGTGTTTATAAGGACTATATATTTTTAAGTCTTAGTTTGAATATTTTGGTGTTATTTAATATAACTAGACGTTATATTATTAGGGTATAAGTTTAAACTTTATTAGGATTTTTTTGCTTCTCTAATTTCTAAGCATTATTTAAAATGATATTAGCTTTCTCCACATTAACTTTAACTGTGCCAAATATCATACTTCCCCTTTCGCACAATAATAACTATTATTAAAATGTACCTACTGAAAGTTTTTGCTTCATAATATGATGATGATTTTATCTTGTTAATAGAATCAGAATTCAGGCGTTAATTTGCGGAAATCCATAGCTAGATACACCTAAGTTAAATTAAATTTATTTATCCATACTTATTATAATATAATAAAGAGGAAAAGTTTGTTTGTTTGTTTGCATTGAATAGGCTCCGAAACTACTGGATCGATTCTGATAAAATTTGGCACAGATATAGAATAATCCACGGGGAAGGACATAGGCTACTTTTTACTGCGGCAATATGTACGGTTCCCTCTTAATTTCCTTTTGCGCTCGCTAAGTCGCGGGCAACATCTAGTATTATATATAAATGTAATTTTTTATTTTATTAGATACTTATAAATTTATATCTAGCAACTAGCTGTCCCAGCGAATTTCGTACCGCCTTAGAATTAAATTTGTTGACGTATTAACAGCAGCGCCACCTACCGGGTCCAATTGCAAATCTAAACCATTCTCGGTTACACTTGAACAAACACAAAAAAAAAATCATTAAAATCTGTCCAATATGAATAATTTTCACCGTTTTTGCAAGTTTTTTCACTGATGCTTCGTTCCTATAGGTCCCAGGTTAATGTTTAATAGCTTAAAGCCTTCCTCGACAAATGGACTATCCAACACAAAAAAAAAATCAAATCGATCAAGCAGTTCCTGAGATCAGTGCGTTCAAACAAACAACGGAGGCCTGAAAGATAAATAATTTCCCCCGTTTTTTCCACATTTTCCACTGATTCTTCGCTCCTATTGGTCGCAGCGTGATGTTATATAGCCTAAAGCCTTTCTCGACAAATGGAGTACCTAACACAAAAATAATTTTTCATATCGATCAAGCAGTTCCTGAGATCAGCGCGTTCAAACAGACAACGGAGGCCCTCAAAGATGAATAATTTTCTTCGTTTTCCCCATTTTCCACTGATTCTTCGCTCCTATTGGTCGCAGCGTGATGTTATATAGCCTAAAGCCTTCCTCAACAAATGGACTATCCAACACAAAAATATATTTTTTAAATTGATCAAGTAGTTCCTGAGATCAGCGCGTTCAAACTAACAACGGAAGCCCTCAAAGATGAATAATTTTCCCCGTTTTTTCCACATTTTCCACTGATTCTTCGCTCCTATTAGTCGCAGCGTGATGTTATATAGCCTAAAGCCTTCCTCGATAAATGGACTATCCAACACAAAAATAACTTTTCAGTTAGACCCAGTAGTTCCTGAGATTAGCGCGTTAAAACAAACAAACTCCTCAGCTTTTTAATGTTAGTATAGATATCCCGTAAAAGAATCCCACAACCTGCCAGCTGTGTGGGAAGGTAGGCACAGATTTGCGGGTTGCAGGTATTTTTATCGAGATATTTCTAGAAATAAGATTAATTTAATTATGTTATAGGTAATATTATCTTGGTTACAATCAACTGCAAGGGTGTAAGTAGTCGATTTATTAATATTTTTCCAGTATGTCACATGTAGGCATAATAAGCTTTTATCTTTCTTATCCATAAGCCATCAGTTTGAAAATACTGACAGCCGGTACTCAGCTACATGCGATGATTTAACAATGCGCGGCCAATTTTATAGGTACCTACATAACAAAAATGGCTTTAAAACTAATTTACATAATATAGTACTTATAATAATAATAATAATAATATAGCCTTTTATTTCAGAATAACAATTTCAATCAATTAAATAAGTACATTAATAATTATTATCAATCAAATTATATAAAAATATTAGATTTAAAATTAATTAGGTACAGTTTATTTATTAAATTACTAAATTTCTGTTCGCCATTTGGCAAAGGCCTCCTCCAGCCTCTTCCACTCTGCTCTGTCCCTGGCCACTCTACTCCAGGTTACTCCAGCAATTGGTTTGAAATCGTCAGCCCACCTCATTCCCATTTCTTGGGTACCATACAGTAACTCTTTCGCTCCATTTGCCTATTCCTCGAACCATGTGGCCTGCCCATCTCCATTTTAAGCGTTTGATCTTAACAGCGACATCATGGACCTTAGTTCTTTTCCTTATTATATCATTTCTGAGTTTATCGATTCTTTTTATTCCTAGCATGCTACGCTCCATTGAGCGTTGGCAGGTCGATAAAGCGGTGATATTCTTGTTGGTTAGGGACCAGGTTTGACTTCCGTACATCAGAACAGGCAATATACAAGTACTAAAAAGTTTACTTTTTAGTTGTATGTGGATATCTTTGTTTTTCATTACTTCCTTTAAACTCCAGTAGCTTTTCCACGCATTTGCAGGTCTTCTTTCAATTTCTTTATTTATTGTCTCATATGGTGATATTATTTAACCCAGGTATAAATAGTCCTCTACATATTCTATCATGTAATCTGCCACCTTTATAGTATCCTTAGGTCCATTCGTCATAATCTTGGTTTTCTCTGAATTTAACTGAAGCCCCACCTCTTTACTTTTTGTAGCTAATTCATTTATCATTGTATTCAGTTCTTTTGGAGATGATGCAAACATCACAATATCATCTGCAAATCTAAGATGTGTGAGCTTTATTCCGTTTATATTCAGTCCGTAACAGTTCCAGGTCAGACCTCCTAAACACTTTCTCGATTATAGCTTAGAAAAGTTTGGGCGACAGTGGGTCTCCTTGTCTTACACCCTTTCGTATGTTGAAGGGCTGCCCTTTCTTTTCCAACTGTACACATGCCATGGTTTGTTTGTAAATACACCTAAGTATTCTTATATATTTGTTGTTTATTCCTTGTTCTTGTAGGGCCTCCCAAATTTTGATGTGTATCAGAGAATCAAAAGCTTTGCTGAAGTCAATGAAAGCAAGATAATATGTTAAGTTATTCTCATTCTATTTTTCTATTATTTGTCTCACTACATGTATGTGGTCAAGCACGGAATATCCACTACGAAATCCTGCTTGCTCTTCTGGTTGGTTCTCGTCTAATTGTTTCTCTATTCTTGTCAGGATAATTTTGGCAAATACTTTATAAATGTTCGATGATAGGCTTATGGGTCTGTAGTTATTAATTTGGTCTGTGTCCCCTTTTTTATGTAAAAGTATGATTCTAGATGTTGCCCACTGTGTAGGAATTTTTTCTTTGTTGATTATGTCATTAAATAGCTCTGTGAGAGGTGTTTTAATAATTAGTTCTAATGACCCTTTTAGAAGTTCATTTGAGATTCCATCTTCACCTGTAGCTTTGTGATTTTTTTGCGTCAGAATTGCTTTTTCCACCTCACATTCTAAAATTGGAGGAACCACGTCATAGTTTTCTATGTTTTCCAGGTCCATATCCGAGTAGATATTATCATCACTATAGAGATTCTTAAAGAAATCAGTTGCTATTTTTATTAAACTTCTTCTATTTGATTCTAATCTTCCACTTTTTGTTTACTATAGTACTTAGAATAACTCTTAATATTTTTTAATATATGTGGCCAATGAAACCGTACATAATTTACACATTTGCTAAGATTGCCACTAAATTTTAGGATGTTTTCAGGCAGGTATCAGAAGGTTTTTGTTTTCTGGATCCTTTGTTTATCGTCTACATTTTCCCCAGAAACTTACAGGTTACGAAGATAAACTAATAGCTCTGAATACTAAAAAATGGCAACGGCCTAAAACGGCATTTTATACAAAGTTAAAAATAAAATTATTGATAGAGCTATCGTTAGTTTAGTTTGATTTATGCACCACTCGCACTTGAACAGAATATATATTTAGAAGATTGTATTGAGGTCGGTTTCAATGAACGGTATAAATTATTGACTACTGCCGTGAGTGCTACTCGATTACAAATAGATAACAGAAAGCAATCCATACTAATATTATAAATTGGAAAGTGTATGTGTCTGTCTGTTTGTCCGTCTTTCTCATCAAAACTACTGAACCGATTTTAATGAAATTTGGTACACACAGATAGTCTAGAGCCTGAGAAAGGACATAGGCTACTTTTTATCGCGTTGAAATGTACGGTTCCCATGGGACACTTTATTTACAGTTTCACGTAAAAACTACTAGGCCGATTATCATGGAATTTGCCACAGATATAAAGTAGACCACGGGAAAGCACATAGGCTTCTTTTATCTCGGGGAAATGTACGGTTCCCGTGGAAAACTTTATTTACAGTTTCACGTAAAAATTACTAAACCGATCATCATTAAATTTGCCACAGATATAAAGTAGACCATGGGGAAGGATATAATATGCTACTTTTTATCGCGGGACATATACGGTTTTCGTGGGTTACTGACGTTACTGTACTTACGCGGACGGAGCCGCGGGCATCAGCTAGTTTTTGATAAAAGCAAAACTCGAACCCGCCAGCATTAAGTACTAACAGTTTGTCTAACCAATTTCAGCTTATTTTGATATATTCACAGGTCATAGCTATGAAAAGGCTGTGTTTAGACATTCGGTAGACGTACATAATTTTCGCTATGGATCTTTCGATATTTCGTACACATAATATCTCGTTCGCAAATCCTGTAATAAGCATAATAAAATTCAACAGTTCTACGTAACATGTGTGAGAAGTGAGAACACAATATACTATTAGGTACTATTTGTGTTTTTATATGCTATGTTACTTTCATACTTTTTTTTTATTATTTCAGGTTGCAATTTTATAAAGTATTGTAAAGAAATAGCAGAGGATCTTGGCATAGGAGGTTGGGTGAAGAACTCTAAAAAGGGCACCATAGTTGGGAAGATACAGGGACCGAAACAGACCCTCGATCAGATGTAAGTTTCTTCAATATTTTCATAACAGCGCCATATTAATTATAAATAATCTCGAATTAAATATTTTTGCAAAAGCAGGAACATATTTTAACAACATTTTGATGTATTGTTTTATTAAGTACCTAATTATATACTTATGAAACTCGTCGCCCAGTACTTTATTCAAACTCAACTCAAACTCAATTTTTTTATTTCCATATAGGTTATAAATAACACTTATAGAATTGTCCTACATGATGCCTACCACCGGTTCGGAAACTAGCCCGAATTCAATACTCTATTAGAATTACAAATAATAATAATAATTGCTCCCCACAACGATTTTGGTGGCGGTGGCCGGTTTCATTGAAACCAGGCCAACTACGTAGGAGTTATTTTATAGTGCCCAAGTGTGTGCGTAGACAAGAGCACTCTCTTTTCCTTTACTCTCGTAATTCAGTGGGACGGATGACCGACACAACTAGCGAGAGATCAGGCGCAGGTCCGACTTTTTACATACCCATCCGACGCATGGATCATCTTTCTTGTCAGACAATCAGGTGGTCAGCCTGCATTGTCCTAACCAAACTTGGAAACAACATTTTACTTGTTCCAACGCGGGAATTGAACCCACGAACTTCGTGTCAAGAGCCGTATATAGCCGAAAAAATGGTTACTGTGGGTTATATGTGGGATAACCCACAGTAACCATTTTTTATCCCTTAATTTTAATAGCTTATTTACGAAGCGATTTTAAGCAATACTACAGTATTAATCCTTATCCAATTAATTACCTTAAATACATTGTTTATTTAATATAGATTAATATGGCCCTTTACAGCATGTAGGTAATTTAAATGCATATTTTCGAAGATATTACAGATTTAAAATAAAGGGACATAGTGTTGCGGCTGCACTGGGTTCGCGCTTCTTAAGCGCTATCGAAAACGCTGGACGTAAATGTATAAGAGCTCACGAATATTTTCTACACCAGTAGTTAGGATTTTTCTATGGAGGTAGTTGATCAGTATTGTTGGAATGTCAAATAACATTTATGGTAAAAACGGATAGTTAGACTTTATTTACGTATCTGAAATTTCCCGCCTTATTCATTACATTCTTCTTTTGATGTTTCCGACCACTTCGTGCGCGTTAAAATAAAGTTTTTGTAGCGGCAAAATGTACGGTTCCTCGCGGCAACATATTAAGGGATGAACATATTAAGCTACAAAAAGTAGCTTAATATGTCCATCCTCGTGGTCTAATTTATCATCAAAATCATTTCAGTACTTTTGACGTGAAAGACGGACAAACATGTGTATATTTGTCCGTCTTTCCCACTTATAATAATAATATATATATAAGTGTAGATATACTCATCCTTTTAATATATTAAATATCAAGCGGTCCTGTTTTTATCCATTGGGTATGAAACCCTAAAAATATTTTCAATATTGTATACAGAAGTATATAGCAGTGTGTGAAGTTATTCGCCGAAGTAGTTTTTCTCCAAGAACACCATCCCACGCGAGCGAAGCCGCGGGTAAAAGCTAGTTTATAATATATAATCGTAATCTCAAAAACGGCTGCTTTTGAGGAAGAAAAATCGATCGATCTTTAAGCTATACCCTCTTTGTTTTTTTTTTTCGTCGTGCAACAATATATCAATAATTTCGACTCTATTATGTCAGTCTGATTCGCAGCTTGGTATGCGTATGTATAATAATTTTTGCGTTATTCGTAAATTGTGGTGGGTTCGAATCCCGAGTAGATGAATATTTTTGTGATTCTTTTTATTTTCTTATTTACTAGAACTCCAAGCAAAGTTCGGTTACCCAGGTACTTGACTGTAATAGTGCATACCTAATTTACATTTGCCATGAATTCTGCAACCGCTTATTGTTTCTTTTTTTTCGTTTTCAGGATAGACTGGCTCAGCACAACGGGTTCCCCTGGCTGCAAGATCGAGAAGTGCGACCTTACCAACTGGCAGTATTTGTCTCGATTGGACTATCCTGATTTTAGTATACGTTTCTGAATATCTACACTTAATATAATAAAGAGGAAAGATTTGTTTGTTTGTTTCATTGCATGGAATGCATCCGAAAATATGAGAACAATTTAAATGAAATTTGGCACATTTCTATCTCCCTGTGGTCTACTATAAGTATTTATAAATACTTAGAGTAGACCACAGGGAGATAGGCTAATATTTATCGCTGCAACATGTACGGTTCCAGCGCGGTTTCTTTTTGCGCGCACGAAGTCACGGGCAACATCTAGCATAATATAATATAATAAATCCATTAAAATATTTTAAGATTAGTTTCCAAAATGACGATCAGTGACGCCTATAGTAAGATGATTGCATTTGCTACCACACCAATTGTAGAGTTTTAGACGGTAAGTATAGCAATTAGGCTAGAGGGATATTATGTAGACAGTCCACGAAGTTTCGTTCAAGTTGTCTCTATTTCTACGCATGTTTTGTCTGAGTTCGACAAACTGGTACTTTGAACAGACTGTTTAATGTAGAGCCCACCTACTAGTCGTGCTGCAACTCCAGTTAGAGCGCCGATCTCTGTAACCTGAGGGGCAATTCTGCTAAATAAAACCATGCATTAATACAATTACAATCAAATCCCGATACGCTTATACTCCCAAACGGTGTTTTTATGAACGTTAAACCAACGTGAAACGCGCTCATTGGTCGAAACGTCATAAAATCCGTTCACGGTAACAGGTCGCTACACTTTCAATCATAACAAAGTAAAGTTGACTCTTTAAATTGTCTACTTTAAATACCAGAATTAAGGTTCTGCTTCCCGTAACATCGCTTAACTTGATTTCTCAGCAAGTTATACAAAAAGTCTTTCCTGTTCCAGCGCCCCACGCTTTTTCAATCAAATATTATAATTAAAATCACATAGTTTACACTTCAGACCAGAAATAGAGACAACTTGAACGATCCATAATTTATTTTTGGTTTTTACGTGAATTTATAAAAGCGTGATTTTCTAGTATTTTTTGAACTATTAATTTATATCGTTTTGAACGTTCGTCTCAAAAATTATCGGTGAAGTGATAGCAAATAATCTAAAATACTTATTATTCTATATTTATATTTCTTTATATCTTAAAATATAATGAAGATACAAACAATACGGTATTTTCCTGTATTTTTTTACATAAATGAATATTGCTCTGAAAAATAAGGCATATTACAAAAGGAATAATATACTAAAATCAATATTTTCAAAGAAATGTTGATTTTTGAAGTTATTTGAAGTACTTTTGTGAGTCTCCTGAAAACGCCTACATATAAAAGTTGTTTAGGTAGGTAGGTGATGTCATATGCTACCAATGTTGCTACGAAATGTATATAATATATGGCCATATGCACAAAATTTCTGATATCTCCGAAGTTTCTGAGTTTATATTCATACATACCATAGTTAATCTTTTTACCCGACTGTCAAGAAGAGTTACGTTTTTGTATTTGGTGTAAATATACTAATTATGTAGGTTTTTTAGGCATGTATTTAAACTTGCGACAAAACAATTAAATTTTGGATGTGAAAATACCCAATATTGAATACTAAATTACCAAGTTGGCGAAAGAATGTAAGGAACAAAAAAATTACTAATCTGGTGACTAAATAATAAACACTGAATTTTCCAAACTGGCAGACAGATTATGTTTAAGCGACTAAATAACCATCTTGGCGACAATTTGTGAGTACACATTTAATTTAAGAATAGGCACATATATTTTCCCTGATGTAGGTAACTCAAAAACCATACAAGCAGCGAAACGAGCGCACACAAAAAAACCATAAAGGAGCGTACAAAATTCCCAATTTTTTATTTTTCTCGGTTTTAGGGAGGTGTAGATTATTGTGTAGATTAATTTTGAAATTTAAAAAAGGCGGATATTTATTTTTCGTAAAATTGATATGGGTGTCGTTTACCAGGTTTTTGGGAGTGCTGGATACGAAAATGACATTCGTTTTGAAATTCCAATATGGCGGACATACTTAATTTCATAAAAATAATATGGGTGTCTTTTTATTGGTTTCTGAGCTGATTACAAAAAAGTCATCCATTTTAAATTTCCTTAGTAACCCAAAAACCTCATATTTTCTTCATGATGGGAGACAAAAGAAATTTGAAAATCCTGAATTTTCCAACATTTCTATAGCTTTATACATCTAGGAATGTATCTCAATGTAGAGCATTTACTATGTTTTTATAAAGTTGATTCTATCTCGGAAACGGTGCATCCTATTGAAAAAATAATGAAAATTTCGCCCCCCTTTGAAACCCCGCAACATCATAATATTTTCTTCATGATGGGAGAAAAAAAATCGAAAATCCTGAATTTTCCAACATTTCTATAGCTATAAACATCCGTCGTATCTCAATGTACAGCATTTACTTCTTTTTTTATAAAATTGATTCTATCTCGGAAACGGTGCATCCTATTGAAAAAATAATGAAAATTTCGCCCCCCTTTGAAACCCCGCAACATCATATTTTCTTCATGATGGTAGAAAAAAAAATTCGAAAATCCTGAATTTTCCAACATTTCTATAGCTATAAACATCCGTCGTATCTCAATGTACAGCATTTACTTCTTTTTTTATAAAATTGATTCTATCTCGGAAACGGTGCATCCTATTGAAAAAATAATGAAAATTTCGCCCCCCTTTGGAATCTCGCAACATCATATTTTCTTCATGATGGTAGAAAAAAAAAATCGAAAATCCTGAATTTTCCAACATTTCTATAGCTATAAACATCCGTCGTATTTCAATGTACAGCATTTACTTCTTTTTTTATAAAATTGATTCTATCTCGGAAACGGTGCATCCTATTGAAAAAATAATGAAAATTTCGCCCCCCTTTGGAATCTCGCAACATCATATTTTCTTCATGATGGGAGAAAAAAAAATCGAAAATCTTTAATTTTCCAACATATCTATAGATTGATACACCCCTCGTATCTCAGTACAGCATTGTCATATTTTTTTCTATAGTCGCTTCTATCTCAGAAACGGTGCATCCTATTGAAAAAAATAATGAAAATTTCGTCCCTCTTAGGAATAACGCAACATCATATTTTCTTCACGATGGGAGAAAAAAAAATCGAAAATCTTGAATTTTCCAACATTTCTATAGATTGATACACCCCTCGTATCTCAGTACAGCATTGCCATATTTTTTTCTATAGTCGCTTCTATCTCAGAAACGGTGCATGCTACTGCAAAAGTAATGAAAATTTGCTCCCCCTTATTAATCTAGAAATCGCATATTTTCTTCATGAATGGCAGAAAAATTCATGAATCCTGAATTTTTAAAAATTTCTAACCTACATAGCTGGTACTTTGAACTACATAACATACTGTAATAATCATCAATCCTAATTAGCATCCCAAAGATCTTTTAATTTAGTATTCATATTCATTTTCCGAAGATTGAATATTCTCCATTTTGGAAAATGAAATTGGAAGACAATTTTGTAATCAGAACCCCCAGAAACCAGGAAAAGGACAACCTTGTTAATTTTAATAACAAAAATTTACGCCATTGTGGAATTACGAAACAGATTTTATTTTCATATTATTCTGTACCCCCAGAAACCTAGAAAATGACACCCATGACAAAGAAAAACATACTCCAACGGTATCCAAAAATAGCATTTTCCGTAGCCTGCAAATGGAATTTTTAGTAGCCATAAATTTATCAACCAAATCTGGTTTTATATCTGCTTATATTATGGTATAATGGTCACCAACTCGGAAATGAAGACACCAATTTATAAATGTCGGTGCTAATTTGGATTAAATTTCGCCTCTTTTTATCTGCCGACTTTTGAATTTTTTGTCACCTGAGTGATTTCGCCAGTTTAGTAATTTAGTCGCCAACATATTAATTCGCTGCCAAATTTAGTAATACAGTATGCTCACGTGCAGCCGCCAACTTATTTTTTGTTCGCTCGATTAATTATATCCCGTTTTTTTACAATAATGTTGTAAAAATATTTAAATTTACAAAATCCTAATTCTTTTTAGTTTTATCAAGTTTTAATACCTAATTATTTCTATAATTTACTTATTTAGAAAAACTAATTTTTGACATGTAGGTAAATACCTAATTAAAACTTGTATTAAGTACCTACGAAAGAGAGTACCTACAATTGTAATACGGTCAGTGGACAATGTGACGTCGTCAAAATAGTTTTGTTACCACTTACCGAGATACTATCAAATATAATAAAATAATCACGTGAACTGAAACTACTTTTCTTTTAGACATAAGTACTTATATTATATTAAATAATGTCTTTCAATTGATTTAATTGTAGATGAATAGACAAACTTTTTTAACATTTGAATTAATTCATCTACAATTAAATTAATTAAAATGTGATATGTGATAGGTACTAGTAGACTAACCTATTGCATAGTATAAGTAGATAGTAGGTGCTCCTGTGATGAGACCAATAATAATAAATGGCGACATATGGAGGTAAGTAGGTACCTACTTCTGTTTCACGTTCACTATTATTTATTGCATTAACTACTTAGGTTCATTAAATTCCTTAATTTTTAGAAAAATCAGTTTTAGTAAAACTCCAAATAAATTCTTAAATCTGTTTATTGTTTAACTTTTTACTCATAGTACTCTATGTACATAAACTTAAGTGCTAATTTATACAATTTGTGGAATGTTTTTGAAGTATGTAATACATTTACTTATATTACTTACAAGTACTTTTAACTTTAAATTAAGGTTTGCTTATGCGTTTATTTAAAAAGACCTATGTAGTATAAAATTGGCACAGGCATGACCACGAGGGAGGACAACAGCTACTTTTTAATGCGGCAAAATGTATGGTTCCCGCGAGATTTCTTTTTACGCGCACGAAATACCCAATCTGTGGGGATTTCACTCTTGTCTTTCAAAATACTTAACCCTTACACGTAGAGTCACCTACGTATATTAAAATGCGGTGAACTATACACTTTGGTAATGAATTAATTTATAGCTGGGTCTTTAGCAGTTTTGTGGAATTTAATAACAAATACAGATCACTTTTGCGAAACAAACTATAAAAAAAATTGGCAGTTATAGGGACTGTCAATAGAAGTGAAAACGGTATTTTGGTAAACGGCTTTCAACAATATTCTACAATAATACCTAGGAGGCCTTTTTCTAACCTTAAGGTTCGGGCCTGTGCGCTAATACATCAGTCAATCAGCTTTGCCTTTTATAATATATATAACGTGTCCGAAAATTAATTACGGATGCTTTTAAGCACATGATCCACTGCTTATGTAAAGACGTTTAAGTGAAAAAATATTTGTCATACTCAAAAGTAAAAAATCATCTCATGTATGAGTGATTCTCCGCAAAACGCAACTCGCCCATATAAAGAAAAATTTTTTTTTTAATATGACAATTATTTTTCTGCTGAAACGTCTTTACATAAGCAGTAGATCATATGCCCGAAATATTCGTAATTGATTTTACCAAACCTTATATAGACTAGGTGTAATATTATGAGGAAATCTATTACAGACGAAGGTTTTGGCCGTTACGTTATAATAATATGTATTCTAATTTCATTGTGGTACTCGTAGGATCTTCAGTTTGCATTTATAAAATTAGCAAGTTTACTGTAACTGAGAACAGCTCTAAAGTTACATTGAAACTTATAATTTAGTACAAATATAACTTCTACTCTATGATAAGTATTACATACTTTTTACTATTTTTATAAAACAGACAAGTGTATTAAAATAAATAGATATTAAAAAATATATATAAACCGACTTCTAAAGCGAAAGCTTTATAAATGACCTCCTCCTATGTTTTGGAAGTCGGTTGAAAAGAAGAGAAAAACGGTTCAACTTTGATCTCAATTAATAGATACGGTCAAAGGTGTTATTTACATCTCTATAACTGAAAACAGTTGAATCTGATTACAAAATAAAGGATTCTCAGAGTTTTATCCATTTTTAATGTAGGCAAATGACTAGATCATAAATAAAGCTTGGAAAGCTTTCTTTTATAATTTCATAGAAATATATAATATCTATGTTGATTTATAAAATATAGGAAAGTTTGAAGAGGTGACTAAAGGGCTTAGTACTTTAAGCATTCCGTTAAATCTAATACTAAAATTATTTACAAAATAATAGTACAGCTAGATGCTTAAACATATATTATATAAACAATCTACAGTTATGTACATAGAAAGTACGGGAAACAAAAATTTTGAAAGATTGAGCCAATAAGTAAGTTTGATAACAAAAATAGTACTCCGTTAACTTAAGCGAGTGTATAAAAGTGCATATGCTAGACTTTCTCTTCTGGGGACTGCAAGGGCACGCTGGCTTCTTCTGTTCTTGCGTTGGATGAATCTGTCGCTGCAAGTTTGAGTCGCTTTTTGACCTTCTCCTTGTGAAAGTACAGCCTAAGATAGTGACAGGGGAATACCACGCAGTCTCCGTTAGGTTCTTCCGCGTCTATGTACACCCCTCGGACCAGGATCGAGTTGGAACAGTTGAGGAGAATGAGTAGCGTGAGACTCACGATGTGGGAACACCAGTTGCTAAGCTTTGGGGTATCTGTAAAACGAAAAATAAAGTGTTAAATAAATATAACACTTTGATAATTAAATGGAACTTATTATTGGTTTATTATTGGTTACGTTATTAATCCTCCGTTGGATAAACACCAAATGAAAGTTAAAAATTCTTCAATTCAACAACAAGTCTATCTAAAAATTAAGTGTTTTAACTCAGCATTCAGCGTAAGCCGTAATGTATGTATGTCACATTACGCAGAGTTAAAGCATTTTTTCAATTTTTAAAGGGGCTCTTTGGTGAGACCAAAACGTTCCCACTTTTAGTTGGTTGTTAGTGAAGTAAGTAAAGGTGTATCTAAAAGCTAATTTAAAACTCACCTGGAAAGAAATATACGTCGAGCAGTCCCCACACTCCCCGCCACACGTTGACGGTGGCGAAGAACGACACGAGATGGTACACGTCCGCGATGAGGAGCCGCGGCGCCCCCTGCAGCCGCGCCACCGCCCAGCGCATGGGCGCCTGTACCGCGAACGTGAGCACCACCAGCGCGTAGCCCACGATCTGGGGGACAATGTTATTAATAACTATAGCTTTTGCCCGCGGCACCGCCCGCGTAAGTATCCCACGGGAATACTGTAATTTTTCAGGATAAATAGTAGCCTATATGTTAATCCAGAGCTCAAACTTAGTACCATACCCTTTGAGTATATAACCATAACCATACCGAATTTCATCAAAATTAGTTCAGTAGTTTATGTGTGAAAGAGTAACAAACATCCATCCATCCATCCATCCATCCATCCATCCATCCTCATAAACCTTCACATTCCTAAAAGTAGTAGGATAGGATGTTTTTTACGTAATGAGGTAGAATTTTCCTAGTCAGCCTCATTTATTAGGGATCCTCTTCTTTCGCATAATTTTATTTGTCATAATTTCATTTGGCATACCTCACTTGGCATAATTTTATTACGCATAATATTACTTTGGCATAATGGTTTCTTGGCATACTACATCATTAGGCATAAATATAATTTAGACTTATATTGATTGTCCTAATTTAATGAGGCATAACTCGTAAGGCATAATTTTTCTTGTCATAATAATACTTTGGCTTAATTGTTTTTTGGCATAAACTCGTTAGGCATATTTTTTGTCATAATAAATTCAAGGCATTCTGTTACAAGGCACAAATATGCATAAAATGGACGACATAATGAAAACACGGCTAAGGTAATTAAACGCATATTTATGAAACATTAAAAGCAGGTATTACACTCATTATACCTAGTTCAACATGTGTAACAGTAGGTTAAGTTGCGGCGGGGTGGCCCTTGGGCCACCCGTAAGCCGCTAACATGTTTAAAATATTAAATACGAAAGGTTATTAATGCGAAAACAAAACTTACTTTATCCTTAAGTGCATTGGGCTCGTGGTTATGGCTCGGCATATTATTAGATAGCAGTTCGTGTTTTTTGTCCGAGTTTAATTTCGTAATCAGTCGAAAATTACATTTATAATTGTTATTTCGTCTTAACTCGCACACCCAGTAGAATTTATCATTCATTAGTATGTGAAAAAAAAAATGCTACAAAGATGTATCCGTAAATATAATAGTATGCTTAAATATCATTATTCGTAAATATATTTATGCTTTTTAATATTATGCATAAAAATATTATTCTTAATTAATATTATGCGTAAAAAAATATATGCCTTACAATAAGTATGCCTAACAATTATTATGCTTTTAGTAATTATGCGAAAAAAAATTATGCTAAGAAAGTTATGACAAATGAATATTATGCGAAACTACTATTAGGTCAAATGAAATTATGCCAAGTAAAATTATGACATATGATTTTATGAGAAAAAATAGGGAACCCATTTATTACGGTAAGTAACAGTAATATCTTCGTTTGAATGTAGTTAAAGGACAAAGGTAATAAAAAGTTAAAACTCAGGAGTGAACCTAAAGGCTCAGCTCGAGGACAACCTGAAGGGATCATCGCTCCGTCTCTATTAGCCGACTGCCGAGACTATTGAAAATATTTGAAGACATACCTATGCCCATTTGCACTAAACTTAAGGATCGCCTAAGTTCTTTCCTAACTTGTTTAGGCTGCTCCTAGCAAAAAATAATATTGCACTAACCTTAGGCCATTCCTAAGTCCACTTAGGATATTCTTAACTTTATGAGCCCGATTATGAAATGCGTAAGCGTAGGCAACACATAAGTCGGTGTTTTATCTAGTCTTGTAGATTATATTTTGTAACTATTGATATAGTTTTATTGATAAACTATTGTCAGAGATCTAGCCTTAGATGTATTACAATAAAAAGAGGTATATTTTTTAGCAGATTTTTTATTACAGTGATTTTAAAAATTCAAAGCTTAAAATAGTCAGATCACAATCACCATGGCAGGGGATTTAATATTTATTGAATTTCCTTGAATTTGTAGAAGTCGATTTTCATAATGAACGACACGCGAGAACTAGAATAACAAGATCACGACCAAACTGCTCCAAAATTTCGATGAAATCGTCTTCTTTAGGCGATATAGGATGTGCAAAAGAATTATTTCTCTTTATTCTTCGTGGCATCGTGAGAAGTTACTTTCGATAGAATGCACGGGCCTTCGTCGCACAACAATCGCACAAAATTTATTTTTTCCTCCGCCGTAAAGTTTGCGGTTTTTACTTTTTATTTTAACTTATTTTACATAATAGGTATATCAATAACGATTCCAAATCAATCGATGTATAATTTTAGTCAACAGTAAATACGTATAATATATATCTGTTTGACGTCTTGTAATGACAAGACAATTGACAGCCTACGTTACCAAATAAAATAAACCAAGGTCTTATCTTTTGTCACTTTTTAACACACGACGGAATCAATGTAAAGAGAAGGCCAAAATATTTTCTATGGACTACATTACTTAGCCGGTTTATAAAAAAATAAACAACCAATCTTTACATTCGTTCAATCATTCACTTATCTAGGCAATGCCTAAGCTACGATATAATTAAGTTATATCTGTTAGTGCAAACAAAATGTTTAGCTAGGCTGTTCTTATGTTTAAGTATATCTTAACTAGGACTGGCCTAACTCACGTTTAGTGCAAATGGGTACTAGTGTTCCCAAAGTAGTATTGGTTGTTTTTAGGGTTCCGTACCTCAAAAGGAAAAACGAAACCCTTATAGGATCACTTTGTTGCCCGTCCGAATGTCTGTCAAGACCTTTTTTCTCAGGAACGCGTGGAGGTATCTACTATAAATACTAAGGTCTACGGTCCCTTAGATCAGTGAATTAATCAAACTTCTAAGCAAACGAAATCAAAAGATACAGCCGTTAATGCCGCAAGTTGCCGCAAATTGTTGACACTCGCAAACTCAAAACTTACAGGGTGCTTCCCGTGAACTCAGAATCTTGAAATTTGGCACGAAGCAACGTCTTATAGCACAGGTAAAGGAAACGAAATCCGTAAATCATATTATAATATATTTTTTTAAATAATTTTAAACTTACTACACCTTTCCTTATGAACGTGTAGAGGTATTAAATTGGAATTCATATCAAATACTCAGGTCTATAATACCTTTAAGCTGTAACAAAATCACTACAGGTTTGTATGGAACCCTCGGTGCGCGAGTCCGACTCGCACTTGGCCAGTTTTTTAATTTAATGCACCCGGCCCGGCACCGGTCACATTTCATAATTTTTTTGCTGTTGCCAGGTCGGTGCTGGTAAGTCGAAAAACAGCCATTAACTTATATTTGAGTCAACGGAACATTGAAGTGCAAAATACTTAGAAGATTTAACATATTATGTGTCTATAGAATTAGGATTATTATATTATTACCACTTTTTTTTACTTTATTGCAGTAGGTACTGAAATAATCTTTATAAAAGAATTATTATTGTACTTTTGATTGATCGTCACTTTTCACACAAAAAGATAAAAAGGAACTATTTTGTCTCACTGTTTATTTGCACAAAGGCGCCTTAACTGAATCTTGCGCAAACTCATAACCTCCTTATCACGTTGGATAAATAAGAATTTAGATAAATAATAAACATAAACCGTTAATTGTATTTACGCTATAAACAGTGTATAAATATATATCTTATTTGAACAGTAATGGAAAGGACCAGTTAAAATAACGTGTGTATAATGATACGGTATTTAGACTACGCGAGTATGACGTATGGAAAGCTTCTATGTAATGTTTAATTATGTGATAGCTGCATTAATATAATTTTAACCTTATTATGTAAATTCTTCAAAACATGAATAAGTACAAAGAGTAAAGAGTTAGCGAGAATAGGTCGGAAGAGACGTAAGTCTCAACATCCATTAGAACACCTTTTTTTTAAAGTTCGTTGAAGGTGGCTTTTAAATTGTATTATTAATTTTTTTTTTTTTATGGATGTGTTTATATTACGGAATCTACCCCCCTACCCCCATGGTGACTACGGCGTGACCCCTCTCCCCACCCAGTAACCAAGAGTAGTACTTTGAAGACGGACCCACAAGTCACGTAGCATTGGTAATAGGTATGTTCTCTAATGGTATTAGGACGACTCTATCAAATGTGAAATGAGTTGGATGAAGACTCTACATTTGCTTCCGTATAATAGAAATATGATATAAACAACTAAATATAAATAACAATAAATGCAGACTAAGTAGGTATATCTTGTGTCAATATTTTGAACCTTAAAGTGCAACAAAATTTACACAAGCTAATTATAGAAGATACCTGGTAATAAACAATGCATTGCAGATACACAGTGTACTGCAGTTTTTTAGTCTCTTACGAGTACACTTGTAGTATTATACTTTATATACCTACTCTCTTAACTTTTTGTGATCTTAGCAATAATAATATAATATAATACCTATGGACGCTTCACACCACGTCAATCTGGCCCCGTGCTAAGTATCCGAAGAACTTGTGTTACAGGTACAAGAAAACGAGAAGTATATTTATTAATATAATAATAATATCTATGGACGATTCACACCACGTCAGTCTGGCCCTGTGGTAAGTATCCGAAGAACTTGTGTTACGGGTACCAGACAACGGAAATATATTTAATACTTTTATACTATACATATATTTAAGATATTTATTATATTATACATATCCATGACCCAAGAATACAGAAAAATTTTTCGTTCCTTCGGCAGGATTCGAACCTGCGACCCCCGGCTTGAGCACCAAAGCGAGCCACGGAGGTCGTCATTATTACGATACGTTTTTTTTTTGTTATAAGTGCAAGATGAGCTCGGAGCTACTACAACATTTCTTCCATTTAAAAAAAGCAATGAGCATAGAGGTAAACAACGAGGCGACGAAGAGGCGAGGCGATATGTTGTAAGTTGATATCAAAAGTAAAGGCTAGACTTAGATTAACAACTATAGCATAGATTATTATTAGCACATGCTATTAGTAAAAGAAGAAACATAATATATCGTTCCTTATTCCACATGCTAACACTTATTAAGAATGCCACAAAATCGTAATTCTAACAACACAAAAAAGAACACCCTAAAGATCACCAAGTCAGGAAAACCCTCGAAAAAAGCGAAAAGACATGGATTTCATTTGATTTTCACTCTTATGGGTGAAATACGAAGCAAATCTGCGTCTTTCACTCTTTTGCCACTGATGTCTAGTAAGATAGATAGCTGCTTACAGCTTCGATTTTAGTGCTCCTTCCACGTATATTGATTTTCCAAAGAACTAGAGATATTCGATATTAACCTAAGTGTTAAATATATCGCGTCGCTTCGCTTCTAAGTTCCATTGCAATCGTGCTAGATAGCAGGCAGGCCGGAAAGATGATATTCATTCCCATGGCAATGGCAATAACAATAATATACTCCATTAACTGCTTAAGACAATGTTCACGTTCAATACCGCGACATTGAAATGTGGGTGGAGGGAAACCGGACTCCGGAGTCCAGGAGTATTTACCTCATCAACTCAGATCCTCAAACACCACAATTAGTTAATAACGCTATTTTTAGATACACACTCATTTAACAGGGCTATGATTGCTTGATTACCATTTACCGGGTGCAAGAAAGTTTTTAGTGTGAGTGAGCACTATTCGACCAATCTATTTTGATCATAGTGTTGAATACGAGTTTTGTCACTATTCGCTGCATGGGCTAGCCAGGGCGGGGCTAGGGATGTCGAAAATGAAAGAAAATATCGATATATTGATACATCGATATTTGAAAAAATATCAATATCGGTCTCGATATATCGCGAAAAAAATATCGATATATCGGTCAAATTTTTCGACCAATTTGCAACAGATTTTTATGTAATTCTCTTCCTTACTTAAACACTATTGAGCCATTTTTGTCGCATTTCTTCAT
Source organism: Glaucopsyche alexis (assembly GCA_905404095.1). Lineage (NCBI taxonomy): Eukaryota > Metazoa > Arthropoda > Insecta > Lepidoptera > Lycaenidae > Glaucopsyche > Glaucopsyche alexis. The sequence continues at coordinate 17,571,913 of FR990047.1, read as the reverse complement.
TATTGAGAAATCTATAAAAACTGTACTTATGATATTAACATACTCGACTACACACGTTTTTTTCTCAGTACTTACGATTCTAGGCGAGTCGCTACTGACTAGTTTATAACAAAACGTAGTACAGCTGTTATAACTCTTGATAACGTCAGTTGCTTTAATGTTAACACTTTTATACTGGAATAACTAGACTAACATTACATTTAACTTACTAATGTTACTTATAAACGAAATATTGCAACCAGCATAACTTTCACTTCGACAAGAATATATACAACATTTTTTCACCATTTAGAACTGTTAAATCATCAAGTAGATAATAAAAACATAGTTACGGAGATACATGAGGTAAGAAATAAAAACTATTTTCAATTTTATTAGTATAGGTCTACCAGAATCTGATGGCATTTAAAAAAAAAATGCGATTTTCATATGGCAATGTCAAGTATGACCCGTCAAATCAAAGTACGTGATCTGTCAACCGCTGTTAAAATTTTGTGATTATGTTCTTGGAATTTGTTGTTTTTGTGAAAATATCCAAAAAGGCAATTCGATCTCAAGCGAGAAATATTGTTTTCTATGTCTATAGTAAAATACAGAGAGAAGAAGGTGTAAATCGAACTCAATCTTATAATTTAAAGCTTGTGGTAGAGTTGACCGGTAAGTTAGAGTGAGTTGTTTTCAGTTTTGATACTTTTAGTTTTTTTATATTTTCTTAGGTAATTATTGTGACTTCTTTAAATGTGTTTCCAGTACTACTATAAGGTGAATCGTAGCTGATGGCACATCGAATGATGGTTTGTTTTCCATGCCTGGTAAAAAGGGGGAGAGGAGGAAAAAAGAAAATCAACATAAGACAGTTTCGATTTATAGTTGATTAGGAATAAAGTAAACGAGTTCTATACAGTTGAGAAGGAAATTCCAACATTAAATAAACTGTTGCTAATTTAATTGTATGTTATTCGTAATAAATAAGTATATAAAGTAATTCACGATTGATTTATTTTTCATGAAATATCATTATCATTACATAGTATAAAACAAAGTCCCTTTTTTGTCTGTCCCCTATGTATGCTTAATACAGTTAAATAATTCAAATTAAAACTTTAAATTACTTAACAGCTTTTTACATAATAAATCTGAAAGTATATTCGGTACTTACAGTAAAATACATTTTTTTTAATTTTCGTCTGTCCGTCTGTCTGTCTGTCTGTCGGTCTGTCTGTCTGTTTGTTCCGGCTAATCTCTGAAACTGTTGGACCGATTTTCACGGGACTTTCACTAGCAGATAGCTGATGTTATAAGGTCTAACATAGGCTACTTTTATTTTAAGGTTCCGTTTAAAAAAATAGGATTCCGCTTTCGTTAGTTTTGCGCAAACGAAGTTGCGGGAATCAGCTAGTACAGTATAAAGAGGTTCATGAATATTTTGAACTGCAGCACAGAATACATAATAGTAACTGCAGTTCTTAATTCTTATGGAATATCCAGAGGTGGTTTGTCAGTTTTGTTGGAATGTCAAATAACTTTACTTACTACATAGTACATAGTATAATTAATATTATATATCTATGGTATAAAACAAGTCGCTTTATCTGTCTGTCCCTATGTAGGTATAGTATATTGTATGCTTAGATCTTTAAATCTACGCAACGGATTTTGATGCGAGTTTTTAAAATAATAGTATTTAAGTATTTAGTCTTTAAGATATAAGATTATGGTAAAACTTATATTCAAGTGCGATAAATATAATATTATGAAGGTATATTATCAAGTGGTCGCGCATGTCGTGTCGAGGTGATAGGGTCCCATTTTTAACAATTTGCATTGGGCAAACCTAAAAACATTTTCAATATTGTATCAGAAGTATATTGCTGTAAGTAGGTAGAGAGTTATTCGCCGAAGTAGTTTTTTCTCCAAGAACACTATTCCACGCGGGCGAAGCCGCGGGCAAAAGCTAGTTTTCTATATTATACACCGAACATTCTTCACACAGTCTTATTATAATTCATGTTCAATAATACTAAAGACATAATTAAAAATTAACCAGTATCAAGATCGTTTAATTCAATTTCCCCAGTATTGCACACTACAAAATTTTATTTCCCTATTTGCCATGAGATTCTGGTACGCCTATACCCGGTGTTCAGCATAAAATATGTGTAATGGCTATCTATTGTCTTGCGAATGATACCATGTAATAAAAAAGAAGGAAAAGGATTTAATGTAAACTGCATTTTTATTTAGTATTAAATGACTATTTCTTACTTTTTTAATTAGAATTTAATATAGTTATAAATATTTGTTAAAATAATAATAAAGTACACTCGTTTTATCTAAGATTTTTCGATTTACTTTTTATAAATACCAACATTTTTCTGGTTGGCAACATGCAAGAACGAGACACACGGCCTCCCTTCTGGCTATCTCGCTCGGCTCGGATTTGCCTCTATGATACGTGCATTGTGAAATACACTCTATTACCAAGGTAATACAGTTCTTTTTAGCAATTACAAAATTCGGAGTCTTCTATCCATAGTTACTAGATCCATTCTGCCGACAGGGCAGTTAGTTACGCACTCACCCAAACACTCACCACCACAGATTAGATTAATGGAATTCTGCACAGCAAAAACTTTTTTTTTTTTCAATATTTTACGGCTTTGAAGTCCAGCGAATTTAGTTAGATGTTAGATCGTCATGAGATGATAAATAAAAAAAAATATCTATTTTGATACGAATTTCGATATTTGTTTTTTTGTCGATGTATCGATATATCGGATCAAAAAATATCGGCTAAAAATATCGATATATCGAACACAAAATATCGATATATCGATATTTTTTCAACAAGCCTAGGCGGGGCTGGGGGTTCAAACCCGTTCCGTTGTTCAGTTATATGACAAACCGAACATAATAAGTTATTATTTGTCATCTATTTTGCAACATCAAATATTACACTCATTTTACATTAATTTAAATTACAAAATGATCTTATTCTCGCTCGCTCGCGTTGAACATAAACGACATATTATATTATTTAGTACCGATGTTCTGTTTTAGCTAGTTGATTTTATGGTATTTTTCCGCCGTTGTTCAGTGTTTTAGTTTAACGTTTGAACAGATTTTAACCTGTAAAATGGGGAAAAAAAATTGTGCTAGTTTTAGGCTATTGATATTAATTGTATTTTTCTGAATTACAGTTTTCAGGGTTTAAAGCAGAAAGAAACAGGTAAAAACAAAAAACAAAAATGGGGGCCCATAATGTGCCCAGGCCCAACTAACATTTTGGCGCTAAGGGAAACCTTTTTTGACACTTAAAGTATTATAAACGACATATAAGAGCTCTGACAATAGCTTTGGACTCTACTGCGACGTTAGGAATAAATAATTAAAGTTTCAAGAGGCATAATAGAAATAAAGGAAAAATATATAACTTAAGGTGCTAGCTTGGAGTTTGTCAGAACTTTTGTATAACTTACTCTTAAATCTTTAGGAAACATAAAACACTAGAACCAATTGTAAGGTGTCTGCTAATACTTACAAACGGTTAATATTCTTAAATGGAGTTAGTCAATACCTTGTAATACCTAACGAGTTCTATGGAGCCCTAAGAGCTAAAAGAAAGTTATAGTAGTGATAACTATAGATATTATAGAGCTATAGAAGTTAAAGAAGTGATAACTATAGATATTATAGAGCTAGATGCTGCAAGTGTCAGAAACCACCTTTATTACAGGTTGTATAATAGGATTTGCTCCCACATTATAAAGGTCCAAGTGGCATTAAAAAGCTAGCTATAGTTTTTTTTAACACTGCGTTAGGAATAAAAGAGTTATCAGGAACCTTAGGTAATGTAGATTTTACGCCATTAAATAAACATAACCTATAAAATTTTAAAAGTAAATTTATGGTCAAAATATTATTTTCCGACTAATTGATTTACATTATTTACTGTTTTCAATTAAAATATACATAGACGTACTGAGAATTGTTATTTACAACCACAACTAAAATAAAAAAAAATGCCGTGGCAGTGATTTATTTTACCTAATAATATGAAATGTTGTTTATTTTTGAGGCGCTTCAAAATTGAGATGAAAACTAGTATATATTATCACAGAATACTTATCACCGCAGGGAGAATTCATAAATATGAAACCGATAATGTATAAAATTATTAATTGATGTCGGTCATGATTGTCGGCCATGAATATGCGCACTGCTATTATATTTTATCATTTTTGACGGTAATAGAAACGTAAAGTAAAAAAAACTTTGGGTGATGTTTATTACTACTTATTAAGCACAATATACAATCGAGCTATAAATAGTATCGTAGGAGCACTCATATGTTGTTAAAAAAGTTAAATGAGTGAATTTTATAAATTATTTATTACTAAAGGGTTCAGTTGTAACCTGTGTATAGCTTATAATACACCTAAAATGGTGAATACTACTTCAATAGCACTATTGTAACTCTTTATTCCCACCTTTTTATCACTTTTCTACAACTATTATGTCACTTTAAGCTCTAAAATTGTGGGCCCAATCGAGCGTTATAAGATAGTTATAGCGCGCTATACCACTAGTTGTTAGACCTTTTATAGAACCTTAGGTTTTTAAGTTTCTCTTAAGTAGCTCATTTAGCGCTTATTCTTATTACCAAAATGTTACTTGGGGGGATTCTAATAGGTTAAAGACCAGTATTTAACGTACTTTTAGTAATTTAATTTTCTTGAAATTTTTGCCATCTCATAGGTAGTTCACTGATTCCTTTACTAAAAAAAACTATTCGGGCAGGAATCAATAAAATATTTGATGACGCTTTGGACTGCCCCATCGGAGTTGAATTATTTCCCTTGCATGAATGAAGTTATCCAAATTTAAAAAAAAATGGTAATTTGTTGGAGCAAAGTCCGGGGAGTACGGTGGATGTCCTAGACATTCCAATTGAAGCTCCTCTAATTTGGTAGCCGTCTGTTATGCAGTGTGTGGCAGTCGTCCTGAAGCAGCAGTGGCCTAGAGCGAATGACCAACCTCGGTTATTGTTACAAATCAAATTTTCAAATATTATCTTTATACATTTTCAACATCTGTGACGTCACTCCTGTTACATTTGTTGTATAGAGCGTTTTTAATGCACTCCAACAATTTCACTTTTGTGATGACTGTATTTCGTCAACGGTTGATTGTAGATATGCCACTGATAAAGACAATAATTATATCCTTGCTAATTATGTACTTTTCAAAAAGCCAATAAAAATATACATCTTCTTTATTGTATTGTGACTGCATTTCGTAATTATAATACAAATAAATTATGAGAATAGTCTATCTGCTTACGAAATTCCCTAATAATCCGACTCTATAGTGTAGAGTCCGAGCTACTACCAATATTAGGAAAATCTTTATAATTACTAATCATAAGGTCTTCTATTACATAATTAATATAATATTTAACAGCCTGCGTGGTCCAGTGGTTTAGACCTTGTCTCTCAACTCGGAGGTCGTGGGTTCGATTACCGCTTTGGAACAACAAAAATTGTTGTTTCCAAGCTTGGGTAAGTCAATACCTGATTTTCTGACAAGAAAGATGTTCCATGCGTCGAATGGATATGTAAAAAGTTGGACCTGCGCCTGATCTCTCACTAGTCGTGTCGCTTATCCGTCCCACTAGGTTTAGAGAGTAAAGGAGGAGAGAGTGATCTTGTATACTGCGCACTATAAAATAACTCCTGCGTAACTGGCCTGATTTCAATTAAACCGGCCACCGCCACTGAAATCGGTGTGTGGGGCAATTTTTTTATTGTATCTTATTAATACAATATCGCTTATATAATATTGTTTGTATGTATATGTAATATGTTTGTGTAACAGCTGATTGTGCACAATAAAGTATATTTTCATTTCAAGTATATTTTCATTAATCTTCACAAACTAGCATGTAGCATTCTAGTTAAAGTGGAAGGATAAGCAGAAACAGTATTTCTTTTCACAGTTCAAAGTAAAAAAAACATACTTATCTTGTCATATATTTACCCTTTTACTAGTAAACATATTTACACAACTGATTAGCTAATCGATGTGGCTGTCATTCATAATGTCGATCGTGTAACTTTCCAACGCATCAGACAAGGAAGTACGACGACGCAGTCGGTAGTAGTAAATAGCAGCATTGTAGGTATATATCACCGTAAAATTGTAAAAACCGTAAAATTGTAATATAACTAGTGAAATTGTAAAATGTTGACAGACTTCCGACGCGAATATGCTGCATAATTTAACACATTATTTTTGGTTACATTATAAATAAATATATAGTTTTGAATCTTTTGACGTATTTTTACAACCTTGTTAGTTATTTCACAATCTAACGGTTTTTACAATTTTGCGGTGACATAATTATATAAAACCCCATCTAAACTAAATCCTTGTTACCCGACTACGGCGATGCCAAAAGGAAGGACAATGAGTAATGACTTTTGCAGTCCATTCGGTATGTATGATTATCCCAACGCAGCGGCTAAACTACTGGTTTTAATAATTTTAATAAATGAGGTGTCAATAGATTCGTAATAATAACCCTGGGCGTTTAGTCAAAATACATTCGATAATTTCCACGGCGAAGATTGAAAACAAAAGGTATGGGATTTGACCTTATGTCAAGCAACATGTCACTTGGCGATGACTTAATATGTCAAATCCCATACATTTTTGATTTCGAACTTCTATGTCGAAATTTTCGAATGCATCTTGACTAAAGGCCCTGGTAACATAGACTATACAATAAACGTAGTAGGGTTATATTTTTTTTTATAAAAATTGGAGATATTTTCTTATATGTTTATAGATAAATCAAAGATTGTACTAATGGGCTCAAGAGCGTGTATGTCGGTTAGTAGTAACGGATCTGTGTATGGAGTCGGCACGGGGACGGAGGAAGAGCCAATTGCGCCGCGTAAGTGGTCACTGACTGTACTGATACATGACCCATATGCGGAAAATAACCCACACTACAATTGGACTATGAGATTTTTCATTAAAATTTAGGTTTTTTTTTTAGATTAATAGTATGTACCTAATATTAGAAGAAAAATTCAATTAAATGGGCTAGCTACGAAGAAAATAAGGTTAAACTTGAAACTACAACCAACATTTTCTTCGTAGGCAAAATATGTCTTATTTGTCTTCCTTACAATGTCCAGGAGGATGTCTAAAATGGCCATATTAAATTAACTGAATTGTATCTACTATGTATTGAAGAATTGATCGTCTCGTCTAACGATCAAACGGTTTGATAATTTTTATACAATTATCTTATTTGACAATTAAGGATACGGTTAGTAAAGAATTTAAATAAAAGAAGCTAATAAGGGAAGCTTAAATAAAAGCTACATATTCTTTTTAGATGTGGATGGGAAAGATGCCTAATATGACTATCATTTTAGATATCTTTTTCCTCGCCTTTTAGCACATCTCTTCTCCTGCTAATAGCCGTGTAATAGGCAAGCGGACAGATTTTTTTTATTTCATAAATGAATAGTACTCTGAAATAACTTCTCAGAAGAAACCGTACATCAAAAGTCAATATTTTCAAAGGTACAGCGATTTGTATACAAAATTTCGCGAGTCTCGTAAAAACGCTCCAGTATCAAAAAAAAAAAAATGGTGAACAAAACCTACGTCATTAGTTTACTCACATCATAAACAAAAACATTCATTATGGTAAGTATGAACTTAACCACATAAATATCGGAGATATTTACAAATATATTCCTGCGGCCATATACTTCAACTATAACCTACAAGTGACGTCATTTGTAGGTCGACTTTAGTATGGAGCGTTTTTAGGAGGCTCACAAAATGTTTTATACAAATCGCTGTACCTTTGAAAATATTGACTTTTGATATACGGTTTCTTCTGAGAAGTTACTCATATTTAAGAGTACTATTCATTTATGCAATAAAAAAATAGTCCAATTGCCTATTGGTATCCATTATCCATACTAATTATGTATAGTTATTAATCTGACGACTAGTATACGACAAATAGATTACGATTATCGTGTAATCGTGTAATACCACACGACACTTAAGACGGCCATAACTCATTAGTAGCGGCGCTGGATTTGCAGGTTGGACGGTCAGTAATCAGTAGGTATGGATCTTTAGGTAACATGCTGGCTCATATATGCGGAATTTCCGTCCGGGTGATCTGTCTAAATGTTAATTTACACCGAAACGCCGTGCGGCAAAAATCGTGTGGCTTTTGTTACCCGTGTAAAACCCGCCTTATTCTTTCTATTTTTATCTAATAGGCTTACAACTTTCATCCCTGACCTACGTATGCCTGAAGAACTGAAGTGTTGATTTTACGTGCGTTTAATTTTCTCTGTAACCCCTTGTTTTGCTGTGTAGCATAGGTACGTTTGCAGAGCGTGCACAAAACGTTATCTTAGATTAGGACAAGAGGAGCATACTTTACATTAGTAAAATACATGTTGTACAACATTGGCCACCTTTACACATATCCATCTAGCCCCATCTGACAACACCTACTTTAAAATTTTACTCGATTTTGTTTAGCAATGAGGGTAAGAGCATAAAAACTGTTGCCTAAAATCGTAGCTATAATCTTATATTTTAAATAAGACATACTTGTATTTTTATAGCCGATTTGGCAGAAATACGTAGTTTTGGGCAAGAAAAATCGATCTACCTAAGTCTTATCCCCGGGAAAACTGCGTATTTTCACGTAAGCTACATTTGTTTTCTTTTCTTTTTCGTACAAAAAGAAATATAAATAATTTTGACTCTATTATATCAGTCCAATTGTCAGTTATGTATGTACAATTTTTGCTACAAAATTCGGTTTAAGGTAGGCTTGAGATATATATTTTTGTGATACGGTTTCTCCTGGTACTTCTAACAAACAGTTAATGCGTTAATTGTTTGTAGGTGTCGTAACATACATAGCAATACATGCCACAACATATAAATTATTATACTAACCAAGGAGGTCCAGCACGACTTGACCACGTCGTTAGGGTACAAGAAGATGTCCAGCAGAGCCCAGGAGCCCCGCCACACAAACACCACGAGAGAACCCACCACAGTGACTGAGAACACGCAGTCCAGGATGTACAGGGCTGTCTCTCTGCTACTCTGTAAAGAAATTGGTGTACTGTAATTTGACAAGTTAATAACAAGTAGAACAAACTAGTTGTTTCGAGCACTTTAAACTACTAAATATACCTAAATATAAAATACTTTTTACTGGCGAGCATTTACTGTGAAGTACTAGTAAAACGAAGTAAGTACTAGTACTAGTATTCGATAGTGAAAACTGGAACCGGCTGAAAGGCCAGCTAAAATAGAAAAAAAAAACATAGGTGGTCCTGAAAATCAGCGTTAGGTCTATTTGGCCTAGCATAAAGCTGAGGACTATCCTTTTTGTGTAATACGCTGCCAAAGTTCTATTTTCTTTATATCTGTTCTTTTTATATTTTTATTTTTTATTTGTTGTTTTTTTTACTTTTATGATGTTTTTTTGTAATTGTAACTTTTGTAAGCAGTGTATTTTCACAAATAAATTTTTATTTTATTTAAAGACCTGTAGCCCAAGCACGAACAATCGACAACAAAGTATTCGTAATTTTCATACAATTGACATTCGACGACGATACGAATACTTTATCGTAAATTGTTTGTACTTGCGCTACTGTTAATATGCAACATAACATTGCGCAGGGGATATATTTATGAAAATTATTTGAAGTGCACGCAACTTACATAATTATGATTATTTTTGTTGGTTATGCACATACTAAAATGAATATGACTTTACAATATGATAATCGTGTTTCATAAAGCATACAATCTACATATAACAAGATGAGGTATGCGATTTTTATCTTGTTTTTCTCAGACCTAACATTTCATTATTTATGTGTTTCTCCTAAGTCACGCTTAAGATTTAATACCTACCGTTTGAAAATACGTGGGTGCTTCGAAATAATCATCCGACGAATCCACAATCAAACAAAATGGCGGTGATATAACATTTCTCAGAGCCTTTATGTACATTATCGCAACCGTCGACGCAAACGTTGAGAACATGATGGACTGCGAATCTTCGATCATGAGATCTAGAAGATTCCACACACCTCGACAGGCCGCTACATTTATTATTCCTCCCAAATAAGTGTACGATCTCGTTAGCAGAAAGTAATAAAACTTCCCCATAGACTTAGGAGTCAGTTTTCGGTCACAATAGTCTTGTATCAAGCACAGAGCGAGGCCTGGTACGATTCCAAGGGCGATGGTAAAGTAAACACTCCAGTATGGCTGTTCGGGGTAAATATACAGATCCATCAAACTCCATGTCGCCTTCCAAAATATTATAGACAGAGGACCCACTATAAACATCGTCAGAAAGACATCAGCTTGTTCCAAAAATTGTTCGCTTCGGAGACGATGTAAAACTTCCTTTTTGTCCAACATTATTGGTGTTGTTAGGACTTATTGTTCAACTCAGTATTCCTGCATAAACGTGTAATATTTTAGTCCTTGCACAATGATATTATTTAATGAAAAAGATCTACATAATCACAATTTAATTTCATACATTATCACGTATGATTTAAAGATGTTAAAGTAATAAAAGCTTGTATTAACCGATATTAATATTGATTTAAACTTAACTACTAGTACTTTTTGTTTTAATTAAATGAAATATAGGTTATATAACCTTAAGTTGTTGTGTCTTAGAAATAAAGTTTCCTTCTGTTATCACTTGTTTTAATATTCAATTTTAATAAATGATTGTCAAAAAATCATGGGTCATTACAAAAAATAATGAATTAAAAACATAAACACAGTATTAAAGATGATAATAATAAACAAACTACCTCTTTAGAAAGTTTTCCAGAAGTTAAGCGAAGGCGAATCAACGTTTCGTAGCGGTACTACGGCGTAGTCAACTGATGCGGGAGATATTGTAAATTACTTTCAAAAACCGTTTCATCTAGACTTTTGATGAAATAATGGCTTCTTAAGTACTTTACTTCGATTGGTTATCGCTGTGGTCAGGTGGGGCTTGCAAAATTTAATATGGAATATTTAAATCGACCGGTCTAATTTTCATAATATCGACAAAGAAGTAGTACAAATCCCTTTTGCAAATACGGTGTCGGTTGACAGACCGCATCGAGACAGTCCTACCGTTCCGGCTCCAGACGACACAAAAAGACAGACACACAGACGAACGCAACTGCATAGAGCTCGGCACTGTGTGGATAGTCTTGTTAGTAACATTTTTTATATATCCGAGTCCTTTATTTGTCTTATGATAGCCGTGTTTAATATTGTAGGGATTTAAACACTTTCTCTCGTTAAAAATACAATTCAGATGGCTTACGGCCGGTTTTAATAACCTAGCTATCCTATAACGATTTATTAAAAATGCCACCTTTGGTATTATTTGCCGTTTTTTTGCGTTTCAATAAACTAACTTATATAGAGGAATCTTCGTCTGTAACAGCGATACCAAATATGACGTGTTTAACAAATAGTTATTGGTAGATAGGTTATTGAAATCGGCCATTAGCCAACATGTAATTATTTAACACAATTACGATCAATTAAAAATATGTATTATATGGGATTGATATAACGTTCACAGTTAGGCACACCCCACACTAGCGTCTTTCGAGCGTCGTCGTCGTGTCAGTGTCTGCGCTGCGTCGACGCGATGTCGACGCCACGGCGACGCGACGCCAGCGCTAGCCGCCTGCCGAACGCCCCGAGCTTACGCGGCGCCAGCAATGGCTAGCGCCGGCGTCGCGTCGCCGCGGCGTCCACGCTGTGCGGACGCTGGCACGACGACGACGCTCGAAAAACGCTAGTGTGGGGCGTCTCTTACGTAATAAATTTTTGATATCTAATTTCATCATTCGTAAATAGATATGGCATCTTGGCCAGATTTCGAACAATCATGTGCAATTTTTATTACCTTCAAAACACACGTGTGACGTCAGCGATAAGTTAATAAAGATCTGGGTTTAAGCGAGAATAAACTTTATATTTTATGACAGAAAGTTTTAATATGAGCACTTGGTAAGTAACTGTAGGTACTTGGAAGTATATATTATTGAAACTACAACAATTATAAACATACGCAAAGTTTGTTTCCGGACGATAACAGTCATATTTTTTTCACAATTTTTACAACGATTGTCTCGACCTCATCTTAGTAAGTGGTTTTTTTTTTTTTCATAAAATGTAGTGTTTTATTCAATTTTACTAAAGAATTATCTTTTCTTGAATATCCAGGAAAGTTCTATTTAACACAATCTTGTTTTAAATAGAACTTTAATTAATAAAACATTTTGAGCTTACTTTTTGTGTTTGATACCTGGTATACCTGGCAGATATGAAAACTTAACCACAGAGTAAATAAAACCTTATATTTAATAAGATTTTTTTATCTAACGACATTTATAATTATTTTTTCAGGTGTTTTAGATAATATTTTGTTTATTTTAGTTGCATAATTATGATTCTATTTTTTTGTAAACAGTGTTCTGCAATTTACTATCGAGGTAAGTAAATTTATTCAAAAATTATTGATCTTTAATTAATATAATTGAATATGTCAAGATAAGAGTATCACTCACAATAATTGTGTCAATAGGTTTAATTTTATTTGTACTGTCTTTTAAATATGAACTGGAATTAATAAATAACTACACCTACTCCTACAACCTACAGCTTTTCCAATAATTCTCACCGCTTAAGCCTTCCCTGAACTTCCAGAATTATTTCAAGACTAAAATTAGCCAAATCGGTCCAGCCATTCTCGAGTTTTGAGTCCCTCGGGAACGGGATAAAAGTATAATATGTCCTTCTCCTGGTTTTTAAGTTATCTCCCCACCAGTTTTCAGCCAAATCGGTTCAGCCGTTCTTGAGTTATAAACTAACTAACACAACTTTCTTTTATATATGTATAGAGTTTTAGGTATAGAAACTAGAGGTCGCCTAGTCGAAATTTGATGATAATAATTCATATTTTCAATTTTAAGTTTCAACTTATTAGGGTTCTTTACCTCTTAGATACGCAACAAATATGTAAAATTTTTCTATGGAATTAAACCAACACGTTTTCCACTATAGTCATTACTCTGAGGTACAATATATATACCTAATATACTCTATCTAATAATATACTCTAATACATAGTTATAAATATATAAATATAATAAAGTTTCATGAACTATATATTTCGAAGCATTGTTCAAATGAAATAAAGCTTTATGCACACCTCTCTCTCTCTCTACACAAACATTGCTCCAAATTTCATACTCCTCCATTTGCATAATTTTCATAGATAGGGATAAGAAGTTTTCGCTTCACGTATTAATATATTACTTATATTATGATAATTAATTAATATTAATGTCGGTTTTTGATATTATATTGAAACCCATAAGTATTTTCAATATAAGTACCTTAAATACATATAGGTAAGTAGGTACAAAATAATTTAGGAATAAAAAGTTGTTTCACTTGTAAGTTAAAAATGTAGTGTAATTTTGCACTTACTCAGATTAGTTAGGAGGTATATTTTTATAGCGTTGCAGGTGTTTACTATAAATAATGATATAACCTAACATAATAAAATTTTATATAAATAATAGAATACTTAACCTGCACTCTGCAATATATAATTATATTCCTGGATATAGATTGGATATAATGCAGTTAGTGTAATACTAAACCGTCTCACTCTTATCACTAACAACGTCTCACAGTATTTGTCGTTTACGGAAGCATCGACTTCGAAGATTATTACTATTTATCAACCAAACAAAGAACGGGAGGAAAACAAAGAAGATGTGAATAAACTTTTGGATAGATCTTCATCACGACATGTCGTGCGTAAAGTTCTTATGCGTACTTACCTTAATCATAGTAGAGCACTTAACACATAAAAGCATTTTTGTAAAAATTTCGCATGCTCTCTGAGACCTTCAGTCAACTTGCCGAGCTCACTCCGTTAACACTTAATATAGCCGACATCCTAATCATCCTAATTTTACTTCAACGTGGTGTACTAACCGTTCTGAACATAGTGGGCACATTAAAATAGTCTTGCGGCGAGTCCACGGCCACGGCGAAGGGCGCCGCGCAGATGTTCCGGAGCACGCGCAGCGCTGCCAGCGACAGCGTGGCCGCCGCAGTCGTTGACATCAGCGTCTTCGCGCTGTCGCCCGTGCACTCGTTGAGGAGGTTCCACACCCCGCGCCACGCGCCGACGCACGCCACGCCGGCCACGTACGTGCACGACCGCGACACCACGTAGTACGTCAACCGGCCGCGATCGGGCGTCAGCCATTCCGTCAGCTTCGTTTGGAACACGCAAAATATCAGATCACAGCACAGTCCGAAAGCTGCGCACACGGCTGCGCTCCACACGGGGTCTGACGTGAGCACGTACAGGTCCATCAGCGACCACGTCGACTTCCAGTAGGTGACGACGGCGGGCGCCACCACTACACTCGCGAACACGACGTCCGCGAACTCGAGCAGCGCCGTGTGCGCCGGAGAGGCGCTGGAGAGCGCGTCGCCCAGCCCCGCGGTACTTCCACGCATGTCTGATGAACGAGTGTGCCCAGCTGCGGGTTCAGACCGACTACAGATTACATGTATATAATTGTATTATCATCGCGTCCCGCACTGACGTACCGTTTGTTGGGATGGCTCCCTCGCCGTTCAAGCCGTGTACTTTCTCCACTATTTATACAACCGCGAGGACAGGATACATATAATGCGGTACGTTGAATGCCGCAAGAATCTGTACAAATGTCGTAAAATATGCGTCGTTGAATTATTTAGGTAAATCTTTTTACTAACGTATATTTGTTGATGGATTAGGTACTCTTTCTCAGTGTTAACAACGGTAACCACACGAGGATAACACATATCTTTTTTTTTTCTTATGAAAATATTTAGTTGTGAGCTCGTTTGATTAGCTTAGCTGTGATTTACGTTGTTTTGTCTAGAATCTACAAGTTGAGTCAAGAGAGGTCTGATTCCAAGTATCTAGTATTTGCACAGTTTATCTAGATATAGGAAGAATGAAATCCTGCATACGTAACCGATAAGATCGGATTGATATATAACTTTATAAAGGCATTAACTAACGTTCGTATGCAAAAGACTTATAGAACAATAATTAATGGTCACACTCATAATTGTTCATTTTGAAATCTGTCTCAATTTTTTTTTAGCGACAAGCACCTACCTATCTTCTACCTAAAAGGTGACTGGCACCTAAAGTATTGCCCAGATCCGGTTGTATAGATACTCATAGGCCATTGAGGAGATAGGAGATTGGGTTCATAATCATCATTAACCTCTGCTAGAGTCTATACTCTGGACTGAGATTTATTGTTATCGTATGCCACATGCATGCCACCGTACTTAATCTGAAGTTCCTCTTTACCCATAGCATGGAAAAGATTTTTTTATATCGAAGCATCTTCTACGTTTTCTTGGCAAAGAAGAAGGGGCAAACCGTCCCCACCCTTGTAGCACTACAAGACATATATCAAATGAAAGGGCTTAAAAAGTGTTTAATTTTATTGTATAACGAAAAATCTCTAAACCATGGGAGAAAAAAGTTAATGAGGGTTAAATGTTAAAAAAAGGATGAAAAAATCATTCTGTATTATTGCACCATTTTATAGTGTTGCTAATAAGCAACAATTTTTGCAAAGTAATGGTATACAGCAAACGTCATTAAAGTGGTATATTTTGATAAACTGCCTCATATTTTGAAGAAATGTATGGAATAATAATAAAATGCTAAAAAAAAGCTATTTGCTTAATTTTTTCGCACATAATTACTTTCTGGAAATTGTTTCTTACTTGCGACACTATCGAATGGTGCAATATACAGAATTATTTTTTTTTTTCAACAATTTATGGGTTCGAATCCTGGCTAGGAAAATTGAGTTATTAAAAATCTAATGATGCAGTTTAAGTTTTCATCAACGTGGTAGAGCCATGCTTCGGCACGAATGGGCCGGCTCGACCGGAAAAATACCACGGGCTCACAGAAAGCCGGCGTGAAACAGCGTTTGCGCTGTGTTTCGCCGAGTGAGTGAGTTTACCGGAGGCCCAATCCCCTACCCTATTCCCTTCCCTACCCTCCCCTATTACCCTATTCCCTCTTAAAAGGCCGGCAACGCACTTGCAGCTCTTCTGATGCTGCGAGTGTCCGTGGGCGACGGAAGTTGCTTTCCATCAGGTGACCCGTTTGCTCGTTTGCCCCCATATTTCATAAAAAAAAAAAAATATTAACCAGGGACGTTTAATATAAAGTTCTTAAAAGCAATGTGAGCAATTTTGAAATGATTGAAAAAAAAAAAAAACGATGCGCTCTTTGTCGAGAAAGAAGAAATATCGTTTAGGTATTTTTATCGAAGACTGGCAACACATTTTCCTAAAAATCAGCTTGTTTGGAAATTAAGCGTATAGTAGTAGACCTATTTGGCGCGGACGCCCTTCTTACACATTAATCACATTGAAAATTGTCGCCTATCAACACTATAATCAGGATTCAGGATCAATTATTTTATAATATTAGGGATGCCTAATTTAATTCATCAGGGCCTTTAGTCAAGATATATTCGATCATTTCGACACCGAACGTCGAAATCTAAAATGTATGGGATTCGTCTTAAGTCATCGCTAAGTGACGTCGCTTGCGAGGCCTTATGTCAAATCCCATTTTGTTTTCGAAATTCGCCGTCGAAATTATCGAATGCATCTTGACCCAATAGGCAATCGGACTAATTTTTTTTTTATTGCATAAATGAATAGTACTTTTAAATATGAGTAACTTCTCAGAAGAAACCGTATATCAAAAGTCAATATTTTCATAGATACACAGATTTGTATAAAAAATTTCGCGAGCCTCCTAAAAACGCTCCATACTAAAGTCGACCTACAAATGACGTCACTTGTAGGTTATAGTATATGAAGTAGTATATGAAGTATATGGCCGCCGAAATATATTTGTAAATATCTCCCATATTTGTGCGTTTAAGTTCATACTTACCATAATGAATGTTTTTGTATATGATGTGAGTAAACTAATGATGTAGGTTTTGTTTACCAATTACGCAAAAAAAAAACTTTTTAAATGTATTTAATTAGTAAACTACATATAAAATAATATATTTTTTTTACATTTACCAAGTAGTAATGCCTCAATATTTCTGAATATATTAATGAAACTAAATATTTCAGATGTAGTCCGATCCCCTATTTTAGACCTAATAAAGACCCAGCTTTAAAAAAGTACCTATTATTATTCTAGTATGTTTGACGGGTACTGACCTTCCCATAATTGCTAACTATAGGAGGCGACCAAAGGAGACTTGGACCTCTTTATGCCCTGTCAGTTAATCCTGTCATTATGATAGGTACGCACTTCCTGAACGGCTACGTGGCTATTACTCAAGGACTAACCGACGACGGTGAAAATTAATGAGGAGATGGTTTTTTCATCGAATTATCAACAGAGAACCACAAAGTTAACGCACTTCCTACCACAAAGTAGGTACTCGAATATTTCGGACACTAATTTTAGCGGAAAATTTTTAAAACGATCATTTTGTACTTACTTTACTTTGAAATCGTGTTGTGAAGATGTATGTAGCTTCTTTGCCATCTGTCACTAGAAAGTACGGTGAAGCGAGGATGTTTTTAGATGAACGGAGCATTATCGCAGCTAAGTAGATAAATACAGTTAAAGCAGCAATGGCAACAGGTCTGAAAACAGAACAAGTATTTATTAAATTATCAGTAGGTCATCACATTCATTAAAATGGCCTGTACCCCAAGCATGAACATTTTGCGGTATCGTTACGTGTACGTAAGCGAGAAATATTATGTGAAAACCATGAAAGTGCCTCTAGCGGACGTAAAAGTAATGAAACTTTCATACAGTTCTCGTTTACGTACACGTACCGCAAAATGTTCCTGCTTGGGGTACTGAACCTAAATATTATTTATGGATGCCCGTTTCTTATGAAAATAAAAAAGTATTTAATGTTATATTTTTATCTATTTAAATTATACAAAAAACCAGCCAAGTGCGAGTCGGACTCACGCACCGTGGGTTCCGTATAAACCTGTAGTCATTTTGTTACAGTTTATAGGTATTACAGAGCTGAGTATTTGATATGAATTTCAATTTTATACCTCTATACGTTTATGAGGAAAGGGGTAATTATTAAAAATATTTTTATTGTATAATGTAGCAAAAAATTTACGGTTTTTGTTATTTATCCTTCATCTGTGCTATAAGATGTTGCTTCGTACCAAAATTCAAGATTCTAAGTTCACGGGAAGTAGCCTGTAGGTTTTGAGTTTGCGAGTGTCGAAAATTTGCGGAAATTTGCGGCATAAACGGCTGTATCTTTTGATTGCGTTGGCTTAGGTATTTGATTTTTTAACAGCTCCAAGGGCCAGTAGACATAAGTATTTAAATATAAATTCCAGCTTGATACCTCCACGCGTTCCTGAGAAAAAGGGTCTTGACAGACAGATGGACATACAACAAAGTGATCCTATAAGGGTTCCGTTTTTTCCTTTCGAGGTACGGAACCCTAAAAAAGTTTTAATAAATCAAAAACATACCGATGTGGATCTTTGTCGTCTGGGACAATAGCAACGACCGTAGCGTCGAAGAGTCCCCATCCTCCCCTCCAGTGCATAATGCAGGAGAGAGTGAAAATGTAAGTGTAAATTCGGGATAAGATACGTTCATACAGCCATCGCGCCGAATTAATAGCTGGTTTGTTTTTTGAACGTGCTAGAAGTTGAGATCTGAAATGAAAATAAGGAATTATTTCATATTTCTGTAAGGTGAAAGCAGGGTGTTTAGTAGAACGTTGTCTACAATTCATTTGGACCCTCTATAATATAGGGTTAGGTAAAATCGAATACGGATACTTCGGCCCCATCATCTACTGCTTCAGCAGAAAAATAATTGTCATACTCGAAAAAAAATGTTTTTCTTCCCTATATGGGCGAATTTGCGTTTTGCGGAGAGTCACCTACATGAAATGATTTTTTTTATTTTGAGAATTACAATTATTTTCTGCCTAAACGTCTTTACAATTAAAATAAACTGGCGAATAGGTATCTCAGCTATTGTCAGATAATATCGGCTCTACATTATATTATAAGGTATCCAAAAATATAAGTATCCAAATTGATATTTTTGGATACCTTATATTATAATGTAGAGCCGATATTATCTGACAATATGTACCTGAGATACCTATTCGCCAGTTTTTTTTTTTTTTTAAGTACTAACAACTACTAGTTTATTTTTTTAAGACTAACACCAGCTGACCTTTTTGGGTCATTATAAAACACTGAAAATGAATTATTGATATAAGTATTGTTGCATGACGAAAGAAAAAACAAATGTTGCTTAAAAATGCGCTGTTTCCCAGGGATAAAACTTAGCTAGATTGATTTTTCTCCCCAAAACTCCCTGCATACTAAATTTCATGGTAATACTTGTAGCCGTTTTCGAGATTACGGTTATATACAGGAATACTTTTTCATCGGTACAATAAATTTTACTACGTCATTGGTATCGATAATAGAGAACATTTCACAAATATTTTTTTTTTTTATTTCAATTAATTTATTTAGGTACGGTACGAGGTAGGGGTAGGCGGGGTGGGGTAAGCGATCGGCCCGTTAGTAATATATATTCTTTGGCCGGGCGGCGCACGTAGAGATGTGATAAACGGCTTAAAATTAAAAGTTAACTTATCCGTTATAAAATATTCAAAAGCAACTTTTTTTAACTGCTTAGTTGCTTATTTGCTTATTTGCTTATCTACTTATTGCCACTTATAAGTTATAATGTTTTTTGCGCTTATGTTACGTTTTTCGATCGCTTAAACTGATTTAAATTAACTTCCCTTCATACTTTGCAGGCTTAGGACTGTCTGAAATCTGTATAATTATTAATATAATAATATGAACTCATAAAAATGTTTTTACATGTTGATAATATGCATTAATCTTAAATGTTGCTTATCATTAGTAATAGTTGATTTATAGGATAACAAACATTACACATCGCCAATTTTTCCACCTCATTTCTTTCAAAGTAGTTCCATAAATTACTGTTCCAATTCACGTCGTTTAGTCGTCATCTTACGACAAAAACTTAATAAACTTAATACTAAAACACTACACGAAAAGCTTATATTACGTCCATATGGACCATTATTATATTTATTATTTACATTAAAAGTTCACGGTAAGCCACCAAAACACCACTATTACGATTAAAATACGAATTATTGCGTAACGTAATATAACGTGTTTTCGTCAACCCGCAAAGCGCAACTAACAAAAAGTGAATAAACACGAAAAAGCATATTAGTTATAAGTACAAAAAATAAGCCGTTTAAATAAGTGATGAGCTACATTAAAGAATTTTCACTCTTATTGCGCTGTCATAAGAACTATTTTTCTTTGCTCATACCACACTAATGGCTTTATGACTATAAACGATATAAACGATAAGTATAAGTGATAAACGCTTAAATTTTTAAACGACTTTTCAACTTAATTATAAAAGCACGCTTTTTTAAACGCTACGGCCATCTCTAGGCGCACGAGTTAGCAACAAAGCATCGATAGATGCGTAATGCATCCACATTTTTTATTAGTTTAGCGGATAAGTTCGGGGATTGATAATTTTGTTTTTTGTTCCAAAGGGGTAGTAACAAAAATCGCTAGTATTTTTTATTTTTGACATCAATTACGTATGTTGATTTTTTGTACTGGTGAAAAAATTGTCTCGTTTAAAGTATAAGATGTAAATTGAAAGAATTATATAATGTATGTAAAGCTCAATGTGGGCACATTGCGCTTTGTTTACATTTACATTACATTGAATCGAAAGTAGTACATATACGATACACTTATATTATTATTATATAATATTTTTTGTAATTGAATTAAAATTTGTCATAACTTGATCTATTAATATGCTTAATTTTTTATCTCGAGAAGACGTACGGCTCCCGCACGGATCACGATATATGGATTTTTTCATGAACATAATTTCGGGCAAAGCTAGTGTTACATAAAATAAACAATTCTCAATTATTATCTCAGTGAGCAAATCCCTGCACGTTTCCTATAATACACATTTCCTACTCATAACTAAACAAACTGTTGTATCAATATGTAGGTAGGTTTATTATAATAGGATTAGCCTAATATATATCTGTATTATCTATGGGATTAGCACCGAAACCGCTTCGTTGCAGTTCGTACTTGCCCTTCAACGTGATTTAGTTTCATTACACTTTGTAGATTCAGTTAACATGTTAGTGACTTTAGTAAAATATCTGCATTTTTTATAATTATTATCATGATAAAGACGAAATATTTGTTTTGTGGTATTAAATAGGCTCCAAAACTACTGGTCTGATTAAAAAAAAAATACAGCTATAGAGTAGATCTCGGGGAAGGACAAAGGCCACTTTTTTGTTTGTTGTTGATTTTGTTTTGCGTGCACGAAATTACGGGCTACATATCTTATCCTACTAATATTATAAATTTGAAAGTTTGTGAGGATGTCGGGATGTATGGATGGATGTTTGTTCCTCTTTCACGCAAAAACTACCAAACGGGTTTTGAAGAAATTCAGTATGGTAGTAGTTTGGGCCCTGGATTAAAACATAGGCTACATTTTATCCCGAAAAAGTTCAGTGTTCCCGAGGGATACTCTATTTACGCGGGCGGAGCCGCGGGCAACAGCTAGTCGTAAATAATAATCCCACCAAAAACAATCTGTAAAAAACTAGCCAAGTCTCGATGGAGCTGCTTATTTGTCTCTAAAAAGTAATGAAATCTAGACCAAGTCGTGCCAAGTCTAAGGTTCCTTACTGCGATTTCTTTATTATTATAGTTAATGTTGTGTGACTGGGCCGTTGAACATTCTTTATACGTTAGTGGGTACAAGTCAATTTTGTTTACACGTAATGTTATATCTGTTGTAACTACCTATGTTTATTAAGCGAGATAATGCCCCATACTGGTATTGGTAATTGGACGCTAGTGTCTCATTTTAGGCTGTTGTTGATTGTACAACACATGTATTGGAGCAATGGTGTCAATGAGCCCCTTTTGTACCCTCGTGTACTCTTTAACGGCCAAGTCACACAATATTTACTATAATAATAAAAAAAAAACGCAGTAAGGAACCTTAGACTTGGCACGACTTTATCTAGATTTCATTACTTTTTAGAGATAAATAAGCAGCTCCATCGAGACTTGGCTAGTTTTTTACAGAATGTTTTTTGATTTCACTTCTTTTTGTAGAAACCTGGGCATATTGATTTATTTTACTAAATTTTTGTGTAATTTGTTTATTTAATTTGTGTAATGTTCGAGTAGAATAATGTTAATTGTTCGACTATTTCTTCTTGTAAACTTCTTGTAAGTATAAGTCTACTACTCGTAATGTAAGTATACTAATAGTTTGGTTGGTCTTGTGTTTTCTAATCAGGGTCACCAGGTACTCCAGGTCTTCGATTATCCTAGTTTTTATAGTTTTCCCTTTATGTGGCCATTAAACCCTAACTTTCTGCGTTCTGGTCTTATCCAGAGGTTCTCAAATAGGGGCCAGAAAATGCGGTGAAATGGTTCCAGTAAAGAATGGTACGGCAGTGTTTGCTTCGCGCTCGACTTGGCGGGGGCACTGCCCCTAGATTTTATTAAATTTTGCTTTAGCCAGCTGTTACGAGTTTTGAGTTATTATCGGCGGTGGTTATTTCTTACCATCAGGTGACTGTCTGTTCCTTTCCCATTCTATTTCATAAAAACATAATATATTATCCTGAAAACACTCGTTGAAGGTGATTGAACCTCCAAGTGTGACTCTACTTGACACTGATAGGCATGTGGCGGATTGAGATAAACTTACAACACCGTCATATTAAACGCAAACAATGGCTGTGTTCCGCTGAAAATGGCGTTTGTTAGCGCTTACTAGCGCTAACAAGAAAATGACAGTTGTCGGCCAGGATACGTTTACGTATTCAGTAGCGCTGACATAATCCGCCATTTTGCTTATTTATTTTTAAATCAGTAGTGGTTTTTAGAGGATAACGTGTCCTAGAGGAAAATAGAAAATAGCATTTAGCATTGACAGCGCTTGCCGCTTAGCAATCGCCATTTTTCTTACAAGCGCTTACACGCGCCTTTCTCCGGGGAACACAGCCATTATTTGCAGTGTGCATGGTACCTATACTATCAGTCTTCGGGAGACAAAATTGCTGATTGATTTTTTTAAGTTACTCAAGAAAATTAGTATCAAAACATACAGTATACCTGATGTAGGTAATGGTATATGGTATAGCAGCCTCTGTGGTCCAGTGGCTAGAGCTTGGCTTTCGACTCGAAGGTCAAAGTAAAAAAAAAATATTCAAAATTGGTATTTTCATACACTTTCTGAACGTCGGTCTACATGGTGCCTACCACCGTCGTCGTCATACCACAGGTCGTGGGTTCGATTCCCGCATTAGAGCTGCGTAACTGGCCTGGTTTCAATGAAACTGGCCACCTCACCGAAGAATATATATTACTAACGTAACCTCACCGAAATCGGTGTGGGGAGTTATTTATTATGATGGTATAGGCGGAATCATGATGGATTAGAAAATGTAAAGAAGTGGTTTAAGGCTGGGACTAGATTGTCCGGAATCCATAAGACCAGGGAAAATTCAGAGGTACTGAAAATAGTACTCTAATGTAGTAGAACTGAAAATCAAACACACAAATGTCAAGAGTAAAATATCAATGGCTGTGTTCCGCGGAAAAAAGCGCTTGTTAGCGCTTGCTAGCGCTAAAGAAAAAAAAGATTATCGGCCAGGACACGTTTGCTAATTTCAATACTGCTAACATAATCCGCTATTTTGCTTATTTGATGCCAGCGATCGCCATTTTGCTTACGTTTATTTGTTAGCGCTATTTTCCGCGGAACACAGCCAATGCATGTCATATATTATGACAGCTCGACACTCGACTCTTCGAATTTTAGCTCTATTGTATTAGCGCAGAGTTCTATTTTCAGTGCTCTGAATTATTCCGGGCCCGCCGGCTTCCGGATCATACAGTCCAGACTTACCATACAGAAGCTTACCTGATTAATGCAAAAGAGATATGTATGACGATTCCCAAAATGTATATTTGTGCGTGTGGAAACAGTTTGGCGTTGAGCTCCATTATTCCCCAGGTTCCTCTCCAAACGCTCACCACTTGGGGGGCTACCACGAAACACGAAAACATAGCGTCTCCTGAAAGTTTAAAGTTATAGAGTAAGTTCACAATTATATGTAGTAAGTGACCTAAGAATGAATGCACTACATTCATAGATGTATTATATTAAAAAGAGGGTAATAATTATTAATCAAAGGCTACATCATCATTATTATATTAATACATGAAGCAAGAATTTGAAGTACGGTGTTAAGAGAATTATGCTTATAGATCAGTGTGAAATTTGGTACATTTAAAGTTTAGGTGGATGAAGGCCTGCCAAAAGCTAATACTTATTTTAATAATATCGCTTAGGATTTATAAAAAAAGCAACAACACACACTACCTCACTAATTATACTAGCATGTTTTTTAAATTACAGTAGGTTTGGCACAATGAGGAAGATGTAAATCAAAATTTATTCCCCTTTTTCAGCCCTAACAAAAAATTTAAGCAATAATAAGACTAACTGTGAAAAAATTGTGTTGATATCACAAAAATTGAGTTTTTTATAAGCAAATCAATATGGGAACGCGCGAAAACTGATTGCGCCCGTCGAGTAATGGCTGTGACGTCACATCGCCGTGCGTAGCTAGCTAACTATGCAATGTGCATACAGTATGTTTTTGACACGCGCTCTGTAAACTTACCTTCGTTCATTTCGATTCACTTTTATATATTATTATAATAAATATGACTTAATAGGGAAAATTGTTAAATTTAAACAAAAAATTAATACCAACTTTCAAAGTAAAAACGCACAAAAGAGTATGAAATAAATTTTATTTTCTAAAAATAATTCTCCTTTTAAATTCGGCTAAAATTTTAACTATATTCCTACTCAATCTTCTTAATTTTGAAGTCTGTGCCAGCCCAAACAATATCCTGATAAAACAATATTTTATAGAACTCACATTTAAGTTGGCAACCAACTTCAAAATTATGAAAATCGAGTAGAGAAATCAAAAATTTCAAACTCAAAATGGGCTATGAAGTACATTATTTTGATAGAACAAATCTTTATCAAGTAAAAGTTACGCCATCTTGGTTTTCACAATACTTCAAATGTTAGCCATCTTGTTTTCACCGTACTTCAAATGTCAAAATGGCCCCAAAAATCTCAAAAATGGGACCATTTAACTGGAGATAGTATACGTCTATGAGAGAAATAATTAAAATTTTTGCCGAATTTAAAAAGGGAATTATTTAGAAAATAAGATTTTTTTCATACTTTTTTGTGCGTTTTTACTTTGGAAGTCTGTTTTCATTTTTTGTTTCAAAATTATAATGTTTTCCATTTTTAGGGCTCCGCTTAGGGCACACAAAGAACGCTAATAGTTTCGCTCGCTCCGTCCGTCCGTCCGTCTGTTATACTTCCGTAATTATGAATATTGATGGATGAAATTTGGTACAGTTATAGATTGTGTGTAGATCTTAGGTTTGGCATAATAAAATAATAATAATTTTATATTTTAGGGGTAGCTCTGAAGGGGGGATGAAATATTTTTCCATTCTACCGCATTTGTGGGGTATCGTTGAATAGGTCTTTTAGAATTTAGGTAAGGTTTCTTTTAACATTACTTTTTTACAAAGTCGACTATTTTCGAGTAATCAGCCTCCAGTGGTTTGTAAGTTGGTTCCCCCTCCCTTAGAATTTCTAAATTATAAGAGATAGAAACTTGTAAGCTTCTATGCTAATAGATCATGCTAAAAACTCTTTAGGAAAATTATTTTAAGCGAAATCGGATAGTAACTTTTGAAGTAACTTGAAAAACCTATGCGATTTCCAAACGTGTGTCTTTAAAGACTGAGTTCTGTTCAATGCTTTTGGATCTAGGGTATACCCTTGGCACAAAATTTTACTTTTTGGTATGATCTGCTTAATTTACTTCACATTGGCCAAATTCTTAAAGATGTACCTATACATTTTGAGGAGTTCCCTCGATTCCTCATGGATTCCATCATCAGGTTTCCACTTTAGTGACTAAAGTCTAAAAGGGCCAATTTCAAATTAGGGGCCATCCATAAATAACGTCACACGTTAGGGGGGAGGGAGGGGGTCGACGAAGTGTGACATTGTGTGACAAGGGGGTAGGAGGGGTCCTAATTTTCGTGACGTCACATTTCAAAATCTATTTTAATCTAAGTGTTAATATAGTAATCATAAGTAATAGCTATATGATATTATGATAGCTATTGCCCCAGTGTCGAGACCCCCCAGCCCCAGTGATGTTTAAGAGATCATAATGTTGTTTTTTTATTACATAAGTTATTTTTTTTTCGCCGAGAAAATGCGTTTCAGCATCCCACTAGGGGATAGCGGTCCTACCCGTGAGTATGTGAGACTCTGCTGCACCCGAAAAGATGGTGAATGGGCGCAGCCCCTACTCAATAAAAACTCGGCGGTACTCCACTCCATACCACCCTTGGCGGGCCACGGGATCGCGTGAGCCTGGGCATAAGAGTCTGGCAAGAAAGACGATCCATGCGTCAGATGGGCATATAAAAGTTGGACCTGTGCCTAATCTCTCGACAGTCGTGTCGGTCATCCGTCCCACCAATTCAAATTAAACAAATTTCGGAACTGCTATTTTAATTGAATAATTATTTCTAGATGTAAAATTGTAAAATGTGACGTCACGCTAGGGAGGGAGGGGGTCTCACAAATGTGACAAGGACGGGGGAGGGGGTCAAAAATAATGAAATTCGTCTGACGTAATTTATGGATGGCCCCTAAATCTCGAGAGCGGCTAGACCGATTTGGCTGATTTTGATCTTAAAATAATTGTATCAGTTCAGGGAAAGTTCAAAAGGTGAGAAATTAATATATATATATATATATATATATATATATATATATATATATATATATATATATATATACATACATATATAGCCCTAACGTATATCCGCCTCCTTTTTTTGGATGTCGGTTAAAAAATACTAAAATATTATAGTCAATCTATGACATTTTGTTCATAAAGTTTTTTGTCGAGATCTCAAACAAGTGACTACACCACAAACATAGTTATAAGCGAGGGAAAAAGTAGGTAGGGAGTTTTTTGTATTGTCTTATTTCATCTTTTAAGTTTCATTCAATAGATTAAATATATTTTTTAAGTAGGTACCTAACATAATATCTGCGTGACTCGTGTTTTATTTCTCTATGTAAAACCCATTGTTTAAAATACATTGTCACTAAAATACTGAATTCATTCTGAGCATATTCTATAAACTAAACATTTAGTAATGTAAAAAAAATGTAGGTAGATGTTTCGTATTTATTTAGGTACCTACTCAGTACTCACATTAAAATATTCTTCGCAATACTAATTTTCTCTGATTTTGTCGTTGGGCACATGAAAAAAGTATTTTTCTGGAGTGCTAACCGTTGTATTATACATAAAGGTGTTATACAATTATATCTATATGTTATTTTATCACCATAATTCCAAAAATTTCAATAAAACTTCAAAATTACTGCACGAGTTCCTTACCGCGGCGGTCAGAGCCGGCGAAATGACGTCACGCGTTGAGCGGTCAAGCTCGCGCTGATTTTAAAAACATCCAACTTTAAAAATTAATTAAAAAATCAGTTTTTGAGATATCGAAAAAATTCTTTCACTAATACTTTTTAGATTTTATTTTTGATTTTTATACATTATAAAATAATTACACTCATCTAGATCATTGTCAACGAGTGTTGAGGCTGTGTTCCGCGGAAAATAACAGATTATTATCAACCGGACACGTTTGCTAACTTCAATACTGCTAACATTATCCGCCATTTTGGTTATTTAATGCCAGTAGTCGCCATTTTGCTTACGTTTTTTTGTTAGCGCTATTTTCCGCGGAACACAGCTATCTTTCAAAATATATTCCATAAACAACATTCACATATTTTTATTGCGTATGTAAGAGGAAAAAGACACCTAAAAAGTTGAAGTTTTAAAATTAAAATATGAATAATTATGGTCGAAAATCGACTACAGGGCGACCTCTAGTTGATTTGAAAACAACAAATAGAAAACTTAGTAATTGCGCATTGATACAACAAGAGGCCTGGGCACACTCTGTTCAGATGGAAGATAATAACATTGTTTGTGAAGGTATTTTTTTTAAATAATATTATATATGAAAGATATCTCATATTGTTTATTTGCGTAGATAAATAAATTTTTTCATTGTTATATTTCATTGTAAATTGTTACTGTACCTACAGGGAATCTAATTCATAAGAAGGTAGAGTATTCTCATATTAATTTGCATTGTCAATGACATGTCATTTTAGAAAATTCGAAATTATCGATATGTCAGTTGTCATAATAATACCTACAATACGAACAAATTTTACGACAACGGTTATTGCTTATAAATTAGATTCCGTGATAGTGCAATAACTTAACATTCAATATAATATTATTATTTATTTTTAACAGAACGTTCTTCAGCATAATTATTAATTTGTACCTGTACCATAACTGACTTCGTTGCACTGAAACTGTATTTCTTCCTCATCAGGTATGCACTCAGAATTAGCTTTTTCAGTCTTAATGCCATCAACTTCTAATAGTAGCATATCTTTGGCTCGTGATGACATCTGAAAATATGTTTTCAGCAAATATTCAGACTTCAAGTTCATAACAATGCAACCATAATTACATATAAAAACATCGCAACCCAAATTACTGCCAATCAGACTGACACAATAGTATCGAAATTATTATTAGTTATCACTGGAAATTATTGATATATTTTTGAATATATTGTTGCAAGACGAAAGAAAAAACATATATAACTTAAAAATGCAGTTTCCCAGATCAATTTGCTAAGATGCTAGATAAATTTTTCTCTCCCAAAACTCCCTGCATACTAAATTTCATGGTTATACTTGAAGCCATTTTCGAGATACTGATTATTAAAGTTTATGATGATAATAGTTTAATAAAATGATTCAAACAGTATCTATTATTATCAACGTCAGCAAATTCATGAATTAACTTTCAAGTAAAGTCGCATTAAGCCTTTTTTTAGTAGAATAAAATTTTAAATATTTGTACCTATTATTCAAATAAACTTACCAAGTTCTCCAAAAATAAACAAATAATTTCTATTCAAAGCTAAAATGTTCCTTCTGTCTTAATTTTCAGTTAAATAAATAAAAAAAATCTAGGCTCACTTAACTACGTATATTAAGTAAAATATGAAAAAAATATATTAATTTGTTACACCATAACTTTAGAATATGGGATATTAAAATGTTCGATTAATAAGAGTTGTGATTAAGATTAAGATTAATAAGTGTTGAATAATTCGTCGTCCTTTAATATAAAGCTCGTCTTTTATTTTTTCCGGATAGGCATTTCTTTTTCATTCTCGAAAAAAATGTTTTTAAATGGACACAAAAACTTAAGTAGGAATAATTTAATAAAAGTATTTGTCTGACAAATTTTCCAACACCAAAAAGTCGCACTATACCCACCTCGTAATAAATAATTCTCACAGTGATCAACTGAAAGCACGCCTTTCAAAATCTATACCTAACAAGTGACTAGCAAATCAGCATTTGATTTACGCGAGTATTCGAGTATCCTTCGTAGAGTCCATCACTGATTTGAATAATGACGTCATCAGATCAGGGACAAAAACACAATTTAAGATAACCTTTTGTGTTTTTGTCCCTTAAGTGACAGTTGTGATAAATTCATCCATACTAATATTATAAATGGAAAAGTGTGTGTGTCTGTCTGTTTGTCCGTCTTTCACGCCAAAACGACTGAACTAATTTAAATTAAATTTGGTACACAGATAGTCTAGAGCCTGAGAAAGGACATAGGGTACTTTTATCGCGGGGAAATGAAAGGTTTCCGTGGGATACTTTATTTACAGTTTCACGTAAAAACTACTAAACCAATTATCATGAAATTTGGTACAGATATAAAGTAGACCATGGGGAAGGATATAGGCTACTTTTTATCGCGGGACATATTAAGTTCCCGTGGGTAACTGTACTTACGCGGGCGGAGCCGTGGGCATCAGCTAGTCTACTATACTATAATATCTATTCTTATAATAAAAGAGGAAAGATTTGTTTGTTTGGACGGTTACTGGTTTGATTTTTATAAAATTTGTCATAGATATAGTGTAGACCACGGCCCTCCCCCATGGTCTACTCTATATAGGGTGAACGTACCAATTATCAGCACTTTAAGAGATAGTTCAAATTTAACCCCGATTATTACAGAGGAAAATACGTTTTTACCCACAATGATGAGTTTTCTGGTTCCATTATTTAATAAATGACTGATTTTTATTTTATAATATAGTTTACCTTCATCCACATTTTATAAAAATAATCATAACTAAAAAGTTACCCTGTCGCCAATTACAATAGTCGACAGCATTTTTGCGCACGGGTTATACATACATTATTTTTATTGCTTTTATACCTAGAAATAATAATAAGAACAAAAATAGTTCTGTATTTGCTTTTAAGTGTAAAAAATGAAAAAATTCAAATCAATGAAAATACATGAAAAATTTACATAGAGGTGATTTATTAAAAGATACTGAGTATCAATTTTATGATATAATCTTACAAAATAAGTTTGAAAATAGTGTTAAAATGTTTAAAAATTAACAGTTTTGCTTTTTGTGTCATGTTCAGTAGAAGTTATCTTATTAACCACCAAATATAGTCCCTCAATCCTCAACATGCTTTCAGTATGTATACTGCCCTTGGGAACGTCTCTCAAATTCCAACTATATCTCGATGGAATCCTTCCCCTTGTTCTTCCGAATAAGCTCCCATATTATCTTTAAACTTATCAAAATGAGAATGGAACATTTGCCTCTTTAGAGACATCCTATTCGCTGGGTGCGAAGTACTAGGTGGGGGTATCGTAATCGATCGCAGCGCTCATGGTGGCAAAAAGTAGTAATAATGTAGGCTCTGTCATGTCAATACCGAAGAAATCTTTAATTTTCTAAAATTCTAAAAGCGTTTTTAAGGTATCAAAGTAACAGATGTTTGTCTGATAATGCGGGCTTGTAGTATAGAACTCTGTCCTTGTTTTGTTCTTAATTCCGCTATATCTCGAACATGTCCAGCAGATACCAACAATTTCCCTTTACAAACGGTTTGTGGTTGAAATTTTATATTGAGTGATACTCACAAACCCGGTCTTTAAAATAATACTCATTTGGATCTGAAAATAATATTTAATTTATTACTAGCGATACAGAAAATTATATTATGTTTAATATCATTTAATAAAACCATTAAAGTAGCTTTATCTTATTGTTTTACAGTAAAACTACAATTAAAATAGAAGTAAGCAAATCCAGATACCTATAACCAAAATAAAACACACTTTTGAATAGATTTTACATACCACATTTAATTTGAATGCCCAAAAATGATTACACAACACTGTCCACCCAAATCACAGTAATTTTGAAGTTTACATTAATAACACAATAGTATTTTTAGGGTTCCGTAATACTTAAGGAACCCTTATAGATTCACTCTGTCCGTCTGTCTGTCTGTCTGTCCGCGCCTCTTATAGCTCCTGTAATTATGAATATAATTTGATGAAATTTGGTGCAGTTATAGATTGTGTACCTATAGATCACGGTTTCGGGATCATAAAAAAAGAATAATTTTGTATTTTAGGGGTGGCTTTCCATACATGTGAAGTGGGGATAAAAAATATTTTTTCACTGTACCCCATCGTGTGGGGTATCGTAGAATAGGTCTTTTAAAATAAAGGCAAGGTTTCATACGCTACTTTTTTATAAAGTTGACCATTTTCGAGTGATCGGCCTCCAAAGTAGTTTGTAAGTTGGTCCCCCCCTAGCATTTTTAAACTATAGGAGATAGAAACTTGCAAATTTCCATGCTGATAGATTATGCTAAAAACTCTTTAGGAAAATTATTGTTTTAATATTTTATCACAATGCCGCCAAAAAAATTTAAAAACGCCAGAACGGTCAGAGCCAACAAAGTTGCGAACGCTAGGTGGCGCTGAAGTCGTGCACGGAGCGAATAGCCAACGAAGAAAAAAATCTTAATCATCTCGTTAGTTTATTCATAGATTTGCTTCATAAGCCCATTTTGGTCTTGATTTGTAACAGGTTCTATGGAACTAAGCTTGTTATGCCTCGCAAATCTTTAAATCAGTAGTTAAATAACACTTTTTCTCTCTCACTTTAATAAATCCACCACAAATATAGCAAAACGAATCACCATCTCCTTTTCAACTTCTTGAAGCTATTTTGTACAAGATAATACAGCGAAAAAAAATATTAAACACGATATTCCTTTATAATATGCGAGATCATACCGTCGTACACAAGGAGGGATGTAAGAAAGACAACCCTCATACCATAACTCTCTTTCGCCAGCAATAGAGCGCAAAGACCGACTTTAACTGGAAGCAAAAATCATAAATGGTCAAATCGCTATAACTTCTTATAAAGCAAATATTTTCGATTTGTAATCGCACTTTTTTATAAATATTTGCTTATATATTCAGAATAAATCAAGTAAAACCCATGCGCAAACAAAAAAAAAAATTTTCTTGACCGGTGTTATTAGCCCCCTCGTCGCCAATTATCAGCACTGGGGTACCAAATTATCAGCCCTTTGATAGTGGTGATGAAATTCGGTAGTAAATTGATAATTCTACTAATATATTAAATGTGAGTGTTTGTGAGGATGGATGGATACATGTATGGATGGATGGATATTTGTTACTCTTTTTTGTATGGTAGTAGTTTAAGCTCTGGATTAAAACCAAGGATAAAAAGCACAGTTTGTTCCCATGGGATACAGTATTTACGCGAGGGGAGCCGTGGGCAACATTATGAAATAAAATAATGATGAGAGAATAATCTATTTTTATACATACCTTGCCTGATAATCAGTTTCATAAAAATTTGTATTTAAAAAATATCACATTAATTCTTATTAATTAGTCAATTCTTTCTCATTAACCTTAGTATATTATAGTTATTCCAAGTTTAAGTGTAATATTTTTAATTAAATTTTTATTCCACTAATAATCTTAAGTCTTAATGAAGCATCAAAATAAATTAGTAAATGACTGTTGTAAAATTACTATTGAGTTATAGTTTAGTGAGACTTGACCCCCCCCCTTTTGTTTTTTCCCCTTATTTTATACATAATATGGATCCTATTTAAAATAATTCAAAGCGGCCAAGTGCGAGTCGGACTCGCCCATGAAGGATTCCGTAGCAGCAAGTAACATAACATAAAAGTTCTTGTAGAGAGTTGATTGAATGAAAGGTAAATTGCAGTTTACGATTATGACGTATTTAAAAAACTTCTTACTAGATCTCGTTCAAACCAATTTTCGGTGGAAGTTTGCATACTAATGTACATCATATATTTTTTTAGTATTATCATTCTCATATTTTAGAAGTTACAGGGACACACATTTTACCATTTTGGAAGTGTCTCTCACGCAAACTATTCAGTTAAGGAAAAAAAATGATATAAGAAACCTAAATTTTTGAAGACCTATCCATAAATATCCCACACGTGAAAAAAATTTTGAGTTTCAATTCTAAGTATGGGGATCCACAAAAAATTATTGTTCTTTTTCTATCTTTGTGTGAAAATCTTAATGCGGTTTATAGAATACATCTACTTACCAAATTTCAACAATACTATGGTTCTTATAGTTTCGGAAAAAAGTGGCTGTGACATACGGACGGACATACAGACAAACAGACAGACATGAATCCATAACGGTTCCGTTTTTTGCCATTTGGCGTCGGAACCCTAAAAGTGGTACTGAAAGACGTGTAGTTTATCTAGGTTAAAGAATTTGCAACAACTAACCGAATATCAGTCAAAATAAGCATTAATTTACCTGCTAACCCTCAAGACACGTATTTTACTTACTTTTTTTTTTTTTTACTTAACGCTGCGCTAGTCAGTTTTTTCTCCATGCAAACGCTGTGGGTGATTTACTCTACCCAAATGTTTGTGTAATATCGATTTTTATTACACTTATCTAGGTCGGTATGTGCTTATATTTCAAAAATTTTAAAAGCCTCCAAACATCGGATTTTAGCGTAACTTTGTCCGTAAATAAAAAAACAAACGAATAATGAAAATGAAAAAGCAAGCACATACCGACACAGTTTTATTATTCCGAAATTTTTACTTCAGACATAAATATTATAGAGGTAGTTTGCTTATAAAACACCAACAGCTCAGTGTTGATTTGCGTAATCTGAGGACACCTTTTCTAAAATACTTTACAAAGCAGTATAAATGTGTGCACTATAGCTTCTCATATAAGTATAGATAACTATTTTATGGCTATATCTTTTTTCGCCGATATTATGTGAAACAACAAGCATTTTCCCCACGCGCCGCACTGAGTTCGAACCATTGACTAGCGCACTCTTAAGTCCCCATATAAAGGAAACTTAAACTTAAACTGTATAAAAAATACTATGCAACATAAAAGAGTATAAACGTTGATATAACATTCATTTGTTCCATAGTAGACCACTAGTGCTGATAAATTGGAATTTACAAAATATTGGACCCAGATGTCAGCACCATGTGTTTTATCATTAATTTTGCTATAACTTTAACTCTCTTTTACTAGATAAGCCTCATAAAACATCTCAGTTATGAGACAGACCAAAAGTTTGAGTAAAAAATATGGAAAAGGTAAAAAATAGCATAATATGAAAATACGTGAGCTTACAGTCGATCACAAGGAATCTGCCAAAAAAATTCAAACTGTAGGACACCAACACTCATTTACTTATATATCGCTGTTTTTAAGTCGAAAAGTGTAGTGTCGCCGGCAGTAGATTCTAGAAATATTATATTTTTGTTTTTATTAACTGGAAACAAATATTATAAGTGAGAAGCTTATAATTCTACTATTTGTTCGGGATACTGATAATTTGGTACAGTGCTAGTAATTGGGTGTGTCACCCTATATGACAAATTTTTAATTAAATATAATAATTGTACATTTTATTTACCTATAACTAATTTTTTTTTGTATTGCGTGATCCTACGGGTGCAACCAAACTTTGACTTGACCAAAAAGTAATTAATATCACAAGTGACTTGACTTGGTTTATTGCAAGGTATTGTTAAAATCTTTATAGCTGCCTTAATTTAATAAATGACTATAAGATCCAGGAGATGTTTTTGGAATTAATAATGAAGTTTTTAACGCTATGATGAAGTAGAGCAAGGTAGAGTTTGTTTGCTTTGTTCATTTTTGATATTAATGGAAGTTTGCACAGGACTCGAGTGTGCAAGATAAACTGCACCTAGTATAATTTTGTTATTAGTACCATCCTTACCCAAACAGTCACGTTTGTATTCTTGGAAATGTGTCTTTATTGTTACATGACAGTATGAAAATATTTCTGATTTTCAGAAAATGATGATAAAAACATAATATTACTTCTTTACCATAATATTTTCATGGCCAAGATTACCACCTTCTTTTGCATTTGCAAACAACTAGTGCTTACAAATTTTCATGCCATGAAGTTATATATCGACTAGCACTTTTTAACGCATGGTAAATTTTCAACTATACTTATATATTATATATATGTGGTCTAGTGTTTAGAGCATTGGCTCTCGACGGTCGTGGGTTCGATTCCCGCATTGGAACAACAGAAAATATTGTTTCCAAGTTTGGTTAGGTCAATGCAGGCTGATCACCTGATTGTCTGACAAGAAAGATGATCCATGCTTCGGATGGGCATGTAAAAAGTCAGACCTGCGCTCATCTCTCGTCAGTCGTGTCGGTTATCCGTCCCACTGCATTACGAGAGTAAAGGAAGAGTGAGAGTGCTCTTGTGTACTGCGCACACACTTGGGCACTATAAAAATTACTCCTGCGTTACTGACCTGGTTTCAATGAAACCGGTCACCGTCATTTGCCGTCACCGAGATCGGTGGGGAGTTATTATTATATTGGTATACTTATACTTATTTTTGTCTGTCTGTGTGTTAGTTTCAGCTAATCTCTGAAATGGCTGGACCGATTTTGTCCGTACTTTTACTGGCAGATAGCTGATGTTATGGGTAAGGCTATTTTTACATTAGTGTTCCATTGAAAACGAAGTCGCAAACACCAGCTAGTTAAGAATAAGGAATTAAAATGTAAACGCTACAGAAACAAGTTCCCGTAGTAGTGTACGGGCCCTTCCTGTGCCGTTTCCTTTGTAGTAACAACTTAAAACGATAGCGAAATTCGAAGACAGTAAAATAAATGGCATTGACATATTCTCTGTGTTCCGCGGAAATAGCCATAACAAAAAAAAAACGTAAGCAAAATGGCGACCGCTAGTGTTAAATAAGCAAAATGGCAGATTATGTTAGCAGTATTGAAATTAGCAAACGTTTCCTGGCCGATAATCTGTTTTTTTTTCTTTAGCGCTAACAAGCGCATTCTTCTACGGAACACAGTCATTGTATGACCAAATCACGGGACTACTTCCATACATTTTTTTCGTTTCTAAACTCGTCATCATTTCAACATTGTACTTTGTCTAAGGACTCTTGTAAGGTTAAAATAAAAGACAACCTCAAATGCTGCATAATATATTTGTACGCTAAATGTCATCAACAAATTGAACATTCAACATTACAATTCCATTTTCCTCTAATAACATCATTATTTCTCTATTCGTAAAGTATAACAGATATGTTATCATATTATTAAGAGCAGTTAAGACAGTTCGATATTTGGATTGCTAAGAGAGAAATGTAGAGATTTAAATAAATGCATAGAAAACCTTTTTATAAAATATTATATTGTAATGTAAACCTATATTTTAATTTTACCTATAGCAGTACCAGCAAATATATTTTAGTACGGTATTACAATAGGTTTTATTTTAAATATTAAATAGTATGAAGCGTTATGGTAGAATGAGAGATGCTAGCCAACACCACTTTAAATAAATATAGAACATATTGTGCAGTCCCGCTACACACATAACGTTTCATCCAATGCAAGTGTCACATTTGTCTCTAGAATCTAGATAAGAGGTCTACATCTTTAAACGTCTGAGGGCTGAATTCACCAATAAAATTGAACGCGATCAGTACAGACCTATACGAAAACTCGTTTGACGCGTTTAAACGAGTACAAATCCATCTTGCATTTCACCAACATTACTAAGCTCAGCTGAGTTTAACTTCTAAACTCTTACGTCAGTTTAACTTAATTGAACGCGTTTAAGATCTGTCAGGTACAAAATTTCATGAGATGACAAATGTGAATAAATTTGAGCTATTTTGGGTACTTGCGTTAGAAGCAATTTAGGTATTTGACTCTTTCATAACTATTGGCCAAAAAGACAATTAAAGTTATTAAAACCAAATTTGACACTGGATATTTTGCGACTTGGACATAACCCGCTTTAGATAATGCTGTAAGTAACCCGCCGACGCCCAGTTTTATCACACGATCGATAAAACTAGGCATCGGCGGGTTAC
This sequence comes from Glaucopsyche alexis, assembly GCA_905404095.1. Classification (NCBI taxonomy): domain Eukaryota; kingdom Metazoa; phylum Arthropoda; class Insecta; order Lepidoptera; family Lycaenidae; genus Glaucopsyche; species Glaucopsyche alexis. Next base: position 17,534,016 of record FR990047.1, on the reverse strand, counting down.
TTATGGCAAATCATTACATACTATCGTTCATCGTTGACATGCAGTGGTCAGGAAATTTGCACATTCTTATCGCTTCGATAAAACGTTATGCGTGTACGGAACCTAGGGTAGAGTTCTAAAATTATTTGTTGCGTTTATTTTCGACTATAAGTACGTAAGTATTAATTAATTTTGTGTAAACGACATTTTAAAGTACTTATCAATGGTTAAGTACTTATTTTAGATAGGTACGCATATAACAATTTATGAGTTTCATAAATGCATCGACTGTAATATTATGCAATAAAACAAATACTTCGATAACTATAAATACACAATTTTAACACAATTACTTTCTATTCAAGCAACAACATTTACCTACATAATCGATATATACAATCTTATATCATAAAAGCCAATATGCTTGTGTAAAGAGACATCGTCGAGATATTTTGAAAATATTCATTTTAGATTATAACGCAACGCACCAACACAATAGTTAAACTTTTAATAAGTTAATCATAATTATTTGATATATTTTGAATATATTTTTATATTTAACCTACCATTTTTAAGCATTGTCTAAAGTCTATGTTTTAAATGCATAACGTGACCTAGCAATACATAAAATAATATACATCTAATGACAACAATGCTACTTTATTTTTACGAGTTCATTAATAAAATAAGTCTCATAGAAGTAAGAAAAAAATTAAGAATAATAATTTAACAATATTTATTGTGTTGTTGTAAGTAGACCGTACTGTATTTTGACGTTATGTTACATTCTATTTCTAGCGCGTAAAGCATGACATTGTTTTACAATTTATTATGAAAGGTTCTTAATTTTGTTCCTGGATACCATCTAGAAACTGGATGTTTGAAATTAGGTACTCTTAAAGTTTTGAACGGTAACTTAAAATAAAAGATGCAATTTACCTTGCAGCTTTATTTTTAGAGAACGAAGAAGTAAAATCTATTTATTATACTTGTGAAATAACCATTATTTCATACGTGTACTATATATTATGTAATATAATAAATAATTCTACATAAATAATATTGTACACTAACGATAGAGAAAGGCACACATTAAACGTATCAAAGCTTCATATAAAATTATTTTTTCCCTTGTTAGGTAATAATAAAATTAAAATCAAAAAGATACAAACATATAAATTAACTAATTTAAACCATTACACCAAAGGAATGCCCATTTTTTTATATGATAATATACATTTTTTTAATATTTTTAAAGTAATACCGGTTGTAATTTATTAGGAGGGACGCAGAAGAACGCCCTTGAACTACCTACCTATATTAATACTGTTTGTTGTTCTTATCAAAGATCTTTGAAGTTATTAATAATGCCTGTGACAGATGATATATTTTCCCGGAAAACGGACACAGTTATTTAGGTACAGTTATTAATCTTAGGACCAAAGTACTTTAATACAAAACTTATCAAATCGTTTGTTTTTTTAATTTATCAAGATTATAAGTCTGCTACCGTGGCTATTGTACAATTTTTGAAATCCAATAAACGAGTAAACCTTGAATTTATACGGAACAAGTTGGATGCGCAAAAAATCCTATCATTACATTGTTAATCTTTTCATGTAGAACTACATTATTTAGACGAACATAAAAACATTGGTCACAATGGATTCGCGAGAATTTTCCAAATGTAACACTTTTTGTTCATTCTCTTGGTGTCTAATAGATATAATATTTAGTACCAGAGCTTTGCTCGGTATAAGGAAAAAATATACAGATGGCGGTAATATATTATATTGATTAAAAATCACAAAAACATTAGTCTGACCGGGACTTGAACCCTCTCGAACTCGAAAACGACACCAATTGCCAACAACGCAAAAAGTCCAAGCAATATATACGTCGTTGAACCATGCGATTTTACAATTAGAGAGCGAAATTACTTATTTATTATTACGCAACGACAAAAAAAAAACTCCAAATTCCGCAGTTTTTTATTTGAGTATTTATTTATTTATTCATGGAAATTGTTTAAGCCGTTTCCGAAATTCTGATTAAATATGTACAAAATTCTTTCTCGTTTAAAGTATAAGATATATCTGTAGAGTTTTTCAAAATGAGAATTATTCTGATATGAAAAAAAATTTGGTTCATGTAGCGATAAAGTTATGCCAGACAACGAGCTTTTAGTATGATTATGAAAAAAATAATAATAATTATGATGTTGCAAAGTTAATAGTTTTTATTTTATATGAGCTTTCAAAGTTAATGGTAACAGCTGTAAGTATATCTAAGTGCAGTTCATACAATCTCTTCATACGTTATAATCAGTTTATCACAAAATGTATTTATCCCCAACTATGACTAGGTATTTAGATAAGCAATCGTTCGATATGTTTGTACGGATATTATATTGTCATTTCAGTCATAGGGTTCTGAAGGTTACCAAAATTAGACCAAAATTACCAAAGTTACAGAAATTAGAATTTTATCGCAAATAAAAAGATATTATGCAGGTCATTTGTGTATTAAAAACATGTTATTGGTTTGACTTCAGAAACGTTGTTAATTAATAATACTTTTTAGCTTTTAATTATAAAAATGAGATATAATACAAAATTAATAGAATAACAATATAATTAGTATTTATCTTAGTCACAATTTGTGAACGCGCAGTAATAGATAAGAAGATGTAAAGTAGTAGGTACCTACTTACGATAGAACTTACTGAGGAAGGTCCTTAGCATCTCTTTGAGTATTAAAAATATTTAGACAGGAATTACAGATAAAAGTGTCAATGTACTTACATAAATACTTTGAGTATCCTAGTTGGATACTCAAAGCATAAATACCATGCAGTCAGAACCTTTAGGGCTAATTTCAAACGCCTGTTAGTGTTAATCGGTTGTCTAAATATCATGCCTTCTCTTTCTACAATACGAAGTACAAGGGAGATAACATGATGAACTTTAACAGGCGTAGGTGAAATTGGCACTAAGTACGCCACACACGCGCCGCGGCGCCGCTGCAATACGTAATTTTTGCCGCAACTCCTACGGCTGCGAAATCCATACAAAGTTGCGGCGCGTGTGTAAACACAGGATTCAAATTACTTGTATCGTGTCATTTCACAGTTCTTCGATACATATAAATTAGTTAAAAATGTATTTTATATTTATCTTACTATCTATAACTAAGCCCTTTTGAGCATCAACATTTAGTACATCATTATCTTCAAAAAAGTTCCATAGGTCTAATCTAATCGCAATCACACTAGTACCTACTTAAACATTTAGACTGGAACAGCCTAAACAACAATCGGTTTTTATAAAACGCTTTTAGACCTGACATACGATTCGAAATTTTATTTATTATCGTTTTATCATAATTTATTATTTTAAACAAAACAAACTACTAAGTACAAAATATCAAACTGATGAATGGAATTTTCCCATTCCTAAACATTTTATTAGTAATAGGTACAATACAGAAACTAATATACGAATTAATCTTCTCGCCCTCTACTGAGACTGAACCGTCTATGAAATTTAAATGACCTCTTTCGTTCAGATTTACTCTCAACGGGTTTACTTTCTAAATCCAGGTTGTCAGCACTCTTAGCTACCTGCACACTTTTTCGTCGGTTCTTCATTGATTTGACCAGCCTATAAAATTTACCTTTCTTCTTAGCAGGATCGATGTTAAGATCCGCTAATTCCTCTACTTCTACGCTGAATTCTGAGGAAATATCTCCTAGGTCTTCTACGCTATGGTTCTCAGGTTCTTTTTCGTGGTGAAATGATATTTTTGATTTTGATGTGTTCGGTTTGGGTTCCGCGGGGGGCGGCGGTGCATCGGGATCAATACACTGAAACAAACATCAATATTAATTTATTTATTTGCATTTATCATATTAGGGCCAATTCACACCGATACGATAGATACGCACTTTTAGGATAGCTATTAAAAATTTAACTTTAATCATTACAAAAGAAGATAGATGTTTCAGTGTATTAGTTGGAATATCATGTTGTATCGCACTGCACAATGCACAGCGCATATGTGCAGTGTTTGACTGATGTCATATGAAACGTGTATATTTTTTTGTAGTGAGTAAAGTTCAATTTTCAGAAGCTATTTTAAAAATGCAGCACCGCGGCGTAGCGTTGCGTAGCGTCGCGATTTAAACTGACCCTTAGATCGCGAAAAGTATCGCCATGTACGATAGTTTTCACACGTACCGGTGTACATGGCCATACACTTCGCGACCGACTACCCGGCACCGACTACCTGACAACCGGAACGTGTGTATCGGCACTTATACCTACGTGCATCTCATGAGCAGCCAAGTAACTTTGAATAAAATTGAGGAATAATAATAATCTATGGACGCTTCCACACCACATCAATCTTTTCCTGTACTATAAGTATCCGAAGAAGTTCTTCGGATACTTAGTACAGTAGTACAGGTATCAGACAACGCATATAATATATTTAATACTTTTTATACTACGAGTATACACATATTTAAGATTTTTATTATACTATACATAGTATATTTAATACACATCCAAGACTCAGGAACACAGAAAAACTTTTTGTCCCTTCGGCGAGATTCGAACCAGCGACCTCTGGCTTAAGCGCCGACGCGCTAGCCACTGAGCCACTAAGGTCCAAATAAACGTAGCATTCGAAACATTGCCTTCCATCAATTGCGAATCGGAATTAGGGATATTTTCGTGAACGATTTACTTTGAAACAATTCTGATCGAAAAAGTTTGAACGCGAATGTTCGAGACTAGGTACTTAAACACGGATTTCGGTACAATTGAAAGTTATTACTTAAATTCGAGTTTTTAATACACTTTGTCAGACTGGATTGTTCGAAAGAATATTAAGGGAATGGAGCCTTTGATTGTAGATTGTAGAGGTTTAAAAATAACCTTGAGACTTTTCAATATACAGGAATACTTTTTCATCGGTAGAATAAATTTTACCACGTAATTGGTATCGATAATATAGTACATATCACAAATAAAAAAAAAAAAAATTCATTTCAATTAATTTATCCTTTAACCAATCTAATACCGCATGGGCGCACTAACTACAAGGCGTCAACGGGTGCGGTATGAGGTAGGGGCGGCGGGGTGGGGTAAGCGATCGGCCGGGCGGCGCACGAGTTGGCAACAAAGCATCGATAGATGCGTAATGCATCCACACTTTGTATTAGTTTAGCGGATAAGTTGGGGGATTTATAATTTTGTTTTTTTGTTCCAAAGGGGTAGTAACAAAAATCACTTGTATTTTTTATTTTTGACAACTATTACGTTTGTTGATTTATTGTACTGGTGAAAAAATAATCCTGTATTAATTGCTTTAATATTTTAACTCGAAACAAAAGCATAAGAGATTCCAAGGAGTCGTAAAATCTCGATATTATTGGAGCATATTAACTATTGCATCTCAATAAATATTATGTTGTAGCATAATCTGTACTCTGTACTTATATTATAAATGCGAAAGTGTGTCTGCCTGTCTGTCTGTCTGTTACCTCTTCACGCTTTAATTGCTGAACCGATTTTTATGAAATTTGATATCTAGATATACTTTGGGTCTCAGACAAGGACATAAGATATTTCTTATCCCGTAATAGTACTCCCGCGGGATAATGTATTTACGGGTGGAGCTGCGGGCAAAAGCTAGTATACCGTATGGCAAAGATTTTATTATTCGCAAATTCAAAAGAAACTATGTAGGTACTAGTACTTTCAATCTCAGTGTACATATTTATAGAGCTGCTTTGCAAATTCAAAAGAAACTATGTAAGTAGTTAAGGTAGGTTAGTAGGTCCAGTTAGGTAGGTCCAACTTCGAAAAAGAGGTCAACCGTCGAATCCAGCTCGGCTGGGCAGCGTTCGGGAAACTCAGAAACATCTTCTCGTCAAAAATCCCTCAGTGCCTGAAGACAAAAGTTTTCGAGCAGTGTGTGTTACCGGTGATGACATATGGAGCCGAAACGTGGTCATTCACAACGGTACCTACTTATTCAAAAGCTTCGTGTCGCTCAAAGAGCTATGGAGAGGGCTATGCTCGGGACTCCGAGAGAGACTTCTCTACGTGACAGAATTAGAAATGAGGAAATCCGTAGCAGAACTAAAGTTACCGACATAGCCCAGCGCATTAGCAAGTTAAAGTGGCAATGGGCTGGACATATAGCCCGTAGAATCGATGCCCGCTGGGGCTGAAAGGTTCTTGAGTGGAAACCACGAACTGGACGCCGAAGCGTAGGACGGCCTTCCACCAGGTGGACAGATGACCTGAGAAAAGTCGCAGGGAGTCGGTGGATACAGGCCGCGAGCGACCGGTCGCGCTGGAAATTTATGGGGGAGGCCTATGTCCTGCAGTGGACGGCACCAGGCTGGAACGGATGTAAGTATGTACTCGTAGGTACTAGTACTTTCAAACTCAGTGTACATATTTATAGAGCTGCTTATGGTCTGTAGTCTTTTCATACGGAAAGCCTAGTACCTACATGCATTACATTTCTGTTAACACTCACATCTTCCAGCGATATCCGATACGAGGGCACCTGTTCGGGGTGTCTCCAGGGCTTGTAGTACGGCGTGTCGGTGAGCGCCTTCCACCCCGGGTAGCGTTTGGTGGCAGCTTGCAGCTGGTGCACTAGGCGCGGTGCTAGCTGGGCTGTCACTCTGAAAACGAGATTGAAGGAGTTTTATTGTAAAAAGACTTTAACTTTAAAAAGACTTTAACTGTTTTACCCGACTGCGCCAGAAGGAAGAAAGATTTTAATAAAACTAGTGAAATTGTAAAATGTTGATAGACTTCCGACGCGAATATGCTGCCTATAATTTCACACATTATGTTTCGTTAGATTATAAATAGTTATATAGTTTTTAAGCTTTCGACATATTTTTACAATCTCTTTCGTTCTAACGGTTTTTACAATTTAACGGTGACATAATATTATAATAATATATACATATTGCTATGCACGCTCGAGAGCCTACACTGCTGGTTGCATTTGAGCTTGAGGGGAATCATTAGTCGTCAGTCGTGAGAGTAATTTTGTAATTGTCGTGGTTGTTTTTTTTTTTTGTTTTTTTTTTTTATTTTACTAATGGTGTAATTAATGTGTTGTTCCAAATAAAATGAGAAGTGTCAACGAAAGATTTAAGCTCTCCTTTGTAAAGTCTCGATAAAAAGATTGTATTGCCACTTGAGTCATAAATAAGCAATAAATATTTCTAATCTTCTAATTTTTCAAATTTATGTACGAAATAAAGTCAAAGTAACAATTTTTACTATGTACATAACTATAAAATCAATGAAACTTTAATATTATCTTTAATTTTTTTTTTTTTAATTTTAAAAGTAATTTTTATTTTTTACCTGTTGACCAACCACGCCGGTAACGCCCCGCGCGGGTCGGAACGGGACACGTAGCCGAGCCAGCTGCCCGGACCACCCCGAGTGCGGACCACGAACCCAGTGAGTAAGGACAGGGCTCTGGAAAGTACAAAATATACCTGTCAGTAGATTTTCTATGAAATGAGACGGATTGACTGAATTTAATAAGCTTCTGTTGTACAATGGGAAATCTTTTGAAATCCGTAACCAAGGCCTTTCAAGTCAAGATGCATTCGATAATTTCGACGGCGAAGTTCGAAAAGAAATGTATGGGATTGGACTAAAGGCATCGCAAGCGACATGTCACTTAGCGATGTTAAATTCCATAATTTTTTGATTTCGAACTTCGCCGTCGAAACTATCGAGTGCATCTTGCGTAACTGAGACCGCGTACCGATTAGCTTTACTACTTGAATTCACACTTTAGACTTACCCCCTTACTAATAAAAATATTTATACAGTGTATTAGCTATACAATGTTTTGTCCTTGTCTGATACGCCGGAAAAGTGGCTTGACAAACAAGGCTAAAGCATTGTATAGCTTATACATTGTATAAATATTTTGATTAATACCCAAGGGAGCTAATATGTATATTCATAAAAAGCGTGCAAATATTTAAAATGCGATTTAAGCTAATCAACTAAGCCTAATCATCGTATTCTGGAGAACACTATGCGGTTAAATTCAATAGTGAAGAATGAATACATGGCCATGGGTAACTAATAATGATTAGCAAAGGGTCTATCTTGCAATTGCAATACATGTACCTTTATATTATAACATAGATATATCTATAATTCTATATATATCAAAATGTTAGGTTGGTTTGTGTACGCTTCAAAAACTCAAAAAGTTCTGCACTGATCGGGCTAAAATTTTAGCATGATATATTATAATCCGCATCAAGGATTGTTTTTATCTATTTTTTGCATCAGTCACATATCCGCGACCGCGAAAAACTATATTTACGCGGGCGGAGACGCGGGCAACAGCTAGTGTATACTGTATATATAATATAGGTATATTGATATTATAAAAGGCAGCGGGATATTAAACGCTAAGTGCTTACACTTAATAAAGCAAACTTTCATCTAAGATACATTATTGTTTTATCGTTTTCTTTGAACAATACAACAATATTAAAATTGGAACGTAGATATCTATGTTAGGTAGTATTTCAGTAGAACCACTAGACGTTATACGTTATTTAACCTAGTGCTCATAACGATTAATTAACGTTCCACTTTTTCAACATAATCTGGGTATAAACTATATTTCAAAATGTCTCCGGCTTGGCACATGAAACGACTAAAAAATGTACAGCCTAGTGAGACCAATAAATTAACTAGCTTAGCCCAAGACGCGATTGATTACTGCTGATGCTGAATCTAGAGTCTCGAATTTTACTTCCTATATAATCTAGATACCAAACATAATACTCGTATAATTTTTTAATATAAATAAAATATTTTTAATATAAATTATTAAATAAATAAAATTGAAGTGTCTGTTTGTAATTTCAAATTAGCAGCTTTTCACTTAATGCATACGAAAATATATACGGTAGATAACATAAACCTATATTATAAGTCTATGTCATATGTCAAGGGATACTCTTCCCAACTTACCTGTCCGGTAGTTGTGGTATAGTATACGGGTATGCGACCCCGGCTTTCCTAGCTATTACTGTCCTATCCCTCCCTCCTGGGCGGTAATATCCTACATTCCCTATTTCCCACTCTAACTTACCATCTTCCTTTCCACACCACCTATCCTTCCCTTTCCCTATTCCTACCCTCCCCACCAATCCGTGGAAACGCAATGGATAATCAAAAATAATTTAATTATCCAAAATGGCGGCGATGTGGTTTCGCCACCCATCACGTCTCGTTTCTCGCGGAGGCGAAAAGCGGACTATGGAGAGACGCTTGGCTACGTTGAATGTAAGAGGAGAAATGGATGATAAGAATGAAAGTGGACGAAGCGAAAGAAGTATGTAAGGATCGTAGCAAGTGGAAAGAAGTGGTCTCTGCCTACCCCTACGGGAAAGAGGCGGTCCTGCCTATCCCTACAGGAAAAAGGCGTGATTATATGTATGTATGTATGTATAAGTCTATGGTAGGTACTACCAATAACTATACAAAAATAAAGTTATACAAATATATAAAATTCAAGTGTCTGTTCAAATTAACAGCTTTTCACTTAAGGCATACGAAAATATTATATACGGTACTAACAATTAAAATGAATTTAAAAAAATGTTGTCTGTCCGTCTATCTATTTGTTTGTTCCGGCTAATTTCTGGAACGGCTGGACCGATTTTCACGGGGCTTTCACTGGCAGATAACTGATGTTGTAAGGAATAACTTATAACACTTTTATCCTCATCATCATCATTTAACGTCCAACGAAGTGGGCACCTGTCAGCTAGTATCTAATAAATTGTATTCTTATATTTATTCTAGAATTCTATATATTACTTTCTGGTACTTATGTAGTAGGCACCTATAGCGAATTTCTGTTGATAGTTATAGGTAGGTAGTAGGTAGATACCACAAATTACTAAATTTGTACTCGAATTTAAAAAAAGTATTTTATATCATCTTAAGACAAAATATATTAAGGATAGCGTCATATAACCGCAATCATTTTACAAAAATAATATCAATACCGCGCCGTCATGACTCAACTGGAACTGACACGGCAGGGATTGGAAGGTCGTCACGGATTGACGCACACAATATCTAATCTATCGATGGAGTGCTGAACCAATTAATGAGACGTGATATATTTTGTCTGACCACTACATAGTACATAGTGTATTTGGTAAATATCTACACTTACAAAATTTAAGGCCAAGCCAAAAAGAATGAAAACATGAATGTATCTAAGATTGCAGGAATTAAAACAACGAGCTGCAGGAGCTTACATACATACATATGACATATAATCACGCCTTTCTCCCGTAGGAGTAGGCAGAGACCCTTCTTTCCATTTACTACGATCCTAACATACTTGTTTCTATTCGTTCACTTTCATTCTTACCATCCATTCCTCCCCTTTTTTTTGGATAATTAAGTTATTTTTATAATTATCCATTGCGTTCCCACGGATTGGTGGAGAGGGTAGGAATAGGACAGGGAAGGATAGGTTGTGTGGAATCCTTTTGTAAGTTGGAGTGGGAAATAGAAAATGTAGGATATTATCGCCCAGGAGGGCAAGGGATAGGAGACAGATGTGAAACATCTAGACCTATGTATTATAGGCGATGCAAATCAAGGAAAAAGTGTGCACACTTAGATTGCCCTACTTTTGGGTTGTTTGGGGCAGTCGAGGTTTGACATTTGTCATCTTAACATTTTGACATTTGCTTTCCGCAGTACCATATTCAGTCCGCTTTTTTGATAAAATCTTCTGGAACCAAGATGGTGCAACTTGTGTGAGTGTGTGTGTGTGTGGCTAGCCATAGGCTATTAAGTATTAGTTTTGAAATCATTGAAAACATCGATGCTATTTGTACTAAAGTTGCAAATTGGCGTAGCAATGCGTCTGACTGTTAAATATATGCTTAATATTTCCTAACAAAAAATGTCACTAGATAGGTACCTACGCCACATAGGCGAATAGGCTCTATAAACTGCTCCATTCCTTGCTTTATGCTGTGCCTCAGATTTAAATATAATGTCTCCGAAAATCAATTACGCATACTTCGAGCACATGATCCACTGCTTATATAAAGACGTTTAGGCGAAAAAATAACTGTCATAAAATACGGCTTATAACGTCTTTACATAAGCAATAGATCATATGCCCAAAATATCCGTAGTTGATTTTACCGGACCTTATATACAAGATAGATAGAAAATAGTAGGAAAGTCTTACCTAACAAAGCCTTTTCTCGGCGGGTAGTCCCTGTGGAACACGGAGTGGTTGAGGATCATCTTCTCGTCGCCCGTGTCCAGCCACGACCGCTGAAGGACGAAATCCCGGTTCTTGAGGGGCGCCGGGCAGGACACTTATTTAAAAAAAAAAACTAATTTTAGTACAGATACTAAGTAGGCCCTTTACTCTATCTATACTTAATATAATAAAGAGGAAAAGTTTGTTTGTTTGCATCGAATAGGCTCCGAAACTACTGGACCGATTTTTATGTAATTTGGCACAGATGTAGAGTAGACCACGGTAAAGGACATAGGCTACATTTTATTGCGGCAAAATGTACGGTTCCCCGAGATATCTTTTAGCGCGCACAAAGTCGCGGGCACCATCTAGTTAACAATAATCTTGTTGACTGAATTTTTTATATTGCATGAATATTACAACAATTGAATATGAGTACTTAACTTCTCAAAAAAATATTAAAAATTAATATTTTCCAGGGAACAGCGTTTTGTAAATTGTAACACTTTGCAAGTCTCGTGAAAATACTCCATACAAAAGTCTGACGTCACGCGTTCATACAGCTCTTGTATAAAATGCATAATATTATCGTCGTATGCATAGGTCGTAAGAATATGATATTTGCCAATATCTCCGAAATTATTGCGTTTAAGTTTAAAATAACTTTTACGTATGCTTTGTATTTGTAAGTAAAGTAATTATGTACCCTAATTATGTATAAAAATTTCAACTTTTTTGTAACCTTGCATCTAATTTATAAAACAATAAATATTAAATTTTTGTCATAATATATCAAGTAATAATACTTCAATATTTCAGAGTATATAAATTAAACTAAGTTTACAAGTGGACAAAAATTTTGGCGACAGAAAATACACACAATAGGGGATCGGACTACATCTGAAATATTTAGTTTCATTATTATTGGTATTCAGAAATATTGAAGCTCATTACTACTTGGTAAATGTAAAAAAATATATTATTTTATATGTAGTTTACTAATGAAATACATTTAAAAAGTACCAAAAAATTGGTAAACAAAACCTACATCATTAGTTTACTCACATCATATACAAAAACATTCATTATGGTAAGTATGAACTTAAACGCACAAATATGGGAGATATTTACAAATATATTCCGGCGGCCATATACTTCATATATACTACTTCACATACTATAACCTACAAGTGACGTCATTTGTAGGTCGACTTATGTTGTCGACTAGTATGGGGCGTTTTTAGGAGGCTCGCGAAATTTTTTATTCAAATCGCTGTACCTACCTTTGAAAATATTGACTTTTGATAAACGGTTTCTTCTGAGAAGTTACTCATATTTAAGAGTACTATTCATTTATGCAATAAAAAAAAATAGTCCGATTGCCTATTAGTTTAATCGGTAGAGAATTTCTCTATGTATGATTTTTAATGAAACCAATTACCTACAATAACTGAAAAACTAGCACCAGATATTATTTGCATTTAAATTGTCATAATATAGTAGCCGAGCTAGCCTGCTAGCAACCTATAATAAAAAGTAATAAGCTAAGTATTGAAAAAGCCCTAGGAAACTCATTTGAATAAAAACAGGTGTGGAAACAGCCACTCACGCGAAATGGTTGTATTCATAAACTATCGTATACTTACTACTACCTAGTACATTTATATCTGCCGCCTGTATGCAGTACCTAAGTTAATACAAAACTGGTTACAACAGGTAAATACCAATTACAGTCACGCATCGCCTCTCCCAGCCCTTTGAAGTCAGAAAATTGCTAATTGCTTTGTAGGTATTCGGTAAAAGTGAACATACTTACGTATATTGCCTAAAAGTGAGCATACAATAATAGGTTTCAAGCCTTAAATTCATCTCATAGGTGTGTGTGATAATGTCATCAATAATTATAACCCACTAAATACTGAAGGCAATTATACGTCTTTCTAAAATATTGTCTAAAATGGATGGTTTATTGCGTGATAAATAAAATCGAGCCAGGTTCTTACTGACGCAACTGGTATAAAATGCTAAGCTCAAACATAAAATTCATAAGTAAAACAGAATTATGAACGAGTTAACTAGGCTATTGACCCATATACTAAGTCCTATAGCTGTCGGTACTTTAGCAGCGTGAAACGTAAAAGAAGATTAATATAATTCCTCTCTGTCTCTAATGACCGCCTACCGAGTTCTCCGCATCTATGACGCACTTATCCTACTCTAGCCGTTGAATTATCATGAAAACTTGCGATATAAGAGACTACTTAAGGCAAAGCAATAAAACGTTTTTAAGGTTTCATACCTAAAGGGTATAACATATTACTAAAACTCTGCTGTCCATCCATCTATCCGTCTGTCTGTCTGTCTGTTACCAGGCGGTATCTCAAGAACCATGATAGCTAGACAGTTGAAATTTTCACAGATGACGTATTTCTGTTGTCTAGAAACAGAATAAAAATAATGTTTAAGAGCTCTCATACAACAAAAGTGATGTTTTGCCATTTTGTACGGAACGCTTCGCGCGTGAGTCCCACTCGCACTTGGGCAGTTTTTTATAACTTTGTTGTTTTCTGCAGCTTCCGTTGCAATTTAATATTAAAATATACGCCACATGTAAAGTAAAATATGCATATTTTAGCGCATTATATCATTGTTAATTCTCATATTTGAGGTTCAGTTGAATTACATTAATTAAGTAGGTAAATATTAAGCTTTTGCAAATAGAAAGTATTTACAGTACTTAAAAATAAAAACTAGGTAATATTTTATTCAATATGCATTAGATCAATTAACTAAACAGAAAGTTACGACAAATTATATTTAAATTTTTCATTTTTAGGGTTCCGTACCTCGAAAGGAAAATAACGGAACCCATATAGTATCTTTGTTGTCCTCCGCTTGTCTGTCAAGATCTTTTTTCTCAGTACCACGTGGAGGCAGGTATCAAGCTGGAATTTATATCAAATACTCAGGTCTACTGTCCCTTGAAGATGTGAAAAAATCAAACTTCTAAACCAACGCAAGCAAAAGAAAAAAGGGCTGTACTTTATGCCACAAATTTCCGCAAATTTTCGACACTCGCAAACTCAAAACTTACAGGGTACCTCCCGTGAACTCAGAATCTTGAAATTTGGTACGAAGCAACGTCTTATAGCACAGATAAAGTAAAAATTGAGAAAACCGTAAATTTTTAGTTACATCATAAAAAAAACTTGAGAGGTGTCAAGGGACACCCGGATGGAACAAAGTTCCGGATGAAAATATCTGGCTGCTTGCTTTCTATAAGAGAGAGAGAGACAGACAGAGAAACATGCGACGCCGCACAGCTTACAATAGCTTACTATAGCAAAAAAAAAGACATACAGACAGACAATTGTACATGTATATTATATAAAATAAATAATACAATATCCGAACCGATATTATCCATATATACATTACATACATACATACATACATACATACATACATACATACATACATACATACATACACACATACATACATATATACATCAATATAATAAATGTATACGCGTAAATATTTAATTTTTATAAAAAATAAAATTATCTTTTGTAATTAAAAAAGTGTCGTGACAACTTTTCGTAAGAATTTTTTCCGTCTAGCCCCCTTTCACAACGCGCGATAAGGAACTTCGTTCCAATAAAAACATTTTTAATAATTTTAAACTTACTACCCTTAAGAGGTATTAAACTGAAATTCATATCAAATACTCAGGTCTTTAACACCTTTTGCAGTAACAAAATCACTACAGGTTTGTACGGAATCATCGGTGCGCGAGTCCGACTCGCACTTGGCCGGTTTTTTTAACTCTTCGAAATTAACAATAAGATGACGTTTATAATAATTTTAATATGCCTCTTAAATAATAATTAAGCTAGTAAAATCAAGCAGCTAACTAAAATAACGGAGTCATAAATGCTCTAAGTCTCTACATAGATACAAAACTCAGCAAAATATTGTTATCAGTTAATTAAAATTTACAGTTAACGCAAATATTTGTTAAGTATTTTCACTGACGTGGTAGAAACGGCGTCGCCGAGTCGTTTGGCTTCGTTATATTATTATACTTACTAATAGCTTTTTTCCCGCGATTTCGCCCGTGTTAATATAGTATCGAGTATCCCACGAGAAAACTGTACTTTTTTAGGATAAAATGTAGCCTATGATTTAATCCAGAGCCTTAAATACTATCACACCAAATTTCATCGATATCCTTTCAGTAGTAGGACCGGTAGGAAGTTTGTTCGATCTTTCCCGAAAAAATCTGTCGTAGGAATCGTACATATTTCGGAATATATACAGTGGCCTATGTTATATGTCGAAGTAGGCTCTGTGCCTAAACATTTTTGGAATCCAGAGCGTAAAATCCATATATCCATCCAGGATGTATGGATTTTAGGTTCTGGATTAAAACATAGGCTACTTTTTATTCCGAAAAAGTACAGTGTTCCTTTGGGATAGGGTTGCCATATCTCACATATGACTCCTCGGACAAGACGCGTGAAAACCCCGGATTTTGGAGTACGAAACTCGGATATAGAACAATTTTTACCCGACTACGGCAATGTCAAAAAGAAAGGAAGATTTATTATTGCTGCAAATCAAAAAAAAAAAAACTTAGTACTTCCTAATTCTGCCTACAAAAACCCGGATAGCAAATAAAATCCGGCCCGGACGCTCCCCCGACGCCCTTTAAACTAGGACAAATCCGGGGAAACCCGGACGGATGGCAACCCTACTTTGGGATACTGTATAATTACGCGGGTGGAGCTGTGGGCAACAGCTAGTCCCTAAATAATATTATGTACATATCACCGTAAAAATGTAAAAACTATTAGATTGTAATATTACTAGAGATATTATAAAATGTCGACAGATTCTCAAATACAAATTTCTCTTTACGCATTATTTTTGTTATAATTATTATTATGAAAAAGCAAACAAATATGGCGGCGCGGGGCACTTGCCGTTTAACCAATCGGCACGATAAATATTACAAAATAACGAAAAATAATGCGTACAATTGTAAGGAGAAATCTTTATTTGACAATCTGTCGACATTTTATAATATCTCTAGTAATATTACAATCTAACAGCATTTACAATTTTACGGTGACATAATAAAAACTACAACTCAATGAAAGGCTTACAATCATAAAAATGCCTGATCTTACCTGAAGTAGAATCTCCTGTCAGTAAAAAACCAACCCCCTTAATAAAAAAATATTTACACAACGGATACTCTAATCAAACACGTTTTTGTCTTTAATAATTTCGCAATTTCTCTCCATTTTAATTTGTTTCTTTCCACAAATAAGCTTTTAACTAAAAGGTATTTTACTGTAAGGAGGTGTATTTCGCTACATCTTAAATCTGGGACGGGAATTATAAGGCGTGAGACAAAAGGTGGTCCCTTGACAAAACACGCCTGTTCTCAATCAGAAAATGGAATATTACGAAGTACCAACTAGTTCCTAGTTACCAAGTGCAGGAACACCTGCAGTAGGTTGGTACTGGGATGTATTATCAACCAGTAACAAACAGTATACTGACTGTGGTGCCGCTTAATCTGAGCTTTCTTCAGCTCTAGAAGTAGGTAACGGCCGAATGCCGATAGTTAAGTGAGGCTCAAGTCACATGCTGTCCTTGTCATTTCAGCTAGCAGAGACAGCCTGTGAATAGGAGGGCTCTTAATTTTGATTAGCGTTACAGTATTCGGCCGTTAGTCTTTTAATTATTAAATAGGCCCTTAAATGTTTGGCTCATTACGATATGGATTTATTACCTTATCGCAAAAATCAATATATTTGTCACCGTATACCTCTATGCCACCATAAAATTGTTAAAACCGTTAGATTGTAATATAACTAACAAGATTGTATGACTATGTCGAAAGATTCTTTGCTAGATATTAATTTTTATTATCTAACGAAAAATAATGTATTAAATTATAAGCAGAATATGACTGCGGGTGCGGACCCAGTTTTTCGACATTTTACAATTTCACTAGTCCAGTGCAGCAGGCTTGCTTGCTGCGTATAGCTGAGCTGGGGTCAATTTTTGGCATCACATAACATGCATAGTTTTGTATTTCAATTTGATGTGTGTTGTGTGATGATAAAATAAACGTATTTTATTCTACTCTATTCTTATATTACAATGTAACGGGTTTTACAATTTTACGGTGACATATTCACAATTACCATCGTGTTGTCACTATATTATTTTACCGCTTCTTTTAAATCTTCTTCTTCTTCACATGCTCTCAGAATAATACGTCTTAATACAATCAGAATGATTTTTTTCCTCTACAATACTATTCAGAAGAGATAAACAACAAACTGGCATACTTATTCATAGTGGCACAGATCTGTTAAACAAATGAAGCAATCAAGGTATAATCGTAGCTACGGGAGGATTTAATTTCCTTTCGTTTGAATAAGACTCGTTTGCATAAGTAACTTCGACAGTCAGTTTCAGGCTTAAACGAAAGTCTAGCCACTTGTGAACGACGGCTGTAAGGTTCTAGAATATCATTTTTACTAGATTTTGTCCGCGACTTTGTTGATGTAGAAAAAATACTGTCGAGAAAATTGTATTTTATTCCGGGATGGAAAGAAGTTCTTGTGTTAATTCTAGACTTAACACTGCAGTACTCGCGCGGGGTTAATATTCGCCCCAGACCGATGCTTTCATCCATATTTTTTAAATTATTTGAATACAGACTTTGTCGTTTAGTGTAATCCTCGTCAAGTAAACAAGGTTCAAGAACAGCACGTCGCCGGCACTCGACGCGAGCGCTAGTGGCAAAAAAAAAATCGGGAAAGTGCTCGGGACGGAATTTCACCCCACGCGAGTATCGGCATTACAAAATCTCGTTTGATTCTTAAATGTTTTTTGTAAGTATTGATTTTATTTTTCTTCTATTCGAGATGTTTTCAGTTTCTATAAGGCTTTTGTATATATTGCTATGATCTTTGTGTTGTTCATTACAGATTTGTCGCCATTATGGACGAACGTCAGGAAATTTTATTACGAAGCTGGTTAGAAGATGTGGAGGTTGAGAGTGATATTGCACCTAGCGATAAAGAAGATAATGAAGAGGAATGTGTAACAGAGCTAAATCATGACAATTAACCAAATCCAAATCGGAATGTCCAGAGAACAGGAAAAAGTTGTCGATGCGCCTATTGTCCACGATCACGTGATTGTTCTGCTTCGAAATTCTGCAATACATGTAATCGATGGATTTGCCCAGACCATCAAGAAATAATATGTACATCTTGTAATCAAAATACATAAAAACTGTTAAAACTAAATAAAAAAATGAAAATGTTTTGGAGTGTTGGCAAAATTTAATAACTTTTTCCTCTTTTTTTTTAAATTACATTTTTCTTTTGTTCATTTCATAAAAATACAAAATTTCTATAATATTTAGAATAAATAATAAATACTTTTCATTATTTGAACGCATTTTATTTCATATTATGTTATATTTACATAAAATCGATCAATGAAAATTTTCCGAATATTCACCCCACGCGAGTAAAATCTTAGAAAATTAGGGCGCGTGTACTGTAGTGTTAAACAATCTGTGTGCTAATGAAATAGGTACAAAAACACTTTACAAGTCCACATTTCACCATACATATGGCATATGTTGCCCGCGACTTTGTACGCACAAAAAGATTCCCTCGGGAATCGTACATTTTGCTGCGATAAAAAGTAACCTATAATATTATGTTAATTAAGAATTCTAGAGTCTATACTACTATAACCATACCAAATTTCAATAAAATCCGTTCAGTAGTTCGCTAGTTACGTCCACTTTCGCGTTTATAATATTAGTAAAGAAGTAAGGGTTTTTTTTTTTTAATTTAGCCTATGTTTTCATCCAGAGCCTAAACTACTAACATACCAAATTTCATCAATATCCGTTCCGTAGTTTTTCCGTTAAAGAGTAACAAACATCCATCTATCCAAACCTCCATCCACCCATACTCACAAACTTTTACATTTATAATAAGTAGTCAATTAAACACACCTCGTATTGTCTTTCGCTTTTTAATGACTCGCCATAAAGTAGACCGTCTACGACCCCTACGATTCCTAGAGGGGTAAAATTATTTCAATATCTTATCACAGAATACAATACAGAACATCCACAATGAGTGTTCGATCACATCGTACGCAGCGCACTGTGTCTAAACCATGGCGAAACACCGCCCCGCCCGCTCTTTACTTTACTCTTTACACTTACAAAACAAACCGCGTTATTATGTTACAATTAGGTATTCTATAAAAATTTATTGAAAAAAAAATTGGGTAAAATATTCCGTTATTCTGTGGCCACACATTATGTCTGGATAGCCACTAAATTTGGAGTAATCGTGACGGCTTCACTTTCAAGCGCGTTGTTGTTGACGGTTACTGGATGATTTCTATATTCTGTGTATCTTATCTAAGTAAGAATAAAGCTTCAGATCAAATGTACGTCATTTAGGTTCCTAGTACGTACTTCAAACGCCCCCAGAATCAATTATGAATCAAGCCCTCAGACGTAAAGGTCGCGCTTGTCTTCATTACCATCAAACCATCGTACGTATTCAGTATAGAACTATAGATATGAGCGCCGATAGGTGTTAGGTCGGCGGCGGCGCGCCGACTATTTAGGGTCGGCGGCGGCGGCGTCGGCGGCGTGACCTTGAAAGGGCTGAAGTTTGTACTTGGTAATAAAAAAAAAGTGTTGTTTATTCGTAGCTGTCAAAATACTTTTATTTATTGGGTTACATACAATTACAATGCAATACAATTTATGACACTTTTTGTAGTGATGAAGAAGAACGTAATAACAAAATTTTAAACTACTTTTTTATTTTGATATTTTGATATTTATTGATATTGATATTTATTGATAAAAACAATACAAAATACACAAACGTAGCATAACAGGCCAGTATTAATTAAAGTAAGACACCGGCAGCTGCAAAAGTGTAAAACTGCAGCGCAGTTACCAATGTCTTTCACAATATTATGTTATTGAGTGTCGACAATACTTGCATGTAACTTATTTGCGTGACTGGGTTACAAATGGAATATCAAAAACAGTATTCATAAATAATAAAATAAATTAAAACAATTAAAATTTTCATTTTTGTTATTTTCTTATGATTAACAGTTATTGGATTTGTGTTAATGTAGTGGTGTAGAATTAGATATGTATTAACAGTAGTTTGAAATTGTAGTTTATAGGTGATTGGTGATGTGTGGGTGAAGGTGAAGTGAAGGAACATTTATATAACCATAATTTTTTCTGTCTCCTCATAATTTAAAGATTTTAACCATTTATCTAAACATTTTTTTAGCTTGTATCTAGATAAGCAGTATATATTTAGTATTTTATTCACTTTATTATATAATAGGGGGCTGATGTATTTAAAATGCCTACTGGCTGCGTCTGTTTTCCGAGGCAGCACCTCACAAACTCTATCGAACCGGCGTTTGTTTTGGTATATGCTAGGGTCGAATACCAGCTGACAATGTTTCTTTTGTATAGTGCGGAGAATGTACAACTGTCTAGATGATAAGACCTGACAGATAGTAAAGAGTTCTATAGTGGGAAAAAGTGTCGGTTTTCTGGCGAGAACCTTCAAAATGGCCCTTTGTCCTCGCTCAACTTTAAGCATTGTGGTCTTATGTACAGCACCCCAAGCCAATATACAGTATCCTATATTCGACTGACCTAGTGCAAAATATACTGTTTTTAAGGTTTCAAATTCAACAACAGTTCTAAGTTTTTTAAACACATAGATTAATTTCCTTAATCGCGCGGTGACAGAGTCGATGTGTGGCTTCCATCGCAGGTAGCTATCAACAATAACTCCTAGGTATTTGATAGTTTCTGAACGTTCCAGTGCGGAACAGCTACAAATTGACTGTAAACCCGAGCTGTAGCAGTTGTGAGCGTAAATGTCAATTGCACCCTTTGGTTGACTTGCTTTATTGTAGGAAAAGGTGATAAATTTAGTCTTACTGACATTCAATGTTAAAGTATTATCAATCAACCACTTCATGATAGTTTTCAATGCTGTCTCAGCATTGTGACGAGCATCATACCAATCTCTTCCGTAAACTATAAGAGCTGTGTCATCCGCATATGAGATAATTTTGCTATGCGACAATGGCAGTTGACACAGCTCATTGACATATATGAGAAAGAGAGTTGGGCCCAGTACACTTCCCTGAGGGACGCCTACGTCTACAGAACACTGTTTACTCAGGTACTTATCTATTTGGACTAATTGCCTACGGTTAGATAAGTAGCTTTTGAAAAGTTGTAAGACCAAACCACGAATACCAATACGTTCCAGTTTCAAGAACAATGTAGGGACCGAGATAGTGTCGAAAGCTTTGGATAAGTCTAAAAAGATGCCAATGGTTTTATATTTGTTACTTAGGTAGTGATTAATTGTTTCTGTTAATTCAACGACTGCGTCTTCGGTGGATGTTCCATGTCTGAAGCCAAACTGATTATTAGATAAGATATTGAATTTAGTAAGATATTTGGTGAGCCTGTTATTTATAACCTTTTCGAAAATTTTGGAGAAAGTAGATAATATAGATATAGGTCTATAGTTTTCGACACTACCGCGATCGCCAGACTTGTAAACCGGATGGACAACGGCAATCTTAAAGATGTCAGGAAAAACTCCTACCGAAAAACATAAATTAAAGAGGTAAACAAGTAGCGGGACTATGACAGGCCTAGTAGCTTTTATTAATATAGAACTAATATCATCAAATCCCGTAGCACATTTGTTTTTAAGATTGCTAATTATATTATCAACCTCGGCATTAGTGACCTCATGCAACACCATAGAGTGAGATGTTGGGTTACTGGAGAAAATCGATTGTCTACGATTTTGAAGGGACGTGTACAGCTCCGATTGCTTAATTTTGGATGCCAATTTTTCACCTATATTTGCAAAGTATTCGTTTATTGAGTCAACGGACAGAGCTGAGTTTTCGCAACAGTTCAGTAATTCTGACGGTGACGATCTACCTTGGTCTAAATTTGCAACTTGTTTTATTAGTTTCCATGTATCTTTGGTACTATTTCTGACCTTTTGAAATTCAAGACGCTCATACTCACACTTGACTTTTTTTAGGAGATTGTTGCAAAAATTTCGATATCGACCTTCTTGTGAGCTCGATATAGTTTGTCCCTATGCCTTATGCATCGCAGAAGCCCAGGTGTAACCCATGGCTTAATGATTCGCTTACTACTGGGTATTGATATAACACGCGAATGTGTTTTGACCGCAGATGAAAAGACAGAGACAAGACGCTCAGCAACTTCGTTGGCGTCTTTTAAATCAAATACGTCTTTCAAATCTGTCTTATTAATACATTCAACAACAGAAGGTATATCTACCTTAGAAGTGCGAATATTTGAACGCTTGGGTATCATTTGCAGGGAACTGAAGACAACAATAGGAGTGTGATCCGTGATAGGTGAGTCAAGCACCAGGGTAGTAGTAAGGGTAGGAGAACGTATTATGGCATGATCAAGACATCTGGTAAGTCTAGTAGGAAAATTATGAGCAGAAAGCATACCATGAGAAGCAGCAATGTTAAGATAACTGTCTTTATTGGGGTCTGTACTATCCGGAGCTATGTTAATATTAAGATCGCCAATTATTGCAACAGATTTATATTGTGATAGATTACCTAATAAGTTGTCAAGACTTTCCAAAAAGGGGTTGACATCTCTGTTAGAAGGGGAGCGGTATACATTAATAAGTGCAGTCTTATTCAAATATTTTATAAGGACACAATTTGAGTCATTTAAAGTTGGGATCTCAACGGTACACTCGAAGGAGTTTTTGATATAGGCAACAACGCCATCGTTTTGATTATCATATGTAGATGCATGGTGACGGTAGCCATTCAACAGGGGAATATTAGGACATTTACTCAGCCAGCATTCAGTTAAAATAATAATATCAGGTATGTATGTAAGCCTACTCAAAAGTATTGTCAGATTATTAAAATTGCAGTTAATACTTCTTATGTTTGTGTGTAAAATTTTGAGGTTATGCAAAGCGTGGTTCAGGTATTTTCCACTGTCTTCTGGTGAACAGATATGACTATTTGAAACAGAAATTTGATCTACATCGCTTACTACAGAGAGAGTAGCCATCGCATTTATTTATTAATGATTTATTAATATGAAGTAATATAGTGATAGTAGTGTATGCAATTAATTAAGGTTTGTTTTTAAATCTTGAAATTGGGCTTCGTTAGAGATAATTATTAGTTTACTTCCTTCGTCCTTCCGTAAGAATACTTTGCCACTCGATGTCCAGCAGTATTTGTACTTCTGAGTTTTAGCAAATTCTCTAGCAAGAAAGTGTAGACGGCGGGCCTTCGCAGTAAGATGTTCAGCAATATATATAAGTTTCTTTGGGCCATTCAGGCCTATAGAGGTAGTGTTTAATTTGTTTGTTGGGTTTCTTGCATTGTAGTCCTTAGCGGCTTTAATAATTTTATTTTTGGCAGCAACAGAAGTCAATGAAACACGTATTATCTTGTTTTCAGACTTAGATGATAGACGATGAATGTCTTGCATTTCACAAGGACCCAAATCCAGAGATAAACTTTGGAAATAGTAGTTAACTGTGCTTTGATTCCAAAGAGCGTAATCACTGTAATCTTTTTCTATTTACGTTTTATAAACGCCCACATTTTCAAGAACTGACGTCCAAGCCATTTATATAACTGACTGCATAGACTATCTAGTAAACAACCAATAATAGCGGAGATCTCAGCCTGAAACACGGCGCAAAATCCCAAACAAGCATATCTGCCTGTAGGTGGCACGCCCCCGTAGTCCAGCGCCATCCCGGTTTTTTTTTCCTAGATCTGTCTGTGAACTAAATTATGTTCTTAAAGTGAACATTAATTGGACCCAGTCCTCCCTAGAAGTTATGAAATATGGATATAGCTCTTAAAAGCTATGCACCTTGATCATGGCGTCAGATGGCATGGCCATGACAGTTCTCTCAAGAAGACTGTTGCAGTTGTCCAAGTAGGGTGGAGGCCTGTTTCATCCTACCTGCCATCATGGCCCTGAGAACAACCTTCTTAGCATCCATAATATGAACAGGCAGAGGAAGTGGAGTCAGGTGAATCAGAGCTTCAAGTGAGTGGTGGATGCCGAAGAGAGCGATCAGACACGCCAGCGTCTGTACACTATTTAATGTTTTGATGCAGCTGACCTGTACAGATTTTTTTCTGCGTAGTGCGTACACACTACGAATATGACAATTACCTCACTATAGCTGTGTATAACCACGCGAAGCATTGCCTTCGACCGAAAGCCTCATTAGGAGCTCTGACAAGTCTTGGGTAGGACCACAGAGCACAACTAGCCTGTTTCATAATGTCCTCGATGCGCTTATTCCAAGTAAGTCATATAAATATAATACCTAGGACCACTCCTAGATATTTGACTTCGCTTGCAAACGTGGTGGTTTTTCCCGAAGAGTGTTGGGGGTTTCAGTCCCTTCAACTTCCTCTTAATAATAACTCCCTACACCGATATCGATGACGGTGGCCCGTTTCATTGAAACCAAGCCACTACGCAGGAGTAATTTTATAGTGCCCAAGTGTATGCGCAGTACACAAGTGCACTCTTCCTTTACTCTCATAATCCAGTGGGGCGAATAACCGACACGATTGTCGAGAGATCAGACGCAGGTCCGACTTTTTACGTGCCCATCCAACGCATGGATCATCTTTCTTGTCAGAAAATCAGGTGATCAGCCTGCATTGTCCTAACTAAACTTGGAAACAACATTTTTTGTTGTTCCAATGCGGGAATCGAACACACGACCTCCGAGTCGAGAGCCAATGCTCTAATCACTAGATCACGGAGGCACTTTCTCTTATTGGTGTTAGGTATCAAGACTGTCTTATTAGCTTGACCCTTTTGTACCAATTTTGCACCTGATTGCATTAGCTCAGCGACTACCGATACGCATTTGCCCACCACTAGTATCGCTAGGTCGGATTCGAGCTTGGCTCTCGACTCGTAGGTCGTGTGTTTGATTACCGCATTGAAACATCAAAAAAGTTGTTTTCAAGTTTGGTTAGGACTATCTGACAAGATGATCCATGCCTCGGATGGGCAATTAAAACATCGGACCAGCGCCTGATCTCTCGCCAGTCATGTCAGTTATCCGTCCCACTGGATTACGAGAGTAAAGGAAGAGAGAGTGCTCTTGTGTACTGCGCACATACTAGGGCACTATAATAATAACTGCTGGCCCGATTTCAATGAAACCGGCCACCATCACCGACATATTTATGGGGAGCTTATATTATTATTAGAATATTTGAGCATAGAACCTTCTATTGTTCAGTTCTTTTAGCAGCCCAATCACTACCAGGGACCACTTCAGTAGCGACAGTACCCCGGCCCCTCCATGTGGGCATCCTTGGGTCAACCTACTCCTGAGCTACAAGCCCAAGATAGTTGATGACGCTACTCTGTTGTTTAGCATAGCTTTGATCCACTCTATAATAAATCTTGAAAAACTTCTTATCCTCAATGGCTTTATCAGTACGATATACTAGCTCAATCTACTAGCTCCATCAATTCAGTAGATCTGCCTTTCTAGTAAGCATGTTGTCTTTTATGCAGAACTCTTTCGATGATATAGGTGTCACGCTTTAAACGAGGAGAACAATCACCTAGGATGTTCTCCTCTCTTAAAACATGAAAGGAGTAAGGCTTATATGCTCATAGTCACTGACTGAAAATACACATTATGACTATTCCTCTCACTCACTCGGCGCGCTGGTGTATTTTCGCGGCGGCGGCGGCGCGCCGGCGCGGCGCTCATATCTATCAGTATGGAGTACGCAATCTTAAATACGTCTGTCCTTTCAGCCGTGTCAGCGGTTCTATAAAGAGATCCCCTCTGAAGTTCATTGAAGCTCACTCAAACAGAAAATTATTAAAATATACCTGTACGCTGAAATATCATTCATACTTTTGCGTAGTCATCTGTGAAATACCTATATTGTGCTATAGTATTTAAAACAGGGAATGAATTATAATGCTCATAAAATAATGACGTATGTAGAAACATACGAGTAGCATAGAAAGACTGGTATTAAATAAAAAAATCCATATGAGACTTGGGTAATAACACATACTTGACTACTCGTACATATGACTATTAATATAATAATTAATAACCAAGAAATAACCTAACTAAAAGCATGTCAAGACTCAAGATATTTCTAAGAAGGGTTCCGTAACTATCAACGCGCAATAGGGTATTTTAATTCAAATAAGTTACAAAGTTATTATCCGATTTGCTCCAAACAATTTTCCAAAAGACCTATCATCATGAAAGGTTAAAAGTTTCTACCTGTTATAGTTTAGAAAGACCAGGGAGAGACCAATTTGTAAGCCACTTAATTGGAGGTCGCGTACCCGAAAACAGTCTACATTATAAAAAAGTCATAATATATCAAACCTCGCATTTATTTAATAAGATCTATTCGACGTTACACTATACATAATATATTACTTATATTGGCATGAGAAACATCGAGAATGAAAAAAAAATCCCCACTTCACATGTAAGGGGAACCACCCCTAAAATATAAAATTATAGTTATTTTATGACACCAAAAATAAGGCTTATATATTATACAATCTATAACGATACAAATTTTGACTAATTTTGATTCATAATTACCGAAGTTAGGAGGACGGACGGACAGACAATCGGACAGAGCGAAACTATAAGGGTTCTTTGTACCAATGAAGCCTATAATGGATGGGATATAGCATTCTTACACTGATATAATTTTGTGACAAAAAGTATAATAAACATGACGACCTCTGTGCCTCAGTCGGTTGAGCGTGTTGGTGCTTAAGCCGGAGGTCGCGGGTTCAAATCCCGCCGAAGGAACAAAAAGTTTTTCTGTGTTCCTGGGTCATGGATGTGTATTAAATATGTGTACCTATAATATAATAAAAATCTTAAATATGTGTATAGTATAAAAATATTAAATATATTTCCGTTGTCTGGTACCCATAACACAAGTTCTGTGAGAACTTACCACGGGATCAGATTGACGTGGTGTGAAGCGTCCATAGATATTATTATTATTATTATCTAGTAAATAATAGCTCCATCGTTCATCATACCAAATTTTCGACCGCCGAGACCGACGTTATAACTACATAGTGACAATCAATCATACAGGCTACCGGCTACCACATATTGTGAAATAACCCAGTTTCCCAGGCTGTTGTGAAATAAAAATATAAGTCATAAAGTATTACGTTATTTGATAAATACGTTTGAGAAATAAAATATTGTAGCTGGGATTCATTACAGCCGTGCCGTAGCGCTAATGGCTGCCGAATGCAATATCTCATTCCAAATTAAAAATATTTTACTGCTATCTAGGTTCTATGCTACAGTTGATTTAGTAGTTAGATAATTATATCTACATATAATTAAATGATTACATCAAATACGTGAAACGAAAACTTCTTTCACTTTTTTATGAATATTATGCAAACGGAGGAGTATGAAATGTGACACAGCTAAAGCCTATGTGGAAGAAGGTGTACAGAAAGCTAATATTGATATAGTAGCTTTTGCCCGCGACTTCGTCCGCGTGGAGTTCGGTTTCCATACAAAGTTTTAACACCTTTTTCACTCCCGAATTTTCAATTTTCAATAATCCTTTCTTAGCGGATGCCTACGTCATTACAACTATCTGTATGCCAAATTTTAGTAAAATCTGTTCAGTAGTTTCGGCTGTGCGTTGATAGATTGGTCAGTCAGGTTTGCCTTTTATATATTTAGATAAAAATGTTTTATTGAAATAATATTGTAAAAAGTTTATTTTATTTTATTTATCCCAGCTGCAATATTATTAAAACTCGTGTTTGGAATCTGCAGCGTAATTCTATCACGTGCCTACCGCTTCGTTAATAAAACCTCAATTCTATCGCGCCCCCGGCCATGTTCCCGCAAATATTTGATCAAATCTAAGTAAATTCGTTAAATATTTCGTGCCACGAATCAAACCCAATTGGTTCGTATACTTTTATGATTAGTCGAGTATGAGATCTTTTTTAGATATGACAATATTATCGGGAGGAAAATCGTGAAAGGAAAATCATGGTCGCAATAGTCCATACATATTATTATCGACGTTCGGGTTTCTTTCCTCCGGAAAATTAAGTGTGACTGTTCAGATATTCCCGCCACCTTGGTATTTTGGCATTGCTCTAGAATCTATTGTCTGATGTTTGTTGTCTGGTCATCTTGCCTTACCAAAAATGGGAAAGTTATCGTACTCCTAACAAATTGTTAAAAGGTTATTACTTCTTAATCAACATCATTTATCACTCGAAAAGAAACAGATTCGCATCATTGAAAGGTCTTTTTATCCGACTGCGGCGAAATGATTTTGGCAGACTATGTTTGTATGTATGTAACGTATGTATGTGGCTGGCGTTCTCGGTCGCTAGCATGTGCATGTCCCACACGGAGCGGTACTCCGGGTCCTGCAGCGCGTACAGCGCGTCCGGCTCCACGTCCGAGAACTGAACATGTACTCACTGGCGTAGTAGCCGACGTCGTTGTTGACGTTGATGTGGCCGGCGTCCTCGGCCGCCAGCATGTGCGTGTCCCACACGGAGCGGTACTCCGGGTCCTGCAGAGCGTACAACGCGTCCGGCTCCACGTCCGAGAACTGAACATATACTCACTGGCGTAGTAGCCGACGTCGTTGTTGACGTTGATGTGGCCGGCGTCCTCGGCCGCCAGCATGTGCGTGTCCCACACGGAGCGGTACTCCGGGTCGTGCAGCACGTCGTACAGCGCGTCCGGCTCCACGTCCGAGAACTGAACATATACTCACTGGCGTAGTAGCCGACGTCGTTGTTGACGTTGATGTGGCCGGCGTCCTCGGCCGCCAGCATGTGCGTGTCCCACACGGAGCGGTACTCCGGGTCGTGCAGCACGTCGTACAGCACGTCCGGCTCCACGTCCGAGAACTGAACATGTACTCACTGGCGTAGTAGCCGACGTCGTTGTTGACGTTGATGTGGCCGGCGTCCTCGGCCGCCAGCATGTGCGTGTCCCACACGGAGCGGTACTCCGGGTCGTGCAGCACGTCGTACAACGCGTCCGGCTCCACGTCCGAGAACTGAACATATACTCACTGGCGTAGTAGCCGAAGTCGTTGTTGACGTTGATGTGGCC
Organism: Glaucopsyche alexis; assembly: GCA_905404095.1. Taxonomy (NCBI): domain Eukaryota; kingdom Metazoa; phylum Arthropoda; class Insecta; order Lepidoptera; family Lycaenidae; genus Glaucopsyche; species Glaucopsyche alexis. Next base: position 17,504,383 of record FR990047.1, on the reverse strand, counting down.
GGCGTCCTCGGCCGCCAGCATGTGCGTGTCCCACACGGAGCGGTACTCCGGGTCCTGCAGAGCGTACAACGCGTCCGGCTCCACATCCGAGAACTGAACATATACTCACTGGCGTAGTAGCCGACGTCGTTGTTGACGTTGATGTGGCCGGCGTCCTCGGCCGCCAGCATGTGCGTGTCCCACACGGAGCGGTACTCCGGGTCGTGCAGCACGTCGTACAACGCGTCCGGCTCCACGTCCGAGAACTGAACATGTACTCACTGGCGTAGTAGCCGACGTCGTTGTTGACGTTGATGTGGCCGGCGTCCTCGGCCGCCAGCATGTGCGTGTCCCACACGGAGCGGTACTCCGGGTCCTGCAGAGCGTACAACGCGTCCGGCTCCACGTCCGAGAACTGAACATATACTCACTGGCGTAGTAGCCGACGTCGTTGTTGACGTTGATATGGCCGGCGTCCTCGGCCGCCAGCATGTGCGTGTCCCACACGGAGCGGTACTCCGGGTCCTGCAGAGCGTACAACGCGTCCGGCTCCACGTCCGAGAACTGAACATGTACTCACTGGCGTAGTAGCCGACGTCGTTGTTGACGTTGATGTGGCCGGCGTCCTCGGCCGCCAGCATGTGCGTGTCTCACACGGAGCGGTACTCCGGGTCGTGCAGCACGTCGTACAACGCGTCCGGCTCCACGTCCGAGAACTGAACATATACTCACTGGCGTAGTAGCCGACGTCGTTGTTGACGTTGATGTGGCCGGCGTCCTCGGCCGCCAGCATGTGCGTGTCCCACACGGAGCGGTACTCCGGGTCGTGCAGCACGTCGTACAGCGCGTCCGGCTCCACATCCGAGAACTCCGCCACCACCTATGACAAAATGATATTTTCAGTCTAGAAGCGCTATCAGTCTGGCGTCAGAATATGTACGTTTTCTACGGACCTACTACCTGTTGGGTAAATATCGCTACTTTAAAAGCATCCTTTGTATTATAATATACCTAGTGCACACCTCTGAAGCAAAATAAGCAAAATTAAAAAAATATATTTCGCACATTCAAAATGTGATCAGTGCAGTCTGATATATTGAGTTGTATGAAAATTGTAAAAATAATACAGCACAATATTTAAAACTAAGTAGTTTTAAATGAAGTATAAGTATACTTCAACACTATTTATTAAAGGGTCTATAATAATAATTAAAAACTGCATAAATATAAGGGAAAATTTTAACTGCATCGAGTACACGAACGCTGAAAAAATAGTTCAACGACCCGACTTTGGATGGGTTCCAAGAGCAATCGAGCTACCGGCACCTCGCATCTAGATCAACACTCCACTAGAGTGTTATATCACTGATATATAGCCAATAACCAATTATTGGCCGTATAAAAGTGACAGCGATGACCAAATAAATAGGCAGAAGCAACAAGTTTTATGATCATCATTACCGTCAGTTATTACGGTAATAAACAGGGTAGCTAATGTTTCTTTCTAACAGACAATATTGCTCGTTACAGTTAAAATATTTTTAAGGCCTTTTTATTCGAAACAAAGGGGATATTCTGTAAGGCTATCCATTACTGCTAACAGATTGCGTTGAGGATGCCGAAAACACAAATTACTTTACAAATAACTTTAATGGTACGTAGTACGTACTGTATGCTGGTACCTAGGAAAAAAATTACAAGTATTCGTTTTTGCTATATTACTTATAAAAAACCGACCAAGTGCGAGTCTAACTTGCACACGAATGGTTCCGTATAAAACAGCAAAAAAGTCACGTTTCTTGTATGGGAGCCCCCCTTAAATATTCGTTTTATCCTGTTTTTAGTATTTGTTGTTATAGCGGCACAAAATACCTACATCGTCTATGAAAATGTCAACTGTCTAACTATCACGTTTCATGAGATACAGGCTGGTGACAGACGGACAAACAGACGAACGGACTGCGAAGTCTTAGTACGTTTGTACGTGGTAGAGCCATGCTTTGGCACGAATGGGCCGGCTCGACCGGAGAAATACCACGGGCTCACAGAAAACCGGCGTGAAACAGCGTTTGCGCTGTGTTTCGCCGAGTGAGTGAGTTTACCGGAGGCCCAATCCCCTACCCTATTCCCTTCCCTACCCTCCCCTATTACCCTATTCCCTCTTAAAAGGCCGGCAACGCACTTGCAGCTCTTCTGATGCTGCGAGTGTCCATGGGCGACGGAAGTTGCTTTCCATCAGGTGACCCGTTTGCTCGTTTGCCCCCATATTTCATAAAAAAAAAAAAAAAAAAATAGGATCCCGTTTCTTTGTATATATTTCGTTTACGTTTCAAGTATAAAGTGAACTCTAACATAATTCCTTTTAATAATGCAACCTTATTTAGTAAATTACACTAGAGGATTTAGTTCATAAAACCTTAAGAAGACCACGATTGGCTTTCGAACGTTATTAAATGAGCGTTCGCTAGGGATTCGTAGAATTGATTTGACCTTTTTCACGAGGCAATCATTTCTCAACCCCCGGGAGCTGTGCTAATACGGTCCATTTGACCAACTCCGACAACGATTAGTTTATTTAACCCGTTATTATTTGATCAAATGGACCCCGTACGTGAGTAATAAAACCAGGATACAATTAAGGCTGATGCTACATTGAATAGAAACAGTTGGAAATTAGGTCAGTCTTTGAGTGTACGGTAGCAAAATTCTATATAACGATGATTATTTTTTTCCATACACATGACTGTCAAATATTTATAGGTATTAGGTTAGTTCAGCTTATCTGTTTGGTTTATTTCCGAAATAAATATGTTTAAAAAACACGCTTTTAAAGCAAATTGAACTAAAAAGGGAAAAATATTTTTTTAAATATGCTTAAAAGTGGTCGCTGTTAAATGTGGTCGCTAGCTTAAAACAATAGTGACTTTTTAGTTTCATGTGCTTTTAAAGCGTGTTTTTCACTTTTTAGTATGATATGCTATGAAAGTGTTTTCTAGTTTTTTTAAAGATTTATTTAATGTCAATTATAATTATTAAACTAGACACTGGCATTGGTTTAATGCTCTCCCTTATATTTTGACAATTCAATAATCGCAAATATTGCAATGTAAACAATTTTTGTGGTAATTATTTAATCCTGGCGATCCTGATCAAGATAATGAGATAAACTTATGAAATTATTGTATTGTCACCGATTCTTGATAAGTGTACAAAGTTTGAATTTAATCTGTCCATTTAAAGTGGGTCAAAATCAAGCCCAAAGGAGTCGGTTACAAACAAAAATACAAAGGTGAAGCTAATAGCGTGTAAAATCGACGGCCTTTGTAGTTTAGTAGATGTAGGGTGTAGGTTTATGTTGTAAGTGCAGTTATAAATGTAGATGTTGGTGTAGTTGTGGTTGTAGATGTAGGTTGTAGGTGTAGGTGTAGTTATTAGTTTAGACAGAACGAGTGTCACTTGTCGATCCCGACATAGCTATTCAGCTAGTAGTAAATATTAATTTTACCGTTAATAATGATGATACACCCTGTCATTATATCCTAACACCACACATACGCTCCAAACGACTTACCGTCTCACTTTTCTCCGTATAAGTTTCCAAGTCACGTTTTAGTTCATGCAATTGTTTTTTACGATACATTATACATAATCCTAAGCTCGCAAGCTCCTACGTCCTGGTTATATTGATATTATATATCATATGCTTTTAATGTAATTGAAATGCTTGCATCATATTTTGGCCTTTTCCCGAAGTCTCCCACTATTTGTCCACCACTGGTGCTGGTGGAGATCGGAAAAAAAGGAACTGTAGTATATTTGTTCCCGATGTCCACCTGTGGTGGACGAATTGTGGAAGGCATCAGGAATAAACGCATATTTTGGCTTTATTATGTTATAACATGGCGAAGCATAAAAGAAGCATTTTTTTTTAGTTTTTTGAATATGAGAAATACCCTTGACTATTTGAGTAAGACTGTCTTATCAACAGGTCTTGGCCGAATGAAATTTAATAAAGTAGCCCCTCGAAAGAATTGTACTGAAGAGCTATCGAGTTGACGATGTGCCGAGTTCAGAATTTCGTATTTTGCGTTTTCTAAGGCTTTTGTTATTACTTATTCATTTTCAGAGATAACAACGTTACCATTTTTACAGACGATCATGAATAAAATGTTCGAACATTTATTTTGCTGTAATAAAAAGTTCTTCCTATCCTTTATACGTTTTGCTTTTATATTAATTTTATACCCTACTAGGTTTTGCGCGCGACTGCTTCCGCGTAGGGGATGAGTTTCAAAAAATCATTTTTAACGGATGTCTAGTGTCTACGTCATAATAACTATATATGAGTACGTGCGAAGATTCATCGCAATCCGCCCAGTTGTTGATATTTCACTTCAGAAATTTTGGACCACCATTTCAACCCTTTAGGGGGGGACGAATTGCAAAAATCTACAAAATACGTTCTCAATGATTTGTATTTATTAGCTCAGATATTATTTCTCATAGAAATCAGTAAAGATTTTAAATGTTTACCATACAAACTTTCAACATAAAATAATTAAAATATTCAATTGCTTGTAGCTCGTGAGGGTGAGGGCTTCGAACCCTAAAAGGGGGGGGGGTGTTGAAATGGAACCTAATATATTTATTCAGGAATACATAATGTAATCTAATAAGTATCTAAGTCATTGTAAATTTAACAACTACTACCATACCAAATTTCATCGAAATCCGTTCAGTAGTTTTTGCGTGAAAGAGTAACAAACATCCATCCATCCATCGATATATCCTCACAAACTTTCACATTTATAATATTGTTCGTTAAAAAAATATGGCTTAACTCATAATTCAACATTATCATTGTAAACAGTAACAATCTTGTTTGTTATACAACATTTTTATATTGTAATAAAACATCTGATTATAACACACAAAATGTACATGGTTACATTTTATAATGTTTTTATACAACATGTAAGTATTATGTACTTTAGTGGGGTTGTAAAATATATTTTAAACCACGATTTCAACAACAGTCTCTCTTGCCGCAAAGTAACCACCGCTTTCAGTTTGCGTTGCGGTCGGAGTGGACTAAAATTTTCTATTTCCTCCAAACGACAATTCTCTGGGACTAATGGCCAAGAAATTGTTTCAGAGCTAAATACTTTTGCAAATAATGAGATGTTGAAATTGTATGTTACAGGATTAATGATCACGTTTAGTAAAAAATAAAATATGTAAATTTATTTTGTTTGTAAATTAAATGAATTATGTTCGACGACTGGGCGACCACATTAAGTGGTATTTCTTATTTTCATATACATTAGTAAATGAAAATAAAGAATAACATAAAACAACAGCATCCCCTAGCGGATTGTTCTGACTCTTGACCCAATAAGAACCGATATTCGAGCAACCAATTACTTGGACCAAATCCGTACGGTATCCGTACTTCCTTTATTTCAATAAAGCTTCGGCGAAACTCGTTAGCTACGGAATAGTTTCGTGTGTGTGTGTGTGTGTGTATTTTGTAGTGTGTACGACTGTACAGCACTCTCAAGAACACTAAAATTATGGTAGACACGATAATAAATATAACGGTGACCAATTTTTCAAAACGTAATACATTTTTTTTTTTTGGTAAATAAAGAAAATAAATTAAAGTGTTTTTTAATTTAACTCAAAAATGAAACGATAATATCTATCTAAAGATTTAAGCTCGCTAATTTACTATCGGCGCGATTACTATTATCGAACAAAATGTCGGGGTCTTGAAGCGCATAATCCGTAAAAAAATTAAAAATATAAGTTCACATCGCAGAAACAATTTCTAATTTACGGGGATCGTATCGTATGATTTTCTTGAAGTCATAAGAATTGATATATTTTGACTTCAAGAAAATCAGGCGTTCAGCCCGTGGTTTTCTAACAATATACAGTGAGGTATCGACATTACCAGCCGCACTCAGAGACGTTCATTAAATTAGCCCTAATCAGTATTTAACTAATGAACATTAAATATCTTAATGAAACGTGTCTCCCAGAGTCAACATTTAATGGATCGTTAGCTAATGACAAATTTAATCATTCGTAGGGCGGTGCATCTCCGAAATGAGTTGTCGATTACTTAAAAACTTGGAGAAGATGTAGCCATACTTAAAATTAATTAATATGAAATTGTTAAGTTTGGCTTTAATAAACATCAGAAATCATGTAAAGTAGTAATATAGTTAGAATTTATTTAATTAACAAAGAAAATCGACAAAAAATTATCCAAAATAGCTATTTATCGTATATTTTGGTAAAATAATTTCAATTTTCTAATATGGCATTACAGTTGCTAACTGTCAAATCTTCGCGGGCGGCGAGCGTGAATAGGTACCTACCTAATACAAAAAAATCTAAAGTTTAAAGTTTATTGCACTCTACATTTTAGTATTAGTGTAATTTTGAATTGTGTTTCAAATTATAATATTAATATTCAGGTGAATATCCGTCTATGGTGAATATATGAATTATGATTACCAAAATTGAAATTCGTTGTTGTTGTGAATGAAGATTGAAGAAATAAAACAAGAAGCGGAAATATATTAGAAAAGTTACAAAATAGTAATAAATAAAAGAAATTATTTTATATGTATTGTCTTTTATTAATCAAATCCAAATTGTGCTACATGATGCTTACCACCGGCGAGAAGAAAAATTGTTCTTTTCAAAAAATATTTTTTTACAATATAGTACCACAGCCTATAGAACTATTACCTACAGTCGTCCAACGGACACGTCTAGACAGAGCAATCGTGCGGGGCGTGCGGGGTGAGAGAGGGGCGGTAGCGAGCCCAAGCTGCCATACACTCGCTTGGGACACGTCAGCCGGGGTTGACGCTTTTTAATTAGATTGTTTTAAATGGTTTGCGACAGTGTGTCGTTTGAGTTGTATGTAGGTACTTATTTACAATGGTCAATTATATGAACAGCTAAAGAAGATTAATTTTAATACAAAACCATGAGCTTGTTTCCCGTCAGAATTTTTAATAAAATTGTATCTACGTATGAGAATTTACTAATTACATCGTCAAATTCAACAATCGCAATCTAAAAACTAGTAAATCCAAATGTCGAAAATACCTTTCAGTTTCGCATTTGTAGCTTTTGCAGGGTTCGTAAATATCCGATATTTATAATAAATATCAAAATATCAGATATCTTTGATTATATATATCCGATATTTCTGATTTTTTGATATTTTCAAAATTACATACAAATCTCATAGGTACTCTGATATGTTTTTTCGTAATAGTTGAATCGAAATAATTTGTATGTCTGATAATTTGAAGATAGGGAAGTAAAATTAAACTCATTTATTTATTATTGATATTAAAAGTTTTCAAATCAATTAAAAATCAACGATAGATACTTTTGAGTATCAATTTAAATAAACCATAAAATGACTTTTGTTTATAACCAGAAGAAAAAAAAGTGTATTAATTTTATCAGTCGAATTAATTTGACACATGGTATAAATGGTATAACAATAGTATAATAACAAACAAGGAATTTTCTTCCGAAAAACAAGGGGTCACGTGGGTGTCATATGCCGTTACAAGCCGCGTCGACGGCTATGATTAGTTAATGTCGTGTCAAATAGCAAGTTTTTGATGACCTAGGCTTGTGAAACTCTCGGAAAATGAGACCTGTGTTGATGTAAGACTTTTTACATTTATAACATTATTTTACATTTTTAAATATAAATATCAATTTTGATATATATCTAGCATAAATATCAATTGATATATATCATGCTAACCCTGAGCTTTTGTATACGCATTTGTATTTTTTATAATAAAACTCTTCATTAATACTTCTATATATTTTTTTTTTGTTTTATTCCTAGTACTCTACATACACATACTACGAATACCTACACAAAATGTAGAACAGATTATAATAAAACACATACATTATTGTGACAACCCTGCAGCAATGACGAATACCTACACAAAAGCGGCATTTCGCGCGACTTCAAACGCGTTGGACCACTGTATCTCTTTATTACACTGTGATAGTACCATAATCTAAGACAAAAGTCAACATACATAATAAGTACATACATAGAAGCAGCCTTGCAAGGAGCATCTTATTCCCAAGGTGGTAAAATGATGAAACCGTTGACCTTATATTAAGCTTTGGCACACAAACATTCTTTAATAACCTTCTTTAATTTAATAATGGAAAGAATCTGAACGTTTTCTGGGATTCTATTGTATACACCTTTTTGTAATTATTTAAGTATATTCTTTCTGATATACAACACATTGTCCATTGAATTGTGTATTTGTCCAAATGTATTGTGAAGCGACTGTCAGAATACCTATTTCTTTAAACTTATCTCTCAGAGATTCAAAGGAAATTCATGATTTGGTAGCTCGGAATGGAAAGAATGATGACATCTTATAAATAGAACATAGGTATAGCTTGCCTCTGTAGCACAAATATTGTGTATTCTATTTCTGTACACTTCTGAAGTGATTCCTCCAGGACTTTTTATTTTAATAATGATATTTAATTCAATACACCCAATCACCCCAGGAAAGTGTGCAATTTCATAGAACTTTCGTCTGTAACAAGAATATAATATTTAAATTACATAATTATAATAATTATAATCATTAGATGTAGTTTAATTAATATTATAATAATACATTATCTTGGCATACATTTAGTTCAAAACGAATAAAATATATCAGTAGTAGTATCAGTACCTGTACAGTAGCCGGGAACTTGACAAAATCTTGCATTTTCATAGCAATTAATGCAGAAACTTTGCTGACAATTCGTGAGACCGATTACTGACAGATATTAATATAAAAATAAGATAGCAACATACAAATAATATTACTTATTACAAGCACATAGTAAACTCTCATGATTCTAGTTTTGTTTATTATTTTAGGTACTATAATTTAGAAACTAACCTGAAAACTGCCTGTAGGCTGTAGCTAAATATATTACAGTAAACAGAAGCATTATTTTGGGAGTAGGTAAATGGTAATCCTCTTCTAATAGGTATCTGATCTATTTAAATCTGATTTCTACATACCTATTATATTATTAAGTTTTTTTGTGTGCGTGTGGTTTGAGGGACCAACCCGAATTTCCCCAAAATAAGTATACCAAGTTTTAGTAGAAGTCTAAAAACAATTGTAGAACAAATCTGGGAATTTGTAAAAATATAGTTTAAAAGATATAGTCCTCAGAGTGTGGTCCCTCAGTTCACACACCGCTATTTTCCAGATCTCGAAAAGTATGTGGAAAATTATGGTTTTTTCACTACAGAATTTTAGTAGAACTTTTGTAAAAGTTTTTACAAATTTATCAGATACATAGCATTAGAAATAAAAAAGCTACAACCACCGAAGTGTGGTCCCTCAGTTCACACAAAAATGACATACTCATTTCGCGATATATGACTGACTTTTTTAATTATTTTTCTACGTAGAGTTTTAGTAGAAAATTTGTAGAATTCATAGGCAAAATTTCAGAAAAATCTATCGGCGCATTTGGAAGATATATACCATTATGTTGGGTCCCTCAGTTCACACACTTGTGTATAAGAAAAACTCAAATAACTAATAAACGAGAAAACTAACAGAAAGTCTACTATACTTAAGTTTTAGTAGAAGTTTTTTTCTCTTGGATTAGCACATAAAATATTTAATTTCTTGCTTCCTAACTGAGATAATGTTAATTTTTTGATTGTATGAAAATGCAGAGTAGGGTTACCACACAAGCAGCAAAATTCGGACAGTACCTAATATTATTGTGTGTGTTATACCTTATTAAATTTACCTTTTCACTATTATATGGGTTCATAGTACTACAAACAACCTATATACCTACTTATGTACCTATTTGTGGTTTCGCTCTGCCCGCCCTTTTCTCTGTCCGTTCTTGCTAACTCCTTATATGTAATTACATATATATTATATGAATAAAAAACTGGCCAAGTGCGAGTCAGGCTCGCGCACAAACGGTTCCGTACAAAACGGCAAAAAAAATCACGGTTGTTGTATGGAAGCCCTCGTTAAATATTAATTTTATTTTGTTTTTAGTATTTGTTGTTATAGCGGCAACAGAAATACATAATTTGTGAAAATTTCAACTGTCTAGCTATCGCGGTTCCTGAGATACAGCCTGGTGACAGACAGACGGACGGACAAACAGCGAAGTCTTAATAATATTTTGGTTCCCTTTGGGTACAGAACCCTCATTTATGAAATTTCATATTTTTATTATACCTACCTATTTTCTATTAAAGAAATATAGAAATCTTAGGTCTTTAAATTAATGTCAAGCTTTTATGAAAAGGAGAAAGTTAATTTGTGGGATGTACGGTGTACATAAGGCTTTTATATTTTAATACTTGGGGTAGTCACATTTATAAAAACAGAAAAACAAGAAAATCTGGTACAGTATATTGTTTCTCTTCATAAAGAACCTTTATATGTACCATATAAACACAAAGGAAGTGACCGCACCGACTGCAGACGTGGTTGAACTACGTGTTTACACGTAAGTACGTGTTCGTGCGCACGATTCAACGGCGCTGTTATGCGATTTACATCGCAGGCATACGATGTAAATCGCATAACAGCGCCGAGCGGCAACTTTGTTAATAGTAAGTACCTATTTAATATTATACAGAGAGAATTATTTTTAAATTTTGCAATTATTCAACAATTTGCATTAATCATGAATGGATGAGTACAGCAGCATTTTAATTCAATATAAATAAAAATATAATGTTAACATGTAATATCTTTGTTAAAGTTGTCCGCTGTACACAATTGAGTACAGCAGCATATCAGTCACAAATAATTAAAAATTACAAAAAATATAAATGTGTACACACAACTATAAATCTCACGCGACATAAAACTTAACGCTAAATGCGTCATTTTCTACTCACTAAAACTTATACTTAGTCATAGTTTGTATGATGAATTAAACTCATCTCCTATGTCCTTGTAAATATTCTAGATTTATTACGGTCATTCAGGGTAACTTTGAATCACGAGGGTAACTTTGACAGTTTGTTCACAAAATTCTTTTCTATTGTTTTATGTGGGAAACAATTGGCGCTTAAAATTTAATAACAATTCGTGTACGTACTTCGTAAACGAAATCTAAAAAAAAAGCAGCTGTCAAGAGAAGATAATACCAAAAACTTTTGTTTTTAACCGCGCGCAACATAATGGGTAAAAATCAGTGCAAAACTTTGTTTAAAAATCTCGTTAACTTTGCTGCTATCAAGGTATATAAAAACATATTTAAATGTAATAACTTTATGGTTTTTTTTGACTTGTCTATGACCCCACTGCATCAATATTTAATAAAAACATAAATTAATGTCACTCTGAAGCTGTAAATTAATTAAAAGTTAGTTTGTGTCAAAGTTACCCAAGTTAGGTGGTAACTTTGACACACGACAAAATTGCCAGTTTTTAATATAATTAGTCATTTTTAAAGACGTTTTATAACTTTATAGCATGAAAACCAACCTGAGAGCACAGATTAACTAAACTCTTTTGACTAATTCTTAACATAGTAAAAGTTTGATTAAAAAATATGTCGATGATAAAGCGCGACAAATATAATATTATGTATAATATATCAAGCGGTCGCTCATATCGTGTCGACTGTCGAGGCGAAACTCGAAAGGGTCCAATTTTTAACTATTTGCATTGGGTAAACCTAAAAACATTTCAGTATTGTATCAGAAGTATATTGCTGTAAGTAGAGACTTAGAGAGTTATTCGCCGAAGTAGTTTTTTCTCCAAGAACACTATTCCATGCGGGCGAAGCCGCAGGCAAAAGCTAGTATAACAAAAATATTAGGTGCAGTCATAATATTACATTGAGTATGTATAATCTTTGGTGCTGGGGGCGAGACGACGACGAGACGAGGACGAGGGCTTCCATACAACAACCGTGATTTTTTTTGCCGTTTTGTACGGAACCGTTTGTGCGCGAGCCTGACTCGCACTTGGCCAGTTTTTTATTCATATAATATATATGTAATTACATATAAGGAGTTAGCAAGAACGGACAGAGAAAAGGGCGGGCAGAGCGAAACCACAAATAGGTACATAAGTAGGTATATAGGTTGTTTGTAGTACTATGAATCCATATAATAGTGAAAAGGTAAATTTAATAAGGTATAACACACACAATAATATTAGGTACTGTCCGAATTTTGCTTCTTGTGTGGTAACCCTACTCTGCATTTTCATACAATCAAAAAATTAACATTATCTCAGTTTGGAAGCAAGAAATTAAATATTTTATGTGCTAATCCAAGAGAAAAAAACTTCTACTAAAACTTAAGTATAGTAGACTTTATGTTAGTTATCTCGTTTATTAGTTATTTGAGTTTTTCTTATACACAAGTGTGTGAACTGAGGGACCCAACATAATGGTATATATCTTCCAAATGCGCCGATAGATTTTTCTGAAATTTTGCCTATGAATTCTACAAATTTTCTACTAAAACTCTACGTAGAAAAATAATTAAAAAAGTCAGTCATATATCGCGAAATGAGTATGTCATTTTTGTGTGAACTGAGGGACCACACTTCGGTGGTTGTAGCTTTTTTATTTCTAATGCTATGTATCTGATAAATTTGTAAAAACTTTTACAAAAGTTCTACTAAAATTCTGTAGTGAAAAAACCATAATTTTCCACATACTTTTCGAGATCTGGAAAATAGCGGTGTGTGAACTGAGGGACCACACTCTGAGGGCTATATCTTTTAAACTATCTTTTTACAAATTCCCAGATTTGTTCTACAATTGTTTTTAGACTTCTACTAAAACTTGGTATACTTATTTTGGTGAAATTCGGGTTGGTCCCTCAAACCACACGCACACGTTTTTTTACAACATAGGACTTCGGAGTGAATCTATATCTAACATGGAATTCTTGGATTGAATATTTTAGTGAAAGGATCCGAATAATGTCTTCTATAGCGTCTTGGTCATCTTGGTCCCACATTTCTGAATCTTAAAGAAAAATTTTCAAAATCTATAAAGTCCATCTGATTAGACATTTTGCATAAAAATGGTAAAAACAACGTAGTAGTAACTGAAATAATAACTACAATAACTAGTAATAGCGTATTATTAAAATTCAAATGTAATTTTTTTTACAAAAACAAATAAATAACCTCAAATTCGATCGACTTAATCCACAATTAGCAAGTTAAATAGAGGTTTTGCAGTACTTAAATTTAATCATCATTAAGTCACGTTAACGATCCGTTAACTGACTCTGAGAGTGAGTTTTTTTAAATCTATACTAAGTAATGGTTTAAGTAACAATTAAATGACTCTGAGTGCGGCCGTACGACTCTACTTAAGTCATTCTGCCCACCGAACTATTGCGATAAGCAAAGTGTATTAAGTTTATTTAAAAAAAATAATTTAACTTTTTCATATCGCTACGAATCAATCACGAATTTCAAAATGAACATTCACATTTCATAGTGCGAGCGAGCAAAATAAGCGAGCCATTTCTGTTGTTACACTCGTCAGCTCGCTGTAAAATGCTCTCCAATTAAAATCTACACTTGGTCCGATTCACAATTTTTGAAGTTTTATTCCCTTTAGAACGCAATGTAGATATATTCGTTGAATTCCAAGATTTACCTTTTTGCTGCCGTAAAAAAGGTTTCGCTTATTTTAATTAAAAATATATTTTTCAATACGGTTTTACTTAACATAGGAAAATTCCGTGTATCCAATAGAGAACCTGTAACAATAGAATGTTACAGAGAACACTGCAACTTGTTTATCGAAAAATAATTACAATTCAGATGTACTCCGCATATGCAACTTTTAAATGGCATGTATTTAAACTTGCGACAAAACAATTAAATTTTGGATATGAAAATACCCAATATTGAATACTAAATTACCAAGTTGGCGAAAGAATGTAAGGAACAAAAAAATTACTAATCTGGTGACTAAATAATACCACTGAATTTTCCAAACTGGCAGACAGATTATGTTTTAGCGACTAAATAACCATCTTGGCGACAATTTGTGAGTACACATTTAATTTAAGATTAGGCACATATATTTTCCCTGATGTAACATGTAGGTAACTCAAAAACCATACAAGCAGCGAAACGAGCGCACACAAAAAAACCATAAAGGAGCGTACAAAATTCCCAATTTTTTATTTTTCTCGGTTTTAGGGAGGTGTAGATTATTGTGTAGATTAATTTTGAAATTTAAAAATGGCGGATATTTATTTTTCGTAAAATTGATATGGGTGTCGTTTACCAGGTTTTTGGGAGTGCTGGATACGAAAATGACATTCGTTTTGAAATTCCAATATGGCGGACATACTTAATTTCATAAAAATAATATAGGTGTCCTTTTATTGGGTAAAAAAGTCATCCATTTTAAATTTCCTTAGTAACCCAACAACCTCATATTTTCTTCATGATGGGAGAAAAAGAAATTTGAAAATCCTGAATTTTCCAACATTTCTATAGCTTTATACATCTAGGAATGTACCTCAATGTAAAACATTTACTATGTTTTTATAAAGTTGATTCTATCTCGGAAACGGTGCATCCTATTGAAAAAATAATGAAAATTTCGCCCCCCTTTGGAACCCCGCAACGTCGTATTTTCTTCATGATGGGAGAAAAAAAAGCGAAAATCCTGAATTTTCCAACATTTCTATAGCTATAAACATCCGTCGTATCTCAATGTACAGCATTTACTTCTTTTTTTATAAAATTGATTCTATCTCGGAAACGGTGCATCCTATTGAAAAAATAATGAAAATTTCGCCCCCCTTTGAAACCTCGCAACGTCGTATTTTCTTCATGATGGGAGAAAAAAAAGCGAAAATCCTGAATTTTCCAACATTTCTATAGCTATAAACATCCGTCGTATCTCAATGTACAGCATTTACTTCTTTTTTTATAAAATTGATTCTATCTCGGAAACGGTGCATCCTATTGAAAAAATAATGAAAATTTCGCCCCCCTTTTCCAACATTTCTATAGATTAATACACCCCTCGTATCTCAGTTCAGCATTGTCATATTTTTTTCTATAGTCGCTTCTATCTCAGAAACGGTACATCCTACTGCAAAAGTAATGAAAATTTGCTCCCCCTTATTAATCTAGAAATCGCATATTTTCTACATGAATGGCAGAAAATTCATGAATCCTGAATTTTTAAAAATTTCTATACCTACATAGCTGGTACTTTAAACTACATAACATACTGTAATAATAATCATCAATCCTAATTAGCATCCCAAAGATCTTTTAATTTAGTATTCATATTCATTTTCCGAAGATTGAATATTCTCCATTTTCGAAAATGAAATTAGAAGACAATTTTGTAATCAGAACCCCCAGAAACCGGGAAAAGGACAACCTTGTTAATTTTAATAACAAAAATTTACGACATTGTGGAATTACGAAACAGATTTTATTTTCATATTATTCTGCACCCCCAGAAACCTAGAAAATGACACCCATGACAAAGAAAAACATACTCCAATAGTATCCAAAAATAGGATTTTCCGTAGCCTGCAAATTGAATTTTTAGCAGCCATTAATTTATCAACCAAATCTGGTTTTATAGCTGCTTATATGGTATAATGGTCACCAACTCGGAAATTAAGTCACCAACTTATAAATGTCGGTGCTAATTTGGATTAAATTTCGCCTCTTTTTATCTGCCGACTTTAGAATTTTTTGTCACCCGAGTGTTTTCGCCAGTTTAGTAATTTAGTCGCCAACATATTAATTCGCTGCCAAATTCAGTAATACAGTATGCTCACGTGCAGCCGCCAACTTATTTTTTGTTCGCTCGATTAATTATATCCCCTTTTAAATTATGTTAAAAAAAATCGAAACTCGTAAGTAAATAGTTTCAAACTGCACTTGTTGTCGGCATACCCACCGTGCATTATCTCGTTAAGAGTTTTAAACATTTCACCGGCGAAACACTGAGCAGAATTTTGTTTGCACTGAATACATTAATACTAAGTAAAACTTGAGCATGCACCTCCATTATACAAAGAGATATAATATTTCAAAACCATTACGTTCATTTTGCTAATGCTAAAAGCTACTGGTTTAATAAAACTGTGAAAGTTTGATGTTCGTATATAATTATAGTAAACCAAAAGAGCATTAGCCGCCCTTTTTGTGGATTTGTTTGTCACTCCATTTTTGGGTAATTAAATATTATAATCTCCAGAACATGGTCAAATAATAATAATATTTTTTTTTTTATGAAATAAGGGGGCAAACGAGCAAACGGGTCACCTGATGGAAAGCAACTTCCGTCGCCCATGGACACTCGCAGCATCAGAAGAGCTGCAAGTGCGTTGCCGGCCTTTTAAGAGGGAATAAGGTAATGGGGGAGGGTAGGGAAGGGAATAGGGTAGGGGATTGGGCCTCCGGTAAACTCACTCACTCGGCGAAACACAGCGCAAACGCTGTTTCACGCCGGTTTTCTGTGAGCCCGTGGTATTTCTCCGGTCGAGCCGGCCCAATTCGTGCCGAAGCATGGCTCTACCACGTACAATAATACCAGTACAATATTAAGAATATCTAATAATATTTATGGACGCTTTCACACAACGTCAATTTGGTCCACGTGTGTAGGAGTAGGTGTAGTCATTTATTCAGTTCATATTTAAGACAGAACAACATCTGTGGGGTCAGCTAGTATTTTAATATAATTTAAATTTAGTATATAAATAACCTAACCAAGAGCATGTCAGGACATGTCTAAGGAGGGTTCCGTAAACTATTAAATTTACTATACACTATAGAATAAACGTATGATAAATTAATAATAATATTACCTGTGATATTACTATGTATTATGTATTATTTCTTTAATTAAATGTTGAATATTGATTAATAATCAAAATATATAGTGAATAGTATCCAAATATTCTTAATTCTTTAAGATTAATTTTATTCGATTTCGATGATAATTATTGATATTTTAAAAAGTTTTTATTAATTTTAAAATTTCCCTCACTAAACTTTTAGTTTTAAGCATAATTTAGTCTGTTATGATATCACCTATCTCAATGTACGGAGAATACCACATACTTAAACATATCAGCGAGGTTTTCGATAGCGTGATACAGAGGCCACCCCTAAAATATAAAATAATTATTTTTTTATGATCCCGAAACCGTGATCTATATATACACAGTCTATAACTGCACCAAATTTCATCAATTTATATTCATAATTACAGGAGCTAGAGGCGCGGACAGACAGACAGACAGACAGACAGACGGACAGAGCGAAACTATAAGGGTTCCTTAAGTATTACGGAACCCTAAAAAAGAGCGGGTAGCGGCGGCCTTCTTTTGGTATTGAAATACAACTCTGCGGATTTTAACAGTGTGTTACTGCAGCGCGGATAATTGTTTCTGTCCATATTCTGTCATCATCATATCTCTATTTTGTACCTTTGTTTTTTTTTTCTAAGGTATCTTTTTAGGGTTCCGTAATACTTAAACCCCTTATAGTTTCGCTCTGTCCGTCTGTCTGTCTGTCTGTCTGTCCGCGCCTCTAGCTCCTGTAATTATGAATATAAATTGATGAAATTTGGTGCAGTTATAGATTGTGTATAGATCACGGTTTCGAAGTCATAAAAAAATAATAATTTTATATTTTAGGGGTGGCTCTCTTGGTTAGGTTATTTTTTTTACTTATCTTTTTTACCTTTCATATAATATGTAGTTAGAAATTTAAGTAGGTACAATTAAAAAAATCTCACTCGCTCTCTTCGCTTGCTTTTGAAGAAAACTATAATATGCTACATGTTATAAGCTAAGAAACAAAAGAAATATCTTTCAAACAATGATTTCAAAACTCAAGATAGGCTTACAAATCTTCATACAATTAAAAGTTACGCCATCTTGGTTTTTACTTCAAATGTCGGCAGACTTCTTTTCACCATACTTCAAATACCAAAATGGCCCCAAAAATCTCAAAAGTCCCATCATCCCAAAAAAAGGAGGCGGTTATACGTTCGGCTGTATATAGGTAGGGTGATACACCCAATTGCTAGCACTGTACCAAATTATCAGTATCCCGAACAAATAGTAAAATTATAAGCTTCTCACTTATTAATATTTGTTTCCACTTAATAAAAACAAAAATATAATGTTTCTGGAATCTACTGCCGGCGACACCACACTTTTCGACTTAAAAACAGCGACATATAAGTAAATGAGTGTTGGTGTCCTACAGTTTGAATTTTTTTGGCAGATTCCTTGTAATCGACTGTAAGCTCAGGTATTTTCATATTATGCAATTTTTGACCTTTTCCATATTTTTTACTCAAACTTTTGGTCTGTCTCATAACTGAAATGTTTTATGAGGCTTATCTAGTAAAAGAGAGTTAAAGTTATAGCAAAATTAATGATAAAACATATGGTGCTGACATCTGGGTCCAATATTTTGTAAATTCCAATTTATCAGCACTAGTGGTCTACTATGGAACAAATGAATGTTATATCAACGTTTATACTCTTTTAAGTTGCATAGTATTTTTTATAGAGTTTAAGCTTAAGTTTCCTCTATATGGGGACTTAAGAGTGCGCTAGTCAACGGTTCGAACTCAGTGCGGCGCGTGGGGAAAATGCTTGTTATTTCACATAATATCAGCGAAAAAAAGATATAGCTATAAAATAGTTAACTATACTTATATGAGAAGCTATAGTGCACACATTTATATTGCTTTGTAAAGTATTTTAGAAAAAGTGTCCTCAGATTACGCAAATCAACACTCAGCTGTTGGTGTTTTATGAACAAACTACCTATATAATATTTATGTCTGAAGTAAAGTTATCTCAATTTCGGAATAATAAAACTGTGTCGGTATGTGCTTGTTTTTTATTTTCATTCTTCGTTTGTTTTTTTATTTACGGTCAAAGTTGCGCTAAAAATCCGATGTTTGGAGGCTATTAAAATTTTAGAAATATAAGCACATACCGACCTAGATAAGTGTAATAAAAATCGATATTAGACAAAAATTTGGGTCCTTTGTATGGAAATAAAACCGACTAGCGCAGCCTTAAGTAAAAAAACAAATAGGTACGTGTCTTGAGTTTTAGCAGGTAAATTAGAACTTATTTTGACTGATATTCAGTTAGTTGTTGCAAATTCTTTAACCTAGATAAACTACACGTCTTTCAGTACCACTTATTAGGGTTCCGTAGCCAAATGGCAAAAAACGGAACCCTTATGGATTCATGTCTGTCTGTTTGTCTGTATGTCCGTCCGTATGTCACAGCCACTTTTTTCCGAAACTATAAGAACAATAGTATTGTTGAAATTTGGTAAGTAGATGTATTCTATGAACCGCATTAAGATTTTCACACAAAAATAGAAAAAAAAACGATAATTTTGGGGGATCCCCATACTTAGAATTGAAACTCAAAATTTTTTTCACGTGTGGGGTATTTATGGATAGGTCTTCAAAAATTTAGGTTTCTAATATAATTTTTTTTTCCTAAACTGAATAGTTTGCGCGAGAGACCCTTCCAAAGTGATAAAATGTGTGCCCCCCCCCTGTAACTTCTAAAATAAGAGAATGATAATACTTAAAAAAATATATGATGTACATTAGTATGCAAACTTCCACCGAAAATTAGTTTGAACGAGATATAGTAAGAAGTTTTTTTAATACGTCATAAATCGTAAACTGCAATTTACCTTTCATTCAATCAACTCTCTACAAGAACTTTTATGTTATGTTACTTGCTGCTACGGAATCCTTCACGGGCGAGTCCGACTCGCACTTGACCGCTTTGAATTATTTTAAATAGGATCCATATTATATATAAAATACGGGGAAAATACAAAAGGGGGGATCAAGTCTCTCCAGTTTCCTGTACTATAAACTATAAGTCAATAGTAATTTTACCATAGTCATTTACTAATTTATTTTGATGCTTCATTAAGACTTAAGAATATTAGTGGAATAAAAATTAAATTAAAAATACTACACTTAAACTTGGAATAACTATATACTAAAGTTAATGAGAAAGACTTGACTAATTAATAAGAATTAATGTGATATTTTTTAAAGACAAATTTTTATGAAACTGATTATCAGGCAAGGTATAAAAAGAGATTATTCTCTTATCATTATTTTATTTCATAATGTTGCCCGCGACTCCCCTCGCGTAAATACAGTACCCCATGGGAACAAACTGTGCTTTTTATCCTTTGTTTTAATCCAGAGCTTAAACTACTACCATACAAAATTTCATCGAAATCCGTTCAGTATTTTTTGCGTAAAAGAGTAACAAATATCCATCCATCCATACATGTACCTATCCATCCATCCTCATAAACACTCACATTTATAATATTATTAGAATTAACTACCGAATTTCATCACCACTATCACAGGGCTGATAATTTGGTACCCCAGTGCTGATAATTGGTGACGAGGGGGCTAATAATTGGCGACAGGGTAATTTTTTAGTTATGATTATTTTTATAAAATTTGGATGAAGGTAAACTATATTATGAACTAAAAATCAGTCATTTATTAAATAATGGACCCAGAAAACTCATCATTGTGGGTAAAAAAGTATTTTCCTCTGTAATAATCGGGGTTAAATTTGAACTATCTCTTAAAGTGCTGATAATTGGTACGTTCACCCTATATATATTTATTTATTTTTTTTATTTCGCGGATAACTCCGCCGTCTGTTGGCCGATTTTCAAAATTCTTTTTTTAATGTAAAAGGTATAATCCGAAGTTGGTCCCATTTTTAGAAAATTGGTGACCTGATGATGGGATCCATGAGGAAACGAGGGAAATCCTCAAAATTTATATCGACACATATGGTGATTTCGACTTTTTCTGAAGTAGTCCAAGCATATGCTACCAAAAAGTAAGATTTTGCTCCAAGGTATACCCTGGATCCAAAAGTACAGAACAGAACTCCTTATAGATATATGTTTGGGGATTTTGGCGTTGTTTAAAGAACTGCAAGCATATGCCACTTTGTCAATTAGAGTAATCATCATCATCACCACCACTATCACAGCATACATCATCACATTATGATGATAAAGAAGATACTTCTCATAGTATTTTACACTAACACGGAGATTTTTGAACATTACTCTACCGTTTATGGACCTATTTGCAAAATTCTTTTGTTGTTGTAAAGGGTTTAATTCGAAATTGGTCCTTTAGTCACTAAAATGGAAACGTGATGATGCGATCCACGAGGAATCGAGGGAACTCCTCGAAATTTATATCGACACATATAGTGATTTTTACTTTTACTGAAGTAACACAAGCATATACTACCAAAGAATAAGACGTTGTACCAAGGTATACCCTGAATCCAAAAGCACTGAACAGAACTCCTCAGTCTTTAAAGATATGCTTTAGGAAATTTCGGAATTGTTTAAAGAACTGCAAGCATATGCCACTTTGTAACTTACAGTAATCATCATCATCATCTTAATAACAATACCTAATGGAAGCTTGGCGCGTATTCAGTTATACATTCGATCGTTTATTTTAGACATTTTTAAGACGTATTAATAATAACTTAACAAGATATATCACTAAAAAGGGGTGAAATTATTATTTTTAAACAAAAAATTAAACCGACTTAAGTAAAAATACACAAAAAAGTATGAAATAAAACTTATTTTATAAATAATTACCCTTTTAAATTTGTCTATTTCTCTACTTCTTAATTTTGAAGTCGGTACCAGCAAATATGAACGTGAGTTCTATAAAATATTGTAGGATATCGTTTGGGCTGGTAGCGACTTCAAAATTAAGAAGATTACGTAGAGAAATAGACAAATTTAAAAGGGGAATTATTTATAAAATAAGTTTTATTTCATACTTTTTTGTGTATTTTTACTTTGGAAGTCGGTTTAATTTTTTGTTTAAAAATAATAATTTCTTTATTTAAGTCACTTTTTGCATCAACATGCCTCGTCTATAATAGTTTACGTATATACTTTCAAAAATAACATGGATAAACGTTCTATTTTGGAAAATGATTAAGCAGGTTTAGTGGGCACTGGGCATATGTGTAAATCTGGCACTGTAGGTACTACCCGGCACTGTGTATAATGCAATCTGTATAATTGCAGATACTAAACCGTATAGCAGCGATTTATTTGCTGGCGGCCCTGCTAATCACTGAGCCATAGAGGTCGTCCAAAATAACAAGTATTTAAAAATCACTGCAATTAATAATCAACACGTTTTTAATTTCATTTATTATTTATTTAATGAAAACTTTGAATACTTTTTTTATTTTGATTTCATACTTGAAATATTGTTAGCAAATACGTTTCGATATTATTACAAGGAAAATCTCATAACGCGAGCGAGAGAGCAAAATATTGTGTCTGTAAAATATAGACGGATTGCTGCTGGAATTATCAAAGGCGTTTCCAAGCCCCTTAAAAGAATGCCTTTGATCCGTCTACAGCTTGTTGGAATTTTCACTTCAATCCTAACCAAAAGGAGGGCTTTGTGTTGTAAATGTAACGGCTGGAAATGAAATCATTCGTAGAAGTTAGAACCCACATTGAAGTTTCGTTCAACTTCTAACTAATCGCTACATTATTTCGCTTGTAATTCCTATGAATTAATTGGAGCAATACCGTGGAACTAAGAAACAAGTTATTTCCGGTCAGATACGGAATATAAAATATGTAAAATTTGGCTGGAATGTGAAAGATAGATTGAAAATTGTATATCAAACCAACCAAAAATCAAAACCTACAAATGCATGGTAGTGTGAGTGTAACGTAGTGTGTAAGTTGTAACTTTATTTTATTGATTTTATGTATTTCTAAGCATTACAAATTAGCTTTCTGCACACTTTTCTCCATATAAACTTTACTGTACAAAATTTACTTTGGATTAATTCTCATATAAAACTGTACTCAAAGTCTCAAAGTTTTTGCTTCACATAGGTACAATATATTGATGATGATTTCTAATTTGTATTGCTATATTTATTAAAAATTCTATGAAAATTCAATTAATTGAAGTAAGGCAATAGGAAGGGACATTCAACATAAAACGTTATAATATCTACTTTCAACCCTACAT
The DNA here is from genome assembly GCA_905404095.1 of Glaucopsyche alexis. Lineage (NCBI taxonomy): Eukaryota > Metazoa > Arthropoda > Insecta > Lepidoptera > Lycaenidae > Glaucopsyche > Glaucopsyche alexis. The sequence continues at coordinate 17,481,223 of FR990047.1, read as the reverse complement.
TAATTAGTAAATTGCGTTTTGTAGTGAAAATATTATGTACAAACGTGTATTTTCAGCTGAATACACTCACAATCTTAGCTGTATAATATATTACTTTCGTTTATTTAATAGCGGGAGGGTCAACAAAACAAGCCTTTAAAATATATTAGGTATATCATAAATTTTTCATTTTGACTTTTAGGAATAGGTAGGTTACCACGTAAAAATTGAATACTAAGTTTAGGTATTCATTGTATTAATAATCTTACAATGCTTGTTTTAATAACTTTGTGTTGATATACGAGTAATATGAATTTATTAAATAGGCAGATATTAGTTATTCAACTTTCAATTATTAATTCAATTATTTCAATTACCCTCGATCAGATTTATTCGTTATATATATGGGTATTAGGTATTCTAAAATTTAAATACGGTCTTCTTAAAGACATCGCGTCGTTTTGAAATGCAGTAAATATTCAAATCGACTGTGACTGCTTCTGAGGTTTCTGCTTTTTAAATTTTAATTTATTCAGTTCGCACTGAGCCCAAGGCATTTTGTATGTATTAAAATATGTTGGTGTGGAATTCTCTTAACGTTTTAAAATAGAATTATAAAACAACATAAATATGACAGTGTGAATATATTTTAAAATAAAAAGTTAGAATAAAGAGAATAATAAGAATTTGGTTTATTATCAATTAGGTTCTTATAATCTCGAGATATGAATAACACTTATTTCGTTTTAAGTAGACGAACTCTAATTGTATTAAGAATGCAAAGTGAGAAAACTGCCTTCGTGCCCCACTTAACTCAGTTTAACCTCATTTATCCTTTTGAACTTTAATTACACCTTCACCTTTATTAATTATACTTTTTCCTAAACTATACACTTTTACACTCTTTTTTGTTAATTTTAAATCGGAATAATTTCTTAGGATTAGTTCCTAGTCCGACATATTTATATTTATACTTGATATGTTTGATAATAAATGCGAAAGTGTGTCTGTCTGTCTGTCTGTCATAGGGAAGCCCTAGCCTGTATAATAGGTAGAGATTTGGATGAGGAATAGAGTAATATGAACCCCACGCCATTGTTGTCTGTCTGTCTGTCCTCTTCACGCTTTATCCGCTGAACCGATTTTTATGAAATTTGGTATAAACATACTTTGAGTCCCGGGAAAGGACATAGGATATTTTTTATCCCGAAAAAGTACAGTGTTTCCGCGGGATAATGTATTTACATGGGCGGAGCTGCGGGAAAAAGCTAGTTTAAAATTATTTAAAGCAGCAGAAAACAAAATTTATGAAACTTTTTTACACAATCTTACAATCTTTAGAAAGCTCATTTATAGCTGTTATTGTTTTTACGCACGTAGATAGAAACATGATATTTAAACAAATTGCCTAGTTCGATAAAAGTTAATTGGTACAAGAAACGATTTAATCGCATGAACAATCTTGAGAACAAATTTTCCACTTTTCATAGCAAGACCGTTTAGATTTTTTTTATTTTTTAAATAAATTATGAAAATATTACAAGTAGGTACTAGCTAGAAGCCTTAAGTACTATGTTTCTTCCTTACACTAAGTAACGGCTCCCATTACAAGAAAGACATTTAATTTATCACCCTATCCCATGGGAGACGTCTTTTTACCTGTTTACGTACGTTATACGTAGGTAACAAAACATAATGTGTTTTGTATGGCATTGATTAGTTCCCATTCAAAACGAGGCACTATTTTAGGCCTACGCAATAGTGCTTCATGCGGATGCTAGCGAAAAACTTTTGAAATATTTGAAAAGCCAATTCTTCCTTACAGACTTGTAAAACTTTTTCTCTTTCTCTTTCAAAGGTACAGCGCTAAAATAAGATTTAAGTAGGTATCGCATGACTGCTGTTTAGGGTTCCGTCACCAAAGGGTAAAAACGGGACCCTATTACTGAGTCCGTCCGTTTATCCGTCCGTCTGTCGTCACTATCTGTGTCTCCTTAACCGATACCTAGACAATTTAAATTTTCATAGATGATGTACGAAAACAGAGGGGCAATTCTGCTAAATAAAGCCTGCATTAATACAATTACAATCAAGTCCCGATACGCTTATACTCCCAATAGCTGTTTTTATGAACGTTAAACCAACGTGAAACGCGCTCTGATTGGTCGAAACGACATAAAATCCGTTCATCGTAACATGACGCTACACTTTTGTGGGAAATATGGTGGCAGGCCCCAAAGGGAGATCTCCGACCGAGCGAGGTGGTATGCTCGGTCAGGCCGAAGCCCACTTGTAATCATTTCAGCTGTCGTATATATACTTTCCGAGCTCAGAAACTTCGATAGCGCGATTCAGGACTGTGCGCTGATTGGTCCGCCACATCACTCCCCCCGAAGACCGGAGGTCGAACCATTTTTGATGAGTCTTGTGCTTGAGTCGCCACTTACGCCAGTGCCAGTGAAGAGAGTCCCAGTGAGTCGGAACTGTGCTGCTGCTGCACGGGCTCCAGTGAGTCGGAGTGCTGCCGTGCGGGGCCGATGCTACGTGCTGACCAGGAGAGATGTGCTCTGCTTGCTGACCGGTCGTTGTAGTGAGAGTGCCCGTTGAAGCCGATGAGGGTTCGACCAGGCCGCGGTGCGTTGAGACTGGTGGTCGAGGTACCCGATGAGGCTGAGTGCTGGCTGGCGTGGTGCGGAGGGGTAGGGAGTGATGATGATGATGTCCTTCAGAAGGAGGCGTGTTCTGTCGAGGGTCACCAATGTGGGAAATATGGTGGCAGGCCCCAAAGGGAGATCTCCGACCGAGCGAGGTGGTATGCTCGGTCAGGCCGAAGCCCACTTGTAATCATTTCAGCTGTCGTATATATACTTTCCGAGCTCAGAAACTTCGATAGCGCGATTCAGGACTGTGCGCTGATTGGTCCGCCACACTTTCAATCCAAACAAAGTAAAATTGACTGTTTAAAGTATCTACTTTAAATACGAGAATTGAGGTTCAGACTAAACAATATTTAAGTGGAGCTCCCATACAACAAACGTTTTGTTTTGCGGTCTGCCGTTAGGTGCGAAACATTTCGTGGGCGAGTCGAACTCGCACCTTATCATAAGTTTCATCCAAAAAAATACAAAGCACAAAAGTCTTACAAACTTAAGATAACCAAGTATACCCATCCCTACTTTCCCTCGGGATAAAATATAGCACATACCAGAAAGGGAGGCTGAACCTTTTTATTAGATATTGAAAGACTATTCAGAAAGGTTTGCAGTTTCCCTTGGGCGTCTAGAAGTGCGGTACAAAAGGGCTACTTTTCATTTGTAAGAAATGAATAAAGATTAGATGTTTTACAATTACCGAATACAATATTTTATCATACTTAAATGGTTATGTTATGTTCCTAAACACTCCGATAGTAATCTGAAACATAAGTTTTAATATATATTCCTTTCACATTTATAAGTAGGTATTTGTTGCATGGCTTCAATAGCTAATTAAAAATGTATAAAAAAATTAATTCTATAATTTCCTATTGAAATACACACAACAAAACAATACGTATGAAAGTTATGAACACTTACCTTATTATAATTCAATTTAACTTGACCCGACCGTAATTTTACATTTGTTTGTGGTATAACATTCTCAAAGCCTAAAGCACTCTCATTGTAACCATTGTGATATAAACACAATAGGAAAACAAAAAAGATTATGAAGAAATACCGCTTTAGCGCAATTTATTCTACCCTTTTAAACTGGGTTTTCCCGCGGATTCGTTTACATATGATACGTCCCTAAGGAACTTGTTACTTAGCCCTAATTAATCGCGGGAAAATGCAAATATTCCCGCGATTAATTACGTGTAATAAATATTAAAAATACCATTAAAAATACACCGCATCAAGCCTATATTATTTAAACGCTCACACAAGTTGTGCATTTTAATTAAAGCCGATTGCACGAAACTTTTAAACGTACACTGCGGTAGCTATGCATCTAAATTTCCGCGCCGACGCCACTCCATGGAATGAACACATTTAGAAATTGATATGTACGCTTTTGTGATTAAAACTAATGTGTTATTAATTTAAAAACATGTCAACATCAACAGTTGTACCTTGACGGTCCGCAGCGCGCCGTGTGCCGCGTCCTCCGTCCAGACCTTGATTCCATCCCGCTCGTACTCCAGATTCCAGCCATCCTGCGAGTCTAGGAGGCCCCTGAGGTTCTGGAAGTCGGAGTCGTCGGCAACCCGCGCCTCGCTCCAGCCCACCGCGCCCATCCGCGCGTCATCACCGTGGCGACGTGACTACCGCACCTCACCCGGCTAAGTCCGCGCCTGCGCAGTGGCGCCCATTCGACCGCGTCACGGTCATTTATGTGAGCTCCGCATTTAAAGTACAGTCGCAAGCATTGGGTTGTTTCCTTCTAGGTATAGCCGTGAGCTCCAGAGAACCGACGTGAACGGAAATGTGGATGGTTTTCACGGACTAAAGCATTAAATTTGAAGCGGTACAATTTTGCCGTGAATTTGCTGCACTTTTGTGAAGTCCAATTATTTATATAAGGACCAAGTTTTTAATTCAAACGACACGAGGTGACATTATTATGAATATATACCAATATTCTTGAAACAATAATTTTAACGCATTGCTGTTACACTTATCTATGGCAGGTATCACGTTTATATATTATTTAATATTACAATAGGGTATTTTCCAAGTTTTTGAAAAGTATGTCAAATTGTTCCTAATACCAAAATACATTAGCAGTTTGAATCATTCTTTGTGAATTTCTTTCTTTTTCTTGCAAATTAGCCTAAAAGTTCAAATTAATATTAAAGGCGCGAAAACGCTTTAATAAGTTGTCATGACGTCACATTCTTGTAACATTGTAACTGTCAAGTGTCAAATTACATTGAAAATGCCAAATCCCAGAATACCTACTATTTACATATTTAAATAATTATTTTAAGCCTATTACAAATGCCTTATAAATGGTGCGTAGTGCCAAAATGCACTAATACGTCTATTAAAACACTGGGGAAAATCTTTGTGACCCTACCAAAGAACACTGAAATGCAGAAAAAGTGGCTATTACTCGCTGACGCATGACGTTAATGATTCGATGCTGGATATTCTTTATCTAATTCTTTATGGAAATCGGGAAGACATTAATAAAATAAGGAGAAGTACAAGAATATGACGTCACATTCCAATCTCGTGCGTTTTTAGTCACGTGGTCAAACGTGAAAAATTCATAATTTTATTTTTGATATTTTATAAAAATCATATTTATTTTTGTGTAAATAGTTGGTTAAATTGGTTTAAATTAATGTTTAGCGATAAAATATCAACAATCTGATGTATATTTTCATCATAGGATAATACCCTATTGTATTTTGGCGGGTAAACCTTTTTACGCTCACGACTGTACAATAAAATAGAAATTATAATCATATCCGAGAGTAATAAGGATCACAGATTACCGTACCTTAATTTCTTATTTCGTTTTATGTAAAAGTAATTAAAATCCGTATTTTATGTTTCCAAAAAGTATTTTGTTAATTATTATAAAAAAAATGCATAAATTTTCCAACATAAATATAAATTTTAAATATTATAGAACTTTAAAAAAATCTATTTATCTTGGCAGGCGCTGGCTCCCGTAGTCCGTAACCGCTAGTTGAAACCACCAAGCCAGCTGGTGAAAAATATATAGAAAAAGTTTAAAAATATATTTTGCTTTTGCTGTTTATTTTAAGGTAGTTTAAGATATTAAATACCCACAGTTTCTCAGCAATAAATAAAACTAAGTATATTCATAAAATCTGCTTATACTTCTACGTATATAAGGTCTCCAAAAATCAATTAGGATACTTCAGGCACATGGTCCACTGCTTATATAAAGACATTTAGGCAGAAAAATAATTTTCATACTCAAACTAAAAAAAATATCTCATGTATGGGTGACTCAGCAAAATGCAAATTCACCCATATTTTTTTTTATTTTTTTTTCAAGTATGACAATTATTTTTCTGCACGTCTTTACATAAGCAGTAAATCATATGCCCGAAGTATCCGTAAATGATTTTACCAAACCTTATAGATAATTTAGGTATCTTATTTAAAGATGTCCTAAAATAGGTTCAAACAGCAATTTGTGAGGTTTCATTGGTCCGTAAAGTTTGTTAAAGTGTGGGTGGAGCTTTATATCTATAGAGAACAATAAATAAAACATATTATTTGGGAAAAAAATACTTAAAAAAAATTGTATATTGACTTTTCCCCGCTTCTGCCCAGCCAGTCCTGAAGTATCATGTTACATAGGACAACTATAGGGCAAGGTTTCAGCTTGCCTCAAACACCTGCTCTATCTCCTAGTAGCTCTCCATTTAAATATATAACAACAAGATAAGAGAGTAAGCGTAGCAAAACCGGACAAAAAGCATACAAAACATACGAAGCTAATAGACACGTTTTATAAGGGAATGTGACGTCTCCGTCGTATATAATATCTATGGCAGCAAACAAAACAATATGTTACACAGAAAACATAACGTAACAAATGTTTGAAATGTTTTGTAATTGTTACAAAACATCTCGCAACAATTGTTACGTTCTGAAAAGTTCTGCCCCTACGTGATATTTTTATTGCTGTAAGCATTTAATACAAATAAATATTTGCGCTGCTTACCCTATAATATTTAACATTATAAAGTCTTTAAAAAGGGTAAATATATACTTTCATAATATTTTACTTTTTTAACAAAGAACATTTATAAATTACAAAAGTCATGATGAACTGATGATTTAAATAAATGTGACCATTAAATATTGAATTCTTTTTTTTTTCAATTTAAATAAAATAAACTACAAGTTACGTACAGCTGCTACGCGGCGTAGCGCTACAGGCTACAGCGTAGTCCGCGTAGAGCTCCATGTAGAAGCATTTAAAAATGCTGAGAAAAAGTTCCGGATTGTACCTACTTTCTTTTATTTTGTTCTCTTCAAGTATTGTTTTTATTTTTTAAATACTGGAAAGTTTTTAATTCATTAGTTGAATACCTCAACTAGGGGGTACTGCTGAAAGTTGTGTAATTGGAATTTAATACTGGATAAACATTTTTTTTTTTTTTTTTTTTTTTTTTTTTTTTTTTTTTTTCTCTTGTGGCGGTAGATCGAGAAACACGTACTTAGTTTAATTCTACTTCGTAAAACATAAATTAATTAGATAATTATAATAATTGGCAGTAAATTGTGCATAAACTGAGAGATAAGTGAATAAATTATTGGTACAACTAGTGTTTGCAAAAAATTTACTAGTGTTGGCGACAAATAGACAATTTAAATTCTTACAGTCACTCCTTTGTTCCCTGTGTTGTGAATTGTGATTTGAGTACCTATTGATTTCTCTAAAATCTGTGCAAATATATTTTGTTTCGACTCACGTCTGTAAGTTAAAGGCAATTGAAAAGCTAGTATATATTTCTATAATATAATAATATAAAGGAATAGAAGTTTTATATCTATACTAATATTATAAAGAGGAAAACTTTGTTTGTATGTTTGTTTGTTTGTTTGTTTGTTTGTTTGTTTGTTTGTTTGTAATGAATAGGCTCAAAAAGTACTGGGCCGATTTCAAAAATTCTTTCACCATTCGAAAGCTACATTATCCACGAGTAACATAGGCTAAATTTTATTTTGGAAAAAAATAGGGTTCCGTAAGATATTTGGGTTTTTCGGACACAAGGTGTAAAAAATCAACCAGAAAAGTTACTTATTTTGCGTACGCTGCCTAAACTATAAAAGATAGAACCATAAAATGTTCTAATTAATTGTAGATCTTATAAATATCTACAAAAAAGTCCGCGACACACTATACCTATCTATGTCGAGTGAGGCACAACAACCATTTTTTTATTTAGAAATCTTGAATTTTTTTTGGACTACATTTAAACGCGTTTATTTTACTCATGCTATTAATCCTTATCAAAATAAATTATTTCATCACTAAGTACAGTTTATGTAGATAATATTCGGTCTTTTAATGATTAAAATTGGATGTTTGGTTTTGAAGTTATGGCGAAATTAAAATATTACGATTTCTGCTGCACGGCCCGTTGCGAAGTGGGCGTCGTCTATACTAATATTATAAAGAGGAAAACTTTGTTTGTATGTTTGTTTGTTTGTTTGTTTGTTTGTTTGTAATGAATAGGCTCAAAAAGTACTGGGCCGATTTCAAAAATTCTTTCACCATTCGAAAGCTACATTATCCACGAGTAACATAGGCTAAATTTTATTTTGGAAAAAAATAGGGTTCCGTAAGATATTTGGGTTTTTCGGACACAAGGTGTAAAAAATCAACCAGAAAAGTTACTTATTTTGCGTACGCTGCCTAAACTATAAAAGATAGAACCATAAAATGTTCTAATTAATTGTAGATCTTATAAATATCTACAAAAAAGTCCGCGACACACTATACCTATCTATGTCGAGTGAGGCACAACAACCATTTTTTTATTTAGAAATCTTGAATTTTTTTTGGACTACATTTAAACGCGTTTATTTTACTCATGCTATTAATCCTTATCAAAATAAATTATTTCATCACTAAGTACAGTTTATGTAGATAATATTCGGTCTTTTAATGATTAAAATTGGATGTTTGGTTTTGAAGTTATGGCGAAATTAAAATATTACGATTTCTGCTGCACGGCCCGTTGCGAAGTGGGCGTCGCGTCGTCGCCAAGGCGTGCGAGTTTAGATCTATGAGTAAATTTTTTGTTTTGTGTTCGTTGTAACTATGATGGATAGATTACTTGAGTAACTATTTATTGAGTGATTGTTGTATTGTTAGTTCTGAAAAGTGTAGGTATTTCATACGATAAAAGTATACCCACTTACTTATTTCATTAAGTATTAGTAGGTACCTATATTAATTTGTTTCTGTTTGTTTTGACTAAATTTCACCCGTTTTGTTAGAGGTTTAAAGACATTCTGTTATCTGTAGTATTAGTTGATACTAATACTACAGATAACAGAATACTGATGTATGTATTGCCCCGGCTTCGCACGGGTACAATACTGATGTATTGTACCCGTGCGAAGCCGGGGCGGGTCGCTAGTAAATAAATAATTATAAAACGTAGGAATATATTCACATGACCATTAGTGATCCATCACTAATGGTCATGTGAATATATTAATCTTTGTTCCAACAAAGACTGAGAAACATGCCATGAGATAAATCGTTTGAGTAGGTATTATATCGATAAATCTAATCTACTGCCAGTTGCCATAAGTGAAAATAGAATAATATAAAACGTAAAACAAATTAAAATAGGTATGGCAATCAAATAAAGGAATGGAGTAGGTACCTACTGTAGGTTTTTGGTTTGGTTCTATGTCAAAATATTTTTGTTTTGTTGGTTAAATTAAAACCACAAAAACAGCATTTATAGTGATTAACTTTTCAGTGTTAAAGTTGTAGGAAATTATTTAACGGCAAATAAATGTATACGAGTGCATCAGTTGTCATGATAAAGGAGATAATTTTTCATAGATCTTGGTGGTAGTCATGTCAGAGTGTGCGCTGGTAGCCACAGTAAATGAACACGATGCCAGTATGGATGTGGGTAACGACAAATCCCTATTCGAACCTACTATTGATATGATGGTAAATGATTTCGACGACGAGAGAACTTTAGACGAAGAAGAAGCGTTGGCTGCTGGTGAGCATCAAGATCCCAAGGCAGAACTGAATAGCCTGCAACGAGAGGGTGATATGCCTTTAGAAGAACTACTCGCATTGTACGGCTATAACAAAAAAATGGATAAAGTAATACAAGAAGAACAACCAGAGGTGGTGCCAGAAGAAAATGGTAAGACAGAGTCTGCCCTTCAGCAGTTATACACAGAAACCACTAGCCCTGAAGCGACTCGTTGTCTGAGATCTGGCTCGAGACCCCCTTCTGAAGAAGAAGATGACTATGACTATAGTCCAGATGAAGATGATTGGAAAAAAACCATTATGGTTGGTAGTGATTACCAAGCCGGAATTCCTGAAGGCCTCTGTAGCTACGATGATGCCTTACCCTATGAAAATGAAGATAAATTGCTCTGGAACCCGAGTGTTCTCGATGAGAAGGAAATCGAAGAATACATGAGAAAAATTTGTGCTATGAATTCTGGAACTGGTGTAGATGCTGTACCTAGAGGTAAGCAACTACGTGATGACGAGGAAGCTTTATTTTTACTTCAACAATGTGGGCACAATGTTGAAGAAGCGCTCAGGAGAAGGAGAATTACTGCTCAAGCACCATCACATGCTAGTGTGTGGTCAGAGGAAGAGTGTAGGAATTTTGAAAGTGGAATAAAAATACATGGTAAAGATTTTCACCAAATACACCAACAGAAGGTAAGAACACGCTCTGTTGGTGAACTAGTACAATTTTATTATATTTGGAAGAAAACAGAGAGGCACGATATATTTGCAAATAAAACTCGTTTGGAGAAGAAAAAATATACACTGCATCCCGGCCACACAGATTATATGGATAGGTTCTTAGAGGAACAAGAAACAACAGGGCCTAGTATGGTAAGGCCTGTGTCGCCAACTCCTATGATGATATCCCCTATGATGGTGTGCTCACAGCCCGATCCATTAGCTCTCGGAGAGAAGGAAGTGTTTTCCCAGTTAAATTCCCATGCCTCTCCTCCTAGAACAGTTGTTAATGAGGAACTTGAACCAGAAACAATTTCCTAATGCAAGCATTTTTGGCTATACCTAAATACAATATGGCGCGAGTGCTTTAGATATTATACTGAATGACATCAGATGTTTTTTTACTAACTAACGGGCCTTCATGTATTATGAGAATGCCAACATAAATAATGATTGGTAAAAACCAGTGGTTACTGGCTGCTGCTTAGTGAAAAGACATCGAAAGAAGTTAAATGTAAGCAAAGTGATTTTAACATATTTATAACTATATATTTTTATAAATTTGACCTCATATCTCAAAGTAGTAAATAGAGCAATGTAAATATTATTATAAAAATAAGTAAATAGAGGCATTGGAACATATGAATAAGAAAGGTTATTATTTATAAATTGATTTATAAGACAAATGCATTTTAAACATTATAATATTATTATGCATCATATTTATTCAGTCAGTCAGTAAAGATTTATTATGTGTATAAAATCATGTGGCTTGATTTTTAAAACAATCCCCAGTTTTTTTATAATCTTAATGAAGGACGCATCTTAATTAAACAGCTGCTTTGCTAGAGTACTAAATATTAAGATAATTGATAACAAGACAAGCTACATTGTTTCTCTAATTAAAAGAATATTTTTAACATAAAGAAGCCAGTACACATTGGCTTATGTTGGCCCAATGCACGCCATCACCATTGTGTACAGGGAGTAATAGTGCATATTTGCGGGCAATTGCCCATCTGGTGCACAATCGGAAAGTTGTCGGTTTTATGGCACACATCAAAGGAACCGTGGCGTAGCTTGGCCAGTGGTGTTCACACAATGGCCTATTATTTAGTTTGATTAGTGATATTTTTTGCAAAATATATTCGGAATCACTGGATGACATAAGAATCTACCATTGCCTTATGCACCATTTTTTTATAACTTTGTGGCAGTACATTTCTTTAATACTTGTAATCAGTAAATAAATAACTATTTATTTATATACTGATTACAAGTATTAAAAAATGTGTCTGTCTAGTGCCTATGCACAGCTGTAACTACTTAAACGTCCATTGTAATTGTTTTTCCGGACAGCAATGAGCCATGCGCCATTGTGTGAACACCAAGTGACCATGGCCTACATTTGTGCATTGGAAAGCATGGCCCAACGTAAGCCATTGTGTACTGGCTACTTAATATTAACATGTTTGCTGTGACTTGTGACAAATCTTAAGCTTCATTGACTAAACTTGCTATCAATTTGGGAATGTATGTCAAGGGAGAGGTGCTATTAAATTACAAATATTTGTTTTGTAATATCTCTGTTATGTGAAAAACGGTTTTGCATTCATATGTACAGAAAAAATACAATTAAAAATAAAATTGCCTTGATTATAGACTCCCAAATGATTTTAATTTTTGTTTTATTACAATATTAATTGTTAATTACTTAATCTATCTATACTAATATTATAAAGCTGAAGAGTTTGTTTGTTTGAACGCGCTAATCACAGGAACTACTGGTTCGAATTGAAAAATTATTTTTGTGTTGAATAGTCCATTTATCAAGGCAGGCTTTAGGCTAAATAACATCATGCTAAGCTCAATATGAGTGGAGCACCAATCAAGAATGTTTCAAAATCGTTTTTTCCCTTTTGCGAGCTTTCGCTGCTGAAACGGTTAGTTTGGCTAAAATTATGCATGACAGAATCTCTTTAAAAGTTGTAAAAAATATCCGCGACTGTATATATCTATCTTTTAAGGTTGGCTCAAAATAACATTTTTAGGCTAACCATTTAGAAGAAAGTTGCCGTTTACATCATTTGATTTCAATGAGTATTTTAGAAGATATGTCAGTAATAGAAAAATCAAGCGCGCAATAATAATGTACGCGCGCGGCGGGCAGTCTTGAGGGGGAAGCGCTTCTCCTTCGACGTAAATGAAGTCGCGGGTAAATTTTAGCGATATCCCAAAGTAACTGTTCTACGCGGACGAAGTCGCGGGCAAAAACTAGTTATCATTAAAGTGAAAATTTGCTACTAGTAACGCCATCTGTTATCTGCCTTTGGTACTAATTATATAGTTGCACCAATTAATTTAAAGATGGCATGTAAGTGTTCAAATTGTGGAAAGTATACTACAACCTCAGAAGGTGCAAAATGTAGTAAATGTCATCAGATTTTTCACCGGACATGTATAATTAATTTAAACGCCACTAATAATGCAGCTTCACCCAAGTGGATATGCAAAGGGTGTAAAAATTGCGAAACCCGTCCAGACATCGCTATAGAGGGCGCTAGTAGTAATGCAAGCATACTAAAAGCAATAGATTTGTTACGCATCGAAATATCGGCGTGCACGCAGGAGATGTCTTCCCTAAGACAAGAAATGGGCTTAATAAGATCGAGCATAGAAGAGGCCAGTACACGCATGGATGCTTTCGACCAGCGCCTGTCCAACTTGGAGGAGCAGCAGCGTTTAGAGCCGAAGGATGATATTATTGCTCAGCTTAGAGCCGATATTAATGAGCGAGACCAGGAACTACTGCGGAATGATATAGAGATATCAGGCATAACAGAACGGGACGGCGAGAACTTAATGCACATCGTGTCTCTTGTCACTAACAAGCTGGGTGTAGAGGTGGATAAGCGCGACGTGGTGAGCGTCCATCGTGCAGGCCTGCGCCGCCAGGATCATACGTCTGGACATACGGAACGATTCGTAGCTCGCCCGATATGTGTAAGGCTGGCGCGACGGTGTGTTCGGGACGACTTCATAAAGGCAGCGCGTGTACGCAGGGGAGCGGATACTACGGGCTTCGAAATAGATAGTCAACCGCGGCGCTTCTATGTGAATGAGCGTCTTACAAGGGTCAACCGTCAGCTGTTTTATTCAGCCAGGGTTAAAGCTAAAGATGCCGGCTGGAGGTATGTGTGGACACGGGATGGACATATATATGTACGACGTGATGCGGACTTAAATAATAAAAAACACCGTATTAAGTCCTTAGATGATATCGATAAGGTTTTTTGTGTCTAACTTTTTCGCTTAAAAATAATACTGCTGTCATATTGATATTTGTTTTTATAATATTGTTTGTCGTCTATATGTTAAATATTATTCTACGATATAATATTATGCTTTTTTGTTTAAATCATGTATTTTTTATAGATTCTTCTACGGTTTTAATTGGATCTTGCTTTTATTATTACCATATTAAACTATTACATTCAGAAACTGTAACTGGCAGTGTGTATGATCAAACTAATATTATTAATTGGCAGGATTTCATACCTTACATAATATTATTAGTTATAAGTCTATTGGATACATTTCTTACTTATAAATATGATATTGGTCTAAATAAGAATAAAAATACTTGCATTTATTATTACCATAATAAACGAACAAATTCAGAATATGTAATTGGCAGCGTATTTTATCAAAGTAATCTTATTAAATGGCAGGATTTCATACCTTACATCCTATTAGTTATAAGTCAATTGGACACGTTTCTTACTTACAAATATCGTATTGTTTTAAATAAGAATAAGAATGTATTATTATATTTTCTATACTATGATACTATTAATTACATATATATTATATTTAAGTCAATAAATTTCTTTACATCTGAATTAATATTTTATTGTATGCTATATCTTTTGAAAAAATATTACTCTAGTGCATTATACATACCCATAATATATTATGTATGTACTCATTTTAAATACCTTTATGAATTGAAATGGCTTTAAAAAAAATTAAAATTGGACTACTTAATTCACGCTCACTTGGTACTGGTCATGAGGAGCTTATTGTGGCTGTGACAAGGCATGAGCTTGATATTTTAGCGTTAAATGAAACGTGGTTAAGAGAGGGAGAAGAAGCCACAGCCCCTAAAATAGCTGGATATCGTCTCCGGCATGTTCCTCGCCCAACCGGTATACGTAGTAGAGGAGGTGGTGTTGGCTTCTACGTCAGGCGTGAAATGCGCGTTCGGTTACTTAAACATCCAGTAACACCATCAGTAGAACAAATGTGGCTAGAAGTAAATATTAATTCTAAAAAAGTAGCTATTGGGACTGCTTATCGACCACCGTGGCTTTGTGTACAAACTTTTATAGGTGCCCTTAGTGAGTCTATTTCCTTTTTATCATATCTCGATCATATTATTATTCTTGGTGATTTTAACATTAATTTACTTAATACAACAGATGTTAACACTTTGTTACTAAAAGATCTCTTATATAATTTTAATCTTCAACAGCACGTTAACCAGGCCACACACTTTACCACGCACAGTAACTCCCTACTCGATCTCGTTTGCACAGATGTAAACGTGACCCGACTATGGGTTGATCAATTGCCGTGTTTGAGTGACCATGCGTTGGTGGTATGTGAGTTAAACTTGCCTAAACTTAAAGCTAAGCCTAAACGAATTACTTATAGATGCATCAGAGACATAGATCCGGCCCTCCTTGATAACCACTTTTCTTCGGTCGACTGGGATGCTGTGAACTATGCTGATGTTAATGTAATTACCGAATACCTTACTTCTAAGTTGCTAGAAATTTTCGATATCCTTGCGCCCCAAAAGCTTATAACGATAAAGGAACATAGCTACCCTTGGATCACCTATAATATAAAATTAATGATAAAAACTCGTGATGAAGCTTACCGGAAAGCACGACTCTCTAATATACCTGCAAAAATACTTTATTATAAGGAAATGAAAAAAATTGTAGCTCAATCAATGAAATTTGAAAAAGAAGCCTATTTTCAAAAATTTATATGCTCTAATGTTAATAAACCCAAATTATTGTGGAAACACATAAAAAATAATGTTAATTTCAAGGACAAGGAGGTATCACTTCCAATTGACCTTCGAGACGCAGAAAAAATTAATTCTCATTTTTTAAATATACCGGGCGATAACGTTGTGGCTACAACTTATATTGATTTTTATAATAATAATAGTTTTAATGGAAGCACTTTAGATTTTCATACAGTGTCGGAGAGAGATATATCTAATATTATACGTGAACTACGCTCCAATGCCACTGGTATCGATGGCATCTCTTTAGATATGTTACACTTATCCCTCCCACATACATTAGGTGTTATTACTCGTCTTATAAATGTAAGTATATCATCCTCAACTTTCCCTGAGTCATGGCGTTATGCTATGGTGCGTCCTATACCTAAAGTAACTAATCCAACAGAATTTAAAGACCTCCGGCCGATAAGCATTTTACCATGTGCCTCGAAAATTTTAGAAAAAGTAATATGCAAGCAACTCAACGATTATATTGATGAGAATGGAATATTACCTGAGATGCAGTCCGGATTTAGGAAGCACCATAGTACGACCACTGCACTCGTTAATGTGCTTGATGATATTCTGTGTGCCCAAGACGATGGGAATGTAACTATTATGGTACTCCTTGATTATTCACGTGCGTTTGATTCTATTAATACTGATCTTTTGCTAGCGAAATTACGTTTTTATGGACTAAGTGATGCCTCAGTGCTGTGGTTCTCCAGTTATTTGCAAGGAAGATATCAAGCCGTAGAAATCAAAGATGACGAAAATGTCATATCATCACGGTTCATTCAAGTTATAAGAGGAGTACCTCAGGGCTCCATATTAGGTCCCAAACTATTTAGCATTTATTCAGCTGATGTTATTAAATGCTTTCACAGCTGTAAATTCCATATATATGCAGACGACATTCAAATTTACTTGTCTTTCAAACTACATGATATTCAACAAGCGATAGCAAAAATCAATGATGACCTTAAGCGTATATTTGATTGGTCTAAATCCCACTGTTTGGTCCTAAACCCTAATAAAACTAAATATATTGTTCTTGGCAGTCGACATCAAATACAACATGTAAAAATACAGGATCCAGTAATTTTAGTAGATGGCTGCAGGATTGAAAATACATCGGAAGTCCGTAACCTTGGCTTGCTGTTAGATGAAAACATGCGGTTTGAAAATCATGTTTCAAAGTTAGTACGTAGTTGTTTTTACCGTCTTAAAGTTTTGTATCGCCTTCGAAATTCGTTAAGTGAAGATCTGCGTGTAAGATTATGCGAGGCGCTTGTTCTTTCTAAGTTTAATTATGTAGATGCTGCTATTGGACCTCGGCTTCTTGAAAGGACAAAAAAATCAATACAGCGTGTTCAAAATGCATGCGCCCGTTATTGTTTTCATATACCGCCGAGAGATCACGTGACTCCATATCTAAACCAAAAATCTTTATTAAAAATGGATAGCCGTATGAAGTTACATCTAGCCACTATGCTCTTCGGTATAATTCAACAAAAGTTACCGGTGTATCTCTACAAAAAACTAGAATGGTCAAAGGATATAAACACCTCATACCACACAAGGTTCACCACATACTCGTTATGCGTTCCATGTCATCGTACAGCAGCATTTAGGGGTAGTTTTAAATACTCGGCCACTAAGTGCTGGAACAACCTACCACCGCCCTTACGTAAATTGCTAACAAGGAACAATTTTAGGCGCCATTACAAGCAACATCTTTTACAGGAACAATTACAATAATAATAACATTTAATTACATTTTAATTAAATATGCAATGTAAGTGACGTGGATCGAGATTTTTATTTATTATTTATTAATACACTAGAGATAATGAATTAAATAGCTATATTGATCAATTGAAATAGAATAAAATTATACCCCTTATAATATGTATGTAATTGTATCATGTATTATAACATTATAAGTATGTACTATTTATTTATTTTACTTAAATTGCAATATACAAACATTTATTTTTTTATTAATTTATGTCTTCATATAATATGTATCTACTAAAGTATATTTTCATGTGTCTGCTGCCAAAATAGAAAAAATAGGTGGTCCTGAAAATCAGCGTTAGGTCTATTTGGCCTAGCATAAAGCTGAGGACTAGCCTTTTTGTGTAATACGCTGCCAAAGTTCTATTTTCTTGTTCTTTGTTTTTATCATTGCTTTTTTTTTACTTTTCTACTTTTCTGATGTTTTTTTTGTAACTGTAACTTTTGAAAGCAGTGTATTTTCACAAATAAACTTTTATTTATTTATTTATTTATTTATTAAACGTATATTTAGTAGTAACTGTGCAGAATTAACATAGATATACCAAGTACTTTCGAAAAAATCTAGCACTTTCAAACGGACGAGTTACAAAACGAATAAATGCTCTGTACGGGGATGAAAAACAAAACAAATGTAACTCAGCGATTTCAATTACACGTAACGATTCTTTCATCGACTCGCAATCCCCGCCCATTACGGACGGACTATAAAACATTTAGATGTTCTGGAGATCCGTATAGCGTTGTTGAAAACTCATTACCTATAAACTGTCCTTTCCAACAAATAACAATCTTATATTTAAAGACTTGTCCTAGAGTAGTTATAGTTAGGAAAACACAAAGCCGAATCAAGCTTTATTAAATAAAGCTTTATTAAAAACCCATTGCCTCTAGATTAATTACTTCACTGTTCCAACAATCTAATATTAAAATACCTAATAAAGCAATTTTTATTATTAAACTTAAGCGTTATGATGAGAAATTCTAGAGTAGTTCCGATGATATTTACAAATAATTAACAACAAGATATTTGCCGCGACTTCGTACACGTAAAAGAAATCCGGAACCGTACATTTCCCCGCTAAAAAGTAAATGTCCTTTCCCGTAGTCTACTCTCTGTGCCAAATTTCATCAAAATCGGCCCAGTAGTTTCGGAGCCCATTCAATGCAAACAAACAAACACACAATCGAACGAATATTTCCTCGTTATAATATCGTATTTGAATTACTGTAGGTAGGTAAGTCTGAGAATCGGTCGTAAGCCGTAATCTATTTTCATATAATATGGCAAAACAACGTTTGCCGGGTCAGCTAGTATTATACAAAACCTTGATGAATAATGTTGTTGTTGAATGGTTTTAACGAGTTTTTAATAGACTTACCGGTCTTGGGGTTACATAATAAGCAAAATTATAGAATGTCTCCTTTTCATGACTGTTATAATTTTCATTACTTTTGGCTTGTATTCTCATAAAATAACGTGTAATATACCTCCGTCTGTAATATAAATTTAAATATGTGTTATACAATGAAATATATATTATTATTTTTGCCCGCGACTTCATATGCGCAAAAGGAAATCCAGCGAGAACCGTACATTTTCTCGAGATAAAAAGTAGCCTATGTACCTACTTCCCCGTGGTCTACTTTATATTTATACCAAATGTCATGATGATCGGTTATGTAGTTTTTCGTGAAAGTTAAACAATCAAACAAGCTCACATTCATATTTTTAACATTAGTAAGGATTATTATTATTTATTTTAAGTTACATGCCTCTCCAACTTCAATTTATCTGTGAAGTACCTAAGTCTCGTAAGAAGTTGGGGGGGGGGAGACTGGTACCTACCAGAAAACAAAATCACTAATTGCGTGCTAGAGTCTAGACGATCATTAAATAATTGAATAGTTGATGCGATTTAGTATCCTTTTCAGACTACGTGCTTAGGGTTAAAGGGGTTTTTAAGAAAATACCTAGTATTTGATTTCAACAATTTACTAATTAGAAGGTAGTTATACCTAACACCTATTACTATGTAATTTTTTATTTTTATGTAATGAACCAGGAAACGAGCAGACGGATGCCTGATAGTAAGCGATTATCGCCGCCCATGAACACTCGCAACATCAGAGGAGTTACACTTGTAACTAATCTGGTGTTGCGACTTGCGTTCCTGGTCCTTAAAAACCCCCAAGAAAATAAATAATTGATGATGACATGAAAAATATCTATAGTAAGACGGTCATGTTTGAAGAAAAACTTTAACTTGAAAAACAGTTTAATCGAATAATTTTAGCACTTAAAAACTATACGTGTCATATTTGTCTTGTAAGTTAGAGTAATATTTAAACAACACTGCGAATCTACAACAGATAAGAATTTCGGTATGCATAGACTAGATTCGAAAATGAATACACATGTCTTCTTAAACCCCCATGTGATACTTGGTAATTTTTTCGGACCCCCTCTCCCCCTTCGGGCATCATGTGATTAATAGATGACCCCTTACCATATATTTTCCATGAAAACTATTGTTATTTCTAATAAATAAAACACTATTTCAATTGCAATAAAAAAATTAAACCATTTTTTTTCTTTTCAACAAATGCAATATTATACATATCTCTCCCGGGAACATAACACAGCCGTCCGCGGCCTGCTCATAAATAATGAAACATTCCGAACACATTCGAGAGCTACATGTGAAATCCACAAAAAAGATTCATTCGTTCCTTCGTCGTTTCTAAATGTATTTGGCAATATGTTGTGAGGCTTATAAATCACTCGAGGTCGTAATTGTTTTAGTTTAAACTTTAGTTGATTAACTTAGTATAATATGGTAGGTTTATACATAATTAGTGAACTTTAACTGAGGCATGAAAATATCTATGATAGCTTAGCTAATAACTATACTGGTTTCCCTTATAGTTAAAAATATTTACACCACAGATACGGTAATCCATGTTGCTGTCTTTATATGTTAAGTGGCTTTTTCAACTTTCCATTGTTCTAGAAGTAGAACCAATTTCATCCTCCTAGAGATCAAATAAAGTATCCGTCGGAATTTTGTAGGTAATCAATATAATATTAACAGCTGGTTTAGTTCACACAAAAGTTACGAAGTCCACAGGTCCTTTTGTTAAACTAGGACATTGAAACCGATCGCCTGATAGCAAGCAAATATCACCGCCATGGCACGAGACACCCTCCCGCAACATAGGTGGAGTCGCCCTCTACACAGTCCATCCACACTGACTGATCTGAGACTGCGTTCCAAACCACAGATGGATCTATACGGATTGGATTGCGGATAAATCTGTCGTGTTCGATATATTTAGGTGCACGTTCCAAACTCTGCGTATAAATGTGATTTCAAGAGTTTAGACTGCAGTGCGGACTGGCGCGTGGAATGTTATTTTTATTAGTTTTGCTGTCAGTAGTAAAGCGACGCTCCAAATCCATATGTTTTGTTTTGATTTTACACGTGATGCGCGGATTTAACTATGGAAAATGCACGAACTCGCATCGAGATTCGACATGACTGTCAGCCCCGTGAATCTCTGACAGAAATGTGCAGTTTTATCATTGTGGTAGGTATTTAGCGGGTATAAAGTATTACAATTTTATACTAATCATCAGCTCACATTAAAGTTATGCATAAAACACAAGTCCCCAAGCCCTAATAATAATTAATTTGGATGTGCCTAAGAATTTCCGAGCGAATAATGCTTTCCACCGAGACAATCTATTTGAGACAGGAGCATAATAATTTAGAACAGCGGATGCTTAAAGTCACAAGCAATTAATGTGAATTTCCTCGTATATTGCTTAAGGGGCAAATAGCCCCTAAAGCTTAAAAATCGCTCAGTTTGAGTCGGAACTACTCCGAAAAATGGGAATAAAAAAATTCAAAAAAATATACATTTCACACTTCAATCCTTCATCTTTAATATCATCGTTAATTTTTTTAATAAGACGAAGATTAATATTAAATAAATTAAAATTAAAAAGCCCTGTTTTCAGATTTCTTTTTCTATCTACTTACTACCTACTACGGCTATAAAGATGGTTCTTTTACGAAAATGTGAAGAATATATTTATCTAACATTTCATCGTTGGGTTTTTCGAAATACCGTTTTGTTTTCAAAATATACGTAAATAACTATTATTTTGTGAAAATATTTGTAAGCGGTGCGTGAGCGGGCGCGCGGGACAGTGAGCCGCTGACTTTCGTACGAGGAGGTTGTGTCACTCTCCGCGGTGCCGCTATTTCGCAATCGTTTATTTTACTCTTGAAATAATAGGGAACAACATGCCGTAAAAATAAATTATGAAAACCTTAGCGAGCACTCTGCCTGCGATAGAATGAAAATGTTCGATCGTTGAATGTACTTTTTGTTCCTTCAACTTCTTACTTGAAATTTTAATAATATATTAATATAATATTATATAGTATATATTATAGTATAATATGTACTTGTAAATTTCACAGAAAGTGTATAGTTCTATTTCTATGACGACCTCTGTGGCTCAGTTGGTTGAGCGTGTCGTTGCTCAAGCCGGGGGTCGCGGGTTCAAATCCCGCCGACGGAACAAAAAGTTTTCTATGTTCCTGGGTCATGTATGTGTATTAAATATGTGTATAATATAATAAAAATCTTAATTATGTGTATAGTATAAAATTATTAAAAATATACTTCCGTTATCTGGTACCCGTAACACAAGTTCTTCGAGAACTTACCACGGGATCAGATTGACGTGGTGTGAAGCGTCCATAGATATATTATATTATTTCTGTTTCAATTGTCTATTTAGTATATCAACGTTTTGAGGTATATAGTATATGAGGTAAAAATGCCTAAGCGACATTTATTTATTTATTTAACACACATACAACTACCATTACAGACAAAATCCAATTCGATAGCGTAGGAGAGCAAATTCATATTTTATATAATACATATTATGATATTTCCAGTTTAAATAATAATAATTGATAAAAAATAATAATTAAAGAAAATATAATAATTAAAGAAAGACACATATGACGCATAAATTTAGTAAACTTTATAGAAGAGTGATTTAACGTTAAAATTTTTAGAAAAAAAAATCATTAAAAATCACAAAATAGTCGGATTTAGATGGTTTTAACATACATCTATATATCTATATATCAATAAGATACGTGTATCTTATTTTATAGCAATTTTTGATATTAAAACGAGTCATATAGCTTTCGAATTACAGGCAGTTTATGTCGCTTAGGTAAAAAAGTCCTAATTCGAAAAATAGGTAAAATTATCTAAGCTATCAACGAAAGTTATGTAATAACAAGTAAAATTGCCTACATTTTATTTTAAAGGTTTTCAGCAACATGTAAAAATAGATAAGCTATAGATACATTTTCTGTAATAACAGGTAAAAATAACTAATTCCAAACACTTTAAAAAAATATAGGAGTATTCATCTAAATGGCCTAAGAGTTTATAAAATAAAACAAGATAAGTTACATAAATGTTGCTTACATTAAGAATTTTCTACGGCTAAAATAATCTTAGTAAATTTATTATTTAATGACATTGTAAATTTTTGCTCCTAACTGACAATATTCTCCTTCTTCTTATTTATAAAAATTAATTGCAGTACCCTTGTCTGACTAAAACGAGCTAAAACGTTAGCTAATTTTGATCTTGAAATAATAAAAAATATAGAAGTAAAAACTCAAGACCTAGGATTTCAGCCCATTGCTTTATACTTAAGCTGCGGCCCCATTCCTTGAGTTCTCTCTTGGTAGTGCTGGGAGATATTCCACATACCCATTCTGGGCATGACACCGTGACACAATTGTCCCAAAGCCTACCCAGCTCATCCGCGGTTTTGTTGCCGGAGATATTGCCGTTGCCTAGAACCCATACCAGACTGATGCTGTTATCTCGTCCTAGCATATTTAGCGTTTGAACACAAGCCATAACTAATTTAGATGAAAGAAGAAGGGGCAAAAAGTCCCCATCCTTGTAGCACTATAAGACATATATCAAATGAAAGGGCTTAAAAAAGTGTCATTGTTTTGTATGACGAAAATCCTCTAAACCATGGGAGAAAAAAGTAAATGAGGGTTAAAAAAGTTTAAAAAAATCATTCTATATTATATATTGCACCGTTTCATAGTGTTGCTACTATGGAAAATTTTTTGGAAAGTAATGGTATACAATCAACTTTAGAAAAGTGTTATATTTTGATAAACTGCCTCATATTTTGATGAAATGTATGGAATGGTAATAAAATACTAAAAATAAGCTCTTTCCTCAATTTTTTCGCACATACCTAATTACTTTCTGGAAATTGTTTCTTACTTGCAACGCTATCGAATGGTGCAATAATACAAAATATATTTTTTTCCTAATTTGCGGATTCGAATCCTGGCCTGGAAAAGTGGTTTATGTAAAATCAAATAATTCAAATAAAACAATTACATTAAAATACATATAATTAAATAGCAAAAATAATTTTAAAACGATTAGGTACAGAAAAAAAGTAAAAAAGATATAGTACATGGTGAATTATTCTTCTGGGCGTTGTAAGAGAAGTCAAAAAAAATTAGCAATAGCAATTTAGCCCTACGGAATATCGAGGCCGACTTGATGAAAACTTAAACTGCATCATTTTTGATAACTCATTTTTCCTAGACAGGATTCGAACCCATAAATTATGAAAAAAAAATACATCCTGTGTACTGCACCTTTAAATAGTATCGCAAGTAAGAAACAATTTCCATAATGTAAGTATGTGACAAAATTTAGGAAAGAGCTTATTTTAGCATTTTATTATCATTCCATACATTTCTTCAAAATATGGGACAATTTATCAAAATATAACACTTTTCTGAAGCTTGCTGTATACCATTACTTCCCGAAAATGGTTCCTTATTAGCAACACTATGAAATGGTGCAATAATACAGGATGATTTTTTAAACTTTTTTTCACTTATAACTCTCATTAACTTTTTTCTCCCATGGTTTACAGATTTTTCGTCATACAAAAAAATTACACGCTTTTTAAGTCCTTTGATATATGTCTTGTAGTGCTACAGTAGTGGGGACGGGATTCATACAAAAATGCCCCTTCTTCTTTCTGCTGCTGTCAGTGCCTTCAGCGCAGTGTGATTGTTCTGACAGACTGCGCTAAAAGCATTGACAGTAGCAGAAATATCATCTAAATTATCCTAATCTTCTCTATAAGATTAGGATGTTTTATGGACAAGGACAATCTGTAGGCTCTGTAGTGAACAACTCATCACAGCCTCAAACATGGTTGTAAATTGTCCTAAGCAAGTATATAGGCAAGCCTGTAGGTGGCATGCCCCCGTAGAAGATCCGTCCACCCGGTTGTCTTTCCTGGATCCGTCCGTGTACCAGACTATGTCATTGGAGTGAACATTGATTCCTATCCTCTACTCTCCCTAGACG
Source organism: Glaucopsyche alexis (assembly GCA_905404095.1). Classification (NCBI taxonomy): domain Eukaryota; kingdom Metazoa; phylum Arthropoda; class Insecta; order Lepidoptera; family Lycaenidae; genus Glaucopsyche; species Glaucopsyche alexis. The sequence continues at coordinate 17,456,454 of FR990047.1, read as the reverse complement.
ATAGGAAAACCTGGTGTTGCTTTGAGAAGCTATGCACCTTGATCATATCGTCTGATGGCATGGCCATGATAGGTGTCGTAAGAAGAGACTATTGCATCTGTCCATGAAGGGTGGAAGTCCATTTGGCTTCCTGGCCTTGAAAAAAGCTACTACCGCCATACATTTGTCATTAAAAATGTACGGTTATAGCAGCTTTTGATGTAACAAAAGAGATGAACAATATTTGTTATATTCTGATAATTTTTTTATGAACATCAACTTGGCAAAATCGCTTTAAAATTTTATCATAGTAACATATTTTGTCGGCAGCGTTAATTCGTTAATCGTTGAAGTTAATTCTTAACCCCAGTTAGCGTATTTTTTCCAAGGAATCTACAGAAAACTTTTTATTCTCTTATGGATTCGAACCCACGCCCTCTGGCTTGAGCACTAAAGCGCTAACCACTGAGCCACAGATATCTTCATCTAAACTGATTCAATTTAAGTCTCTATAACTCCTGAATTTATGAAGTTTTTTGTACCGTTATAGTTTTCATTCAAAGTTTATTACATGGACTACCATCATGAATTTTTCACATTTTTAGAGCCAGCCGTTTGGCTTTTAGAGGGGGGGGACGCCGTATTTTAACAAGAAATGCGCTTAAAAGTGGAATGTCGCGCAAACGGATACGTACGTACATCAAAATATAATCTCAGAAACCTCTCAATGTTCTTATAATGTCTATGTACCTAATTATATCTCCCCTTTTCGTGTAGGTGTAACCAAAAATTATCTTCATTTATTTTAGCACTATGTCGACGTGATAAATAAACTTATCCATTCAAAGTTTAATATTTCAAGCACCACCGTTTGGATGGAGAGACGGACGGGCGGACGGTCGGTCGAACGGAAGGACATGACGAAACTATAAAGATTCCGAGACATGAACTACGGAACCTTAAAAAAGGAATAATAATGAAACCACACCGATTTCAGTGACTGTTGCCAATTTAATTGAAAATAGACCAGCTATAGGAGCTATTTTAGTATGTCCAAGTATGTGCGCAAAGTTTACTCCCATAACCTAGTATATTGATATTTTCTACTACCGACAGGACTAACTAGCGAAACATTAGGCGCATAAATATAGAAATATATTTAGCAATGTTTGCGTTCATTAAGGTTCCCACACACTGTAAATTTAATACTTTTAGTTACATTTTATCTAACCGACGACAAAAAAAATATTAACCGACAAACTTAAAAACAAAAGTTTTCAAGTAAAAATATCTACATTGCACGAATAGTTATTGTGTCAAATATGTAAAACTATCTTTACGCCAATATTGTTTTATTTCACTATGGGTAAAATTCTACAAGTTGCACTTTCGTAAAATAATGGTATCAAATTAAATGCACTGTAAGGACAATTCACAAATAATTTGTATGGAGAAAATGTACAAAGTGTTCACGAAAAGAATTTTTTAAACAAGTAAAAATATTTTTGTGCAAACAAAAGAAAAGTAAAAACATGAAAAATAGACTAAGTAGATTTTTAAAATTCTTCAAAATATCCAAATGAATTTTTTTATAAATAGCTTTTTGTTGTCGCTTAGTGAACATAACATTCATGATTTTGTATAAATTTCACTATATCTAAGCGACAAAAAAATCGTCGTAGGAAGACGACGATTAGACCAATCGACGCAGAAAAAAAAATACAAACTCATTGATATAACTCATTTTCGGTATTTTTGTCGCTTAGGAAAGCGAACACCTAGTGGATATTTTAGTGATTCTGTCAATAGCACTAAGTATTGCATTTTGGTGGGCGTAGAGGTGGAAAATGAAATCAAAAGTGATGGGTTGGAAGCCACATTGCCTACCAAATAATTTCTAGATTTCGGGAATAACCTCGACCGGCTTCTACAGAAGAAGGAGAAGCGGCTTATACATTCTACGTTTTTTCTTTGCTCATAGACCAGAAATAAATTAATATTTTCAAGTTGCATTTAAATCAATCCTAAAGTCGTATAAAAGGGCCGTTCCTCAGTTTATAATTTGAGTCGCGGCGCGGCCGCGCGCGGAGATCGCGTGCGCTGCGGGGTGTATGCGGGTGGCGCGGCGGGAAGTGTTAGGCCACGCCCGAATCTGTGACGTCATCTACGTATAAGCATTACATTACACATTCGCCTTAAGCATTTTCTGTAGCGCATTGCGCGCGTAACGACGCATTTCAAACTGCCACAATAACTTCGAGTTCTTAACTTGTCCCAGTTCCATTAAAGTTAAGTTTAACTTGTAAATATTATATCAAGCGTGACGTGGCCGCAACATTCCTCGACATTCCATATTGTAAATTCCGCCGGCGTGTACACTCTCAGTTCAGTGTTCTGACGTCTTCTTCGCAGCTCACGACGTTCGTTTATAGATACTTGGAAACTATTTTATTAATTTTAGTTACTGTTATCAATTTGGAATTTTGACGTAGGTAACAATACCATGCCCCATACCATATTAACGACGACCCTTGACGTAGCCTGTTAGACGAGGCACAAGATGGCCGAGCACTATTTTCGATATTTGCACGTCAATTAGGCCACAATGCACAACCACAATTGTTTGTTATGACCTAGTCGATAATACTCAATTTGCGGCGGACGCGTTGTGATTCTTAAGCCGGCGCCAGACATGTTATCAAATAAGCAAATACCTACAAAGTCGCGAAGTGTGGCACTGACATTTGCCTATTTGTGCAAAGTTTGAACACATATTTGTAGTTTGCCATCATGAGTCGGTCGGTTTTTCTGCGCACATCAAAGTAAACAAACTTCGAAGTTTGTGTGGCCTGCCACACTTGTCGCAGTGCTTATAACGCGCGCGCCGCTGAACGGAACAGTTGTGGATATTTTGAACGTCAATAATGAGGTGGAGTGATGACGTAGTTATCGAATTTCTTGAGCTACTTCAAGCAGAACCCTCAATATGGAATCCGAAAAACAGGGATCATAAAAATCGTAACCTTGTAAACGACGCATGGCTTAGAATAAAAAATAAAAAAAATCATTCTTTACATTAAGTATATTAAAATAAAACAGATTGCCGGCGTCCACAAAATCGTCGTCCAATCTGTCAGCCATCTTTGCAATAACTGTGTCGTAAAACATTTGAAAACAAGTATGGCAGGCATATTTGTGATCCTGTTTGAGTAGCCTTTGTAGTGTTTGTCTACCCCTATTGGGCCATAATGAACTTAAGCTTGTATTTGTATGTAATTTGGAATAATTTAACAAAAGTATTAACATTAATATCTAAAAATACAGCTGAAATATTTTGTTCGACACTGAAATATCACAACCTCGAAATAGTGAATTAATAATTCATGCTATGTTGGGATTTACGGCACATGTTACCAAATTTACTTACGTGACTTCCTAAATAAGGCTTTAAATTTAACAAATTAGTAGGTACATCACTGCCTAGATAATGTATAATTTAATATAATAAACTACAAAGCAATTTCACTCATCTTCACAGTTAGCTAAAGCACCTAAACTATAATAATAATCAGCTTTTATCTTTCTGAGCACTCAATCACTTTATGATCTTTATAAGTTGAACCAATTTAAAATACCTATAAGAACATAAAAAAATCGAGCGAGCCTTACAGCAATCGCATAATATATGATGTGTAATATTTGACATCTCACCTTAGACCTTAGAGCTTAGAGAATAACAAATTTTAAAATTATATTCTGAAAAAAATATAAAGTTACATATAAAAATATTTCAAAAACAATGGCTGTTTGGCAGATAAAAGCGTTTGAGTACGCTCGTTAGCAAAATGGCGATCGTTAAGTGGTAAGTGCTTTCAATGCTAACTGCTATTTTCCTCTAGGATGCTAAATTAACCGGGGAACCTAATCTAAATTAAATAAAATATGTTTACAAACTACTAGCTTTTGCCCGCGGCTCCGCCCGCGTAAATACATTATCCCGCGGGAACACCACTTTTTCGGGATGAAAAAATATCGTATGTCCTTACCCGGGACCCAAAGTATGTCTATACCAAACAAATTAAATAAGCAAAATGGCGGATTGTGTCAGCGATATAGAAGTTAGTAAACGTGTCCTGTAACTTTTTTTCAGTGCTAGCGCTCGGATGCGCTCGTAAACAAAATACGAAAAAATACAGTTGTCGGCCAGGAGTCAGGACACGTTGACTAACTTCAATAGTGCTAGCACACTTCGACATTTTGCTTATTTTATATTTACCTACAGCTTAGCGATCGTCTATTTGCTTACAAGTGCATCCGAGCACTTTTTTTCCGCCAAACAAAGCCAACGCTTACTACGATTTAACGATTTTCTAATATGATAACTTTTCCATTTAGCAGTGACTGTGATTTTTTCCGCTAAACACAGTCAATGTCTGTGTTTAGCGAAAAAGGCGCTCGGATGCGCTCATAAGCAAAATAGCGAAAAAATACAGTTGTCGGCCAGGACACGTTTACTAACTTCAATAATGCTAGCACACTTCGCCATTTTGCTTATTTTATATTTACAGCTTAGCGATCGTCATTTTGATTAGGTACAAGCGCATCCGAGCGCTTATTTCCTCCAAACGCAAACAACGCTTAGTACTATTTTCTAATATGATAAAAAATACGAAAACTATTCCATTAAGCAGTGACTGTGACTTTTTTCCGCCAAACACAGTCAATGTCAAAGGTGCTCGGATGCGCTCGTAAGCAAAATGACGAAAAAATACAGTTGTCGGTCAGGACACGTTTTCTAACTTCAGTAGTGCTAGCAGACTCCGCCATTTTGTTTATTTTCTATTTACAGCGTAACGATCGCCATTTTGCTTACAAGCGCATCCGAGCGCTTTTTTCCGCCAAACACAACAAACGCTTAGTACAATTTTGTAATGTGATAAAAAATACGGAAACTTTTCCATTAAGCAGTGACAGAAATCAACTTGAAAATTTAAAAAGCTAAATATATTAAAATATTTTATTCGAATCTAACAGCCAACTCTACCACCGCCAGCTCATTCGTCAATTCAAATTCCGCGACTTCCTGTTACACACGTCCGTTACATTTCCCGAAATGACTCCCACAAATTGCAAGAAAGCGAGAGAAAAGATGTTACACTTAAAAAACGATTTAAGTTATTTATAATAATAGGTAAGTATAATTGTTATACCAAACAGACATTGGTCTCTTAACTAAAACTAGAATAACCCCTTACTACTCAAAATATTTACATAATGGATAAGCAATACAATAAGCATATCCATTGTGTATCTAAAATAAAGCAGACCCGAACCCCAACAAATGGACGGACCCCTCTTTTTAATATTATATATCTATGGACGGACCTAAGTATTTGGTCGGTGTTAGTCTGTAGGTAGATTCTGCTACTCAAATCTTACAATAACACACTTTAGATGCAGTGTCGACATGTTAAAAACAGCCGAATGGTATTCTTATAAACGTCAAAATAAAGTCAAAAGTGTTTTAATTCCAAACTCTGAAAATCTATTTATGATATCCAGATGATTCATTTAAAGTTAAATACGAGAATCGGCGTTCGAATTAATTAACTTAAAAATTATGAATACAGAAATATATTTTTTAAAAAAGGTATTCAACCGGGCCATACAAAACATTGAATAGGCAGCCAATACAGCACAAAATCAATAACCACACACCGCACAATATGCTTATGTCGGAAAGAGCGTTTTGACACCCTTTCTACCGTACGACGCTTTAAAATTTCAATCCTTGGATTTCAAATATCTTAGCGCATACCGTGGCTTTCGTAATATAGTAACTCAGTTCTGAAATAAGTAGGTATACCTAAGTATAAGGATAAAATATTCAGATAATTTATTTTTTGGAAGCGCAATTTTTATTTTCGTAAAGGCAATATATCTTAAAGGCGATGGTTATAGAGTCTACTTCGTGTTCAAAACTATGAATAGTTTTGAAAGACAATCACGGTCAAATCCTTAGAGCCGCTATCCCCAACCCGAAGCCCGCGGGCCGTATGCGGCCCGCCGGGCCTTTATCTGCGGCCCGCGTGAAATCTGTAACCGTTAGATAAAGTTGTGAAAAAGTGTTCACAATTCCGAAAATCTCACTGAGTGAACATAATTATTATAATACATATTTGTTCTTTTATTTTAGTTTATGTCGTTAGCTCATCTTAAATGTTTAGTTTCACTCTTTTAAGTACCTTGTGTTATTCTATTATTAAATCGTTAAAAGAGATGTTCTAGAAATGTATGAGGCGTGGGCCAGCCCTATGTACACTATATGTTAATATAGCTACATAATATAGTAACTGTTACCTATCCTTTATTTTATTTTATTTCACTTCGTTTCAATGCACATTTAAAATAAATTCGTCAAGGAGAGCAACACAACGTAAAATAAAACATGGCGGATTAAATCAGAATTAACCAAAGTATATCATTTTGACAATGACATGACTTTTCACAAAGAAAGACGTATGACACTCAAGAAGATGTCTCTTCCTAAAACTATCAACTACGTCAAAAGTCAAGTTAAAACAACTGTCAATGCCGTCCTAAAATAGGGTTCTCACATTAAAAAACTCTTCAAATAATCATTTTTGTACGCACGTACCCTTCTTCAAATTACTTTTTTTGTATTTTTATGAAATTCCCTTTTATTTTTCCTATTTTCCTATGTGGTATACATAGAGCTGGCCCAAAATCAAATATCTCTTTTAAACAACATATTTTTTTGCCCCTAAAAAATTTTGGTTGCGGCCCGCGACACCGGGTTTGTGGTCCGCGTAAAAAAAAGGTTGGGGACCACTGCCTTAGAGCAATCATCATCTCATCATCAAACATCCTTCTGCTGTGGTCAAATGTTTATTTAAAAAAAAAACCTACACTACAAGTATCAATAAAATCGACAATCAAAAAATCAACGAAAAATTTAATAAACTACCTAGGTCACAAGTCACAATCTCTCATTTTCGCCTCCGGGAAAGCATTATTATTCGTCAATGCATTCACTGGTTCACATAATATTATGGTGAATATTACTCCTGAGTAAATTGATAGGCTAGGTTAGGTTAAGACGGTTAAGCTAAAGGTACAAGACGAAAAAGTACAACAATAAACAGGTATTATTTTCATTGTTAAATCCGTTGTCAGCTTGTTAGTTGTTACTATCTGGGTGATAAGAGCAAAATATTAAAACAATTTTTAATCACGTTTGTTTGACCTAAGTAAGTTTATAAATAGAAAGTTAAGCGCAGTAGGTATAGGTTATAGCAAACACTTCTATATTATTATACTGTTCACATACAATCCTACTTACAATATTATAAATGTCAAAGTTTGTGGGGATGGATGGATGGATGTTTGTTACTCTTTCACGCAAAAACTTACTGAACGGATTTTGATGAAAGTTTGTATGGTAGTAGTTTAGGCTCTGGATTAAAACATAGGCTACTTATTATCCCGGAAAAGTATAGTATTCCCGCGGGATACTCGATAGCAGTGGCGAAGGCTGCTTCTCCTTCATAGGGAAGCCGGAGCCTGTATAATAGGTAGGGATTTCTATGAAGGTTTGCAAAAGGTAAGTGACAAGGGAAGCCGATAGGAATGGAGTTATAGTATATTTACGCGGGCGGAGCTGCGGGAAACAACTAGTTAAATCTAAACGTAAATAAAAAGAACAACCAAATTAATTTGTCAATATAGTCTACTAGCTTTTTCCTTCCCGGGCAAACTGTACTTCTTCGGAATAAAAAGAAGCCTATGTTTTAATCCAGATTCCATAGCCTTCACTACTGCCATACAAAATTTAATCAAAATCCGTTGAGTAGTTTTTGCGTGAAAGATTAACAAAAATCAATTCATCCGTTTATCCATCCATCCTCACAAACTTTCACATCTATAATTATATAATATATGAATGTTATGTTGGTTTGTGTACGCTTCAAAAACTGAAAAAGTTCTGCACCGATCGAGCTGAAATTTTAGCATGATATACATATAATCAGCATTAATAAAGGATTGTTTTTATTTATTTTTTGCATCAGTCACATATCCGCGACCGCGAAAAAACTATATTTACGCGGGCAGACCCGCGGGCAACAGCTAGTATTTTATAATATAATAGTAGTAGGATACCTACCTATTGCACGCATAAATTTTACGTAAAATACCAATTTAAATTTTGCAGTAGGTAATATTTAAATTGGTTACCTAGCATTATAGTGCACTATCGTCTCTTTGTCTACGTTTTGATTATATTGGATCCAAACGGAGGCCCTAATATTCCGCAACATATGATTAGATTACCTGCTGAATAGAGTTATTATGTCCGTCAGTATTTTTGCAATGTTACCCATTTAGCAACGATTAATCTTACGACATTATAATCTTCGCGTTATCGCTCATTCACCGTTCTGAATCCATATCAGGGGGCCTAGCATGAACATTTGACAGCGGCGTAAAGGTAACGACTTATTATATTAGGTTGGGGAAAAAGTTTCTTCGCATTCTATATAAAAATTCAACAGGTTTTTTTATAAAGTTTATTTACAAGTGACTAAAGTATATAGGTGCCATTTTGTTCGATAACTTTTTGCCATCTTGTTGGTAGGTACATGATCCCATTGCTATAAAATTTTTGGGGCTTCTGATGAAAAAACTGCGACAAGTGGTTTTGGCAGTCCTCTTGTGATGTCAACTTGACACTGCCTAAGGAATTCTGCAGCGACCGAAATAGGTGGAAATCTGAAGGTGCAAGGTCAGGACTATACGGCGGATGCATTAACACCTCCCAGCCAAACTCCCGTAATTTTTTCTGAGTGGCTAAAGATGTGTGAGGTCTAGCGTTATCATAGTGAAAAACCACACCCCTTCTGTTGATTAATTCCGGCCGCTTTCTCTCAACTTCTTGCTTTAATCTCATCAGTTGTTCGCAGTACAGTTCAGAATTGATGGTCCTGCCTGGCGGTAACAGCTCATAATGAATAATGCCCTTCCAATCCCACCACACACACAGCATCACCTTGTTGCGAGTTAACCCGGGTTTCGCCACAGTCTGTGAAGCCTGACCGGCCTTTGACCACGATCTTTTTCGCACGTTCTTGTCGTACGTGATCCACTTTTCATCACCAGTTATCAGCTTCTTCAAAAATGGTTCGGTTTCATTACGTCGTAATAAAGAATCACAAATGAGTACACGGTTCATTAGGTTTCTTTCAGTGAGCTCATGAGGCACCCAAATATCGAGCTTTTTTGTGTACCCAGCTTTTTTCAAATGCGCCAGAACCGTTTTGTGGTCAATCCCCAGTTCTTCAGCTACATCGTAACTACTAATATGCCGATCTTGCTCCACTTTTTTCAAAAATGGCAACAGTTTTGTCCGTAACAGGGCGACCAGAGCGACGTGCATCTTTAATATCAAAATTTCCGGATTGAAAACGCTTAAACCAAATTTGCGCTACTCTCACAGATACTGCATTAGGTCCATAAACATCACAAATTTTTTTCGCGGCTTGTGTTGCATTTTTACCTTTTTTGTAATAAAATTTTAAAATGTATCGAAATTCTTCATAAGAATCACTCATTTTAACAATAAGAAAAACAAATGAAAATCTCAAATTTACCTAATTTGAATTTGGAATTGTCTTCTGTAAAATTAAAACTTTTTAATGATACCAAAATCAGCCAGATACAATTGGTATAGCCCAAGATATTTTATGACAAGTTCATACATACTATAATGCGAAAAGACTTTTTCCCCAACCTATTAGAATGAAACTTGTATGGGCGCTGTCACGATTTTTCATACAATTCTCATTCGATAACGTTACGTATGTTCATGCTAGGCCTCCTGATATCCCCCCGATGGTTGCACGCCTTGTCGTGGCGGTGGGGCCTAGTAACCGTGGACTGGTCACCCACGGTGAAGCTAAGAGGCAACCGGGGCTGGCCTGTTTGCCGCCGGCTGGCCCAAGGAGGGCGCTCCCAGCGGGCTGAACATGTCCGCTGAGGACGCGCGTGGAGGCGGGACCGCAGAAGAAGTATTACGGTGCGCCGTTCTCTCTATCTTCTGCGGCCGTGGAGGGATCGCAGGGGGAGAGGCGTGGTGGTGCTGTGCCATTCTCCCTACCCCCCTGCGAGCTGGCGGGGCCGTTCCATATGTTAACGGCATTGGTGGGGCCGCAGAGGAAGAGGCAAGTTGGTATTACGGTGCGCCGCTTGCCCTATCGACCACACCTCGGCCGCAGAGCGGCCGAGGTGTGGTCGGTGGCAGAACCATAACCCAGATCTGCCACCGGGTACCGGTTCTGGAGGCTGGAATCTGTGGCCTCCTAGTAGCCGGCGTGAAATACTGCTTGCTTTGTGTTTTGCCGAGTGAGTGAGGTTACCTGATTCCCAATGTGGCTTAAGGATTTTAAGGACCAGGAGGCAGGAACGTACACACCAGAGGAATTACAAGTGTAACCCTCTTGTGTTGCGATTATCCATGGCGGCGGTAATCGCTTACCATCAGGCGAGATGGATGTTAGTTTTCTGGTCCATCACATAAAAATAGCCAGTATTACGTAATGAGTCATGATAACGAACAAACAATGACACGAGAATCGGGACTCTACCGCGATACCGTAATCAGACGTGCCGCGTGCGTAATGCGAGGACAGACAGCATGCTTCGAAATACCTATTCGCTCGAACCGCAATTTTCTGTGACTCAAATTAACATGGAATTTTGTATTTTCCGAGGCAAAATGTTAGCTGAAAATGTACCTAGGAACATAGTACTATGTCAATTGTCATTACAGTATGAAGACCTCTGTGGCTCAGTGGTTCAGCGCGTTGGTGCTCAAGCCGGGGGTCGCGGGTTCGAATCCCGCCGAAGGAACAAAACGTTTTCTGTGTGCCTGAGTCATGGATGTGTATTAAATATGTGTATAATATAACAAAAATCTTAAATATATGTACAGAATAAAAGTATTAAATTAAATATACTTCCCGTTTTCTGGTACCTGTAACACAAGTTCTTCGGATACTTAGCACGGGGCCAGATGACGTGGTGTGAAGCGTCCATAGATATTAAAAAAACAGTATAGTAGGTATAGCATTAAGCAAAAATATAAAAATAGCTACCTTGTACTTATTATTAGTACAGCTAATATTTTATTTACCTCTGAACTATGTTTTTTATATTAGTTTTTATCTATCTCAGGTCAGCGGCGGTTGCACTCTGTGATACGGAAATGGGGAATCCCTGTCAGCGCAATATTTAATGAACTTGCTCTCAGCTGTATATAAAAGCTTCGGTCTTCTTAAAATTGAACATTCAATCTCAGACTCTTCACAAATAACTTGTTAATCATTTCCTAAAATTAAAGATGAAACTGCTCCTAATTATTGGCACCATAGCCTTAGCATCGTTGGTTGAGAGCAAAAAGTTTACAAGATGTGAGCTAGTTCGGGAGTTAAGAAATCAAGGTTTCCCTGAAGATAAACTGCGTGATTGTATGTATAGTGTATATTATATTATTATCATGTATTATAAAATTTTCTAGCGGGCAAAACTCTCAGACGCTTCTTAAAATAAGCGTTGAAAATAGATCTCTGTACTAATAATAATAGAGCTAAAATGACACGAACCTATAGTCATTAAATTACTGTTGTGTTTTACCGTGTGTTCGAAATTCGAATTCTATCGTATTAGCGCAGAGTTTCAGCGATAGTTTTTCTCCGGCCGAAGAGATTCCGAAAAATGTAGTTTCAGTCTAAAGTACTTATACTATTATTTAATTTTTAAAAGCATTTTCTTTGGGTGTCAGACGTCAGTTACACACTATCAATTCAGCTATAAGTAGGTATGAATAATTTAAATAATTTCTACATTTCAGGGGTGTGTCTGGTAGAGCATGAAAGTAGCAGAAACACGAGTAAAATTGGGAGAGTAAACAAAAATGGTTCCCGTGACTACGGCCTGTTCCAGATCAACGACAAGTACTGGTGCAGCAAAACGGATACACCTGGAAAGGACTGCAATGTCACTTGCTCTGGTATGTTAAATCCATCGATTTTATTTATAAACAATAGGGAATAATTAGGCATAGGACAGAATAATTACTTTAAAAATAAAGATGCTGAAAATTAAAAGAAATGAAAATGAGCAAGATGAGCTGTCAAAGTTTTTAAATCTTTGTATCTCTTTCTAGTGAAACGAAATTAGGTGTGAACTTTGTAAGTCGTGTAATAGGGGTATGACGTCCCTTTACACATATCTCTTTGTATAATTTAATACTTTAAACATTTCATATATTTCTTGTATTCAATGATACCCAAAAAATATTTTACTACACGGTTTATCAAATAAGACAGATTTAAAAATATTTTCATACCACCTGCTCGACAATGTCCGATTATATATCACGCAATCTCAACGTAAAGCATGTCATTGACTCCCAAGGGAGATAATGTTGTATGAAACTGCCAAGGGATTAAAGTGATTTGAATTTGGAACGTTAAAATTCGTATGAAAACTCCTAATAGATACGTACAATAAGGCCGATGTATCTTGGCGAGTCTGAACTTCGCGCAGAAGGTTGCGCAATAACTGTTTCTAAGTGTTTTCGTATTTATTTTATTTGTACTAATTGGTCAACTGTATTGGGGAAATTTTATTAGTACATAGGTATATAAAAATAATACAATAACAGTTTTCTTCACGAGTTGTACATGCGCTAAAGTTCGCAGAGCCTATGTTCAGATCCGTCAAGATACAGCGGCCGTAGTGTATCTATCATAGAGTTTTTCAATAATCATATGGTATTGCTGAGAGTTTATTCGAAAATCGAACTGGCCACCTATAATTTTAACATTCTCACGTGTCAAAATCGTCAGTCCCAAGTTCCTGAATCTTTAAGTACTGCTCAAATAAACTCCACCACAACTTCCATAAATGTTCCTAATAAAAATATTACTCTGTCCCTCCATAACTGGACAAATGTGTCCAATATCAATATTAATTTTTAACAAAATAAATGTTATATTTTTGTAGCCCTGGGTTTTTATTGCCTCGCAGTAGGTATGAAAAGTAGAGTATGCACCTCTGGGATAAAGCCTGTCTTCGTTTTGGGCAGCTTGAAACCCTCGCTTCACTCAGGACTCTACATAACTCCCTCGCTTCACTCGGGAGTTAAGGGGCAAATAGCCCCTAAATCGCCCAGTTTGAGTCCTAACTACTCCGAAAAATGGGAATAAAAAAATTCAAAAAAATATACATTTCACACTTCAATCCTTCATCTTTAATATCATCGTTAATTTTTTTAATACGACGAAGATTAATATTAAATAAATTAAAATTAAGTAGCCCTGTTTCCAGATTTCTTTTTCTATCTACTTACTACCTACTACGGCTATAAAGATGGTTCTTTTACGAAAATGTGAAGAATATATTTATCTAACATTTCATCGTTGGGTTTTTCGAAATACCGTTTTGTTTTCAAAATATACGTAAATAACTATTCTTTTGTGAAAATATTTGTAAGCGGTGCGTGCGCGGGCGCGCGGGACAGTGAGCCGCTGACTTTCGTACGAGGAGGTTGTGTCACTCTCCGCGGTGCCGCTATTTCGCAATCGTATATTTTACTCTTGAAATAATAGGGAACAACATGCCGTAAAAAATAAATTATGAAAACCTTAGCGAGCACTCTGCCTGCGATAGAATGAAAATGTTCGATCGTTGAATGTACTTTTTTGTTCCTTCAACTTCTTACTTGAAATTTTAATAATATTATATTAATATAATATTATATAATGTATATTATAGTATAATATTTTATTGTATATGTACTTGTAAATTTCACAGAAAGTGTATAGTTCTATTTCTATGACGACCTCTGTGGCTCAGTTGTTTGAGCGTGTCGTTGCTCAAGCCGGGGGTCGCGGGTTCAAATCCCGCCGACGGAAAAAAAAGTTTTCTGTGTTCCTGGGTCATGGATGTGTATTAAATATGTGTATAATATAATAAAAATCTTAATTATGTGTACCAATAGTATAAAAGTATTAAATATACTTCCGTTATCTGGTACCCGTAACACAAGTTCTTCGAGAACTTACCACGGGATCAGATTGACGTGGTGTGACGCGTCCATAGATATATTATATTATTTCTTTTTTAATTGTCTATTTAGTATATCAACGCTTTGAGCTATATAGTATATGAGGTAAAAATGCCTAAGCGACACTTATTTATTTATTTATTTATTTAACACACATACAACTACTATTACAGACAAAATCCAATTCGATAGCGTAGGAAAGCAAATTCCTATTTTATAATATAATACATATTATGATATTTCCAGTTTAAATAATAATAATTGATAAAAAATAATAATTAAAGAAATAATAATTAAAAAAGACACATATGACGCATAAATTTAGTAAACTTTATAGAAGAGTGATTTAAAGTAAAAATTTTTAGAAAAAAAAATCATTAAAAATCACAAAATAGTCGGATTTAGATGGTTTTAACATACATCTATATATCAATAAAATACAACGTGTATCTTATTTTTATAGCAATTTTTGATATTAAAACGAATCATATAGCTTTCGAATTACAGGCAGTTTATGTCGCTTAGGTAAAAAGTCCTAATTCGAAAAATAGGTAAAATTATCTAAGCTATCAACGAAAGTTATGTAATAGCAAGTAAAATTGCCTAAATTTTTTTAAAGGTTTTCAGCAACTTGTAAAAATAGATAAGCTATAGATACATTTTCTGTAGTAACAGGTAGAAATAACTAATTCCAAACAAAAAAAATTATAGGAGTATTCATCTAAATGGCCTTAGAGTTTATAAAATAAAACAAGATAAGTTACATAAATGTTGCTTCCATTAAGAATTTTCTACGGCTAAAGTTATCTTAGTAAAATTAATATTCAATGACATTGTAATTTTTTGCTCCTAACTGACAATATATTGCTTCTTCTTGTTTATAAAAATTTATTGCAGTTACTAAAACGAGCTAATTTTGATCTTGAAATAATAAAAAGTATAGAAATATAAAAACTCAAGGCCTAGGATTGCAGCCCATTGCTTTATACTTAAGCTGCGGCCCCATTCCTTGAGTTCTCTCTTGGTAGTGCTGGGAGATATTCCAAATACCGATTCTGGGCATGACACCGTGACACAATTGGCCCAAAGCCTACCCAGCTCATCCGCGGTTTTGTTGCCGGAGATGTTGCCGTTGCCTAGAATCCATACCAGACTGATGCTGTTGTCTCGTCCTAGCATGTTTAGCGTTTGAACACAAGCCATAACTTATTTAGATGAAAGAAGAAGGGGCAAAAAGTCCCCATCCTTGTAGCACTATAAGACATAATATATCAAATGAAAGGGCTTAAAAAAAGTGTCATTTTATTGTTTGACGAAAATCCTCTAAACCAGTGGTCCCCAACCTTTTTTTTACGCGGGCCACAAACCTGTTGTACTCCTGGTGTCGCGGGCCGCAACCAAAAATTTTTAGGGGCAAAAAATATGTTGTTTAAAAGAGATGTTTGATTTTGGGCCAGCTCTATGTGCATCACATAGGTAAATAGGAAAAATATAAGGGAATTTCATAAAAATACAAAAAAAGTAATTTGAAGAAGGGTACGTGCGTACAAAAATGGTTATTTGAAGAGTTTTTTAATGCGAGAACCCTATTTTAGGGCGGCATTGACAGTTGTTTTGACTTGACTTTTGACGTAGTTGATAGTTTTAGGAAGAGACATCTTCTTGAGTGTCATACGTCTTTCTTTGTGAAAAGTCATGTCATTGTCAAAATGATACAGTCTGACAAGGATCTTTTGGCACGTGGACAAAATCAGAACTAACATCGCCGTCTTGTAAAATGTCACTTTTAATATAATATGGTATTGTTTTGTAGTTGCGACACTTACCTTTTGGCACGTGGATAAAATCAGTACTAACATCGCCGTCTTGTAAAATTTCACTTTTAGTAATAAGTATTGTTCTTATTTGCGACACTCACGCCCCCATCCAAGTGCCAAAAGATCCTTGTACGACTGTATTCTTTGGTTAATTCTGATCTAATCCGCCATGTTTTATTTTACGTTGTGTTGTTCTCCTTGACGGTTTTATTTTAAATGTGCATTGAAACGAAGTGAAATAAAATAAAATAAAGGATAGGAAACAGTTACTATATTATGTAGCTGTGGCGGACCAATCAGCGCACAGTCCTGAATCGCGCTATCGAAGTTTTCTAAGATCGGCGATATATATAGAACATGTGAAAGCCACTACAGTAGGCTTCGGCCTGACCGGGCATACCACCTCGCTCGGTCGGAGATCTCCCTTTGGGGCTTGCCACCATATATTCCCACATTGGTGACCCTCGACAGAACACGCCTCCTTCTGAAAGACATCATCATCATCACTCCCCACCCCTCCGCACCACGCCAGCCAGCACTCAGCCTCATCGGGTATTTCGACCACCAGCCTCAACGCACCGCGGCCTGGTCGAACCCTCATCGGCTTCAACGGGCAGTCTCACTACACGGACCGGTCAGCAAGCAGAGCATGAAGCACCTCTCTTGGTCAGCACACGTAGCTACACGATCAGCAACAGAGTACGCGGCACCTCTCCTGGTCGTCACACGTAGCTACAACGATCGGTTAGCAAGCAGAGCACGAAGCACCTCTCCTGGTCAGCACGTAGCATCGGCCCCGCACGGCAGCACAGTTTCAACTCACTGGAACTCTGGCACTGGCGACTCTAGCAAGAAGTCAGAAGATTCAAAAATTCGACCTCCGGTCTTAGGGGGGAGTGATGTGGCGGACCAAACAGCGCACAGTCCTGAATCGCGCTATCGAAGTTTTCTAAGATCGGCGATATATATAAAACATGTGAAAGCCACTACAGTAGGCTTCGGCCTGACCGGGCATACCACCTCGCTCGGTCGGAGATCTCCCTTTGGGGCTTGCCATCATATTCCCACATAGCTATATTTACATATAGTGTACATAGGGCTGGCCCACGCCTCATACATTTCTAGAACATCTCTTTTAACGATTTAATAATAGAATAACACAAGGTAGTTAAAAGAGTAAAACTAAACATTTAAGATGAGCTAACGACACAAACTAAAATAAAATAACAAATATGTATTATAATAATTATGTTCACTCAGTGAGATTTTTGGAATTGTGAACGCTTTTTCACAACTTTATCTAACGGTTACAGATTTCACGCGGGCCGCAGATAAAGGCCCGGCGGGCCGCATGCGGCCCGCGGGCCGCGGGTTGGGGATAGCGGCTCTAAACCATGGGAGAAAAAAGTTAATGAGGGTTAAAGGTTAAAAAAGTTAAAAAAATCATTCTGTATTATTGCATCGTTTCATAGTGTTGCTACTATGGAACAATTTTTGGAAAGTAATGGTATACACTAAACTTTAGAAAAGTGTTATATTTTGATAAACTGCCTCATACTTTGATGAAACGTATGGAATGATAATAAAATACTAAAAATAAGCTTTCCTCAATTTTTTCGCACATAATTACTTCTGGAAATTGTTTCTTACTTGCAACGCTATCGAATGGCGCAATAATACAAAATGTATTTTTTTCCTAATTTGCGGGTTTGAATCCTGGCCTGGAAAAGTAGTTTATGTAAAATCAAATAATTCAGATAAAATATTAAAATACATATAATTAAATAGCAAAAATAATTTTCAAACGATTAGGTACAGAAAAAAAAGATATAGTACATGGTAAATTATACTTCTGGGCGTTGTAAAGGAAGTCAAAAAAAATTAGCAATAGCAATTTAGCCCTACGGAATATCGAGTCCGACTTGATGAAAACTTAAACTCTTGAAACATGAAAATTTTTAATAACTCAATTTTCCTTGACAGGATTGGAACCCATAAATTATGAAAAAAAATACATCCTTTCAATAGTATCGCAAGTAAGAAACAATTTCCATAATGTAATTATGTGCGACAAAATTGAGGAAAGAGCTTATTTTTATCATTTTATTATCATTCCATACATTTATCAAAATTTATCAAAATATTATAAACAGAGGCAATTTATCAAAATATAACACTTTTCTGAAGCTTGCTGTATACCATTACTTCCTAATAATTTATCTTCTTACTTTCTAACATAACTAGCTTTTGCCCGCGACTTCGTCCGCGTGGAACAATACTTTGGGATATCGCTGAAATTTACCCGCGACTTTATTTATGACTAACGAAAACGGAATCCTATTTTTTTAAACGGAACCCTAAAATAAAAGTAGCCGATGTACCCTATAACATCAGCTATCTGCTAGTGAAAGTCCCGTGAAAATCGGTCCAGCCGTTTCAGAGATTAGTCAGAACAAACAGACAGACAGACCGACTTACAGACAGACAGACGGACAGACAAAAATTAAAAATGTATTTTATTGTAAGTACCGAATATACTTTCAGATTCATTATGTAAAAAGCTGTTAATTTGAAGTTACAAACAGACACTTAAATTGTATTTAACTGTATAGATGTATAGATATTATAATGTATTATATTTTAAGATATTATCAATTTGATGTTTATAAAATAACTAAACTATTTCACTAAACTAAACTAAACATTAACCCGCACGCGCACCCCGCCTTGGTGACGCCCACTTCGCAACGGGCCGTGCAGCAGAAGTCGTAATATTTTAATTTCGCCATAACTTCAAAACCAATTTTAATTTTAATCATTCAAAAACCAAATATTATCTACATAAACTGTACTTAGTGATGAAATAATTTATTTTGATAAGGATTAATAACATGAGTAAAATAAACGCGTTTAAATGTAGTCCAAAAAAATTAAAGATTTCTAAATAAAAAAATGGTTGTTGTGCCTCACTCGACATAGATAGGTATAATGTGTCGCGGACTTTTTTGTAGATATTTATAAGATCTACAATTAATTAGAACATTTTATGGTTCTATCTTTTATAGTTTAGGCAGCGTACGCAAAATAAGTAACTTTTCTGGTTGATTTTTTACACCTTGTGTCCGAAAAACCCAAATATCTTACGGGACCCTATTTTTTTCCAAAATAAAATTTAGCCTATGTTACTCGTGGATAATGTAGCTTTCGAATGGTGAAAGAATTTTTGAAATCGGTCCAGTACTTTTTGAGCCTATTCATTACAAACAAACAAACAAACAAACATACAAACAAAGTTTTCCTCTTTATAATATTAGTGTAGATTTGGACAAATTTATAATACATTAAGTATAAGTACTATGTTTTTGGCTGCCACGTTGTAGGGTTGTAATAGGCCATGCTTAAAAATTATAATTTATAACCTCTCTTCGACACAATATGACACTTTTTTTTTTAATAACATTTGAAATATTGTTTGTCTGTTATATATTTTTTTCTGTTTTATGTGTAATAGGACTTGTTTAATTTAATTGATGTATAATTTATTTACTTAATGAATTCAATTTATGTTATGACTTAAATATCTAATGTTAATACTTATTATGTTAATGTTCAATATCTTTATTTTTGACTTTTGTGATATTGCCTCTTGTAATAATTTTGCACGCCACTGACAAGGCAGAATGTTGGATCCATATAAAGCATCATATTGTAACACCTTTATAAACCACATTTCATGCAATAAATGTTATTCTATTCTATTCTATTCTATCCCAAAAATTGTTCCTTATTAGCAACACTATGAAATGGTGTAATAATACAGAATGATTTTTTAACTTTTTTTCACCTTTGGGTTAAAACTTTTTTCTCCCATGGTTTAGAGATTTTTTGTCATACAAAAAAATTACACGCTTTTTAAGTCCTTTCATTTGATATATGTCTTGTAGTGCTACAGTAGTGGGGACGGGATCCATACAAAAATGCCCCTTCTTCTTTCTGCTGCTGTCAGTGCCTTCAGCGCAGTGTGATTGTTTTGATAGACTGCGCTGAAAGCATTGACAGTAGCAGAAATATCATCTAAATTATCCTAATCTTCTCTATAAGATTAGGATGTTTTATGGACAAGGACAATCTGTAGGCTCTGTATCAGATATCTTCATCTTAACTGATTCAATTTAAGTCTCTATAACTCCTGAACTTATGAAGTTTTTTGGACCGTTATAGTTTTCGTTCAAAGTTTATTACATGGATAACCATCATGAATTTTCCACATTTTTAGAGCCAGCCGTTTGGCTTTTAGAGGGGGGACGCCGTATTTTTTAAAAGTGGAATATCGCGCAAACGGAATGTACTTACATCAAAATATAATCTCAGAAACCTCTTAATGTTCTTAAAATATCTATGTACCTAATTATATCTCCCCCTTTCGTGTAGGTGTACCCAAAAATTATCTTCATTTATTTTAGCATTGTGTTGACGTGATAAATAAACTTACCCATTCAAAGTTTTATATTTCAAGCACCACCGTTTGGATGGACAGACGGACGGTCGGTCGAACGGAAGGACATGACAAAACTATAAGGATTCCGAGACATGAACTACGGAACCTTAAAAAAGGAATAATAATGAAACCACGCCGATTTCAGTGACTGTTGCCAGTTTAATTGAAAATAGACCAGCTTTAGGAGCTATTTTATTATGTCCAAGTATGTGCGCAAAGTTTACTCCCATAACCTAGTATATTGATATTTACTACTACCGACAGGACTAACTAGCGAAACATTAAGCGCATAAATATAGAAATATATTTAGCAATGTTTGCGTTCATTTATGTTCCCACACACTATTTATTGATACTCATGCGACATTTTTGATTTCGTATTGTATCTTAGCGACGTAAGATAATATTTTGGGTACAGGAAAAAATTACATTTTTTTTTCGTCATTCTTGAACATTTCAAAGAAAAAAAAGGTATCCCCTTTTTTCGCATAATTTTAATTGTCATAATTTCATTTGGCATACCTCTCTTGGCATAATTTTGTTACGCATACTATAACTTTGGCATACTTAATGGTTTCTTGGCATACTACATCATTAGGCATAAATATAATTTAGACTAATATTTTTTGTCCTAATTTAATGAGGCATAACTCGTAAGGCATAATTTTTCTTGTCATAATAATACTTTGGTATAATTGCTTTTTGGCATAAACTCGTTAGGCATATTTTTTGTCATAATAAATTCAAGTAATTCTGTCACAAGGTACAAATATGCATAAAATGGAATGACATAATAAAACACGGATAAGGTAATTAAACGCATATTTATATTTATGCTTTTTAAAGCATAAAATATAATTATTCTTAATTAATATAATGCGTAAAATATGTATGCCTTTTATTAAGTATGCCTAACAATTATTATGCTATTATAGGTGTACCAGAATCTCATGGCAAATAGGGAAATAAAATTTTGTAGTGTGCAATACTGGGGAAATTGGATTAAATGATCTTGATACTGGTTAATATTTAATTATGTCTTTAGTATTATTGAACATGAATAATTATAATAAGACTGTATGAAGAATGTTCGGTGTATAATATAGAAAACTAGCTTTTGCCCGCCCGCGGCTTCGCCCGCGTGGAATAGTGTTCTTGGAGAAAAAAACCACTTCGGCGAATAATTCTCTACCTACTTACAGCAATATACTACTGATACAATATTGAAAATATTTTTAAGGTTTGCCCAATGCAAATTGTTAAGAATGGGACCGTATCACCTCGACACGACATGCGCGACCACTTGATAATATACTTACATAATATTATATTTATATAAATTTAAATTTTACCATAATCTTATAATATCTTAAAGACTAAATACTTAAAGACTATTATTTTAAAAACTCGCATCAAAATCCGTTGCGTAGATTGAAAGATCTAAGCATACAATATACTATACCTCCATGCATAGGGAGTAGGGACAGACAGATAAAACGACTTGTTTTATACTATGTAATATGTATTAAGTAAAGTTATTTGACCAACAAATCTGACAAACCACCTCTGGATATTCCATAAGAATTAAGAACTGCAGTTACTATTATACGTATTCTGTGCTGCAGTTCAAAATATTCGTGAACCTCTTTATACTGTATACGTCCCGCGTTTTCGATAGCGCGATGTAGAAACGCGAGCGCCCGCGCCGCGCAGCAACACTATATCCCTGCATTTTAAATCTGTAATATCTTCGAAAATATTCATTTAAATTGCATGCCGTAAGGGGCAGTATTGATTTATCTTAAATGCACAATGTATTTAAGGTACTTAATTGGATAAGGATTAATACTGTGTAATGTGATTAATACTGACTTTTTTGTAGGCTTTTTAAGATGAATAATAAAACTGTAGTACATCATTTTGATCTATCTCGTAGTGTTCAGCCAGCATTTTCAATATAAGCGCAAAATATGTGATTTTTCAGGACTTTAGAAGCCTCTAAAATTATCTGTGTACCTCTACTATGTTATGCATGTTATATACCGAAAAACCTTCCCGTTAAATCACTTTATCTGTTAAAAAAAACGGCATCAAAATCCGTTGCGTAGTTTTAAAGATTTAAGCATACATAGGGACAGATCATGGGATACTCTTCCCAACTTACCTGTCCAATCTTCCTTTCCACTCCACCTATCCTTCCCTTTCCCTATTCCTACCCTCTCCACCAATCCGTGGAAACGCAATGGATAATCAAAAATAATTTAAGTAGGTATCCAAAATGGCGGCGATGTGGTTCGCCACCCATCACGTCTCGTTTCTCGCGGAGGCGAAAAGCGGACCATGGAGAGACGCTTGGCTACGTTGAATGTAAGAGGAGGAATGGATGGTAAGAATGAAAGTGGACGAAGCGAAAGAAGTATGTAAGGATCGTAGCAAGTGGAAAGAAGTGGTTTCTGCCTACCCCTACGGGAAAGAGGCGGTCCTGCCTACCCCTACGGGAAAAAGGCGTGATTATATTATGTATGTATGTATGTAGGGACAGACAAAAAAGGGACTTTGTTTTATACTATGCAATATAATGATATTTCATGAAAAATAAATCAATCGTGAATGACTTTATATACTTATTTATTACGAATAACATACAATTAAATTGGCAACAGTTTATTTAATGTTGGAATTTCCTTCCGAACTGTATAGAACTCGTTTACTTTATTCCTAATCAACTATAAATCGAAACTGTCTTATGTTGATTTTCTTTTTTCCTTCTCTCCTCCTTTTACCAGGCATGGAAAACAAACCATAATTCAATGTGCCATCAGCTACGATTCACCTTATAGTAGTACTGGAAACACATATAAAGAAGTCACAATAATTACCTAAGAAAATATAAAAAAACTAAAAGTGTCAAAACAACTCACTCTAACTTACCGGTCAACTCTACCACAAGCTTTAAATTATAAGATTGAGTTCGATTTACACCTTCTTCTTTCTGTATTTTACTATAGACATAGAAAACAATATTTCTCGCTTGAGATCGAGTTGCCTTTTTGGATATTTTCACAAAAACAACAAATTCCAAGAACATAATCACAAAATTTTAGCAGCGGTTGACAGACCACGTACTTTGATTTGACGGGTCATACTTGACATTGCCATATGAAAATCACATTTTTTATTTTTTTTAAAATGCCATCAGATTCTGGTAGACCTATAGTAATTATGCGAAAAAAAATTAAGCTAAGAAAATTATGCCAAATGAATACTATGCGAAACTACTATTAGGTCAAATGAAATTATGCCAAGTAAAATTATAACATATGATTTTATGCGAAAAAATAGGGAACCAAAAAAAAATCTAACCGACATACTTAAAAACAAAAGTTTGAAATAAAAATATCTACATAGCACGAATAGTTATTGTGTTAAAACTATCTTTACGCCAATATTGTTTTATTTCACTGTGGGTAAAATTCTACAAGTTGCACTTTCGTAAAATAATGGTATCAAATTAAATGCACTGTAAGGACAATTCACAAATAATTTGTATGAAGAAAATGTACAAAGTGTCCACGAAAAGAATTTTTTAAACAAGTAAAAATATTTATGTGCAAACAAAAAAAGTAAAAACATAAAAATAGACTAAGTTGATTTTTAAAATTCTTCAAAATATCCAAGTGATTTTTTTTCATAAATCGCTTTTTGTTGTCGCTTAGTGAACATAACATTCATGATTTTGTATAAATTTCACTATAATATCTAAGCGACAAAAAAATCGTCGTAGGAAGACGACGATTAGACCAATCGACGCAAAAAAATACAAACTCATTGATATTTAAACTCATTTTCGGTATTTTTGTCGCTTAGGCATTTTTACCTTTCAAGCGTCGATATGAAACTTCTTTTTTAGGAAAGCGAAAAAACACCTAGCGGATATTTTAGTGATTCTGTCAATAGCACTAAGTATTGCATTTTGGTGGGCGTAGAGGTGGAAAATGAAATCAAATATCATGGGTTGGAAGCCGCATTGCCTACCAAATAATTTCCAGATTTCGGGAATAACCTCGACCGGCTTCTACAGAAGAAGGAGAAGCGGCTAATACATTCTACGTTTTTTCTTTGCTCCCAGACCAGAAATAAATTAATATTTTCAAGTTGCATTTAAATCAATCCTAAAGTCGTATAAAAGGGCCGTTCCTCAGTTTATAATTTGAGTCGCGGCGCGGAGATCGCTAGCGCAGCGGGGTGTATGCGGGTGGCGCGGCGGGAAGTGTTAGGCCACGCCCGAATCTGTGACGTCATCTACGTATATTTTCGCCTTAAGTTTTAACTCCCTCGTTACGCTCAGGGTCCAATATGCTGCCCGTGACGTAAGACACTGCTTTATCCCCTTGGTGCATAATCTACTATTAAGTAATATGAAGAAAAAAAACATGCATACTTATTCCTTATTATTTCAAGTCTACTATTTATTTTTTATTCTTTCTTTAGATACACATTTCATCTTATTCATTTTGTACCAAAACTGCCAAATAAAATGCAATTCATACCTAAGGGCTACTTTTCATTTTGCAAGTAAGGTAGATTAATTCACACATTTTATCTACTAGCTGATTACTAGCAAGAAATAGAAGTTACCTATAATTTTAACATCCTACGATAATATCTTTATCTGTTTTGTACTCTTAAGTAGGTACGAAGTAAATACTTGTCCTTATACATTTCCTTTTTTAAACCTAAACTTGTATTTTCTCCACAGAACTTCTGTCGGATGACATAACGAAGATATCGACGTGCGCGAAGAAAGTGTACAAGCGCCACCAGTTCCAAGCCTGGTACGGCTGGCGGAATAACTGCCAGACCCAGAGCTCTCTACCCGACATCAGCTCCTGCTAATACTAAACTCCCATCCAGACTCGGAGAGAAGCCCCGATGACGTGAATCTCTCGCTTCCTTCTCGATCTCGCGCAGACATTTATCACGAAAGAGATAAGTAGGTAATAGACACAGAGCAGAAAAAATACGTACAGATAAACAGCTTTCGTAAAAGGATCCAAATTAGATAATTTTGACATTCCACTTCCCCTTCAACGGCCAATTTTTCCACACAATTATGGACACACAGTATACTTGTAGTAGTGCAAATCGAAACCCAACTACCTATATAGCTGTTTATCTGTTCATCTCTCTTTAATCTGTGGTATATGTGCTTATTCTCGCAATACTTTTTACCGCGAGTCTATAATTATTATATCGTACAATAAATACTCGTATATAAATACTCGTACCTTCCGTTATGTTTCGTTTTACCTCTTTTTACCTCTTACAGGACCTTTATATGTACGACATATCACTTAACGATCATTCTCAGAGGTAAATTAGCTCTGAACTGGCTATTATTTATCAATAAAATTTAAATTAATAAATTTCGAGACTAAAATGTAAAATATATTAATAACATAAGTAAAATGTAATTATATTTTATTACACCCCATTTGGAACATTTTAATATGCTTATCGATGGATAGGCGAAGCAAAGTTTTTAACCGACTTCCAAAAAAGGAGGCGGTTATACGTTTGGCTGTATATATATTTGTATGTTCAACGATAATTCTTTCGTCTGTGGACCGATTTTCAAAACTACGTTGATGTAAAGGGTATAATAACCCCGAGTTGGTCCCGTTTTCAAACCTGATGATGGGATCCATGAAGAATCGAGGGAGCTCCTCGAAATTTATATGGATACATATTATGGTGATTTCAACTTTTTCTGAAGTAGTCCAAGCATATGCTACCAAAAAATAAGATTTTGCTCCAAGGTATACCCTAGATCCAAAAGCACTGAACAGAACTCCTCAGTCTTTAAAGATATGCGTTTGGGAATTTCGGCATTGTTTAAAGAACCGCAAGCATATGCCACTTTGTAACTTAGAGTAATCATCATCATCTTATTTACAATACCTAATGAAAGCTTGAAGCGTATTCAATAATTATAGATACATTCGATCGTATTTTTAGACGTTCTTAAGATATATCTACACTAATATTATAAAGAGGAAAACTTTGTTTGTATGTTTGTTTGTTTGTTTGTTTGTTTGTAATGAATAGGCTCAAAAAGTACTGGACCGATTTCAAAAATTCTTTCACCATTCGAAAGCTACATTATCCACGAGTAACATAGGCTAAATTTTATTTTGGAACAAAATAGGGTTCCGTAAGATATTTGGGTTTTTCGGACACAAGGTGTAAAAAATCAACCAGAAAAGTTACTTATTTTGCGTACGCTGCCTAAACTATAAAAGATAGAACCATAAAATGTTGTAATTAATTGTAGATCTGATAAATATCTACAAAAAAGTCCGCGACACACCATACCTATCTATGTCGAGTGAGGTACAACAACCATTTTTTTATTTAGAAATCTTGAATTTTTTTGGACTACATTTAAACGCGTTTATTTTACTCATGCTATTAATCCTTATCAAAATAAATTATTTCATCACTAAGTACAATTTATGTAGATAATATTTGGTCTTTGAATGATTAAAATTGGACGTTTGGTTTTGAAGTTATGGCGAAATTAAAATATTACGATTTCTGCTGCACGGCCCGTTGTGAAGTGGGCGTCACCATGGGGTGTTTAGATCTATGAGTAAGGTACCCGCGCGGCTCATTTTAAATTAATTAATATTCTTAAGCATTTCATGCAGATTATTTTACTCCTACACTACATACTTTAAATGCATAACTTAGAAGTTATCGTAAAATAACAGCGCGTGTTTTCGCAGCACAGCGAGTGAGTTAGGCCGAATGCGATTATGCGCGATCGATCCTTAAGAATTAGTGGGTAAATACTTGAATACCTATTTATTTAGTGTTTGTTGTATTGTTAGTCCTGAAGAGTATAGGTATTTCATACGATAAAAGTATACCCACCTACTTATTTAATTGAGTTTCAGTAGGTACCTATATTAATTTGTTTTGACTAAATTTCGCCCGTTTTGTTAGAGGTTTAAAGACATTCTGTAGTATTAGTATCAGTATTGTACCCGTGCGAAGCCGGGGCGGGTCGCTAGTTCATAATAATTTAACAAAATATATTACTAAAAAGGGTGAAATTATTATTTTTAAACAAAACAGTTAAACCGCCTTCCAAAGTA
The DNA here is from genome assembly GCA_905404095.1 of Glaucopsyche alexis. Lineage (NCBI taxonomy): Eukaryota > Metazoa > Arthropoda > Insecta > Lepidoptera > Lycaenidae > Glaucopsyche > Glaucopsyche alexis. The sequence goes on along the minus strand of FR990047.1, from coordinate 17,428,854 downwards.
AAAATAGACAAAAAAGTATGAAATAAAACTTATTTTCTAAAAAATTCCCCTTTTTTTCGGCCGGTGAGATTCCGGTAATATAGTCCCAGCCTAAAAACCGAGCGGCTGGGTCACCGTGTCTGAGGTAGTCGGTACGTCTACGTAGCAGAAAATGCCTCGCGGGGCTGCTCACTATATTATGTGTACCCGACTATTTATTTATATACTAACTGTCCCGATACACGTTGTTCTGTCTTAAATATGAACTAAAATGAATAAATAAGTACACATACTGCTACACCTACTCCTACACCTTTTCTAATATTTCTCACCGTTTAAACCTTCCCTGATAATCCACAATTATTTCAAGACCAAAATTAGCCAAACCAGTCCAGCCGTTCTCGAATTTTGAGTCCCGCGGGAATGGGATAAAAAGTATCCTATGTCCTTCTCCTGGTTTAAAACCAGGAGAAGGATACTTCCTCACCAATTTTCAGCCAAATCAGTTTACCCGTTCTTGAGTTATAAAAAGTGTAACTAACACGACTTTCTTTTATATAAATAGATAATCTTCATTTTAATATTTTATTTTAACACTGCATATGGATAATAATTATACTACTTAAATTCTGGTTTTACTTGAGACGACGAAGTACTTCTACAATATTTCGCATTCAATAGTTTATTTTCGGCTTTAATTAAAAATAAGGAACTAGTTTAGAATAAAAATGATTTTTAGACGTAGAAAATATTACAACATGTTTATAATCGATTACTCTTGGTAATCGATTTAAATTAGGTACTGAGTGAAACTAATTACACCTTAAATGGCAACACTTTTCGTATTAATGTCAGCCATTTTCAGTGATAATATAAAAAAATCAATGAAGAATATTCATTTTTGATCATTATTATTCCGGAGAATTCAAACTGTATTAATAATTACAAATTTAATCGAAAATAAAAACATGAATTTTCAATGTATTAAGTTAATGGCACAATTTCAATTGAAGCGATACCATCCGTGGGCATTGTCCTTTGGCTAAAATTTTAACTATTTCTCTACTCAATCTTCTTAATTTTGAAATCGGTACCAGCAAATATGAACGTGAGTTCTATAAAATATTGTAGGATATTGTTGAGGCTGGTAGCGATTTTAAAATTAAGAAGATTGAATAGAGAAATGCTTAGTTTAAATTTTAGCTAAAATTAAAAGGGGAATTATTTAGAAAATAAGTTTTATTTCATACTTTTTTGTGTATTTTTACTTTGGAAGTCGGTTTAATATTTTGTTTAAAAATGATAATATGACAATACTTACACAAACCAAATACTGAGCAATAGTTTTAATATGATATATCTATGCTGAGCAATATAAAAATACTGAGAATGAGTACCTAGGTAATTAAAAATACAAAATAAAATTATCATCGCTTCTATTGCAAAAGTTTTTGAAGTTTTAAGTCAGTTTTTACGCGTGAGCATGTGTGCGTGTACACGATTCATCTGTCATGAATCATGATTCATGGCTGTCAAGCAAAAAAATAGCCTTAAGCCTATTCCAGTGGCAACTTTGCTGGGTGTACATGAAAAGATAATAGTTTCAATGAGCCTTGCTATGAAACAGTTACGAATATTTGTATTATTTGATTAAATGATAAAAAAGTTATTAATTGTTTTATTTTCCGATAGTAGCATTCTGTTTAAAATCAAAAGTAACAATAAATACGATTATACGATAGACAAAACGCCAAAATATGAAAAAAATTACACTAATTGAAATATTAGGTTGGGGAAAAAGTTTCTTCGCATTTTATATAAAAATTCAAAAGGTTTTTTTATAAAGTTTATTTACAAGTGACTAAAGTATATAGGTGCAATTTTGTTCGATAACTTTTTGCCATCTTGTTGGTAGGTACATGATCCCATTGCTATAAAATTTTTGGGGCTTCTGATGAAAAAACTGCGACAAGTGGTTTTGGCAGTCCTCTTGTGATGTCAACCTGACACTGCCTAAGGAATTCTGCAGCGACCGAAACAGGTGGAAATCTGAAGGTGCAAGGTCAGGACTATACGGCGGATGCATTAACACCTCCCAGCCAAACTCCCGTAATTTTTTCTGAGTGGCTAAAGATGTGTGAGGTCTAGCGTTATCATGGTGAAAAACCACACCCCTTCTGTTGATTAATTCCGGCCGCTTTCTCTCAACTTCTTGCTTTAATCTCATCAGTTGTTCGCAGTACAGTTCAGAATTGATGGTCCTGCCTGGCGGTAACAGCTCATAATGAATAATGCCCTTCCAATCCCACCACACACACAGCATCACCTTGTTGCGAGTTAACCCGGGTTTCGCCACAGTCTGTGAAGCCTGACCGGCCTTTGACCACGATCTTTTTCGCACGTTCTTGTCGTACGTGATCCACTTTTCATCACCAGTTATCAGCTTCTTCAAAAATGGTTCTATTTCATTACGTCGTAATAAAGAATCACAAATGAGTACACGGTTCATTAGGTTTCTTTCAGTGAGCTCATGAGGCACCCAAATATCGAGCTTTTTTGTGTACCCAGCTTTTTTCAAATGCGCCAAAACCATTTTGTGGTCAATCCCCAGTTCTTCAGCTACATCGTAACTACTAATATGCCGATCTTGCTCCACTTTTTCAAAAATGGCAACAGTTTTGTCCGTAACAGGGCGACCAGAGCGACGTGCATCTTTGATATCAAAATTTCCGGATTGAAAACGCTTAAACCAAATTTGCGCTACTCTCACAGATACTGCATTAGGTCCATAAACATCACAATTTTTTTTCGCGGCTTGTGTTGCATTTTTACCTTTTTTGTAATAAATTTTTAAAATGTATCGAAATTCTTCATAAGAATCACTCATTTTAACAATAAGAAAAACAAATGAAAATCTCAAATTTACCTAATTTGAATTTGGAATTGTCTTCTGTAAAATTAAAACTTTTTAATGATACCAAAATCAGCCAGATACAATTGGTATAGCCCAAGATATTTTATGACAAGTTCATACATACTATAATGCGAAAAGACTTTTTCCCCAACCTATTATGTTTTTGTAAATAAGGGTAATTGTTCGCATATGGCAATTATCCGTAAACTCACACAAACGTAACACAGGCGCCAAGACGATGAGGGCGCCGCGGGCCGCCACCGAAAAGTTAAAACATGAAGATTCGTAAAAATAAGAGGCGCTTCATAGGTTTCGCACACAGGCGCTGCCGGGGGTCGGCGCGATCCTGCACTCAATATTTAGTTCATGTTTCGTCCGCCTTTCTTTCTATGTCCATGGATAAAATCAAAATATTCAGCCTTTACTTTTCTAATTAATTTACAAAGTTTAGAAAATAAAATCACTTACATTATAAAAAAAAGTTAAAAACTCTTTTATTATTTGTAATTTACTTACCTGCCCGGTTATTTTAGCAAATATGGGTAGTTTGATTGAAATATTTTTATATTTATTTTGTCAATAAAAGGCTTCACACACGGCATCTATAATGTTCAAAACGTCCGGGGATGAGATGTACATCTAAATTCTCATTCATCTACATTTAAATTATCTTAAAGTATCACACACCCAACAGGTCATGTAATGAGTATTTTCCCTTCATTCTGAGTGACTGTACTGTGTGTCTATCTATCACAGAAGAGAGATGTATTATAATGATTATTTTCGTATCGCTCTGTATACGCAAAGATGACATTATAGCTATCGTGTGTGGTCTCCTGACGATTTCTTGGGAAAGATTTAATGAAGTATATCGTTCTATAATATACATCTTTACATTATAGGCGAGGGCGAGGTGTGGTCTACGTCTGGTAGTACCCACGGTGCAATTGCCACTGCCTATGGCATATCTTTTTACCCTACTGTGATTATTCTCCTGATTATCTGTAGCAAAATCAACGTCTTCTAAAGTATTGAGTTCTTCATTATTTTCAGTTGCTGTTGTGTCTTCTATTGCGTCTGTTTTCGGTTCGGTGCCATCGTCCATAGTATTAAGTTTTTCACTATTTTCAGTCGTGTCTTCTAGTGCGTCTTTGTCGACATCGGTACCATCGTGTACTGTATTTAGTTCTTTGCTATTATTTTCAATTTCTGTTGTCTCTTCTAGTGTGCATTCCATATTTTCTGACATGTTGGAGTGACAAAAGTTTCAAATGGTGTGTTGTAGATGTGTGATATCACCCTGGCCTTTTAATCTATACATTATCTATGTAGCTAGACTCGTCGCGTTTCCGTATGTCTTGGAATAAAAACTATTGTGGCCTGTTACCAGCACTATACGCTAGTTTAATGTTTACTCTCGCTGGGTGGTGGCCCTTTTATAGTGAAATGTGATGAAATTCATACAAAAACCCCGCGTTATCCTGCCACAAACGTTCAGACGTCATCAGCATTGTTGTTTATGTGTCATTCTTATCATGAGTTATGGTTGTCTCACAATAAATGCGATGAGTCTATAGCAATGTCAAGGTTGAAAGTGATGCACAGGCTGCATCACTTTCAATCTTGACATTGCTAGAACCGAACCGAAAGAAGTTGGTTGTACTGTATAGACAGTACATCCAACTTCTTTCGGTAATCGCCGTTTATCGATGGAAATAGACGATATATGAAAAACCGAAAGACATTAACGACCTGGTTTGAATATGATGATGTAATTAAACATTACCTCTGTCTAAACTTAAAGTGGAAGAACACAATACTTCTACTAAAAATATAGGTTTATATTCCCTATCCACGTCTATCTCAACGATACTATGCTTCACAATAGACTGTGTCTACTAAAAATATTCTTTTATCTCCGACCTCACGTCTATCTCAACGATACTATGCTTCACAATAGACTGATTTTACTAAAAATATTTTTTATCTCCGACCTCACGTCTATCTCAACGATACTATGCTTCACAATAGACTGTGTCTACTAAAAATATTTTTTTATCTCCGACCTCACGTCTATCTCAACGATACTATGCTTCACAATAGACTATTTCTACTAAAAATATTTTTTTATCTCCGACCTCACGTCTATCTCAACGATACTATGCTTCACAATAGACTGTGTCTACTAAAAATATTTTTTTTATATCCGACCTCACGTCTATCTCAACGATACTATGCTTCACAATAGACTGTGTCTACTAAAAATATTCTTTAATCTCCGACCTCATGTCTATCTCAACGATACTATGCTTCACAATAGACTGTTTCTACTAAAAATATTCTTTTATCTCCGACCTCACGTCTATCTCAACGATACTATGCTTCACAATAGACTGTGTCTACTAAAAATATTCTTTAATCTCCGACCTCACGTCTATCTCAACGATACTTTGCTTCACAATAGACTATGTTTACCAATTATCGTATTTTTAAACAAAAATTAAACCGACTTCCAAAGTAAAAATACACAAAAAAGTATGAAATAAAACTTATTCTCTAAATAATTCCCCTTTTAAATTCTACTTCGATTTCGAAATAGTTAAAATTCTAGCCGAATTTAAAAGGGGAATTATTTAGAGAATAAGTATTATTTAATACTTTTTTGTGTATTTTTACTTTGGAAGTCGGATTAATTTTTTATTTAAAAATAATAATTTGAACATTGTTGAGGTGAGGACGCCCTTAGATTAGACCTTCTCCTAGAGTGCCATTCCCTGAGTAACTGATAAAGGACGATGCCAGGGTTTCTGTGGAAACTGGGCTCACCCTCCAATAGATATGTGTGATAGGTACATCAAAGTTCTAAACCTGGCAGATTTTTTTATTGACGAAAATGTGTAAAGATTTTGTGAGTAAAAAACCGGCCAAGTGCGAGTCGGACTCGTGCACCGGGGGTTCCGTACAAACTTGTAATAAAAAATAATGGTTCGCGGTTTAAGCATAAGGTTTATCCATAGATGTATAATATTAAAAAGAGACACTGGGTTTATGTATAGGAAATTAAATTATTATTACTATTTTTTTTATATTCGAGTTGAATGAAAAGTAAATTGCGGTTTGCGATTTATGACGTATTAAAAAAAAACTACTAAGTAACTAGATGTCGTTCAAACCAATTTTCGATGGAAGTTTATATGTACATCATATATTTTTTTTAGTTTTATCATTCTATTATTTATAGAAGTTACAGGGGGGGACACATTTTATCACTTTGGAAGTGCCTCTAGCGCAAACTATTCAGTTTGGAAAAAAATGACATTGAACACCTCAATATCATTTTTGAATACCTATCCATAGATACCTCACGCGTATGGGTTTGATGAAAAAAATTTTTTTTCATCAAACCCATACGCGTAGTATTACGTAGTATTATATCGCGTAGAGAGCTCCGTGGCCTAGTGGGTAGACCGTTTAGTTCGCACTCGAGAGAGTGCAGGTTCGAATCCCAGGTTGTGGCGTGTACCAATGAGACTTTTTCAGATCTCAAGTACATTATACGGACGCTCTAACGGTGAAGGAAAACATCGTGAGGAAACCCGCACATAGTTAAAAACCGACTGTCCCAGGCACTACAGTATTTCAAGAGTGGTTACCTCGCTCAGAGAATACTGTATAAATCATCCATTAACGGATATAAAGGCCTAAAATTTATCGCGTACGTATAAAAAAAGTTTCAGTTCTAACTTCTAAGTATGGGGAACCCCCAAAATTTATTGTTTTTTTCTACTTTTGTATGAAAATCTTAATGCGGTTCACAGACTTACCACGTTTCAACAGTATAGTTCTCATAGTTTCGGAAAAAAGTGGCTGTGACATAGGTACGGACGGACAAACAGACATGACGAATCTATAAGAGTTCTGTATGGGACTGTATTTTTCCACTAGGTTTTCACCGCCGGCTCTGATTAGACTCGAAGATAGCAAGATTACACCAATTCGGGCAGAGCAGGGGCGATAATAAAACACTGATTTTGAGGAGAACATTTTCCACAAAAATACGTTAGCTTATCTGGCTCATGGCAATGCCGTATAGAGAGCCCCACTGTACACCTCTTTCAGGCCTATATTCCATCTCACTTTTACCTCTCTATACGGCTATTTTCCGCAGTTTTCCTTGTTAACATGAGCTACGGTCAGGTAAAATGCATTATGTGAAATTCTTTATTTACCATTCTTTATACATAAGTTAATACATAATCACACAGTTATATACACTTAAAAATACAAGTTTAAGTAAAAGCCATATATTTTCACCACAATTATCGTAATTTCTTCAAATCTATTTACTTTATAAGTTACATATTTGTTATTTACGTTAGCTATTAATTTTACTTAAGTACTACATCAAATTTCAAGTTAAAATAAGCTATAGTTAAAAAAATATGATAAAAATAAACTCACGACTATAAACAATTATTTTACACTAATGCTTTGAAATTTAACACTTATATTTTCACTATTTTCACGTTTATGTAATATTTACTCACAGTTTAGAAACGTTTTTGATCACTGATAAGCGTTCATCGTTTGTTTAGTTCACGTTATTTTGAGTCGAGGCTGCTGTCCTTAACATCCTCCCCCCGGCGCAGTAGCCATGGTCTACGCAGCCTCCTCTGGTGACTGCGGGCTCACTGGACCCGCCGTGGACTGTTCCAATGACTGCAAGCCGTCTGCGCCCGCCGCAAGCTGCTCTGGTGACTGTGAGCTGACCGTGCCCGCTGCGACTAGCTGCGACTGCGAGCAGTCTGTGCTCGCTGCAGCTCGTTGTGGCGAATGCGAACTGTCTGTAGCTCACCCCGGCGACTGCGAGCTGTCTGTGGCTCGCTCCGGTGCTCGTTCCGCGCCTGGCACCGCCCCCGGCACAGCGGCGCCAGCGGTCGCGGTGCGACGGCGGCGCCTCCTCCAGCACCGCCAGTTTCGATGTCGGCCTGCGGAATACACCACTGCGCAGGCGCACGTCCGCACAACGCACCTGTCCGTCCGGGCCAGGCTAGACCAGGTGCACGACCCCGCGCGGCCACGTATTACGCGGCAACGCCGGGTCGACAACGACGACCAGGTCGGCTGAGACCAGGGCTCGGCTGCTCTGCGGTGCCCCGTAGCGTGGCGTGAGCATGGGGAGGTATTCCCTCACCCAGCGCCTCCAGAACTCGTCGGCTAGGGCTTGCGCGACTCTCCATGTTTTCTTGTCCGCCGGCACTCACGGCGTACGGCAGTCCGGTAGACGACCCGAGGAGGAAATGATTCGGTGTGTTTGCCTCCGGGTCGTTGGGGTCCACGGACACGTGAACGAGCGGTCGTGCGTTCACGGAGTACTCCGCCTCGGCCATCAGGGTCTGGAGTACCTCTTCTTTCGGCAATTTCTCGTTCAGGGTGGCGATTAAGGCGGTTTTCACCGACATTACCATTGTCTCCCAGGCACCTCCTTGACTCGGCGCCCCGGGCGGGGTGAACTTCCACTGCATCCGGTGTGTGAGGCCCAGCTGAGCCATAGCCGGTGCCCACTAGGCGTACACCTGCCGCAGCTCGACGTCCGTGCCTCTGATGTTCGTCCCATTGTACATGGCTGACGGCCATCCTCGCCGCGCAGCTATCCTTCTCATAGCCACCAGTGCAGAGTCCGTCGACAGCAAGGCCACCAGCTCCAGGTGTACGGCCCGCGTCGTCAAACAGGTGAAGAACGCTCCCCATCTCTTCTCGTGACGTCGGCCAATGGTAATCGTCATCGGGCCGAAACAGTCGAGGCCACAGTATGAAAACTCTCTGGAACGCCCCCAGGCACTCCGCTGGCAGGTCTCCAGTTGGCGGGGTTCTCGGGTGCGCCCGTCGCAAGCGACAGAATGCACAGTTGCTTGTAATACTGCGCACCGTCGGCCGCAGCTTCAGGATCCAGAATTTCTGTCTGAGATCGTTCACAACCCTCTCGCGGCTCCCGTGTCCCGCTCTGACGTGCTCCCTTGCCACCAGTAACCTTGTGAATGGATGTCTTCGTCCAGGATGATTGGATTCTTCATTTCGGCCGGCACCTGCGCTGCTTTGATTCTCCCGACGAGTACTAGCAGCCCGTCCTTGTACACCGGGTTAAGCCGGTACAAGGAGCTCCACCTAGGCGCCGTCTTGCCATTTGACATCTTCTCGATTTCTGAAGGGGCTGAGCTTCTCCAGGATATCTCTTGTGAGTAACGGGTTAAAGAGGTACCCGTGCCTCAGCTTCCTCAGGATGTGGCCATCCTGCAACTAATTTGCAGTGAAGATTCAGAACATGGTGGCCCATGTTCTGAATCTTCACTGCAAATTGGTTGAGTTCTGCCGCCGAACCTCCGAGCCTCGGTAGCTTCTTCAGGTCTTCCATCATGCGGTCCACCATAACTTCGAGACGGCCGAAGCATTGTTCAAAGGTCTTCATTATTTGTTCGGGCGGCGTCGCGACTCTCAGCAGTGGCGCCACGGCTTCTCTGGCTTCTCTGGCTTCTCCCCGGAGACAGCTTCTCAGACGAGCTAAGTTCTCGATCGGCTTGAGCTTGTAGAACGCAGTGGTGTCTTGCATGGCTGCTTTGAATGACAACCATTCGGTGGGAGCGCCCGAGAATATAGGCAGCTCCGTGGTGTGGCGCGATTGGCGTTGGTTCAGCAGCTTGTCTAAAGTTTCGGCGAGATATTCCACCTCATTGGTCCTGGACGTGGGCGGTGTGGGTGAGAGTGGACGGCGCTGTCCCGGCCACTCGAACCTCGTCTTCTGGCCTTCGCCAGAAGCTAGAAGACATTCCACCAATTGGAGAAAGACCCTCCAATTGGTGGCATGTCTTCTGGCTTCGGTGTCTCTCTTCCAGTACGACCGGCTCTTGTTGAAAACCAACAACTATTTTTGGCGTCTTTAATAATTATTGTACTTAAAAACAACATGGCGTACAGAGTACACGTTGCAGAAGTGAAACTTTATACATAATTTTAATTGCAAAAACACCCTCATCGTGCATACAGAACATCAACTTCAAAAAGAATGAAAAAATCAAAATGTAACACCTAGCGCCATCTGTGTATTGAGACGTGCCTTAGAAAGTTAAGTTGTTATGTAAGAAGTATACCTAAGTCTTCCGACAGATGACGTTATATCAAAACTCATCGTGACGCAACCTTGAAATTTTACGCTCAACGCTGCTAAAGGAGTTTTATTTACCCATACTATAAGTATGGTACATAGATATTACATTAAAATATCATTCAAAGTTAATTGATTCCGAGGTCAAACTCTTCAGACATAGCATGACCACTCTACAAATGAGGCGATATTGTCATTAAATAGAAAGTGACAGATTGTAAAATTCGGAGTACAAAACCGACCAACATTCAATAGTTCATTTTATGAGCAACAAGGGCTTGGAGACAGAGATTGTAAAATTCGGAGTACAAAACCGACCAACATTCAATAGTTCATTTTATGAGCAACAAGGGCTTGGAGACAGGAGACGGTACTATAAGTTATTATTATAAAGGATTCAAAATAGATCCGCTTTCATTGCAGTTACCAATCCCACCCACCTTCGAAATACATATCTTTACCATAGGACTCGATTCATCTAGTGTTTAGGTTTCATACAATATGGTTCATACATAGTTGTTTCCATTGTATAAAGACATAATAAATAAGTTGTTATTGAAAACGATGTGGAAATCGTGGCTTTTCATGCTCTGTGTAATTGTTTCCTTAGCACTCATTGATAACAAGGAATACCCTCTACATATTACTACACAAACATCGCTAGTATATAAGCTGAACAATACCGTCAAGACTTCACTGGACTACAGGTTGTGGATCGAAACAGTAAACATGAAGCTGATAGTTATTCTTGGTGTCGTAGGAGCCATCTTGGCTACATGTGAAGGGGTAACTTTTACTCGATGTCAGTTGGTGCACCAATTAAGGAGTCATGGATTTCCTGAAGCGAAACTGAGGGACTGTGAGTTTTTTTTATTTTTATTCTCGTATAAGAAAAATACTAAGAGGTTGGCGGCTAGCATTATACTTAGTTACTCAATAAGGAATAACGTATTGTTCATTTGTAAATTATCGTAGTTTATTATTTTAAACTATAATACATATTAAATAATATTATTAATAACTGATATATTTTATAAGAGAAGCCGACATTCATCGTGTTCTATCGACATTTCGAAACTGATAGTTTTCTATTTTCATGTGTCATAATATTTTAGGGGTATGTCTCGTTGAGAACGAGAGTGGGCGAACGACGAACAAAGTTGGACCTGTGAACAGTAATGGTTCCCGAGACTACGGACTGTTCCAGATCAACGACAAGTACTGGTGCAGCAATACCAAAACGCCTGGGAAAGACTGCAATGTCACATGCTCTGGTAGGTATACTGTAGTAGGTATAACGACGGTACATGGTACCTACTTCCTCCTCTTCCTATCGTATTCCTCAATTTGTTTGTGTTACGCTCTACGCACTGCGCTCGACAATTGGTTTCATGTCGCTCTACATACTGCAAAGATTCGCTATAGATGTAGGGATTTTGCGCCATCGCGTAGTGCGTAGTGCGCGCAGTGCGTAGAGCGTAATATGGTACTTTGGTACATTTAATTTATTGTTAATTTGTTATCTTGTTGTATTCTCCTACTGTCTTACAAAATTCAACTAAAGTATATCGGGGAACCTGTGTTATTACATTATTTAGAATAATTTGTAACCACCACCCACCGCATCTACCTACAAGTCATACCTCGCTTCGTAACTTAATTTTAAAAAAAGATCTAGATTGGGTACCATTTCCTTTAGTACTTACCTATCCTGGATACCACTATTCACTGATGCCATATTATGGAACTCATACATAATTTGCATAATATTTAGTTACGTTTTCTTTTCCAGCGCTTTTAACCGACGACATATCAAAGGCAGCGACCTGCGCAAAGAAAATATACCAGCGCCACGGTTTCAACGCGTGGTACGGCTGGAAGAACCACTGCCAGGGGGCTCTACCGGACATCTCTAAGTGTTAGATATGATATCGAATCGTATAAATTATAAAGAAGAAAGATTTGTTTATTTGTGTCAGATTTTTCTTCTGAAAAGTAAACATCTTAATCTACCGTTTTCTACATACGACTAATGTATTGTTTGATTAATAAAGATCATGTTCTATACAACTCATTTCTTTATTCTGTTTACTTTAATACATTTGATCATTAATTAATTACATTCGAATACACTTTCCACACTTTCCATACCTAGGTAGACCAACACCTACTTAATTTGTAGCAAAATTATGACAGATTATTTTTCTATAGCTATTAACCTGCATATCAACAGCTTTTAATTAAAATTAGACCACCTTGCAGATTGTAGTTCTATTGTATATTTCTATTGTATGTAGTATTATTGTATTACTCACTCCGTCGTCTGTGAACCGATTTTCAAATTTATATTTTTGAATGTTAAAAATTGGTTCTTTTGACATCAAAGTGGTGACCGATGATGGGGTCCATGAGAAACCGAGGGAACTCCTCGAAATTTATATGGACACATATGGTGATTTCAACTTTTCTGAAGTAGTCCAATCATATACACTACGGCCGCTGTATCTTGACGGGTCTGAACATAGGCTCTGCGAACTTTAGCGCATGTGCAACTCGTGAAGAAAACTGTTATTGTATTATTTTTATATACCTATGTACTAATAAAATTTCCCTAATATAGTTGACCAATTAATACAAATAAAATAAATACGAAAACACTTAGAAACAGCTAATGCGCAACGTTCTGCACGAAGTTCAGACTCGCCAAGATACATCGGCCGTATTGTACCTACTAACAAAAAGTAAGATTTTGCTCCAAGGATAATATCCTACAATATTTTATAGAACTGACGTTCAAATTTGCTAGTACGTCTTCCAAATTAAGAAAAATAGATACAATTTTAGCTGAATTTAAAAGGGGAATTATTTTGAAATAAGATATTGTATTTCACTCTTTTTTCTTACTTTAGGAGAAGGTTTAATTTTCGTGTACAAAAAGCGCTTCATTAATTTTGTATGTTCAGCGCAAATTGACTAATGAGGATTTAATTAAGTAGGTAACTCAAAAATTCTCCAGCGAGGGAAGGTTTAAAAAGTTGAGCTTTATATAGCATAATATAATGTTTAATTAATTTTAACCTTTTGATTAAGTAGATTTACTGTACAGATTTACCTTCTTTAGGTAATCCGCGGAGAGTGTGGCGGAGTATATCACACCAGCAGGCTTAGCATGCGCATAGAAGAAACACCGAAGAAAAGAAAATATGACAGATTGAAGAAACATTAATACCGTTCGGAGCAAAATAGGTCTTATTAGAATCGATGTATCGTCGTTATGAGAAATAACATTTCTTTCTTCCCGAGCATGAGCTCACAAAATGGCCTCTTTTTACAGCTAAAGTAGAAACGTTTTCTTAATTTAATGTCACAAAGTCCCACAATAATGTCAACCACTCCACATCATGGCGGTCCTAGACAAAAAGTTTCTTTACGTTGAGTCATATACTTGAATATATTTTGTTCGTTTTTGACAGAAGATTTCCCGGCAACCATTTTAAAAATATGGCGGTTTAGAAATGTTGACTTCTATTGACGACCTTGTTATCATGGATTAAGAACTATTTCGCAACGAACTGTTTTGGATAGAATATTTCTTCATTAAATGTATTTCTATGGATCGCCATGCTAAGCCTGCTGACCTGACTTATTTGCGTGTATTTTCCTTTTGTGACCTAGAAATCTATTGCTTTGAGTAGCTGGAGTAAAAGACCTGTTGGACAAAATAGTGACGTGATCGTAAAGTGTCACCAGCCTGTGCTTGAGTTATAAGTTTGCTAACTTGAGCTGGGGTGGATTAAACCCCACCACATAGTTGGTGTAACCGTGACAAAAAAAAATAGTATTTTTTTTGTGCAATTTTAAATTGTTTTCGTTTTAATAATTTATAGTGAGATAATAAATATATTTTCTTTTAATAATAACACAACAATTTTACAAGTAACTTGGTAAAATAGCAAACCAAACTAATTTCGCCCAAAATTTAGCCAAGGCTTTGGTTCACGAAAACCGTAATATAGGTATAATTAACCGTCTTACTCGTATAAACGTCTTTACATAAGCAATAGATATATGCCCAAAATATCCGTTATGGATTTTACCGAACCTTATACAGTTAAAACTAGTTTTTAGATAGAACGCGTTTTCCCTAGTTAGAACTTGTTTTTACTAAACACCTTTGTTAAAACTAGAATTAACTAATGCTCAAAATTTAATATCAGTTAAAACTAGTTCTTACTAGTCAAAACGCGTTTTTCCAAAGACTCGCAGTTTCAACCGCGATGAAAGTTCATCGGATGATCGTACTGATTGGTTGCGATACGTCACAAGGCTTTCTAGTCAAGATGCAATCGATAATTTAGACGGCGAACTTCGAAACCAAAAATGTATGGAATTTGACACAAGTCATCGTTAAATGACACGTCGCTAGCGATGCCAAATCCCATACACTTTGTTTTCGAACTTCGCCGTGGATATTATCAAATGCATCTTGACTAAAGGCCCTTTTCGACAAAGCGGCGTCCGCGCGCTGTGCGCAGTAACAAGTAAATTCTCATTATTTTTTAATTTTTAGGTTGTTTGATTATTTTTTATTGTTTGATACCCAATTGTCTTCTGTTGACTTATTTGATTTTTTTTTACTTTTAATTAATACTAGCTAATACTCCGCCGCGGCTCCGCCCACGTAAGTACAGTAACCCACAGGAACCGCGATAAAAAGTAGCCTATGTCATTTTCCGAGGTCTACTTTATATCTGTGCCAAATTTCATGATAATCGGTTTAGTAGTTTTTATGTTAAACTGTAAATAAAGTATCCCACGGGAACCGTACATTTCCCAGCGATAAAAAGTAGCCTATGTTCTTTCTGAAAAATTTCAAATTCATTTTCATAAATTTCATTTAAATCGGTTAGTAGTTTTCAGACACACACACCATCCAAATTAAAATAATAAATATTAGTGTGGATTGTCACCTTAGCAACTGCTAGTCGATGTTCCCTAAACTGTTTCGTTTGTGTAAGATTATTAATCTTACTAGGTTAGTATATGACTCTATGCCTTAAATCTCATAATAAATAATATTTTTAAAACTATATCTGGCTTTAAATCCCAAATTAGTTTCCCTAGTGCTCGTTTTCACCAAAAGTCAGTTGAGTTACAACTAGTTTTATCAGAAAATAAAATATACTAGTAGTAAATTCTAGTTTTGACTAGGTATTTCTAGTTTTAACATAGGCATTTAGTAAAACCTAGTTTAAACTAGGGAAAACGAGTTATAATGAAAAACGGGTTTTAACTGTAACATATACATTAAACTCAAAATATTTTAATTATTTTGTTGGATGTGTACAATGTTTATACAAAATTACTAGAAACTTAAAATATGCATGCGCTATCCGTGAAACAACTATCCATATGGAGTACTTTTCACTAGCAAAAATTGCACTGATTATATTTCGGTTCCCAATAAATTATTTTCTGTAATTTCTTGCAGTTAATATAGAACTGCTTATTTCATGTTTAATCGTACAGGTATGTTTTTACATACATACTTAGTTCCTTTACATTTTTTTCAAAGAGGAAAATTTTTCTACAAAACGTACTTTGTTTCTACCTATTGTTTTTGTTTTGTTAATAAATATTGTGAAAATCAGTGGCGGAGCTAAGCGGCGCTAGGCGTCTGCGACGTCGGTCACCGCCGCGCCGGCCGACGGCCTCGCGCCTGTAATCGCAAAAAAGTTTTACGAGTTACCTATTTATTTTCGTTTCGCCAATCATCCTGGCTTAGATAGCCGACCGAGCCGATAGATAATAATGACTTTTATGATTTTCGAACACGTGCGTGATGGAAGCGAGTAGTAATTCAGAATCATCAAATACATTTCTGAAAACAATTTAGAAGAAGTATATTGAAATGTTTACATTACAATTAGAATCATGCTCACAGGTTTGGTCAGTGCAGCTTCCGCTGAGAGAAGTTTCTCAAAGTTGAAATTGATAAAGACCTATTTGAGAAGCGCGATGACCCAAGACACACTATCTACATTACATATTAGTTCTGTCAATCGAAGCTGAAATAGCGGTTAGTCGTAGCTACGACACAATCCTGAAAAAAATCAGTGAGACTAAAGCCGAAAAGTTATTTTTGTCATCATTTGATTATCAACAATAAAACTCGTTTACTCATACATTATTTTATGATTAGGCTCACTTAATTTAACGGTTTTTTACTGCGATTTAAAAGAGGACTCGCGAAGTAAGAGGCGTCGCGAAGTAAAATTTGATGTCGACGTCGACGTCTACATAAGGTCTAGCGCCGCCACTGGTGAAAATATTAAACTTTCGATACAATATTATAGTCATTACTTATTGTCGTAAAAATAGTGGTTTTTATTAAGGAACAACTTTTATAGCTAAATTTGTAGGTGGATCACACTATTCACACCCCACCACATAGTTTTAGATTTGCCAACTACTGTAATACTAATAAACTACAGCTAAGTCTAAATGCATTAGAGCACGGTCGATGTATCGTCGTTATGAGAAATAACATTTCTTTCTTCCCGAGCATGAGCTCACAAAATGGCCTCTTTTTACAGCTAAAGTAGAAACGTTTTCTTAATTTAATGTCACAAAGTCCCACAATAATGTCAACCACTCCACATCATGGCGGTCCTAGACAAAAAGTTTCTTTACGTTGAGTCATATACTTGAATATATTTTGTTCGTTTTTGACAGAAGATTTCCCGGCAACCATTTTAAAAATATGGCGGTTTAGAAATGTTGACTTCTATTGACGACCTTGTTATCATGGATTAAGAACTATTTCGCAACGAACTGTTTTGGATAGAATATTTCTTCATTAAATGTATTTCTATGGATCGCCATGCTAAGCCTGCTGACCTGACTTATTTGCGTGTATTTTCCTTTTGTGACCTAGAAATCTATTGCTTTGAGTAGCTGGAGTAAAAGACCTGTTGGACAAAATAGTGACGTGATCGTAAAGTGTCACCAGCCTGTGCTTGAGTTATAAGTTTGCTAACTTGAGCTGGGGTGGATTAAACCCCACCACATAGTTGGTGTAACCGTGACAAAAAAAAATAGTATTTTTTTTGTGCAATTTTAAATTGTTTTCGTTTTAATAATTTATAGTGAGATAATAAATATATTTTCTTTTAATAATAACACAACAATTTTACAAGTAACTTGGTAAAATAGCAAACCAAACTAATTTCGCCCAAAATTTAGCCAAGGCTTTGGTTCACGAAAACCGTAATATAGGTATAATTAACCGTCTTACTCGTATAAACGTCTTTACATAAGCAATAGATATATGCCCAAAATATCCGTTATGGATTTTACCGAACCTTATACAGTTAAAACTAGTTTTTAGATAGAACGCGTTTTCCCTAGTTAGAACTTGTTTTTACTAAACACCTTTGTTAAAACTAGAATTAACTAATGCTCAAAATTTAATATCAGTTAAAACTAGTTCTTACTAGTCAAAACGCGTTTTTCCAAAGACTCGCAGTTTCAACCGCGATGAAAGTTCATCGGATGATCGTACTGATTGGTTGCGATACGTCACAAGGCTTTCTAGTCAAGATGCAATCGATAATTTAGACGGCGAACTTCGAAACCAAAAATGTATGGAATTTGACACAAGTCATCGTTAAATGACACGTCGCTAGCGATGCCAAATCCCATACACTTTGTTTTCGAACTTCGCCGTGGATATTATCAAATGCATCTTGACTAAAGGCCCTTTTCGACAAAGCGGCGTCCGCGCGCTGTGCGCAGTAACAAGTAAATTCTCATTATTTTTTAATTTTTAGGTTGTTTGATTATTTTTTATTGTTTGATACCCAATTGTCTTCTGTTGACTTATTTGATTTTTTTTTACTTTTAATTAATACTAGCTAATACTCCGCCGCGGCTCCGCCCACGTAAGTACAGTAACCCACAGGAACCGCGATAAAAAGTAGCCTATGTCATTTTCCGAGGTCTACTTTATATCTGTGCCAAATTTCATGATAATCGGTTTAGTAGTTTTTATGTAAAACTGTAAATAAAGTATCCCACGGGAACCGTACATTTCCCAGCGATAAAAAGTAGCCTATGTTCTTTCTGAAAAATTTCAAATTCATTTTCATAAATTTCATTTAAATCGGTTAGTAGTTTTCAGACACACACACCATCCAAATTAAAATAATAAATATTAGTGTGGATTGTCACCTTAGCAACTGCTAGTCGATGTTCCCTAAACTGTTTCGTTTGTGTAAGATTATTAATCTTACTAGGTTAGTATATGACTCTATGCCTTAAATCTCATAATAAATAATATTTTTAAAACTATATCTGGCTTTAAATCCCAAATTAGTTTCCCTAGTGCTCGTTTTCACCAAAAGTCAGTTGAGTTACAACTAGTTTTATCAGAAAATAAAATATACTAGTAGTAAATTCTAGTTTTGACTAGGTATTTCTAGTTTTAACATAGGCATTTAGTAAAACCTAGTTTAAACTAGGGAAAACGAGTTATAATGAAAAACGGGTTTTAACTGTAACATATACATTCAACTCAAAATATTTTAATTATTTTGTTGGATGTGTACAATGTTTATACAAAATTACTAGAAACTTAAAATATGCATGCGCTATCCGTGAAACAACTATCCATATGGAGTACTTTTCACTAGCAAAAATTGCACTGATTATATTTCGGTTCCCAATAAATTATTTTCTGTAATTTCTTGCAGTTAATATAGAACTGCTTATTTCATGTTTAATCGTACAGGTATGTTTTTACATACATACTTAGTTCCTTTACATTTTTTTCAAAGAGGAAAATTTTTCTACAAAACGTACTTTGTTTCTACCTATTGTTTTTGTTTTGTTAATAAATATTGTGAAAATCAGTGGCGGAGCTAAGCGGCGCTAGGCGTCTGCGACGTCGGTCACCGCCGCGCCGGCCGACGGCCTCGCGCCTGTAATCGCAAAAAAGTTTTACGAGTTACCTATTTATTTTCGTTTCGCCAATCATCCTGGCTTAGATAGCCGACCGAGCCGATAGATAATAATGACTTTTATGATTTTCGAACACGTGCGTGATGGAAGCGAGTAGTAATTCAGAATCATCAAATACATTTCTGAAAACAATTTAGAAGAAGTATATTGAAATGTTTACATTACAATTAGAATCATGCTCACAGGTTTGGTCAGTGCAGCTTCCGCTGAGAGAAGTTTCTCAAAGTTGAAATTGATAAAGACCTATTTGAGAAGCGCGATGACCCAAGACACACTATCTACATTACATATCAGTTCTGTCAATCGAAGCTGAAATAGCGGTTAGTCGTAGCTACGACACAATCCTGAAAAAAATCAGTGAGACTAAAGCCGAAAAGTTATTTTTGTCATCATTTGATTATCAACAATAAAACTCGTTTACTCATACATTATTTTATGATTAGGCTCACTTAATTTAACGGTTTTTTACTGCGATTTAAAAGAGGACTCGCGAAGTAAGAGGCGTCGCGAAGTAAAATTTGATGTCGACGTCGACGTCTACATAAGGTCTAGCGCCGCCACTGGTGAAAATATTAAACTTTCGATACAATATTATAGTCATTACTTATTGTCGTAAAAATAGTGGTTTTTATTAAGGAACAACTTTTATAGCTAAATTTGTAGGTGGATCACACTATTCACACCCCACCACATAGTTTTAGATTTGCCAACTACTGTAATACTAATAAACTACAGCTAAGTCTAAATAAATGTAAAATAATCACGTTTATACGTACGATACAAAATTATTACCTACTGGATGCTCATGTTGATACAATATGTGGTAAAGCTTTTAAAATATAGGTACCTATAGTTTTGTGTTGCGAGCTTTGAGTATCCAACCATAGTTGCGAGCTAGTACCGACTTCATACGTCCTAGCATATACTCATAACTATATAACGGCTCGCAGGAAAATGCTGCATGTATTTTGGACACAATGTATGTAAATTCACATTGCCTTGAAAGAGTGCAGAAAAAAATCCTAAGTACTTTGTGTGCAAGTGCAATACACTTCTGCCACAATTACTAACCGTATCATATGCTGCTAGAAAAAAAAACTCTTAAATCTAAAGTGTAGGAGAATTAAATTACAGAGCATGTTTTTGTATGATATCTGCATAACAAAATAATATATGGGGCATTTTCATGTCAAGCGGACAACCAAAAAAAGTAAGGTCGTGAATTTTCAGTTAAACTTCTAGTTGACGTGGATGTGTACATACAATTTTTTTTATATCATAATTTATTGCTGACTTGCTGAGTTATGATCTTTAAAAAAATACTAAAAGTGAAGTCCGTTATTTTGGACGTTTAATATTTTCATCAATTAATTTATCACAAAAACCAATAAGTACATATTAGATAAGTTGAAGAGATATTCAACTTTAAAGCGCTTTTTTGTTAAAATAACCCCTCTTAAAGCTATGTATATGTACTCTAATACTTAAGGTGGTTCGTTTCCCATACAAAAAAACAATGGACATTAATTAGGTAATTTCATACTATTACTACATAAATTATATGCACATCTATATATTTTGCAATACAATTG
The DNA here is from genome assembly GCA_905404095.1 of Glaucopsyche alexis. NCBI lineage: Eukaryota > Metazoa > Arthropoda > Insecta > Lepidoptera > Lycaenidae > Glaucopsyche > Glaucopsyche alexis. The sequence continues at coordinate 17,408,189 of FR990047.1, read as the reverse complement.
TCGCAAAATACATTTAAAATACTTTATTTCACACAGAAGTCACATTTTTATTGAATTTTCGACAAAAAGTGACATAAGTTACAAATGTCACTTTTTGTCGAAAATTCAATAAAAATGTGACTTCTGTGTGAAATAAAGTATTTTAAATGTATTTTGCGACAATTGTATTGCAAAATAAATAGATGTGCATATAAATTTATGTAGTAAAAGTATGAAATTACCTAATAAATATCCATTGTTTTTTTGTATAGGAAACGAACCACCTTAAGGGCCATACTGACCATCCAGCCTGCAAGCTCAAGACCGCGGACTTGTAGGCAAAAATTTCAAATGATTGACATTATTGACATTAATGACGGCATATTAGTACCGGTGCTGGATAGCCTTGCAGGCTGGATGGTGCCCTTTAAACTATTAGATATCACTTTCTAATTATTATTATTTTGTGAAGCATTAGGTTATAAAATATTTGAAATTAAAATGGTCGAAGTCACTCAAAAATCGATTTGAAATTTTCACTTCCGGTTTACAATACGCAAAAAAAAATCAAATTTAGAATAAGAAAAAATAAATAAAACATATGTTTTTGTTACAAATTAATTGATGAAAATATTAAGCATCCAAAAATAACGGACTTCACTTTTAGTAATTTTATAAAGGTCCATTACTCAGCAATAAAGTATGTCACGAAAAAAAAAATTATGTGTACAGTGTACACATCCACATCAACTAGAAGTATAACTTACCAGAATATTTACACAAAATTCACGACTCATTTTTTTTTGGTTGTCTGCTTGACGTGAAATACCTACCCCATAAGACTGCATTAATATTGTCAATATTATTAGTTACAGTGGAGTTACAGAGTGCCTCTCAGAATGTAAACGAGAGCTTGTCGTAGTACTCGAGTCTTTGCTACACAATTATCCCGCCTTAATGCAGGCCTAATGTTAGATTGTTCAGTTTTGTGATAGGGATTGTTTATTTATCCAATAAACGATAAAAAAATAAGTTGTTATTGAAAGCGATGTAGTAATCGTGGCTTTTCATGCTCTGAGTAATTGTTTCCTTAGCACTCATTGATAACAACAAGGCACTCATTAATAAAAACAATACCCTCTACATATTTGTACACAAACATCGCCAGGTATATAAGCTGAATAAAACTGTCAAGACTTGACTGGACTACCTACAGGTTGTGGATCGAAAAAGTAAACATGAAGCTGATAGTTATTCTTGGTGTCGTAGGAGCCATCTTGGCTACATGTGAAGGGGTAACTTTTACTCGATGTCAGTTGGTGCACCAATTAAGGAGGCATGGATTTCCTGAAGCGAAAATGAGGGACTGTGAGTATATATTTTTGTAGTTCTTTAATAAATATAAGGAAAATACTAATAGAGCTAGCGCCCACCGTCGAAAAAGGAGCTCATCGAGAACAAGCATTAGACCACTGCAGATCGCTAGAGGCCTTAAAGCTTGATATAAAACCGCCGGTCTGGCGGTCCTAAACCTGGCAGATTTTTTTTTATTGACCAAAAGGTGTGAAGATTTTTTGAGTAAAAAAAGCTCATAAGGAACAAGAAAACTGTTGTTATACACGGCTGCGCGCCAACTAGAAACCGATAAAAATGCAAGTCTGGCAGTCCTACTCTTGACCAGTTTCCAGCCAGACCGCCCTGAACGTGTAAGAATTTTGAGTAAAAATAGCTCATAGAGAACAAGGTCAAGTTATATGTCAATCTGTTCGTCTCCTAATCCTCTTTCGAAAATCGTCGGTCTGGCATGTTCAAACCTGGCCAAAACTCAGCCAGACCGGGATAAAGTTACCTCCTGTGATACTTACAAATAGGTAAATCATGAGTAATTTGCACTTAATGAAGCGTGATTTTGATAGATTTGTATGTATTCTTTCCGAATTTAAAATTTGCTACCCCATATTGCTACCACTGGATCCGCCATCTTGAAAAAATGGCGATAACTTTAAATATTTTGGCTATATCTCTTTACAGACGTACTTTACGATAAAAATATGTTCCACGAATATGAACTACTTATATATAATTTTCTACAATTTATTTTATGAGCATTTTTGTGTCAAATTGACAGTTTTAACGCTGCAGAGACTTAGAGTGAAATTTTATTTGTGTTGGTGATATTTTTTATAATTCAGTATATTTTACTTTTTATGCCCTTTTAGATGATACCCATATCGCGAAGTTTATAAACAATTATAAAGACCGATATATGAAGGCAGCCATTTTGAATTAACAATAATATTGAATATACCAAATTTTTGTGTCAATAAAACCAAAAGTATATATACTTAATATCAGATCAGAATATCAAAGATAAAGGGGTCAAACTTCTATTCGAAAATTGACTGCTTACAAAACTGAAAGTTTTGCAAACTTTGGAACTTTGTTTATTATACAATTGATTTTATTAGACTTAAATATAAAAATAAAGCATCATACAAATTAATTTTTTTAATAATCGCTGTACGGAAATTATTTTTCACTAATATTAATTTTACTTATTATAAGATATTAGTTTAGTATACTTTTAGTTTTATTGCTACTAAAATTTGGTATATTTAAAATGATTGTGAATTCGAAATGGCCGCCGTCCTAAATTGGCGGTCTTTATAATTGTTTATAAACTTCGCGATATGGGTATCATCTAAAAGGGCATAAAAAGTAAAATATACTGAATTATAAAAAATATCACCAACACAAATAAAATTCACTCTAAGTCTCTGCAGCGTTAAAACTGTCAATTTGACACAAAAATGCTCATAAAATAAATTGTAGAAAATTATATATAAGTAGTTCATATTCGTGGAACATATTTTTATCGTAAAGTACGTCTGTAAAGAGATATAGCCAAAATATTTAAAGTTATCGCCATTTTTTCAAGATGGCGGATCCAGTGGTAGCAATATGGGGTAGCAAATTTTAAATTCGGAAAGAATACATACAAATCTATCAAAATCACGCTTCATTAAGTGCAAATTACTCATGATTTACCTATTTGTAAGTATCACAGGAGGTAACTTTATCCCGGTCTGGCTGAGTTTTGGCCAGGTTTGAACATGCCAGACCGACGATTTTCGAAAGAGGATTAGGAGACGAACAGATTGACATATAACTTGACCTTGTTCTCTATGAGCTATTTTTACTCAAAATTCTTACACGTTCAGGGCGGTCTGGCTGGAAACTGGTCAAGAGTAGGACTGCCAGACTTGCATTTTTATCGGTTTCTAGTTGGCGCGCAGCCGTGTATAACAACAGTTTTCTTGTTCCTTATGAGCTTTTTTTACTCAAAAAATCTTCACACCTTTTGGTCAATAAAAAAAAATCTGCCAGGTTTAGGACCGCCAGACCGGCGGTTTTATATCAAGCTTTAAGGCCTCTAGCGATCTGCAGTGGTCTAATGCTTGTTCTCGATGAGCTCCTTTTTCGACGGTGGGCGCTAGCTCTATAAGAGGTTGGCGGCTAGCATTATAGTTTCTCAATAAGTAATAACGTATTGTTGATTTGTTAATTATCATATTTTATTATTTTAAACTATAATACATATTATTTATAACTGATTAGTGATATATATTTTATAAGGAAAACCGATATGAATCGTGTTCTATGGACATTTTGTAACTGATAGTTTTCTATTTTCTAAAGTGTCATGTGTCATTTTAGGGGTATGCCTGGTTTAGAACGAGAGTGGGCGAACGACGAACAAAGTTGGATCTATGAACAATGATGGTTCCCGAGACTACGGACTGTTCCAGATCAACGACAGATACTAGTGCAGCAACACCAAAACGCCTGGGAAAGACTGCAATGTCACATGCTCTGGTAGGTATACTGTAGTATAATGACGGTATATGGTACTTCCTCCTCCTCCTCGTGTCGTAATCCTCAACTCTATAGGTATTCTTTGCAGTATAGAGAGCGACATAAAGGCCATTGTCGAGCGCAGTGCGTAGAGCGTAATATGGTAATTTGGTACATTTAATTTATTGTTATCTTATAGTATTCTCCTACTGTCTTACAAACTTCAACTAAAATTATGTCGGGGAACCAGTGTTTATTATTCTTTAGCATAATAATTATGAAACACAAAAGTCTTACCACGTTTCGTAACTCAACTGTATGAAAGATCTAGATTAGGTACCATTTCCCAGTCCTTTAGTACCTAACTATCCTGGATTTAATTAACGTTATCTTGTAGTATTCTCCTACTGTCTTACAATAACTTCAACTCAGGTTATGTCGGAAAAACAGTGTTATTATATTCTTTGTAATAACCAACCCCACCCACCCCGGCTACCTAAACGAAACACAAGTCATACCTCGCTTCGTAACTCAACTGTAAAAAAGATCTAGATTGGGTATCATTTCCCAGTCCTTTAGTACCTACGGCCTACCTATCCTGGACACCACTATTCACTGATGCCATAATATTATGTAACTTATACATACCTAATTCGCTCAATAGTTAGGTACGTTTTCTTTTGCAGCGCTTTTAACCGACGATATATCAAAGGCAGCGACATGCGCGAAGAAAATATACCAGCGCCACGGTTTCAACGCGTGGTACGGCTGGAAGAACCACTGCCAGGGGGCTCTACCGGACATCTCTAAGTGCTAGATATCATGATATAGAATCGAACAAATTATAAAGAAGAAAGATTAGTTTTTTTATAAGTTTGTTTTTTGTTTGCATTGCATCATAGGCTTCGAAACTACTAGACCGAGTATGTGGAAATTTGGTATAAATATAGAGTAGATCAGAATCGGGAAAAGACATATAATACTTTTTATCGCGGAAAAATGTTCACTTCCCACGAGATTTTCTTTTGCGTGTACAAGACGCGGAAAACATCTAATTGAGTATCTAACTAAAAATAAGAGCCATAATATCAATTTAACTGTGTCCTAAAATTAGTAGGTACAGCCTATGACGGTATATTCAAAATTATTATTTTGCACTTCTTTTGAAAAGTTCGTTTAGTAATAAAAGTTTTAATCTACCTTATTCTACATACGACTTATGTATCTATTGTTTAATTAATAAAAGATCATTTTCTATAAAACTCATTTTTTTTTTTCAATTATCCTGTTTACTTTAATAATTATACATTAAATTAATGTACCACAGTTCCAACTTCCAAGCCTATCGTCGTATTTGTCGATACCGTGTTGTGCGCGGGAACGTGTAGTACTTAAGACTATTGTCCATTAAATATCTCATTAATTAAATAATATAATATTAAAATTTGGATTTTATGGTCATGTAGTCCTTGATGCGAAGATTTCAATTGTACAAAAAAACTAATTTGGCCAAAAAACGAGTTCCGACTTTATGCGTGACTGCTCTCGATTTGATCATTACATTCGAATACACTTTCCACTGACCATACCAACATGGATTGTCTTTGTGTATATGTCACCGTAAAATTATAAAAAACGATAGATTGTAATATTACTAGATATATTTTAATATGTCGACAGATTGTCAAATAAAAATATCTTCTTACACACTTTTTAACACTTTACACGTTATTTTGCGTTATATTGTAATAATTGCCGTGCCAATTGGTTAAACGGCAAGTGCCCTGCGCCGCCCTATTTGTTTTCTTTTTCATATAATAGTTATAACGAAAAATAATGCGAACAATTGTACGGTGAAATTTTTATTTGACAATCTGTCAACATATTATAATATCTCTAGTAATATTACAATCTATCGGTTTTTACAATTTTTACGGTGACATATATACTATGTACCTAGGTAGTAGGCACCATCGACATTATTAGGTAGTTATGGATATGCCTTGCGCATACAAACAGCTCTTGAAAAATAAGTCGAGACACAACTACATCAAAACACACGCGTACAACTACAGACCTTCTAATCATGTGTATATGTCACTGTAAAATTGTAAAAACCGTAAGATTGTAAAATAACTAACGAGATAGTAAAAATAATATGAAAGATTTATAACTATATATTTATAATTTAACGAAAAATAATGTGTTAAATTAAAGGCAGCATATTAACGTCCGAAGTCTATCAACATTTTACAATTTTACTAGTTATGTTACAATCTAACGGTTTTTACAATTTAACGGTGACATATACACGATCAAGGACAGAGATAGCGAGACGTACTCGCACTGCAGTGCGAACGCGATAGCAAATGTCAGTAACTCGCGCGCTTGTTGCACGGCATCCCCCGAATGTGTTCGAACTCTTCCGATCCGTTCATACGGTAATGGCATACTAATTCGACTTTTTGGAAGATTTTATTATAATTTAATACAAAATACGATTACATAAGCATGAAAGGTAATGCCTGATGCTTTACTAACGTTCTTTGTATTGTTGACATACTTTTACAATGCACAAGACGGCATCTTTATCATAATTACTGAGCTTTAATAGACGCGCCGCAACGTGTTACTCGTTAGGCGGCGCAAAGCCGACTGAGCGTGGTCACTCTCCGGGGCTCTCCTTACGCGGATTAAAAACACTTGTTCGATACGGCCCATCCATAACTATTTATACTGATCGAAGGTAGGCACCTATTTACTTCATTTGTAACATAATTATAATGACAGATTATTTTCCTATAGTTATTAACCATATCAGATAGCAGCTTTTATTCAAAATCCAAATATACGACGAAGCCCGTAATTTAGGTTATACGCTATAGACCACCTTGCCGATTGCAGTATAAAACTTTTAAATTTGATATTTTTTAAATCAATTGCGACCTTGCTCTCTTTGTTGTTTTGTACGCTTAATTTTGTATATTCAGTGCAAATTGACTAAATGAGGGTTCAATTAAGTAACACAAAAATTCTCCAGCGAGGGAAGGTTTTTAAAGTTGAGCTTTATATAATGTCTCTTTAAATGAATTACGGATACTTTGGGCACATCATTCACTTTTTGTGTAAAGACGTTTAGGCAAAAAAATATTCGTCGATTTTTTTCCAAGACAACAGGCAAACAGCGATTGACATACCAGTTTGCAGTAACGTCCTTCCATCTTCTAGCACAACTGTCGCGAAATGACCTTTCCGGCCAAAGAATGAGGCAATCATCTTTTTTCCTTGACTTCTTCCTTTCTTTACCTTAGTTGGCCGATCCTCGAAAGGAAACACCCGCTGAGCTGGTTGTTTTTTGGTTTCGGGTTCGTAGGAATATATCCAGCTTTCATTACCTGTGACGATGTCAAATACAGCATTTGAGTCACCGCCGTTGAACTTATCTAACATTTGGCGACACCAGTCCATGCGAAGGTGTTTCTGGTCGTCGGTTAAAGTATGGGGAATCCATCTGGTACAAAGCTTCCTAACGCCTAAATGTTCGTGTAATATTTTTTGAACTTGACTCATACCAATGCCTAGGCTTGCCCGTATCTGTTGATAGTTCACTTTCTTATCTTCCTCTATCATGCGTCGTACAGCACCGATGTTATAATAATAATAATAATAATAATAATAATAATAATAAGACATTTATTCGACAAAGACATTACATTACATAAAATAGATTTACGTTATAGAAATACAATGACATGATTTAAGTAATAAAAATTAACATGAACAGAAGAGAAAAAAAAAAAAGTAAAACAAAACATAGTTATTAAACAATAAACAAGAACAGAAATACTAATTATTGAACAAAGACAAGTAATACAAAAGCTAACAGATAGAAAGGTAGGCAGTGTAATGTCCTATTGCCGAAAAGGAAACCACTCAGGCTTATTACTGCGGTGAGAACACCACAGTGCCTGGTATTATGTGGTTCCATCAGTATTGTCATTTGAGGGACAGATTAACACTCAGCAGCAACAGCATTTAGGAAGTTGCAGAAATAAATAAATGTGAGAAAAATAAATTATAATAAGGGATGATATAAAGTATAGATATAAATAGATAGTGTGACTCACTGCTATGGACAATACAGCGATTACGACACCCGCGCCCTCCGCACGCCCCGCACGCATTTGCGTTTTCCCATAGTGACTACGGTTAAGTTACAAGGGGCAGACGCGCGCATGGCTATCCGCCATAGGCCTGTCCATAGCAACTATTGCGAGATAGATAATAATATTATGGATAACAAGATCTATTAAATACTTATTTACTACATAGGTGCCAGCGCAATATTTGGATAGAAAGGTAAGTTATTTTGATAGTGATCATAGGTATGATCATAGGTAATTCAATATTATACAATACAATTAAAATATATAAAATAATAATATGTATTTATATTTTTAGGTGTGTACTAAGAAATAGATTAGCAATATATAAACACTACAATCACGAGACGTGGGCAGTACAGCTAATTGGTCAATTAATTTGCTGAAAAATAGGTATCTACTACCTGACCTTGAAGGCGACTACGAATCACCTGTACTATCTTCAGTAGTCGCTGATAAAGGACGTCCCTCACGCGGATCATCATTGAGATTGCTACGTCCACGCTTAAACTCGTTAAGCTAATTGTAAATAGTGGCACGAGATGGGGATTCATTAAGAAATGCTAATCGCAGCCCATCATAGCTTTGTTGTTGAGTAAGCCCACAACGAAAGTCATAATAAATCATTGACCGAAAATTTTCTCGCGTTAGATTCATTTTCACGTGTAACAAAAGTTTTACATTTGCTGCCAATTCATAAAAACAGATTACAAATGAATGCAATATACTACATTAGGTTACCAGGAGTTCTAAAACTTAAATTCAAAAAAAGTTTTCATTAGCAATGCTTCTAACTGGCCAGTTCTAAATACTCACACAATCACACAATGTTTAATTCATTATAACCTTTTGATTTGTCTTCTTTAATGACTTGTTTATTAGCAAAGGATTTTTACACCCGATATCCGATTCTATAAATAATTATCTGTTTCTCGGAAACTTTATTCACATTGTTTGAACTTGGCGTCGTGGGTAGGTAAACACAATACACCGAACTTACGCGACCGAACTTTCGTTTCGTGTGATGAGTTGTCTGCAGGCGTACCTTATCACAACGAGTTTCATTTGTGTATTTTCGGTTATGTGTATGCGAAAGTGACGCGACATCGGCAGGGACACGTCTGCACTTTGTTAGAGTTGCCCTCCATTTTATAATAGGTCCTGTCCACGTACCGGCCGGTCGCAAAAGTTTCAAGAGCAACCTTATTCAGGAAACCCTTTCTATAGCAGATTATTACGGTTTTATAGTTGTTCAGATCGGTTAAAATAATAATAATAAAAAGACGAAAATAAATATAGAAAAATCTAAAAAAGAATATATAAAAGTTTATTAAAGCACAAAGTAACTTACATTTAGAAATTTAAATTAACATTATCCTTTCCTTTGTTTGAGTCGTTCTTCTATTTTCTCTTTCGACTCTAAAGCTTTTTTACGAAGAGCATCCCCAAAGGCATCCAACTGCAAACAAAATGATAGAAATTTTATTTCAGTAGTTAGAATATTTGTGATCAAAGATATTAACTTTTATTTCTTGTTATCAAAGACTTGACTGTAATACTAAAGTCGCGTATTTTGTTATGAGTAATGAGTATAAGTTAATTGTAATATCACATTTTTTCGTAGGCTGTAATAATAATTGAGTCTGATCCGTCACGCTCGGAGGTGAAAGGCTCGATCGGGTGAATTCGGGACCACCGAATGTACCCGAGCGAGAAAGCACCGCACACACATTTCTTCGTAGGCTGTGAGTGAGGCTGATCTGTGACGCTCTAATGTGTTAGTTACGTATACATACGTAAATTGATTACGATTGCCAATGAAGTTTTCACTTCTGGCGTGCGATCTTAAGCACACGCTCTACTCTTTTTATAATCACCTAAAGTATACACATTTGCAACATTTACATACCTCAGCTATAAATGTTTCTTTAATGTTAGCCAGCTGGTCAAAACCTTCAGCCCTTTCTTGCTCGTATTTCGCAATAGCTTCCTTTATCTCTAGAACCCTTTGTGCTGCGTGTTGGCTTTGTTCTCTGCTCTTTTTCTCCTTTTCTTCGGATTCTCGGAGACAGCTAAATAATGGAAAACTGTGTTAGCAGTAGCTTATACTATCCTAGCACTATTATCTCGCACCAATAGATTGTTGCGAGACAGCTCATGAAGACAGCGCGCGACATATCTCGGGTAGCTTCTTCGCCAATTTTAAATTTCATTGGTTAATGATATTAACTTACTACCAAAAAAACTAATATGTACATAGATTTTTTCATTAATGTGTCTGTTTTCTAATTTAATAATAGCTCCTCACATCGATTTCGGTGACGGTGGCCTGTTTCATTGAAACCAGACTAGCTTTGTAGCTAAGCTAAATTATGACTGCTATAAAAATAATTATCCGTATCCTTAAACTAAATATTAAATAATGGCATGTATTGTATTCAAACGTGTGTAAAAACCGAATATTGAATACTAAATTACCAGGTTGGCGAAAAAAATTAAAGGAACAAAAAATTCCAAATCTGGTGACTAAATAATACCAGTTTTGTTCACTGAATATTCTAAACTGGCAGACAAATATTATTTTAACGAACATTTAACCATCTTGGCGACAATTTGTGACTACACATTTAATTTACGAATAGGCACATATATTATTTACCCTGCGACGTAATATGTGGATGGCCCCGAAGTATGAAAATTCTCCATTTCGGGAATATAAATTGGTAGACAATTTTGTAATCAGCACCCCCAGAAACCTGGAAAATTACACCTATTTTGATTTTAATAAAGAAAATATACGCCATTTTGGAATTTAAAAATGCATAAAATTTTCATATTATTCTGCACTTCCAAAACCCTTTAAAACGACACCCATACCAAAGGAAAACATTAAACAAACTCCAACAGTATCCAAAAATGCGATATTCTGTAGCCTGCAAATTGAATTTTAAGCAGCCATTAATTTATCAACCCAATCACGTCACGCGTATCGTAATGTACTATTAAATTTCGCCACTTTTTATCTGCCAATTTTTGTATTTTATGTCACCTGAGTGCTTTCACCAGTTTAGTAATTTAGTTTCCAACATATTAATTCGCTGCCAAATTCAGTAATACAATATGCTCACGCGCAGTCGCCAACTTAATTTTTGTTCGCACGATTAATTATATCCCTTAATTGGAGAACCTATTAATACATATTTTATTAGTATGTATATCCGCCATGTCTATCTGTCCGCGTTTCTAGCGTCGGTAATTATGAATATAAATTGGTCAAATTTGGTACAGATATAGATTGTGTATAGATCTCGGATTCGGCATTATAAAATAATAATAATTTTATATTCTAGGGGTGGCTCTGAATACATGTGAAGTGGGGATGATATTATTTTTCTTTCTACCCCGTTATGTGGAGTATCGTAGAATAGGTCTTTTAAAATAAAGCCGAGGTTTGATACATAACTTTTTTATAAAGTCAAATCATTTTCGAGTAATCGGCCTCCAAAGTGATTTATAAGTTGCCCAAAAGGCAATTCTAAACTATAAGACTTAGAAACTTGCAATTTTCTATTCTATTATATCATGCTAAAAACTCTTTAGGAAAACTATTTTGAACCAAATCGGACAGTAACTTTTGAAGTAATTTGAAAAAACCATATTACGCGTTTATAGTTACGGAACCCTCCTTACTGACATGCTCTTGGTTAGGTTATTTTGTATTTTTATACCTTTCTAGCATGGCTTTGTCTTGCTCTCTCTTGGACTGGCTCTCCAGTCTCTTAGCAGCGGCATCGGAACTCGCAGCTCTTATCTCACTTAACTGAGCCTCCAGTTCACTGATTTCTGTGCACAACACATCCAGCTCACCTTCTGCACTATCTGACTCGAGGTCACCAGTTTCATAATCCCTTAAATTTCTAATGATTAGTATCAGGTTTAATAAGAATAACATAGCAATATGTAATAATAAAGACAACACTATATAAGGTTCAGTAAAATCAATTACGGATATTTTGGGCATATCATCTACTGCTTATGTAAAGACGTTAAGGCAGAAAAATAATTGTCATACTCGAAAAAAAAATTTTTCTTTATATGGGCGAGTATGCGTTTTGCGGAGAGTCACCCATATAGTGCGATTCAAATGAGAATAGAATCGAGTCGGCGCCATATTGTTTCAAATTTAGACTGTTATGATAGTTAAATTTATGTTTATTTAATAGACTAGCGACCCGCCCCGGCTTCGCACGGGTACAATACTGATACTAATACTACAGATAACAGAATGTCTTTAAACCTCTAACAAAACGGGTGAAATTTAGTCAAAACAAACAGAAACAAATTAATATAGGTACCTACTAATACTTAATGAAATAAGTAAGTGGGTATACTTTTATCGTATGAAATACCTACACTTTTCAGAAGTAACAATACAACAATCACTAAATAAATAGTCACTCAAGTATCTATCCATCATAGTTACAACGAACACAAAACAAAAAATTTACTCATAGATCTAAACTCGCACGCCTTGGCGACGACGCGACGCCCACTTCGCAACGGGCCGTGCAGCAGAAATCGTAATATTTTAATTTCGCCAAAACTTCAAAACCAAACAACCAATTTTCATCATTAAAAGACCAAATACTATCTACATAAACTGTACTTAGTGATGAAATAATTTATTTTGATAAGGATTAATAGATGAGTAAAATAAAAGCGTTTAAATGTAGTCCAAAAAAAATTCAAGATTTCTAAATAAAAAAATGGTTGTTGTGCCTCACTCGACATAGATAGGTATAGTGTGTCGCGGACTTTTTTGTAGATATTTATAAGATCTACAATTAATTAGAACATTTTATGGTTCTATCTTTTATAGTTTAGGCAGCGTACGCAAAATAAGTAACTTTTCTGGTTGATTTTTTACACCTTGTGTCCGCAAAACCCAAATATCTTACGGAACCCTATTTTTTTTCCAAAATAAAATTTAGCCTTTTTTTTTCCGGGGGGAAAATGCTTTACGCATACCACCCAGGCGCAGGGGGTACCCAAGTGGTGATGTGGGACTCGTGGTATACCCACTAAACCCCCCCCCCCCCCCATCTTCCTCCTCGCCGCCCTCTGACGGGGCCACGGGAACGATACACACATCCGCGACCCCGCCGGCGGCAGCCGCCTACAAGCGGCTCCATCCTGAAAGCCCGAAGGCCCTCCACGATGGGCGCACCAGATGGCATTAGGTGCGCCTCCCTCCTCGGCCTCCACCAGTACTGTAGCAGACTCCCCCTGAGTCTGCTACTAGGAGGCCATGGGTACCAGATAAACACCAGATAAACTGGTACCCGGTGGCAGATCAGGTCTGTGGTTCTGCCACCGACCACACCTCGGTCGCAGAGGATAGGGCAAGCGGCGCACCGCAATACCGACATGCCTCTTCCTCTGCGGCCCCACCAACGCCGTTTCGACGGAACGGCCCCGCCAGCTCGCAGGGGGTAGGGAGAGTGGCGTACCGTAATACCATCACGCCTCTCCCCCTGCGATCCCTCCACGGCCGCAGAAGATAGGGAGAACGGCGCACCGTAATACCGGCACTCCTCTTCTTCTGCGGTCCCACCTCCACGCGCATCCTCAGCGGACATGTTCAGCCTGCTGGGAGCGGCCTCCTCGGGCCAGCCGGCGGCAAACAGGCCGGCCCCGGTTGCCTCTTAGCTTCACCGTGGGTGACCAGTCCACGGTTACTAAGCCCCACCGCCACGACAAGGCGTGCAACCATCGGAGGGAAGTAAATAAAATTTAGCCTATGTTACTCGTGGATAATGTAGCTTTCGAATGGTGAAAGAATTTTTGAAATCGGTCCAGTACTTTTTGAGCCTATTCATTACAAACAAACAAACAAACAAACAAACATACAAACAAAGTTTTCCTCTTTATAATATTAGTATAGATTAGTATAGATTATTATTTAACGTTTTTATTTAAATTCGATGCAAGACTATTAATATTTATATGCACAATTTTTTTTCTGAAAATTGCACTTTTCAAGTGATATTTGACAGAAAAAGGTCATTGACGTTCCTATTCTCATTTGAAACGCGTTATACATGAGATGATTTTGTTACTTTGAGTATGACAAATATTTTTTCGCCCAAACGTCTTTACATAAGCAGTGGATCATGTGCCCGAAGTATCCGTAATTGATTTTCAGACGTTATATATTTATTTTATTACCTTAAACTATCTGTCAGTTTCATAATCTCACTCAACAAGTTGTTAGCAGTTTCTAAGTTTGGTTTAATGTTTTGTAAATTCATTAAATTATTCTCTTTTTGGAGTAAAGTAGCTCTCAATGTGTTCAATTTATCTTCAGCCTCTTGACAATCCTGTTTTGCTTGTTCCACTTTGGCTTTGATATCGTCGGCATCATACACCCTCAATGCTTCTTTCTTCTCTATTTCAGCAAGAAGCGCATCCCTTTGCCCTTTCTTCTGTTCTAGAACAAGATCCAACTGAGCTTTTTCTTTTTTTTCCGCCTCAAGTTCTTGTTTGTCCTTGTCAAGGGCTTCCTTTTCCTGTTTTATTTCTTCCTCAATTTGAGCAATTTCACTATCCAGCTGAAATTTGAGTTTCAAGTAAAATTTCGAGACAATCTTTATTAATACTAATTACTTCTAAATAATATTAGATCATTAGTAATGATCTAATATTATTTATATAATGATTCATTACATATGAAATTGACGTTTTGTAAAGGAGGAACATAAAGTCGATTTTTTTAAAAACATAATATATTTATTTAATCAAAGTTGCTATCTGTGCACTTTTGCCATCTCATAGGTAGTTCATTGATTCCTTTACTTAAAAAAACTATTTGGACAGGAATCAATAAAATCTTTGAAGGCGCTTTGGACTGCCCCATCGGAGTTAAATTTTTTCCCTTGCAAAAAATTATCTAAATATGGAAAAAAATGGTAATCTGTTGGAGCAAGGTCTGGGGAGTACGGTGGATATCTAAGACGTTCCAATTGAAGCTCCTCTAATTTGGTAGCCGTCTGTTGTAGTGTGTGGTCTAGCGTTGTCCTGAAGCAGCAGTGGCCTAGAGCGAATGACCAACCTCGGTTGTTTAGCAGCTAGCTATGATTTGCAGTTGCTGGCAATTGACATCTGCCGTAATCGTCTGGCCAGATTTAAGAAAGCTGTAGTGAACGACACCGGCACTAGTCCACCAAACGCTCACGAGTAACATATTTATTTTTAATAATAATATAAACAGGAACTATATCAAAAGAATGAAGGAAATGAGTATGGAGATAGTACCTAATGTAATTTTGATAATTTGCTAATGTGTTACTTTTCTTTTCATATGCTGTAATGATAAGATATCGAGGTATTGTATGCTGGTTG
Source organism: Glaucopsyche alexis (assembly GCA_905404095.1). Taxonomy (NCBI): domain Eukaryota; kingdom Metazoa; phylum Arthropoda; class Insecta; order Lepidoptera; family Lycaenidae; genus Glaucopsyche; species Glaucopsyche alexis. Next base: position 17,392,791 of record FR990047.1, on the reverse strand, counting down.
CTGAGGGATGGCAGCAACAGGCGAAAATTTGGAAAAACAGGAGCAGTAGTGACCTCTTACGAAATAATGTTAGTTAGTTAGGAGCAGTAGGGACCGCTTGGTATTCTTTAAATATTATATGTTGTAGATTTGAATAGTATAGCTCCGTGGCCTAGTGGGTAGACCGTTTGGTTCGCACTCAAGAGAGCGCAGGTTCAAATCCCAGGTTGTGGCGTGTACCAATGAGACTTTTTCAGATCTCAAGTACATTATACGGACGCTCTAACGATGAAGGAAAACATCGTGAGGAAACCCGCACATAGTTGGCCCCAGACATATTGACCAGTTCATTCCTCTGGACTAGGCTGACTGTGTTGTGAGAATGCCGTAGGTATGTGCTTGGGCAACCATACGACATTTAAAAACCAACTGTCCCAGGCACTACAGTATTTCAAGAGTGGTTACTTCTTTCGGAGAATACTGTATAAATCATCCATTAACGGATGTAAAGGCCTAAGTTTAGATTTGAATAGTTAGCATGGAGAGTTACGATTTTTTCGCATGGGTTATCCTCCGAAGGGCATAAGTCTTGGGATATGTGCTGAATTGGCATTAACGATGTGAAAGAGGTCATCCATGATTATAAATTTATCATAGGGCAAAATCGTTGCTCATAGTCGGGACACCATAAGGAATGATTAGGAAAAAGTAATTCAGGGGTCTTTTGAAATAACCCATTGAAGAATTTTCGCCTGTTTCTCAAAAAATATTTCAGGTGTAACCTAATGTTTGCTATAGCTGAGCACGCATCTCTGAGAGACGTAGCCGAACATTTTGTGGGGTTTGTGTCAGGTTGGGACACTTTTTTGGGACATTTTTTTATACATATAAATGCAAAGTAAGTCCCGGCGACATAGTCGTGGAGATGTCAAATTGTTAAACTCAGAATGTGTTATATTTAAAGATTTCCCATTACAGCTATGGATTCGCTGATGGTCTCATCGGAATTTTTGTTCACTGGGGTGACCAAAAATTTCGGCTAAACGGATAGATGTAGCGGATAACTGTGGCTGGACTCTTTGGAGAGGCCAGCCACACAATAATTGAATATTTGTAATTAGAATAAGATGTATTATCCGCTACGTCAGACGATAAAAATAGAAACGGGAGAATGGTTCAGAGCGCGTAGGGTGTAGTTTTGATATAGTAGTTTATATTATTATGATAAATAAATATAAGGTTTGGTAAAATCAATTACGAATACTTCGGGCACATGATCTACTGCTTATATAAAGACGTTTGGGCAGAAAAATAATCGTCATACTCAAACTAAAAAATCATCTCATGTATGGGTGACTCGCCGCAAAACGCAAACTCGCCCATATAAAGAAAAAAAAATTTTTTCGAGTATGACAATTATTTTTCTGCTTAAACGTCTTTACATAAGCAGTAGATCATGTGCCCAAAGTATTCGTAATTGATTTTACCAAACCTTATATAGTGCTTATTAAAGTGTCGTATGTTTAAATTGGTAGACCGAGCTTCCCATCAGAGCGATTACGCCTCCAGAAAAACGCCACAGTACCCACCTTTCAAGCTTTTTCACCTTCCCAATTTGCTTCAAGTGGATAAACAGTTTTATGACTAACACCGCGGGCAGCAGCTAACTCGGACGTGGTTAGCGATGGATCCGCTTCCACAATAGCCTTAAATTCTTCATTATCAACTTTGGACTCCGGCCGTCCACGGGGCTTGTTCTGCCGGTCAAAATTTCCAGAACGAAAACGTTGGAACCAAAAACGCACTGTGTTTTCTTTTGCGACACCGCCGCCATACACATCAATAATACTTCGAGCCGTTTCTCCAGCACTGGTGTCACGGTGGAATTCGTAGGTACTCGTAAAATAATACGATATTTCAAGTTTTCCATTTTGTAAAGGTACGAACGCACTAGGCGGAACTGCACTACAGCGGAACTGAGCGACACATCGCGTCAAAATATTCTTTATATGAAATTATATGAGATAACACGCACTAAGCGGTAACGGAACTACACTGCCGCGAACTGCGCGGCAAAGTTGATCAACTGACCAGGGTCGAACTGCAGTTAACTGCAGTTCGGTTTGGCCAACTTCATTTTCATAGTCAGTCAACCGAGATACTTGGGAGCGCGATAATCGTTCGTCAAAAATGTCGATAGATGAATAAAATTTATTGTATTCGTGAGCCAGTATCCGGAGACATAATAATATTATGACGTCCAGCATAAAAAGTACATGAACACTTTTATGAAAAAAAACCAACTTTGGAGTGAAACGACCTCTGTGGATCAATGGTTAGTACGTTGGCGCTCAAGCTGGAGGTCGCGGGTTCGAATCCCACCGGGGCACAAAAAGTTTTTTGTGTTCCTGGGTCATGGATGTGCATTAAATATGTGTAGGTATTATATTATAATAACAATCTTAAATATATGTATATTATAATTAATATATTTCTGTAGTCTGGTACCAGTAACACAAGTTCTTCGAGAACTTACCACGGGACCAGATTGACGTGGTGTAAAAGCGTCCCGTCCATAGATAATTATTATTATTAAATAGCTCAAGAAAAAGGAGTAAATGGTAAGTTATTTTTTTTATTTCTTTTTGCTGTGGATGAACGACGGCCTCTCCAATGTTTTATGGTTTCATAGTGAAAATTATTTAGCTTGTAGGTATGTAGGTACTTATTTATGCTCGGAGGTTGCCTAGCTACTGAATATATTTTTGTAGCGCCGCTGCAAACTGCAGTTCAAGTGCGGCTTACCAAAAAAATATGCGACGTGTCGCTCAGTTCCGCCTAGTGCGTCCGTACCTTAAACAGTGACGCAAAGAAAAAACCAAAAAAGGAAAAAACAAAAAGCGGTTTTCGAAACACAAATGCATGAGTAAATAGCGGTATAAATTTGAAATTGGAATTCCTAACCAAAGATATATTTGAGATCAAAGTGGCCAGTACGACAAAACGCCAATTTCATAAGTAAGGACCAAATATTTGAATAGGTAGGTACTTTGCATTTAAAACAGTAACCTAACTGTGATATTATTAATTATTGTTACTTACCTTCTCTAATCTTTCTGATCTTGTGGTATAAATTTGAAATTGAAATTCCTAACCAAAGAAGATATTATATTTGTGATCAAAGTGACCAGTACGACAAAACGCCAATTTCATAAGTAAGGACCTAATATTTGAATAGGTAGGGTCAGGTTGGGGAAGACTGTCTACAAGGCAAGACCGTCTACACGCAATAACTTATATTTATGAATAGGTAGCTATGCCGCTTGAATTGACAGTCGGTAAGACAGTATCATACTTTGGTTAAAATTTATAATCATAGATGTCGCTGGCAACACTATGATGGGAGAAAATTTGCCGCCAGTTTTATTTGGGTTTTGAAGGTCCATTAAATATGAAAACAAGAATTTCATATGACTTTTAACTTAATTATCCTACAGTTAAAGTGCATATTTGAAGGTAAAATACACTTTTTAGATATAAGTTGGTATAAATACATAATAGGTTGGGGAAAAAGTCTTTTCGCATTATAGTATGAACTTGTCATAAAATATCTTGGGCTATACCAATTGTATCTGGCTGATTTTGGTATCATTAAAAAGTTTTAATTTTACAGAAGACAATTCCAAATTCAAATTAGGTAAATTTGAGATTTTCATTTGTTTTTCTTATTGTTAAAATGAGTGATTCTTATGAAGAATTTCGATACATTTTAAAATTTTATTACAAAAAAGGTAAAAATGCAACACAAGCCGCGAAAAAAATTTGTGATGTTTATGGACCTAATGCAGTATCTGTGAGAGTAGCGCAAATTTGGTTTAAGCGTTTTCAATCCCGAAATTTTGATATCAAAGATGCACGTCGCTCTGGTCGCCCTGTTACGGACAAAACTGTTGCCATTTTTGAAAAAGTGGAGCAAGATCGGCATATTAGTAGTTACGATGTAGCTGAAGAACTGGGGATTGACCACAAAACGGTTTTGGCGCATTTGAAAAAAGCTGGGTACACAAAAAAGCTCGATATTTGGGTGCCTCATGAGCTCACTGAAAGAAACCTAATGAACCGTGTACTCATTTGTGATTCTTTATTACGACGTAATGAAACCGAACCATTTTTGAAGAAGCTGATAACTGGTGATGAAAAGTGGATCACGTACGACAAGAACGTGCGAAAAAGATCGTGGTCAAAGGCCGGTCAGGCTTCACAGACTGTGGCGAAATCCGGGTTAACTCGCAACAAGGTGATGCTGTGTGTGTGGTGGGATTGGAAGGGCATTATTCATTATGAGCTGTTACCGCCAGGCAGGACCATCAATTCTGAACTGTACTGCGAACAACTGATGAGATTAAAGCAAGAAGTTGAGAGAAAGCGGCCGGAATTAATCAACAGAAGGGGTGTGGTTTTTCACCATGATAACGCTAGACCTCACACATCTTTAGCCACTCAGAAAAAAATACGGGAGTTTGGCTGGGAGGTGTTAATGCATCCGCCGTATAGTCCTGACCTTGCACCTTCAGATTTCCACCTGTTTCGGTCGCTGCAGAATTCCTTAGGCAGTGTCAGGTTGACATCACAAGAGGACTGCCAAAACCACTTGTCGCAGTTTTTTCATCAGAAGCCCCAAAAATTTTATAGCAATGGGATCATGTACCTACCAACAAGATGGCAAAAAGGTATCGAACAAAATGGCACCTATATACTTTAGTCACTTGTAAATAAACTTTATAAAAAAACCTTTTGAATTTTTATATAAAATGCGAAGAAACTTTTTCCCCAACCTAATATAACATACCAAGTGACGTTTTAATTGTCAATAGACGGTCTTGCCTCCAATAGCACGGGAAGACCGTCTGCACGCCGAATTTTAAAAAAGGGTTTGTATTTGAAATATATGCTATTATATTGTAATTTATGTAGCACAAAATTGTTACTGTTAATATGTTTCAGCACAATATGGAATACTTAAGATCGGTCTAGAACATACCAAATATTTGTTTTATTAAATTGAGTAAATTTTTCAATGAAGTATGCCGGTCTTTCCCAACCTGACCTTACTTACTTTGCATTTAAAACAATAACCTAACTGTGATATTATTAATTATTGTTACTTACCTTCTCTAATCTTTCTGATCTTTTTGCCTTTTCTTCTGCTTGCTGGTTAAGCGTCTCAAGAAGCTTATTTTTTTCGTCATTCAGAGCTTTTACCTACAAAACAAAAATATCACAAAAATATTTTACCAGGGTTTGACCCACCACATTTCGAATATCCGAACAATGCAAAAATTAACCATTCTGCCCATTGACATAAAAGAGTCGAAATTTTTCTGTATAATGTTGCATGACGAAAGAAAAAACTTAAAAATGTGCAGTGTCCCAGGGATAAAACCTAGCTAGACCAATTTTTCTCTCCGAAAACTCCCTTTATACTGAATTTCATGTAAATACTTGAAGCCCAACGCCGAGATTATGATTATAAATATACAAAATTGTCTAGTTTAAAGTATAAGATATTCATCAGCTCCTTCATCTTTATCACTATCATTACATAGTATAAAACAAATTCGCTTTTTTGTCTGTCCCTATGTATGCTTAGATCTTTAAAACTACGCAACAGATTTTGATGCGGTTTTTTTAATAGATAGAGTCGTACAAAAGGAAGGTTTGCATAATATAGTAAAGAAACACAGACAACTTTAGAGGTTTTTTTTAATAACTCATAAATCGTAAACCGCAATTTAACTTTCATTCAATCAACTCAAATATAAGAATTAAGAAAACATTTAATTTCATAAACATAAACCTTATGCATAAATCGTGAACCATTATTTTTTTTACAAGTTTGTACGGAACCCTATGTGCATGAGTCCGACTCGCACTTGGCCGGTTTTTTATCCTTTAGTTTTTACGAGAAATAATGGCTTATTTACAAAGCAATTTTAAGCAATATAGAATTAATCCTTATTCAATTAAGGACCTTAAAGACATTGTAGTAACTAATTATAGTATGCACAGCTCACCTCATCAGTTTTAGCAAATAAATCAGCCTCAAGAGGTTCTAGATTTCTCAATCTCTCTTCATAGAACAGCATCATATTGAACATAAACATAAGGAGCGAGTGGGATGTGGTAAAACTTGGTTGTAGGAAATAATTGATGGAAATTGTGAAGTCCACCTGCGGCATCACAGATACTAGGTGGTTGAAAACCCTTGTCATATTGATAACAGGTAATAGGTCCCAATAATAAATTGTATGCTGGTTTTGACTTTCTTCTGGTGGAGGCTAACATAAAAACACATGATAATATTTAGTTACAAATTATGTAAAAATTTTAACACAGAATATTATGATTTTTGTATATGCTCACCGCTAGTACTACATCTCGATCAATTCCGAATCGATCGAACACTTGGAACAGGGCTCCCATTAGTGCCTGGGGCTTTTTAAGATCAATTGCTGTTAATTGATAGTTTTGGAATTCGCTATTCCAGGTGTTGATAAACTGTTCAATGTTTTGTGGTACTAAAAAAATAAATGTTATTATAAGAAATCTGATATTTATTTGTACTAAGATATGGAAATAATCTGTTTTTAGAATGTGTATCAACTGTGATTGTTTTAACAGCACACTACTATTATTTAATATAATATGCAGGGCAGCAGGAATCACTTACTCTTCTCCATTGTGATAAGAAGAAATTATTTCTTAAAACTTATTAGTCTTCAGTAACTCCAAAATGAAAAAAACACAATTTTTTCTGTAAACTTATTTTAATAAACAAGTCGTTTCGAAAATCGAAATTTGAATCCCACTGTCGTTATCAAAGTTTTTTTTTAATATTATTATTTATGGCGTCGGCTTATCGCCATTTGCCAGTGTAGTGTAAGGTTACATATTTTAATCAACGTATTTCTAAATAGTCAAGTCCAAAGTCTAGTCAAAGTCCTATTAAATAGTCACGGTAGTCAATCAGTCAAGTCAGTCGATTCAGTAAAGTGGTAGACACTTTACTGAAACTTCCTAGGGAGTTTTGGCGGGAAACCCAATTTAGCACGCATTTTATCTACAAAATGCATTACATTCTAAAGCATTCTAATGCATCCATGGATATAGTACCTATGGATAGAAGACTCTGAATTTTGTAATTGCTAAAAAGAACTGAATTACCTTGGTAATAGAGTGTATTTCACAATGCACGTATCATAGAGGCAAATCCGAGCCGAGCGAGATAACCAGAAGCGAGGCTGTGTATCTCGTTCTTGCATGTTGCCAACCAGAAAAATGTTGATATTTATAAAAAGTAACTTGAAAAATCTTAGATAAAACGAGTGTACTTTATTATTATTTTAACAATTGTTTATACCTATATCATATTCTAATTAAAAAAGTCAGAAATAGTCATATAATACTAAATAAAAATGCAGTTTACATTAAATCCTTTTCCTTCTTTTTTTATTAGATGGTATCATTCGCAAGACAATAGATACGCCATTACACATATTTTATGCTGAACACCGGATAATATTAAAATTGAAAATAGTTTTTATTTCTTACTTCATGTATCTCCGTAACTATGTTTTTATCATTTATTTGATGATTTAACAGTCAAAATGGTGAAAAATTGTTGTGTATATTCTTGTCTAAGTAAAAGTTATGCTGGTTGCAATATTTCGTTTATTAGTAACATTAGTAAGTTAATTGTTAATGTTAATCTAGTTATTCTAGTATAAAAGTGTTAACATTAAAGCAACTGACGTTATTAAGAGTTATAATTTGTACTACGTTTTGTTATAAACTAGTCAGTAGCGACTCGCCAAGAATCGTAGTAAGTAATGAGATAAAAACGTGTGAAGTCGAGTAAGGCCTTTAATAATAATATAATACAGTTTTTATAGATTTCCCAACAAAGAACGACGATTTGACGATCTCTGTGGCTCAGTGGTTCAGCACGTTGGTGCTCTAGCCGGGGGTCGCGGGTTCGAATCCCGCCGAAGGAACAAAAAGTTTTTCTGTGTTCCTGGGTCATGGTTGTGTATTAAATATGTTCATAATAATATAACACAACTTTTTATACATACTTTTCCACTTTATTTAGATTTTTTACAATAATTAAATATAACCCGACCGGTTTCGATTAACTCATCATCAATCGAAACCGGTCGTGTTATATTTAATTATTGTAAAAAATCTAAATAAAGTGGAAAAGTGTGTATAAAAAGTTGTGTTATATTATTATGAACATGAATTTCCACCAAGAACCAACAGTACATTCAATCAGTTATATTAAATATGTGTATAATATAATAAAAATCTTAAATATATATCTATACATATAAAATCCTTTGTCCTGAATGACTGACGGATCAACGCACAGCCTAAACCGCTGATCGTAGAGACCTGAAACTTGCAGGGCTTGCTCTTTGTAATGCGTAGGGATCCGATAAGAAGGGATTTTTCGAAATTCGATTCCTAAGGGGGTGAAAAGGGGTAAAACAGTTTGTATGGGCCAACGTGATTCCTTGGTCCAATCTACTTCATATTTTGCACAAACATTATGTAACAGAATTGATGGAATTCGTGTATCATAGTTTATTGAAATTCGTCCGCTAACGGGAATAAAAAGGGAAATTAAGTTGCTTGGGAGCGATTTGCTTTAAAGTTGATATAAATACTCCTTAGTGCTTTTGATATAAAGCTCCCCACACACAAGTGATCGATCGATTTAGTCTTTACAATTTAAACATTTACTGGATTCGTAGTTGCAAGTAAATCGGTTTAGGTAAAAATTTATTATAGTCTGAGATCCTAGGACCACCTTACTATACTTTTTATATGAAACTCGTATATATACGCGTAAATTTTGTTCCAACTTTTGACCCCCACCGCAAAAACTAGCTGGTAGGTCTTACACTAATCATTTTGTGTAATAGTTTTTCGTTAGCAATTTACTTTCAAATACGAATTATTTTCCAATTTGATCGAAGCAATCGATAGCCCGTGAGTGGGAAGCTTTATTTTTATTTTGACATAATATATTGTCATCGTGTCAAAAAAGCAATAAAGTTGTCATTTGATGAAAATCTCTTTGAAAAACTAGGCACGTAAATATTTGCGATTGCTGCATTAATTATATTCATAATACTTATTATATTACATAGGTACCTACTATTTCAGTAGAATATTTTGAGTGTAGATTTAATTATATTTCTTTCTCTTTTGTTGTTATATGTAATATTTAATTTATTTGTGCTTGAATTATCAGTGTTTAATACATAGGTTTTTAGTTTTTAACCCAAAACAATGACTTTTAAGATTTTCTTAAAAGATTTTTGATCTGTACGTTTGTGCGCACTAATCTCAGAAACTACGGAACAGATTTTTATAAAATTTGTTACCGTAGTAGTTTAGCCCTTGGATAAATACATAGGACTCGCTTTTTATCGCGGAAAATTTTTGGGTACCTAACTAGGTACCTACGGGTTCCACGCGGTTAGGAATTAGGATAGCTCTGCTTATAATTTTGTGTAGGTATTTCAATTCAATCGGTTCATACCTACAAAAAGTTTTATCAATCTAAAAAATAACGTAGTATAAAATGCTATAAAATAACCAGATATTTTAATTGGTTAAAACTTTACCTAGGTTAATCCTAATCATGATTATTATATGAGGAATAAGTGAATGAGAAGTTAGATGGCTTCGTAGTTGTACTGCTAACTCATCTCTCTCTCAAACTCTGCCGTGGTCCCAACTAGGATGGGCGAACACAATCCAAATTATTTTTATTAAGTTCAAAGTCCACAACGTCTTCCCAGTCAAAATATTTTCGAAATCGTTATCAACAATCATAATATCGAAATACTAATTATCGGCTACAAAGAAATCCTTACTTAATATTATACCTAAACGCGAAAGTTTGTATGTACATAATAATATGTTTAGTTTTACATGCAATAAAGTAAACTAAAGAAAACACGTAAAGAATTTTGATGAAATCAGGTATGGTATTCTTAGATCATTTAATACGGGATACGCCTTACATGAGATTTCCCCTCTGCCGAGGTATAAGATTTTTGAATCTAATGCGTTCATAAAAACTATTTGCGTAATCGATTTTAACCATTATGTGCATCGGTATAGCATCGAAAGGACGTCCGAAATGCTCCGCTAAATATGCCGATTTGTGCTCTTATGTCCTGTAAAAACAAGTCCAACACGTCGAAACTTAAAAAAGATGGAATGACCTTTCATTTGTGAGTATTTTTTAATTTAATTATTGTATATTTCTATTTAAATGTAATTTCGTAAAAATTGACGATGTATCGAATAGCGGTGTAAACGAGACAAAAAATCGGAGAACATTCGATGATGACGTAGGCGCACTCCCCACGAGACTATTGTTGTTAGATATAGAATTTTAGTCTTTATTTCCTATACAATAGATTCGAATTTTATTATGGCACTTAATTCTCGAAACATGGCGGAATTTTTTTATTACTTTTTGAGTGACGTGACAATCACTAGAATAACGATGTCGATAAAAAATATTTTTTTTCTTGGTATACTAATTTTATATTTTGTGATGTAAAAATATTGGATTGATTTTACACTTTATACGACAGATCAAGCAAGAAGTATAAAGTATGCATGTATGTACGTGATGTTTATTATTTACCCTACCGCAACTTTGAAACTTGAAAGGCTGAACAGTTTATTTGGATGTTTGAAATATGGACTATCGTTATAAAATCAAGATGGGTATCGTTATAAAATCAAGATGTTCCCAGCCAGAGGGACACAAGTTATTAGTTTTCCTTTTTTGAAGCGCAAGTCATTTTTAGGGTTCCTTGGGTTTACTTGAGGAACCCTTATAGTTTCGCTCTGTCCGTCTGTCTGTCCGCGTTTCTACCGTTAGCCTAATTATGAATATAAATGGATGAAATTTGGTACAGTCATAGATCACAGATTAGTATTATGTAGCTAGATCATAGATTGTGTATAGATCTCGGATTTGGCATCATAAAATAATAATAATTTTAGTACCTGGGCGACTATTTATTGTAATATGGTGGTGTTTAGGTGATAATCTACATAAACAGTAAACTTAAAAAGTAAAATGTGAACTGACAATTATTATTATTTACAATAGATTTCTGTGTAGATCAGGTGTTTGATCTGAAACATTAACTACATTTTTTTAAACTTGTCTAAAAACTATAAAAAATAAAAAAATATAATAATATAATTATATACTTGAACATATAAAAAAACAAAAGTAAGGCACTGAGCAGGTTTCGAACCTGTAACACTCGTTTCTTGCCATGCGCGTCTTAACCCGCTGGACCAAACGGACAGTGGCCGGCAGGACGAAATTAGCGACCATATTCTGCGTGGAAAGAAAAACGCATTAAAACACGAACACGCATTTTCCCAAACATAAGACTAATCTAGATCGATTGTGTACCCCCGAAAACCCCCATATACCAAATTTCAGCGAAATCGTTGAGCCGTTTCCAAGTATAAGATATTCTAGGTGTGGCTCTCCATGCATGTGAAGTGGGGATGATTTTTTTTCTTTCTATCCCATCATGTGGGGTATCGTTTAATAGGTATTTTAAAATAAAGGCAAGGTTTCATACATATTTTTTTTATAAAGTCAACCATTTCGAGTAATCGGCCTCCAAAGTGATTTATAAGTTGGTCTTCCCTAGCATTTCTAAACTATAAGACTTAGAAACTTACAATTTTCTATGCTGATAGATTATTATGCTAATAACTCTTTAGGAAAATTATTTTGAACCAAATCAGACAGTAACTTTTGAAGTACTTAATTTGAAAAAATATTACATGTTTATAGTTACGGAACCCTCCTTAGACGTGTCCTGATATATTCTTGGTTAGATTAGGTCATTCTTTGCTTTGATGTTTGCAAAAAAGGAGAGTTGTATGTTTAGTGTTCATAATAATATCTACGTATGTGTTATGTATTAGCGTATGTGAGTATGTGCATTCTATAGTCACGTAGAAGCTATGGCGGTTTTAAAAAGCTTCACATACATAAGTGGTAGGTAAATACACCCTATAGGTACGCGTTAAGTTTGCAGTGAGTCATCAGTGCAAATGTCTTTAGAAAGCAATGACGCTTAGCTCGTGTTCACGTTTGACAATAAAGGTAAGCCAGTTTAACATCGTCAAATTGTACTGACGACTCACTGCAAACTTAACGTGAATAGACTGTATTTACTACTTACGTACCTATGTGAAGTTTTTTATTGCTGCCATAACTTTTACGTATAATATAATATATTAATATGTATATCGGAATTATTCGGAATGGTTTTATTTCAACAAAATACATTATTTTCAAATAACGAAGATGTGACCAATACAAATTCATATCGACAATATATCGATATAATTTGTATTGGTAACATCACTTAGCATGCCAGTGTATTAGTACGTACGCTACACTGTTATATTAGCGCGAGTCTTATTTGTGTGAAATAAATAAGCTAGTGTTGCAGTTTTATAAATGTGTGAGTTTGTAACGATTACAATATTTTTGTGAATGTGTGATTTTGTTTTCATTGTGGGAGTTACCCTCCCCGCACCAAAATCGGCAGAAAGTTTTGTTTGAAAATTTCCCCGCGTGCCTGATCCTGTATTAAATGATCTAAGATGGTATTAGGTTAAGCAGAATTAACACAGAATACTTTTTGCAGCTTATTAAATTTTATTTATGGTACAGTTCTCGGTAGATTTCTTGAGCGTACCTACGAAGTCGCAGGAAACATTCAAATAAAATATAACTGATACGGCTGTGCAGTACCTACACCATTATGTATTCAATTTTGGTATTGGTATTTTCCCGAACAAGCTTTCCCTCTGACGCGAGCGAAGCTGCGGGCAAAAGCTAGTATAGTATAAAAGTATTAAATATACTTCCCGTTTTCTGGTACCTGTAACACAAGTTCTTCGGATACTTAGCACAGGGCCAGATTGACGTGGTGTGAAGCGTCCATAATTATTATTATTATTATTAATGAAGAAATGCGACAAAAATGGCTCAATAGTGTTTAAGTAAGGCAGAGAATTAATAAAAATCTGTTACATATTAATGTAGCCGTCACTTCAAACCTTCTTGATTTTACACTATTCAATCTAGTCGACTTTTAAAGCCTCAGCTATATGTCATTCAGTGTTTCAAAATTTGTCTCACACAGCTTTGCAGTTTGCCACAGCAGGAAATATTATTGTCACCCTACTAGAAAGGGACACACGGCCTCTCTTCCAACCTCTCGCTCGGCTCGTTCTTTTGCTCACAGTTCTCGGTCCTGTTGTTATACTAGGTCCATTAATGCATCACTCCTCCACACTAGTGCACCTCAACGAATAATAATTAATGGTTAATATTCCACCAATATTACACATTAAAAATCGAAATAACAGGAATTTAGAGAAATAATACAAAATAAAACAACATTGCTGATTGACATTCCCGGCAAAACAACAATATAACAAAGTTATCGTTTTTTTTTTGTTCTTCCGATTGCTTTGGAAGTTCTTCCCCTTTTCTTCCCCTATCTTCTACTTCCCATAGCGCAATTTATATGATGTAAGACTAAGATTTATCCCTAACATAATACATATCCCAACTCCCAAGACCTCATTATAAACTACCTATCCCAAGATTTTTTAATGTCTTTTTTTACACTATGCAGATATTTTTTTCATAAATTATCACCATACAATAAAATTTACAATATTTTCAAAGTTGAGCTGTGGATAAGCTCCAAAATTAGTTGTCATGAAATTTGCCATAAAAAACATAATGACATTGACGTTTGTGCGTCAATACATGATACGTCAGCTCACGAACAAGAACCAACTATAAAGTTCAAAAACTAAATTCAAGCAAGTCGGTGTGTTGTTGCTCTGTGTTGGCAATTATTAATTAATTTATTTATATAATAAAAACAGAATACATAGGTATCCAAATTCCAAAGTAGTCTTATGAAATTAGTGTATAAGAAAAGCTATCAAAAATGAGAATAACAAACGTGAGATCTGGTAGAATATTACGCATAGGGAGTGCTTGCACTATTTTACTTATTCTTATTTATACTATATTCAATTACTCTCGAAGTGAGGCTGTATCTGAACAACTAGGAGAAAGGAACTTTGATATTCATCCTGAACATTATAAATCTCACAAAGATGTGTATCCAGTCATAAAAACCGGTAAGTGTATAATTTAATTGTTTTTCAATACGTTCATTTTCTCATGATGTAAACGTAACAAAGGTACAGTTAGCCTCGCTAGACCTTTACGTTTTACCGGTAAACACACTCCAGTGCAAATACAGTAAAAACTGTTCGTTGAAAGAATGGAAGTATTATCAATGTTGGCTTGCTTCATTAAAACAAGTTTTTACCAATACGAGAATAAACTTTCTCCATAATCTAAGAATAAATTTTAAATATAATAATAAAACTTGTCTGTAACATATCAATAAAAATAATACTTTAAATGTAAAGACTATCTAGATATAGCTTGTTTGTAAGTGTTTTTACTTATTAAAGTTTACATAAAACTCTTATAGGTAAATTTGACTTGAGAAAATGATTTTATAATTTTAATAACATTCGAAGTCAAGAATGCACCATTATTGACTTAATTACTGAAATGAATATCAAGAAATTATTCATATTTTTATGGCTAACAATTAACAAGTTTCAACCCTTTCTAAACTTTCATGATTTTTATAGAACTTGGAAACTTTGAACCTAGAAACAAGAGATCTGTAAATGGCCCCGGAGAGGGTGGACGTCCATACAACATGCCACAGGACCGTGCAAACGATATTGCGGAATCTGAGAGTGAATATGGAATGAACATAGCTGCATCTGATGATATTGCCATGAACAGGTATTTTTTTTTTTAATTAATAAAGAGAATGTCCTAGAAATGCTAATGTTAAATAAAAAATATATTAATATGCTTATTAATAAATTATAAAGATTATATTTTTACAATTTAAATAAAGTGCTTATAAATTAATGCCACATAGTTATAGATGAGTACAAAGAAAAAAAAACTTAGGCCTTTGCATCCGTTAATGGATGATTTATACAGTATTCTCCGAGCGAAGTAACCACTCTTGAAATACTGTAGTGCCTGGGACAGTGGTTTTTAAATGTCGTATGGTTGCCCAAGCACATACGACATTCTCGCAACATAGTCAGCCTAGTCCAGAGGAATGAACTAGTCAATACGTCTGGGGCCAACTATGTGCGGGTTTCCTCACGATGTTTTCCTTCACCGTTAGAGCGTCCGTATAATGTACTTGAGATCTGAAGAGCTCCGTAGCTTAGTGGGTAGACCGTTTGGTTCGCACTCGAGAGAGTGCAGGTTCGAATCCCAGGTTGTGGCGTGTACCAATGAGTACAAAGAAACACATTAACATAAATTAGGAATAAATAAGTTGCCCCATAAATACAAATTAGAATTATAGTTCCTGGCTATATTAGATGTTACTTGCAACCTAACATTTAATTAAGTAACTTTTTATATTAAGATGTAAAAAGACACAAAAAAGTATGAGATAAATCTTAGTTTCTAAATAATTCCCTTTTAATTTCAGCTAAATTTTAACTATTTAGAAAATAAGATTTATTTCATACCTTTTTGTTTTTTTAATTTGGTTTTTTTTTTAACAATTATATTTTTTTCTCTTTTTAGTGATATTTGTTAAATTATTATTAATACATTTTAAGAATATTTAAATTAATCGATCAAATGTATAATTAATTACACTCCAAGTTTATAGGGTACATAATACCTTGGTGCAAAATCTTATTTTTGGTATCATAATATGCTTGTGTAACTTCAGAAAAAGTCAAAATCACTATAGAATATATGTCCATATAAATTTCGATGAGTTCCCTCAATTCCTCATGGATCTCATCATCAGATTTCCTCTTTTGTGACTAAAGAAACAATTTTTTAAACCCTTACAACAACAAAAGAATTTTGCAAATAGGTCCATGAACACCAGAGTACCTAATATTTAAAGATTCGTGTTGGTGTAAAATATTATCCCACCAAAAACATTCTGTAAAAAACTAGCCAAGTCTCGATGGAGCTGCTTGTTTATCTCTAAAAAGTAATGAAATCTAGACTAAGTCGTGCCAAGTCTAAGGATCCTTACTGCGATTTCTTTATTATTATAGTTAATGTTGTGTTACTGGGCCGTTGAACATTCTTTATACGTTAGTGGGTACAAGTCAATTTTGTTTACACGTAATGTTATATCTGTTGTAACTACCTATGTTTATTAAGCGAGATAATAGCCCATACTGGTATTGGTAATTGGACGCTAGTGTCTTATTTTAGGCTGTTGTTGATTGTATAACACATGTATTGGAGCAATGGTTTCATGGAGCCCCTTTTGTACCCTTGTGTACTCTTCAACGGCCAAGTCACACAGCATTAACTATAATAATAAATAAATCGCAGTAAGGATCCTTAGACTTGGCACGACTTAGTCTAGATTTCATTACTTTTTAGAGATAAACAAGCAGCTCCATCGAGACTTGGCTAGTTTTTTACAGAATGTTTTTGGTGGGATTTCACTTCTTTTTGTAGAAACGTAGGAATATTGATTTATTTTACTAGATTTTAGTGTAATTTGTTTATTTAATTTGTGTAATGTTCGAGTAGAATAAAGTTAATTTTTCGACTATTTCTTCTTGTAAACTTGTAAGTATAAGTATAAAAGCCAGTCTAGTCTTATCCAGAGTTTTCCTTTAATTTTATTTTTATGCGTATTAAAAGCAGAAGGGGAGGCATTCGCCCAGCAGTGGAACGCTACCGGCTAGATTAAATTAGAAGATGTGTCCCACTTCACTGGATTTTTGCAATGACAGTCGATTTTTTATGTACCAATAGTAGAAGGGGGCATTGCCATATCTCTAATCAGCTGAGACCAGCTGAGGGTTCTTCATCAGATACTTCAGACCTTCGATTTTTGACATCAAATGAAGTTGCCCACCAAGTTGAATATTTTTTGTAAAGGCAGTATGTCGATCTCTAATAGTTTGGTTGGGCTCTTGTGTTTTCTAATAAGGGTCACCAGGTACTCCAGATCTTCGATTATCCTAGTTTTTATAGTTATTCCTTTATGTGGCCATTAAATCCTACCTCTGTACCAAATTTCAGCTCTCTGAGTTTATGGGAAGTACTAGTTCTATTCTGATGATCATGAGTGAGTGACTGGGTGAGTGTCATAAATGCGAAACTTTGCTTTCGTTTAACTTCGGAACTAAATGACCTACAGACTTAAAATTTTGGATTTTAAGTATGTGATTATACTTTACTGGATGACGAAAATTTCTGCGTTCTGGTCTTATCCAGAGGTTCTCAAATAGGGGCCTGAAAATGCGGCGAAATGGTTCCAGTAAATAATGGTACGGCAGTGTTTGCTTCGCGCTCGACTTGGCGGGGGCACTGCCGTGCCGCCTGATCGATATTCTGGTCTTATCCTGAGGTTCTCAAATAGAGGCCTGAAAATGCGGCGAAATGGTTCCCGTAAATAATGGTACGGCAGTGTTTGCTTCGCGCTCGACTTGGCGGGGGCACTGCCGTGCCCCCAGATCGATTATCCTAGTTTTTATAGTTTTCCCTTTATGTGGCCATTAAACCCTAACTCTGTACCAAATTTCAGCTCTCTGAGTTTATGGGAAGTACTAGTTCTATTTTGATGATCATGAGTGAGTGTATAAGTGAGTGAGTGAGTGAGTGTCGTAAATGCGAAACTTTGCTTTTGCTTAACTTCGGAACTAAATAACCTACAGACTTGAAATTTTGGATTTTAAGTATGTGATTATAGCTTACTGGATGACGAAAATTTCTGCGTTCTGGTCTTATCCAGAGGTTCTCAAATAGGGGCCTGAAAATGCGGCGAAATGGTTCCAGTAAAGGATGGTACGGCAGTGTTTGCTTCGCGCTCGACTTGGCGGGTGCACTGCCGTGCCCCCAGATGAGCAGTAACTTTTATATCATCATAATGTGATGATGGTAGTGATGATGATTATTATTCTAATTGACATAGTGGCATATGCTTGCAGTTCTTATAAGGAGTCAGGATTTCTGTTCAGTACTTTTGGATCCAGGGTATATCTTGAAGCAAAATCTTATTTTTTGGTAGCATATGCTTGGACTACTTGGCTACTTCAGAAAAAATCGAAATGCCAAACCATGTGTCCATATAAATTTCGAGGAATTCCCTCGATTCCTCATAGATTCCATCATTAAGTCACCACTTTCATGTCAAAAGGACAAAGGGATTATAACTAGTGTCCGACCGAAAGTTCGGTTTCGGTTTCGGCCGAGTTTCGGCCAAAAATCAAGTTTCGGCGGCAGTTTCGGTTTCGGCCAAAAGTGGCCGAAACTTTTGCCGAAACCGAAACTGATTTTTCGTGCACGCTCGCCTAACTTCGTTTCTTGCGGCAACGCTTTGACAACGCAACTGAATTTGAAAACACAATCTCACCAAAAATATTCTGTAAAAAAACTAGCCAAGTCTCGACGGAGCTGCTTGTTTATCTCTAAAAAGTAATGAAATCTAGACAAAGACGTGCCAAGTCTAAGGTTCCCCACTGCGATTTCTTTATTATTATAGTTAATATTGTGTGACTTGGCCGTTGAACATTATTTATACGTTAGTGGGTACAAGTCAATTTTGTTTACACGTAATGTTATATCTGTTGTAACTACCTATATTTGTTATGCGAGATAATAGCCCATACTGGTATTGGTAATTGGACGCTAGTATCTCGTTTTAGGCTGTTGTTGATTGTATAACACATGTATTGGAGCAATGGTGTCATGGAGCCCCTTTTGTACCCTTGTGTACCCTTCAACGGCCAAGTCACACAACATAACTATAATAATAAAGAAATCGCAGTAAGGAACCTTAGACTTGGCACGTCTTTGTCTAGATTTCATTACTTTTTAGAGATAAACAAGCAGCTCCATCGAGACTTGGCTAGTTTTTTACAGAATGTTTTTGGTGGGATTTCACTTCTTTTTGTAGAAACGTGGGCTTATTGATTTATTTTACAAGATTTTAGAGTAATTTGTTTATTTAATGTTCGAGTAGAATAAAGTTAATCGTTCGACTATTTCTTCTTGTAAACTTGTAAGTATAAGTATAAAAGCCAGTCTAGTCTTATCCAGAGTTTTCCTTTAATTTTATTTATATGCGTATTAAAAGCAGAAGGGGAGGCATTCGCCCAGTAGTGGGACGCTACGGGCTAGATTAAATTAGAAGATGTGCCCCACTTCGCTTGATTTTTGCAATGACAGTTGATTTTTTTATGTACCAATAGTAGAAGGGGGCATTAACATATTATCTCTAAATCAGTTGAGACCAGCTGAGGGTTCTTCATCAGATACTTCAGACCTTCGATTTTTGACATCAAATGAAGTGGCCCACCAAGTTGAATATTTTTTGTAAAGGCAGTATGTCGATCTCTAATAGTTTGATTGGGCTCTTGTGTTTTATAATCAGTGTCACCAGGTACTTCAGATCTTCGATTATCCTAGTTTTTATAGTTTTCCCTTTATGTGGCCATTAAACCCTAACTCTGTACCAAATTTCAGCTCTCTGAGTTTATGGGAAGTACTAGTTCTATTCTGATGATCATGAGTGAGTGACTGAGTGTGTGAGTGTCATAAATGCGAAACTTTGCTTTCGCTTAACTTCGGAACTAAATGACCTACAGACTTAAAATTTTGGATTTTAAGTATGTGATTAAAGTTTACTGGATGACGAAAATTTTTGCGTTCTGATCTTATCCAGAGGTTCTCAAATAGAGGCCTGAAAATGCGGCAAAATGGTTCCAGTAAAGAATGGTACGGCAGTGTTTGCTTCGCGCTTGACTTGGCGGGGGCACTGCCGTGCCCCCAGATCGACGTTCTGGTCTTATCCAGAGGTTCTCAAATAGGGGCCTGAAAATGCGGCGAAATGGTTCCAGTAAAGAATGGTACGGCAGTGTTTGCTTCACGCTTAACTTGGCGGGGGCACTGCCGTGCCCCCAGATCGATTATCCTAGTTTTTACAGTTTTCCCTTTATGTGACCATTAAACCCTAACTCTGTACCAAATTTCAGCTCTCTGAGTCTATGGGAAGTACTAGTTCTATTCTGATGATCATGAGCGAGTGAGTGAGTTTCATAAATGCGAAATTTTGCTTTCGCTTAACTTCGGAACTAAATGACCTACAGACTTGAAATTTTGGATTTTAAGTATGTGATTATAGCTTACTGGATGACGAAAATTTCTGCGTTCTGGTCTTATCCAGAGGTTCTCAAATAGGGGCCTGAAAATGCGGCGAAATGGTTCCAGTAAAGGATGGTACGGCAGTGTTTGCTTCGCGCTCAACTTGGCGGGGGCACTGCCGTGCCCCCAGATTAAAATATAATTAATATTTTTTTAATATCCGACGCCCGAGAGGATATTACATTAAATAAATGATTACAACAAAATTAATATACCGTGTTTCCATTTCATGTCCTAATTAATGCAGAATAATGGATAAAATGCACCAAATTTCAGTTTTAAGGAATTTTCTACTTGACCACGTGAGTTTCGGTTTCGGTTTCGGCCGAAACTGAAGCCACGGCCGAAAATTCGGTTTCAGTTTCGGTTTCGGCCGGAAAACCAGTTTCGGTCGGACTCTAATAATTATAACCTGTACTTAAAAAATCTGTTCAAAGACAGCATAGTACCTAATCATTGAACATACAAAAATATATATATATTTTATTAAATTCTTATTATTTTATCATTGACATAATTATTAGACTGTAAGCTGTTTGTTTTTCTATATCTCGTCTACATCATACATGTATAAAACACGTTTAAATTGGAGCATATTTTACTCATAATATGCGGGCTCGACACTCGCGCTCAGAAAGCCCACGAAGGGCACAAATCGTTTTCACGACATAAGAAAATACATAGAATTTAGAAAAAGTTTAAACTAATTTAATATCGTAAGGCCGAAGAGTCTCATCCGTGAGCCGAGCCAACGTCTGTTGCACTGGCAACAACCCCCGCTCCAAGGCGTATCTACATACCTACCTCAAATGTTTCCCTGGCCATACAGTGCGACAATGTGGCTAGCGTCATAGGAGCATTTGATCCCGGTACGCTGCGGGGTGGGCTTTTCTCCTGAGGCTCATTTCGAAACGTCTGTATAGTGTATATTTTCTATTGTAATTTTTTTAACCTGTGTATATCTTAAGGCCTGTCTTAAGCTCCTTAAACCTATAATAATAATAACTTAAATGTTTCCCAAAAATCGAAATTTAAATAGCTATAAATGGTTCATCAAGGCTGCACGTTAAAATGGTAATAACATTGCATAATCGAACTTCAGTAAACCATAAACACTGGAAGTTGGAATGCCTTATCAATGCTATAAAACAGTTTACTTACTTTGAATTTTGGAAATACGAAATAAATTATATTTGTACTTATATAAAATGTTAGACAACTTTTTTGCAACCTTATAGGAAGGGAGTATTGTTTCTAAAATAAATAACAAGAACCTTCAAATAAGTAAACCATCTGTACAAACTACAAAGTCTTGTTTTATCTCCGATAAGCGATTGTATACGCTTAACAATAAAATAAATACACAGTGGATAAGCTATAGGTACAATGTTTTGTCCTTTTCTTATAAGTTGGAAAGGTCGCTTGACAGAGAAGGACGAAACATTGTATAGTATAAACACTGTATAAATATTTTTATTAGTAAGGGGGTAATAATTATTCGTGTTCAGTTAAGTAACATATTCCAATATTATGTATTTTCTGTTGCGTAAAATCCTGAAACACAACTCGCCACTATTCCTGATTTCTGAAATGAACTGCAAATATCAAACATGTCTTGAAAATAGCTAAGCTAAATTTGACGCTGTCCGCTGTCGACTGTCGTCTTTTTGTAGATCGTAGAAAAAAATATATTTTATAGATCATAGAAATTTTATTCATATTCAGTATAGACACGAGCAGTTATAGT
The DNA here is from genome assembly GCA_905404095.1 of Glaucopsyche alexis. Classification (NCBI taxonomy): domain Eukaryota; kingdom Metazoa; phylum Arthropoda; class Insecta; order Lepidoptera; family Lycaenidae; genus Glaucopsyche; species Glaucopsyche alexis. The sequence goes on along the minus strand of FR990047.1, from coordinate 17,370,664 downwards.
TACATATACACAAAACCTTAGGAGTTACAAGTGCGTTCACATTTATTCTTTCACACTACATACATACATTGGGGCACTGGCGGCCGATCGTCTTACTTTGTTGTGAATGTGTGCGTGTGTCACGTGTCGCTACAATACGGCCGTCTTACTTTGATTTCTTCACTAATTCACTATTCATATTACTGAAGAGGCGCCCTTTTTTTACGTTCATGCCTGTCTCATAATAGTATTTGTTTCAGATCAATACCAGATACACGCTTAGACGAGTGTAAGTACTGGCATTACCCGGAGGATTTGCCGTCCACCTCCGTCATCATAGTGTTCCACAACGAAGGATTTACTGTACTGATGAGAACAGTTCATACAGTCATTGAAAGATCTCCACCGAATATTCTTCACGAAATTATACTGGTGAGTACCTACATACAATAGTTTACTGAAAATTAAATTATGCTTTATTTCTTAATAAATTAAGATTCGGGAACTAGCCCGGTGAGAAGAACCGGCGTACTGATAGTCATATTTACTGATCAGAAACTTTTTTTTTACTAAGAAACCTGGTAAAAAAAGTGCTCTCTTAATACTTTGTACTTTGAAATCACGTGACGACAGCTAATAAAGAGCCTTTACGTTACAAATTCAAATAAAAATTAAGTTCAATGTCAAATAATATGTAGCAAATAAAATACATTTGTTAGAGATTATGGTTTTATGGTACCTAGTACCTACCACAGACGAGGCGTGCATATTAAACTAAGTACATACTTATTCCACAAAATTTTTCCCCCTATAATAAATTACTTAACGTTTAAAAAATAATTTCAGGTCGATGACTTTTCTGATAAAGAAAACTTAAAAGAAAATCTGGACAATTATATAAAGAGATGGCACGGTAAAGTCCGACTGATTAGGAATGCACAACGAGAAGGTCTCATCAGAACTCGTTCCAGAGGCGCTCAGGAAGCGACGGGTGAAGTTATAGTTTTCCTTGACGCCCATTGCGAGGTCAACTTAAACTGGCTGCCTCCACTTCTCGCCCCAATATACAGGGACTACAGAACGATGACTGTGCCCGTCATAGACGGTATAGACCACAGGACCTTCGAATACAGACCGGTGTACTCGCACGGAACGAACTACAGAGGTATCTTCGAGTGGGGCATGCTTTACAAAGAAAACGAAGTACCCGATAGAGAAGCTAGCTTGCACAAACACAGCTCAGAGCCATACAAGAGTCCGACTCACGCCGGTGGTCTATTCGCTATAAATAGGAGATACTTCTTGAAAATAGGAGCATACGATCCTGGTCTACTGGTTTGGGGCGGGGAGAACTTTGAACTGAGTTTCAAGATATGGCAGTGCGGTGGCAGCATCGAGTGGGTGCCTTGCTCGAGAGTAGGGCACGTATATCGTGCGTTTATGCCGTATTCGTTCGGAAACCTAGCTAAGAACCGTAAAGGTTCCCTCATAACTATCAACTACAAACGCGTTATAGAAACATGGTTCGACGAGGAGCACAAGGAATATTTCTACACTCGGGAGCCTATGGCGAGATTTTTGGACATGGGTGATATTAGTGAACAAGTGGCCTTAAAAGAGAAATTACAGTGCAAAAGTTTCGGTTGGTTTATGGAAAACGTTGCTTATGATGTGTATGACAAGTTCCCGAAATTACCCAAAAACATTCATTGGGGTATGGTGAAGAATAAGGCGAGTGGACTCTGTATGGACACAATGGGCAAAGCTGCACCATCATATATCGGTACGTAATCCGCAACAATTTCAAATGTTCATCTCGTATCTAGATATCTGATACTAGTCATAAAAGTTAAATCATACATTTTTATATAGTAAAATAATCTTTAAAACTTAGTAAAATAGTGTGCTATATTTTGTACACTTTGTTATGTATATTAATGTTGACATCAATATTAACTTACATACCATATTAATATACCGTAGTTGTGATACATTTTTAAACGCATTTGAATAAACTTTTGCTCAGAATAGGCGATTAAGTGCTCCTACAGACCAACAGCACGCAGGACATAACAGGGGAAAGCCAATACCTAATAATAAAAATTACTTGTGGCATTTACAGCAATAAATGTAGAAGTAATGAAAATAGTTACTACCTACTACAACTATCAAATTACCTAAACCTAGGAAATATTATGTTTATATATTATGTTCATATCAAATAATATTTACTTTATCAAAAAATGAATTTGTACGAAAAATTATTATTGGCCTGATAAGTATTTTCTAATATATTTACAACATGGCGTAAGCGTTAGTTCACACCGAAACGAGACGACGCGCTGCATTTTTGAAATAGCGATTCAAAATTGGAATTGTTATGAATAAAGTTCAATTTTGAATCACTATTCAGGGATTTGATGCAGCGCTGCGCCGCGTATCCTCTCTTTTCGGTGTAAGCCAATTAGCCGACCCTAAATGGATCTTTGTTTGTCGATTCGATTTTAAGGAAATTAGGCACATAATGTAGTCTATTTTCTAGATTTAAAACCATAGGCTATTTTTGTTAAATAAGTGTGCAAATGCAAATTATTATCAAACTGTAAAAATCAGTATCGAGCGCCCATCGAGACACAAAACGAACTTGTGATGATGTGGGTGGCAGTGGCTGGTAGTGCTGGTACTCCTTCATAGGGAAGCACTAGCCTGAATTATAGGTAGGGATTTTGACGAGGGTCATCAAAAAGTAAGCGGCAAGTGAAGCCGACAAGAATGGAGTAGGAACCCCACGCCACTGGTGGGTGGTCATGGGTGCTCTTCTTACATAAAAAGCGGAGTTTGTAACAAACCGCACCTGCGAATCCGCAGGTACGTCGGCGTGTCACGGCGCGGGCAACAACCAGCTGTTCCGGCTGAACGAGGCGGGGCAGCTGGGCGTGGGCGAGCGCTGCGTGGAGGCCGACGCCGACTCCGTCAAGCAGTCCATATGCAGGCTCGGCACTGTCGACGGCCCGTGGAGGTGACAAATTATATTATGTATTTTTGAAGTGAAAACTTCTATTGGCGCACCGCACACACATTTTTTCGTAGGCTGTGAGACTGATTTGTCACGAGGTGAAAGGCTCGATCGAAGGAACTCGGAACCGCCGAGTGTACCCGAGCGAGAAAGCACCGCACACACATTTCTCGTAGGCTGATCCGTCACGCTCTAAGGTGTTATTTACGTGTGTGTGTGTGCGCGCGCGCGTGTGCGTGTGCGCGTGTGTGTATCTATATATACATATATACATCTATATATACATACCAGGGCTTATCTAACTGTGCGTCGCGACGCCCTGGGGCGTCGCGGCAATGTCCTAGGGCCGTCGCGAGACGATCGGCAAACTTTGGCTGTCTGTGTACCTAGATGCGACCAAGCTCTATGAGCGCTGCGCGCATTCTGTCGTCGTCCATCGTAGTCGCGTGAGCGCCGAGCGCATGGGCCACAGAGCCTCGATTTCAGAAGCTATGCTCAGAAAAGCAAACACATCCTTCTCATTAGCATTCTTCCTTTTAGTAACCATTTAAAAAAGTGTAATAATAATTAAAATGTCTTTTTAATTATTAATACACTTTTTTAAATTAATTTTCATTCGTGTTTTGTTTTGTACGTATTTTGTAATAAAAATATTAAATCTATACTGGAGTTTTTGTGATAAACTGTTACTAGGCTAAAACTACAACTATTTATAGTTCCAGTACAGTAGGTAGTTTTGATTATAGGGGGGGGGGGGGGCGTGGCAAGAAAAATAACAATTCTAAAGGGCGTCATAGTGAAAATATGTTTGGGAAGCCCTGAATTATACACGTAAATTGATTACCATTGCCAATGAAGGTTTCACTTCTGGCGAGCGGTCTTAAGCACATACTACTTTATTAAAAGACATGTTTGATTTTCGGCCAGTTTTATGTACACTACATAGGTGAATAGGAAAAAAATATGGGAATATCATAAAAATACGAAAAAATTAATTTGAAGAAGAAGAACACTATTTTTAGGGCGGCCATGACAGTTGTTTTGACTTGACTTTTGACGTAGTAGACAGTTTTACGAAGAGACGACGTCTTGAATGCCATACGTCTTTCTTTGTCAAAAGTCATGTCATTGACAAAATGACATTATTTAGTTAATTTTGATCTGATCCGCCATGTTTTATTTTACTTTGTGTTGCTCTCCTTGACGAAGTTAATTTAAATGTACATGGAAACGAAGTGAAATTAAACAAAATAAAGAATAGGAAACGGTTACTATATTATGTAGCTATATTTACATATGTACGTAGGGCTGGCCCAGGCCTCATACATTTCTTGAACATCGCTTTTAATAACATAATATATACTGAATTTGTACAAAACATTGTAATAATTAATAACAATTAACCTACGCCTGTGCCATTATTACGAATACATTGACACCTCATTCTTAACATGTAGTTAATAATATTATGACCAATATAAAATACTTACTTTTTGTTTTTCAGTTACGACGAAGATCAAAACCAACTAATTCATCGGCTACACAGCTACTGCCTGACTCTACAGCCGCACTCCAAAACGCTCGGTCTAGCGCCGTGCGATCCCAACAACACCTACCAGAAATGGACGATAACACACAAAAAGCCGAACTGGTGAAAATAGTAGATTATAATTTCCTAGCATTTATTCTTATTCTCACAAAAAGACAACTGGTGTGAATCTTAAAACTTAAACTAACACAAAGTAGGAAAATATTATGTGGAAATATTTCTTATGAAGATTAAATTATGTATACAACATCGCTACTCCTTTATGGTATGCTTAGAATTATTGTCGTAGCTTTTTTCCCCGATTCCGAAGGAAGGAGGGTTATATTTTTTATTATTTTTTTATTTGTTATTAACCAATTATTATTTACTTATTATACAATAGGTTTTGCCCGCGGCTTCGCCCGTGGTAAATGGAATTTTGTACGATATCTTTATTTATACAAACAAATTGTGGCTTTCTATATGTAAAATAATTTTCAAATTCGGTTCAGTAGATCCTGAGATTACCCCCTACAAACTCACGAACTTTACCTCTAATAGTAAGTATGTTGTCCGCGACTTCGTATGCGGAAAAGGGAATCTCGCTGGAACCGTTCATTTTTCCACGATATAAATAGCTTAAGTATTCATCCAAAGCCTTGAGTACTAAAATACCGAATTTCATCAAAATTAGTTGAGTAGTTTTTGCGTGAAAGAGTAACAAAAATTAATTCATCCTCACAAACTTTCACAATATATAGATTAATATACAATAATTGCTTTTATTTACTCGAAACAACGAAAGTGGCAGTTAGATTTACACCAGTTACTCAAATAACCCCGCAAAAAGTTATACAATTGCCTTAGCTTGTAGAATATTTTTGTATTATAATATAAATACTAACAACTTTTTTTTTGTATAAATTCGACAGTAAGATTTAGGTATATATTATATTGAAATTGGTACGCTCATTCAGGGTAATTTTGAATCACGAGGGTAACTTTGACAGTTTGTTCACAAAATTATTTTCTATTGTTTTATGTGGGAAACAATTGGCGCTTAAAATTTAATAACAATTCGTGTACGTAACATACTTCGTAAACGAAATCTAAAAAAAAACAGCTGTCAAAAGAAGATAATATCAAAAACTTTTGTTTTAAACCGCGCGCAACATAATGGGTAAAAATCAGTGCAAAACTTTTAAAAAAAATCTCGTTAACTTTGCTGCTATCAAGGTATATAAAAACATAATGCAATGTAATAACTTTATGGTTTTTTTGACTTGTCTATGACCCCACTACATCAATATTTGATAAAAACATAAACTAATGTTATCCTGAAGCTGTAAAATAATTAAAAGTTAGTTTGTGTCAAAGTTACCCATTTATGGGTGGTAACTTTGACACACGACAAAATTGCCAGTTTTTAATATAATTAGTCATTTTTAGGGTTCCGTAATACTTAAGGAACCCTTATAGTTTCGCTCTGTCCGTCTGTCTGTCTGTCTGTCTGTCTGTCCACGCCTCTAGCTCCTGTAATTATGAATATAAATTGATGAAATTTGGTGCAGTTATAGATTGTGTATAGATCACGGTTTCGGGATCATAAAAAAAAAATTATATTTTAGGGGTGGCTCTCCATACGTGTGAAGTGGGGATGAAAAATATTTTTTCACTCTACCCCATCGTGTGGGGTATCATAGAATAGGTCTTTTAAAATAAAGGCAATGTTTAATACGTTACTTTTTTATAAAGTTGACCATTTTCGAGTAATCGGCCTCCAAAGTAGTTCGTAAGTTGGTCCCCCCCCCCCTAGCATTTTTAAACTATAGGAGATAGAAACTTGCAAATTTCCATGCTGATAGATCATGCTAAAAACTCTTTAGGAAAATTATTTGGAACTAAATCGGACAGTAACTTTTGGAGTAATTAAAAAAAGCATATTACGCGTTTATAGTTACGGAACCCTCCTTAGACATGTCATGACATGCTCTTGGTTAGTTTATTAAAGACGTTATTAAACTTTACAGCATGAAAACCAACCTGAGAGCACAGATTAACTAAACTCTTTTGACTAATTCTTAACATAGTAAAAGTTTGTTTAAAAAATATGTCGATGATGATTCAAAGTTACCCTGATTGACTGTAAGTTATTTTTTGTTATATATGTATAGTAAGTATTTTTGTTATCTAACAGGTCCATGAAAACATTTTTATATGTACCTTTTAAGGATTAGATAAAATTATAAATCAATTCAAATTGATGATATCGTAATCGCATTGACATAAAATTAAAGATAAGTATTAAGTTTTTTCTATTCTGTATGTAAATTACTGATACTGATAAATTACGAATTTAAAATACATAGTATTTTTATAATAATTTGAATGACAGCTAGATATTATTTTTATGACACTATTAATTTAGTTTCGACTTTAAAATGTTCTTGTGCCTAAACTCCTGCGGTCTGCCTTAGGCATAACATTTATACTTGATCTAGAATCGTTATATCAATGCCTTTCGATAAAACTGCTCACAAAGAAGTCTCAAACAATATAAAAATGTATCGATAAATATTATGTAAGATAAACTGTAATCTTATTATGTATATTATTTGGACATACGATTATTTTCTATCCTACAGGAATAAATCCACAAAAATACAGCACTTTGAACAACTATTTAAAAGTTACGAGTAGGTATTTCTTAAAATTATATCATTTTTTTTAAACGAGCTTTTATTACTGGGAAGTTACTCATCAAGACGAATTAAACGAGCCGAAAACTAGATGAGGTTATTTGGTTTTATTACGGAGTTCCTATGGCCACCTTCCAGTTGCATCATCAGATCAGCTCTACATCATCATAATATTGCATTGTCACGCGATTTACATATTCGTGCAAATTTTCAGCTCAATCGGAAACCGGAAAGTAGATAAAATTTAACTTGCAAGATTACAGGTGAAAATAAATAGAAGGTAGTAATAAATAATAAAAAAAAATTAAATTATGTATTTCAAACAAATGTAACGAATGTTAATGAATTCAATTGAAAATATTGCATGTGAGATAGTCACAAGACAAATTTATATTGTGTCGAATCGTACCTAAGTCTTTTTTATTGTTTTGTTTATTAATTATCTATAGAAATAAAATTTATATTAAGTTCTGAAGTATTTGATTTATACTGGTAGGTAATTCTAGTTTATGAAATTACTAAATATGTACTTATAATTCGCGTCTAAACCCCACCATTATGGTCTGTTATATGGGTTTGTACTTATGTTGTAAAACATTCCAATTAAAACGTCCCAATTTCTAATGATTTTGTTTTGAATTTTCAGACCCCTTAATTTGAACAATTTGTAGTTCTCAAAACTGCAAATAAAATGCACAAAATCATGCGTGTCACGTGTGCAAACCTCTTTCTTGGAACACGCGCTCCCGCGGCGCCGCTAACTACCTACTTACCATTTGTCTGGATTGGCGATAAAACGCCGCATCGCAGTTCCTGCAGAGTCGGCTTAGAGACGACATGACAGCTAATTTCTGTGTGAAAAAGTCAGCCACTTTGTGCGGGGAGGGACGAGGAACGCACACAAAAAGTGATAAACACACTAATGTATTTTCAACATATCAAGTTTTTGCCCCGGTTCGAAAAAGTCGTAGATCTGCCACTGCCAGTGTTCGGAGACACACTCCTAGAGCTCGCTCGCCGTCGAAAAAGGAGCTCATCGAGAACAAGCATGGACCACTGCAGGTCGCTAGGGGCCCTACAGCTTGATATAAAGCCGCCGGTCTGGCGGTTCTAAACCTGGCAGATTTTTTTATTGATCAAAATGTGTGAAGATTTGTTGAGTAAAAAAAGCTCATAAGGAACTAGAAAACTGTTGTTATACTTACACGGCTGCGCGCCAACTAGAAACCTATAAAAATGCAAGTCTGGCAGTCCTACTCTTGTGCAGTTTCCAGCCAGACCGCCCTGAACGTGTAAGAATTTTCAGTAAAAATAGCTCATAGAGAACAAGGCGAGTGCTAGCTCAATCCGAAACAGCTTGATCGATTCTAAATTATTTTGCATATTTCAAGTTTGAGAATGGGTCGTAATTTTAGGAGAAAGGGACACCCTATTTTAACAAAATATTAAATGCATTTTATGTTATAAAAAAAACTTGAAAATGGATACCGTTGGACGGTAAGCCGAAGAGATTCGGACGATCATTGTCACATGACGAAGGAGAGTCCGAGACTTGAACTATGGTTCCCTAAAAAGGAATATTTTATTATTTCATCAAAAGGAAATCAAGAAAACAATTTTTTTAGGAAATGGTTTAATCATAAATAAAAGCATCTACATACCATCTAAGTTTAAATTTAGTTTTATTATAAAAATTAAATTTGTACATTATTTTAATTAGGAAGCCTCCATTCCAATCGACATACTTTGTTACAGCAAGTGATTAAATAGTGCTCGAAATTTGTAGGTACCGAAATAAACGTTGGTCAGTTAGTTGTAATATTAAGCAATTAGCAAGTTACAATTATTATTATATTTGCCTGGCAATAACTAATGAAGATTTAACTCTAAATTAATTTCTGTTGCTGGTATCTTTCGGGATTGTAGTAAGACAGTTCGTAAAATCGTAAACAAAATATATAAAATATTTAAAAATTATATGGAACATAATTTAGGCGAAAAAAGTAAATCAACAGCTGCTAAATATTACACTTGTGCAGGTGATTTTGAAAACCATTCACTCCAGTTTTTTATTCTTTTTGGATCATCTAACACTGACCAATTAGGGGAAGGTACATCAGGAGCCAACCAATTAAAATCATCCAACTGATCCCAGTTGTTACTATTCCTATCTAAGGATGACATGGTGAAATGCTTTTCCAAATCATTGTAATACAAATTGTATGGAGCGGTACGGATGTCTGAACAGTCTTCAATGATTCCTTTGCTAGTAACATGCAAGTAAATGTCACACTTAATGGAACTATGCATGCGCAACTGTTGGCAGGCTGTTACTATTTTACAGTTATTGCACATTTCAACAAAAACAGATGATGTTACAGGACCAGATAGAATGACACAATTTTCCAAGTTTGTCATGTGCAATGTTCCCATTACACCCTTTAAAGTAATGGAGCAGTTCTTCAAATTACGAAGAGTGATGTCGCGTTGGAATAGTACATCACCCTCCATACATAGTACTTTATTCTCTTGAGAATCAAAGCCAAAAAGTTTCTCATCCCATTTGTTTACAGTTTTCCCAGCACCATCGCTTTCATCTATCGAATCTTGCTTGTGGGTATCCGATTTAGGTAGTTTTTTTCTTGTGAAACCAAATTTTTTCTTTGGAACATATCTATCTTCTAGCTCGTAACATTTTGTTTGGAGGTTCTGTACTATTCCTAAATATTTTCGCATATTGAACTCTTTAAGAAAGAAAGAAGATGTTACTACAAATTTTTGTAACTCGTTCACTTCTCGTTTTATATTATCAAAATGCATAGAAAGAACATTAACTTCCAGGGTTGGTACTTGAGATAATAATTGTTCAATGTTTTCTGAACGAATTTTAAATGCAGCTGAGAAATAGTCCTCATTTTCATTTGTAGCATCAACTTCTTCTCTCGCTTTGTGTGCTTTCTGTAACTTTTCTAAACGTTGAGCATCCCTCCTACTTAATCTTTCTAAAACAGCATTTTTATCACTCATTTTGCCTTCTTCAAAAGCTCCTCTACTTTTTTGTTTATATCAGAATTGGGATTGCATGCCTCTTTAAGAACTGCAATTGTATCTTTTGTTACTCTTCTAGCATCAGTGAATTTGGATTCTTCGTCAAACTGTAAAAATAATATTTTATAAATATGAATTATATGAATATTAAAATAGGATAATATACAATAATTATTGTTCTGATGATGAATGTATGATTATGATGATGAATGATGTATGATTTTTACTCTATTATGAAATATTGTTATTTTAATATCTTAACATAATAGGGTATTATCCTATGATGAAAATATACATCAGATTGTTGATATTTTATCGCTAAACATTAATTTAAACCACTTTAACCAACTTTTTACACAAAAATATGTATGATTTTTATAAAATATCAAAAATAAAATTATGAATTTTTCACGTTTGACCACGTGACTAAAAACGCACGAGATTGGAATGTGACGTCATACTCTTGTACTTCTTCTTTTTTTTTAATGGCCTCCCGATTTCCATAAAGAATTACCAGCATCGAATCATTAACGTCATGCGTCAGCGAGTAATAGCCACTTTTTCCGCATTTCAGTGTTCTTTGGTATGGTTACAGAGATTTTCCTCGGTGTTTTAATAGACGTATTAGTACATTTTGGCACTGCGCACCATTTATAAGGCATTTTTAATAGGCTTAAAACATTTATTTATTTTTATTTTATTTATTGTAACTTTATGCACAAACAAGTACAAAGGCGGACTTAATGCCTTTTGGCATTATCTACCAGTCAACCTTTAGGCGTTACATGAGCAAAATTGTATAGGTGCTGGTAAAGTCAAGGAGAATAAAAAAGTTGAGAAAAATCAGTAAACTAGATAAAATATGGATACAACAATGAAGATAGATAACATAAATTATTATAATAATATATACCTATAAAATACATATGATAAAATATATAAATACATATTTACCTATTATAATACATATTAACTATTATAATATTAACATACATACATACATAATATTAAAATTTTATAACAATAGTTTACAATAGACTATGCAATAAATTCATATAATAAATCTTAAGAATCTGCCAATAATTGCTTAAGATAAAATTCACGAACCCTGCGCTTGAACGTGTCCCTGGTTTTGGACAACCTGATTTCTAGAGGAAGTGCATTCCAGAGAAGAATAGCCTGGATGGTGAAGGAAGAGTGGACGATACTAGATTTATGAGAAGGGCAAAGTAAAAGCTCGTTATTAGTAGATCGTAAGTTCTTGTCATGCCTGCTGCAGAGATATTGAAAATTAGAAGAGAGATACTCAGGAGTATGTGGATGGTGCAGCAGTGTGTAGAGCATGCACAGTGCCCGCACGGAGCGGCGCTGACGTACTGGCAACCAGTGCAGCTTAAAGCGATAGGAAGAAACATGATCGAATTTTCGCAGGTTAAAGATGAATCTTATACAGTTATTGAAAAGACGATCAAGTTTATTGAGTTTATCAGCATTAAGGTCGAAACAGCACACGTCACCATAGTCGATTATTGGGAAAATAAGGGTCTGGACCAGCAAAGTCTTGACCGGGATAGGAAGGAAATTTTTAAGTCGATAAAGGGATCGCAAGATACCTGTGACTTTGCAGGAAACGTCAGTAATATGGGTTTGCCAAGCGAGGGAGGAGTCAATATGTAAACCAAGGTCTTTGACGCTGGTACTAAAAGGAATAACAGACCCATCGTAGATAACAGGTGGAAGAGTATCTTTGTCCACTTTGCACAAGCATCGAGGACTGCCTAACAATGTAGCCTGACATTTAGTGGGATTTACTGTTAAACCAAATTTGTCACACCAGTCTTTTATAGCTTTTAGATCCTGATTTAACTCTTCGATGGCTGTTGATATTTGCTCCAATCCTGCCTGGGTATAAAGCTGCAAATCGTCGGCGTACAGATGATACGTACTGCGAAGTCTTTTGGTGATGAGATTTATAAAAATACAGAAAAGAAGGGGAGATAAAATACCGCCTTGAGGAACACCAGCATTGAGAGTACGCCAATTAGAGGATGACCTATCCATTCGTACTGACTGCTGACGACCTCGAAGATATGAAGAAATCCATGTTAGCGCCTCAGACGAGATCAAAAGACCGGAGAGTGCTGTCAGTAGGATGTCATGATTGACATGGTTAAATGCATTGGAGAAATCTACTAATACTAAAACGGTAATCATAGAGTTCTCGAAACCAGCTTTGATATCACCTGTCACTTTTAACAGTGCAGTGGTTGTGCTATGTCCAGGTCTGAAACCGGATTGAAGTGGGGAAAGTAAGTTATTTTGGTGGACAAACCTGGACAACTGCTTATGGACGCAGGCTTCGAGAACCTTTGATAGGAAAGGAAGGATGGAAATAGGACGAAAATGTGAAGGATGAGTGGGGTTGCGGATTTTTGGAAGCGGGCGAACGAAAGCTTTGCGCCACTGGGTTGGGAATTCTGATGAATCAAGGGAAAAATTAATAATGTAGGTGATGACTGTCAGGAGTTGGGTTTGAATGGTGGTAATCATACGACGACTGATATCATCACATCCCATGGCTTTTGATACAATAGACTTGATTGTCTTGTCGACCTCGTCCGAAGTAACTGGAGAAAACTGAAATGGACATATACTAGGACGAGATAAGCTATTTAAGTAATCGATGGTCTGGAGTTTTGTGTAATCGTCTAGTGTTACTGTGGAGGAGAAATGAAGATTTAAATCGTCAAGGCTAATGGTACTAGGTAGTTCTTGGTGTTCATGTGACTTACCCACACCAATAGTTCCAAGGAACTTCCAAACGTTAGGAGAGGATAGAGAAGCTACATTTTCGAAAATATGGCGGCGTTTAGCGTTACGTATCATCTGATTGCAGCGATTCCTAGCTGATTTAAATGTGTCCCAATTACTCACACACCGATTCTTTTTAAATTTTGTAAAAGCACGATCCCTGCGCCTCATCGCATCCCGAATTTCAGTAGACAACCAGGGGGCTGGTGGATGTTTTAATTTTATCTTCTTTAGTGGCGCATGAGCGTCATACAGTTTTATCAAGTTGTCATTGAAAATTGCGACTTTATCATCAACAGTAGATGCATCATACAATGGTTCCCAATTCATTCTAGCTGCGTCGAACCTTAGTTGTTCCATATCAACCCGTCCATAGCAACGTTTATAGATAATTCTAGGACAAGGTTTAGGAGGTTTAAGCATATAGGAAATATAGATGAGGTCGTGATGGGAAAAGCCAGGAGCGGGAAGTTGACCATGGGCTTGGACTAACGAAGGATTGGAGGTAAGGATCAAATCGAGCCAGGTATCCTCGCCAGTGATATTATGATGAGTAGCGGAGAGAGGCAAAAGATGAAGACTGGCCGATTCAATTAAATGGGAAAGTTTTAGGGAACGAGAGCAGGACAGGTTTAGAAGGTCTGTATTAAAATCACCCATGATGACGTGATGTGCATACTCCGAACTCAATGCTTCCAAAACAGGCTCTAAATCAGGAAAATATTCGACAGAGGGAGGACAATAAACTACTCCGAGGGCTAATTTTGTACCCTTGACAAGGACCTCAAGGAAAAGATACTCTGCAGCAGCATAACCATCGGATGGAGAGGAGGCTATTATTTTATGAGGAATATCACTACGTAGATAGATGGCGACACCACCGCCTCGCCGACCGAACCGATCATTGCGGATCAGAATATAGCCGGGCAGAGCGTATGATGTGGAAAGAAGATTAGGTTTGAACCAACTCTCAGAAATCAGGATGGCATGTACATTATTCCCAGTAAAAGTCTCAATCATGTCACTGAAGTGACTTGGAACACTTTGCGCATTTATGTGACAGATGTTTAGAACACCATTTGTTTGAGAATTAAAATTCTGAAATAAAATTTCACCTAACGTATAACTAACAGAATCAAAACTTTCGTCGGTAGATAAAATACTTGATTCATTGGCAGAGTAAAAAGAATCAATATCAGACATAGATTTTTCAATAAAATAAAAATAATATAAATAAGATAACAATAGTATAAAATATAATATATGTAATACTAATATAATATTATGTTATTCCTAGCTCAGGACTTATAAAAAAGAAAAAGATATTTTGCACGACTGTACCACCCGCCAACTGACAAAATATACAATAATTAATCACTTCAATCAACGAGCACAACAAATTAAAAGGAATAAAAGAGAAACGCAATATTTTACATAAAAGCAACAACAAGACTACAAACAATCATGATCACAAACAAAATTAGAAATTGTGCTATTATTACGTGTAAATTTTGCTTACGGATTTACTTACAAACGTAAACAGTAGGTATTCTGGGATTTGGCATTTTCAGTGTAATTTGACAATTGACACTTGACAGTTACAGTGTTACAAGAATGTGACGTCATGACAACACATTATAGCGTTTTCGCGCCTTTAATATTAATTTAAACTTTTACGCTAATTTGCAAGGAAAATAAAGAAATTCACAAATAATGGTTCAAACTGCTAATGTATTTTGGTATTAGGAATAATTTGACATACTTTTCAAAAACTTGGAAAATACCCTATTGTACTGTCTGAGAAATGTAGTATCCAGGACAAGAATAAATATTTTAGGCCTTGTCACTTTTTGGGAGGTCTCAAATTCTCGAAAGTTGTCCACAGCTTTTTGCAACCCCCTTGCCTGCCTGTTTTAATAGATTTTTTTATATTTTCAAAATGGCCTGCCCTGCCCACCTCAGACTTTAAGCAGATTTATGCAATTTTTGTTGCCAAGGATTTTCCATAACCCCATGAATATTACACCAACCAAGCATAAAGTCACTTGGATTGTTAATTATTTTAAAATTTTAAATGATATGAGAAGTTTCTATGTTTCTATGAAACAAACACAATTTATGAAATTCTAATAAAAGTAAAGTAGATCTTGCTTGTAAAATAATAAGACAAGACCAAGAAAATTTACATCAAACTTTTGTTAGTTACTAAGATTGAATTCACAGACCACACAAAATAGATTAATGTCAATTTTAATGACCTTTTTGAGCAGTTCATCGTCAGGTTTGACGATAGTAAACAGGCCATAGCTAACTGTTCCGATAGATATCACCCAGAACGAGGATCTAGCGATAATGCTCATCTCACCAGGATATTATATTTTTCCTTCCTGTGTCCAAACTTTTATGTCAAGCTCACGTGTTTTATGGTCAGCAATCACCTCGCCTAGTCCGTAATATCCTTCCAACACCCAATTAAAGTTTTTGTGCATATACAATCTGAAATCTGGATCAACAAATAGGTGACTCACACTTGTTCTTAATATGACTACTACTACAACTACCTATAACATTTGGACCCTGAAGAAACTTTCCCACATAAAACATATTTTAAAAGTTGCATATAATTTCATAAAAATAACTGAATTCTGGACATGTAGGTAGGTAGGACTTATTAAGACTATACTACTTTGGTACTTCAATCAACTAATAAATATAAAAAATAATTTAAACTAAAATTGAATACAACTCTAAACGTAATTTGAACTAGAAATAGAATAGTATTTACCCCGTTCAGTGTTTAATTTGTACCAAATTCCGTAGGAAATCGCCAAGCCCAAAGCTTCAGCAATAAAGATGGTCTTTGCAGTCGTACCAAGCCAACGTTTATAAGATGGGCTTGGTTTCTTTTCAAGCATAATAATCTGCTTTATCAATGTTCTAATATTCCTAATATTTACTAAGTAATTATCTAGTTCTTTGACACTGCAGAGAAATCGAAATAAATTTAGAAAATTTAACAAAATGTCGGCTCACGGCTGCAATGTGACAGTCAGAAAATTTAATTTATCATGAGATGACGTAAGTTTTTTTCAGTGTTACCAATTAATTTTAATCAAAAAGCCATTCGCGTTTAGCCAGTTTTTAGCCAAACACGAAATAATTATTATTATTTAAAATTAATTGCTAGCACTGAAAAAACCTTTTGTTTATTTTTAGGGCATTTATTTATCCTGTTAGACTCGTTTACGTTTCTTTACAATATGAAGTCAACCGACTCTCAGTAAACTAGCGTGGTGGACAGCCTAATCGAGGCCTAATCATCCTTCCATTGAAGTCTTTGAGTATCCAACTCAGGGCAGGATAGCCCCTGACGTCACAGCTTGTTAGAGAGAGAACGTAAATTGGTCAATACTTGTGAAGAAACGAGACAAAAATGTTATGTTTTGTCCCTTTCGCTGTAACCGGGTTTTTGGCACAAAGCTGTCAAATTTGACATTCTTGTGCCAAACAAATGACTGTGAAGATTGAGGTTTCGTTTTAATTGAACTCTTTTGTGTTTTTTGGAGTGTTTTATGTTATATACTCTTTTGAGATAGAGACTCTGTGTAGTTTTAAGTATTTTAACAATGTGTGGATGCAGTATTTTGAGGTGCAAAAGTCGCAGCGAACGAAAATGTGCTGCCGTAACTTTTCACTCGTAATTAGCTATAGCTCGTGTTTTTTTAGTTTGTGATTGCTTAAAACATAAGAATGATGATATATGGATGTAAATACAGTCATATTTTCCATAGAAAGTGAGATGAAATCAGTATTTTTTACATAATTCGAAACATATTCTAAAAATATATTTGTCTTAGTGTTGCTATTTAATTTAGTACCAAAATATACTGACTTAAAGTTCTTTCGGTAAAAATTTAGTATAATATCCCACGATTCCACGATTTGGGGAGGAGGGAGTTAAGAGGGAAGGGGAGGGGGAGGGTTGAACCCCCACTCCCCTAATCAGGAAACCCACAGTTACTGAGATATTAGTGGTTTAAGTTTTGGGGTTATAAACTAAACGACTAGTTCAGTTGTAATTTGGAGTGGTAAACATACTTAGTTGAGTAATAGGGTGACAGCTAACCCTAACCGGAAACCTCACTAAATATAAATTTTGGATACATAGGTAATTAATCAAAGAACAAATTTTCCATCTTTTTGCTAAAAAGTGGCCCCGTGCGAGTTTCTTACGCCGGTTCTTCTCGACGGGCCAGTTTCTTATTGATATATGTATTTTAACTTTTTAACTTTTTAAGTGTGTTGAAGTGAATGAAGAATGTTTGAAACATCTACTTAAATAAAAAACTATTGACTTTTTTGACATTGTTTAATTTTTATATTAAGAGAAATACCTACCCTACCTAACAGTATTAATAGTAAGACTTTTTGTTAGCTTATGCTTGGTCTACTTCAGAAACAGTCAAAATCACCATATGTGTCCATAGAAATTGCCTCAATTCCTCATAGATCTCATCATCAGGTCACTACTTTTTTGAATGAAAACAGTACTAACTTGGGATTATACCCTTTACATAAAAATGAAAGAGTAAACCTGAACGTTTTCACGTTAAAACTACTGAACTGATTATCATGAAATATGGCCCAGATATAAATTAGACCACGGGAAAGGACGTAGGCTACTTTTTATCGCGAAAAAATGTACGGTTCCTGTATAACGATACTTTATTTACGCTTTCACGTAAGTATTACTAAACCGATTATGATGAAATTTGGCACAGAGTGGAGTTGGAGTAGACCATGGGGAAGGACATAGGCTACTTTATATCATGGGATATATACCCGTGGATTACTGTGCTTACGCGGGCGTAATGGGCGCGGGCTGGACCTTTTTTTTTAAAATATTGGAAAAGGTGTATGTTGTAGGAGTAGGTGTAGGAGCAGGTGTAGGCGTAGGTGTCTGAGTGGGTGTAGGAGTATGGGTAGGAGTAGGTGTATGAGTTAATGTACGAGTAGGTGTTGGAGTAAGAGTAGGAGTAGGAACAGGAGTAGGAGTAGGAGCAGTTGGAGTCATTTATTCATTCCAGTTCATATTTAAGACAGAACAACGTCTGTCGGGGTCAGCTAGTAATATATAATATAGCTAGCTGTCTCGACACACGTTGTTCTGTCATAAACATGAACTGGAATGAATAAATGATTTTACCTATAATGCATCCTACGTCCTAGTCCTACACCTACAACCTACACCTTTTTCATTATTTCTCAGTGCGTAAGCCTTCCCTGAACTTCCACAATTATTATTATATAATATAGCTAGCTGTCTCGACACACGTTGTTCTGTCATAAACATGAACTGGAATGAATAAATGATTTTACCTATAATGCATCCTACGTCCTAGTCCTACACCTACAACCTACACCTTTTTCATTATTTCTCAGTGCGTAAGCCTTCCCTGAACTTCCACAATTATTTTCAATTTAAATCAAAATGAGCCAAATCGATCCAGCCGTTCTCGAGTTTTGAGTCCCTCGTGAACAGAATAAAAAGTATCCTATGTCCTTCTCCTGGTTTCAAGATAGCCCACCAATTTACAGCCAAATCGGTGCAGCCGTTCTTGAGTTATAAATATTTTTACCACGTTCATAATATTTTGTTAATTTAACTATTACTCTCGGTCTTGGCCTAGAGTTAACTTATTAATAGGTCTCGATCTAGACTGAGAATCCAGGTACGATCGTACTCTAATCGCATGTTTTCTTATAACCTCTGACTCATAAAAAATAACTAGAACAATTTAATCACCAGTATGAAAATATTAAAATTTACTTATTTTAATAATGAGTGGTGCAGGGAAAAACTCGCTCTACGATCCTTATTTATTACTGACTACGACGAGAAAACTTACGTGTACATCCTAAGATCAAGACAAAAATACTACAATTGAAGGCTAAGTTTGTACATGGCAACACATAGTGGGTGAGCGAGATGCACTCTAGTGGTTACAAGAGCTGCAGATCTATAGGTACTTTATCTTAGATCCAACTATACGGAGACGACATGACAGCTAATTTCTGTGCGAAAAAGTCTCGCCACTTTCTGCGGGGGGGACGATCGCACCGCTAGTGCTTGACACTATCGATGTTTTGCTATCGATGAGTTCGGCTATGGCAAAAGTAAATTTTAAAAATTATATCTATTAAATTAACTACAATATTTAATTTACAGTTTCGCTCAGTATCATAAAGAAAATAAGTATTAAAATGTTGAAACATGCAAAAATGGAAGCGTCATCCAGCGTGAAGAAGAATTTTAGCATTTTAGCAGTGTTGCGAATATCTTAGTTGCGGAGCGGCTGGTGCGTACAACTAATTTGTCGCATTCCGTAATACTCAAGAAACCCTAATAAATTTGCCCTGACCATCCGTCTGTCTGTCCGTCTTTCTAGCATGTGTAATTATGAATTTATATAAATGGAATGTTGTATAGTTTATAGGTATTTTAAAATTGAAGTAATAATTCATAAATTACCTTTTTACAAAGTACCACCGCAGCTTACGTAACGGAACTGCGTCTGCGGTGCGAGGTACCCGCGACGCCGTTGTATGTATCCCGCCTGCACTGGTCTATGCAGGTCGAGGACGTCGTGTACTACATCCGCCAGAAGACGTCCATCGCCTTGAGGGTCGAACGTCTAGAGTCTCGCCACAAGGTCAATTTCAGTTCCTTTGTGGTGAGAGTGCCGACGCATCTTTCGTCGACCTTCGAGGTGGAGGAGTTCTGGCCGACGGGTGTGGTCTACCGGAGGTTCCGGGGGAGACTCCAGAACGAAGCGCGGATCACGTCGCCGTCAACACGTGACAAAGTGTAGTTTTGAAGTATATAATATGTATGTTAATCTGTAAGGTATTTATAATATGGGCCTATGTCACCCGAAATAAATGAAATTTAATTTAATTTAAAAGTATGTTTTACAATATTAAAGAACATCCATACGTCCATCCATCCATACATTCACCATCTATCCATCCTCACTAACTTTCACATCCTATCCTAGTAATAGTATAAAATGTGAAAATTTGTGAGGGTGGATGGATGGATGGATAGATGGTTGCATGTATAGATGGATGCTTGTTACTCTTTCATGCAAAAACTACTGAACGGATTTTGATGAAATTTGGTATGGTAGTAGTTTAGGCTCTGGATTAAAACATAGGCTACTTTTTATATGGGAAAAGTAGAGTATTCCCGCGGGATAACCGAAAGTATATTTACGCGGGTGGAGCAGCCGTAATAACTAAAGTAAAATAGATAATAGCTTCAAGAATTAGTCTCATACGTTTTGAAACCCATTATCTAGCACGCTTCACGCTTTTTATTTGTTGTTGTAAAAAAGGAGTCCGTGGATTCCTCATGAATTCTACCACCAGGTCTACCATTTAGTGACAATAGGATGAATTTAGAAGTAAAATCTTTACAATAATAATTAGACGACCTCTGTGGTTCAGTGATTGAGCGTGTTCGTGCTCAAGCCGGGGATTGCGGGTTCGAATCCCGCCGAAGTAAATAAAGTTTTTCTGTGTTCCTGGGTCATGGGTGTGTATTAAATGTGTGAAGAATAAAATAAAAGTATGTGTATAGTATTAAATATATTTCCGTTGTCTGGTACCCGTAACACAAGTTCTTCAAGAGAACTTACCACGAGACCAGATTGACATGACGTGAAGCATCCATATATAGGTATTTAAAATATATTATATTATTAAATAAAAAAAATATATTACCAAAAAAGACTTGAGAATCTCCTTCGGTTTTTTGTCGGTTAAAAAGGTAGAGCTAAGTAAAAATGCGGAATCGTTTTGATAACTAGAGTCCACCCTAAATACGTTTTTTTTGCATTTATAATAGTTCTGCTCCACCTCAATGTTTACCAATGTTCACCATAAGTAGTTCAAAGACTGGTTCAAATTCACGGGCAAAAACTAGTTAATAATAAAATTCACCTTTAATAATTTCAAAGCTGGCAAGGCGCACTGTTTTAATCTCCTCCTGTTGTTCGCCTGAACCACGAAGTATAGATAACAAGGAGTCCGAACGTAATGTTAAAATAATGGTCTCAATTACGGGGACAGATTTTTGCCGGTAGAGCGCGCGACGGTCCGACATGCACTCGTTTGAAATTACGCGGGAAGTTTAAAGTTGCTATTGACAGCTCTGGAAAGATTGAAATCTTATTATATAAAAGTTTTAGGAAATTCTTAGAAACTGTTCTCGAAAAATAGATACCGTAGAACACGGTAATTGCCTAACGGTAATTTAAAAATAATTGTAATAAATAATAGTATTGGCAACACTCGGTATAATAGTATTGGCAACACTCGGTACTCGTCGGTCTCGCACGCCTAGCGGCAGAAAAGAGAACTAAGATCTGGTCCTATTATTGTGTACATGAAGCATAGATACCAGGAGTCCGAACGGTATAGGCTTTTTAATAATAATTATGTACACAATAATAGGACCAGATCTTAGTTCTCTTTTCTGCCGCTAGGCGTGCGAGACCGACGAGTACCGAGTGTTGCCAATACTATTATATAGAGTGTTGCCAATACTATTATTTATTACAATTATTTTTAAATTACCGTTAGGCAATTACCGTGTTCTACGGTATCTATTTTTCGAGAACAGTTTCTAAGAATTTTCTAAAACTTTTAAATAATAAGATTTCAATCTTTCCAGAGCTGTCAATAGCAACTTTAAACTTCCCGCGTAATTTCAAACGAGTGCATGTCGGACCGTCGCGCGCTCTACCGGCAAAAATCTGTCCCCGTAATTGAGACCATTATTTTAACATTACGTTCGGACTCCTTGTTATCTATACTTCGTGATTGTGTACATAATTATTATTAAAAAGCCTATACCGTTCGGACTCCTGGTATCTATGCTTCATGGCCTGAACAATAAAACATGAAACTTCAAAATGCACCGAGCAAATTGTACTCGTACGTTTGGGAGACCAAAAAAAAATTATTAGCGCAAGCTTGGACCCAGACATTCCTAATCATCCTATTTTTAGGAAATCTAAAAAAATAATGGTCAGAATAACATACTGATAAAGTCGATATCGATATTTCTTTTACGTTGTAAAACCCTCAGTTTTTATGAAGTGTGGCCTGTTTATAAATTAAAAATGCATAATTTCAGGATAAATTTATCCGCACATATTTTATTGTAATAAATAATAATTAATATAAACAAAAGTTTGTTATTACAATTGGATAATTATTTTATAATAATTTGCAAATTTTGAATGTGTTTCGTGAAATTATATAATGAATAAAAACAAAATTGATTATAAATTAGTCATGTTTCTTCATTATGAAATAGTAAAAACAAGAACGAATATGAAATAGAAGTTTTTATAAATTACTACTTTTAAATATTACCCTAAATTTGGATGTTGTACGGTTTAGTAGCAACATTTATTCATCGAGTAAAATTTTTGGATTTTTGCTAATTTATCGCAATTATTGTTAATATTTAGGCAAAATAATACATACACATGGAAAGTATCACCATCCTTTTGTTTATTTGATGTTTCCGATCTGTTTTTTCAGGAAAAAATACAGCAAGTCGGCATTTTTTGCTCCGGTTCGTTCCGCCTCGCTGTAATTTTCCGAATACGTCAAAAACGCGCAGCAACTAGTTTTATACAACCCTCACGACCGGGGGGTCTAACTTTTGGCAGCGGGGAACGCCTGACAATGCCATCTCCGTATGGTTGGATACTCAAAGATTGAAGTGAACCGTGCCCCCAGTATGTATTTAAACTTGCGACAATAGAATTAAATTTTGGATGTGAAAATACCGAATATTGAATAGGTACTAAATTATCAAGTTGGCGAAAGAATGTTAGGAACAAAAAATTACAAATCTGGTGACTAAATAATACACGAACATAAAAAAAACATAAACTAGCATACAAAATTCCCAATTTTTAATTTTTCTCGGTTTTAGGGGGGTGTAGATATTGTGTAGATTAATTTTGAAATTTAAAAATGGCGGATGTTTATTTTTCGCAAGGAATTTGTAAGTATTATATATAATACTTACAAATTCCTTGATTTTTCGTAAAATTGATATGGGTGTTGTTTACCAGGTTTTTGGGAGTTATACGAAAATGACATTCATTTTGAAATTCCAATATGGCGGACATACTTATTTTTATAAAAATAATATGGGTGTCCTTTTGTTGGTTTCTGGGGGTGCTGATTACAAAAAAGTCATCCATTTTAAATTGCCTTAGTAACCCCGCAACCTCATATTTTCTTCAATATGGGAGAAAAAGAAATTTGAAAATTCTGAATTTTCCAACATTTCTATAGCTTTATACATTCCTAGTATCTCAATGTAGAGCATTTACTATTTTTTTTATAAAGTTGATTATATCTCGGAAACGGAGCAATCTACTGAAAAAAATAATGAAAATTTCCTCCCCTTAGGAACCCTGCAACATCATATTTTATTCATGATGGAAGAAAAATTTTTTTGAAAATCCTGAATATTCCTAAATTTCTATAGCTTTATACACCGTTCGTGTCTCAAAGTAGAGCATTTCCATATTTTTCCTATAATGACTGCTATCTCAGAAACGGTGCATCCTACTAAAAAATAATAAAAATTACCTCCCCCTTAATAACCCCGTAACCACATATTTTCTTCATGATGGGAGAAAAAAAAACGAAAATCCTGAATTTTCCAACATTTCTATAAATTTATACATCCCTCGTATCTCAATGTACAGCATTGCCATATTTTTTCTATAATAGCTTCTATCTCAAAACGGTTCTACTGGAAAAATAATGAAACTTTCCTCCCCCCTCCGAAATCGCATATTTGCTTCATGAATGGCAGAAAAATTCATGAATCCTGAATTTTGAAAAAAATCTATACATAGCTGGTACCTTGAACTACATAACATACTGTAATAATAATCATCAATCCTAATCAGCATCCCCAAGATCTTTTAATTTAGTATTCATATTCATTTTACGAAGGTTGAATATTTTCCATTTTGAAAAATGAAATTGGAAGACAATTTTGTAATCAGCACCCCCAGATACCTGGAAAAGGACATCCATATTAATTTTAATAACAAAAATGAACGCCATTGTGGAATTTCAAAACAGATTTTATTTTTATATTATTCTGCACCCCCAGAAACCTTGAAAATGACACCCATGCCAAAGAAAAATATACTCCAACAGTATAAAAAAATAGGATTTTCCGTACCCTGCAAATTGAATTTTTAGCAGCCATTAATTTATCAACTAAATCTGGTTTTATAGCTGCTTATATGGTATAATAGTCACCAACTCGGAAATTAAGTCAACAACTCATAAATGTCGGTGCTAATTTGGATTAAATTTCGCCTCTTTTTTCTGCCGACTTTTGAATTTTTTGTCACCTGAGTGATTTCGCCAGTTTAGTAATTTAGTCGCCAACATATTAATTTGCTGCCAAATTCAGTAAAACAGTATGCTCACGTGCAGCCGCCAACTTATTTTTGTTCGCTCGATTAATTATATCCCACCCATATCACAGAACACATAATACTCGCGGAGCCCCCAGTAGTTGGACGTTAGTTGCTAGACAGGTGGACGTTTCAATACTTTATTTCCTCATAATGGCATAAAATATGTAATTATTAATAAAAAAATACATAATCTAACAAAGGAGACTCAAAATTAAACACAATAATATTATTTGGTACAAAATTTTATTTTAAATTTTCTTTAGGTAATAGCACAGTATATTATAGATAATGAGAGAATAACTGCGGTAATAAGCATGGCAAAAGGTACAAATCTATAATTAAGTAGTACTAACCTACCGGAGCTACGCTAGTAATAATTCTAGTTAATACGATAACACTTATTTACCATAAAATTATAATTGTTTAGCAATTAACGAAGAAATAAGAACATCCGTATCATTTTAGTATTATAATAATCATTTCTAAATAAACATTTATGATAAAAGTTAAATAGGCTGTGTAAAAATAAAATTGCTTAGTCGCTATTATAATAAATTCTTCGTTGGGCTAGCACTGAAACAAAAAAATAATAATATCATGCATAAAAATATTTCTTTAAAGGAAGTTATATTGTAAGAGGACAAGTTATTATTGAAAAGTATTTATCATTATTGAAAAAAATTAAAATAACAAAGGGTTAGTTAAAAAATGTAATCAACAAATACCTATTATACTCTAGCAAGAATTACAATGACGAAGTATCGTTTACAAATCCTTGAATATTTTAAATGTTAATAATATACTAGCTTTTTCCCGCGACTTCGTCCGCGTGGAACAGTAACTTTGGGATATCGCTAAAAAGAGATCGACGGTCCCTACGTACAAAAAGTCATGTCAAAAATGGCATTTTTTTATTATTTCATAAATTGCTTTAGATTGTCCATACTTGGTCCATACTAGGTACTTTATCTTAGCGTCCATACCACGAAGTATAGATAACAAGGAGTCCGAACGTAATGTTAAAATAATGGTCTCAATTACGGGGACAGATTTTTGCCGGTAGAGCGCGCGACGGTCCGACATGCACTCGACGGTCGTACATAATTATTATTAAAAAGCCTATACCGTTCGGACTCCTGGTATCTATGCTTCATGGCAAATATGCTAAAAAAACATACTTATTAAAAAAAATAATTATAATAAATAATTCATGTTCAATAATACTAAAGACATAATTAAATATTAACCAGTATCAAGATCGTTTAATCCAATTTCCCCAGTATTGCACACTACAAATTTTTTTTCCCTATTTGCCATGAGATTCTGGTACACCTTTACCTATGTTTGTTAAGCGAGATAATAGCCCATACTGGTATTGGTAATTGGACGCTAGTGTCTCATTTTAGGCTGTTGTTGATTGTACAACACATGTATTGGAGCAATGGTGTCATGGAGCCCCTTTTGTACCCTCGTATACCCTTCAACGGCCAAGTCACACAAAATTAATTATACAGCAGCTTTTTTACAGAATGTTTTTGGTGGGATTTCACTTCTTTTTGTAGAAACGTGGGCATATTGATTTATTTTACTAGATTTTAGTGTAATTTGTTTATTTAAGTAATTTGTTTAATGTTCGAGTAGAATAAAGTTAATTGTTCGACTATTTCTTCTTGTAAACTTGTAAGTATAAGTATATACTAATGTTAGTATACTAATAGTTTGGTTGGGCTCTTGTGTTTTTTAATCAGGGTCACCAGGTACTCCAGGTCTTCGTTTATCCTAGTTTTTATAGTTTTCCCTTTATGTGGCCATTAAACCCTAACTCTGTACCAAATTTCAGCTCTCTGAGTTAATGGGAAGTACTAGTTCTATTCTGATGATCATGAGTAACTAGTAAGTGTCTGAGTGAGTGTCATAAATGCGAAACTTTGCTTTCGCTTAACTTCGGAACTAAATGACCTACAGACTTAAAATTTTGGATCTTAAGTATGTGATTATAGCTTACTGGATGACGAATATTTCTGCGTTCTGGTCTTATCTAGAGGTTTTCAAATAGGGGCCTGAAAATGCAGCGAAATGGTTCCAGTAAAGAATGGTACGGCAGTGTTTGCTTCGCGCTCGACTTGGCGGGGGCACTTCCGTGCCCCCAGATCGACGTTCTGGTCTTATTCAGAGGTTATCAAATAGGGGCCTGAAAATGCGGCGAAATGGTTCCTGTAAAGAATGGTACGGCAGTGTTTGCTTCGCGCTCGACTTGGCGGGGGCACTACCGTGCCCCCAGATCGATTATCCTAGTTTTTATAGTTTTCCCTTTATGTGGCCATTAAACCCTAGCTCTGTACCAAATTTCAGCTCTCTAAGTTTATGGGAAGTACTAGTTCTATTTTGATGATCATGAGTGAGTGAGTGAGTGTCATAAATGCGAAACTTTGCCTTCGCTTAACTTTGGAACTAAATGACCTACAGACTTGAAATTTTGGATTTTAAGTATGTGATTATAGCTTACTGGATGACGAAAATTTCTGCGTTCTGGTCTTATCCAGAGGTTCTCAAATAGGGGCCTAAAAATGCGGCGAAATGGTTCCAGTAAAGGATGGTACGGCAGTGTTTGCTTCACGCTCGACTTGGCGGGGTCACTGCCGTGCCCCCAGATACTACAATATAACTATGAAAATAATAACAGTATTCTTTATTTTCATTGAACATTTGCTTGAATAATATTTTAAAAAACTGTTTTTTTATATTTGTCTGTTAAAATATTATTTTGATGACAATGTAGAAACGGTCACGGCTTTATCAAGAAAATCTATAAAAATCTAATATTTATAAATATGACTTTAAACTTGACAAATCTAATAAAACAGAATAATAAAAATATATGAACATAATATTTGTACATAGCATAATTTGTAGAACGATTGGAACCTTTACTACGCTCTCCTGTAAACCGCCACTTTTGACATGTCGCTTTATACGTAGGGAGTTAGGGACCGTCGAGATGTGTGCGTTACCCCAGCCAGATGTTGTGGATTTTGTTAACTTTTTACCCATGCTCAATTAGAGCGTTATCTCCTGTAATTGAGCGTTGCATTTTCATAATTTGCTCCTTTGTAGTTTTCGAGAAAAACTCGAAAAACAGATCTGGCTGGAGTAACGTTTCAAAACGTTACTCCAGCCAGAGATTGTTTCTTCTAAAGGATATTTTAAGAAAAATAATATGCAAATAATTAGAGCGTTGCAGGGTGTAATTGAGCGTATAAAAATTTCATTTGTAGCTTGATCCGTTATGAAGATATTCAAAATCCTGCTGGAGTAACGTTTGGCGATTTCTTAGATCTCGAAGACTGTTGGATGCAGATGTACGATTTTTGGCACACGGCTTCTCCCAAATGTACTTAAATTTGCTCTAATGGCCAAAAACTCATACACAAAAAACCCAGAGTCGACAAAAACTTCTTTGCTGCGGTTTTTTATGGCCATAACAAAAATGTACTCACTGAGTCTTAAAACTATGGTGGTCTTGATAAAATGAATATCTAAATACATGATATTTTTTTCAAACTAGTCAACCTTTCTTAAAATACTGATCTTATATTTCTGCTTTTTGAGTAAGTATAGAATACTTATTATAAGTTATTATTTTGGTTAAACAAGGGTCAAAGTAAAATAATCCATGAATTACTCAATTACGAAAAGCACTAATCACGACGAAAGCGAACGAAGCACAGACAGCACTGACACTGCGTGTACGTCACAGGCAGTGTGACCAACTTCAAATCTGATATTCTGCCCCACTGAGTTTAAAAAGCTGACAAAACCTGCCAAACTCTTAAGCAAAAAATGCAAAAATATGACGAAATTTAAAATACAGATTTTTGGTAGTTTCGTTTAATGTAGTGTAGTTAAAAGTTTAAAAATTAAATTACCATTAAACTTTAGTTGTATTTGCATCATTAACTCCTTCATCGACTTCTTTAAACATAGCTTTTGTCGTCTGATTAATCACTTATTCTTTTGGTTAGAATTATAGATATTAAAAGGTTGGAATGAAATGCAATCAAGATATTCACTAATGCCTTGTTTTACATGTAAAACCTAAGTAGGTACATGTAAGTACCAACTTCAAAATTATGAAGATTGAGTACTCAGTAGAGAAACAGTTAAAATTTTAGCCGAATTTAAAGGAAAATATTTCCCATTATTAAGAAAATGAGTTTTATTTCATACTTTTTTGTGCATTTCTACTTTGGAAGTCAGTTTTCATTTTTGTTTAAGTATTATGATGTTTATTTGCGAGAATCAACATCATAATAAAAAAAACTCGCAAGTTGAGTTCGAGATTGGCAAGATATCTTACGGGGAATCCTTTACCCCCAAAGAGAGTTGCCAATTTGCCGTAATTACCTACTGATATTTAAATTAGCATATTTTTATCGATACTACTTCAATATAATCTACAAATAAATTTTTGAATCTTTGAATCATTTTACTGCCAAATCTGCCAATTAATATTGAAATAGTACCATATTCTGCCAAATTACTAAAACGTCAACAAATACTGCCAAATGCTAAAATTAAGGTTTAAAACTGCCAAAATGACAGGATCCTGCCACATATGGTCACACTGGTCTCAGGTTTACCGAGCGAGCGCAAACACGACTATGTCCAGAAACTGCGTATTCTTACGCACGCAAGGTCTACGCACGTATTCGAGGTACTAGGGCCCCATACATTGCGTCCAGAAGCTACGTGCGTATTATTTTAGCTATGCGCGTATCGTACAAAATTGACCTATTAAACCGCTTTGGTTGATTCAGGCACGGATCCAGCTCACAAACGAAGATGTGGCCCGAAAATTTTGATTATATTATTTCCTTCATAACATGGTTATTAGAATATAAAAAAAGAATTTTATTATTTGCTTTATAATATTATGTTAATTAAAAGCTAACGCGCGGAGTGAGTGAGAAAGTTTTTCGCTTATTTAGCAAAAAAAATATTTTATGTTTGGTAAAAAAATAAGCTTTCAATATAGGTACCTTAAACAAATTAACATTAACTAAGATTATAAATTAATTAAATAAAAAATATATGCATATATAGTAAAGAAACATACACAAATTATAGATTATATAACATCGGCAGGAGTAATTCCTATCGGTTCAAACAAAGTATTATTTTTTCTTCAATCTGTTGGTTAGTAAATAAAAAAGGACCGAAAATTTATGGAGAGGTGACAAATTTTGCGTTTTCTTCAATCTACCTGACTAAAGGTCCGCTTAACACTAAATCCACTACTATAAATATGTATTTTAACAATAATATAAGTATGACCAGCAGGTAAAAAGCACCAGGTAAGACTCAAAAGGCTAACAATACCAATACTACTACCCACTGAACCTATTTTGATTATAAATTAATAGACCTTGAAAGTATGCACTCACAAGGCTGTTGGGGTTGTGGGTATGCCCATACCACACGTATAGGTGCTCCGCCCCTGACTCAATAGATGCAGCAATTACGCAGCTACCTCGAGTACGCGCGAGACACAAAGTGAAAGAAAAATGTTTTTCTCGCTCCGATTGTATGATTCAAAGTGAGACAGAAGTATTCACAGTAATAATACACAATACTTCTTGCACTATTTCCACTTTAATAAGTATTTTACATTAATTTTAATATATCACACGACCGGTTTCGACAACGTCATCATCAGAAGTATGAATCAGTTCATTCGTTACACAGCATTCAGATCGGTTGACACTGTTGGCATTTTACTTTACAGTGCAGAGTGTTCCGAAATTTTGTGCTGTCAATGTTTTGTCAAAACCAATTATTTCTGAAGACACTTTATATTAAAACCTTCAATACACAATTGATATCGATTTGAAATAGTCAAAAGTGTCATCCCCTGTATTTTGGAGTGCAATGAAAGCGTAGTAAGATCGAGTTGCCAAGTTTCAAAAAATATTTCTCCCTAAAACAAATAGTACGGTTCCCGTGGATTTTACCTAGCATGCGAAGACTCTCAAATATAATTATTAAAGTACTTATGCCATATCGAAACTTCATAAAGTTACATAATACGATACTTACCGTTAAAAATCAAAAAAGTTACATACCAAATATGTAAGTATTACTTATTTAGAAAAACATACCTATAAAGATCTTTATACAGTAAAACTACTTTGCTAATATCTTTCGGAAGTCCCACACATGCTTTCCAACATCCGTCATTTCCGTAGAAAAAAAAACGATGATTGCTCATTTTCGAGCAAAATGAGTAGGACAATAACAAAAACAATATAATTTTGGCAAGTTGCCTTGCACCAACAATGAAAAACAAAATGTTAATGTATGATTTTAAGAACGAATTGTGAATATGTATTATTAAAATTAAATGTTTAGATAATTTAACGTTATTATTTAAATTCGATTATAATTATAAAATAACCAACAAAAATAATATTTACCCTAAAGCGCCATACTCACGGGCCAAGCAGCAAATCCAGCAACGGTACTTATAGTATAACAGTATCATTATTGTCAATAGTGTCATTCATCATCATCATCATCAATCATTTATAATTTTTGCCTGCAAATCCGCGGCCTTGTGCTTGTAGGTGTGGTCAGTATGACCCATAAGTCTGGCCACAGACGTTCTAAATTTGACATTCTTTAAGAACGTCAAATTCAGGTCGAAGGCAAAGTTTCCATACAAAACACGCATAGCCCACACACGTGCATAATCTTTCAGATTCTTAAATGTCAGTTCGAACTTTAAGAATGTCAATGAAGAACGTCTGTGGCCAGGCTCAGCGTATGTGTGACATGGTGTCTGAATATATAAAATTCGAGGAATTCCCTCGATTCCTTATGGATCCCATCATCAGGTCACCACTTTGATCAATCATCACAGGGATTAATTTAGGATTATATCCTTTATTAAAATAAAATCATCAAAGTAAAAAATAAATGACAATATTAAAGACATATCAATAACAACAAAAAACTTCGCGATACTATTATAATATGTCCAACTATTATTGTTATGTCACAATAAACACTTTTTACATTTTAAAAGTTGATAGAAATACCGACCAAAATTCGACCATGTTATTCATACTTCTGTTGAGATCATTATCCAATTAAATCATATTGTTATCAAGACTGTTTCAATTCATGCAGATTACTTTTTAAATTTTTCGAATCGGCTATTCCATTCAATAGATATTACGAATTTAATAAGTTATAGTAAAAGAAAAAATAAACCTTAACACTTTTACATTAAAACTATCATTATGAAATTTGGCACAGATATAGATTAGACAATGGGAAAGGAGGTAGGTAACTTTTAATTGCGGGGAAATGTACGGTTCCTGTATCCTACAGGAACCGCTTTCACGTAAAAATTACTAAACCGATTACCATGAAATTTGGCACAGATATAAACTAGACCATGGGGAAGGCCGAAGGACATAGGCAACTTTTTATCGCGAAATACATATCCGTGGATTACTGTACTTACGCGGGCGTAATGGGCGCGGGCTGGACCTTTTTTTAAATATTCTTTATTTTCTAAATAAGTCCCCTTTTAAATTCGACTTAAATTTTAACGATTTCTCTACTCAATCTTCTTAATTTTGAAGTCGATACCAGCCCAAACAATATCCCATATATTTTATAGAACTCACATTCAAATTTGTTGGTACCGACTTCAAAATTAAGACGATTGAGTAGAGAAATTGTTAAAATTTTAGTCGAATTAAAAGGGGGAATTATTTAGAAAATAAGTTTTATTTCATACTTTTTTGGGTATTTTTACTTTGGAAGTCGATTTAATTTTCTATTTAAAAATAATAATTTCGCCCTTTGTAGTGATATATTTTGTTAAATTATTATTAATATATTATCTTAAAACCTTTAAAATAAACTATCGAATGTATAATTATTGAATAGGCGCTAAGATTCCATTAAGTATTGTAAATAAGATGATGATGATGATTATTGTAAGTTAGTTGCATATGCTTGTAGTTCTTTGAACAATGCCGAAATTTTGAAACGCGTATCTTTTAAGACTGAGGAGTTCTGTTCAGTGCTTTTGAATTCAGGATATACATTGGTGCAAAATCTTATTTTTAGTAGCATATGCTTATGTTACTTCAGGAAAAGTCTAAATCATTATATGTGTCCATATAAATTTCGAGGAGTCCCTCGATTCCACATTGATCCTATCATCATGTCACCGCTTTTTTCAAAACGGGACCAACTTGAAATTATACCCTTTACATCAAAAAAAAGAATTTTGAAAATCGGTCCAGAGACGGCGGGATTATGGTATAACATACAAACAAAAATAAAAAAATATATATATGTTGCCGAACGTATAGCCGCCTCTTTTTTTGGAAGTCGGTTAAAAAAATAGTGTGCTGTATATTACTTATCGACAAGCAGTTTAATTGCATATTTAAATAACACAAGCATAAGATTCTTAGCCCCTTCAGATACTTTTCTCCCTAAATTTAGGGAAAAAGTCCCAAGTTGGCATCACAGATAGACCGGCAGAAATTTTGTTGTGATAAGATAAGAATCTCTACGTGCGTAGGTTTACGCAGGCTTACGCACTTTCTGGACAGAGTCTAAAGAGCCATCGCCGCACCCGCGCCGCGCGCCGGACTCAGGTCGCGGGTATAACAAAAAAACCTAACCAAGAGCATGTCAGGACATGTCTAAGGAGGGTTCCGTAACTATAAACGCGTAATATGCTTTTTTTTTAAATTACTCCAAAAGTTACTGTCCGATTTGGTTCACAATAGTTTTCCTAAAGAGTTTTTAGCATGATCTTTCAGCATGGAAATTTGCAAGTTTCTATCTCCTATAGTTTAAAAATGCTAGGGGGGGGACCAACTTACAAACCACTTTGGAGGCCGATTACTCGAAAATGGTTAACTTTATAAAAAAGTAACGTATGAAACCTTGCCTTTATTTTAAAAGACCTATTCTACGATACCCCACACGATGGGGTAGAGTGAAAAAATATTTTTCATCCCCACTTCACATGTATGGAGAGCCACCCCTAAAATATAAAATTATTATTTTTTTATAATCCCGAAACCGTGATCTATACACATTCTATAACTGTACCAAATTTCATCAATTTATATTCATAATTACAGGAGCTAGAGGCGCGGACAGACAGACAGACAGACAGACAGACAGATAGACAGACAGACAGACAGACAGACAGACAGACAGACGGACAGAGCGAAACTATAAGGGTTCCTTAAGTATTACGGAACCCTAAAAAGAGCCGCTGCTTATTATAGGTACATAAAATAATATGATTATCCATTATTAGGTACATTACATATACATTATTAAAACATTAAAATATCGTTGTGAATGAGTAGTAAAGAATTAAGCTTGACATGATACTGCGTCTCTAGACTGATATGAGATAGTAATTATGGTATCCCAGTAGTTAGGGAGAAAATAAAAGCATTTTTTAAATCTACATAATATAAAGCCTATTCAACACGCACATAAGAAGTTTTTGTCGAAAGTGGGTTTTTGTTGGCCATCGTCTTTACCCGCGACTTCATTTACGTAGAAGGAGAAACGCTTGCCCCTCACGACTGCCCGCCGCACGCCGCATATTGTTATTGCTCGCTTGATTATTTTATTACTGCGATATCTTCTAAAATACTCATTGAAATCAAATTATGTAAACGGCACATTTCTTCAAAATTAAATGCCTGTAAGTAATGAATAACGTATTTACTTGGATATGGATTCATCTTTATGAAAACCATCTCCCAAATAATGCTTAATTTTAGAACAAATTTTATTAGTATAAAAAGGTTATCTTGAGCAAACCTTAAAATATTCTCGCGGACTTTTTTTAGAACCAACTTCAAATTCTGTCATACATACTTTTAGCCAAACTAACCGTTTCTGCAGCGTACGCAGCGAAAGCTCTCAAAAGGAAAAAAAGCCCCGATTTTGAAACATTCTTGATTCGTGCTCCACTCGTATTGAGCTTAGCATGATGTTATAATATAGCCTAAAGCCTTCCTCGATAAATAGACTATCCAACACAAAAATATTTTTTTATTTCGAACCAGTAGTTCCTGAGATTAGCGCGTTCAAACAAACAAACTCTTCAAATTTATAATATTAGTATAAGTTCAGTCCACATCATCGCACATACTTGATTAATTCTTACCATCTTCCTCTTCTTCCTGTGCTGGTTCTTTACAGGGCTCTTCACATTTTTGAGTTTCACTGTCGGGATAATTATCAAGGCAAATTTGAGGAACTTCCTTATCCTCAACAGTTGGTTCCTGCGACATAATGAAACATTTTAAACACATATACCTAGTTATTTATCTACTTATTTTAAAATCCGAAAAATAATAATTGATAGGTTACACCAGTGTTTTTCAACCTTTTTCATGATGCGACCCCCCTTGTCTGAAAAAATATTTCGCGACCCCCCGACCCTTCGCTTTTTTATCATGTATGTATGTGTATGTTACAGTGATACAAATATTCATTCCATACGACGTTTTTATGCGTCTCCATAATAAGGATTTGGACCTCCGGCGACCCCCCTACAGAAGCTTCGCGACCCCCGAGGGGGTCGCGACCCACAGGTTGAAAAACACTGGGCTACACAGTACACAGTATCTAAAGCCCAATAAATTACACAATAAACATGTTTACCTACTTACATTTTCAACATACTTTCCTACAATAACTCCATCGACCATATGATAACGGAACCTCGTTTGGTAGCCCTCTAATTTGTTATCAATGCACTCTCCTTCACAAGGCAGCCAATCTTCCCAAGCAGTCATTGGGCAATCTGGTGATGAATTTGGGTCTACTGAAGGAACTTCTACCCTATTTAAAAATATCGTGGTATTAAAAAGAGGGAGGACTTTTATTGCATAAGGAGTGGTTTACGGACTATCGTCATAATACAATAATGTTATTATTAATATACTTACTCTGCGGGTGGTGTTACTTGTGGCTGATTTGGGATTTCATTGCTAATTTCAGGTTCATCTGTAAAATATTACATACATTTAGTACGTCATTCGTATAAACTACAAAATATACCTACTAGGATAATGATGAAGTCGATCTTGAATTGCTTGAATTCCCTTATCAGAATAAGGGATTGTAGTTCCCATAATTTCTGATATCACCTCGTTGAATAGCTGTTTAAACGTAGGTATTTTTCTATATATTACTAGCTTTTGCCCGCTACTTCGTCCGCGTTGAAGAGTCACTTTAGGATATCGCTAAAATTTACCCGCGACTTCATTTACGTAGGACAGCGGTTCTCAAACTTTTTTGGTGACGGAACCCTTTTGGAAGGCGATTTTACTTGACGGAACCCTACAATAAAACAATTATTTTATAAAATATGTATTCTTTATAAATAAGCATAATAAAAGTACAATGCAACAGTTACAACTTATTACCTACATACCTACTAATAGTAAGTTACTACATAGCAAGTAAAAGAAAATAAAATGACTAAAAGTACATTAAATACTGGTCTTTAACCTATTAGAAGCCCTGGGCACATATGGGTCCCCATTTTTTTTACCTGTTTCTTTCTGTTTTATACCCTGAATTTAAATTTAATTCGGAAACATAACGGAAAGTATGTTCCGCGGAACCCAGGGTTCCGTGGAACACACTTTGAGTATGGCTGACGTAGGAGAAGCGTTTCCCCCTCACGACTGCCCGTCGCGCACCGTACATTATTATTCCGCGCCTGATTATTTTATTACTGCGATCTAAAATACTCATTTAAATCAAATGATGTAAACGGCAAATTTCTTCTAAATTAAATGCTTGTAATGAATAACGTATTTACTTGGATAAGGATTAATATAATCTTTATGAAAACACACTCACAAATAATACTTAAAAAATTTGGTTTGTATAGAAAGGTTTATTATTGTGAGCCAACCTTAAAAGATAGACATATACAGTCGCGGACTTTTTTTTTACAACTTTTATAGAGAAACAATTCTGTCATACATAATTTTAGTGAAACTTCAACCGTTTCCGCAGCGTACGCAGCGAAAGCTCTCTAATGAAAAAAAAAAACGATTTTGAAACATTCTTGATTGGTGCTCCGCTCGTATTGAGCATAGCATGATGTTATAATATAGCCTAAAGCCTTCCTCGATAAATGGACTAACCAACACAAAAATAATTTTTCAATTCGAACCAGTAGTTCCTGAGATTAGCGCGTTCAAACAAACAAACAAACTCTTCAGCTTTATAATATTAGTATAGATAAGCAAAATAGCTCCCATATTTTTTAAGATATGCCGTAAAGAAAAAATGCTTTGTATGAACAATCTAGATTTTTGAATGAATTTTTAATCTTATACCACGGTCATTTTCATAGTTAGCAGAAAAAATTAGAGTTAATTAGTTAGAGAATAAAACAGCCAATTAGCTCCATTAAATCAAAAGTTTTGTAAAATTCCAATATCGTACAAAATATTTATTTTAGTATATGTGATTCATAGACAAAAATATAAAAAAAACCCTGTACTTATAATATACAATATATTTAATTTGTCGGAAGAAAATATAAATAACCTATGAGTGTCCTTATAGCAACTTGTGGTGTTTCTGTTACACAGCCAGGCCTCGGGAATGTCCTCATTAGATCAAGTCGCAATTTTGCAAAAGGCCTTTCTTGTTCTTTCGGAATATTCTTGGTTATATTCGCTTTCGATATAGGTTGTGGTGGCATTGTTTCTTCGTTTGATGACTGTAATTTAAAGAATCGATTTCAAGTATATCCGTCTCATTAATAATAATAATTATTATAATGTAAGTATTTATTCTGATATTTGTTTAAATGAAACGTGTATTTTTTGTGTATAGAATAAAGTTCAATTTTTGAATAGCTATATTTAAATAATCATACCTCAAAAGTCAGACCACTATCAGTTCCCGCATCCAATGGATAAATATTCAACGTAAGATGTGATGCCCAATTATTGGATTTTACGTCGCACAGCTCCATATTTGCCACCCCTAGAAACCAGTCAGGAGATGGTATGATAGCTGCTACGAGCGATAGCAGGTGATGCACTCGAGTGGCTCTAAACATTGCAGTGGTCGTCATATCAGGTCTAGGTTGACCGGAGGCTTTTATTACGGTTCGGACGGAAGATTGAAGCTGCAAAGAAGTTCAAAAATATTGAGATTCAATGTAACGCCTTGTCTATTTTGTTTATTTTAGAGATTTTTAACTAAAAAATTTTTTTTTTTACCTTTGCTTGTATTTCCATTTCTAATTTTGTTGTATTTCCTTGTTCTGCAAGCATTTTAAGCCCTTGACTTGCATCCGAATGTAGTTTGAAAACGTTAAAGTTTTTGCTGTGTGAAGCTCCCACTACATCACTAAAGTGTGCTAGGTCACTGGAGTTAGGAAACATTTGTGGATGCGTATTAAATGACCAAATACCCTCAAACGTAAGCTAAAAATACATAAAATTCAGTTCGTATAGGTACGATTTAGAAAACATTAGTATACTTACCTATTTTTTTTTATTTTACGTACCAAATACTTAGCATCTTCGCAAACCTGACAATCGTCATTTATGATTGGTTGCATATCCTCAGCATTGCGCCTATCTTCACAGACCCTCTTTGAAAGAGGTCCTTCAAAATTATACCATACATCTCGCTTTACTGCTAATACGGCGTAAATCGTGACACATTTATTATCTTTAGGAGGTGCTCTCCAAATGGCCTAGAATGTAGGTTTGCTTATAATTATACTGTATCCTACCAAAACATTTTCATGTAAAATGACGCCAAGACGACACTAGCACTGTCAAAAGTAATCAGATGACGCATCAATCAAAAACGCTCTATAAAAATAATGTAGCACGAGTGACGTCACAGCTGTTGTGTCACAACTAAAATGTATGAAGATAAATACAAAATTGATTTTATTAACTTAAATACTGCGTTTATGTATATCATTGTAATAACAAAAATGACACAAATAACTTATGGATTACACAATACATACCTCTACTGCAATTTTAGGTGTAATATCGGATTGAATTACTGAATTATTGCATATTGGACTTGGAATAGTATCCGAGACTGGTGAAGGATATATAATGCCAGGGTCTAACAGTAGTGGCTTACGAGGGTTCTTGTCATTGGCCTTCGTGTCTTCGCGAACAGATATTGTGAATGCAATGAAGGTCGATATCCCATCAGTGGAATGAAGACGCACTAAAATAATTTGTATAATTATTACTAGGATAAAATACCTAGTTCGCTTTCATCAAAAGAATTTGAGTCTTACATAATGTTTATTACCTGTATATTGTGAGTTGGGTATGTACAAGTTATCGATGATTCCAATAATGTTAATCCGAAATCTGTCATCTGGTGGCAATGGGTCGCTTTTGGTACCTAGAGGTCTACGATCACAGATTTTCTCCTCACATTCACATAAATTTATGACTATAATGGCGAAAATAGCAACTATGTGATGATTTCCTTGATAAAAAGAATAGATAAGTAAGTGTAAAATACAGTTATTTCATGGTTTACGTCCACATAATGTCCGCATCGCATGCGGATATTAAGTGAACGCTAAATCGGCACAACTCACGTATATTGATAACTTGTTAATTTTTATTATTACCTATCTTATAAGTTGTCTGCGTGCAAGGAGTATTATGTGACACTCACCATTAGGCACCATTAGTAATTATAACAATTGTCACATAAAAAGTCGGAATAAAACATTAATAAGCTTACCTTTATATTTTAAAATCATGTTGTCTTTAATTCGCTATGTAATTTCATAAGATCTATTTTTGTCCTCAGTCAACTATTTGGTCCAATTGCTCTATACCGACTGAATTCTCCCAATTAGTGTTAAATTTCTCGCGTCTTAATCTCGATTGTTCTTAGTACGTCTCGTAACCTCATGATGTATGTCATAGGTTATAAGTAGGTAGGTATTGCTGCTTCTTAATTTTTGAAAACAAAAAAAAGGAGCAGAAAGAAGTCGATAACGTAATATTTGTCTTAAATAACTTTTTCTTTTTAATTGATCGTTTTGGTATCTAAATTAAACTCTACATCACATTAATGAGACTCTAAGTAGGTTCAGGTTTATGTGTTAAATATAAAATAAATCTGATTATATGTTTAATTTACTGTGAGTACAAACTACTATAACTTATTAATGTTGCTTAGTATCCAAATGTCTTTTATTTGCACTCCACTTATTTCCGGGAGCGACTGGAGCCATAACTCTTCTCTCAACTAAAAAAAGAAAATGTGATAATTAAAATCGAAATAAATCAACACTGCAAATAAAAATATATTTTTGATTGGTTTGCAACACTTTCTTACCATTTACTTCCTCCTCAAGCTCTTCCGTGCAATCATCTTCACAGTCACTTTTATCAAAATCTTCGTAATGATTTTTACAAAAAGTCGGAACCTCTTTTAGGGTTGATGGATCAGCCTACAACATTTTTTCAAACGTTATCGATCTATTTATGCCTATTATAATCGTGTTTTTTTTTTATTACAGATACATCTTACGTTTGGATCATATTTTTCCACAGGTATTCCATCAACTAAATGATACCTCTCTCGCCATTTATATCCAATTACTTTTCCATTCATACAAGGACCATCACATGGGCTCCATTCCTGCCATTGCGACATTGGACAATCTTCTGAAGAGTCTGGGTCAGTTACTATTGGAGCCTCACTTAAAAAAATTACATGAAAATTATACGTAATATAAATATATTCTGATTTAGTTTATTATCAAGAATAGTAAACTATAATTAAGAAATATTTCGATTTATTTATCACACGTTTAATATTTATACACCTTTATAATACTTTACTAAATACTAAAATATTTTTAATTTATAGTGAAAAGGAATATAAATAAGACATAATATTATAAATTATTATCAAGCCTCACCCCCCTCGGCGGCCGGTACTTAATTCTGAGTTTCTGTACCTGGATGGTTCTTCTGGTTCCGATGGCTCGTTGTCATTGCCATCTGCTTCCGTCGTTTCATCGCTATTCGACGCAGTAGCAGCTTCTTTAAAATGTTAAACAAGTTTGTAATTAGGTAGGATGATGTAAGTACGTACATAATATGTATATTAACTTCCCGCTAAGAAA
The DNA here is from genome assembly GCA_905404095.1 of Glaucopsyche alexis. Lineage (NCBI taxonomy): Eukaryota > Metazoa > Arthropoda > Insecta > Lepidoptera > Lycaenidae > Glaucopsyche > Glaucopsyche alexis. Next base: position 17,329,821 of record FR990047.1, on the reverse strand, counting down.
ATCTAAGATTTTGCAAAAATCGAATTCTCATCAGATCTCGACGTTCTGAGGTCACAGGAAGCTTCCCTGAGTTCCCTGACTACCTCCGCGAGGGTGTCACTATGTCTGTATGTATGTGTGTGTGTGAGTATGTAAACCTCTTATAACTTTTGAACGGTTTGACCGATTTTATTGCGGCTGGCGCCATTCGAAAGGGCTTGGCCAAACTTAGATTTTGAATATAATTTAGACCTATTCGGATAGATAGATTTCAAGAAATGTGATTTTTTTAAGTGTTTTTTTTTTTTTGAATAACTTTTAAACGGCTTTATCGATCAATTTCAAAAACTAATCAGCTCTTAACCTTGAATAACTACGTCGATCACCGCTGATCCAGTCAAAATCGGTTGATTCGTTCGAGAGATATCGCGAAGGAAAGAAAACCGAAAAAGTGTTTTTTTGGAATCTCTCTGAAATTTTTCATCTAAAAATTTTCATGTCCTTTGAAAGTCGATTCTTTTAAAGGACACGAGAAACTGCATCGATTGCCGCCAATTGCTTGAAAATCGATTGATTCATTTCAAAGTAAGAACAGTTTGAAATTTAAAAAAATAGTGTTTTATTTAACTTTTGAGCTCCGGAGCTTAAAAGTCTGAAGAAAGAAATTTATCAGTGAAAATTTTTAGAAGCACACAAATTTTAGCTCAAAAAGACGCATTAGATAAAATTTTACCGCATAGCGGGAAGTTGCACGGATGGCCTTTAGATCAACTGTTTTCCTAATTTTTGTTGTTTTACATGTTCGACGATTACTCCGCCGTCTGTGGGCCGATTTTCAAAATTCTTTTTTTGATGTTTAGGGTATAATTCCAAATTGGTTCTTTTGACATCAAAGTAATGACCAATGATGGGGTCCATGAGAAATCGAGGGAACTCCTTAAAATTTATATGGGCACATATGATGATTTCAACTTTTACTGAAGTAGACTAAGCATATTATGCTACCAAAAAGTAAGATTTGATCCAAGGATCTAAAAGTACTGAACATAACTCCTGACTCCTCATATATAGGTACATGTTTGGGGATTTCGGCGTTGTTTAAATAACTGCAAGCATATACTACTATGTTAATTAGAGTAATCATCATCATCATCACCATCATCATACCATACATCATCACATTATGATTTCGGCATTGTTTAAAGAACTGCAATCATGTGCCACTATGTAACTTACAATAATAATCATCATCTCATTTACAATACCTAATGGGAGCTTGGCGCGTATTCAATTATACATTCGATCGTTTATATTAAACGTTCTTAAAATGTATTCATAATAATTAAACAAATATCACTAAAAAGGGATTATTTTTAAACAAAAAAATAATTCGACTTCCAAAATAAAAATGCACAAAAAGTAGATATGAATTAATTAAACTTATTTTCTATATAATTCCCCTTTTAAATTGGCTAAAATTTTAAATATTTCTTTACTTAATCATAATTTTGAAGTCGGTACCTACCAGCCAACTTGAACGTGAGTTCTATTTTAATATTGTTTTATCAGAATGTTGTTCGGGCTAGTACCGTAAAATTTAAACCTTTTAGAAAATTAATTATTTAGAAAATAAGTTTTATTTCATAATTTTTTGTGTATTTTCGTTCTCGCGGAGGCGAAAAGTGGCCCATGGAGAGCCGCTTCGCTACGTTAAATGTAAGAGGAGGAATGGATGGTATGAATGAAAGTGGACGAAGCGAAACAAGTATGTAAGGATCGTAGCAAGTGGAAAGAAGTGGTCTCTGCCTACCCCTACGGGAAAGAGGCGGTCTCTGCCTACCCCTATGGGAAAGAGGCGTGATTATATGAATGAATGAAAAATTTTTACTTTAGAAGTCGGCTTAATTATATTTTCGATATGGTTGTTACCTTGGTAATCACGCAATTTTTCATTTCACATGTTTCAAAAGTCACTTACTTACCGGTGGTTTGTTCCTCACACTCTCTTTCGTAAGTTCTTATTAATTTTATGTGTAATTTTCCAAATGGGTGAAGATCTTTCGCATCCATTTCGTAAAATGGGGAATTTTTATCATAAGAACTCAGTTGAACCCTCGAAATTGCATCTTGAGGAAACGTCGCAATATTAACAGACTAAAATAACATTACAACTTTTTGAAATATACACTGAATGAAATTATTACTACGGAATTCAAGCATACTAGGTATAAGAAAAGTTATATTACTTCATACGAGACACCACTATCAGTACCCGCATCCCAAGGATATAGGTCTAATTCCCTTTCTTGTAGCCAAGTATTATCCTCCTGGCACAATTCAAATCTGTTTACTCCAAGAAACCAATCGGGAGATGGATTGATAGCAATGGCAACTGTGAATAGATGATTTGTATTGTCGGTTCTGAAGAAAGAGTACGTCGGGCTGTTCATTTTACGATAACCATGTCCTTTACCTTTGATCAACGTACGGACACCGTCACCAATCTAAAACGATATTTTAGTCCAGTCAATGAATGACTCAAAGATAAATAGAAAAATAAAATAAATCTTATTTTCTAAATAAATTCCCTTTTTAATATTGGCTAAAATTTTATCTATATCTCTACTCTATCTAGTTAATTTTGAAGTCAGTTCCAGCAAATTTGAATGTGAGCTCTATAAAATATTGTAGGATATTGTTTGTCCGAATTTAAAAAAGAAATTATGTGTTTAGAAAATAAGATCCCACCAAAAACATTTTCATGTAAAGTCATGCCAAGACCATACTATATTATGACTCGCACTGTCAAAAAGCTATCAGATCTCAGGGGCCGTTCAAGTATTACGTACACACTATAGGGGGGCGGCGACGGTTCTTTGTTTTGCTTATTTTTGATAACATGGGTTGTGGGTAGATCTAGATAGTGATTATGTCAGCAGTAATTACTTACTTTTTTACACGTATGGCAACCCACATATTGTCTATTCTTTACATTGTCTACGAAATGTATTTCCAATGAATACAGAGTCCTCTATCCCAAACCTATTTATTATTTCTAGACTTATATCTGCTGCTTATGAATCAATTAATTGTCCCAATGTTTACGTAAGTATGGGGCAGGGGTAAGAGCTTTGCTTACTTTTGCTGACGAGGGGGAGAGGTGGGTTAGTAATTGCCAAAAATCTGCTTACGTAATAGCCGAATAGTCATGTAAAACCAAGTTTTTAACTTTAAAAAACTTCTAACTCTAAAACAAGTTGATTACTGAAACAAACATTATCACTATTATTTTAAAATGGTAATAAGTTTCGAAAGTTAGTACTTACCTTTTCCCGAATTTCCGCCTCTAATTTGCTGGAATTAGCATACTCAGCTAGTTCTTTGAATCCATCTGTAGCCATAGAACCAGGAGACCACAGAATATATTCTACAGCGTGAGAAGCGCCAACCAGATCACTGTAGTGAGGTACCCAATCATTTTCTGGGTACAAACGAGGATGAGTATTTCTAGACCAAATACCTGTGAAACTAACCTGAAATTAATAAATAATTAGTAATGTTATGTATTTAATTTTATTCTAAATAATTTAGAAGACATAAAATTATCTTCAATAAAGAACCTTACTTCGTACTTTGCTTCGTCACATACTGCACAGTTGTAATTAAACACTGGACTAATATCGTCTGGCTGTCTTAAATCTTCACAAATCTTTTGCGTTAGCGGCGAGCCATCTTCATACCACACGTCTTCGTTTTCTATCACCATTGCACGCAGTGTTACGCATCCATTATTTGTGCCAGGAGCTTGCCAATATACCTACAACAAGAAAGACAATTATTTACGATATTATATCTTACTAAGATAAAAGGTACTTTATCACACTTGGGAACTAAAAACATTTCAAATTGGTACCTTTATTGATGATTTTGGAGCCAACATAGTGTGTTCTACAGAATATAAGCAGCGATCGCTAAATTTTGTTGTGATTGAATTTTGTGGTCTCACTTGTCCTGGTGAAAGAGATATTATTCTTCTGGGATTTGATGGGTCTTGCTTTAAATCACCTTCAGCGGATATCATAAAACCAGTAAAAGTAGACTTGCCATCAGTTTCACTTATCTGAACTAAAAGAAATAAAAAATAGTTTTTCTAATACCCTTAAGCTGCTATGGTGTTAGAGTTTATTGAAACAAAAAAAAGAGGTACAGAAATTACCGGTGTACAACTGCTCAGGAATATAGCCATCCTCAACACCTTGCACTGATAGCTGAAATCGTCCATCGGAAGCTGAAGACTGCGTCGTAGATGCATACGGTCGTCTATCACATCGAAAACAATGAACAGTAAAATACTTTAAGCTTATTATAACTATTATCGTTACTAATAACTTTGTACAAAGCGCCATTACATTTATTAAATATTGATGACTTGAGGAAGTAATAAAAGATGTCTAGCTCGTTACACTATTGACATCTTTCTGGATGCAAATGAATTAAAGTGTATATGGTATAGAAAAGACAATACGCGTTTAAAGTGTTATAGCTTAATGAACAAGTCAAATATCTAGTTACATTAAACTGATGAAACAATAGCCAAGTGACCTAATAATTATGAACACAATAATAAATTGTTTTAAATTAGAGACAATATTACAGTGTAAGCTGTTCCCATCTTATGTGTAGCAGAACTACTGTATGACTACAAAGTTCTAGAAGTTACCCTGGGAATGTGAATTTAGGTATAGTATATGTATATTACTTATTTTATTTATTGTTCAAATAAATTATGTTCACTACCCGGCTAATTACTACCCCTTACTCTATGATGGTTAATGACTAATAGAAGAAATGGAATATTATCCTGTTATTATACCCAGAAACGTCCTTCACGAAGTACTCTCTACTCAATCAATCTAATAACGGCATAATATAGCAATAAGGTCCTAAAGTGGTACACAGCACAGGATCTGCCGGTGACTGTTTCTACGTAAACATTCATCACATGGACCGGCCGCCTATTTGGTACAAATTGCTGCCTCTCACTTTCTTCCCACAGGATTACTGGATTACTTAACAGAGGATTCAGTTGACGTGTTATAAATTTATAATATATTAAAATTATGCAATATAATGTGCGTATGTGTGTGCGTGTTAGTTATATTTATTATACTGTATGGCTAAAATACAATGTTTACGGATTGTGTGATGTGTCGCAGTGCACTTTTCTTTTCCCCGACGTTTCGTCTACTTTTTGCACTCGATCAATTACAGTAATCATCATCATTAACACCATCATCACATTATGATAATTCCTCATAGTACTTTACACCGACACGTACCTATATATTTGAACATTAAGTACTTTGCCATTTGCGAACCTTTGTTGTTGTAAAGACTAATTTGAAATTTGTCCCTTAGTCACCAAAGTGGACACCTGATGAGGGATGGCAATATTATCTACACTAATATTATAAAGAGGAAAACTTTGTTTGTATGTTTGTTTGTTTGTTTGTTTGTTTGTTTGTAATGAATAGGCTCAAAAAGTACTGGACCGATTTCAAAAATTCTTTCACCATTCGAAAGCTACATTATCCACGAGTAACATAGACTTAATTTTATTTTGGAAAAAAATAGGGTTCCGTAAGATATTTGGGTTTTTCGGACACAAGGTGTAAAAAATCAACCAGAAAAGTTACTTATTTTGCGTACGCTGCCTAAACTATAAAAGATAGAACCATAAAATGTTGTAATTAATTGTAGATCTTATAAATATCTACAAAAAAGTCCGCGACACACTATACCTATCTATGTCGAGTGAGGCACAACAACCATTTTTTTATTTAGAAATCTTAAATTTTTTTTGGACTACATTTAAACGCGTTTATTTTACTCATGTTATTAATCCTTATCAAAATTAATCATTTCATCACTAAGTACAGTTTATGTAGATAATATTTGGTCTTTGAATGATTAAAATTGGACGTTTGGTTTTGAAGTTATGGCGAAATTAAAATATTACGATTTCTGCTGCACGGCCTGTTGCGAAGTGGGCGTCACCAAGGCGGGGTGTGCGTGCGGGTTAATGTTTAGTTTAGTTTAGTTAAATAGTTTAGTTATTTTATAAACATCAAATTGATAATATCAAATTAAAATATAATACATTATAATATCTATACATCTATACAGTTAAATACAATTTAAGTGTCTGTTTGTAACTTCAAATTAACAGCTTTTTAACCCCCGACGCAAAAAGAGGGGTGTTATAAGTTTGACGTGTCTGTCTGTCTGTCTGTCTGTCTGTCGGTCTGTCTGTCTGTCTGTGGGTGTGTCTGTCTGTGGGTGTGTCTGTCTGTCTGTCTGTGGCATCATAGCTCCCGAACGGATGAAGCGATTTCAATTTAGTTTCTTTTGTATTAAAGGTGACTTACATGCGAGTGTTCTTAGACATGTTTGATGAAAATCGGTTGAGCCGTTTAAAAGTTGTGGGGGGTGAAAGCGGGGAAGAAAATCCGAATGTGCAAATATACTCGAGTAAGGTCTCAAATGAAAGCGCACTGAAAGAGAATATTGATGACTTAATCGACAGTGTTCGTAGCTTCGTTTGATGAGAAAATTGGTGGTGGGAAGATCAGCCGTTTGAAGATGATCAGCTCTTTCTAGTTGATGAGAGGATCTGACTAACTTTCCAATGTCCGATCGATTCAAAATTTAGTACTGTGTTACTTCAACGATATTCAAAGAACATGCTAATGTAACCATGACCTGATCAGCCGTTTGAAGATGATCAGCTCTTTTCTAGTTGATGAGGGGATCTGACTAACTTTCTTATGTCCGATCGATTCGAAATTTGGTACCGTGTTACTTCAACGATATTTAAAGAACATGGTAAGGTAACCATGACCTGATTAGCCGTTTGAAGATCATCTTTTCTTTATTAGTTGATGAGGGGATCTGACTATCGTCCACATGTCCTATCGATTCGAAATTTGGTACCATGTTACTTCAATGATGTTGAAAGTATGTATATGGTAAGGTAATCATTATTTATACCTACTTTAAAAAGGATAAAATAAAAGTAAAATTAAAAATTTTAAAAACCCCCCGACACAAAAAATAAACTCTAAAAAATAATAAATAATATTTTAAACCTATTACAATAATATTATCACATATAATATTATGTAAGTTGAAATAATTTTATTTTTCAATCGTTGTCTCGTCGGGGGACCGCTATGTGAAAAAAACACAGTCGCAGAATGAACAAAAGAATTTACTCCGAAAAAAATTTGCTCATACCTACTTAAATGTAATTCGTAATAATTAATTAGCTGTTGTTGTAAAAATATTTATAAACTTAAGCGGTCCCCCGACGAGGCACAGTGTATTTTTTGTCCAAAAAATTGGCCATGCCGTTTTTATTACTTAATTTTAGAGGATTTGTGATTATAAATGCAGGACGAGAACACCCGACTGCCCATTTCATATAGAAGAATGCAAATTAGTACTTGAAAAAAAATTCTATGGTTTCCAGAAAAAACATAGAAACAGTTATAGTTCAAAAGTTTGATATTCTTTTAAGATTTTATTAATTGGTCTAAATAGTGTCTTAAAAGCCCTACGATAGCGAAAAACATCCAGGCTTTATTTGTTCAAGATAACGTATTTATGACTGATTTTGTAAATTTATGTTTTAATTTTTTTAACGCCATGCCGTTTCATATTTGGATTTGAAACTAAGACTGAAATATTCTTTTTATTGATACTTATAACCCAAAAAAAAAATGGGATCCAAATGAGGCGGGGCATCGGAGTTATTCAATTTTATATTATTTTGGATAGGGTTGTCACCGCATAGATGAATATTTGAAGTAGGTTTTTATATGCTCATTTTTCTAATGAAGTTCGTAACTTCAACAAAACAATTAATAGTAATAGTCTTTTTTACTTACTAGCTGCTGCCCGCGACTCCGCCCGCGTGGAAATTCATTATGTTATCCATAGTTTACATTTTCTTCGCGTTATACCTTTGCTCCCTTTTGCTTCACCGCTGTTGCACTCTTATATTGAAGTCAGTGAGATACTGAGAAGCTCAGTCACTATTTGGTTTGAACCTTTCTGTTTTTGGTTATTTATGTTTATTATACTGCATATTATATGATGTACCTCCGCCGTGTTCCATATTTGTAAGAAGTATCGATCTAAATATTTAAGTGTTCAGATTTATTTCAGCATAAAAAATCTAACATGCCTTGAATATACATAAATAATATAAATAAGTAAAAAAATATATTGTCTTGTTCGCATGTACTAGTCGAAACACTGTGTGTTTGGTAGAGTAATATTTCAGGAATTTCAAGTGAAAACAAAGTTTTATTCAATTACCTAGCAGTTGCGCGCGGCTTCGCTCGCGTGACATTCAATTTCTCTGCACCTTCTTAATTTGATCGTTTTGGTATCAGAAACAGACACTTATTTTTTTAGGCATGTATTTACTTGCGACAAAACAATTAAATTTTGGATGTGAAAATACCGAATATTGAATACTAAATTACCAAGTTGGCGAAAGAATGTAAGGAACAAAAAAATTACAAATCTGGTGACTAAATAATACCACTGAATTTTGGCGACAATTTGTGAGTGCACATTTAATTTAAAAATAGGCACATATATTTTCCCTGATGTAGGTAACTCAAAAAAAATACAAGCAGCAAAACGAGGATACATAAAAAAAACATAAAAGAGCATACAAAATATCCAATTTTTAATTTTTCTCGGTTTTAGGGGGATGTAGATATTGTGTAGATTAATTTTGAAATCACCTATCCTTCCCTTTCCTTATTCCTACCCTCTCTACCAATCCGTGGAAACGCAATGGATAATAATAAAAATAATTTAATTATCCAAAATGGCGGCGATGAGGTTCACCACCCATCACGTCTCGTTTCTCGCGGAGGTGAAAAGCGGACCATGGAAAGCCGCTTCGCTACGTTGAATGTAAGAGGAGGAATGGATGGTAAGAATGAAAGTGAACGAAGCGAAACGAGTATGTAAGGATCGTAGCAAGTGGCAAAAAGTGGTCTCTGCCTACCCCTTTACGGGAAAAAGGCGTGATTATATGTATGTATGTATGTATGTAATTTTGAAATTTAAAAATGGCTGATATTTATTTTTCGTAAAATTGATATGGGTGTCGTTTATAAGGTTTTTGGGAGTGCTGGATTACGAAAATGACATTCGATTTGAAATTCCAATATGGCGGACATACTTAATTTTATAAAAATAATATGGGTGTCCTTTTATTGGTTTCTGGGGGTGCTGATAACAAAAAAGTCATCCATTTTAAATTTCCTTAGTAACCCCGCAACATCATATTTTCCTCATGATGGAAGAAAAAAAATTTCGAAAATCCGGAATTTTCCAACATTTCTATAGATTTATACATCTCTCGTATCTCAAATGTACAGCATTTACATTTTTTTATAAAATTTATTCTATCTCGGAAACGGTGCATCCTATTGAAAAAATAATGAAAATTTCGTCCCCCTTAGGAACCCCGCAACATCATATTTCCCTCATGATGGGAGAAAAAAAATTTCGAAAATCCGAAATTTTCCAACATTTCTATATAGATTTATACATCTCTCGTATCTCAATGTACAGCATTTACGTTTTTTTATAAAATTGATTCTATCTCGGAAACGGTGCATCCTATTGAAAAAATAATGAAAATTTCGTCCCCTTAGAAATTCCGTAACATCATATTTTCTTTATGATGGGAGAAAAAAAATTCGAAAATCCTGAATTTTCCAACATTTTTATAGATTTATACATCCCTCGTATCTCAGTACAGCATTGCCATTTTTTTCTATAATCGCTTCTATCTCAGAAACGGTGCATCCTACTGGAAAAATAATGAAAATTGCCTCCCCCTAATAAACCTGGAAATTGCATATTTTCTTCATGAATAGCAGAAAAATTCATGAATCCTGAATTTTGAAAAATTTCCATACATAGCTTACCTTACCGTACCTTGAACTACATAACATACTGTAATAATAATCATCAATCCTAATCAGCATCCCCAAGATCTTTTAATTTAGTATTTATATTCATTTTACGAAGATTGAATATTCTGCATTTTGGAAAATGAAATTGGAAGACAATTTTGTAATCGGAACCTTATTAATTTTAATAACAAAAATGTACGCCATTGTGGAATTACAAAACAGATTTTATTTTCATATTATTCTGCACCCCCAGACACCTAGAAAATGACACCCATGCAAAGGAAAAACATACTCCAACAGTATCCAAAAATAGGATTTTCCGTAGCCTGCAAATTGGATTTTTAGCAGCCATTAATTTATCGACCAAATCTGGTTTTATAGCTGCTTATATAGTATAATGGTCACCAACTCGGAAATTAAGTCACCAACTTATAAATGTCGGTGCTAATTTGGATTAAATTTCGCCTCTTTTTATCTGCCGACTTTTGAATTTTTTGTCACCTGAGTGATTTCGCCAGTTTAGTAATTTAGTCGCCAACATATTAATTTGCTGCCAAATTCAGTAATAGAGTATGCTCACGTGCAGCCGCCAACTTATTTTTTGTTCGCTCGATTAATTATATCCCTTTTTTTAATACTCAAGATTTATTTTAAATTCAATGTAAGTCTGATAATTTTTAATATTTTGTATACAAATTATTATCCGGCGTTGTAAATACCTAATATTTTTACAACAAATATGCTGATAATTCGGTCTGCCAGTGAAAGTCACGGTTAAAAATACATGCAACCATTTCAAAATTTAGTCAAAAGCAAAACAAACAGACGGACGGGCATTCTATTTAAAATCCAATGAAAGGTAATATGTGGTGCAGGGAAGGGGTTCGTTAGGTTACAGCTAAAACCAGGTAATAAAATCCGAAACCGGACCCGGTCTGCACCGCCTACCTATTAAACAATAGATTTCCGGTTATAATTAAACCTATATGAGACCATTTTATACCGGAAATATTATATAAAAGATTTTAAATGTGTCACCATGTGTACATTAGAAAAGTATTAATTTGTTAAAAAAATTCCAAGTCAGTATTGTAGGATTGACATGTCAAATTAATATGAAAACTGCAATAAAAAGTAATCGTTTTTTTGTTTCTGCTCAAAAATATTTCACGGCATTAATAAAATATTTTCTCGATTTATCGAGTCACTTTAGTGACTCAATGCAGTTTCTCTAACCTTCTGTTTAAGTATTAGTCAGGAATAAAAAAAAACAAAGTTCAAATGAATAAAAAAATTTGGTATAGAAATATTGACAACCCTAAACCCATAGTTACCATAGAAAACTTTAGAAGCCTCTAACTTCAGTGCCCTTTATTATTTGGACCTAATTTTTTTTACACAAATTCTAGTACATTTAAGTAACAATTCTGTATAAAAATAAAATCCAAATATTTAGAAATACGTTCATAAAAAATTAAAGAAAAAAAAACATAAATCGTAAATAAATCTTTAAAAACTTATTTAAGAAATATGTAAATCAGGTTAAATTGTGTGTTTTTTTATTATTGTCGATCAGAATAATCAAGAAGACAATTAAGTAAATATTTAAAAAGTTATGGCAATTTTTAATTTTATTGAAAAAAAAATAAAAAGTGTTTTTTTATTGTTCATAATAAGATATTAACGCATGTAAATACTAATAAATTATTTACATATGTAACATTTCTGTATGAGATTTCCAAAAAAAAAGGCATGGCCAATTTTTTGGACAAAAAATACACAGTGCGAGGCGACGATTGGAAAATAAAAATATTTCAACTTACATAATATTATATGTGATAATATAATTATAATAGGTTTAAAATATTATTTATTATTTTTTAGAGTTTATTTTTTGTGTCGGGGGGTTTTTAAAATTTTTAATTTTTTACATAATGAATCTGAAAGTATATTCGGTACTTTACAATAAAATACATTTTTTTTTAATTTTTGTCTGTCCTTCTGTCTGTCTGTCAGTCGGTCTGTCTGTCTGTTTGTTCCGACTAATCTCTGAAACGGCTGGACCGATTTTCACGGGACTTTAACTAGCAGATAGCTGATGTTATAGGGTCTAACATAGGCTACTTTTATTTTAGGGTTCCGTTTAAAAAAATAGGATTCCGTTTACGTTAGTCATAAATAAAGTCGCGGGTAAATTTCAGCGATATCCCAAAGTATTGTTCCACGCGGACGAAGTCGCGGGCAAAAGCTATACATAATAAATCGAGGGAAATTTATATGGACACATAGAGTGATTTTGACTTTTTCTGAAGTAACCCAAGCTTACTTTTTGGTATGCATATATATAACAAAAAGTAAGCTTTTGTACCAAGGTATATCCTGGATCCAAAAGTACTGAACAGAACTCCTGAGTCCTTATAGATACATGTTTGGGGATTCCGGCATTGCTTAAATAATAACTGCAAGTATATGCCATCATCTGGGGGCACGACAGTGCCCCCGCCAAGTCGAGCGCGAAGCAAACACTGCCGTACCATCCTTTACTGGAACCATTTCGCCGCATTTTCAGGCCCCTATTTGAGAACCTCTGGATAAGACCAGAATGCAGAAATTTTCGTCATCCAGTAAGCTATAATCTCATACTTAAAATCCAAAATTTCAAATCTGTAGGTCATTTAGTTCCAAAGTTAAGCGAAAGCAAAGTTTCGCATTTATGACACTCACTCACTCACTCACTCACTCACTCATGATCATCAAAATAGAACTAGTACTTCCCATAAACTTAGAGAGCTGAAATTTGGTACAGAGTTAGGGTTTAATGGCCACGTAAAGGGAAAACTATAAAAACTAGGATAATCGATCTGGGGGCACGGCAGTGCCCCCGCCAAGTCGAGCGCGAAGCAAACACTGCCGTACCATTCTTTACTGGAAACATTTCGCCGTATTTTCAGGCCCCTATTTGAGAACCTCTGGATAAGACCAGAACGTCGATCTGGGGGCACGGCGATGCCCCCGCCAAGTCGAGCGCGAAGCAAACACTGCCGTACCATTCTTTATTGGAACTATTTCGCCGCATTTTCAGGCCCCTATTTGAGAATCTCTGGATAAGACCAGAACGCAGAAATTTTCGTTATCCAGTAAGCTATAATCACATACTTAAAATCCAAAATTTTAAGTCTGTAGGTCATTTAGATCCGAAGTTAAGCGAAAGCAAAGTCTCGCATTTATGACATTCACTCACTTACTCACTCACTCACTCATGATCATCAAAATAGAACTAGTACTTCCCATAAACTTAGAGAGCTGAAATTTGGTACAGAGTTAGGGTTTAATGGCCACGTAAAGGGAAAACTATAAAAACTAGGATACTCGAAGACCTGGAGTACCTGGTGACCCTGATTAGAAAACACAAGAGCCCAACCAAACTATTAGTATACTTAAATAAACTATATACTATACAGATACTTATACTTACAAGTTTACAAGAAGAAATAGTCGAACAATTAACTTTATTCTACTCGAACATTACACAAATTAAATAAACAAATTACACTAAAATCTAGTAAAATAAATCAATATGCCCACATTTCTACAAAAAGAAGTGAAATCCCACCAAAAACATTCTGTAAAAAACTAGCCAAGTCTCGATGGAGCTGCTTGTTTATCTCTAAAAAGTAATGAAATCTAGACAAAGCCGTGCCAAGTCTAAGGTTCCTTACTGCGATTTCTTTATTATTATAGTTAATGTTTTGTGACTTGGCCGTTAAAGGGTACACGAGGGTACAAAAGGGGCTCCATGACACCATTGTTCCAATACATGTGTTGTACAATCAACAACAGCCTAAAATGAGACACTAGCGTCCAATTACCAACACCAGTATGGGCTATTATCTCGCTTAACAGACATATGTAGTTACAACAGGTATAACATTACGTGTAAACAAAACTGACTTGTAGCCACTAACGTATAAAGAATGTTCAACGGCCAAGTCACACAACATTAACTATAATAATAAAGAAATCGCAGTAAGGAACCTTAGACTTGGCACGGCTTTGTCTAGATTTCATTACTTTTTAGAGATAAACAAGCAGCTCCATCGAGACTTGGCTAGTTTTTTAACTGACTTCCCAAAAAAGGAGGCGGTTATACGTTCGGCTGTATATATTTTTTTTTTATTATTTTTTTTGTATGTTCAACGATTACTCCGCCGCCTGTGGACCGATTTTCAAATTTTTTTCTGTGATGTATAGGGTGTAATCCCAAATTGGTCCTTTTGATATCAAGTGGTGACCTGATGATGGGATCCATGAGGAATCGAGGGAACTCCTCGAAATTTATATGGACACATATGGTGATTTTGACTTTTTCTGAAGTAGTTCAAGTATATGCTACCAAAAAGTAAGATTTTGCTCCAAGGTATACCCTGGATCCAAAAGTACAGAACAGAACTCCTGGCTCCTTATAGATACATGTTTGGGGATTTCGGCGTTGTTTAAAGAACTGCAAGCATATGCCACCCTGTCAGTTAGAGTAATCATCATCATCATCACCACTATCACACCATACATCATCAGATTATGATGATATAAAAGGTATTTCTCATAGTAGTTTACACTAACACGGAGATCTTTGAACATTACTCTATGGACCTATTTGCAAAATTCTTTTGTTTGTTGTAAAGGGTTTAGTTCGAAATTGGTCCTTTAGTCACTAAAGTGGGAACCTGATGATGCGATCCATGAGGAATCGAGGGAACTCCTCGAAATTTATATCCACACATATAGTGATTTTGACTTTTACTGAAGTAACACAAGCATATGCTACCAAAAAATAAGATATTGTACCAAGGTATACCCTGGATCCAAAAGCACTGTACAGAACTCCTCAGTCTTTAAAGATATGCGTTTGGAAATTTCGGCATTGTTTAATGAACTGCAAGTATATGCCAATTTATAACTTACAGTAATCATCATCATCATCTTAATAGCAATACCTTATGGAAGCTTGGCGCGTATTCAATTATACATTCGATCGTTTAGTTTAGACGTTCTTAAGACGTATTAATAATAACTTAAGAAAATATATCTCTAAAAAGGGTGAAATTATTATTTTTAAACAAAAAATTAAACCGACTTCCAAAGTAAAAATACACAAAAAGTATGAAATAAAACTTAATCTCTAAATAATTCCCCTTTCAAATTCGGCTAAAATTTTTACTATTTCTCTACTCAATCTTATTAATTTTGAAGTCGGTACCAGCAAATATGAACGTAAGTTCTATAAAATATTGTAGAATATTGTTTGGGCTGGTACCGATTAAGAAATAATTTTATAATATAACATTAGAATAATTGGCGCCCATTTTTTTCGTTTTAACCTATTTAAGCTATTAAGCACAGTTTTTCAGGCTAAAACTGCACGTCGGTACAAAATTTTATAGTAATATGTTCTGTAAGCCAAACACGAGTGAGCGAAGCGAGCGAGAAAAATTTATTTCCCATTCTATAGGTTAAAATCTATTCAATCGTTAAACTTAAACACTGAATAACGGTGAACTTCGGAAAAATATCATAAAATGAACCGGCTAAAACAGAACATCGCTACTAAAAAATATAATATTATGTTCCTTATGCTAAACAGTCCGTATGCTAAACGAAATGCTTCCTTACGCGAGCGAGCGAAGCGAGCGAGCAAATTTTTTTTCCTATTTAATAGGTTAAATCTGTTCAAATTTTAAACCCTAAAAGACTGTGAAAATAGGCTCATTTTGTAATTTAAATTAAAGTAAAAATAGTGTAATTTCTGATGTTGCAAAATAGATGACATATAACGTTAGGTTTGTCATAAATAATACGTAGGTACTTATTTCACACTTTTTTCGTAGTACATAATTACAAAATTTTGTGATCAGTGACGTGCCCAAAATATTGTGTCGTATGCTATACGTTAAGGGATTCGGTGGCACGCGTGCCATATAGCGATTCGCGATCCCAGTTTTAGGCTATTGATTTTATTGTTTTTTTTAAGTAGGTACAACATTCTTTCAGGGCTTAAAGTATAAAAAGATTTTAACAGGTTAAAGCGTAAAAACATCGCTCGCTTTCTCAGTTTGAACGCATTTAATATAAACAATTAGAACAAGTTAGTATTAAAGTTCTGTTTTAGGCTGTTGATTTTTTTTCTAAAATAACTTTAAAAAATCATCTTTCAGATAGGGTTATTGGGGCGGCAAAATATTTTAATTGGCATGGGGCACAAAATTTCTAAATCTATCGTCTATGAAGTGTATAGGTACAGTACTACGAAAATATTCCTTCTGGTTTTGATGTCTCCAGATTACATTCCACTTCATGTGGATAAAATACACCAGGGCCTCTAGTCAAGATGTATTCGATAATATCGACGGCGAAGTTCGAAACAAAATGTATGGGATTTGACAACTGCCTGTCTATTCTCTAAGAACATTTTCAAATCTCGACAGCTGAATCCGCGGTGAGTGTCAAAATTATATATGATATTTGACACTCACCGCGGATTCAGCTGTCGAGATATTTGAAAATGTTCTTAGAGAATAACACTGCAGGCATCGTAAGCGACATGTCACATAACGATGACTTATGTCAAATCCCATACATTTTTGATTTCGAAGTTCGCCGTCGAAATAATCGAATGCGTCTTGACTAGACCCCCAGAAGTTTGTACAGCTAAGCCATAACACATCTTCAGATTTTCGTTCTTTTACACCAACACAAAGTAGCATTCCACTTTTAAAATACTGTTCAGGGTGAACAGTATTTTACACGAAATGGTGTTTTAGTGTTTTTTACCACTTCGTAGATGTCCAACAATGAAAGCATGGCGCACTTTTAAAGAATTATTTCAAAATAAAAATAAAATCGGCTCTTTTACTATTTTAACAATACAGCCAGAGAGAAATATCAGTCATAGTTCCGAAAACCGCCGCTAGGGAAATTTGCTCGCCCCTTATTTGTTAGCCGGCTACTAGCATTATGTATTTTCCTGGTCACACCCGTTCTGGATGCGGTGGTAACTGGTAAACCATTATGATTAGGTATTTATTAATAGAAGCATGAGAAGAAGCAGTTTTTATTTGACAAGGACATTGGACGTCATTTCGTCATGTTGACAATTTGTTGTTATAAATTCTAGATTTGTACCCAATTTATATTCACAGTGCGATTTAGAGTTGAAAAAGTGATTGTTAAATGGTGTATAAATGTCTTCTAAGGCCATCAAAATGCCGTCATCAACGAAAGATTCTACAATATTAAAGATTGCAGTGGAAATGCTCAATGCCCCCGACAAAGTACCTCAATTAATAGAGTTCGATCAAAGCCAGCCTCTATCTAGTATCATACAACTTCTTTGCAAGGCGTGGGGGCTTCCGGATCCCGAGAACTATGCTTTGCAATTCTCGGAGAGCAACAATCAAAACTACGTTACGGAAAAAAATCGCAACGAAATCAAAAATGGTTCTATTCTACGATTAGAACAATCTCCCGCTAAGACAGTTCAAGACATACTTGCAAAAATTAACACTGGAAGTGACTTAGAAACGTTGGCTCTGGAAAAGTTATCAAAAGTAAGCAGTGATCTAACATTTGCACTCGAATTTATCAACAAAAAAGGATTGTCACTCATAATAAACAACATTGAATTAGGCAAATTCAAAATAAACTCTCTTAAGTATGCTCTAATGACATTTGTAGAGTTAATGGACCATGGGATCATATCTTGGGATATTTTGGAGAATCTCTTTATTAATAAAGTAATTAGTTTTGTAAGCAACCAATCAATTGCACAAGATCCAAAAATTATACAACAATGCTTATCTATTCTAGAAAACATTGTTCTTAATAGCTCTGGGAAAAATGTACATGTAGAAAAAGAAATTACCATACCTAGTCTTATTTCTCATTTGGAAAGCCCAGACAGAGAAATACAACAGAATGCCATTGCACTCATTAATGCACTCTTTAAAAAAGCAGACTCAACTAAGAAAAAAATGATGGCAGACACTCTGTTTTCTAAACAAGTTCGTAACAAAATATATGAAAATCTTATCACTAAGAATGTATCAAAAGAAGGTTTGGGTACAGAATTGGCTTATCAACTTTACATGCTCCAAACTCACATGTTAAGCCTGTTAGAAACAACAATGCAACCCAAAGCAGATACCAATGAACAGGAATGGAACTCTTTAATGCTAGAAAAGATTAAAGAACTCCATAAATATGCATTCGAAAATGACAATACCAACTTGGAGATAACCACAAGACGTCAAACTGGGAGCCTGTCCAAAGACAACAAAAATAAACTTGGTTTCAAATGTGAAATTGATCCAACAAAAGACTTTAGGGAAGTACCCCCTGGTGCACTAGCTCTGGATTGTATGTTATATTTTGCTAGGAACTACACAGAGGAGTACAGTAAAATTGTGCTTCGGAATAGTTGTAGAACTGATGAGCATGAGTGTCCATTCGGAAAAACCAGCGTAGAACTTGTCAAACTGCTATGTGACATGTTACACATTGGAGAACCCCCTAACGAACAAGGACAGACATATCATCCTATATTCTTCACCCATGATCATCCATTTGAAGAGCTATTTTGTATTTGCATTGTTTTATTGAACAAAACATGGAAAGAAATGAAAGCTACCATGGAGGATTTTAGTAAAGTTCTCAGTGTGGTGAGGGAACAGATTTCCAGGGCTCTAGCCGATTCACCTCAAGGTTTTGATGCATTTCGTGTAAAGATAATGAAGTTAACATACATTGATATCACTAACTTGTGGCAGCAGGAACGTACAAACAGGGAAGTCTGGGAGTCTCATGCGAAACCAATCGTTGAACTCAAAGAAAAAATTACCCCAGAAATTATTGACTTAATTCAACAGCAAAGATTGGGAGTTTTAGTAGGTGGGACAAGATTTAAAAAGTATATGAAAAATAGAAAAGATAAATTCTGGTTTGTTAGGCTATCACCCAACCATAAGACGCTACACTATGGTGAATGTGATGAGAAAAGCACACCAAGCTTAGAAGAATTAGGTACCAAACTAGCTGTGGCAGACATAAAAAGTCTTGTTGTCGGTAAGGATTGCCCTCACATGAAGGATTTGAAAGGAAAAATTGGTAGTAACCAGCTCGCATTTTCATTAATTTTAAAAGGTGCTGAGGTTCATTCTTTAGATTTCGTCGCTCCTGATGAATCAATATTTGACTATTGGACTGATGGAATTAATGCTCTTTTGAAAGAAAAAATGACCAGCAAATCTTTTGAAAATGATTTGGAGACTTTATTGTCTATGGATATCAAAGTTAGGCTGCTTGATGCAGAAGGTATCGACATTCCTCAAGATCCACCTATAATCCCACCAGAACCAGAAGATTATGATTTCTACTATGACAACAATTAAAAAATATTTTAGTGTACATTTTAAAATTGTATAACAAATGATTATTTTATAATAGTTTTTCAAAGTTTTGAGAGTAACAGACCTATAAAAGTATTTTTAAAAGACTGATGGGTATAATTGAAATATTGGCCATGAATGTCTGTTTTTGTTTGGTATAATTACTTTTTAAATTTATTATTTAGCTATTGATCATTCCTTGTAATTACACTTTTCAATACATTTAGTTATTTTTTAGCTTTTATGACGAGTTTTAATAAATTACAGATGCACAAAATATGTGCAATTAATTAAAAAAATATATATAATTGTTAATGTTACCATGATAAAAAAAATCTGATAAAATTTAACATAATAATATTGTACAGGTGTACTCACTACCTATATACTTACACTATAAAGTATAAATAATGCCAGCCATTGTGCTTAAGTCAGTGTACTGTGTAAATGACAAAAAAACTTACTGCAATGTTTAAAAGATTATCAATTTAAAAGTGTAAATTATTAACTATTAGTATTTGATTAGTATGTAATTGACCGAAGCACTGAGTTAATTGAATATGCTGTTTTAAGTAACTTACAATAAGCACAGCAATAAGCAAGGGTATAATAAATAGTAACCATAAATAATTTTATGTGGCATAATTAGTTTATGCACAATATTGCAATATTACATGGCCATATTTTTGCACACTAAACCAAAGATAATGGATATATGAACAAATGTTAGTGAAAAATGATTATGTTTGTTATTTTATAATATGTTTACATTCTTATTGTATTATGAATTAAGATGAAATGACATTAAATAACTATTATTAGTCGTAAGAGTATTATCAAGTAAATATAAAGTTGTATATTTCGAAATGAATTATTTATTTTAAAATATTTTGCTACTTATACTTACGGTAAGAGAGGAGATACTTGATCCATAAGGGAAATCTACCTAGACCGTGTACACTTATTTACAGAGCCTGTAGCTATGAGCATTATCTAGTTTTACAGTGGTAGTATAAAGTACTAGCTGTCCCGGCGAACATCATACATCCTTAGAATTATATTTGATGACGTACTGACAGCAGCGCCACCTACCGAGTCCACTTGCAAATCTAAATCATTCTCGAATCCACTTGAACACAAAAAAAAATTAAAATCTGTCCGATATTAATAATTTTCCGAGGAGACACTTGATCCATAAGGGAAATCTACCTAGGTCCTAGACTATGTACCTTATTTACAGAGCCTGTAGCTATGAGCATTATCTAGTTTTACAGTGGCTATATCGGTAGTAATAAAGTACTAGCTGTCCCGGCGAACATCATACATCCTTAGAACAATGACAAAAGAATTCAATATCTGGGGGCACGGCAGTGCTCCCGCCAAGTCGAGCGCGAAGCAAACACTGCCGTACCATCCTTTACTGGAACCATTTCGCCGCATTTTCAGGCCCCTATTTGAGAACCTCTGGATAAGACCAGAACGCAGAAATTTTCGTCATCCAATAAGCTATAATCACGTACTTAAAATCCAAAATTTCAAGTCTGTAGGTCATTTAGTTCCGAAGTTAAGCGAAAGCAAAGTTTCGCATTTTCGACACTCACTCACTCACTCACTCACTCACTCACTCATGATCATCAAAATAGAACTAGTACTTCCCATAAACTTAGAGAGCTGAAATTTGGTACAGAGTTGGGGTTTAATGGCCACATAAAGGGAAAACTATAAAAACTAGGATAATCGATCTGGGGGCACGGCAGTGCCCCTGCCAAGTCGAGCGCGAAGCAAACACTGCCGTACCATTCTTTACTGGAACCATTTCGCCGCATTTTCAGGCCCCTATTTGAGAACCTCTAGATAAGACCAGAACGTCGATCTGGGGGCACGGCAGTGCCCCCGCCAAGTCGAGCGCGAAGCAAACACTGCCGTACCATTCTTTACTGGAACCATTTCGCCGCATTTTCAGGCCCCTATTTGAGAACCTCTAGATAAGGCCAGAACGTCGATTTGGGGGCACGGCAGTGCCCCCGCCAAGTCGAGTGCGAAGCAAACACTGCCGTACCATTCTTTACTAGAACCATTTTGCCGCATTTTCAGGCCCCTATTTGAGAACCTCTAGATAAGACCAGAACGTCCATCTGGGGGCACGGCAGTGCCCCCGCCAAGTCGAGCGCGAAGCAAACACTGCCGTACCATTCTTTACTGGAACCATTTCGCCGCATTTTCACGCCCCTATTTGAGAACCTCTGGATAAGACCAGAACGTCGATCTGGGGTCACGGCAGTGCCCCCGCCAAGTCGAGCGCGAAGCAAACACTGCCGTACCATTCTTTAGTGGAACCATTTCGCCGCATTTTCAGGTCCCTATTTGAGAACCTCTGGATAAGACCAGAACGTCGATCTGGGGGCACGGCAATGCCCCCGCCAAGTCGAGCGCGAAGCAAACACTGCCGTACCATTCTTTACTGGAACCATTTCGCCGCATTTTCAGGCCCCTATTTGAAAACCTCTGGATAAGACCAGAACGTCGATCTGGGGGCACGGCAGTGCCCGCACCAAGTCGAGCGCGAAGCAAACACTGCCGTACCATTCTTTACTGGAACCATTTCGCCGCATTTTCAGGCCCCTATTTGAGAACCTATGGATAAGACCAGAACGTCGATCTGGGGGCACGGCAGTGCCCCCGCCAAGTCGAACGCGAAGCAAACACTGCCGTACGATTCTTTACTGGAACCATTTCGCCGCATTTTCAGGTCCCTATTTGAGGAGCTCGGGATAAGACCAGAACGCAGAAATTTAAACATAAAAAAATCGACTGTTATTTCAAAAACCTAGCGAAGTGGGACACATCTTCTAATTAAATCTAGCCCGTAGCGTCCCACTGCTGGACGAATGCCTCCCCTTCTGCTTTTGATACGCATATAAATAAAATTAAAGGAAAACTCTGGATAAGACTAGACTGGCTTTTATACTTATACTTACAAGTTTACAAGAAGAAATAGTCGAACGATTAACTTTATTCTACTCGAACATTACACAAATTAAATAAACAAATTACACTAAAATCTAGTAAAATAAATCAATATCAACGTTTCTACAAAAAGAAGTGAAATCCCACCAAAAACATTCTGTAAAAAACTAGCCAAGTCTCGATAGAGCTGCTCGTTTATCTCTAAAAAGTAGTGAAATCTAGACAAAGTCGTTCCAAGTCTAAGGTTCCTTACTGCGATTTCTTTATTATTATAGTTGATGTTGTGTGACTTGGCCGTTGAAGGGTACACAAGGGTACAAAAGGGGCTCCATGACACCACTGCTCCAATATATGTGTTCTACAATCAACAACAGCCTAAAATGAGACACTAGCATCCAATTACCAATACCAGTATGGGCTATTATCTCGCTTAACAAACATAGGTAGTTACAACAGATATACATTACGTGTAAACAAAATTGACTTGTACCCACTAACGTATAAAGAATGTTCAACGGCCAAGTCACACGACATCAACTATAATAATAAAGAAATCGCAGTAAGGAACCTTAGACTTGGAACGACTTTGTCTAGATTTCACTACTTTTTAGAGATAGGTAAACGAGCAGCTCTATCGAGACTTGGCTAGTTTTTTACAGAATGTTTTTGGTGGGATATGTATATACCTCAATATATACCACAATGCCTCAATATATACCTCAATGCCTCAGTATATACCTCAATATATACCTCAGTATATACCTCAATATATACCTCAGTATATACCTCAATGCCTTAGAATTATATTTGATGACGTATTGACAGCAGCATTGACAACAGCATTGAAAGCGGACCATGGATAGACGCTTGGCTACGTTGAATGTAAGAGGAGGAATGGATGGTAAGAATGAAAGCGGACGAAGCGAAAGAAGTATGTAAGGATCGTAGCAAGTGGAAAGAAGTGGTCTCTGCCTACCCCTACGGGAAAGAGGCGGTCCTGCCTACCCCTACGGGAAAAAGGCGTGATTATATGTATGTATGTATGACGGCAGCGCCACCTACCGAGTCCACTTGCAAATCTAAATCATTCTCGAATCCACTTAAACACACAAAAAATAATTAAAATATGTCCAATATTAATAATTTGCAACATTTTTCACTAATGCTTCGCTCCTATTGGTCGCAGCGTAATGTTATATAGCTTATAGCTTTGAGGCTTAAAGCCTTCCTCAACAAATGGACTATCCAACACAAAAATAATGTTTCAATTCGATCTAGCAGTTTCTGAGATCAGCGCGTTCAAACAAACAACGGAAGCCCTCAAAGATGAAAAGTTTTCCCCGTTTTTCCCACATTTTCCACTGATTCTTCGCTCCTATTGTTCGCAGCGTGATGTTATATAGCCTAAAGCCTTCCTCGATAAATGGACTACCCAACACAAAAATAATTTTTCAATTCAAACCAGTAGTTCCTGAGATTAGCGCGTTCAAACAAACAAACTCTTCAGCTTTATAATATTAGTATAGATTTGACATTACTATACTTTTACATTTGAGTAGAAACGTAGTTTTTGCAACCATGCAGTCGCTTAAAACAGACATAATTAAGTTCAAATTACCTATTAATTTTAAAAATATTTTTAAAATTTCTTTTTGAGTCTTATAAAGTCCTAAAACCGTTACATTTCGTCATTAGAGTTCATTTATAGTTTTTGACCGCGGTCTTAGTAGGTATCGGGTAGACGAAAATCACGCGATCGGGTAAAAAGCTCGTCGTTTGAACTCGTCGGCGGTTACTTCAGAAGATGAAGCAGAAAGACGCGTCGAAACTTGTAATGGTTTACGCTGTTTGTCCACTGCCACCGTCAACAGGACGTCAACGAAAAATACATGGAGCGGGTGGCGCCGAAGTAGCGATACACACATACTATAGTGTCTGTCCACCGCACGCCCGTCCCGTCAATCTCATCTCGACCACAAATAATCTCGTTCTCGTTGACGTCCCATTGACGGTGGCGGTGGGCATACAGTACCTTTCGGAAAATATAATAATATTGCTGTTTTTTATAAAACAAATGCATGTTCCATATTAGGGTTAAAAGACAAGGGGTCAGGGGATCGAGTGTCCCCAATTGTATGCATGAAAAACAGCAATAACAAAAAGCCTTGAAATGCCTTGAAACTTATAAGTTATAACAAAAAAAAATTTAAACGACTTCTTTGTACCGCATACTATATTTACTTATTACATAAATTAAAATCTTATAATTCTTTTATAAAATTAAACAATAATTAAAAAATAGGGAATACTTAGTTTGATTATTACAGTCATAAATGTGCTTTGTTTTATAAATAATCACAGTGTTTTACAATACCACTGATCTGAATAACTCATTACACAGAAGGTACATACATACATACCATAGTTCCTTATATTTACACTGGTCAACAATGTTTCTGGTTTAATTTTGAAAATATCGATTTTGCAGAGCTGATTACAAATCTGAACTTCGTTTTTTAATAGCAGCTCTACTTTTTGAGATATCGATGGGGGAAGATTTTAACAAAATCCTTTTGGCATTTGGAAGTCTAAAAATTAACCTTAGACCTTGGTTTAATTATTACATAAAGCGTATATCTGGATGGTTTCTCTTCACATAAATCAATTAATTTTTTTGGAAAATGGTCTCATTTCTAAATAAGTAAAGAGTAATTAATGTAACAAAATGCATTTCAGTTGCTGAAAGTGCAACTCGATGTATTGAGAGTAGTAAGGAAAACTTTTTTCCTGAAAAAGATCAAGCAGGTCCTGATTAAAAACAATAATCGTGGGGATTTTATGGTTTACGCTTAATCGTATGGGCTTTTGTATCTAAGGTAGGATATTTTCTTGTTTGACGGAATGCAACGACTTTTACATAGGTACCTAATGAAATTTGGAATCTAGGTCTTTCTGTTCACTTCTAAAGGCTTAAAGTGGTCTTATTAGGCCTGTTTTAGAAAGTTTTCTACATTTACAATTTTTTATGCATTTACAAAAACCATGGAGTCGTTTGCATAATATGTTTTCTTTGATGTTGACATTTCAGTTTTGAAAATATACATAAGTAATTACTTGTCTATCGGAAACAAATCGTCGTGAAATAAGTAGAGCGAATCATGTATCTCAAAACTAAAGCTGCTGTATAAAAATGAGAGTAGATCTGAAGTCAACCTAGTAAGAAACCTTTGTAGACCAGTGTTATATTTGAAGTACTCATAAGTATAAGAAAAAGTTATAAATAACATAGTGGTGTCTTTGAAGCATTATTATTAAAATACAAATGAAAACATCCTTTCCTTTTCTGTTATGTATGATTTACATAATATTTCAAACTTCACTTTGTAATTAC
This sequence comes from Glaucopsyche alexis, assembly GCA_905404095.1. Lineage (NCBI taxonomy): Eukaryota > Metazoa > Arthropoda > Insecta > Lepidoptera > Lycaenidae > Glaucopsyche > Glaucopsyche alexis. Next base: position 17,304,037 of record FR990047.1, on the reverse strand, counting down.
AATTTTATAATTACTGCTTCACTTAAATGGAGTTATTGTAAAATATCGACCACATTTTTTCCCTGAACACTAATAACGGGTCAATAATATTAGATACAAAAAAGGTACCATATAACACTATAAGAAATATAGCTTAGAAAGAGAGCGCGAACTGTTACATTAGTACATTAAGATACGCGTAACCTAAGTTGCCCTCGCTCCGCTCGGGCGCTAACTTCACGCCGTGCAGTAATAGACAACTAAGGCCACAAGTATCGTATATTATTTTATAGCAAGTGTGACATAAACCCGCACTTTACGCACGCTGCGTGCGTAAAGTGCGGGTTTAGGTCACACTATGCTATAAAATATTTAAGAGTTTTTTTTTCTAAATCGCTAATGCCCAGTTTCTAAGATGAATTTGTCCAAAGATTATCTATTTCATTAGCGCTATTGGATTGATAATCGGTTTCTAAACAAAAACGTAAGTATATCTAAAATTAACTTTTCTGAACAAAAACGTGTAACTAAGTTTAACTCGTAATTGACATAACTACTGATAGACTTCCTGACATAGAAAGGAAATTCACAGGAAATTATTGTTTTTTAGTAAAAATAGTATAAAACTCTTTCACTTTGAGAACTCTAGTTACATTGCGCAATAACAGAAAAACAAAAAAAAATATTCGATTTAAAAAAATATTCATCTAGTCGATTTAAAAAAATATTCACCACTGAAGTCAAACTTAGTTTATCTAGAGTTTATGTTAAATCTTCTGAAACCGATCATTAGACAAACAAATTCGGATCAAAATAAGTACTTTTTGACAAAAAATGTCTTATGCCGTCAATTATTGTAAGTGAAAACCTAAAGAACCAAGAAAGGTGTCGTTAGCAAACTCACTTCCAATATTAAAAAAATAGTATCGCTTCTAGAAACAACTTTCAATCTTTAGAAATTATTTTGCTATGTGCTAAATCTTCTAAGTATAAGTAAATATATCTTCAGCTAGCGCCTAGCAATCTACTTAAAGGTTCTGACTTCTTGTTATATTTTTTTTGTTCTCTTCAATTATCTCTTCCCTCCAAAGTAATGGTTTTTACGTTTTTACTTCTATTTATAATAAAATATGACAAGAATCTTTACGGCCAGCTTACACTGAACCTGACCCGTGTAGCGTAAGATTCGCGGCTGATAGAAGTTACATTTAGTTATAATATGTAGTACATAGTATAAAACACGCGACTAATTAAACTCTCTCCAAAAGAGTTAATCGAGATTAGTGTGGACCTTATTGTAGGGAAGAAAACTCTAAGAGCCAGTTTTACAATATTCTAATAAGCGTTGAATAGCTCAATAGGAAGTCGCTGCTTATTTTATACTAGCTTTTGCCCGCGACTTCGTCCGCGTGGAACAATACTTTGGGATATTGCTGAAATTTACCCGCGACTTTATTTATGACTAACGAAAGCGGAATCCTATTTTTTTAAACGGAACCCTAAAATAAAAGTAGCCTATGTACCCTATAACATCAGCTATCTGCTAGTGAAAGTCCCGTGAAAATCGGTCCAGCCGTTTCAGAGATTAGTCGGAACAAACAGACAGACAAACCGACTTACAGACAGACAGACAGACAGACAAAAATTTAAAAAAAAATGTATTTTATTGTAAGTACCGAATATACTTTCAGATTCATTATGTAAAAGCTGTTAATTTGAAGTTACAAACAGACACTTAAATTGTATTTAACTGTGTAGATGTATAGATATTATAATGTATTATATTTTAAGATATTATCAATTTGATGTTTATAAAATAACTAAACTATTTAACTAAACTAAACTAAACATTAACCCGCACGCGCACCCCGCCTTGGTGACGCCCACTTCGCAACGGGCCGTGCAGCAGAAGTCGTAATATTTTAATTTCGCCATAACTTCAAAACCAAACGTCCAATTTTAATCATTCAAAGACCAAATATTATCTACATAAACTGTACTTAGTGATGAAATAATTAATTTTGATAAGGATTAATAACATGAGTAAAATAAACGCGTTTAAATGTAGTCCAAAAGAAAATCAAGATTTCTAAATAAAAAAATGGTTGTTGTGCCTCACTCGACATAGATAGGTATAGTGTGTCGCGGACTTTTTTGTAGATATTTATAAGATCTACAATTAATTAGAACATTTTATGGTTCTATCTTTTATAGTTTAGGCAGCGTACGCAAAATAAGTAACTTTTCTGGTTGATTTTTTACACCTTGTGTCCGAAAAACCCAAATATCTTACGGAACCCTATTTTTTTCCAAAATAAAATATAGCCTATGTTACTCGTGGATAATGTAGCTTTCGAATGGTGAAAGAATTTTTGAAATCGGTCCAGTACTTTTTGAGCCTATTCATTACAAACAAACAAACAAACAAACAAACAAACAAACAAACAAACAAACATACAAACAAAGTTTTCCTCTTTATAATATTAGTGTAGATGAAGCGACAGATACAAAACATGGAAATAAAAACTTACTATCTTAAAAAATAGCCAGCAGAAGCATCATCATGTACAAAAAGTCATGATCGACCAATGGAAGTCAAATATTTACATCATGACTAGCATTATAAACAATTATACTACTTAACTTCCAAAATGTCTTCCGGTGACAAAGGGAGGTTATTATTGTAACAATTTTACTGCAACGTCACTGCAATAATTTTCTTGTGATTCTTCATTGATGTGCAGTCACAAGTGTTAACATAAAAAAATGTAAGTATAACTGTTACTCCCTTAATTACTAGTCCCCGATAAAAAATATATTACAATAACATTATTCAGATCAGTTCATAATTCTGATTATTGCATTTTGGATACTTCGAACTTTGTATTTATAATTTCTTCGTCGGAATCTAGTAGAGGTAGTGTGCTCGTTGGAATATTTTCCTCCACCCATCGGAGATCTGAGTCTAAGGATGTCGTGTTAGGTTCGGGCTCTCTGTCACGAGAGGAATCGTTGTCGCCTATACTCGTACCACGCATTTTAACACCGTACGCGTCGTTCACAAATTGTTCTTCTTCTTCTGCAAAAAGAAAAATATAGAGTGAGTCTCCTTAGATTTACTTATGCTATTACATAAACTTATTAAACTTATACTTCCATTGCCGCGTTTGGAAAAATATGAGAGTAAATTTTTGATATGCGCGTGCACATCGTCAGTTAAAAAGCGACATGATGAAGTTAGCTGATAACTGTCTCTGAATTTCCGTGAAAACTGTAACTAAATACTCACTTCAAAGTAGTATAATAATTTCTTACGTGCGTACACAAGAACACACACGTTTTTACTTTATTATTATTACTAATAAGAGACAGAGACGCGAGTGAAAGAGACAAGAAGCGATGAGTCAATGTACCAAATTCTACGTGCTCCGCGACAGCACTTTACATATTAAATAAAAGGCATGTATTTAAACTTGCGACAAAACAATTAAATTTTGGATGTGAAAATACCCAATATTGAATACTAAATTACTAAGTTGGCGAAAGAATGTAAGGAACAAAAAAATTACAAATCTGGTGACTAAATAATACCATTGAATTTTCCAAACTGGCAGACAGATTATATTTTAGCGAACAAATAACCATCTTGGCGACAATTTGTGAGTACACATTTAATTTAAGAATAGGCACATATATTTTCCCTGATGTAGGTAACTCAAAAACCATACAAGCAGCAAAACGAGAGCACACAAAAAAAACATAAAGGAGCGTACAAAATTTCCAATTTTTAATTTTTCTCGGTTTTAGGGGGGTGTACATTATTGTGTAGATTAATTTTGACATTTAAAAATGGCGGATATTTATTTTTCGTAAAATTGATATGGGTGTCGTTAACAGGTTTTTGGGAGTGCTGGATACGAAAATGTCATTCGTTTAGAAATTACAATATGGCGGACATACTTAATTTTAGAAAAATAATATGGGTGTCCTTTTATTGGTTTCTGGGGTTGATTACAAAAAAGTCATCCATTTCAAATTTCCTTAGTAACCCCGCAACCTCATATTTTCGTCATGATGGGAGAAAAAGTAATTTGAAAATCCTGAATTTTCCTACATTTGTATAGCTTTATACATTCCTAGTATCTCAATGTAGAGCATTTACTTCTTTTTATATAAAATTGATTCTATCTCAGAAACGGTGCATCCTATTGAAAAAATAATGAAAATTTCGTCCCCCTTAGGAACCCCGCAACATCATATTTTCTTCATGATGGGAGAAAAAAAATTTCGAAAATCCTGAATTTTCCAACATTCCTATAGCTATAAACATCCGTCGTATCTCAATGTACAGCATTTACTTCTTTTTTTTATAAAATTGATTCTATCTCGGAAACGGTGCATCCTATTGAAAAAATAATGAAAATTTCGTCCCCCTTAGAAACCCCGCAACATCATATTTTCTTCATGATGGGAGAAAAATTTTTTCGAAAATCCTGAATTTTCCAACATTCCTATAGCTATAAACTTCCGTCGTATCTCAATGTACAGCATTTACTTCTTTTTTTATATAAAATTGATTCTATCTCAGAAACGGTGCATCCTACTGAAAAAATAATGAAAATTTCGTCCCCCTTAGGAACCCCGCAACATCATATTTTCTTCATTATGGGAGAAAAAAAATTCGAAAATCCTGAATTTTGCAACATTCCTATAGCTATGAACATCCGTCGTATCTCAATGTACAGCATTTACTTCTTTTTTTTTTTTATAAAATTGATTCTATCTCGGAAACGGTACATCCTATTGAAAAAATAATGAAAATTTCGCCCCACTTTGAAACCACGCAACATCATATTTTCTTTATGATGGGAGATAAAAAATTTCGAAAATCCTGAATTTTCCAACATTTCTATAGCTATAAACATCCGTCGTATCTCAATGTACAGCATTTACTTCTTTTTTTATAAAATTGATTCTATCTCGGAAACGGTGCATCCTATTGAAAAAATAATGAAAATTTCGTCCCCCTTAGGAACCCCGCAACATCATATTTTCTTCATGATGGGTGAAAAATTTTTTCGGAAATCTTGAATTTTCCAACATTTCTATAGATTTATACATCTGTCGTATCTCAATGTACAGCATTACTTCTTTTTTTATAAAATTGATTCTATCTCGGAAACAGTGCATCCTATTGAAAAAAAAATGAAAATTTCGTCCCCCTTAGGAATAACGCAACATCATATTTTCTTCATGATGGGAGAAAAAAAAATCGAAAATCTTGAATTTTCCAACATTCCTATAGATTGATACATCCGTCGTATCTCAATGTACAGCATTTACTTCTTTTTTTATAAAATTGATTCTATCTCTGAAACGGTGCATCCTATTGAAAAAATAATGAAAATTTCGCCCCCCTTAGGAATAACGCAACATCATATTTTCTTCATGATGGGAGAAAAAAAAATCGAAAATCTTGAATTTTCCAACATTTCTATAGATCTCCCCCTCGTATTTCAGTACAGCATTGTCAATTTTTTTTCTATAGTCGCTTCTATCTCAGAAACGGTACATCCTACTGAAAAAATAATGAAAATTTCGTCCCCCTTAGGAACCCCGCAACATCATATTTTCATGATGGGAGAAAAAAAATTCGAAAATCCTGAATTTTCCAACATTCCTATAGCTATAAACATCCGTCGTATCTCATGGTACAGCATTTACTTCTTTTTTTATAAAATTGATTCTAACTCGGAAACGGTGCATCCTATTGAAAAAATAATGAAAATTTCACCCCCTTTAGGAAACCCGCAACATCATATTTTCTTCATTATGGGAGAAAAAAAAATCGAAAATCTTAAATTTTCCAACATTTCTATAGATTTCAACCCTCGTATCTCAGTACAGCATTGCCATTTTTTTTTTCTATAGTCGCTTCTATCTCAGAAACGGTGCATTCTACTGCAAAAATAATGAAAATTTCCTCACCCTTATTAACCTAGAAATCGCATATTTTCTTCATGAATGGTATAAAAATTCATTAATCCTGAATTTTGAAAAAATTCTATATATAGCTGGTACCTTGAACTACATAACATACTATAATAATAATAATAATCATCAATCCTAATTAGCATCCCCAAGATCTTTTAATTTAGTATTCATATTCATTTTACGAAGATTGAATATTCTCCATTTTGAAAAATGAAATTGGAGGACAATTTTGTAATCAGAACCCCCAGAAACCTGGAAAGGACAACTTTATTAATATTAATGACAAAAATTTACGCCATTGTGGAATTTTAAAACAGATTTTATTTTCATACTAGCTAATGCCCGCAACTTCGTTTGCGCAGAACTAACGAAAGCAGAACCCTATTTTTTAAACGGAACCCTAAAATAAAAGTAGCCTATGTTAGACCTTATAACATAAGCTATCTGCTAGTGAAAGTCCCGTGAAAATCGTTCCAGCCGTTTCATAGATTAGCCGGAACAAACAGACAGACAAACCGACAGACAGACGGACAGACAAAAATTTTAAAAATTGGTATTTTATTATAAGTACCGAATATACTTTCAGATTCATTTTGTGAAAAGCTATTAATTTGAAGTTACAAGCAGACACTTCAATTTTATTTATCTGTATATAAGTACCGAATATACTTTCAGATTCATTTTGTGAAAAGCTATTAATTTGAAGTTACAAACAGACACTTCAATTTTATTTATCTGTATGTATAGATTATTCTGCACCCCCAGAAACCTAGAAAATGACACACATGCCAAAGAAAAACTTTCTCCAACTGTATCCAAAAATAGGATTTTCCGTAGTCAGCAAATTGACTTTTTAGCAGCCATTAATTTATCAACCAAATCTGGTTTTATAGCTGCTTATATGGTATAATGGTCACCAACTCGGAAATTAAGTCACCAACTTATAAATGTCGGTGCTAATTTGGATTAAATGTCGCCTCTTTTTATCTGCCGACTTTTGAATTTTTTGTCACCCGAGTGTTTTCGCCAGTTTAGTAATTTAGTCGCCAACATATTAATTCGCTGCCAAATTCAGTAATACAGTATGCTCACATGCAGCCGCCAACTTATTTTTTGTTCGCTCGATTAATTATATCCCTAAATAAAATATTTAATGTATATGTTACGGGTAATGCTAGAAGATAGAGTAAACCTAGGTTTATTTGGGTTTACCTAGGATTACCCAAGCTTTGTGGATAAAGTCCGAATATTTATTTATATTCGGCGTTTACCCGTATACAACTAAGTTTACCCAACACTGGTTGGGTAATATTCGGTGTTGGTCTGCATAATAATTAAAATAAATTTTAAATCGAAATTTACCCATACTCACCTAGGTCTACCCAAGACAGGCTGGGTAATGTTAGAACAATTAATGAAATTAAAAACCATGTGCATAATTGAAAAAACGTACACAAAACAATCATATTGGTGATATATTTTCAATGTCGATCAGTTTATCCTGACACACAGAAAACTGGTTCCTTGAGAACATTTCTTCGATAGTTCCACATTCGTTTCCTAGCTTGTAAAGATCATCAATTATTTCTATAACTGCCATGGAACTTTCCGACAATCTCCTCTTCCTCTATCAACATTATTATTACGACCAATAGGCAATACCAAACATTACCCAACCAGTGTTGGGTAAACTTAGTTATATAGGTACGGGTAAACGCCGAATATAAATAAATATTCGTACTTTATCCACAAAGCTTGGGTAATCCTAGGTAAACCCAAGTAAACCTAGGTTTACTCTATCTTCTAGTAGTATTACCCGTAACATATATAAAATTAGAAATAATATTATTTTAAATACTAAATGTTTCCTGCGACTTCGTGCTCGCAAAAGTTAATTTCGCAGAAACAGACATTTTTCCGCGATAAAAGTAGCCTATTTCCTTCCCCGTGGTCTACTCCACATCTGTGCCAAATTTCATCAAAATCGGTCCAGTAGTTTCGGAGCCAATTTAATGCAAACAAACAAACTCGTCCTCTTTATTATATTAGTATAGATAAGGACAATTTTCAAATAAAACAGAGATAAGTGCAAGCAACCCGCTAGTATTATCAAGGCTATGTGTAGAATAGGAGTTGGTAAATGAAACACTTGTATATTGCTGTAAAGCAGACCCGCTCTGGTCGGCGGTCGGTAAAGGAATGATAGTGCCAGCGGGTGCATGGAAGACTCCCACCACTCGCTCAGCCCCTACCACTCTCACACCGATACCACGCCCCATAAGTGTGCGTGCTTTATATTTATTATTATAAATGTCAATACACTACACTATGCACTACAGTACTATCAGTACTGTGACTTATCGTGGTTAACAGGAAAAGCATAACAAATGATGTAGGATGCTCATTAAATGTGAAAATTTAATAACGGCTGCGAGATGGGAATAAGGTCAAACGAGAAGGAACTATATAAGACGCACGCCTATTTGGTGTAGTGGTATTAAACTAATATTACCAGCATTTCAGTATGCTTATTAAATTTTTGCCGCAGTAAGATCCATTATATTTTTATTGTTAGTCACTAGCAGCTTTTTTACTATTATAATTTTTTTAAATACCATTACATAAGTACCATTACAAGTAGTTTTTTAGCAACAACTAAAAAATCTTGAGCAACAGTATTCTTGCTTCGTTCGATGTTCAATCTACATAATATAATATAGCGAGTACAACTACCAACGTGATTAAGTTAACCTCAAATATGAGAATAGGGAATATGCATAAAATATAAAAATAGCTTAAAACATAATAATATGATACTAGACTGAAAAATAAAGCCAATGGCGAAAAAAATTTCAATATCTGTTAATAAATGAGCAAGATATGAGCGGTCAAAGTTTGTAGTCTATCTCTTTCTAGCAAAACGAAATTTAGTATGAACTTTCTATGAAAGTCGTGTTATGTGACGTCACGATACACGTCCGATCTCTCTGTCTAATAGACTACTTTAAACGTTCATATCTTAGTTATTTTTAATGATATCAAAAAACTGATTTTACCATACGATTTACCAAACAAGATAGATCTATATAAACAAATAAAAAAAATACATGCATATTCCCTATTCTGAGCGCCCTGTATATGGGCATACTAACTTTTGGGATAGAAAGTAGTCTAAGTTTTAACTCAATTAATAAATTATTAGTAGTTTTAATTAATTAGTAGTTTTTTCGTCAAAGAGTACAGGTCGCGCAACGGTTTATGAGCGCTCAGTGAAAGTGTAGTGAGTCGTTCGCGCATGTGACCAATAGCAAAGAATATATATATTACTAACGTACCAATAGCGTGTCGGCAGCCACGTTCGGCATGCATTCGGTGCATCCACACCTCTGAACTGACTTCTGCGCATACCCCCTCTACTTTTGTCGAAAGATCTTAATTCGTTGCGCGACCTATAACAAACACCCATCCACCCATCCATCCATCCTCACAAACTTTCACATTCATAATAGTAGTAGGATTAGTTACGTCTTGAACAGAAATACGATCTCGCGGTCAACGGACGGACGCGATTTAAAACGCTCAAACGTATTAAGCCGCGCGTTAATCACATCATCTGGAAACTTACCGTCGTCGTCCTCGGCGTTGTCGAGGAGGGGGGTGAACGCGTATCTCTGGTTGTTGTTCGTCGGCCGCCATAATACCATTATCACAGTGAGAACACCCGCAAACAATATGTGCCAGTACGCTTCGTCCATCCAAACTTCTTTCCAATCCTGAAACATAAAAAAAACATTTTTGCTATCACTATTTTTCTGACAGTTTCAGTATTTCTCAGGGGTTTACTAATAAAAACTGTCATTACATGATATCATTAATTTATCACTGACCTCTCTATTGAGACTTGGATTTCTTCTCAATGTAAGGATAAGGAATATTTTGAATTCCATACTCCAAAAGACAAAAGACTCCAATGATACTGCTAATGGCCCAGTTAAAAAAAAATTGAGGTGTCAAGGGACACCCGGATGGAATGAAGTTCCGGATGAAAATATCTGGCTTGCTTTCTATAAGAGAGAGAGAGACAGACAGAGAAACATGCGACGCCGCACAGCTTACAATAGCTTACTATAGCAAAAAAAAAAGACATACAGACAGACAATTGTACATGTATATATAAAATAAATAATAATACAATATCCGAACCGATATTATCCATACATACATTACATACATACATACATACATACATACACACATACATACATACATACATACATCAATATAATAAATGTATACGCGTAAATATTTAATTTTTATAAAAAATAAAATTATCTTTTGTAATTAAAAAAGTGTCGTGACAACTTTTCGTAAGAATTTTTTCCGTCTAGCCCCCTTTCACAACGCGCGATAAGGAACTTCGTTCCAAAAAAACTTTGTATGGCATTGATACACTAACTTCCTATCAAATCAATAAAACAACGTAATTTTATTAAAATGTACTTACAGTGATACAGAATAATATTCTGTATGACTTGAGGGAGTACAGCATGAATATGACTGACGCTATCACGGCGAATATCAGCGTGTTCGTGAAGTGTCGGTACAGTGACAGTTTGATTGTGTTTCTGTAAAATGAGAGATCACTTTAATTATTCCTTTAAACTGTATGTGTAGGTAATATTTGGAAGTAAGCAGGTAATTGGATTTCTTCCCACACTGCCACTCCAACAGATGGTGCTGTGAGTCAGTAACAAGATCCCTACTTACATAATAACATTTGAAAACATTTCGGTTGGGTGAAGATTCTGTCGCATATTTTTGCCTAAAATATATTAGGCATAAAACAGTACCTTCGCAGCTGAAGCGTCCTCATAGTGTGCGCGAGAGACACGAACAGCCACCAACAGATGGCGCTGTCCAGTAGCGACAGTGGCGCTTGAGTCAGTAGCAGATCTCTGTTGGAGTCCTCTGCCTTGTGATGTAGTCTCAGCCACGCCTCGAGAGCAGCTAACGCGCCCCACGCGCCGCCAGCGCCGACCACGCGTTGTAGAGCTGGGCCTAGCCGTGGCCTGTAAAATATAAACATTAATGACGACCTCTGTGGCTCAGTTGGTTGAGCGTGTTGGTGCTCAAGCCGGGGGTCGCGGGTTCGAATCCCGCCGAAGGAACAAAAAGTTTTTCCATGTTCCTGGGTCATGGATGTGTATTAAATATATGTATAATATAATAAAAATCTAAAATATGTGTATAGTATAAAAGTATTAAATATATTTCCGTTGTCTGGTACCCGTAACACAAGTTCTTCGAGAACTTACCACGGGGCCAGATTGACGTGGTGTGAAGCGTCCATAGATATTATTATTATTATCTTTGGACAACATTTCAATGAGGTGTCTAAGCACTAAGCATTGGCCCGTTAACTATAGAAACTAGTAACAAACATTTTCTTGGACATTATCTAATGCAGTGCTCTCAGCACAGTAATAGATACAAGAAATTCGGGATAAGGACTACACAACGCACCAGTTAATAGTAATTTACTTACTTAACTATTCCAAAGCCCAGTGAAACAATAATGACTAACATTCGTGCAAGAGCCCTCTTTGCGACTGAAACCCATTCTGCAAACATGTATGCTTCAGCATTGAAAAATCTGTAAAACAAGGATTAATAGTGGTGTACTGATACTTTATTACTGCTTTTTTTTCTATAATAATATATAAGGTTTGGTAAAATCAATTACACAAGCAGTAAATCACGCCCCCAAAGTTTCCGTAATTGATTTTACCAAACCTTATATTATTTAAGACTATTTGAAACTCACAGTTACACATTACATTAGACACTAAAACTTACCCTGTCCTATTAATTGATGAATAAACCCCATAATAAGTTGCACTTTCAATCATACCGAGCAGAGCTACACCACCAATCCAGTATTGTATTCTGAGCAGGTCTCGCCATTGCAGTGCACATACGAGCAGCCAACACATACATAACACTGTGTATACTCCACACATCACACCGAAGAACTAAAACAATCCTTAATTTAATAATAATATGGTATATAGAAAATGACATTTAGATATAGATAAGAATTAAAGATACTTTGACTAGGATATATACTATAGAAAATTGCCTTTATAATGTTGTACTGTGATCTACACTAATATTATAAAGATGAAAACTTTGTTTGTATGTTTGTTTGTTTGTTTGTTTGTAATGAATAGGCTCAAAAAGTACTGGACCGATTTCAAAAATTCTTTCACCATTCGAAAGCTACATTATCCACGAGTAACATAGGCTAAATTTTATTTTTGGAAAAAATAGGGTTCCGTAAGATATTTGGGTTTTTCGGACACAAGGTGTAAAAAATCAACCAGAAAAGTTACTTATTTTGCGTACGCTGCCTAAACTATAAAGTATAGAACCATAAAATGTTCTAATTAATTGTAGATCTTATAAATATCTACAAAAAAGTCCACGACACACTATATCTATCTATGTCGAGTGAGGCACAAAAACCATTTTTTTATTTAGAAATCTTGAATTTTTTTTGGACTACATTTAAACGCGTTTATTTTACTCATGCTATTAATCCTTATCAAAATAAATTATTTCATCACTAAGTACAGTTTATGTAGATAATATTTGGTCTTTTAATGATTAAAATTGGATGTTTGGTTTTGAAGTTATGGCGAAATTAAAATATTTATTACGATTTCTGCTGCACGGCCCGTTGCGAAGTGGGCGACGTCATTAAGGCGTGCGAGTTTAGATCTATGAATAAATTTTTTGTTTTGTGTTCGTTGTAACTATGATGGATAGATACTTGAATAACTTATTATTTAGTGATTGTTGTATTGTTAGTCCTGAAGAGTATAGGTATTTCATACGATAAAAGTATACCCACCTACTTATTTCATTGAGTTTTAGTAGGTACCTATATTAATTTGTTTCTGTTCGTTTTGACTAAATTTCGCCCGTTTTGTTAGAGGTTTAAAGACATTTTGTAGTATTAGTATCAGTATTGTACCCGTGCGAAGCCGGGGCGGGTCGCTAGTAGTTTATAAATTGATAAACATTTTCTTATTTCATATTATATAATTAACCATAAAATATGTATAAAAAGAAACCTAAACTAAAGGAATTTCTTTATACACAATAAATGTTCTTTTTTTTGTACAAATTACAAAACAACAACTCTTAAACAATTTAACATATTACTATAGAATATTTTTGGAATGTACTGTAATACAAAAAAATTTATGACTTACAGGTAATAAGGGCCATATAGCAGCTGATAGATATCCTGAAGGTGAAACCATTTCTATGTTCAATGACACTTGAAATTTCACATTGCTGCGAACTCCCATTGTCAACATGTAAACACCTTCTCTCTCCACTGTAAATAGAGGAGCTTTCTGAAACAATACACATACTTTAAATTAATTATTATTATTATACTAAAATTCTTTTTTGCCTGGGAAGACTTGTCTATAAAAAAATCATTGATATAATTTAAGCTAGTCATTACGTAGTATTACTAATTAGTATTTTACTTACTGCTTGAATAACAGCTTCATTATTCTTGGCATCTCCCCCACTTGGGCTTTTATTACTATAAAAATATATTATATTTTTACTGTTACATGTGTGCGTTTCTACAACATTAACTACTTGAGCGGTGCTATAGTTGCTTTCATAAAATGGTTTTTCCACTACATTTGAGCAATCCACGATTCTCTGAAAATAATTAACAAAAAGATAAAGCATATTATAGCACTAAAAGTCTGTCAAGAAATAACACCAAGTATGTTAACGTAATGGCAGTGGATAACTTATCAACTGTTTGCCTGTTTCAGATAATAATTGAGTTTTTGAAGTGAAACTTGTTTAGCAGCGTTGAGAGTCATGTCATAAGACTATTTTGAATATAACATCATACACATAAAATTTGTTAAATTTACAAATATTAATACCTTTTCAAAGTAATGAAAATAATCTGGTGAGCATGGAGTTTGCCTCCATGAATATGCCACTGTAATATTTGTCGGGACTGTGACATCACAATGCACTGAAAACGATTTAGGTATTTGATTTTATATTAAGTTCAACATAACTTAATTAGGTATTTAACCAAATTTCGTGTTACTTACTTGCCACAATCAATTTTGAGTCTATAAAAAGTGATTTAGCCAAAGTGAAATTACAGCTTTCCTGCAAAGATGCAAAGATAGTGTGGGTTATCATTTTTCAAACAATCTATAAGCAAATAAGGAATGACTAAATTATATTACTCACCCCATTAAGTGGTAAATCCCATTTACCAACGTCGGAAAAACTAGAAGAAGCTAATCTAAACACCGTAACTAACACCAAAAATATAATATTATGCGGCATTTTACAAAGCTCAGAATATTCAGATAATTATATTCATTAATTCAATGTTTTAGCACGACATAACATAATTATGGTTTATTTATTCGAAACAGCACTAAAAGTATAAAATAATTATAATAATTATACCAAACTTGTAGTAAATCTAAAATCAGTCATCAGTGCAAAAAATCCTTGAAAAATCACTTTACTCCGCTATACTGTGTTCTTCTTCTTTTTCTTCTTTTATTTATGTCAATCGCGGTTGCAAAGGTTTTACACCATTCTGCCAGTGTCGAGACTCGAGTTTAATATAATGTTTTCTTTTTCGATTTTATTTAAAATTTTACAATAGACGAATTATTTACTTTGTCTAGGTAGCTGTACGCAAAAATATAATTACAAGGAGAATAGAGTTAAGGAGGACCTTTGGGATAGAAAAGTGTCCGCTAAAAACTAAAAAGCATCAAATAATGGCGCCACTGTCGCAAAGGTGTAAAGCACCAAAATTTAAACACAGAATTTAATCGTAGCATCTTCTTCAGTTACATTTATAAAAATATTTTCATGATTTGAAGTTATTAGGATTTTCATGACTTTATTGACTACTGAATTAACTATATACCTACCATACTTGATCTTAGCTTTTGTCGGACACTTTAAACTTTTTAGCTTTTCTGCATGGAGAATAGAAGTAAGGAGCACCATCTTTCTAGGGAATTAATTATAAAACGTAGGAATACATTCACATGACCATTAGTGATGGAACAAAGACTGAGAAACATGCCATGAGATAAATCGTTTGAGTAGGTATTATATCGATAAATCTAATCTACTGCCAGTTGCCATAAGTGAAAATAGAATAATATAAAACGTAAAACAAATTATAACAAAGAAATTGGAGTTTCATAGAACTAAAACAAAAATCGAAGCCGTAGGCAGCTATTTGTCTCACAAAACATCAAAGGCAAAACCAATAAGAGTGAAAGAGAAAGCCATCTCTATGTCTTTACGTTTTTTTCGAAGGTTGCTCCAATTTGGAGTCCAAATTGGAGTCCAATTTTAGACGTTGGAATTACGACTTTATTGCTTTAACAATAAGTGACATTTTGAATTAGTAGCAGTAGATGTGGCCTGAAATTAGCCACTGACAGCTAATGTCATTTGTTTACGTGTGCATTATGATACAAGAAGAAGAAGAAGCAAATCATGAATTTATAGTGTGTTATTTGGTAAAAATCTCAGTTTATATTAAAAAGTCTTATTAGAAAACAAAGCTGTGCTCAAATTAATATGGCCCGTTTGGTGGAGGGCTGTAAATCACACTCTGCGAGGAAAGAAAATCGTGAAGAAGTGTTAACTTTTCACCAGTATGTTGAGAATTGTTTCAGGTTATATAAATACAAGCAATTACACTGAAGTTATTATATTCTTGTAGATAAATGTGTTTATTGTCCATTATATGCGGATTTCAACAATATATAATAGAAATTTTGTATAAATTTCAGAGGTTGTGTATTTACATAGTGATGTTTTGGATATCGATAAACCTTCGAAAGAGAAAATATGTTAATCTGAAAGAAAAATGTTTTGCCTACTTTATGTTTACCAAACACCATACAATTATACAAATTAGTAAGATCCAAAATATAAACTAAGTGATAATATATAATATAAAATAGTGTGGTGTATTTTTTAATTATTATAATTATTAATTAATAATTCCTGTATATTATAATGGAGTTACGGTTGTACATAATCACAAAAACATGTCACAAATTTTCAAATTTAGTTTTGGTTTTTGGTTTTGCAGGGAATTAGGTGGCCTTTTGCAAGGATACTTCTATGTACTTTTTTAATTGACCAGAAAACGCCAGATGGAGAGCGATTATCGCCACCTATACATACTCGCAATAGGAGGAGTCACAAGTACGATCCCGGTCTTAAAATCCGCAACTACTCCTTGAGTACCCGGAGGCCGTGGTATTTATCTGGTCCAGGTGGACCGTTCGTGCCAAAGCATGGCTCTCCCACGTAAACGGACTGCTGTGCTCTATTTTCTTCACATATTTAGCTCCATGCTGACAATCTGAGAGCTTTTTGGTGTTGTCGTAACGTGTAAGCTAATAAATGATGTCCAATTGTTAATAAATAATAAATATATCTATTAAAATTTCCTTTTTTCATTTGTCTTTCCACGTAGGTACCCCAACTCAAGGGAGAAATGCATAAAGACATAAAAAGTCTATACATCTACTGTTTATATATTTACCAGCTGTATCCAAGGGAAAAGTATCCTATGTTTTAATGCAGAGCTTAAACTACTGCCATACCAAATTTCATTGAAATCTGGTCAATAGTTTTTGCGTGAAAGAGTAACAAACATCCATCTATACATCCAGCCATCCTCACGAACTTTCATGTTTATAATAGTAGTAGGATATAGAACTGACAAGTCGATCGGACGATAGCCTGCATAGTGTGTGAGTGTATAGTTCAAGAGACTAGCTTCCCCAACATACTTCTGTTTGTTGTAGACAATACTGCATAGATTCGTTTTTGATCGACTGATAATAATTTATAAATCACAAAGGTGCATAGATCATTACGCATAAATCTTCCACTTTAATCATTCTAACTATTGGCTGCAAACTGCATTTAAATTCATTTAATAGTTTAAGGCCCATTTGCGCCAATCCGGGTTAAAGTTAAAAATCATGTTATCTCTCTCGTTCTTCGTATTTGTGAAAGAGAAAGCATGCTATTTTAACCCAAGGTTAACTTTAACCCGGATTGGCGCCAGTGGGCCTAAAAGATCTAAGAAACCATAAAGCGGAGTAAAAGACTTCATTTTATGCTATGAAAAGATTAACATTTTCATCATTATTTTGATTTTTATCGACACAAAATGCCGACTAGGGACTTCACTGGCGGACGGGAATATATTTACATATGAAGTTGCTGATAAATACGAGCAATGCAACTTGTAACAAACTTCAGACAGCTGATCTGTCTGAAGTTGGTTACATATGTTCAAAACAGTGGTGTCAACCTCGGGGGTTTCCCCCTAAATCTAGGGGGAAAAGTTTTAAAAAGGGGCAATTTTAGGGGCAGAAAACCTTCAGGGTTTTTTTTAGGGGTCTTCAATTTAAACTAAACCTGTATTAATTAAAACTAACAAAATCCTATGCCCTGTGCGTAGAACGGAACGCACGATACAAATTGAACGAAGTGGGGCTCTTTCTTATAACAAGCTCAGTTATGAAACTGTCGTCTGTCTTACTTGATCTGAGGTCTTAACAGATAACTGTGTTGAGGGATAGGACATCTCACTCATTCATACATCGTTGCGTTCCGTCCATTCGGTTCGTTTAAAATCTTAAAAGTTATTTAGCATCCTTTCGGGTTTGCAAGTTTTCTTTTGTGTATTAAATAATATAACTGTGTTTGTGCTATTATAAGACAAGAGTGTAAATTTGAGAACAATGCCGAGAGAATATGATAATTATTATTTTTAAACAAAAAATAAACCGATTCCAAAGTAAAAATACACAAAAAAGTATGAAATAAAACTTATTTTCTAAATAATTCACCTTTTAAATTTAGCTATTTCTCTACTTAATCTTCTTAATTTTGAAGACGATACCAGCCCAAACGATATTCGACTTTTATTTTTATTATATTTATTATATTATATATAATATTCGATATATTTTTACCGACTTCCAAAAAAAGGAGGCGGTTATACATTCGGCTGTATATTTTTTTTTGTATGTAAATTCTTTTTTTTTTTTGATGTAGAAGGTATAATCCGAAGTTGGTCCCATTTTCAGAAAATTGGTGACCTGATGATGGGATCCAAGAGGAAACGAGGGAACTCCTCAAAATTTATATGGATACATATGGTGATTTCGACTTTTTTTGAAGTAGTCCAAGCATATGCTACCAAAAAGTAAGATTTTGCTCCAAGGTATACCCTGGATCCAAAAGTACAGAACAGAACTCAGACTCCTTATAGATACATGTTTGGGGATTTTTGGGTTGTTTAAAGAACTGCAAGCATATGCCACTTTGTCAATTAGAGTAATCATCATCATCATCACCACCACTATCACAGCATACATCATCACATTATGATGATAAAGAAGGTACTTCTCATAGTATTTTACACAAACACGGAGATCTTTGAACATTACTCTGCCGTTTATGGACCTATTTACAAAATTCCTTTGTTGTTGTAAAGGGTTTAATTCGAAATTGGTCCTTTAGTCACTAAAGTGGAAAAGTGATGATGCGATCCATGAGGAATCGAGAGACCTCTTCGAAATTTATATCGACACATATAGTGATTTTGACTTTTTCTGAAGTAACACAAGCATGTGCTACCAAAGAATAAGACGTTGTACCGAGGTATACCCTGAATCCAAAAGCACTGAACAGAACTCCTCAGTCTTTAAAGATATGCGTTAGGAAATTTCGGAATCGTTTAAAGAACTGCAAGCATATGCCACTTTTTAACTTACAGTAATCATCATCATCATCTTAATAACAATACCAAATGGAAGCCTGGCGCGTATTCAGATATACATTCGATCATTTATTTTAGACGTTTTTAAGACGTATTAATAATTACTTAACAAGATATATCACTAAAAAGGGTGAAATTATTATTTTTAAACAAAAAATTAAATTGACTTCCAAAGTAAAAATACACAAAAAAGTATGAAATAAAACTTATTTTATAAATAATTCCCCTTTTAAATTTGGCTATTTCTCTACTTAATCTTCTTAATTTTGAAGTCTAGTCGGTACCAGCAAATATGAACGTGAGTTCTATAAAATGTTGTAGGATATCGTTTGGGCTGGTAGCGACTTCATAATTAAGAAGATTAAGTAGAGAAATAGCCAAATTTAAAAGGGGAATTATTTATAAAATAAGTTTTATTTCATACTTTTTTGTGTATTTTTACTTTGGAAGTCGGTTTAATTTTTTGTTTAAAAATAATAATTTCACCCTTTTTAGTTACCTATATATTTTGTTAAGTTGTCGAGTTAAGAACGTCTAAAATAAACGATCGCATGTATAATTGAATACGCGCCAAGCTTCCATTTAGGTATTGTTGTTAAGGTGGTTCGTTTCCTATACAAAAAAACAATGGACATTATTTAGGTAATTTCATTCTATTACTACATAAATTTATATGCACATCTATTTATTTTGCAATACAAGTGTCGCAAAATATATTTAAAATACTTTATTTCACACAGAAGTCACATTTTTATTGAATTTTCGACAAAAAGTGACATAAGTTACAAATGTCACTTAGTTAAATAATGTCCATTGTTTTTTTGTATGGGAAACGAACCACCTTAAGGTGATGATGATGATTACTGTAAGTTACAATTACAAAGTGGCATATGCTTGCAGTTCTTTAAAAACGCCGAAATTTCCAAACGCGTATTTAATTTTGTATAAAAAAAAATCCACGAGTTTCAATTTTTTTTTGCCTAAACGTCTTTACACAAACAGTATATGACGTACCCAAAGTTTCCGTAATTGATTTTACCAAACCTTATATAAAGACTGATGAGTTCTGTTCAGTGTTTTAGGATCTGGGGTATACCATGATTTCAACATCTTATTTTTTGGGAGCATATGCTTGTGTTACTTCAGTAAAAGTCAAAATCACTATATGTGTCGATATTTTCGAAGAGTTCCCTCGATTCCTCATGGATCGCATCATCAGGTTTCCACCTTAGTGACTAAAGGACCAATTTCGAATTAAACCCTTTACAACAACAAAATAATTTTGCAAATAGGTTCATAAACAGCAGAGTAATGTTCAAAAGATCTTCGTGTTAGTGTAAAATACTATGACAAGTACCTTTTATATCATCATTATGTGATGATGTATGGTGTGATAGTGGTGGTGATGATGATGTTTACTCTAATTGACAGGGTGGCATATGCTTGAAATTCTTTAAACAACGCCGAAATCCCCAAACATGTATCTATAAGGAGTCAGGAGTTCTGTTCAGTACTTTTGGACCCAGGGTATAACCTTGAAGCAAAATCTTGCTTTTTGGTAGTATATGCTTGAACTACTTCAGAAAAAGTCGAAATCACCATATGTGTGCATATAAATTTCGAGGAGTTCCCTCGATTCCTCATGGATCCCATCATCAGATCTCCACTTTGATATCAAAAGGACCAATTTGGGATTACACCCTATACATCACAGGAAAAAAATTGAAAATCGGTCCACATGCGGTACAGTAATCGTCGAACATACAAAAAAAATAAAAAATATATATACAGCCGAACGTAGGTATAACCGCCTCCTTTTTTGGAAGTCGGTAAAAAAATATCAGCAAAAGTATATCAAATCCTGGGAGACAGATCCCGTACTGAAAGGTTGTAAATGAGAGTGAAAGGGGCGACATGATATTATGAAGTTCTAATTTCAGAGTAGCACTTCAGGGTAAATGCATGTGTATTAAATAAAAATTGCAAATTCAATAAAAAAATATTTATTTATGAGTTGCGAATAACTTGGTCAACAAGTAAAATATCACATAAAAATATGTTATTAAAGCCTATATTTAGGGGTTTTCAGGGGTATTTAAAATAAAACATGGGGGTAAAATTTGGAACAGGTTGGCAACACTGGTTCAAAACCTGTAACCGTCTACAAAAAACGAAACTAACGAACAACTAGATATCTCTTTCTTTCTCATTGGCATGTGTCATATAGGGGGATAAGGTACGATATATAATGTTGCTCTTGCTAATAGCCTTTACTCTTTATACTCTATGAATTATAATAGGTATGGCAATCAAATAAAGGAATGGAGTAGGTACCTACTGTAGGTTTTTGGTTTGGTTCTATGTCAAAATATTTTTGTTTTGTTGGTTAAATTAAAACCACAAAAACAGCATTTATAGTGATTAACTTTTCAGTGTTAAGGTTGTAGGAAATTATTTAACGGCAAATAAATGTATACGAGTGCATCAGTTGTCATGATAAAGGAGATAATTTTTTATAGATCTTGGTGGTAGTCATGTCAGAGTGTGCGCTGGTAGCCACAGTAAATGAACACGATGCCAGTATGGATGTGGGTAACGACAAATCCCTATTCGAACCTACTATTGATATGATGGTAAATGATTTCGACGACGAGAGAACTTTAGACGAAGAAGAAGCGTTGGCTGCTGGTGAGCATCAAGATCCCAAGGCAGAACTGAATAGCCTGCAACGAGAGGGTGATATGCCTTTAGAAGAACTACTCGCATTGTACGGCTATAACAAAAAAATGGATAAAGTAGTACAAGAAGAACAACCAGAGGTGGTGCCAGAAGAAAATGGTAAGACAGAGTCTGCCCTTCAGCAGTTATACACAGAAACCACTAGCCCTGAAGCGACTCGTTGTCTGAGATCTGGCTCGAGACCCCCTTCTGAAGAAGAAGATGACTATGACTATAGTCCAGATGAAGATGATTGGAAAAAAACCATTATGGTTGGTAGTGATTACCAAGCCGGAATTCCTGAAGGCCTCTGTAGCTACGATGATGCCTTACCCTATGAAAATGAAGATAAATTGCTCTGGAACCCGAGTGTTCTCGATGAGAAGGAAATCGAAGAATACATGAGAAAAATTTGTGCCATGAATTCTGGAACTGGTGTAGATGCTGTACCTAGAGGTAAGCAACTACGTGATGATGAGGAAGCTTTATTTTTACTTCAACAATGTGGGCACAATGTTGAAGAAGCGCTCAGGAGAAGGAGAATTACTGCTCAAGCACCATCACATGCTAGTGTGTGGTCAGAGGAAGAGTGTAGGAATTTTGAAAGTGGAATAAAAATGCATGGTAAAGATTTTCACCAAATACACCAACAGAAGGTAAGAACACGCTCTGTTGGTGAACTAGTACAATTTTATTATATTTGGAAGAAAACAGAGAGGCACGATATATTTGCAAATAAAACTCGTTTGGAGAAGAAAAAATATACACTGCATCCCGGCCACACAGATTATATGGATAGGTTCTTAGAGGAACAAGAAACAACAGGGCCTAGTATGGTAAGGCCTGTGTCGCCAACTCCTATGATGATATCCCCTATGATGGTGTGCTCACAGCCCGATCCATTAGCTCTCGGAGAGAAGGAAGTGTTTTCCCAGTTAAATTCCCATGCCTCTCCTCCTAGAACAGTTGTTAATGAGGAACTTGAACCAGAAACAATTTCCTAATGCAAGCATTTTTGGCTATACCTAAATACAATATGGCGTGAGTGCTTTAGATATTATACTGAATGACATCAGATGTTTTTTTACTAACGGGCCTTCATGTATTATGAGAATGCCAACATAAATAATGATTGGTAAAAACCAGTG
Source organism: Glaucopsyche alexis (assembly GCA_905404095.1). Lineage (NCBI taxonomy): Eukaryota > Metazoa > Arthropoda > Insecta > Lepidoptera > Lycaenidae > Glaucopsyche > Glaucopsyche alexis. The sequence goes on along the minus strand of FR990047.1, from coordinate 17,281,291 downwards.
GTTACTGGCTGCTGCTTAGTGAAAAGACATCGAAAGAAGTTAAATGTAAGCAAAGTGATTTTAACATATTTATAACTATATATTTTTATAAATTTGACCTCATATCTCAAAGTAGTAAATAGAGCAATGTAAATATTATTATAAAAATAAGTAAATAGAGGCATTGGAACATAAGAATAAGACAGGTTATTATTTATAAATTGATTTATAAGACAAATGCATTTTAAACATTATAATATTATTATGCATCATATTTATTCAGTCTAAAGATTTATTATGTGTATAAAATCATGTGGCTTGATTTTTAAAACAATCCCCAGTTTTTTTATAATCTTAATGAAGGACGCATCTTAATTAAACAGCTGCTTTGCTAGAGTACTAAATATTAAGATAATTGATAACAAGACAAGCTACATTGTTTCTCTAATTAAAAGAATATTTTTAACATAAAGAAGCCAGTACACATTGGTTTATGTTGGCCCAATGCACGCCATCACCATTGTGTACAGGGAGTAATAGTTCATATTTGCGGGCAATTGCCCATCTGGTGCACAATCGGAAAGTTGTCGGTTTTATGGCACACATCAAAGGAACCGTGGCGTAGCTTGGCCAGTGGTGTTCACACAATGGCCTATTATTTAGTTTGATTAGTGATATTTTTTGCAAAATATATTCGGAATCACTGGATGACATAAGAATCTACCATTGCCTTATGCACCATTTTTTTATAACTTTGTGGCAGTACATTTCTTTAATACTTGTAATCAGTAAATAAATAACTATTTATTTATATACTGATTACAAGTATTAAAAAATGTGTCTGTCTAGTGCCTATGCACAGCTGTAACTACTTAAACGTCCATCGTAATTGTTTTGCCGGACAGCAATGAGCCATGCGCCATTGTGTGAACACCAAGTGACCGTGGCCTACATTTGTGCATTGGAAAGCATGGCCCAACGTAAGCCATTGTGTACTGGCTACTTAATATTAACATGTTTGCTGTGACTTGTGACAAATCTTAAGCTTCATTGACTAAACTTGCTATCAATTTGGGAATGTATGTCAAGGGAGAGGTGCTATTAAATTACAAATATTTGTTTTGTAATATCTCTGTTATGTGAAAAACGGTTTTGCATTCATATGTACAGAAAAAATACAATTAAAAATAAAATTGCCTTGATTATAGACTCCCAAATGATTTTAATTTTTGTTTTATTACAATATTAATTGTTAATTACTTAATCTATCTATACTAATATTATAAAGCTGAAGAGTTTGTTTGTTTCAACTCGCTAATCACAGGAACTACTGGTTCGAATTGAAAAATTATTTTTGTGTTGAATAGTCCATTTATCAAGGAAGGCTTTAGGCTAAATAACATCATGCTAAGCTCAATATGAGTGGAGCACCAATCAAGAATGTTTCAAAATCGTTTTTTTTTCCCTTTTGCGAGCTTTCGCTGCTGAAACGGTTAGTTTGGCTAAAATTATGCATGACAGAATCTCTTTAAAAGTTCTAAAAAATATCCGCGACTGTATATATATCTATCTTTTAAGGTTGGCTCAAAATAACATTTTTAAGCTAACCATTTAGAAGAAAGTTGCCGTTTACATCATTTGATTTCAATGAGTATTTTAGAAGATATTATCTCAGTAATAGAAAAATCAAGCGCGCAATAATATGTACGCGCGCTGCGGGCAGTCTTGAGGGGGAAGCGCTTCTCCTTCGACGTAAATGAAGTCGCGGGTAAATTTTAGCGATATCCCAAAGTAACTGTTCTACGCGGACGAAGTCGCGGGCAAAAACTAGTATTATAATAAAACTCATAGACATTTAATTTTTTTAATACTTTTTATTACTTTTACCATAGACAAATCAAATTACTATTATAGTAATTTGATTAGTCTATGCTTTTACATACTTTCAGGGTTCTGAGTAACTACGAGGAATCCTATCTTGATTTGAGAAAATTTTGTTTTTCTCTGTCTGTCCCTCCTTCCTTAATCCTTACTAGCTTCAGTAATTATTATGAATGTAAATAGTCGAAATATTGTACATGTATACCACATTATAGGCTTTATTTTTGGCATCAGAAAATAAGTATAATTTCGTATTTTAGAGGTTCCCCATACATGTGAAGATTTTTTTTCATTTTACCCCATTGTGTGGGGTCAATATCCCATTCCTATTCTTCAATAAGAATAGGTATTTTTAAATAGTGGCGTGGTTTCGTACATGAATTCTTTATAATGTGAACCATTTTGGAGTCCCTAACCACCACAATGGTTTACAAGTTAGAAACTTGTAAATTTTTATCCAATACTCTTCAGGAAAATTATTTTGAGCAAAATCGGACTATAATTTTTGGAGGTATTTGAAAAAACCTATTACACATTGATAGTTACGGAACCCTCTTTAGACAAAGAATATAATATTATATTCTTTGTCTAAAGAGCTCTTAGACATGTTCTTGGTTAAGTTTGTTGTCATGAAAATGACATTTTGTTTTGTAATAATAATGTTTTGTAGTGAATATTTCTTCACACTATTGTTTAACATACATACAGTGCGATTCAAATGAGAATCGGATCGACTGAGAATTGTTTCGAATTAAGACTATTATGGTAATTAAATGTATGTTTAGATAATTTACTAGGTCCTATTTAACTATATAAATTGATATGCACATAAGTTTTTCTGCAAACTGCACTTTTCAAGTGATATTTGACAGAAAAAGGTCATTGACGTTCCTATTCTTATTTGAAACTCATTGTAATACAAGATAACAGCCCCGGATCTACGATTTTTTCGAACCGGGGCAAAAACTTAATAGTGCCCTCAGCCCGCCCACCCTATTCAGGGTTTGATAAAAACAGTTAAAACTGACAAATGAGTAGCATTTTTATGACCATTTGTGAAAATAATAATCCTTTCATTTTAAGCTTTTTATTATCTATTGGCTAAACTTTATTTGTGAAATACACAGAACATCAAAAATATGACTAGAAAAGACTTTTCTGCCAAAGAATCTAATAGCTCCTCAAAGTCAGTCGCATAGGCAGTTTTGTTTTTAAACACTACGTAGTTACGTACAAATACGTACGCGTACGTATGTACGCGTTCAAATAAATTTACGTGATCTGTAATGATGCGTTCATAATTCACTTAGCGTGTGTAGCACTATTTTATTTCAATTTCGATATAAAAAAAATCTTGTCTCAAGGATTTGGCGCCCCCATGAAACTGCCGCCCGTGGCACATTGCCTTGGTTCGCCCCCCCTTAGATCCGGGGCTGCAAGATAAGTAGGTATTATGTACATTTTTAATGGCAAAATACTATCCTTAAAAATGGGACAGTCAACACAATGCCAATATGAGGCGGCCTAGCCTAAGCAAAAAGCAAACATCATGTGGTTAATTTTATGATATCATCTCAGCTAGCATTTTATTTTATTTTACAGGCACATTGATTATGTTAAGCTGTATATTATGTTTCATGTTCCATGATGGCCGTGTAGTTCAGTATTTTAGTGATACAGCTTAAATAAATAGTATACTTAATGTTAATAAATTAAAAGTTGCTTAATTTTGTAATACCCCATTTTAAAATAAAGTAAGTTGTAACTATAAGTATGGCATAAAAATATGTGTTTACATAAGAGTAATAAGTAATTATTGTAAGCCATTCTTTTACCTATGTCTTATGTTTTTTAAGTATGATACTAAGTTGTTTCTAGTGTCTTTATTTTGAATATTATAGGTCAATATCAGGTATTCATAACATTAAATAAATACCTAATATGATATTGTTGGTAAAAGATATGTTAGAGTTAATACCTACACTAAATCCAGACAAGCATACAGTTAATGGACAAAGTACATAATATTATGTCCTAAAACTTAAAATATTTATGACGTGTATTCTTAAGACCCCAATCCATTATTTATAATTAGTGATGTGCCGGATATCCGTATCCGTATCCGCGGATATCCGAGGCAGAAGAAAGATCCGTATCCGTGTCCGTATCCGTTACTTTTTGGCGGATCTTTTACGGATCTATTTACCTTATTAATATTAAAATTATAGATGAATTATTTAAATAGGTGATAACTGATTAAGGTAGCAACTAACAATAAAAAAACTATTAAATTCAATATAGATAATATTCTTGAGCATGCTTTCTTTGTAAATGATTTTTTAAAGAAGTTGTGCCTTTACCCTTACGGGAATACTTTCCATCACAAATTTTACACTTTGCACATTCATCATTTGCTAACACCAAATAATTCAAAATTGCATTACTAAACTTTTTTGTAGACATTTTTTCAAACTCATGTAACAATACCAAATAAACGTTATCTATGCTGTCCAGAGTCACACTAAACTATAAACAAAACATAAGAAATAACCGCCGTGCAATGCAAGTCGAAACATGTGTGAAGGTCGCGCACACCGACACCGACTGCGTAAGAAAGTTAAGATCCGTATCTGTATCCGTATCCGCGGATCTTGACACCAAATATCCGTATTCAGATCCGTATCCGCGGATATACATTTTTAACGATCCGGCACATCACTATTTATAATAGGCGATCATTTGTATATTAGTTTATTTATGTACATTGTACATACCACAAGTGATCTATTAATTATTATTAAAGAAAGAGATATTAATATTAAGTTATGCTTAGTTATGTTAAGACATTCTTAATTTATTACTTATGTCAAGATTCTTGAAGTAAAACTCCTTAGCGGCGTATGAGTAAAATTAAATGTCACGACACGATTTTGGATATTATTATAATAAATATAGGTCGCGCAACGGTTTATGAGCGCTCAGTGAAAGTGGAGGGGATCGTTCGCGCATGTGACCAATAGCAAAGGATATTACTAACGTACCAATAGCGTGTCGGCAGCCACGTTCGGCATGCGTTCAGCGCATCTACACCTCCCCGCCCGAGCCCGCTACCGCCAAACACACCCAAAAACTGACTTCTGCGCATACCCCCTCTACTTTTGTCGAAAGATCTTAATTCGTTGAGCGACCTGTAACGCCATCGATAGTAAAGCCACCTGTCGGAAGCTACTTAATCTTCTTACTTAATAACTTAACTTTCTTGAGTACAGCTTAATGCACAGATGGCGCTAGTTGTAACACTTTTAATTTTTCTATTCTTTCTTTATTGAAGTATATAAATAATTATGTGCTTTAGGCCACTGCCTCGATTTTTCGAATTTTGTCGGCAGCGGCGCGGCGGCGCGGGTAACGCGCGGGCAAAGCAGACCCGTTCTCAAAACCAGCGGGCAGATCGCGCGGCACAGATAGCGGCGTGGTGTTGTGTTCGTGGTTGTGTCGTCGAGATATTTGTTTTATTCGCAAACCTCCCTCTAAAGGGCAAGGAAAATAAAATGCAAGTTTTATCGATATTATGAATTGAAGTACACAATAATAGAAATACCGGGTGTTTTTTCAATCACTATCCAAACTTTCAGGATTCACTCTTGAATATAAGCAACTTTTCCTATGGAGTCAACTTTTCTACTTGAAAAATAAAATCAGCTGTTTCATATAAAAGGGCTTCGGCATAAATAGCATTGTGTATGAAAACAGCTGATTTTATTTTGCAAGTTGGAAAGTTGCTCCATAGGACTGGAGCTCTCAGCTCGCCGCTCGTTGCCCGCGCCCGTGCCGCGAATTTAGAGAACCGGTCAATAAGATTACACGCATATGATCCATCCCAACGCGCCCGCGCTGCCAACGCCGCCGCGCCGCCGCCCGCAAAATTCGAGGCAGGGCAGTGGTGGATTATTCTAAAGGCAAACTAGGCATCTGTCCAGGGGCGCGAGGGTACTAATGCCCGGTCAGGCTGAAGCTCTGGGGGACCCCCCCCCCCTAGGGGCGTCGATGACATGTTTGCCTACAGCGCTCTCAACGTTTAATCCGCCTCTGAGGCAGGGGCCTTAGGCATGATGAGTGTTTTTGGATTTTAAATGTTATTTATGAAGTTTCACTTCTGCCACATGTACTACAGACAACTGTGTTCATAATATCATGTTTTTTTACTCTTGAAAATATTTTGGTGGTTCATCAATAAATTCATCAATCACTTGATTGATGAATTTATTGATGAACCACCAAAATGTTTATAATATATACATATGTTTATAATATTTTGATAATTTAATTACATATTATAATATGATCCTAATTTTTTCTCAATCTTGTTTCGGCCTTTTGAGTGCGTTCCTTAGGTATTTGTCTTTTTACAGTCGGGTTTTTGGAGTTTACTCGTTAAGAAACGATACGTACCAGGCCTTAAGTTATAACTCATATAAGGCCCGGTACGGAAATTTTATGAGTAAAATCAAGTGTAACACGGAAAGTTGAGGCGTTACGTAGAAAGAGACAAACATATATATCTGTAGGATTGAACGTGCAAAAGAATGAGATGAAATACATTACACAGCGTATTACGACCAATTTCTATTTTAAAATTTAGATATGTTCGAATTTGTTCATTAACAGTCCTGAAACAGCTCATTATTTATTTTTAATTTATAGACCATTAATAAATTTACTAAGGTCTTTCTTTCAGGGCATACATTCGTTGTATAAATATTACTGAACTGGGGATTTAACGGTTATGTATATTGGTTTAATAGATTTACATTCTATTGAAACTGCATAATATGAAATTACCTACCTACTTTAAGGTAGGCGATATTATTAACGTCAGCTTTATTACTATTAGTTTTTGTATCATACTTTATGTAATACGCTTTTATTGAAATAATATAAATAATCCGAATATTTACAGATAATATATGTTTGTTTCTCTTATTTTAGAAGATGCGTCCATTTACAATCTTTTTCTATTCGATATAAGTTATTACTTATATCTTCGTAAGGAGGAAACTCCAGTCGTGAGTCGTGACGTGTTTCAGCTCCGACGCACGACTGGAGTTTTTTTTAACACACTTTTTAATTTTTTAATTAAGTAGGTACGTATTTATTTTATTTTAGATTATTTAGTTTGACCAACACACGTTTGGTCGATTAATTGCAAAAATACGACTATTATTGAATGCATTGATTTAGTACATATTTATTCGAATGATTTAATTAAAATGGTTGTAATTATTCCTGAATCCTGATTAAATTGAAATACATGACATATGTATATTTTTGAAATCTCCTTTTAATTTCCTTTATTTCGATAACCTACTAGATAGGTTTGGTTAAAAAAATTGAACTATTTACAATTTGGCGGCAAAATCCGCCATTTTGTATTTTTTCTTTGAACTAGCTATATACCTATGAACACTTGGGTTAAATAGACAAATCTTTATTTAGGACATTAGAAACCTCTAAAATTATCTGTTCTCTACTATGTTATGCATGTTATATATGTCACCGTTAAATTGTAAAAACCGTTAGATTGTAATAAAACTAGTGAAATTGTAAAATGTTGATTGACTTCCAACGCGAATATAAATATATAGTTAGTTATTCGTTTATTTTTTAATATATTAGTATTCGTTTTTCGTTAGATTATAAATAATATATATAGTCTAAGAAAATTAGTTTCAGAATCGTCGATCTGACCGAATAATTCATGTAGTTTTAAAAGTTGCTACAGTTATTCCTAAAGGTGTCCAGATCAATATACTAATAGCCCCCGAGCGAGGGACACGAGCCGGCGGTGGGGGAGGGGGGGGGCGGATGTCTCTTTTTCAAGGTTTTTGCTTGTGACTCGAAAATTATTTATAATATCTCTTTAGTGACTTCTACATTAATTATCTACATTAAATTTCCTATAAATTACGTCTTAAAATGTTTACTGGACGATCAATACTTTAGGAGATACAGAGTATTAAAGGTGATAAAAATAAGAAGCTAAATCGTTTTACAAATTTTAATTCTAAAAAAACAAATTTTCTTGCACGAGTATGCCGACATATCAATCAAATTGTGTTTCATCTTCGATGGGGGCTCCATTAGTACAAGCTCCTAGGCAGCCGTTACAGATCAGACTACACTTAAGGCCCCTTAAAGGGCCCCATACATGGTCCGTTCTGCCTTCAGTTCGGCCTGAACGGATGTAAAATCGTATCGTCTGTGTGCAATTTCAAGATCGCTTCAGTCGCCCTGATGGACTGAAGCGATTCGTTCCAGTGTTGCCAAGTCTGTTTTTGCGAAACTACTAAACCCGCATCAATTTCTACTAAAAACTACTAAAAGAATACCTAAAACTATAAAGATTAAAATTTTTGGTTTTTATATTGAAATTTTATTTTTTATTGAATTTTATTATACATTTTTTACCGTTAAATAAATAAAATATACTAGGAAATGTTACATAAATAGTAATTAAACTAACGCTAAGACGTATTATTATGATAACGCCTAACCTAGGCCATTTTGCGTAATATTAGGATTATTACCTACTACAACACTACTTAACTAAATTTAGTAGTAAAACTTTGTAAAACAACTAAATAAGTTGGCAACATTGATTCTGGCCTGAACTGATCGAGGACCTGATGGACTGAACTGCTGGACTGTTCGGACCATGTGTGGCAAATCGCTTCAGTCCTCGTCAGAGCCGCGGCCGTGTGTTCGTACCAGGGCTTGATTAACGTTAAAAATTTAGTAACGTTATCCGTGTTTCACAGAATAACGTTAGGAAAAAATGTTAACGTTAAGAAAAATACATTTATTTTTATCGGTATATAAAAGTAACGTTAAGAAAAAAATATTGTTAGTATTAACGTTATTTTGTATAACGTTATGTAGTTACTCGCTCGCGAAACGGCAACAGCGCAAAGCGAGCCGGCTGCCGGACTGCGCGCTGCGGCGTTGTCGAGTGTTATTACAAACAACCGACGCTGACTTAACAATAAAAAAATTGATTTTTATAACTGTTGAAGTTTAATAAAAACCTATCTGAAACAATAAATATCCTTCGCTTGAGCGAGCATTTTTTTTATATTTTACGTATTAAAATTACTGTAAAATTAAATATGTCTATCGCAGACTGCACATTAGAAAAATTTACCTAAATCTATTTACAACATAGACGTATTATAAATTATAGACGAGACATGTTTAGGCAAAAAGTTTATCCAGTTAAATGGCCCCACTTTTGAGTTTTTTGTTGTTTCTTGTACATGTAAGTATGGTAAAAACATGATGACTGACATTTGAGGTATGGTGAAAACTAAGATGGCGTAACTTTTTACTGTATGATGATACGTTTCGTCGATTTTTTGAACCCTCATAACATGGGTTTGGTATACCATATAAATGAAATTTTCAGGATATGTTCCCAGTAGCAAACTTATGTATTAAGCATGTAAAGTTTTGATTACATAGCTCTCATCTATACTAATATTATAAAGCTAAAGAGTTTGTTTGTTTGTTTGAACGCGCTAATCTCAGGAACTTGTTTCGAATTGAAAAATGATTTTTATGTTGGATACTCCATTTATCGAGAAAGGCTATATATAGCCTATCCTATTGGTCACAGCGTTATGTTAAGTATATATAACATCACGCTGCAAGCAATAGGAGCGAAGAATCAGTAGAAAATGTGGAAAAAACGGGGAAAATTATTCATCTTTGAGGGCTTTCGTTGTTTGTTTGAACGCGCTGATCTCAGAAACTGCTCTAATTGAAAAATGATTTTTGTGTTGGATAGTCCATTTGTCGAGGAAGGCTTTAAGCTATATAACATTACGCTGCGACCAATAGGAGCGAACCATCAGTGAAAAATGTTGCAAAAACGGGGAAAATTATTCATATTGGAAAGATTTGAATGGATTCGAGAATGGTTTAGATTTGCAATTAGACGCGGTAGGTGGCGCTGCTGTCAGTACGTCAACAAATTTAATTCTAAGGCGGTACGAAGTTCGCCGTGACAGCTAGTACTTTATATTTTACTAGCTTTTGCCCGCGACTTCGTCCGCGTGGAACAATACTTTGGGATATCGCTGAAATTTACCCGCGACTTTATTTATGACTAACGAAAGCGGAATCCTATTTTTTTAAACGGAACCCTAACATAAAAGTAGCCTATGTTAGACCCTATAACATCAGCTATCTGCTAGTGAAAGTCCCGTGAAAATCGGTCCAGCCGTTTCAGAGATTAGTCGGAACAAACAGACAGACAGACCGACTGACAGACAGACAGACGGACAGACAAAAATTAAAAAAAAATGCATTTTATTGTAAGTACCGAATATACTTTCAGATTCATTATGTAAAAAGCTGTTAATTTGAAGTTACACACAGACACTTAAATTGTATTTAACTGTATAGATGTATAGATATCATAATGTATTATATTTTAATTTGATATTATCAATTTGATGTTTATAAAATAACTAAACTATTTAACTAAACTAAACTAAACTAAACATTAACCCGCACGGCGCACGCGCACCCCGCCTTGGTGACGCCCACTTCGCAACGGGCCGTGCAGCAGAAATCGTAATATTTTAATTTCGCCATAACTTCAAAACCAAACGTCCAATTTTAATCATTCAAAGACCAAATATTATCTACATAAACTGTACTTAGTGATGAAATAATTTATTTTGATAAGGATTAATAACATGAGTAAAATAAACGCGTTTAAATGTAGTCCAAAAAAAATTCAAGATTTCTAAATAATAAAATGGTTGTTGTGCCTCACTCGACATAGATAGGTATAGTGTGTCGCGGACTTTTTTGTAGATATTTATAAGATCTACAATTAATTAGAACATTTTATGGTTCTATCTTTTATAGTTTAGGCAGCGTACGCAAAATAAGTAACTTTTCTGGTTGATTTTTTACACCTTGTGTCCGAAAAACCCAAATATCTTACGGAACCCTATTTTTTCCAAAATAAAATTTAGCCTATGTTACTCGTGGATAATGTAGCTTTCGAATGGTGAAAGAATTTTTGAAATCGGTCCAGTACTTTTTGAGCCTATTCATTACAAACAAACAAACAAACAAACATACAAACAAAGTTTTCCTCTTTATAATATTAGTGTAGATTGATATTTAAAAACCTCCGATTTCGTCATTAACTGATGATCAACAAAATTATATTATGGTACTTCCGGATGTCCTAGAAAGTTGTAATTTGGTACATATATATGATTGTGTTATTTAAGTACATAGTGTAGCTGTTTACTGTTCCTCTTAATAGTAATAATAGAAATAAAGAAATAAAGTTGAAACCTTTATCCTCCAACTAGGGGATGAAAGTTAAATTTGTTTAAAAGTGCCATCTATCGCATATATTATGAACCTTTTTTATTGGATTGGAAAGTAAATAACGTAATAATTAAATAATTATTTTCCGAGTATTCTGTAGTAATTTCCACGGAAAATTAAACATAATATCGATGGCTTAGATCACTTCGTACAACCTGGTCAATTTAAGTTGACACTTGCATTTTAGCCCCATCTCTTTCACTCGATTCAATCATGACCGGAGGGGGAGAGAGATGGAGGTAAAATGCAATTGTCAACTTATGTTGACCGAGTAGTACTGAGTACAAGCGTAGTGACTACCTATAGCGCGTTCCACACGGCACTTATTTTGCCCAAAACGCTACGATAATTTTTACCACAAAATGGTGTTTCTTTAGCGAAATAACGTTAATAATGAAAATTTCGAAAATTTCGTTTTTAGCAATTTTTGTGACTAGTGGAACAACTGACAGCTGACGTTAAAAACGTCAAAAAGTGCTAATTTTAACCCAAGTACGGAGCTGGGTAAAAATATGCAAAATGGCGTGATCATTCTTAGCGTTTTTTGACAGATGACAGTTGCGTGTGGAACAGGGGGCCTACTACCTAATTTTGCTTGGTTGGTCATGGACATCATTTTGACATTACAACTTTTTAAAAACACAATTTAAAAAGTTAAAATGTCAAAAAAGATTGCGCAAGGCTACGGTCATGTCCAACTAAATAGTCCGCCATTTTTTCCTTGAGAGAACGAACGAAACCCTTTTTCGACCAATCAAATCGTGTGACGTAGTGCATTTTGACGTAAGCCATGAAATGACAAACTATCAAACGAAATAGTTACCTTCTTCTTTTTTTATACAAGGAGGTCTCAGTGAGTTGCCTATGTGCATAATTTCAATTTTGTTTATCATCTCTAGACATAAGTGATAAGAATTATCTTTTCGTTTGTTTTCGTTTTTCGTTTATTCTATTTCGTTTGACAGTTCGTCATTTCATATATTTAAATATTATATGTGTGTATGTATGCGGTCGCACATGTCATGTCGAGGTTATAGAGTCCCATTTTTAACCATTTGCATTGGGTAAACCTAAAAATATTTTCAATATTGTATCAGAAGAATATTGCTGTATTATTCGCTAAAGTTATTTACTATTCCACGCGGGCGAAGCCGCGGGCAAAAGTTGATAAAGTACAATAATCGTTAAACATAAAAATATTAATAATAATAATAAAAACATATATTCATCCGAACGTATAACCGCCTCCTTTTTTTGAAGTCGGTTGAAAAGCCATCATGTGTAATAATTTCCAAACGCAATAAGTGTCACTTCACCTCAAAATTATGAACAATAAAAATGGTTTGCCAATAATAGTAAAAAAAACACTCCGGAAGTGCCAGTAGAAATGAAAAATGTCAAAAATGGGGCCATTTAACTGGAGACACTTTTTTCTCCATAGTGTTTTCACCATACGTCGAATTTCAAAATGGCCCCAAAGATCTCAAAAGTGAGGCCATTGAACTGAAGACACTTTTTCTCCATAGTGTTTTCACCATACGTCAAACTGCGTCTCGGTACGTTACGGTATCAGTGTCGCGAGTCCAGAGATTTTATCTTATCTAAAAATATGCGTACCGCGCTAAAAGAAGTTTTACTACAAAAAAAAAGAAAAAAGAAATAAGAAGATCATTGATTAAATTAATTAATACAATCAGTCATTACAGTCCTATAATCAAATACCGTAAAACGGGGTTAATAGAAAGTTTCCTGACTTTCAAACCAACTTTATAAATCCTATGCTTCTGGCAATAAAGCTGCTTTCATCCTAAGATATTTTACAACCTTGTTATAGTTTTAATCCTGAATTTTTATTTCCTTATAATTTCCGCGTTTCTATTAAACCCTTTCCCGTTTTTTATTCACCCCTTACCTGTTTCTATTCACCTCTCAAGGCGTTTCTATTTACCCCTCAGTTGTCTCTATTCACCTCTTTATCAAAAAATATTTATGAGTGCTGAATTTTTATTTATTTAACCATAAAAAACAAACAAATCAGAAAATGCCAATATATGCTGGATAAACTTAACTTTCGGTTAAACTAATTTTAATAATTAAAATACGCCTTTAATTATTAAATTTTTTGAAGTTGGGAAGAGCGTAAATCGCATGTAAAAACCGCTGTACTTTATAGTGACTTTGTCACGTAAATTGCTAACTTTAGACTATTAAAATGTTGACAGAACAAAGAAAAAATATTACAAATGTAAATAAAATACTAGGTAATATTTGTGACATCTGAAGTAGTTTTTGGATCAGAGGATTTTAAACTTTTTCTTAAGAATATTTCTATTCACCTTGTTTTGCCAGTATAACAGGGGAGGCCCGAGTAGGAATGCTCGATGTTGGCATCGATAATGACATCGACAGCTTATCATCAATGTTCGATATTTATCGAGCTCTAAACATCGATGTCAGGCAACATCGATGTTTTTTTTGCAAACGTCTTCAACTCTTCACGGCCGTCCGTCATCAATACATCTATACTACTATTATTATGAATGGGAAAGTGTGTGTTGTTTTGATTTAAATGAGGTACAAAGTACATAGGCTACTTTTTATCGCAGGGAAATGTACGGTTCCTGTGGGATACTTTATTTACAGTTTGACGTAAAAACTACTAAGCCAATTATCATGAAATTTGGCACAGATATAAAGTGGACCACGGGAAAGGATATAAGGTATCTACTTTTTATCGCCGGGAAATGTACGGTTCCCATGGGATACTTTATTTACAATTTCGTGTAAAAATTACTAAACCGATTATCATGAAATTTGGCACAGATATAAAGTAGCACATGGGGAAAGACATATGCTACTTTTTATCGCGGGACATAATTATAAGGTTCCCGTGGGTCCGTCCGTGACATCGATGTTACGATGTTTTGAATAATGCAATATCGATGTTAAAACATCGAAAATCGATGATCATCGAGCATCCCTAAGAAGAAGAAGAAGAAGAATCAATAACATAACCTATGTTAAAGTTTTCACATTTCAAATTATGTTTATGTATTCAATTTAGATTTTTATAGAATAGGAGTAAGTTTTGATATAATAGGTATGATTCTTTTTGATGTTCGGACCAAATTTCAAACTTATGAGATTCCATATAATTTGTCGTTGTTGAGACTCAAGTTGAAATAAAACGTTTCCCCAAACATTTGCAGTATTTTTATGATTATTCCTGTTTGTTTTTTTCATTATAACTTCTTTGGCCAGAGTATGGAAAGGTTGCACATATGTACTTACTACGCTATACCTACATTTTAATTTATAACCTAACATAAATTATACGTATTTACTCCCTTAGTTGACTCCCAGATATGATTTGCCTTAGGAAGCTTAAACTAAATTAGGAAGGGATACTCACCTTTATTTGATTAATTTTAACATTCCAGACATACAGGAATAATACAGGACTTCTTACACTGTTTCCACTTTAATAGTATTTTACATTAATTTTAATTGAATCACAATCACACAATCGATTTTGACAAAGTCATCATCAGGCCATCAGCTATATAATAAAGGAATAAAATACTTATTAAAATGGAAACAGTGCGAGTAGTCATGTGTGCTATTACTGTGAAACATAAATTTCTACCAAGAGGTGTGCGGCTGAGAGGTTGCAGGCGACTTTCAGTGCATGCAGTGTGGAGTAGATGGCCAGAATGTTGTGATGGATGGAGTATATATTGTATCGGCCTTGGTGGCAAACAGAGCACCGCACAACAAATTTTATCAGATCCTCCTTCAACAACTGAACTATTCTTGTAAAAAGGACTTAATATTATTATGTACTGGAAGTAGTAGTAATGAGATAGTGGGTGATAATAATTAATATTAAGATTAGAGATTAATTTATGATTTGATTAAACTAAGTTTGGTTAATGTTGTAAATTTATAGGCTCCGTTATAATATTATAATACATAAATATATGTATATTTATATATTATAATATTTTGTGTGTGTATGTACATAATATATTCATTATAATTTATATACTGAAACATTTTTAATAAATATTATGTATTTATATAATATATTATGTGTGATTTGTGAAAAGATATAATTAGATATAATACCTAAAATTTAAAAACATTCATATAAAGTAAATATAACATTGTAAAATTTTGATTATGTTCTCTTAACACTTGTTACCAATATTGGGAGAAGCCACTGACTCCTGAGATACGGACTTTATAGCCTAGCTTAGGTGTCAGTCTTCATAGGATTTGTGTAATGAACAATTATTATGTCAATAAAGATTATTATTATTAAACTATACACATACATGCATTGTAGTGACATTTTTTTATTACCCAAACACCGGCAGGCTTAGCATGCGCTCCGTAGAGACCATTTTAAGTCATTCATTTCACATCCAAATTAACACGTTTTTTATAAAAATAGTTTAGTTGCCCTAATAAAGCAAAACCATATATTAATTGTATGATAGAATTACAGATAAAAAGTAAATCTTAGAAATATTTATTACATTAATTCTTTTTATGCAGAGAAAATTTAATTAATAGTTTGCATTGAATAGGCCTGGCATTGTACATTATACACATAATAAAGCCACGAACCTGCTAGGCAGGTTTCAATATCGACACAAATTAAACTAAAATTACATTTTGTAATTAATAATTATTTTATTAAAACTTCTTCTTATTGACTTTATAAAAAAAAATATTTATGTTTTACATACACAGTAAATACATTAAATGACACAAAAACTTCTACCATTTGAGTTGATCTAAGCTCAACATGACTGGAGCCTTTAAGGCCCCTGAATACACCACCATCCCATTTATTCTCAACCAACTGCCAAACTTTTCATTTTACTGACTTCTTTGCATGTAATGCAATTGCTCCTAGCAAGCGTCTCACACAGTCCCCACTCAATTCACCAATATTAATGGAGATGAGCGAGTTGTTGATGAGGTAGGTACAGGAGGACAACACAGGCATTAATAATTATTTAATCGCTTCGATTGGGAGTAGTGCATAACCCTGAAAATAAAATTGAATTTGCAACCTATAAGTGTTATTGTAGCCTATATGCTATAAATGTTTTAGAATTTGTACTATAACATATATACCACCAATAAATATTTAGAAATTATGACTTTTCATTTATTATGTTTTTAAGTGAGTTTTTTTTTACTAATTTATGCATAGTAAGCATTACCTTTTTTATGGTTACTATGGTTGTCAAGTAGTAAATAGATGTTAACTTTTAACATTTTCTATTAAATTCCTTTGCATAGAAATCTTTCTATGTTTATCTAAACAAGATTTAAATCGGTTCTGCTGTTTGGGCTCTACTATACTACAGACAGATGTAATATACATTAGACACACCAAACTTTATAACACTTCTAATAACGAAGTAAACCATCGAGATATAAATCATACCATTTTCTCATATTACATTAATTAATATGTATTCCTACATAGATATTAAAAAGAGGGTATTCCTAAAATTATCTAGCATTCTTTTTAATCCTTATCACTTATGCCTAGAGATATAGATGTTAATAACCTCAACAATGTAATTTTCCAATCCGTATGCCATAATACATCACATCCAACTGCAAAGGGTTTAGAAAGCACTCCAGTCTGTGGACTGCTGCATTGGTATGCATCTTTCTACTGCAGTAATTTATGAGAATTTCTCCCACATTGTCTGAGTTCAACTGGGTGGGTTCTTACACGCATTCTTCCTCATCAGAGTTCAAGCACAGCCTATGGAACTTATTACCTCTCTCTTATTACACTGTGGTTCAAGATGGCACCAAGAAAAAACTCACAGGCTACAATATATATGTACCACAATAATAGGCTACACGACTGAATTTTTTTTATTGCATAAATGAATAGAGTTACTTCTTAGAAGAAACCGTACCTATATCAAAAGTTAATATTTTTAAAGGTACAGCGATTTGTTTACAAAATTTCGCAAGTCCCGTGAAAACGCTCCATACTAAAGTCGTACGTAGCTATGACGTCACGTCCATGTTAAAGTGTATGAAGTATACGGCCGCAGGAACATATTTGTAAATATCTCCGATATTTGTGCGTTTAAGTTCATACATACCATAATAAAAGTTTTTGTATATGATGTAAGTAAACTAATGATGTAGGTTTTGTTTACTTATTTAGCAAAAAAAATAATAATTTATTTGTACTTTTTAGATGTGTCTAATTACTAAACTATAAATAAAATATTATATTTTTTTACATTTACGAAGTAGTAATGCCTTAAAATTTCTGAGTACATTAATGAAACTAAATATTTTAGATGTAGTCGTGTACCCAATTATTTTGAGAACGAATAAATAAGAGCGTGATGCATTATAAATTGCGATCGAAGTGGCACACAGAGTGCACCTTACACAAACGTAGTGATTATATTCTCTTTGCCTTACACCTTTCTTAAAAGCGCAGACTATTGTGTACCTACCCTAGTAAGTAGTAATATTATGAAGTAGCTAGCTACATATTACTATAATCTGTGATTATGAAGTCTACATAGTATAACCGCCTCCTTTTTTGGAAGTCGGTTAAAAATGTTGAACATGAAGCCGGGAGCACAATAGGTCCCTTCTTCGTTTGACAGTTCTCATTTCATTACTAACTTCGTGGCTTACCTACGTCACACGATTTGATTGGTCGAAAGAGCGTTTCATTCGATCTCTGAAACGCAAAATGGCGGAATTTAAAATTGGACATAAACGTAGGCTAGCGCAATCTTTTTTGACATTTTAACTTTTTAAATTGTGTTTTTAAAAAGTTGTAATGTCAAAATGATGACCATGACCGACGAATTTGAATTACATATTAGCATTTAGTTCATTCTAGTTCACTCTAGTTCGCTCTTGATGACCAATGAGTTGCGTAATACCCCGACATCGAGAATTTATACAAGCTTGGACATCGTTGGAATGGAAGTTCAACGAAGTTAGGTAATCAGGGGGCAGGGGTGAAAACAGTTACGAATGATCATAGTGGTGCTAAAAGAACAGAATGTGAATGAAAATAATGAAAATAACGTTTTGAACGTGCAAATGGAACGAAGCACTAGTGAGTTTTCGCAGTTTTCGGGCCGTGTTAACTTTTTTCTATGCGTGCACCAAGTAATAAAATTCGAGTGTAATAACAAATGGCAACGTGGTCGAAAGATTTTTTGTTGGAGTTTATTGAATTATTTAAAACTTTAGAGCCACTATGGCTAATAAAATCGAAAGACTATTACAATAAAACGAAAAAAAATAATTGCTATAACATATTACTGGAAAAAGTTTTATGTGTGGACCCGACAGCTACTAAAGAAACGGTGACTAAAAAAATTAATAATATAAGAAGCACCTTCAGAAAGGAGCACAAAAGAGTACGGGCGTCATTGGTGTCGGGTGCTTCGGCGGATGAAGTATACGTACCAAAACTTTGGTACTATAGTGATCTTTTATTCTTAAGGGATCAAGAGGAGCCCCTACAATCAACATCGAGTATCGATATCAGCGTAGAGGCAAAAGTAGAGGTGAGTGAAAAACGAATACGAACAAAATATTATTTATTGTAATAAAGTAGATACATAAGTAAAACTTTCAAACAAAATTATATTGCCATGGTACTTGGCCTACTCCATTGAAATATCGTACAAATTCATTTCGTATTGTACTAGCATTTCGATTATTTTCGCGTCCGTCAAAACGTAAACTATTTTCTTCTCTTGTTTGCAAACCGTTGATAGTTTCTCCATTTTCAATGTTTTCTTGGTCAAAGTAATTCGCAGGGGAATACGTACTAGGGGTGTTTCGTCTTAAAAAATTGTGTAAAGCACAACAAGCTAGTACAATTGGAGAAATGTTTTCAAGGTCGACGTGTATTTTGCTTTCTAAGATTTGAAATCGGTTTACCATTATACCAAATACATTTTCTATAATACGTCTAGCTCTTGAAACCCTGTAATTGTAAATTCGTCTCTCCACATTCAGTAGATTTTGTCGAAACGGCTTCATGAATTCCGGCGACAGTGGAAACGCGTCATCTCCAACAAATACATATGGCAAATTATGTCCGCCTACGTCGGATGCTAGCGGCAATTTTAGTGACTCGTCACTAATTTTCCTATATAAATCTGTATATTGCAGAACTCCGCCATCCGATACGCGCCCATTTATTCCAAATGAAAAATAAATTAATTCATAATTGGAATTAGCGACGCCAAGTAACACTTGGCTGTCAAAGCCTTTGTAGTTCCTAAAGTAGGAACCGGCGCCAGGAGGTGGTCTCGGGCGTCGGACTGTTAAAATTTTAAAAGCGGGTGGTGTCAGCGGGTCCGGCGTCCGGCACTGAAGGCGTTCGCGCGGTTTCTCCGGTTCCGGTTTTTCAAGATTATATTAATCAATTGATTTTAAAACTATTGCATGTTATATATATTTAGAAAATAGAATAAATTCCTTATATGATGATGTAACTGGAATTTAAAAAAAACTTAACGAATAAAAGCAATCATGATGTGAACACAAAAGAATTGTTTTTTTTTTCCCAATTCTTAGTTTTTAAACTCAACAAAAAACATTTTTAATTTGATTTTGCGTTAATTACATTCTGTGGATATATTATTCATATTATTTAATAACAAAACAGGCCAATGTAAAAAAAAAATCCATGACCCCCCTTGAGCGTTACGCGGTATTATACGCCAGAAGGCACCCGCGCTTGTTTTTTCGATTTTTATTATTGAATTGTTAGTAAAACCTTGGCACATTATACAATGAAAAAATAAATTAAAAGAAATATAAACTACATAATGCAAAATATCAAACATGATTTCACTGGAAATGAATTTTTTAATGTTGGTTTTTGAAGCTAAATTATGGCGAAAATTTATATCACACGCATACGAAAGTTTTTATTTAATTAAATAAATACGTGTTCAAATAACGATATATATAAAAAAATTCGTGATTTGTGCACAAAATTAACCAAACATCAATGATTAGTGGAGTGGAGTGAAATTGGTGTCAAATTTCTTTACTCTGAGACAAACAATTATTTATTTTATTATTGAGTACAACAGCAAAGACAAAAAACTATAACAGCTTTGTTTTATCCCTGTACTAAGTAAATAAATTTCAATCACAGATAAAAATCCAGATATTTACAAATGAGAATAAACAGAAAATATAGCAATAAAAATGGGCAAATGTGCCGGCCGACGCCCATCCTGGTGGTTTTTATTTGTATTTATGTGCCGCGCGACGCCCGAGCGGTGGCGATATGTTTGCCGTCAATAGCACCAATGCAATGTGGAAAGTTCCATCTGGACTCAAACCCCTTAGCTATATTAAACCAATCTTGTTCATTTTGTGGAAACTGTAACAAAAAATTAAATTAATTTTTGTTATTTAATTTTTCAGAGTCCTTCAACCGAAGAATGGACCTCAGATAACATTGCATCACCCGACATTCCCACGACAAATTTTAAAAGAAAACTTGCACGCACTAATGAATCACAAGACATTTTACGGATGGTTGGAGACCGCTTGACTTCTATACGGCAAGAAGATGAATTTGACGTAATAGGTAAAAATATTGCACTAAAATTGCGCATGTTAAATAACATTCAAAAGTTATACGCAGAAAAAATAATAAATGATACGTTGTTTGAGACCCAACTTAATAATTTAAATAGATACTCGCGGCTCTCCAATCCTTGCCTACCCAGATTGGGTTATGCTAATCAGGAAATAGATACTACAAATGTATGTTTAAATAATGTTCAAGAGTCCGTGTATCATGGTACGGCCAATGAAATAATCATGAATGTGAATCCACAATCAATCAATGAAATTCCAGCCGATTTGAGTACAGTAAATTTTTCATCAGTATGATGATGATTACCTACTATATCTGATTGAGTGTTCTTGGTGGAAATTCATGCTTATAATAATATCACACAACTTTTTAATACACTTTACACTTTATTTAGATTTTTAAAATAATTTATATATAAACACAACCGGTTTTGATTACCGCCCTGATGATGAGTTAATCAAAACTGTGTTTATATATAAATTATTGTAAAAATCTAAATAAAGTGAAAAGTGTATAAAAAGTTGTGTGATATTATTATGATTACATACCAACTTTCTAAATTGGATCCTTTTTTATATAATAATAAATGATCAAGCTTTTAATAGATAATATATTCATTAATAAGAAATAATGTGTATATTTTATGTTGTTTTGTTTGTAAATTATGATACTACCTACATAATATTAATGTAAGATATATATTTTTTACAAGCAAGTTATTTTAAAAACTTATTATTATATTACCAAAGAAATGGTTGGTATGCTTTAAATTTCAAAATGTGTTAAGACTGATTATAAAATAAGAATATTAATAAACTATTTTAATAGATAATATGTGTATTAATTTATAAGAAATAAATTTTTATTAAAAGTAAGAAGATTCTATGTTGTTTTGTTTGTTAATTATGATACTAATTGTTTTTATTATTATATCTTTACAAGCAGTTATTTTAAAATCTTATTAATAAATTACCAAAGGAATAGATGTTATGCCTTAAATTTTAAAATGTGTAAGACTGATTATAAAATAAGAATATTAATAAACTATTTTAATAGATATGTGTATTAATTTATAAGAAATAAATTTTTATTCAAAGTAAGAAGATTCTATGTTGTTTTGTTTGTTAATTATGATACTAATTGTTTTTATTATTATAAGATATATTTTTATAAGCAGTTATTATAAAATCTTATTAATAAATTACCAAAGGAATGGTTGTTATGCCTTAAATTTTAAAATGTGTAAGACTGATTATAAAATAAAAATATTAATAAACTATTTTAATATATATGTGTATTAATTTATAAGAAAGAATGTTTATTGAAGTTAAGAAGATTTTTGTTGTTTTGTTTGTTAAATAAGATAGTAGTGTTTTATAATTGTAATAAGTAGACTATACATTTTTACAATCAAGCTTGAAAGAACTGATTATGACTAACTTAATAGTAATTGATATACTTTAATTTTAAAAGTATGTAAAAATGATTATAACAAAATATATTAATAAGCAATCAAGGTTTTTTTTTATAAAATTATTCCTTCTACATATTTTATTATTGACCCCAAAACTAAGCATTTATTTTTAAAGTTGTTATTTGGTCTAATCTATGATCATTGATCATGGAAGCTTAAAAGTGCAAATTATAATTTGTTACTGTTAAAATCTACTAGCTGTCTCCAACAGACGTTCTGTCTTAATTAACTATGAACTTTACAGTTTCTACATCAATAACTTTACCCTACTACCGACAGCTACAAGAACCGACATAAGCTGCGCGTCCACTGCATCGGAATCGGAGCGGACGGATTTGTTGCTTTGTATGGATTTCTATGGTACTGCGTCCACTGGATCGGCATTTCTGCGCCCGCGACCGGTATTTTTGCCGATGACGTCATCGGCAGTGAACCCGTCATTCGGATTCCGAACGTTTGAAGTTCTGACGTGGTTGCGACGACGCGACGGCTATACATAAATACTTATTCACGACGAATGACGATATTTTAATTACTTTAGTGGAAAAATATGATGAACTTTACAATCTAAAACATCAACATTATCTTAACCAACTGAGGAGAGACGATATATGGGATGAAATTGGGCAAATAATAAATAAAAATTGTAGAATATAGTGAAGTTCAAAAAACTTTTTTCGAGTCATATGAATGTACCCAAAAAATCTATTTTCATCTTCTAATAAATCAGAATAATATAATGTATGAAATTCTCCAAAAAATATTCTTTTTGAATTTATATTATGATTTATGAACCCATATCTTTCATTTCCTCTTGTTTCTCTTTTCCTCTTCTGATAAAATAAGCTAATTACAACCTATTCGGTCTGAGATTACAACAATATATCTCGTCACTATCCTCCATAATGCAAATGCACGTTCAGGCTGACGGACTAAAAATAACTAAATTGCCGATGCTGAATCCGAATGCAGTGGACGCACCCCATCGGCATTTTGTAAATGCCGACGCTCCGTCCGCTCCGTCCGCTCCGATTCCGATGCAGTGGACGCGCAGCTTTAGGGTTGAAGGTTATTACAGTACTAAATATATTGCTATATACCAATGGGGTATACAGGCTGTTTTACAGTCAGTGCCCAAATTTTTAAGAGCGAATATACTCTTGAATATAAGCCATTTTTACTATGAAACCTACTTTCCTTACTGAAGCGATTTGTCCACACACGGTCAGTGAGAGGTCGTCATAGAAATAGAACTATACACTTTCTGTGAAATTTACAAGTACATAATATTATATAATAAAATACTATACTATAATATATACTATATAATATTATTTAATATTTTATTATTAAAATTTCAAGTAAGAAGTTGAAGGAACAAAAAAGTACATTCAACGATCGAACATTTTCATTCTATCGCAGGCAGAGTGCTCGCTAAGGTTTTCATAATTTATTTTTTACGGCATGTTGTTCCCTATTATTTCAAGAGTAAAATAAACGATTGCGAAATAGCGGCACCGCGGAGAGTGACACAACCTCCTCGTACGAAAGTCAGCGGCTCACTGTCCCGCGCGCCCGCGCACGCACCGCTTACAAATATTTTCACAAAATAATAGTTATTTACGTATATTTTGAAAACAAAACGGTATTTCGAAAAACCCAACGATGAAATGTTAGATAAATATATTCTTCACATTTTCGTAAAAGAACCATCTTTATAGCCGTAGTAGGTACTAGGTAGTAAGTAGATAGAAAAAGAAATCTGAAAACAGGGCTTTTTAATTTTAATTTATTTAATATTAATCTTCGTCTTATTAAAAAAATTAACGATGATATTAAAGATGAAGGATTGAAGTGTGAAATGTATATTTTTTTGAATTTTTTTATTCCCATTTTTCGGAGTAGTTCCGACTCAAACTGAGCGATTTTTAAACGTAATGTTAAATTATTGGTCTCAATTTAGGGGACAGGGGCCGTATTATGATCTTTTAAAAAACCAGGGAGTTTCCAGGCAATTCAATATACGGCCTTAAAGTGCCTGGTTCTTTTTTCGTATTACAACGACATTTCATTCAGCGGGGCTATTACCTAATATTCTGGACATCAACTGACAACCGGCATGGACTTGATTTTGACGTTTGAACTTTTTAAAACACAATTTAAAAAGTTAAAATGTCAAAAAAGACAAGCCTACTGTCATGTCAAACTAAATAGTCCGCCATTTTGTCCTTCATAGAACGAATGAAACGCTCTTTCGACCAATTAAATCGTGTGACGTAGTGCTTTTGACATAGTTCATGAAGCGTTATGACACAGTTCATGAAATGAGAACTGTCAAACTAAGCAGGGGCCTATTGTGCTCCCGGCTACGACACTTCCAAAAAGAAGACTGATAAGGCACAGATTATTAATAAATTTGTTCTTATATGTACCTACGAGGCTATGACACCTCGATCGCAAATACAAATGTCAAATTTGAATATATAACCGCACTTGACTCTCGTTGTTTTCTGTCATATGTATTATAATATATTGTGAGTCTTGAGTTTTTCGAGTTTTATCCGCTTTTGCTAATAAATTTCCAAGAAGTGTTATAACTTTGATCTGTCGTGTATATACACAATATTACGTGTAAGTCTGTCTGTGCTTAGATTTTAAGCTTGTTTTTTTACAATGCAAGGGAATCTAATCACAAGCATTATTAGCTATAATTCATCATCATACACTCGTTTCCTGCTTACAAATGTCGAGGCTATCTTAATTTTTTAAAATTTCATTGTTATTACTAATAAAAATATTTACACAGTGGATAAACTATACAATGTTTTGTCCTAGTCTTATGCATTGGAAAAGTCACTTTTAGTCAGTGTTGCTTTTTTACCCGACTGCGCAACGCAAAGGAGTGGTAATGTGTTTATCAGCCTATGTATGTATGTATGTATGTATGTATGTATGTATGTATGTATGTATGTATGTATGTATGTATGTATGTATGTTCCTTTGAAGCACTATACAGACCAAACGCCTGGGCCGATTTTTATGATTCGCATGTCAATCGATTCCTCTTAGTCCGGCGAGTGTCACTAAAGACATGACGTTAGTGAAAATTCAATATGGCGACTACTGGACGCCATATTGTGAAAATGAAAAAAATGAAAGTCAACAAACTATGTCAAGTGGGGTATCGTTGAATAGGTATTTAAAAATCATTTTTAGTTTTCTCTCAACATTTTTCGATTTGACTGACCGTTTAGGATCTATATCGATTTAAAGTTGCATAACAACCATTCTCGCATTAAGCCTATATGTTTGTGTTCGTATCATCGTATTTTTACTTTAAATTGACCAAACGTGTGTTGGTTAAACTAAAAAATCTAAAATAAAATAAATAATAAATAAAATTAAAAAACCCGACTGCAAAAAAAATACAGATACCTAAGCAACGCACTAAAAAGACCGAAACAAGATTGAGAAAACAGACTACACTATGAGCTGAAAGCCTAAGTGAAATAATTGATGTTATGTTTGTTAGCAGGCGGGACTCATATATTTTTGTACGATTTATAATTTGCGAATGGGTCCCGCATGCTACCAAACATAATTATTTCACTTAGGCTTTCAGCTCATAGTGTAGTCTGTTTTCTCAATCTTGTTTCGGTCTTTTTAGTGCGTTGCTTAGGTATCTGTATTTTTTTTGCAGTCGGGTTTTTTAATTTTATTTATTATTTATTTTATGTTATATTGTAGCTACAAATTCTAAAACTTTTATCAGGATTATGCACTACTCCCCAGTCAAAGCTGGTAAAATAGTTAATGCTTGTGTCGTCCTCCATAACCTAATCAATGACTCGCGTATTTCCATCGATGATGATGAGTTGAGTGGGGACAGCAATCTTCAGCCGGCACAGCCTGTAAGAGAGCAGAACAGATGGAAAAATAGAAAAATAGACTTTTCTATAAAAATAACTTATCTTAGGTACCTACTAAATATGATACATTTTTTTTTTGTATTTTTTTTTTTTAACGGGCATAAGTTCTTCTATAAGACATTTTAAGGTTATCCATTAATTACCGGACACCCGATATATGATAAGGTATGGTATAGTAGAGTAGATACAGCCTTACAGGTAGGTATGTGAGACAATCTATTCCATTAGATAAAACTCAGTACCTAGAATATAAAATCAGGTTAGCAGTGTTCAATATTTACTGTGTATGAAAAACATAAATAAAATTTTATAAAATCAATAAGAAGTTGTTTTATTGTACATGTTATTATAAAATAAAAATAAATCATAGGCCTTTGCATCCGTTAATGGACGATTTAAACAGTATTCTCCGAGCGAAGTAACCACTCTTAAAATACTGTAGTGCTTGGGACAGTCGGTTTTTTTAAATATCGTATGGTTGCCTAAGCACATACGGCGTTCTCACAACATAGTCAGCCTAGTCCAGAGGAATGAACTGGTCAATACGTCTGGGGCCAACTATGTGCGATTTTCCTCACGATGTTTTCCTTCACCGTTAGAGCGTCCGTATAATGTATTTGAGATCCGAAAAAATTTTATTATATTACTTAATTATTATGTTATTATATTAATTAACTAGCTGTTGCCCGCGACTTTGTCCGTGTCAATTTCTGTTATTATGATCGCGATTAAGAAGTTTTTAAAAGGATATATTTTAAAGTACTTCTGCGTAGCAAGTCTAGCAAGTCTGCAAGCACCACCTCCCCCTCGCCCGCAAAAATTTACCAGTCAACCTTCTTTTCGCCCTCTTGTAAAGTAAGGATTTTGCAGATGTAACTTTGTCGATATAGATCCAGAGCAACTAGCAAATTTAAAGCAGATTATATATAGCATGCCCAACTAAAACGACTCCCGTTACAACGCCCGCGCCGTCCGTGCAGCCAGTGCGAATATCCTTACGAGCCCGGAGCCTCGTGGATCCCTAAACGCTTTAAGTATTTTTGTTAAGTCAGTCGATCCAAGGCCACAGAACACTATTTACTCTCGCCCAAGGCGCTCCAGCGCGACGGACGCTTGTCGCCCTCCGCCCACTTCACGGGGCGCCTTTACAGTTTACCGTGTATTAAGTATATTGTGGTGTCTGAATATACGGATTTTGAATTGTGAAATACTCAAGTGTTTTCTTTTAAATAAATATTTAGACAATATCCTTTACTACTTGTACCACTTGCCCATACTTGTGCACGTCAATGAATTCTAATGGTTAATATTACCAATATTACACATTAGGAACCAAATTAACAAAAATTTTGGAGGAAATATAAAAACAACAACGTCGCTTAATACAGGGTTATTTTTTCACCGGTACAATAAATCAACATACGTAATAGTTGTCAAAAATAAAAAATACTAGCGATTTTTGTTACTACCCCTTTGGAACAAAAAAACAAAATTATCAATCCCCGAACTTATCCACTAAACTAATACAAAATGTGGATACGTTACGCATCTATCGATGCTTTGTTGCCAACTCATGCGCCGCCCGGCCGCTCGCTTACCCCACCCCGCCGCCCCCTACCTCATACCGCACCCGTTGACGCCTTGTAGTTAGTGCGCCCATGCGGTATTAAATCGGTTATAGGATAAAATAATTGAAATGAAAAAAAAAAAATTTTTTATTTGTGAAATGTACTCTATTATCGATACCAATGACGTGGTAAAATTTATTGTACCGATGAAAAAGTATTCCTGTATTTCTGGCAAAACTCCAATTTAGGTTTATTTAAAAAAATAAATTTGAAGTGAAATGACAATAGGTAAAATTGCGTTTGAATGTTCCCAATGGACTTTTTAGAAAATTATATAAATTGATTTAAATATTAAATTATAACATCGGCGGTGTTTCAAAGTATGAAAATCAGTTCATTTGAAATGCTCTTTTTAGGTCCTTAATAGTTTTTATAATTAAATAATAGTATAAAATTTTATATTTTTATAAATTACGTGGTGCTTTAATACACAACAAAACGCAAATTTCAATACAATTATTATAGTTCACTCAGGAGCCATTTTAAAAAGAAGAAGAAGAAGACCAAGAAGCAGTTCATGAAGTTCAACGAAGTTAGGTAATCAGCCCGCTGACTGGATTAATCCCTGGGTTTTGTTGTCGCTGGCTGATATTACGAGCGTGAAAGTGACATATGGAAACGTCAAATTCGACTCAAATTTGACAATCAGTTTTTTTATGGCATGATTTCAGTAAATACAGAGTTAATAACGAACGGCTAGATTCTGGCGAGCAAATGATGAAACTGAAAAATGGCGGCAAATTTAAATAATCTGGTGTGGTAACACTGATCTGACCGGATCGTATGATTTTAAAAGTGCAAATTATTTTATAAATTATGACCTCAATAATAATTGTTTATTGAAATTATTAGGATCTAACTGTTGCCCGCGGCTCCGCCCGCGTAAATATAGTATCCCTCGGGAACAATGTACTTTTTCGGGATAATAAGTAGCCTATATTTAATCTAGGGCCTAAATAAAACTACTACGATACCGAATTTCATCAAAATCCGTTCAGGAGTTTTTGCGTGAAATAGGAACATACAGCCATCCATCCATACATCCTCACAAACTTTTACATTATAATATTATAGTAGGATAAGTAGGATAATGAATTGCTTGGTGATTTTGGTGCTTCTTGTGTGAAGCATTAGGTATTTCTAGAAATATAAATACTTATTTGTAACTAGTTAGCCGTCACACATGATTATTTTCTATGAACCTATGAATAAAACCTATATCTTAAAAATAAACAAATATTCGCAATTATTTTAGCGATATTTTACGTTACTAAAACCCAATATTATGTTAAAAGAGAACACTATAAAATAAACCAGTCAGTAGGTATAAGTTAATATTTGGTGGCGTAAACTGAACGGCTTTGTTTGACGTAAAGACAAGCCAGCTAATGTCAGATAAATTGTCGTAATACGAAAATACCATTCAAGTTTCAATGCAGAAGCAAGTCAAGTGTCACGTGACTGCTGACTGGCTGGCAATAGGTGGTCATAATACGAAAATGCCAGCCAGTTTGTTTTATGGCGTTAACTGGCTGGAATTAAGAGGTTGTAATACGCCCCCAGATTTTTTGCCGGTAGAGCGCGCCATTTTTCAAGAGTACATACCAAGTATCAGAGTTCAGATGAGAGAGCTATTGTAATTTAGCTCTCAGCAATAATAAATCAAAGATTTTTAACTTTGAGTATCCAACTATACGTAGCACGGGCGTAGCCAGGTTTTAGTTTCGGGGGGGGGGGGGGGGGGGGGGGGGGGGTTCAAGAAAATAAAACGACTACCGGGGGGGGGGGCAAAATATGTTAATTGGCCTCGGGCGCAAAATTTCTAAATACGCCTCTGTATATTGGTCAGATCTCTGTATTATATATACCAGCCGGCCCATTTTGGGGGGGGGTTTGAACCCCCAAAACCACCCCCCTGGCTACGCCCATGATACGTAGACCGCATTGTCAGGCGTTCCTCGCTGCCAAAGGTTAGAGCCCTCCGGTCGTGAGGGTTGTATAAAACTAGTTGCTGCGCGTTTTTGACGTATTCGGAAAATTACAGCGAGGTGGAACGAACCGGAGCAAAAAATGCCGACTTGCTGTATTTTTTCCTGCAAAAACAGATCGGAAACATCAAATAAACAAAAGGAGTGTGCGTGTGGTTTGAGGGACCCACCTGAATATCCCCAAAATAAGTATAGCAAGTTTTTGTCTAAAAAAAATTGTAGAACAAATCTGGGAATTTGTAAAAAGATAGTTTAAAAGATATAGCCCTCAGAGTGTGGTCTCTCAGTTCACACACCGCTATTTTCCAGATCTCGAAAAGTATGTGGAAAATTATGGTTTTTTTCACTACAGAATTTTAGTAGAACTTTTGTAAAAGTTTTTACAAATTTATCAAATACATAGCATTTGAAATAAAAAAGCTACAACCACCGAAGTGTGGTCCCTCAGTTCACACAAAAATGACATACTCATTTCGCGATATATTACTGACTTTTTTAATTATTTTTCTACTCAGAGTTTTAGTAGAAAATTTGTAGAATTTGTAGACAAAATTTCAGCAAAATCTATCGGCGCATTTGGAAGATATAATATATTGAATATATATTTAGAAGATATATTATGTTGGGTCCCTCAGTTCACACACTTGTGTTTAAGAAAAACTCAAATAACTAATAAACGAGAAAACTAACAGAAAGTCTACTATACCAGGCCTGTCTCACTCCCCGTGTAGGTATAGAAAATGCAAGTACGTGCGGCGCCCCACTAGAGCGGGAAATCAGTAGGGAATCACGCGCGAGTAGTGAGCGACGTACGCGCGAGATTTGTTCGTATTATTTATATTTTATCGTATTATTTTAAAAATGGATAAAAAAACGGCAAAAAGATACTACTATTAATAAAAAGATACTGTGCAGTATTTAACTGTTTAAACAAGGATAACGATCCAAATTTGAGTTTTTTTTTACAATTGAATAGAAATAGTTTACTCATAAATAACAACACAATGGTAACACAGTTATTCTTAGTTAATGCTAAAATAGTTATAAAAATATTTCTGCAAAGTTTACCAGCTCAGCAAAAGCTGTGTTAGCCATGAAGACTAATACAGCGCTGGTATTCAGATGACCAATACATTTTAAACATTAATTTTACTTACAAAGTACAGTTCCGTGCTAACGAATGAGGAAAAATTCAAATAAGTACCTAGGTATTTACTTAAAATATTGTTAATAATATACTTATTGCAAATGCATTCCGATCTATGTTCTTAGGAAAAGCGGTTCAGTTTAACTGTGACCACTAGCTTGTAAAATTAATTTTTTGATTGTATGAAAATGCAGAGTAGGTTACCACACAAGAGGCAAAATGAGGACAAGTCCTAATATTATTGTGTATGTTATACCTTATTAAATTTATGTTTTGCTCGCAGTTTCGCACCTTTTCACTATTTTAGGGGTTCATAGTACTACAAACAACCCATATACTTACCAATTATTAACTATGTATCTATTTGTGGTTTTGCTCTGCCCGCCCTTTTCTCTGTCCGTTCTTTCTAACTCCTTATATGTAATTACATATGTATTATATGAATAAAAAACTGGCCAAGTGCGAGTCAGGCTCGCGCACAAACAGTTTCGTACAAAACGGCAAAAAAAATCACGTTTGTTGTCTCGGAGCCCTCGTCCTCGTCTCGTCGTCGTCTCGCCCCCAGCACCAAAGATTATACATACTCAATGTAATATTATGACTGCACCTAATATTTTTGTTATATTAGCTTTTGCTCGCGGCTTCGCCCGCGTGGAATAGTGTTCTTGGAGAAAAAACTACTTCGGCGAATAACTTTCTAAGTCTCTACTT
Source organism: Glaucopsyche alexis (assembly GCA_905404095.1). Taxonomy (NCBI): domain Eukaryota; kingdom Metazoa; phylum Arthropoda; class Insecta; order Lepidoptera; family Lycaenidae; genus Glaucopsyche; species Glaucopsyche alexis. The sequence goes on along the minus strand of FR990047.1, from coordinate 17,249,491 downwards.
ACAGCAATATACTTCTGACACAATACTGAAAATGTTTTTAGGTTTACCCAATGCAAATGGTTAAAAATTGGACCCTTTCGAGTTTCGCCTCGACACGATATGAGCGACCGCTTGATATATACATAATATTATATTTGTCGCGCTTGAATATACATTCGTTGCGTCATGCTTTCGTTGTTGGACATTTACGAAGTGGTAAAAATACTAAGACCACTCGTGAACTGTATTTTAAAAGTGGAATGCTATCGTATACAAAAAAAGCACACACACTTAAGAATAACATTATGTACACCGTACATCCCACAAATTAACTTTTTCCTTTTCATAAAAGCTTGACATTAATTTGAAGACCTAAGATTTCTATATTTTTTTTATAGAAAATAGGTAGGTATAATAAAAATATGAAATTTCATCAATGAGGGTTCCGTACCCAAAGGGACCCAAAATATTATTAAGACTTCACTCTCTGTACGTCCGTCTGTCTGTCACCAGGCTGTATCTCAGGAACCGCGATAGCTAGACAATTGAAAATTTCACAAATTATGTATTTCTGTTGCCGCTATAACAACAAATACTAAAAACAAAATAAAATAAATATTTAACGAGGGCTCCGATACAACAAACGTGATTTTTTTTGCCGTTTTGTACGGAACCGTTTGTGCGCGAGCCTGACTCGCACTTGGCCAGTTTTTTATTCATATAATACACTAGCGACCCGCCCCAGCTTCGCACGGGTACAATACTGATACTAATACTACAGAATGTCTTTAAACCTCTAACAAAACGGGCGAAATCTAGTCAAAACAAACAGAAACAAATTAATATAGGTACCTACTAAAACTCAATGAAATAAGTAGGTGGGTATACTTTTATAGTATGAAATACCATAGATCTAAACTCCCCCCGCACGCGCCTTGGTGACGCCTACTTCGCAACGGGCCGTGCAGCAGAAATCGTAATATTTTAATTTCGCTATAACTTCAAAACCACACGTCCAATTTCAATCATTCAAAGATCAAATATTATTTACATAAACTGTACTTAGTGATGAAATAATTTATTTTGATAAGGATTAATAGCATGAGTAAAATAAACGCGTTTAAATGTAGTCCAAAAAAAATTCAAGATTTCTAAATAAAAAAATGGATGTTGTGCCTCACTCGACATAGATAGGTATAGTGTGTCGCGGACTTTTTTGTAGATATTTATAAGATCTACAATTAATTAGAACATTTTATGGTTCTATCTTTTATAGTTTAGGCAGCGTACGCAAAATAAGTAACTTTTCTGGTTGATTTTTTACACCTTGTGTCCGAAAAACCCAAATATTTTACGGAACCCTATTTTTTTTCAAAATAAAATATAGCCTATGTTATTCGTGGATAATGTAGCTTTCGAATGGTGAAGGAATTTTTGAAATCGGTCCAGTACTTTTTGAGCCTATTCATTACAAACAAACAAACAAACAAACATACAAACAAAGTTTTCCTCTTTATAATATTAGTGTAGATATGTAATTACGTATAAGGAGTTAGAAAGAACGGACAGAGAAAAGGGCGGGCAGAGCAAAACCACAAATAGGTACATAGTTAATAATTGGTAAGTATATGGGTTGTTTGTAGTACTATGAACCCCTAAAACAGTGAAAAGGTGCGAAACCGCGAGCAAAACGTAAATTTAATAAGGTATAACATACACAATAATATTAGGACTTGTCCTCATTTTGCCTCTTGTGTGGTAACCTACTCTGCATTTTCATACAATCAAAAAATTGACATTATCTCAGCTAGGAAGCAAGAAATTAAATATTTTATGTGCTATTCCAAGAGAAAAAAACTACTACTAAAATTTAAGTATAGTAGACTTTCTGTTAGTTTTCTCGTTTATTAGTTATTTGAGTTTTTCTTATACACAAGTGTGTGAACTGAGGGACCCAACATAATGGTATATATCTTCCAAATGCGCCGATAGATTTTGCTGAAATTTTGTCTACAAATTCTACAAATTTTCTACTAAAACTCTAAGTAGAAAAATAATTAAAAAAGTCAGTAATATATCGCGAAATGAGTATGTCATTTTTGTGTGAACTGAGGGACCACACTTCGGTGGTTGTAGCTTTTTTATTTCTAATGCTATGTATTTGATAAATTTGTAAAAACTTTTACAAAAGTTCTACTAAAATTCTGTAGTGAAAAAACCATAATTTTCCACATACTTTTCGAGATCTGGAAAATAGCGGTGTGTGAACTGAGGGACCACACTCTGAGGGCTATATCTTTTAAACTATCTTTTTACAAATTCCCAGATTTGTTCTACAATTGTTTTTAGACTTCTACTAAAACTTGCTATACTTATTTTGGGGATATTCAGGTGGGTACCTCAAACCACACGCACACCAAAAGGATAGTGTTACTTTCCATGTGTATGTATTATTTTGCCTAAATATTAACAACTAGCTTTTGCCCGCGACTTCGTCCGCGTGGAACAATACTTTGGGATATCGCTGAAATTTACCCGCGACTTTATTTATGACTAACGAAAGCGGAATCCTATTTTTTTAAACGGAACCCTAAAATAAAAGTAGCCTATGTTAGACCCTATAATATCAGCTATCTGCTAGTGAAAGTCCCGTGAAAATCGGTCCAGCCGTTTCAGAGATTAGTCGGAACAAACAGACAGACAGACCGACTGACAGACAGACAGACGGACAGACAAAAATTAAAAAAAATGTATTTTATTGTAAGTACCGAATATACTTTCAGATTCATTATGTAAAAAGCTGTTAATTTGAAGTTACAAACAGACACTTAAATTGTATTTAACTGTATAGATGTATAGATATTATAATGTATTATATTTTAAGATATTATCAATTTGATGTTTATAAAATAACTAAACTATTTAACTAAACTAAACTAATTAAACATTAACCCGCACGCGCACCCCGCCTTGGTGACGCTCACTTCGCAACGGGCCGTGCAGCAGAAATCGTAATATTTTAATTTCGCCATAACTTCAAAACCAAACGTCCAATTTTAATCATTCAAAGACCAAATATTATCTACATAAACTGTACTTAGTGATGAAATAATTTATTTTGATAAGGATTAATAACATGAGTAAAATAAACGCGTTTAAATGTAGTCCAAAAAAAATTCAAGATTTCTAAATAAAAAAATGGTTGTTGTGCCTCACTCGACATAGATAGGTATAGTGTGTCGCGGACTTTTTTGTAGATATTTATAAGATCTACAATTAATTAGAACATTTTATGGTTCTATCTTTTATAGTTTAGGCAGCGTACGCAAAATAAGTAACTTTTCTGGTTGATTTTTTACACCTTGTGTCCGAAAAACCCAAATATCTTACGGAACCCTATTTTTTTCCAAAATAAAATTTAGCCTATGTTACTCGTGGATAATGTATTATGTAGCTTTCGAATGGTGAAAGAATTTTTGAAATCGGTCCAGTACTTTTTGAGCCTATTCATTACAAACAAACAAACAAACATACAAAAAAAGTTTTCCTCTTTATAATATTAGTGTAGATAATATTAACAATAATTGCGATAAATTAGCAAAAACCCAAAAATTTTACTCGATGAATAAATGTTGCTACTTAATCGTACAACATCCAAATTTAGGGTAATATTTAAAAGTAGTAATTTATAAATCTCCTATTTCATATTCGTTCTTGTTTTTACTATTTCATAATGAAGAAACATGACTAATTAATTAGTACACTATTTACAATTTCGTTTTTCTTCCTGATATTATTTCACGAAACACATGCAAATTACTATAAAATAATTATTAAATTGTATTAACAAACTTTTGTTTATATTAATTATTATTTATTACAATAAAATATGTGCGGATAAATTAATCCTGGAATTATGCATTTTTAATTTATAAACAGGCCACACTTCATAAAAACTGAGGGTTGTGACAACGTAAAAGAAATATCGATATCGACTTTATCAGTATGTTATTCTGACCATTATTTTTTAGATTTCCTAAAAATAGCATGATTAGTAATGCCTGGGTCCAAGCTTGCGCTAATCATTTTTCTTGGTCTCCCAAACGTACGAGTACCTACAATTTGCTCGGTGCATTTTGAAGTTTCATGTTTTATTATTCAGACGAACAACAGTAGGAGATTAAAACAGTGCGCCTTGCCAACTTTGAAATTATTAAAGGTGAATTTTATTATTAACTAGTTTTTGCCCGTGAATTTGAACCAATCTTTGAACTATATTAATTATTATACTTAATTATGGTGAACATTGGTAATCATTGAGGTGGAGCAGAACTATTATAAATGCAAAAAAACGTATTTAGGGTGGACCCTATTTATCAAAACGATTCCGCATTTTTACTTAGCTCTACCTTTTTAACCGACAAAAAACTGAAGGAGGTTCTCAAGTCAACGCATACTTACGATTGTAGTACGATAGTTAGATAGATAGATACAATAGATTTATACTATTACTAGGATAGGATGTGAAAGTTTGTGAGGATGGATAGATGGTGAATGTATGGATGGATGGACGTAAGGATGTTCTTTAATATTGTAAAACATACTTTTGTTCTATCATTCATAGTTTCCGCAGCGCATGCGACGAAAGTTGTTTTATGGCATTGTTTACACCTTGGGTTACGTTAGTAAAGTTTTAGTAAGGATCCCTAATCTTTTCTAGCAATAAATATAGCCTATGTTACTCAGGGTGAATGTAGCTTTCTGATGGTGAAATAAATTTGAAATCAGCACAGTAGTTTTTTAGTTTATTCATTACAAACATACACACAAAAATACAAATCTTTCCTCTTTATAATATAGATTATTATATACTATAGGTATATAAACAAATATTTTTTTAAACGACGTACAGTAAGATTAGACCGCAAATTAATATTTATCTATACTTTCTCTCATTAGTTATTCTATGTGCTAGTTAGACTAGTTAGACATTAGTGATGTGCCGGATATCCGTATCCGTATCCGTATCCGCGGATATCCGAGGCAGAAGAAAGATCCGTATCCGTGACCGTATCCGTTTTTATTTGGCGGATCTTTTACGGATCTATTTACCTTATTAATTTTAAAATTATAGATGAATTCTTTAAATAGTTGATTACTGATTAAGGTAGCAACTAGCAATAAAAAACTATTAAATTCAATACAGATAATATTCTTGAGGATGTTTTTGTTGTAAATGATTTTTTAAAGAAGTTGTTTACCCTTACGGGAATACTTTCCATCACTAATTTTACATTTTGCACATTCATCATTTACTAACACAAAATAATTCCAAATTATACTTCTTTGAGACATTTTTTCAAACTCATGTACCAATACCAAACAAACGTTATCTATGCTGTCCAGTGTCACACTAAACTATAAACAAAACAAAAGAGAGAACCGCCGTGCAATGCAAGTCGAAACATGTGTGATGGTCACGCGCACCGACACCGACTGCGTAAGATAGTTAAGATCCGTATCCGTATCCGTATCCGCGGATCTTGACACCAAATATCCGTATTTAGATCCGTATCCGCGGATATACATTTTTAACGATCCGGCACATCACTATTAGACATACAGAAACTTATAAGAATAAATATAGGTAAATATTGAAAAAAATCGATTTCGAATTGATTTCGCTCAAAATAATTTTCCCTAAGAGTTTTTAGCATAGTCAATCAACATGGGAACTTACAAGTTTCTATATCATATAGTTTAGAAATGCCAGGAGGATGACCAACTTATAAACCATTATGCCTTATGGAGACCGATTACTCGAAAATGGTTGACTTTGTAAAAAGATAATTTATGAATTCTTACTGTACGGTCAATAGTGTGTCGACTGTACCGTACATCACGTTTCGCACTGTCAGCATTTACGTCGCCACGCGAATCGCGATATTATAAGTCGAATATTTAACCAGTTCGCGTCAAGCCGCCAATCGGTTCGCGTGCTCTTTTAACCGTTTCACCATTTTACCATTAATCATTTAGTAGTATAAGTTAAGTATTCAATAAACCCTTGAGCTTGAGCTTAACTTGTCTTTTACTCCTGTACGGACACCAAACCACCGTACACTTACTTCAATTTTAAAATACCTATAAACTATACAAAATTTCATTTATATAAATTCATAATTACACATGCTAGAAAGACGGACAGACAGACGGATGGTCAGTGCAAATTTATTAGGGTTTCTTGAGTATTACGGAATGCTACAAATTGGTTGTACGGACCAGCCACTCCGCAACTAAGATATTCGCAACACTGCTAAAAATGCTGAAATTCTTCTTCACGCCGGATGACGCTTCCATTTTTGCATGTTTCAAAATTTTATACTTATTTACTTTATGATACTGAGCGAAATTGTAAATTAAATATTGTAGTTAAGATATAATAGATATAATTTTTAAAATTTACTTTTGCCACACATAATTATTATAGGTGTACCAGAATCTCATGGCAAATAGGGAAAAAAAAAATTGTAGTGTGCAATACTGGGGAAATTGGATTAAACGATCTTGATACTGGTTAATATTTAATTATGTCTTTAGTATTATTGAACATGAATTATAATAAGAATGTATGAAGAATGTTCGGTGTATAATATAGAAAACTAGCTTTTGTCCGCGGCTTCGCCCGCGTGGAATTGTGTTCTTGGAGAAAAAACTACTTCGGCGAATAATTCTCTACCTACTTACAGCAATATACTACTGATACAATATTGAACATGTTTTTAGGTTTGCCCAATGCAAATTGTTAAAAATGGGACCCTATCACCTCGATACGACATGCGCGACCACTTGATAATATACTTACATAATAAGTACTTGAATATAAATTTTACCATAATCTTATAATATCTTAAAGACTATTAAATACTTAAAGACTATTATTTTGAAAACTCGCATCAAAATCCGTTGCGTAGTTTTAAAGATTTAAGCATACATAGGGACAGACAAAAAAGGGACTTTGTTTTATACTATGTAACATAATGATATTTCATGAAAAATAAATCAATCGTGAATTACTTTATATACTTATTTATTACGAATAACATACAATTAAATTGGCAACAGTTTATTTAATGTTGGAATTTCCTTCCGAACTGTATAGAACTCGTTTACTTTATTCCTAATCAACTATAAATCGAAACTGTCTTATGTTGATTTTCTTTTTTCCTCCTCTCCTCCTTTTACCAGGCATGGAAAACAAACCATCATTCGATGTGCCATCAGCTACGATTCACCTTATAGTAGTACTGGAAACACATTTAAAGAAGTCACAATAATTACCTAAGAAAATATAAAAAAACTAAAAGTATCAAAACAACTCACTCTAACTTACCGGTCAACTCTACCACGAACTTTAAATTATAAGATTGAGTTCGATTTACACCTTCTTCTTTCTGTATTTTACTATAGATATAGAAAACAATATTTCTCGCTTGAGATCGAATTGCCTTTTTGGATATTTTCACAAAAACAACAAATTCCAAGAACATAATCACAAAATTTTAGCAGCGGTTGACAGATCACGTACTTTGATTTGACGGGTCATACTTGACATTGCCATATGAAAATCACATTTTTTATTTTTTTTAAAATGCCATCAGATTCTGGTAGAGCTATACTAGCCGAAGTCATCGATAGTAAAACATCGATAATGTCAAGCACTAGCGGTGCGGTCGTCCCCCCCGCAGAAAATGGCGAGACCAATAATTCGTCGGGAATTTTAATATAAAATATTGGTGGAATATTAACCATTAGCTGCTTTGAGTATCCATATAGTTGGATACTCAAAGATTATAGGACTACCAGAATCTGATGGCATTTTAAAAAAAATAAAAAATGTGATTTTCATATGGCAATGTCAAGTATGACCCGTCAAATCAAAGTACGTGATCTGTCAACAGCTGTTAAAATTTTGTGATTATGTTCTTGGAATTTGTTGTTTTTGTGAAAATATCCAAAAAGGCAATTCGATCTCAAGCGAGAAATATTGTTTTCTATGTCTATAGTAAAATACAGAAAGAAGAAGGTGTAAATCGAACTCAATCTTATAATTTAAAGCTTGTGGTAGAGTTGACCGGTAAGTTAGAGTGAGCTGTTTTGATACTTTTAGTTTTTTTATATTTTCTTAGGTAATTATTGTGACTTCTTTAAATGTGTTTCCAGTACTACTATAAGGTGAATCGTAGCTGATGGCACATCGAATGATGGTTTGTTTTCCATGCCTGGTAAAAGGAGGAGAGGAGGAAAAAAGAAAATCAATATAAGACAGTTTCGATTTATCGTTGATTAAGAATTAAGTAAACGAGTTCTATACAGTTCGGAAGGAAATTACAACATTAAATAAACTATTGCTAATTTAATTGTATGTTATTCGTAATAAATAAGTATATAAAGTAATTCACGATTGATTTATTTTTCATGAAATATCATTATCATTACATAGTATAAAACAAAGTCCCTTTTTTGTCTGTCCCCTATGTATGCTTAAATCTTTAAAACTACGCTACGGATTTTGATGCCATTTTTTTAACAGATAGAGTGATTTAACGGGAAGGTTTTTAGGTATGTAACATGCATAACATAGTAGAGGTACACAAATAATTTTAGAGGTTTCTAAAGTCCTAAAAAATCACATATTTTGCGCTTACATTGAAAATGCTGGCTGAACACTACGAGATAGATCAAAATTATGTACTACAGTTGTATTCATCTTTAAAAAGCCTACAAAAAAGTCCGCGATGGCATATGTCTATCTCTTAGGGATAACCCACAATAACCATTTTTTCATCCTTTACTTTGATTTTAATTAAATAGCTTATTTACAAAGCGATTTTAAGCAATACAGTATTAATCCTTATCCAATTAAGTACCTTTAATACATTGTGCATTTAAGATAGATCAATACTGCCCTTTACGGCATGTAATTTAAATGAATATTTTCGAAGATATTACAGATTTAAAATGCAGGGATATAGTGTTGCTGCGCGGCGCGGGCGCTCGCGTTTCTACATCGCGCTATCGAAAACGCGGGACGTATACAGTATAAAGAGGTTCACGAATATTTTGAACTGCAGCACAGAATACATAATAGTAACTGCAGTTCTTAATTCTTATGGAATATCCAGAGGTGGTTTGTCAGTTTTGTTGGAATGTCAAATAACTTTACTTACTACATAGTACATAGTATTTATACTATGTACTATGTAGTAAGTAAAGTTTGTTTTAACAAGTCGCTTTATCTGTCTGTCCCTATGTAGGTATAGTATATTGTATGCTTAATCTTGTATGCTTAGATCTTTAAAGTATTTAGTCTTTAAGATTATGGTAAAATTTATATTCAAGTGCCATAAATATAATATTATGTAAGTATATTATCAAGTGGTCGCGCATGTCGTGTCGAGGTGATAGGGTCCCATTTTTAACAATTTGCATTGGGCAAACCTAAAAGCATTTTCAATATTGTATCAGAAGTATATTGCTGTAAGAAGATAGAGCGTTATTCGCCGAAGTAGTTTTTTCTCCAAGAACACTATTCCACGCGGGCGAAGCCGCTGGCAAAAGCTAGTTTTCTATATTATACACCGAACATTCTTCACACAGTCTTATTATAATTCATGTTCAATAATACTAAAGACATAATTAAAAATTAACCAGTATCAAGATCGTTTAATCCTGTTTCCCCAGTATTGCACACTACAAAATTTTATTTCCCTATTTGCCATGAGATTCTGGTACACCTATAGCTGTTATTCGTTGACGTGCACTAGTGTGGAAAAGTGATACAACTACAAAATGCGTGCTAAATTGGGTTTCCCACCAAAACTCCCTAGGAAGTTTCAGTAAAGCGTCTATCACTTTACTGAATCGACTGACTTAACTGATTGACTAACCTGACTATTTCTTTACACTTTGACTAGACTTTGGACTAGACTTTGGATTTAGAAATACATTGATGAAAATATACTTGACACTGGCAAATGGTTTATAAGCCGACGCCATAAATAAATAATATTATAAAAAAAGGAATGTCAATTGTCATTTGTCAATTGTCATCATCGTTGGAGATTGTCAAAGATTGTTCAATGTTCATTGTTGGCCGCCAAAGAGAATATAATCACTACGTTTTAAGAGACCGCACTCCCATAGAAACAATTGAGCTCACGCACACATCGACATTTGGACTGCATCTTGTACCAACTTAGAGATTTCTTAGATAAACAGTACTGCCAACCTTCAGACAGATCATAGTTTGACAGTTCTAGTGATGTGGACTAGTTATGAATTATTATCGAATATCGATACTAGTGTTGGGCCTTTCTATCGATAATATCCTAGGGGTAGGTGGGGCCTCGGGGGTTTTTTTGTGGGTAAAAGTTACACAGAAAGAAAATACTTAAACATGGATAATCAAATAAAAAAAAATCAAAAATCCATGTTTAAATATATCTACCCGTGTAACATAATAAAAAAATACGCAACATACAAAAGTGGTCTTTATTTTGTTGTTGAGCTCTTTTAATTTTGTCCGCGACATCAATTTCGGATTTTAAGAACTCATTATTAAATATTTTACAAGATTTTCTTATAAATAATTTGCTCAAAAATGTCAATAAATATTCATGTACAGAGTTAGAGTGAACACTACACTTAAACCATTCCATATTGCAGTGGACACTTAATTGCAAGGTACAATATTGGGCAATATGAAGCTGATGTAGCTCAGGCACAATTGTACTTTCATAAACATCTTTTGCTTCACTCACTAAAATACAAAGTTCTTTTTTTGGATAAGTAAGAGAAATCTTATCTTGCCACCATTCTTTTAATGATATAAATTTATATAATGGCTCATTTAGATCTGGATTTTCTTCTTTTAGAAAATATTTGCAACTTTCACAATCAAATTTTTTAAGAACTCTTGCAGCTAAGTATCCACTAATATATACAATTGGTTGTTCCTCAAAATTGCAAAAAGAAATTTCGACATGTTCAATCTCGGGTTCTTCAGGCAGCGACAGCATAGGATAACAAACATCTGCCTCTTCATTATCAGAATTCTCATTTAGACACGTAGCTTCAAGCATTAATTCAGACTCAGATTTTTTAGTTAATCCTGCATGAGATATAAACAGTTTATTAAAGTCAATTTCACAATTTGAGCCACGACTATGTGGCCCTGTTAATCCAGAAAGCACACTGGATTTTAAAGCAGCATTAAAATGACTGCATGTTGGATTTCTGTTTGTTATGCTGTGCTGTCTAATATTCCCAAACAAATTTTCCAAGGAATCTTGGTTAAGTTGGCGTAAATTTAAATACTTGAAACTAGCTTTTCTGTGTAACACATTCCAAATATCTTTTAATGACTTTAAAGAAGTTTCTAAACCCTGGATGCAACGCACATTTCTCAAACGTATTTGAGAGTCTGACTTTAGAAATTTAATTGTATGAATATATTTTAGATAATAATTCCAAGATTCCTCGTGTTTTGTTTTTTTTTAAACATTTTCCCGGATCCCTTTTTTTACATCTTTTGGCGATGCTGGTCCATTTGTGCAATCAAAAAGTTTGTCCATTTCTTCAACAATGTAGGCAGTATCGTTGATCTCTTCTGACCGTGGGTCGCTCCATGCCATCATTTTCAAAACCGCGGCCATCGTGTTGCTTATTGCTTGAGCTGCAAATTTAACACGCATTTTAGTTTTATATGTAGGGTTCACAACTGTTGGAGTAATTTTCTTGAAATTCAAAAAATTCCTATTCCTCTCTTCTGCTTCTTGCAAATGGCACCATTTCGCTCTTTTCCCTTTGTACTCCATTATACCAGCTTGGAAAAAATTGTTCCTTATCGATTTAAAAAGATGTGGAATATCAAAAATTATAAATACTTTTTGTTCATCAATAAGAAAATAGTTTGCTTCAGTACTCAGGCCATTAAATTTTCTTAATAAATTAATGGCACCAATATTAGTGGGGCCTTGGTCACAAACAGTCGAAAGAACATTGAATCCAGCCTCTTGTATGGCTCTCACAATATTTTTTATCAATACTGCTAACTTTTCACTTTCTATTGTTCCTTCAACAAAATAATGCGCTACCGGTTGTTTAAATTTCTGTTTCAGGCCTTGTATCATGAATACCAAGGCATGTCCTGCAATTTTGTTGTTTCTGCCCATACTTTCACCAGTGCCCAGGTCAACGAAGCCTTCAACCTTATCTAGTGATTCATTATAGATCAGTCGTTTCTTCAAGGCAATCTCATCGAACAATAAAACACAGTATTTTTCGTCATCTTCCATTTCTTGAGATTTTTCTTTTAATATCTGTATAATCTTAGAATGAATGCCAGGTTCCATAGGGATTTCTTTTAAAAGCCTTTGAAGTGATCGTGTGCTTGGGAGTGGTAACATTTTTTGCAAATACCGGTATGCTTTAGGAGAACGCTTGAAAATAGACAGAGCGTAGGTTTTGTTTTGCGGTTGCCATCGTTTTCCATGTGGGGCTTTTTTGTAATTTTTGACTGCATTTTCCACAATTGATTTAAGAATATCAGAGTCTAATTTATCTAAATTTAATAAGGACTTTGCCATTCTCCTTATCGTGATTTTTGATTCTTGTAGACGTTTTAATATTCTCCTTTCTCTTTTGGTTAAAGTTATTTCATCTGTAACAAAAAATACACATTCACAGATCAGGTATATGAAACTCTAGATGACGCCCGCAACTCCGTTGCGCCAAAATTCGTTAATCGCGCGGGAACCGTACATTTTTCCGGGATAAAACTATCCTATGTCCTTTCTCGGGACTCAGAGTATCTTCATGCCTAATTTCAACAAAATCGGTTTAGCAGTTTGAGCGTGAAGAGGTCACAAACAGACAGACAGACACACTTTCGCATTTACAATATTAGTATGGATGGATAATGCATTTTCCTTTCACCTTGAATATCTAATGAAAAAGATGTTTGTCCTGTGAGTAATAAGAATGTTAATTTTAATTTGATACATACCATTTGTTTGACTTTTCCTTGATGTTTTATAGCCTTGCACCAGAATTTCTTCACCCCCCCATCTGCATTGTAGTTCCTGGAATGTATATGAATTTTCAAACAAAATCTTTATAGTTATAATTTTTATAATAACAGAACTGAGATAATAGTAAAATACAAGTTTTGTTTAAAATGGCATACAATGGGAAAATATGTTTTTTTTTTAACAAAAGATTCAAAACTTACCAGTCTTGCATTTTTTTGGTGATACAATGTTCTGAACCGAAATTTCATCGTTCGCCATAGGATACATTTCTACTGAAATTATAGGTTAAAGGTTAATATAGGAATATTTTTGTTAATTCTTCTATAAATTATTTCTCTGTTCCACAAAATAAAACTCTTCCAACAACTTTTGTTAGAAGAACTAATATTGTTGTGGTATTTCTGTTACTTTTTATTAATTAGGTACATAATTGCTTATTGTTTAAGCATTATGAGTCACACCCAGTAGGTAAGAATATAATATAATTTTTCTGTTTGTGTATCATTTTCTTTTTAGTTCCCTGGGTCCGGCTCATGACTGTTGCAGGCGTCGCCAGCATTATATAATGTCATTCGGTTTTTATTATTTTACCCCTCGTCGAGGTAAAATCCATAAGGATAGGGGTTCAAAATTCCTTTGCTGTACCTAGCAAAACAGACAGACCATTCCACAGGTACTTTTTTCACACATTTTCTTATATAATTAAAGTGTGGGGCAACAAAAAACAGAATTTTACCTTGAATGGGTGTTAACCCATTCACCGCCAAGTGCTGCACATCTGAACAATACTGAGGTGCCACATACTTTCTTTTTTAGTGTTCCGTACCCAAAGGGTAAAAACGGGACCCTATTACTAAGACTTCGTTGTTTGTCCATCAATGACGGTGAATGGGCTGCAATTAAGTATAAATAGTAGTATTTCTTACCTCCTTTTTTTCTTTTATATGTCAAGTGTGTAGGAGTTTTCGATGTTGAAGGTATTGGTACAAAATTATCAGTACCATATGTTTTATGGACATTAGTAAGCACTGGTCCACCTGAAAATTAAAATCATCTTTGATTAACCTTATGATAATTTCCACAACTATTCCAAAATACAATAGAAAAATAAAATTGGCCAAGTGCGAGTCGGACTCGCGCACGAAGGGTTCCGTACTGTCGCGTCATAGAGTAAAAATAGGCCAAAAATTGTGTTTTTTGTATGGAAACTCCGAGTTAAATATTTATTTTACTTTTATTTTATTATTAATTAAGATTAAAGAAAACATATAATTGAAGATTTTGTGAAAATTTCAAGTGTCTACATGTTACCATTATTGATATCAAGCAAAAAAGGCCAAAAAAATAATGTTTTTTGTAGGGAAGCCCCCGTTAAATATTTATTTTATTTTTAGTATTTGTTGTTAAAGCTGCAACAGAAATACACAATCTGTGAAAATTTCAGAAGTCTAGCTATAGCGGTTATTGAGATACAGCCTAGAGAGACAGACAGACAGACAGACAGACGGACAGACATCGAAGTCTCAGTAATAGGGTCCCGTTTTTACCCTTTGGGTACGGAACACTAAAAAAAGAAATGTCTACCTTGATAAATATGTGCCTCTGTCTCATTTATTTCAGTGCTTGTTTCAACTGCCATATTCATGTTTATCTTTTCAGTAGTAGACATAAGTTTATCTGGAAAAAATGCATAAGGTTTAAGATGTTTACTATCCCACTAGAATTTAGAAGAAATCAAAAGGAGAAAAGTTTTTCCAAAATCTGCCTAGGTTGACTGACTTCATACATAATAATCGACCAAGTGCGAGTCGGACTTGCGCACAAAGGGTTCTGTACTGTTATAGAGCAAAAATAGGCCAAAAATTTTGTTTTTTGTATGGGAGCCCCCTTTAAATTTATATTTTATTTTAATGGTATTATTAATTATTAAAGTACACATATAATTCAGGCCTTTGTGAAAATTTCAGGTGCCTAACTGTTGCCATTACTGATATAGAGCAAAATAGTTTAAAAAAAATCACGTTTGTTGTATGGGAGCCCCCCTTATATATTAATTTTATTTTGTTTTTAAGATTTGTTGTTATAGCGGCAACAGATATACACAATCTGTGAAAATTTCAGAAGTCTAGCTATAGTGGCTCTTGAGATACAGCCTGGTGACAGACAGACAGACGGACAGACAATGAAGTCTTAATAATAGGGTCCTGTTTATACCCTTTGGGTACGGAACCCTAAAAATTAAAAAAATTGCAATGGTCACTCACCTGTATGTTTTCCAGCAGGATTAGTTTTATCATATGATTTAATATGCAAAGGAAACTCAGTAAAAAGGTCATCAGATAAAGGGGTTCTCATGAGACCTTCAGTTGTTACTGCACTGGCTAACAACCGGTTCCCTTTTGCATTAAAGCATTGACGGGCAAAGTGGTCACCACACATAAACTTGAGCTTATGCAACTTTTCAATTGGCACATAAACTAAATCTTCAATGCCCGATGCTTTCACCCATAATCGACATCTGAAAGGTATATAATTTGTTTGAAGTTATTCAAAGCAGTCATCAGACTTAGTTCTCACAGGAATCAAAACAGTAGCCTATGTTACTGCTGGATAATATAGCATTATTATACTGGAAGAAGTTTTGGAATGGATCCAATAGTTAAAGAGCCTTATTCGATGAAAGCAATAAAATCTTTCCTCTTCAAAAAGTAAATAGCATAAGAGGTACAAGTTACAAGTTTTATATTATAATATAGAATTGGATGGATTACTTAGACTTTATTACTGATTTAAATACATACCAACACAATGAGTGCCAAAACCCTTAGGGTGACATTACATGCAAAGGTACAAAAATTGTAAGACTTACCGATCAGGGTCAAGAGGAAATTTTGCAAGAAATATTCTCGATTTGGGGAGTCTACGTACTCCACAAATCGTACACTTCTTGCAGATGCGACTTTCCATGTTAGTTGAAATATTTTCAGACGAAAATAATATTGCAATCTCACTTTTCAAGGAGTCGGTGAAAATGTAATTAAACACACGAAATCCGTGACACGCAACAAAACTTAACATAGAAGCACAAATTGAATAGCCAAATCACTTGATATTCAAGCAAAAATCAAATTTTTCAGAAGTTTGTTTTATACAATTTTCAAACAACCGAAAAAGTGACATAACGCCATTTTTCCAAAGCTACCAACCTTGAGTACTCAAAAAAAAGATTCTGTATGTTGGTAATGATTCGCATAACAAACTTGAAGCCTTGCGGTTATTCAATTATAGACTTTATTTCAAAAGCGATAAAGTCGTATTTTTAGTGACTGGCTTGGGGGTCTGGCTTTTTATATGGAAGTGTCGACCCACTGTTGGCCGCTGAATTAAAAACAGACACCATTCACCAATAATTTACACTTATAATACAAATTATTATAAATACTACGATAAATATTATTGCAGTTTCATACATATAGAACCTCTTTATAAATTGTGTATTTACGTTACTCTATAATAGAGTCACTATGATAGTAACGACAGAGAATATGTCTGCGAAGGAAGTTATTAACGATTTTAAAGAAAATTATGCCAGGATACGTAAGTTGCTGGATGAAGACAGTAAAAACGATCCTGAAAACGAACCGTATTTATCTAAATATAAGGCTAAAGACATACTCAGTAATATGCGCGAGGCATTATCAAAAGTTGCTAATTTTGACACAGGCCTAGATAATGTTAAGCTTGATGCCATGTTAGGCATAGTGCTTTTGAATATAGGTATCATTAACATGGAAACAGAAGAGCTAAGTGCTAGTGAACAAGTTTTAAAAGAAGCCGAAGAGCTACTCACTCCAAATTCAATGAAACCTGAAATTGTAACTACTATCATAAATGTCCAGAACAACTTAGGGATATTGTGGTCAAATCGGGATGAGCCCGAAAAAGCTAGATTATTTCTGTTAAAAGCAAAAGAGTTGTATGAAAACTTCAAATGTACATTGCAAATGCCTTTGCCTATTGAACAAATTATTCACAATGTCGGTGAAGCTGGAACTGGTGACTTTATGCTGTTAGAGAAGGCGCACACACTGACATTATATTATTTAGCTCAAGTGTATGGCTCTCTAAAAGAAAACTTGAAATCAGCAATATATTGTCATGTGACATTGAGGAGGCAACTTCAGTACTCTGATTTCGAGCCCATTGATTGGGCACTAAATTCAGCCACATTATCACAATATTTTGCAGAACACAATGGTTTCTTTCAATCCCGGCATCACTTGTCTGCAGCTTCTACAGTACTAGATCAATATGAAATCAAGTTGATGGAAACTGAAACCGAGAATGAAGTTTCCTTAGCTAAGAAGGAAACATTCAATCACAGATCTGCAGATGTAGCCAGGTGCTGGGTCAAGTACTGTCTCCTCCTCATGACAGCTTCTAAAACAAGGTTGATGTCGGATGAAGAAAAGTTAGAAGATGCTATTACAGGTATAAATATTATGTCTTTCTATTTTGTAACAAAATAAATAAATATTTTTTTTTTGTTACGTAAAATGTATTAACCATAATTTTAATTTTACAGACATGTCAAATATCCAGTTGGAAGACAATGAAAATATTTGTGGAGGAGATGTTAAAAATTTAGTATTCCCTGATTTGGATGTTTCCAAGTATGAAGCAAAAATTGTTGATAAGTTTTTACTCACTTATCAAGATGCCCGTGAAGTATTCTTATGTTGTCAAAACTGGTTAGAAAAGGCCAAAGCATATTATAAGTTGGATTCATTAGCATGTGATCATATTGAGCTGGTACAAGATAGTTCTCAATCATACTCCTACTTGGCATTCTTCGAAGAAGACGATGAAAGAAGGGCAAAGATGCATAAAAGAAGAATTGATATGCTCGAAGATCTCATCAAGGAAGTAAACCCTCAATACTATCTAGAATACTTTAGACAGCTGTGGTATGAACTTGGTGAAATATATTCTGATATTCTTTCAATAAAGTTGGAAAAACTAAATAAGTCAAAAGAGAAACCAACTCCACATCTATTGAAGAAAATTAATTTGCTGTGCGAAAAAAGTATTGAAAATTACACAAACTTCTTAGATTCACTCAAGGATAAGGATGGTAAAATGCCAGAAAAATTAGAACAAGACGTTATTCGACCTGTCATAAGTGCTTATGCGTTTATTGGGAGGAACAGTATGAAGAGAATTGCATTAGATAAAGTCATACAACAGGATCATATAAGGAAAAGTTATCTCTCCTATAAATCTGTTGTTGATATTTGTTCAAAGGACAAAGATGCAGCTTTGATGATGAAAGAAGAATATACATTGTGTCAAGAAATGGTTAATATTCTTGAAATAAAAATGAAAAAGCTTGAAAAAGAGATTGCCACCTCTGCACCACAATAATGTTTCTTGTAAGATGACAGTTGTTAAATCTTATGACAGATATTTATTTCATTGCATTAACATTAAAATACAGTAATTTGGGGTCAGTAAAAAATTAGTGACCAGCAGTCATTAGTTAATAGGATAGGTTAATGCTTAATATTGAATATGCTTATATTAATTGCAAAGTGAGGGTATTAAGCTCAATGCAATGTATCTGGTAATATTATATTTTTTAATCAAAACTTACAATAAGAACAATTTTGGCTTGCTGCATTTTGTACTTATCAGAGCTTATCACCACATATTTTGCTTGTTTAAACAACAAATACATACTAGATATTAAAATAAAAGTTTGATAAAAGTGTGTTTAAAAACATGATATATGCTTTTGGCATGAAGTAATAAGTATAAGTATATCATATTAAAAAAAATACATAGTAGTATATACATTTTTAAATCTCGCTTGGATATCAGGGTCCATCTGTTTTTCTAATTTATCGACACCATAATATATCTCTAAACATTTTATTGGCGGTTCGGCGGATATGACGATGTGGTTGCGTTGCGCCACTGTTTTGTCCTAGTATGGGAGGAGCCTATGTGCTAGAAGCTAAAAGGTTAATCTAGTCCAGCAATAACCTAATTACTTATGTTGTTTTGGATTATTGCAAACATTGTGATTCCTTAAAAAATTACATCACAGGAAATATTTTAATATATTTAAACACATAATAATATTCTAAGGGGTTGTTTCACAAAAGTGACAAAAAGCTTTTTTTTTATTATTTACTTAGGTTAACAAAACAATATACAATAACAACAAGTGCAGATAACTCTCTTATGTACTAAAAGAATATTACTAGAGATTGTATCCCTCTAGGAAGTGAACACAAGATGCACAAATATATCAGAGTTGTGTTACTTTACTACTAAGTATTGAAAGTTTAAATCTATATTAACACATTGTTTACTAAACTTCCTACTACATTTTCTTATAAAGGATCTCTTTAAGAGTCTTTTTACAGGAGGCGACAGATCCAGCAAATATAAGTTTGGTAAAATCAATTACGGATACTTCGGGCATATGATCTACTGCTTATGTACAGACGTTTTTTTTTAAATAATCTGTCATCGGCTTTCACTTAGCCAATATCAGATGCTGCGTTTTCTCTCCTTATTATCTTTTGCGAGAGGCGTTCCACTAAACACTCAGCTCTTCAATTATTATAGACAGCAATTCAAGTTAATTGGTGTGGTTTTCTAGCTTTGTCTTGTATGTTTTTATATATTTACATACCTCTTCCTTAACTGTTGTAATATTTAAGTAGGGTCAAGTAGGCAACAGTGACTCAGTCGACTACAGTGGCTCAGTCTCATTTCGACCTGAAGGAATGGAAATATACAGCTGTCTCGCTTAGTGATTCGAAGCGGTTGGTACCTCGACGCGTTCAAACCAACCCACTCGCTGATCGTGCGCCCTATTGAATTGTGAAGCGGTGTTAAGTTTTTTCTCGCCAGAAAAATACTTTTTAGTTTTTGAGATATGTTTCAGTTCTTTTCACGAGTTTGTTTGTTGGAATTGGTGATAACCATTATATTGATTGAATAGTAGGCATGTTATCAATTAATTTGAATGCATGTTTAGTAACATTTGATTTAAATTTCGATTGTTGAGATGAAATATTTTTAAAATGGTGTAGAAGTCTACAGTGACTCATTTTTGAAAGGTACACAGTGGCTCATGAGCCACTGTGTACCTTTGGAGTGTAACACTCAATAATTTGAATTTAATTATTATATTCGTAAAATGTCGCGACAGAAGACGGATCGAAAAATAGGGAACACTCCACATTAAAAAATCAAAGAAGATTTACGGTTAATAAGGAGAGGTGAATCCATAAGAAAGGCATCAGAGAGTGTCATTAAGATAAGTGATTAATAAAGTTTCTAACTAAATGAGCACAAAATGAGGGTAGTTATATAATATTTTCCAAGAGTAACGGATTATATCAAATCTCTCAAAAGGTCTTAAAGGCTGATAAAAATTGAAAAAACTAAAAGTGTTAATCAAGAGACTGATATTATTGTTTCGCTATGAAAGTCAAGGAATTTGGTGATTTTTTTAGATTAAAGTGTTTATATTTTTAGAATGTTTTTTTATGTTTATTTTTTTCTTTGTAATAAAACAAAGTTTTTCGACATTTTACTTTATTTTAAATACTCCTGAGTCACTGTGTACTATTAGAGTCACTGTGTACTACAGTAGTGAGTCAGTGTGTACACCTAGTGGTACACAGTGACTCAATTCCCATTTTTTTGTTTTAGGTCCCTAGTTTCATTTATGCAGTAAATAATAAAGAATCATTTATGCTAAATTAAAATACAATAGAATAACTACAATGTGTGCAAATTTTAGGCCCAAACTATGACAATTTCACCATTTTTCAATCTTCTGAAAAAATCCGAGTCACTGTTGCCTCCTTGACCCTACTCGTGTATCTCAAAGTTAGTTGCGATTTGCGAACCAGGGTGCATTAGATATCATTTTTAGACAGTTCCCAATTTTTTCGCATATTGATTCGCATATGGACATTGCACGTATTACCGCGGTGTGTACCGACCCTAAGTTCTATAGAGGTTCCCTAGAACTTGGAAATGTAGTTACAGTTTACATTAATGGGTCATAAGTCATAACTTGACAAGTACTGAATCAATTCTGTTTCAGTAACATCTAGTGAGTTCACCGCTTAACGTGTGAGTAGGTACGACGTCGAGCGTCGTTGGTCACACGATCAAATTTTTCTGAAAATGTTTTTTTGCAGGTACTAGCTTTTATCTGCGGCTCCGCTCGTGCTTGCGTAAATAAATTATCTCACGGGAAAACTACTTTTTCGGGATAAAAAGTTGTATGTTTTATTGTACCTATGTTTTAAACCAGAGTGTAGAGCCTAAACTACTACCATACCAAATTTCATCAAAATCTGTCCAGTAGTTTTTGCCTCAAAGAGTAACAAACATCCATCTATACATCCATCCTCACAAACTTACATTTGTAACAAGAGTAGTAGAGAAAATAATGACGGCGAGGCGTTTGTTGGATTTTCTTTTGCACTAATATATTAAGAGTAATGGTTTGATTGTTTGTTCGTTAGATTGCATTGAATAGGCCTCGAAACTACTGAATCGATTTTAATATAAATAGGAAAAGACATATGTTTATGAGATTTTTTGCGCGCACGCTCCCAGTTGCGATGCTTTATGTGAAATCCCATTTGTTTTCGATCTTCGCCGTCGAAATTATCGAATGCATCTGGATTATTCTTGACTAAAGGCCCTGTATTTTAACTATATATTTTGTATTGGGAAATTAGATCATAATTTTACTTGGCATAATTTCATTTGACCTAATAGTAGTTTCGCATAATATTCATTAAGAATAATATTTTTATGCATAATATTAAAAAGCATAAATATATTTACGCATAATGATAGCATACTATTATATTTACGCATACGTCACCTTTGTAGCATTTTTTTTCCACATACCTACTAATGAATGATAAATTCTACTGGGTATGCGAGTTAAGACGAAATAACAATTATAATTGTAATTTTCGACTGATTACGAAATTAAACTTGGACAAAAAACACGAACTGCTATCTAAGAACATGCCGAGCTAATTATTTTAAACATGTTAGCGGCTTACGGGTGGCCCGAGGGCCACCCCGCCGCAACTTAACCTACTGTTACACATGTTACACTAGGTATATGAGTGTAATACCTGCTTTTAATGTTTCATAAATATGCGTTTAATTACGTTAACCGTGTTTTCATTATGTCGTTCCATTTTATGCATATTTGTGCCTTGTGACAGAATGCCTTGCTATGACAAAAAAATATGCCTAACGAGTTTATGCCGAAAAACAATTATGCCAAAGTATTATTATGACAAGAAAAATTATGCCTTACGAGTTATGCCTCATTAAATTAGGAGGAGTTATGTTAACTCGCAGATCTCTAATGCTTGTAACCTCGGTTAACAGCACAGCACATAGTCATTAATACTATAAATAGTCAAGACAGTATTGCATCTTGGTAAATCTTATAAATTTACATTTACTAACATTTGGTGCCATAGTTATCTAGAAGTTTTGTCTTTGTTGCTTGCTCACTTCGATCAATAATACACCGTTGCTCAGTATAACCAGTCACAAAACTTCCGAATAAGGGGCCGTCCATTAATCACGTGATGTTTTAAACAACTTTTTAGACCCTACCCCTCCCCCTGGTGCTACGTGGTGAGGTTTTATACTACCCCTCCCCCACCGTGTATTTTTTTGTACATATA
Source organism: Glaucopsyche alexis (assembly GCA_905404095.1). Taxonomy (NCBI): domain Eukaryota; kingdom Metazoa; phylum Arthropoda; class Insecta; order Lepidoptera; family Lycaenidae; genus Glaucopsyche; species Glaucopsyche alexis. The sequence goes on along the minus strand of FR990047.1, from coordinate 17,226,663 downwards.
GCGTGTTCATTCTTAGCGTTTTTAACAGTTTTTGACAGATGACAGTTGCGTGTGGAACAGGGGTGAAAACTATCTACGAAACAGAATGTGAATGAAAATAACGAAATTTTCGTTCTGACTGTGTTAGTGGAACGCTCTAATAGTAGGCAGGTCATGTTTGAAGAAAAACTTTAACTTTAAAAACAATTTAAGTAATTATATACTATACGAGTCATTTGTCATGTAACTCATGTATGATGTATTTAAACAACATTACGAATCTACAACCGATAAGAATTTCGGTATGTATAGACTAGATTCAAAAATTAATACACGTGATATCTCCTTAAACCCCCTCCTCCCCTTGTGATACTTGGTATTTTTTTTCGGACCCCCCCTCCCCCTTTAGGCATCACGTGATTAATGGACGACCCCTAAGCTATTAGTTAAAACGTAGTACTTATTTCATTTTCTTTGCTATTCGTCACATATTAGGAAATGGTGAAACGCCTAAGTATAATAGTTAACTCAGGTTTTTAATATTGTAACAAAATATATTTAAGCTGATATTTCTTTTATTTATTATTATTTTAATGAATGTTAAGCTAATAAGACTTGTTAAAAAAATAAAACTTCATCTTAATGTGATTTAATTTATTTTCGTATTGTTAATTAAATTTGAAATTTCACTACCGTTATGGTCATAAAACTTTGGAAAAACACTGAGTAACATTAATATAGGATTAGTCGTCAATATCATAAATGAAAAGGCAAATTTTAATAATATTTCCATTTATTGATTAATTAAATTTATCATACTTTATAGGATTTATTACATTATTACCACTTCAGATAACTTTTGAAGATAGAGCAGATTCTATAACTATTTTAGTAAGTAGGTAATTGATGAGATTAACAAAATTAACTTTGATTAAGAGTTCGAATCGATTAAAGTTACACAGAAAACTAATAAAACTATACTTCTTTATTGTTAATAGACCTTAGAGCAATACCAAGAACCAACGCTCTAAGTAATAGACCAACAGGAGACACAACATAAAATCAATTTAGGTATCAGCATTAATTTAATTTGAAAATTTCCTACTCCCATCTTCCTATGTCCTATGATAATTATTATTCAATAATAATAATTCTATTATTATTATTATTTTTATTAAATTAAACAATGGGCATTTACAGAACATAGTTAATAGTTTAAATATACCGTAAGCTAGAGCCCATGAGTGCCCATGAATCATGATGCTATATATGTCTCGAGTCGAGCGTCCGTCGTGGTCCAGTCTAGGTCTCCATAACTCGTGGAGACCTAGACTTAGTTGTTTTTGTCATATTTTGTGGATAAGGTAATAGAAAGAAAAAAAATTGAAAGTTTTTTAATTTGGTGGTGCGATGGCCGATTAGCCGGCTGTTCTTTATAATAAACTTTGAAAAAAGAAAATATCACAAAAGGTAGCTTATGTAGGTAATTTATCACCTGATTTTAGACAAGTAAGACTACAACCATTTAGCTGAATCCAATATAAAATATCTGAGAAGCTTAATTATTAGAATGGTGCTTTATTTTTCTAATGTAAATAAGTCCTTTCAGGCTTACCGTACTTTTTAAATCGCCAGTACTTGCAGAGATTCTTTGAGTAACATCTAGATTCTAGATCTGACGCGTCATGCGTACGATTAAATTTTGCTCTATTTTCACTTTGTTATAGTGCCCCAACCAAGTAAACTGGTTTTGATACTCTGATTATTACCAGAGACGTGTGCGGTGTAACATCTATAATATTATCTTAATGTGACGCGCTCGAGTTACTTCAACAATCCCCTCTTGGGCTCCCCCTACTATTTTGTATCATGTATGAGGCATAAAATTGATTGTGATTACATTACGAAATAGTATCATCATTTTTAACATGTTGTGCATAATATTACTATGTTGCAATCAAAGATGTTTTGAATACAGTTTTACATAGCATAACACTAAGGGGTCGTCCATTAATCACGTGATGCCTAAAGGGGGAGGGGGGGGGGGCCGAAAAAAATCACCAAGTATCACCAAGGGGAGGAGGGGGTATAAGGAGACATCACGTGTATTAATTTTCGAATCTAGTGCATACCGAAATTATTATCGGTTGTAGATTCGTAGTGTTGTTTAACTACTTACAAGACAAATGACTCGTATAGTTTTAAATTGCTTAAATTATTCGATGAAATTGTTTTTTAAGTTAAAATTTTTCTTCAAACATCACCTGCTTACTATGTAAAAAAAAATACACGTGATCTTAAGTGGGGGAGGGGGGGTATTATAAAACCTCAGCAAGTATCACCAGGGGGAGGGGAGGGGTCTAAAAAGTTGTTAAAAACATCACGTGATTAATGGACGGCCCCTAACTTAATCGTACCTATACTATATTTTTATGTTACCGTGAAATTAATATTTTAAATAACAATAATTGATAACAAGTTTGTAACAAGTATCTATAACACAGCCACACACAGATTACTGAAAGTACCAGGTTATTTTTTTTGTGAAATGAACCAGGTAACGAGTAGACGGATCACCTGATGGTAAGGGATTTCCGCCGCCCATGGATATTCGCAACACCAGTTATTTATACTTGTAACTCCTGGTGTTGACTTAATGCGTTCCTGGTCCTTAAAATCCCCAATCCCCTCTTGGGCCTCCGGTAACCTCAAATCACTCGGCGAAACACAACGCAAGCGTTATTTCACGCCGGTTTTCTATGAGATCGTGGTAATTATCCGGTCGAGCTGGCCCATTCGTGCCGAAGGTTGGCTCTCCCGCAGTTAATTTTAAAAGACTTCTTTTCGTGGGAAGTTTTCTTCAAGAATGGGCCAGCTCGTCTAGAACTAGGTTAATACCTCAGCCTTAAAACCGATGCATGTTAAACAGCGCTTGTTCCGAATTATGTGTGGTATTGTAAATATTATTTTAAATCTACATAATATTTATCATCATCATCAGCCTACCGTCGTCCACTGCTGAACGTAGGCCTCTCTCAATGAGCGCGAACCATCTCGATCTTGGGCTAATATTATATTTATAATATTATTAATCCACAGAATACAGAAATCTAGTAACCGTCAACGCGTGAAAGTGAAGCCGTCACGACTACTAAAAATTGGTGTGGCTATCCAAGGGCTATCCAGACATAATAGAGCTAGCGCCCACCGTCGAAAAAGGAGCTCATCGAGAACAAGCATTGGACCACTGCAGATCGCTAGGGGCCTAAAAGCTTGATATAAAACCGTCGGTCTGGCGGTCCTAAACCTGGCAGATTTTTTTTTTATATTGACCAAAATGTGTGAAGATTTTTTGAGTAAAAAAAGCTCATAAGGAACAAGAAAACTGTTGTTATACACGGCTGCGCGCCAACTAGAAACCGATAAAAATGCAAGTCTCGCAGTCCTACTCTTGACCAGTTTCCAGCCAGACCGCCCTGAACGTGTAAGAATTTTGAGTAAAAATAGCTCATAGAGAACAAGGTCAAGTTATATGTCAATCTGTTCGTCTCCTAATCCTCTTTTGAAAATCGTCGGTCTGGCATGTTCAAACCTGGCCAAAACTCAGCCAGACCGGGATGAAGTTACTTCCTGTGATACTTACTAATAGGTAAATCTTGAGTAATTTGCACTTAATAAAGCGTGATTTTGATAGATTTGTATGTATTCTTTCCGAATTTAAAATTTTCCACCCGATATTGCTACCACTGGATCCGCCATCTTAAAAAAATGGCGATACCTTTCAATATTTTGGCTATATCTCTTTACAGACAAACTTTATGATAAAAATATGTTCCACGAATATGAACTATATACAATTTTCTACAATTTATAAGGCAAGGCGATCTGCAGTGATCCAATGCTTGTTCTCGATGAGCTCCTTTTTCGACGGTGGGCGCTAGCTCTATAATATTATGTTGCCACAGATTAACGGAATATTTTACCCATTTAATATTTTTTTTTATTGAATACCTAATTGTCGTTACATAATAACACGGTTTGTTTCGTAAGTGTAAAGAGTAACGTAAAGAGCGGGCGGGGCGGTGTTTGGCCATGGCTTGGAGTTTGGACACAGTGCGCTGCGTACAATGTGATCGAACACTCATTCTGGATGTTCTGTATTCTGTGTTATGTGTATAATTCTAAAATAATAATCGTAGATTTCTCATCAAATAATCTAACACGATATAACATAAATAACTTCATGAAGTAGGTAAGCGTTCGTCCTTAAATTTTATATTCGGAGACCCGCGTTTTGGCACTAAGATTTATCTACTGTGTACTACTTAATGTATTTTCTTTTTACCCTCCTTCACAAACAGTCTTAATATCTTCTGTATAGCGAACCATATTACTACAACGATCGAGATTATTATTGCTAGGTATGCTGCGACGACGTCCAATAGCGCTAGCTGATAGAAGGGCATGTTCCTGGCTTCGGAATGGAGAGGAGCTGCATGACCCCAGCGAATGACTCGTTCCGTCCAGTACACTGCCGTGTCTAATGGCGAAGACGGTCGGTCACTCCAGATTTTAGACATTTGCCTCGCCTTCATCCTTGTTCTGGAAATAAAAGAAGTAATGTGATTAACTTTTTAATTTTGTATTAGTTCTTAAAGAGTTTAGAGTAAAGAAAATGGGAGAGAAGGCGTACCTATAAGAGACGTCTTTACGGGTCAATCTAGAGACAGAGTAAGATTTTTTTTAAATATTTTGATCACTTTGATGCTCTCGACGATTGCTTCTGCTTAATCCTACGATACTAATACCTTGTTTTTGATAGAAACTATATTTACTTACAAACAGTATATTTTTTTTTATGTACCTAAAGACAAACAATAAACTTTAAGTACTAGCTGATGCCCGCGGCTCCGCGTAAGTACATTAACCCGCGGGAACATTACATGTCCAGCGTAAAAGGAGCCTTTGTCCTTTCTCAGGCTCTAGACTATCTGTGTACCAAATTTCATATATATCGGTTCAGTAGTTTTGGCGTGAAAGACGGACAAACAGACAGACACGCATACGTTCCCATTTATAATATTAGCACAGTGTAATAAAGAGATACAGTGGTCCAACGCGTTTGAAGTCGCGCGAAATGCCGCTTTTGTGTAGGTATTCGTCATTGCTGCAGGGTTGTCACAATAATGTGTTTTATTATAATCTGTTCTACATTTTGTGTAGGTATTCGTAGTATGTGTATGTAGAGTACTAGGAATAAAACAAATATATATATATATATATATAGAAGTATTAATGAAGAGTTTTATTATAAAAAATACAAATGCGTATACAAAAGCTCAGGGTTAGCATGATATATATCAATTGATATATATCGTATATATATCATGATATATATCAATTGATATTTATGCTTGATATATTATATCAAAATTGATATTTATATTTAAAAATGTAAAAGAATGTTTTAAATCTAAAAAATCTTACATCAACACAGGTCTTATTTTCCGAGAGTTTCACAAGCCTAGGTCATCAAAAACTTGCAATTTGACACGACATTAACTAATCATAGCCGTCGACGCGGCTTGTAACGGCATATGACACCCACGTGACCCCCTGTTTTTCGGAAGAAAATTCCTTGTTTGTTATTATACTATTGTTATACCATTTATACCATGTGTCAAATTAATTCGACTGATAAAATTAATACACTTTTTTTTCTTCTGGTTATAAACAAAAGTCATTTTATGGTTTTATGGTTTATTTAAATTGATACTCAAAAGTATCTATCGTTGATTTTTAATTGATTTGAAAACTTTTAATATAATATTTAATATAATATATAATAATAAATAAATAAGTTTAATTTTACTTCCCTATCTTCAAATTATCAGACATACAAATTATTTCGATTCAACTATTACGAAAAAACATATCAGAGTACCTATGAGATTTGTATGTAATTTTGAAAATATCAAAAAATCAAAAATATCGGATATATGTAATCAAAGATATCTGATATTTTGATATTTATTATAAATATCGGATATTTACGAACCCTGCAAAAGCTACAAATGCGAAACTGAAAGGTATTTTCGACATTTGGATTTACTAGTTTTTAGATTGCGATTGTTGAATTTGACGATGTAGTTAGTAAATTCTCATACGTAGATACAATTTTACTCAAAATTCTGACGGGAAACAGGCGCATGGTTTTGTATTAAAATTAATCTTCTTTAGCTGTTCATATAATTGACCATTGTTAATAAGTACCTACATACAACTCAAACAAAACACTGTCGCAAACCACTTAAAACAATCAAATTAAAAAGCGTCAACCCCGGCTGACGTGTCCCAAGCGAGTGTATGGCAGCTTGGGCTCGCTACCGCCCCTCTCTCACCCCGCACGCCCCGCACGATTGCTCTGTCTAGACGTGTCCGTTGGACGACTGTAGGTAATAGTTCTATAGGCTGTGATATTAGTATGGATGTGAATTGTGCTCGTGCCAAGAGCCCAAGACAATTCGTTACCTCGCAGTTGTTTATGCCGGTGACTAATTTTTTTGTTTGCCAAGTAGGTACCTACTTAGAAACTACAATATTATATTCTATTTGACGGCAGTAAAACTAGTAGGTATTTAAAATATGTTTTAAGTTGTTAAGAGTACGTGAGAGTACCTATATACACTATGTTTAGGTACCTAGGTAGGTATAGGCACTTACCTATTACAAAACAGATAGATACACGAATACACGATATTCCTAAGTAGGTACGCAAATCTCAAGGAGTTTATATTTAGTTATCAATGATGTTCAGGCTTACGCAATATTATTGATTTTATCGGCTGATAAAAGAATAACCTTCAAATATTTTACAACTTTACTGATAGTAAAACTATACGTAATATGCATCTACTCGCTGGTTACAGGTAAATTGTACAAGATTCAACACCGAACACGAGAGTAAGAAAAAGGTTACTCTGTGTATTGCCGGAGTGTTGGAAGTCCGATCCCTATAAGAGGTAGACCGGCAGGTCGCGGGGGGTGTCCTGTGTTAGACAGATCCAGGATATATATCCCTCCCCTTATAGCGGCTGAGGGCAATCCGCAGGTTCAGTTTTAGTGGGTAAACCGGCGAGTCGTGTCGGGAGTCCCACATATCTCCGGGGCCCCCAAACCGGGAAGGGCGTAACGACCTTTCCCCTGCGAGATAAAAAAAAAAAACCTAACCAAGAGCATGTCAGGACATGTCTAAAGAGGGTTCCGTAACTATAAACGCGTAATATAATTTTTTTAATTACTTCAAAAGCTACTGGCCGATTTGGTTCACAATAATTTTCCTAAAGAGTTTTTAGCATGATCTATTAGCATGGAAATTTGCAAGTTTCTATCTCCTATAGTTTAAAAATGCTAGGGGGGGACCAACTTACAAACTACTTTGGAAGTTTGGAGGCCAATTACTCGAAAATGGTCAACTTTATAAAAAAGTAACGTATGAAATCTTGCCTTTATTTTAAAAGACCTACGATCTACGATACCCCACACGATGGGGTAGAGTGAAAAAATATTTTTCATCCCCACTTCACATGTATGGTATACAGTTATACACCCCTAAAATATAAAATTATTATTTTTTTATGATCCCGAAACCGTGATCTATACATAAATTGCACCAAATTTCATCAATTTATATTCATAATTACAGGAGCTAGAGGCGCGGACAGACAGATAGACAGACGGACAGAGCGAAACTATAAGGGTTCCTTAAGTATTACGGAACCCTAAAAAAGGTATCAAAATGTGAACTTACTCTGCACTCAGTACAGTTTGCAGAGCAGCGTCCAAGGTCTCTTCTGAGAGATCCATATAGGACACCATCTTCGCGAATCCAGCTGCCTCAGCCGCGACTGCATTGGTTGGCTGGTCACCGAAGAAAGGCACCACGACCATGGGCTTTCCCGCAGATATCGCTTCAGTCATACCCAGCAAACCGCCATGCGCCAAGAACGCTATCACCTTCTTGTGTTCTGCAAAATAACAATAATCATTTGAGTAAGGGCCCGTGTCGACGCTCCATTAACCTACATTTTGTTCCTGTGAATTCTTAAAATTAAAAATTCTTTAATCATATTATATAGGTAGGTACACATTATAGATAGGTCCTACAATAGGTAGGTACACATCCATGATACAGGAACATTGAAAGCCCTTTCCTAACTCATTCGGTGGATGGTGTTCGAACCCGGGCCCTCCTGCTTGAGCAGTGAGCACCAACTCGCTAAGCACTGAGCCACCGAGCTCGTCATAGTACCTAGTGCCTATATAATACAGGTATAATGCGTTTCAAATAAGAATAGGACTGTCAATCTGTCAATGTCACTTGAAAAGTGCGGTTTGCAGAAAAACATAAACCTATTACATAATTTAGTTAGATATTTTAATACTATTTAACTTTTTTATTTAAATTCAATGAAGGACTATTATCTATAGGTATTAATATTATAAAGCTGAAGAGTTTGTTTGTTTGTTTGAACGCGCTAATCTCAGGAACTACTGGTTACGAATTGAAAAATTATTTTTGTGTTGGATACTTGATAACTAGCCTCTTTTTAATATTATATATATCTATGTAACTAGGTAGGTATATAACACCGGTCAACATTTTTTTTTTTGCGCATGGGTTTTACTTGATTTATTCTGAATATATAAGCAAATATTTATAAAAAATTGCGATTACAAATCAAAAATATTTGCTTTATAATAAGTTATAGCGATTTGACCAATGAAGAATGTTAATAGGTATACAAAATTGCTTAAAACGATTCTCCCAGTAATGCTTGTATCTATACAAATACACTAGTTTTTGTTTCATTGAAAAGACCGAGTATTAATGGATTTATAGACATTTCAAATTCTCGTAAATTTCGCGGCCCGTAGGGCGCTCGTGGAGAGTGTGACGTCACGGCACAGTGCTGGCCGAGTTACCTAGTACAATTACAAATAATGCTTGCGCTCAGCTAATATTGCAGTGTTTTATATTGTTTCTCCGTACATTAAGTAATATTAAGTTTAATAAGTGTCTATTAGTATTTAGTAGTGTAATATTAGTGTATATAATATTGTAATTTATGTGCAGTAAGTACAACAGATGACGGATTTGAATTAGAAAGGGTACCAGCCTGAACAACACCATAATAAAACAATATTTTAAAATGATAAATTAGTTCTATTTTAAATTAAAATAGAACTCATTTTCAAGTTGGCTGGTACCGACTTCAAAATTATGAAGATTGGGTAGAGAAATAAATTAGAATTTCAGCCAAATTTAAAAGGGCAACTATTTGAAAAAATAAGTTTTATTTCATGCTTTTTTGTATATTTTTACTTTGGAAGTCGGTTTAATTTTTTTGTTTAAAATAGTATTTTTTCCCTTTCTATTGATATTTGTAAAATTATTAAAACATTATAAGATAATTTAAAATAAACGATCGAATGTATAATATTGAATACGCGCCATTAGCTTTCATTGGGTATTGTAAATAATATGATGATGATGATGTAGATTTACTATAAGTTACATAGTGGCATATGCTTGCAGGTTTTTAAACAATGCCGAAATTTCCAAACGCGTATCTTTAAAGACTGAGGAGTTCTGTTCAGTGCTTTTGGATCCAGGGTATACCTTGGAGCAAAATTAACTTTTTAGTTACATATGCTTGGACAACTTTAGAAAAGTTTCAATCACCATATGGTCCATATGTGTACATATAAATTTCGAGGAGTTCCCTCGATTCCTCATGGATTCCATCATCAGGCAACACCTATACTAGCAGAAGGTGTTGCATCAGGTCTAGGGCATCGAGACCGGTTTTACCCGAAACCGAAAACCCGGGTTTTCCCGGGTTTTCGGGCCTACAACAAAACCCGGTTTTCAAAATATTGAAAACCGGTTTTCGGTTTTTTCGAGCTTTTTTTCATTATGAAATTCTACAACAGTTTATAACAGTTACAGTCACAAACCGAACGTTATAGTGGCTTGTGATTGTCAATGTAGAATTTTAGAACAATAGTTATAATGTTTTCATGTTGTATGTAGTACATTTGGGGGCACGCCAGTGCCCCCGCCCCGCCAGGACGAGTGAGCGAAGCGCAAGCGATTCGTCGATTTTTTGGACCTTCATAACTTGGTATAATTTATTATTCGGTTCCATCAGCGCTCAGTGCGAATTGCTCTCCGTTCCCATGATACCAAAAATCGAGTGGGCCTAACGGAATCCGCCCCAGTGTGTTAAAAATGTGTGCTCCAGAGTTGGCACCGATCTTAACGCATCTTTTTCGGCTCACCTGCTCTTATGGCACAGTCCTGGCATCTTGGTAGACAGCTTTGGTGTGCTATCGCCTGCCCTGTTCATACTGCATATCAATGATAATATTATGTGATGACGACAGTACGGGTGATGCCTTATATACAGGTCGCCCGAACATCTCTCGGCAAAACGTAATTGAGAGTCGAAACGAACTTGTCTCTTCATTGGAGAAGATATCTGAATGGGGTAGACTTAACTTAGTCCAATTTAACACCTCTAAGACACAAGTTTGCGCGTTCATCGCTAATAAGTTACCGATGGTCGTATGTCCTCGTTTTCAAAGCATACCCATAACTGTCTCCTCCAACATCGGAATACTTGGTGTTAGCATATCGAGCGAGGTCTAGTTCCGATAGTATGAATGTTAGATGTATGTATACCTACTTATCTTATTTAATGATTTTCTTTTTTAATTCTTTGTGTTGTGTAAAATGTATTAATTATAATTATATTAAATTCAATTATAATCTTAAAATAAGAAAAACATTGTAATATTCCCACGCCTTAAAGGCAGAAATTGTGACCCATATTTTATAATACTTGTAACATCTATGTAATACCAATTTCTTGGAAATAAATAATTCTAATTCTAATTCTAATTCTAATTCTAATTCTAATCATCTGGAGGGCAAGGCCAAGTTAGCCTCCAAGAAGCTTGGTGTTCTGAACAGGTCAAAGCAGTATTTCAGTCCGGTCCAATGCCTACAACTCTATAAGGCGCAGGTTCGGCCTCACATAGAATATTGTTCGAATGCCGTTCGAATTGTCGACTGCCATAGTATTTCAAACAGGCTTTACTCCTTAGAGCTACGTAGAGATGAGCATCGCTCTGCATCATATATCGGTTATATTACGGGGAGTGCTCCGAGGAATTGTTCGGACTTATACCTGCTGCAACTTTTCGTTATCGTTCGAAGGGACAAAATATTTATCATCCTCATCACCAACTGTCGCCAACAGTATTTCCAGACCATTACGACCTGCACACCTTCAAGAAGGCAGCATATTCCCTCCTAAAAGGCCGGCAAGGCACTTCTGTTTCTACACGCCTTAACTCTACAAGCCTAACATTACAAACTCAAAGTGTAGAGTTTGTAAAGTTGGGCTTGTCAAATTATGTGCCATGGCCATTTCGTCAGGCAACGTATTTTGGACTAAGGTGTAAAGTTTGTAAAATTATTAATTACTTTACATGAAAATGTTTATGGTGGGATCACATTTTACCAGTTGCAGTATTACGTTGTTACAACAGAAAGCAGCTGATAAAAGTTAATTTTAGGACATTCCTAACAAAATTCTACAAAATCAACAAAAAACCCGAAATACCCGAAAAAACCCGGGTACCCGGTTTTGAAGATGGCTGGGACCGAAAAACCCGGTTTTTTTAAATATGGCCGGTCTTCGATCCCCTAATCAGGTCACCACTATGAGTACGATGTCAAAAGGACTAATTTGGGATTATAAGGTATGTTGGGGTAAGTTCGGACGCTTTTTTGCAGGCTTCGACAGGTTCGACAAAAAGTAAAAAATATTCATATTCGGATAGATTTCTTGATTCGGAAGATCGGACTAGTATGGGGAAAGATCGTACTATGCATAAAACTGAATCTTATTGTCATACGCCTATGGTTCATAGACAAAAATGATACGATCTTTCCCCAGATTAACCACAAAAAAAAACTATCTCGAGGGATTCATAATTCCAGTCCTAACTTTTAAAAAAGTATTGTACGTCCGATCTTACCCCTAACAAAATATAAACAACAGTGTGTTTCTCAAACTTTATTATGAAGTACCTAAGTAAGTAGGTACCTAGTAAATATATGAAAATAAAAGTACAGTTTGATAAATAGAAAAAAAGTATTAACGTACAAGAGCATAGTAATCAACATCTTTAACAACAACTAGAAGCTAAAGTAATTTACTTAAAAAAAACAACGGAAAATATTATGCAACAACTTAGATATGAGCGCCGCGCCGTCGCACCGCCGCTGCCGCCGATTTTGCCGTGCCGCCGCCGCCGCGAAAATACATCGGCGCGCCGAATGAGCGAGAGGGATAGTTATAATGTGTAATTTCAGTCAGTGACTATGAGCATTATACATATTACCCAAGTCATATACTATTTTATTTTATTTTCGAGCCAGTAGATCGCATTGTTAAAGTCATTGAGGATAAGAAGTTTGCGCTATGAGCAGAAAGTTTGAGTACCACTGTTTTTTTTCATACATTCCAAAACGGGGGAAGTTCGGATGCAATTTAGTCCGATCTTACACCCATGGGGGAAGTTCGAATTAAAATCTACAGGCTAATCTATGTGTCTTACGTTATTCTAACCTATAAACAAAATATGTCGAAAGTGGATTAAGCACAGAGAACTAACAAAAATAAGAAATACTCGCTCTAATACTGAGATACGCACTCAGGGGGAAGTCCGGATATGTCATATATCCCGCGTTTTCAAATTTTGTTCCACAGCACACGTGTACTCACCTTGAAGGAATATCGGCAACTGAATATTGATTCTCAATAAAATGGCGTCGCAGACAATATTGCCAGTGATGAAAAATATTAACAAACGTAGTAGTTATTTGAATTATACGATCTTTCCCTGATTCGATCTTACCCCAACACACCTTACCCTATACATAAAAAAAATAATTTTGAAAATCGGTCCACAGACGGCGGAGTACCTAATCGTTGAACATACAAAAAAATAAAACAATATAGTCTATATAAACAGCCGAATCCTTTTTTTGGAAGTCGGTTAAAAAGGGCAATCGAATAAGCTACCTAAAACACATGATTTTTAGCATGTAGATAAGACATTTTTAACTTTAAAAGTAAGTTAAAGGTACGGGCGACGCGGTGTTACTGTGCGAGTATTGCGATGTACTGTGCAGTGACGTAATCTCCCCGAGCGCCGGCCTGGTGGAATCTCGAGTCGCGCACTTACTTTGGAATTAAATATCTCGGAAACTACACGGCGTATCGAAATATTTTTTTCACACATATTTTTTATTTTCAACTGAGTTTACGGAGAGCTAAAAAACAAAATTTGTGAACATTCTTCATTATGATTTTTGCTTCCAGTTAAAGTCGGTCTTTGCGCTCTATTGCTAGCGAAAGAGAGGTATGGTATGAGGGTTGTCTTTCTTACATCCCTCCTTGTGTACGACGGCATGACCTCGCATATTATAAAGAAATATCGTGTTTAATATTTTTTTTCGCTGTATTATCTTGAAAAGGAGATGGTGACTCGTTTTGATATATTTGTGGTGGATTTATTAAAGTGAGAGAGAAAAATTGTTATTTAACTACAGATTTAAAGATTTGCGAGGCATAACAAGCTTACTTCCATCTACCTGTTACAAATCAAGACCAAAAATCGGCTTATGAAATAAATCTATGAATAAACTAACGAGATGATTAAGATTTTTTTCATCGTCGGCTATAGAATGTTCCATTCTCATTTTGATAAGTTTAAAGATAATATGGGAGTTTATTCGGAAGAACAAGGGGAAGGATTCCATCGAGATATAGTTGGAATTTGAGAGACGTTCCCAAGGCCAGTATACATACTGAAAGCATGTTGAGGATTGAGGGACTATATTTGGTGGTTAATAAGATAACTTCTACTGAACATGACACAAAAAGCAAAACTGTTAATTTTTAAACACTTTAACACTATTTTCAAACTTATTTTGTAAGATTATATCATAAAATTGATGCTCAGTATCTTTTAATAAATCACCTCTATGTATATTTCGTATGTATTTTCATTGATTTGAATTTTTTCATTTTTTACACTTAAAAGCAAATACAGAACATTTTTTTGTTCTTATTATTATTTCTAGGTAAGTATAAAAGCAATAAAAATAATGTATGTATAAGTATAACCCGTGCGCAAAAATGCTGTCGACTATGGTAATATATCTATGTGTTGGATAGTCCATTTATCGAGGAAGGCTAAAAGGCTATATTATAACATGCATGACCAACCTTTTCAAGATTGTGTGCCATTTTTAGGGTTCCGTAATACTTAAGGAACCCTTATAGTTTCACTCTGTCCGTCTGTCTGTCCGCGCCTATAGCTCCTGTAATTATGAATATAAATTGATGATATTTGGTGCAGTTATATATTGTGTATAGATCACGGTTTCGGGATCATACAAAAATAATAATTTTACATTTAAGGGTGGCTCTCCATACATGTGAAGTGGGGATGAAAAATATTTTTTCACTTTAAAAATATTTTTTACCATCGTGTGGGGTATCGTAGAATAGGTCTTTTAAAATATAATTTTCGAGTAATTGGCCTCCAAAGTAGTTTGTAAGTTGGTCCCCCCCCCTAGCATTTTTAAACTATAAGAGATAGAAACTTGCAAATTTCCATGCTGATAGATCATGCTAAAAACTCTTTAGGAAAATTATTGTGAACCTAATCGGACAGTAATTTTTGGAGTAATAAAAAAAAGTATATTACGCGTTTATAGTTACGGAACCCTCCTTAGACATGTCCTGACATGCTCTTGGTTAGGTTATTTATTTTAGCAAAACCCTGACGGGCCACTCACGGCACATCTATAAAGTTTTTTTTTTTTAAATGAGTTTTTTTTCAATGTTTGGGTCATGAAACTTACTTGTGCGAGCAAACATTTTCGAGAATGAATTAAATGCATCAAAAGAAAAGGAAAAGCGAGCCTTACAGACGATCATCTTCATCACCTACTAAGGGCCGCCACAACATAATTATGAACCGAACATAAAAAAAGCTGGCCCTACAAAAACAAACTCAAGTTTCGCATTAAATCCAAACTACAATTTGTATTTTTTAATTAAAACATTTTTTGAACCTTTTTACTTTTTTATTTTAGAAATTCTTAATTGGGGGCCGCACGTTGGTCATGCCTGCTATATAACATCTCGCTGCGACCAATAGGAGCTTTTTTTTGTGTGTTCAGTGTATTCGAGAATGGTTTAGATTAGCAATTGGACCCGGTAGGTGGCGCTGCTGTCAGTACGTCAACAAACGTTCAACGTTTATGCAAAATATTTAATTTCTTGCAATATTTTAATTTAATAATTTTAGTTTGTATTTTTTTACACGGTTTTAATTTTTTTTTTGCCTAAACGTCTTTACATAAGCAGTAGATCACGTGCCCGAAGTATTCGTAATTGATTTTACCAAACCTTATATAACGTCTCTGAAAATCAATTACAGATACTTCGAGGACATGATTCACTGCTTGTGTAGGGACGTTAAGGCCAAAAAATATTTGTCTTACTCAAAGTAAAAAAATCACCTAATGTATGGGTGACTCTCCGTAAAACGCAAACTCGTATAAAGTAAAAAAAATCTGCCGAAACATCTATACATAAGCAGTAGATCAAATATCCGTAATTGATTTTACCGAAGCTTATAATATAACAAATACCACGTTTTATGTCACGTCTCTCGGGAACGGGATAAGAAGTATCCTATGTCCGTTTCCTGGTTCTAAGCTACCTCCCCACCAATTTTTAGCCCAATAAAATCAGGCCGTTCTTGAGTTATTAATAGTGTTACTAACACGACTTCCTTTAATATAATATATACTAGCTGTCCCGGCAAACTTCATACCGCCCTAGATAGAATTAAATATGTTGACGTACTGACAGCAGCGCCACCTACCGGGTCCAATTGCTAATCTAAACCATTCTCGAATCCACTTGAACACACACAAAAATAACATTAAAATCGGACCAGTGTAAAGTTTTCCTTTATATGAATATCATGCTCGTAGCGCATGAAAATAATAATTCTTCCTTGAATAATCTGCTCGTGTTGTTATTTTTTCTATAGGTCTTTCCTTTAATCCGTTTTCTTGGCATTAAAGAATATACTGCTATACTATAATAATAAACTGCACTTACGACGCACAAGGATACTAACATCACGTTTCACCCGTTTCACAGAATATAAAATTACAAAGAAACACAAGATGCTTAGATAACGGTGCATCTTTTCTAAGGAGAGATACATTGTGAGTCGGTATGTGGGTAATATAAAATACTTATTTAATAAAACATAATTTTATCTATTAAACTGTTCATGGCTTAATATGTCATTTATTAGGTATCTACTTATGCTACTTAGTTGTCTGTACCACTACGAAGTATAGTTTATATTAAGTTTTAGTTTAGCAATGGTTTCTAGATAATAAATAGAAATCTAGGTATCGCTAACTTAGGTACCAACGAACTCTATCAAATGCCGTTCTTTTATTGCAATAAAGATTATGAAATGTTACAAGTTACTAGTTACTAATAACCGGCTTAAAATATGAAGACACATATTAAAATATATAAGTATAAAGCATGTCTCCATCGTCTCCATAATTTTTTAAACAGTAAATTAACTATGTTTCTAAAGTTGTAAAGTTTTGTAGACGTATGCTTTTTTATATTTTTAATTTCTCTTCTTTTTCTATTTTAAACTTACGTTACCTAACGTAGGTTTGTAATTAAAGTCGAAATCAAAACTCATTTCTTATAATTCAATGTAGGTATAATACTTGCCTACTTTAAAAAGTTTATACCTAAACTTACTTATTAAGTCATTAAATCAATTTAAAAAATTTCAATTACCTATGAGAGATTTTACATAAAAATAATAATTAACATTCAAATTATTTTTACTTGAAATATTTTAAGACTCCTTTGTTACTCATTCCCACCTAACATTGTTCTTAGTTCTTACTTAGGTACCAACTTACTTATATAACAATTTTGAGAACTGAAGCGTAATTATTTTCAGTTGCAACGTTTCAGTAATGTTTGTAATATTATGCAACGATAATAATAATATTGTAAGCAGTAAGTAATGAAACTTAACTGAAAATTTCGTCATAATTATGACAATATATACTCGTAGTAGGTTAGGTTGGTAGATTAATATAAAGGTCTATGATTTTTTTATGATAATAAGTCTACAGTTGTAAGGACTACAGGACTTTAGATTTAACTCTCCATTAGACTTAATTATTTACAGTTAAGTTCTAGATCATTAAACAGCATTTTTGCAGTAACCACTCTTACTAATTGCTTTTGACTCACTCTACAATAATATTATATAGACTGTAGAGCTCTTCACTCTACCTATTTAATGGTTAATACTGTTTCCAGTTTCTTTTTTCATATTTATTACATGCACATACATTAAAACCTGTATCTAGTCCTCCGTAATCTTGTTAGCAATTAGCATTAACCAACACTGTCCCACTTCATTATTGTTAAAACGAACGCTTCATGTACTTACCTAATTAGTTTACGATGTCACGTGTCTCATTGTTCTAAATCCGTATTTGGGCAATTTGATACGTTACGAAATAAGATTAACGTGCTGTTTATGACTTGACGAGAACCCCAATTCTCGTATTTAACTAAGGGCAGAACTATTTGTGATTGAACTTTATTCAGTAGGTATACAAGAAGATACATCAACAAGAAACAAATATTTTTAAAAGCTAAAATTAACTAAAATCAATTTAAAATATTTACAAACTATAAAAGTAGGTAAGTACTAAAAAAAATGTATAACTACTCCAAAACTAAGGGCTTGTTTCACAAATCTTGTGATTTGCGGACGTAGTGATTATATTCTCTTTGATTTGCGGATAAGTGTCAGATAGCTCGTCGCTCACAATAAAGTAAGCAGCGACAAAACTTCCGAATAAGCTATCCGTCACTTAGTAGAAGATTGTGAAACAGATGTTTTTCAATTTTTTTTTTCACTACGGTCTAGGGCTTTTACGAAGCGCCGCTTGGTGGTAGAAAAAATGTTGAACATTTCGTATTAATAGTTTTCGAAAAAATACTTTGCATGCGCACTGCGTTTTAAAAACACTGCTTTCTAGCGAAAGAGAAAATATCTGAAACCGGCAAAGTGAAGCTGGAGTTGTGTTATGCCGAGTGAGTTGGTACCTATAACTGGTAGTAGGTACCTACCGGAGATTCGAAGGGACTTTAGATTAAAAGACCGGCAACGCATTTGAATTTCTACTCTCAACACTCCTTAGCCCTTTTGTTGTTTTTTGTCCCAAGCAAGGGATTAGAAAAGCGAGATTTCTTTTCTTCTTCGTGTTTAATCCTCTTCATAAACTGCGTTTAATTAATGTTTAAAAGGAAAAGCATCCATGTACTTACGTAGCAACTCATATTGTGGAAGCCACCTGACCCTCAAAATGTTTCCAGTTAGATTTCCTTCTTCTGGACTGTCTTCATATTTCCATATGACTCTCTGTTTTAACTTGGATAGGCTTCTGATGAGTATTTCCTCCTTGTACTTCGGCATACTCGCTGTTTTGATTAGAGATCCAAAACTGAACAGAACTACTCCGTGCTCAGATTCATTCAGGAACTTCTCGATGTGCTGAAAACGAAACAAAGAAAATTAGAAATTGTCATCCTGCAACATACGTCATACAATACAGCTTAGCAAAAAAGAGCATGACGATTGACGTGGTGACAGTAGCCAGGAACTAAAACATAGTGCGTTCCTTAGGTATTTGTAGTTTTTTGCAGTCGGGATTTTTAATTTTTTTAATTATATTTTATTTATGATTTTTTAGTTAAACTAACACACATTTGATTGATTTCAATCGAAAATACGACTATTTGAATGCATTGATTACAAATTTATTCGAATGATTTAATTAAAATGGTTGTAATTTTTCCGGATTAAATTTAAATACATGACATATGTATATTTTTGAAATCTCCTTTTAATTTTCTTTATTTTGATACCCTACTCAATAGGTTTAGTTAAAAAAAAAATTGAACTACTTACAATTTGGCACGAAAATCCGCCATTTTGTATTTTTTCTTTGAACTAAATATCTAAGGACACTTGCGTTATTTAGACAAATCAAATGATACCTTAATTGTCGAAATCCATTTCGAATTCTTGCGTATCTTCCAACCGTTTGGAAGATACGCAGGAATAAAGGAATTTCCATACGCGCGAAAAACATAACCCTTCTTGAAAAAAAGTTTCTTACTCGTCTTCTACTTCGTCGGGTAAAACGATAGAATGAAATTTATTACATTTAACTATTTGCAATATATTTAAATTAAACGTGTCATTCCAATCTAATAAGGATAAAAGATGATACAGTCGAAAATGTTTTTAGTTTCTGCTGTCATCACGTCATACTCTATTTTGCCACTGTAGTACCGTAAGGTAGGTAGGTACTACTTAGTAACTAACCTACTAAACTACTATCCTACCTAGGTTGTAAATAAAACTAATGCTTTGAATAATCTGAGCTTCGAGCTTTAAGTAATTAAAAAAGCTTAGCAGATTCACGTAGAGTTCACGATAATCGTAACTATAGTATGTAAGTAGTTAACTTTTGTCCATCTCTCTTATGATACCTACCAGGTATAACCTATATCTATAACTTTTCGGTTTTAATGCTTTTTTTATTAACATCCAAGACATACAAAAATATTTTTTGGTTCAAACTCATCATCAGAATCTCTACAGGGGCTTATATGTTGATGAAAGTTGATGTTGATGCTGCTAGGATTTATTGAAAAATTATTTTTTGCGCTGTTAACAATATGATACTCGTATCAACGTGGGCAATGCTCTACACTTGAAACAACCACGAGATAACAAATAATGTGGAAATTTTCCTTTCGAGTAAAGGTTGAACGGAGATTGAAGCAACAAAAGTGCAACGACTGTTAAATGATTTCGCAAATTACTTTCATTAAACCTACTTTTGAAACATGTTTGCAATTTGCGTATGAAAGCCATTATAGGGCCAAAGCACCAGCCAATTTTGAAGGTGACAAATAATAAAATATTTATCAAGTAATACAAATACGGTAATTGTTTGCGACATAAAAATATACAATTATTTTTACAATTAAAAGGCGGCTCTTAACTTATTATTAACTAGCGACCCGCCCCGGCTTCGCACGGGTACAATGTATCTGTATAATCTATGGGTACAATACTGATACTAATACTGCGGCTACCTCATAGATCTAAACTCCCCTCCCGCACGCACACCCCCGCCTTGGTGACGCCTACTTCGCAACGGGCCGCGGAGCAGAAATCGTAATATTTTAATTTCGCCATAACTTCAAAACCAAACGTCCAATTTTAATCATTCAAAGACCAAATATTATCTACATAAACTGTCCTTAGTGATAAAATAATTTATTTTGATAAGGATTAATAGCATGAGTAAAATAAACGCGTTTAAATGTAGTCCAAAAAAAAATCAAGATTTCTAAATAAAAAAATTGTTGTTGTGCCTCACTCGACATAGATACGTAGGCGGCATGATAATTTACTAGCCACTGCTATTTAAAAACTTAAAATTAATAAAATATATATGTCATTTTTAAATTCGTATCTCTGGCCACCTGTGTTTTAAATTTGTATTTGGTGGCGTGAAAATTTTATTGATTTTTTGTCATTTGAAAATATATTTCGTCAACTGTTTTCAAAATGGATAAAATTGAACAAAGAGCGGTGATAAAATTTCTTCATATGAACGGCATGAAGGGGAAGATATCTACGACGAGTTAAAGAATGTTTTGAGTGAATATACTCCTTCTTATGCCACAGTAAAAAACTGGGTGGCTGAGTTTAAACGCGGTCGTACATGTGTCCAAGATGAAGCCCGTCCCGGACGTCCAAAAAGCGTCACGACTCCGGAAATGGTCGTGAAAGTACATGATATGGTTTTAGCAGATCGACGATTGAAGTTATCTGAAATAGCTGACACTACAGGAATCTCAAAAGAACGGGTACACCATATCCTAAGTGAGGAATTAAATATGAAAAAGTTATCGGCCTGTTGGGTGCCGCGATTGCTTACGCACGATCAAAAAAGGAGTCGGGTGCAAAACTCAAAGGAATTTCTGGACCGTTTTCAGAGTAATAAGGCCGATTTTTTACGTCGATTTGTAACAACAGATGAAACTGGGTTCATTAAATCAAAACAGTGGACTCAATCCCCCGGCCCGGCTCCAAAAAAGACATGGCTGTAAAGTCGGCAGGAAAAGTGATGGCTTCCATCTTTTGGGATGCAGATGGGATCTTGATGATAGACTACCTTTCTAAAGGTCAAACAATTAATGGAGAATACTACGCTAACCTTCTAGATAAGCTTCATCAATGTATTCAGCAAAAACGACCAGGTTTGGCGAAAAAAAAAAATCATCTTCCACCAAGACAACGCTAGGGTTCACACATGTGTTAAAGCTATGGCAAAAATCAACGAATTGAAGTATGATTTGCTGCCCCACCCACCTTATTCGCCCGATCTAGCGCCATCAGACTTCCACTTATTCCCTAAGCTCAAAACTTTTTTGGGCGGACAGAAATTTGCCACAAACGATGAAGTCATAGCCGCTGTAGAAGAGTATTTTGCAGGCCTCGAAACAAATCATTTTATGGAAGGCATTACTGCTTTAGAACAAGGATGGAATAAGTGCGTAGAGGTTCACGGAGACTATGTCGAAAAATAAAATTAATTTTATCACGGAAAGTTAAGTATTTTCTTATTAGGCTAGTTACTTATCATCCCGCCCTCGTAGGTATAGTGTGTCGCGGATTTTTTTGTAGATATTTATAAGGTCTACAATTAATTAGAACATTTTATGGTTCTATCTTTTATAGTTTAGGCAGCGTACGCAAAATAAGTAACTTTTCTGGTTGATTTTTTACACCTTGTGTCCGAAAACCCTAAATATCTTACGGAACCCTATTTTTTCCAAAATAAAATTTTGCCTATGTTACTCGTGAATAATGTAGCTTTCGAATGGTGAAAGAATTTTTGAAATCGGTCCAGTACTTTTTGAGCCTATTCATTACAACCAAACAAACAAACATACAAACAAAGTTTTCCTCTTTATAATATTAGTGTAGATAAGAGTTATGACTATCAGTTGTATATAGAATTTTAATAGTTTCAGAAATTAGACTAATTAAAACAAGTTCTTAGTTATTTTTATTAATTAACGTATACAGTGTTATATTTTATTATTAACTAGATGTTGCCTACGACCACAGGCGCCAAGAAAATCGCGCAGGAACTCTACATTTTGCTGCAATAAAACGTAGCCTATGTCCTTCTCTGCGATTGTTATCCATACTTAATATTATAAATGCGAAAGTGTGTCTGTCTGTCTGTCTGTCTGTTACCTCTTCACGCTTTAACCGCTGAACCGATTTTGATGAAATTTGGTACAGAGATACTTTGAATCCTGGGAAAGGACATAGCATACTTTTTGTCCCAAAAATTTGCGGTGTTCCCGAGGGATAATGTATTATTATTGTGTGTACTTTGACTGTATTTTACTGCTAAACGGCTGAATTGATTTGAATGAAATTTGGTATGGCAGTGGTTTATGCTTTGGACAAACGCGCAGTCTACTTTTTATCCCAAAAATATACAGTGTGCCCGAGGGATAATGTTTTAATTTGTGTACATCCATACTTCCATATCCATACTAATATTATAAATGCGAAAGTGTGTCTGTCTGTCTGTCTGTCTGTTACCTTACGCTTTAACCGCTGAACTGATTTTGATGAAATTTGGTACAGAGATACTTTGAGTCCTGGGAAAGGACATAGGATACTTTTTGTCCCAAAAATTTGCAGTGTTCCCGAGGGATAATGTATTATTATTGTGTGTACTTTGACTGTCTTTTACTGCTAAACGGTTGAATTGATTTTAATGAAATTTGGTATGGCATTGGTTTATGCTTTGGACAAACGCGCAGTGTACTTTTTATCCCAAAAAGATAGAGTCTTCCCGAGGGATAATGTATTATTTTGTGTACTTTGACTGTCTTTTACTGCTAAAAGGTTGAATCGATTTGAATGAAATTTTGTTTATGCTTTGGACAAACGTGCAGTCTACTTTTTATCCCAAAAAGATATATAATAGTGTTTCCGAGGGATAATGTACTATTGTGTATATTTTTTTAATGTCTTTCATAGCTTAAGAGTTTAAACCATTTAAATGAAATATGGTATTATAGTGCTTCGGACAAACAATTAGTAATTAAATATAGAACGTAAGATAAGGAAGATACAGATTTAACTTAGAGTACAGTCGGGAGTGGCCAAAAAACCTCATTTCTCGCGGGCGGAGCCGCGGGCAAAAGCTAGTACTATATATATCAAGGTTTCTTGAAAAAACTTATTAGCATAGCACATAAATTATTTTTAGCATAGAATGCTTCAAGTTTCTATCTCTTATAGTTTAGAAATGTCATGGGACCATTGGGGAACATGCATAGTTTTTTATTGGTTTTTCGAAAAGTACATAATAAGCCAGAAAATATTGTCTTTGCAATGGCATATCTATGATCAACCGTTTACGAAAAGAGAGATCGTTGGACAGCATCAAAAACGTTCCATACAAAAATAACCTAACCTAACCAAGAGCATGTCAGGATATGTCTAAGGAGGGTTCTGTAACTATAAACGCGTAATATGCTTTTTTTTTAATTACTCCAACAGTTACTGTCCGATTTGATTCACAATAATTTTCCTAAAGAGTTTTTAGCATGATCTATCAGCATGGAAATTTGCAAGTTTATATCACAGAATAAATAATAGTACCTAGTGTTTATATCTCCTATAGTTTAAAAATGCTAGGGGGGGGGGGGACCAACTTACAAACTACTTTGGAGGCCTATTACTCGAAAATGGTCAACTTCATAAAAAATAACGTATGAAACCTTGTCTTTATTTTAAAAGACCTATTCTACGATACCCCACACGATGGGGTAGAGTGAAAACATATTTTTCACCCCCACTTCACATGTATGGAGAGTACTAAAATATAAAATTATTATTTTTTAATGATCCCAAAACTGTGATCTATACACAATCTATAACTGCACCAAATTTCATCAATTTATATTCATAATAACAGGAGCTAGAGGCGCGGAACAGACAGACAGACAGACAGACGGACAGACCGAAACTATAAGGGTCCTTAAGTATTACGGAACCCTAAAAAATGTAGCACGAGTGATGTTACAGCAGTTGAAAATGAAGATAAATACAAAATTGATTTTATTAACTTAAATACTGCGTTTATGTATATCATTGTATTAACAAAAATGTTGCAAATAACATGAGGATTTTAACAGTAATTTTCGTTTTGCGATCATAGCAAAAAAAAATCTTCGTTTTTTTTAAATCCTATAACTTTTTAATTTAGCACTGATAACTGTACTTTTTGCATTTTTCAGTTCATTCATGTTGCCTTTCGGAAACCATAAGAATTTTTGTATGCATGTTCCCTATTTGTACCTAAACCACTTTGGAGGCCACTCACTCAAAAGCCATGTATAAAACCTCGCCTTTATTTTAAAAGTAGGGCAACAATGGTACCCCATTGTTGCCCTATTAAACCCATTGTATCACACGATGGGGTAGAATGAAAAAAAAAACTCCCCACTTCGAATGGCCTCCCAAACTTGTAGTAATTTTATGATGCCAAAAATAAAGTCTATAATACATAATTTATAACTATGCAAAATGTCGTCTATTTATATAAATAGAAAATTGCCGAAAACGTTAAGGGAGGACCAACGGACGTATGGACTACGGACGGACAGAGCGAAAGTTAAAAGCGTAGTTAAGTAAGTATTACTTTACTTTTACTTTTTGATTGCATCTATAAATGGAACTTCTTTTTGCTCTTCCATCAGATACTTACGTACGTTAACGGTTAATCTATTCGTAATTATTACAGGTAGGTACCTAATACCTATTTATAAGAAAAAAAAATAATTTTCTTTATAGTCACGAAGTGAAAGGCGTTCGTTCATTACTTGGCCAGTGGCCATAATACAGAACAGGTACTATCTCAGAAGTTTACTGTCTAGAATACAAGCTACGAACAGGTTTTATGTCAAGTTCAAGTTCAGCATTTCTTATAAAATGCTAGAATCACAATAAAGTACGTAGGTACTTGTGTTATCGATGGGTTATGACTTATGAAGTATATAATATTGCAAGTTATTGGGTCCATTTCTTTATTCCATAAAGAATCCGTTTTTTTACTAAGTATCTACTATATAGCATAAAACGGGCAATTTTCCAATAAAACTCAACTAATCCGGGCGGTGGGATCATGAGCCTGAGACAGATAAGTAGTGCAATGCAGTTGCAATTTAGATTGTACCAGATAATCTTCAATTTGCATTGTACCAGATAACCTTCAGCTTTAAGGCACTTAACCTAAAAGAATATTTTTAAAATTCTAGTCAAACTGCATCCGAATCTGACCCACAGTGATTACTATGATTCCTTTTACCGAAACTTCAACTGCAGGTACGTTAAAAATGCGGTTTACATTTTTGTGACTGCGCTAGGCTAGAAGAAAAACCCTAGTTTAAGGAATAAACCGGTTTATTTGCTCTCGAGAGGTTGGATCGATCACGGCCTATGGCGTTTTTTCACGTGCATAATACGGATTACGGACGCTCAAACGGTAAAGAAAAACGATTTATTAGAAAACTACCAATCTTCCAAGTTCCAACACATTACACATGTGAAGTCTGTTCTCAATGTAAAGTCGACTTGCAAATTCTTGCAAATAAATGATTTATTATTCTTATTATTATTAAAAAGATTTGCCCTAGAAGTGCAAAGTGGTGGTGCAATGTGAATGCTCCTTAGATATGCAGTCTTCAGTTAGATAATTTCCCAATTCCCTGGTGCAATAAATGTTATATCTGTAGGTATGGTGTTATATTTAGATAATAATATCATTATTACATATAAGATTGCGTAGGGAAAAGGTTATCAGCAGTAAACACTAGACAATAAGTGTTATATTAGCCTTGCACTGAGATAATAATGATAAATAGTTATTAAGTACCTGCTTGAGGTTATAATTACCTCTGGAATATGTTTTTTAGCTGGATCCAGATGCATACCACCTACTTCTACGACGCCCGGTGGAAAAAGTTTACGGCCATTGATAGAGTGATGTGTGTTAACGAGCATGAGAGAACTCCTATTTCTCGCGAGCTGACTAAGGTCAGGAATTTTTCCATAGCGTTTTTCTATCATGTTCTGTTCATTTAATTGAACTTCGTAACGCATCCAATAATTTAAGTAAATGCTAAATATTGAGTTCTCTACTCTTTCCCAAAACGACATTTGTGTTTTAAACGGCGAGCTTACTGTTGGCTCATAAGCCGGGTTTTCCATGACACCCATCCGCTCCGCCGACCACGGCATTAGAGTACACGACAGTAAGGACACCACTGGTGCTTTTATGTTGAACACATGGAGCAAACCGATCATGCAATCACTTGAGAAATTCTCCACCAACACCAAGTCGTATTCTTTCCTTAAGACGTCATTAAATGGAGCGTAATCTACTATTTTGTCACAAATATCTACTGCCTTATCGGCTAGAGGGTTGATCGCAATCATTGCTCTCACAAGGTTCCCTAGAAGTGGTAGTCTCATCGATATGGTTGGGTTTTCGAACCACATAAGGTTAATGGTCTCGATACCTATATCGGACAAGCCTTGAAAACTGACATCAATGTAATTGGCTGGAGGATTTTTCAGTGGAAAAAATGAAGCCACAGTGACTTGGTGGCCACGCTCAGCTAGCTTTTGCAACAAGGGCTCGAATACCATCTGATGACTTCTCCCCGTGTGCGGAAATAGGCCGAGGATCCTGGCACATTGTGCGTAATTAACCAATGTGGATAACAGAAGTGTATAAATGTGCACTAGGTGCATCGCGCGCGATATTCCCGACTTGATTGATTTACATAAAGTACTGCAACTGTGTCTGCGCTTCAATCTATATTTAAACCGATGTGTGCGATACTGATAGTTAAAATGACATACCTTCTTTCTGTTTGCTAATTGATCATGACTTTCAGGCGTGACTGTTTCATGCACTTGAAGAGTATCTCACCTCATTGAAGGTTCTTATTATATGATTAAACAGTAACATTTTACCATTTAATTCGAGTAGGTACTTCATTATATTCAAGTCACCCTTTAGTTTGGATATGGCAGCATGTCTGCATTAGGTAGGTACATAATATGTAAAATACTAAACCATTAAAAAGTAATCACTAAATCACTTGGTATTTGGTAATGTTGGTATATTGAGAATTTATATTTCTGACATAAAATTAAAACTTCATACTTACTTACTTGTTACAACAATACTTGTTAAAAATAGCTTTAACTTTGATTATTTTACATCAAACATTTTATGTTTCAACTTGTTTATTGTTTGCGATTGCAATAGGAAATTGTGTGATCTCGTCGAGTTGATTATTATTAAAGATTTCTAAAAACAAAATATTTATATTGTTTTTAGATGAGTGTAGACTGTAGAGATACTTAAATCCCCTCAATTTATTTTATTAAATGATTCCATTGTGTGACAATATGAGTGGGAAGTTAATAAAGACTAAAGGTCGCTTTGTTGTCGAAATTCGCCCAAAATGATTCATATAATTTTTAAGTTTTAACTTTATGAGGGTTCGTTGGCCGCTTAAAATTTAAATGTTGCGACAAATTGACAAACGTCAACATGAAACAAAATTGTATATGTATCAAAAGAACAGCAGTGTGTGTTATTAATCTACACTAATATTATAAAGAGGAAAACTTTGTTTGTATGTTTGTTTGTTTGTTTGTAATGAATAGGCTCAAAAAGTACTGGACCGATTTCAAAAATTCTTTCACCATTCGAAAGCTACATTATCCACGAGTAACATAGGCTAAATTTTATTTTGGAAAAAAATAGGGTTCCGTAAGATATTTGGGTTTTTCGGACACAAGGTGTAAAAAATCAACCAGAAAAGTTACTTATTTTGCGTACGCTGTCTAAACTATAAAAGATAGAACCATAAAATGTTCTAATTAATTGTAGATCTTATAAATATCTACAAAAAAGTCCGCGACACACTATACCTATCTATGTCGAGTGAGGCACAACAACCATTTTTTTATTTAGAAATCTTGAATTTTTTTTGGACTACATTTAAACGCGTTTATTTTACTCGTGTTATTAATCCTTATCAAAATAAATTATTTCATCACTAAGTACAGTTTATGTAGATAATATTTGGTCTTTGAATGATTAATATTGGACGTTTGGTTTTGAAGTTATGGCGAAATTAAAATATTACGATTTCTGCTGCACGGCCCGTTGCGAAGTGGGCGTCACCAAGGCGGGGTGCGCGTGCGGGTTAATGTTTAGTTTAGTTTAGTTATTTTATAAACATCAAATTGATAATATCTTAAAATATAATACATTATAATATCTATACATCTATACAGTTAAATACAATTTAAGTGTCTGTAACTTCAAATTAACAGCTTTTTACACAATGAATCTGAAATTATATTCGGTACTTACAATAAAATACATTTTTTTTTTAATTTTGTCTGTCCGTCTGTCTGTCTGTCAGTCGGTCTGTCTGTCTGTTTGTTCCGACTAATCTCTGAAACGGCTGGATCGATTTTCACGGGACTTTCACTAGCAGATAGCTGATGTTATAGGGTCTAACATAGGCTACTTTTATTTTAGGGTTCCGTTTAAAAAAATAGGATTCCGCTTTCGTTAGTCATATATAAAGTCGCGGGTAAATTTCAGCGATATCCCAAAGTATTGTTCCACGCGGACGAAGTCGCGGGCAAAAGCTAGTATGTAATATATAAAAAAATTGCTTTTTGCTCACATTCCTTAACTGTGTCAAATATCATACTTCTCAGTTCGTAAACCGTTCTGAAAGTTCTTGCTTCACGTATTAATATTATAATCAAAGACTGATTTGATATTACATAATATGTACGTTTTATTACTCACATTTAAGCCAAAAAATCCGGACAAATTAAAAAGCCGGACAAAGTTCGGACAAAAGTCTATAAGTCCGGACATGTCTAGACTAATTCCTAGTAGTCCTAGATGCAGTTCACCTGAACGAGCCTACGGTAAAAGTTGTAGTCAAACGCATATTAGTCTAATCGACAAGTTCAAAAACGTGAAAAGTAGAGATAAAGGTCCTAAAAATATGAGCGACAGCTGATTGGGGTCATTGGATCCGGAATCACCTCTAGAAAAATGTTTTTGTAGGATTTTGGTGCAGGTAAAAAAATTGCAATTGTTATTAACAAAATAAGATGAAAAAAAAAATAGTATAAGTATAGTTTTTCGTTAATAACTCGAAAAATATTAATATTTAAGCAATTTTGATTTGAAAAAAGCTTGCAAAAGAGTAGGAAATTTGCGATAAAAAAATCCAACTCCCGGATCTCTATATCTCCATTATTTATAATTTTAATTTGACATTGAATAAAGGGCTCCGCGCGGCTGTTACGGCGTGCGCGCGCCGCCGCGCCGATAAGAAAGTTCACCAGATAAATTGCTTTTTTTATAACATGAAATGTCATTTTAAAAATTTGAACAAATATAGTATCTTCTTAACACTTGAATGAATCCGTTGGAAAAAAGTTTTATCACCATTTTTCAAAAAGTTATTCAATTGTTTATTACACTAACAATTTTTTTCCTAATCTCCGTTGGCATAAATAATGGGAAGAGGTATAAATAATTGGCCTAAAATTTGAAACTTCGTGGAGCCTACACGTAAGTAGAAAATAAGCTACACGTCGTATCTACGTTACACGTGTATTGTAAGTTGTAACCTCACGTTAGAAGTTAGAACATACACGTTGCATGATAACCTCAGCGATTATCAATACGTTTATTTAACTAAACTTAGTACAGATTGATAACCTTTTAATACAAATTAGTGGCGAAGGGTTCCTAATTCCTATAACTCCATTCCTATCGGCTTCCCTTGTCACTTACCTTTTGCGAACCTTCATAGAAATCCCTACCTATTATACAGGCTCCGGCTTCCCTATGAAGGAGAAGCAGCCTTCGCCACTGATACAGATAATAAAATAACTTTTAGTAGAATAAGTAGGTTGTCACATAAAAAAATAGAAAATTAAAACAAGTACATTAACTGACTGCATCAGTAGGTGGGGCCATTTGCTATATGCGTTAAAAGAACTATTAATTATGTAGCATGTTTCGCATAATATGCCGTTCGCTAAAATAACTTCAAATTAGTTAAAAAAGAGAAACTTTACCTCTGGTATATTTTTTCGGATTTGATGCAAATGCATTCCACCTACTTCTACAATGCCGGGAGGAAACACGCTCCGTCCATTGAAAGAGTGATGTGTATTGACTAGCATAAGAGAACTTCTGTTTCTTGCAATCTGACCAAGATCGGGAATTTTTCCATACCGTTTTTCTATAATTTCCTGCTCCTTCACCTGGATCTTATTATGCATCCAATAATAATTCAGATATGCGCTAAACAATGTATTTTCCACTCTCTCCCAAAAGGTCATTGGCGATTTAAACGGTGAATTTGTAACTGGAACAAAGGCAGGGTTATCCATTACACCCATACGCTCCGCAGACCACGGCATTAGAGCACACGACAGTAAGGACACCACTGGTGCCTTTATGTTGAACACATGGAGCAAACCGATCATACAATCACTGTTGAAATTCTCCAATAGCACTAAATCATATTCTTTTTTTAAAATATCCACAAGTGGACCATAATCAACTAATTTATCACAAATATTCAATGATTTCTCTATCAAGGGTGCAAACTCCATCAGAGCTCTCATAATGTTTCCGATGAGTGGTAATTTCGATACTATACTTGAGTTTTCATACAACATAAGGTTCACGGTCTCAATACCGATATGACCTAAGCCTTCAAAACTGATATCAGTGTAATTGGCTGGAGGATTTTTGAGTGGAAAAAACGAAGCCACAGTGACTTTGTGCCCACGCTCAGCTAACATCTGTAGTAGGGGCTCGAATACCATCTGATGACTTCTCCCCGTGTGCGGAAATAGTCCAAGAATCCTGGCGCATTGTGAGTCATTGACCAAAGAAGACAACACCAATATGTAAACGTATACAGGGCGCATCGCGAGAGATGTTCCCGAATCCGAGTCACACGAAATACTGTGATATTATCTACATTATATAACAGCCAACCTACATTTAACCCAATCTATACAGATTGTACAGTTGACAGAGCTATTTTCGTTAGCACACGATCATGTCTGATATTTTTGACTCAAGTCATTATGAATATGTAAATTACTACATTTGTACGATTTAAGTAAAATGTTGGTAATAATTATTATTTAATAAACTAATTTTATTTTAGCAGTATTACTTATTAGTCAATACAAACAAACAATAATAATACTTATTATGAATTATTATATATATATGTGCCAGTGGCACTGACACAAATTATTTTAATACCTATAATTTAGACTTTTTGTGACCGAATTATTTACAGTCCGTTTCAATGACCTATCTATCTATAAATATTTGTTAGAAACGTCAAATTTGTATCGCGAAAAACCATTGAATTGAATGACGCAGTTTTAAACAAAGTTACAGATAGATAGGTTAGCAACGGGCTGTTAGTAATTAAAAATAAGTAAACACTTATCACTAGAAATTATTATTCACAAAAAATTGGCCTAAAAGAAAATTGATACTTAAATTATGTGCATTTTGATAACCGACATTTAAATTAAGCTAGATACGAATTAATGACAAAGATACGAGTAATTAGCTGTCTAATGTATTTTTAACCGACTTCAAAAAAAAGGAGGCGGTTATACGTTCGGCTGTATATATTCATATATTTTTGTATGTTCAAAGATAATTCCGCCGTCTGTGGACCGATTTTCAAAATTATTTTGTTGTTGTAAAGGGTTATAATTCGAAATTGGTTCTGTAGTCACTAAAGTGGAAACCTGATGATGCAATCCATGAAGAATCCAGGAACTCCTCGAAATTTATATGTACCTACACATATAGTGATTTTGACGTTTTCTCAAGACACAAGCTTATGCTAAAAATAAGATTTTGCACCAAGGTATACCCTGGATCCAAAAGCACTGAACAGCACTCCTCAGTCTTTATAGATACGCGTTTGGAAATTTCGATAATATCATCATCATCTTACTAACAATAACTAATGGAAGCTTGCAGTATTCAATTAATTTCAAAAACATTCAATCGTTTATTTTAGACGTTCTTAGGGTGCATGTCGACGAGCCGGTTTCTACTCGGCCTGGCGCATGGCACCGCGGCCGGGCCGGTGTTTGTTTTTTTTAGAATAGAATATTTATTTGATTAGAATGTTAGATACAAAAGGTCTTAAACTAGAAGGTAGGTACATTGGTGGCAAACATTCTGCTTTAAGAAGCGTGCAAATGTCATTTTTACAATTAATGTTATTTTAAATAAAGCATCCTCTAATATTGAATCGGTACATACAATTAAAATAGAAATCATTTTTATATCGCTTTTAAATAACATATTAATTTTCGTCTATATACACGTACAAAGTAATAAAAATAAAAATAAAGTTGTCAGTTAGTTGTCAGTTAAGTATGAAACCAGAGGGGCAGTAATTCTGATAAATAAAACCTGCATTAATACAATTACAATCAAGTCCCGATACGCTTATACTCCCAAAAGGTGTTTTTATGAACGTTAAACCAACGTAAAACGCGCTCTGATTGGTCGAAACGTCATAAAATCCGTTCACGGTAACATGTCGCTAAACTTTCAATCCAAGCAAAGTAAAATTGACTCTTTAAATTGTCTACTTTAAATACGAGAATTGAGGTTCTGCTTCGAGTCGAACCGGCGCTAGTGCCAGCGGCGCGGGCGGGTCGACACGCGCCTTTGGTGCTAAACACATAAATTGGCACCGGCCCGGCGCCGAGCCGGCGCCGAACCGGATAGAAACCGTCGCGTCGACACGCGCACATAGATGTATTAAAAATAACAAATATATTGTATTATTGATCGAAGCAAATATCACTAAAAAGAGTGAAATTAAACCGACTTTCAAAGTAAAAATACACAAAAAACCGACCAAGTGCGAGTCGGACTCACGCACCGAGGGTTCCGTACAAACTTGTAATAAAAATAATGGTTCACGGTTTATGCATAAAGTTTATGTTTATGAAATTTAATGTTTTTTTTTTATATTTGAGTTGATGAATGAAAGGTAAATTGCGGATTACGATTTGTGACGTATTAAAAAAAAACTACTTACTAGATCTCGTTTAAACCAATTTTCGGTGGAAGTTTGCACGGTAATATACATCATTTATATTTTTTTAGTTTTATCATGCTCTTATTTTAGAAGGGAGAAGAAGATTGAGTAGAGAAATAGTTAACATTTTATCCAAATTTGAAAGGGGAATTGTTTAGAAAATAAGTTTTATTTCATACTATTTTGTGTATTTTTACTTTAGAAGTCGGTTTAATTTTTTGTCTAAAAATAATTTAACAAGTATACCTATTAAAACGATATTAATATATTTAAATAAATAAACTGTCGAAAGACCGTGACATTATCGTGGAATCATTTAATAAGTTATTATTGAATGATTCCATTATGTTTCACGTCAATAACTCGTTTGCCAGAAAAAATAATAAATCCATATTCTTACGCTAAAAGTCGGCCCCTTACGGATTTTCTAACTTTAGATCGCTCCTGATCAATCAGTTTGCAACGAAAGGATAGCTTCTTATACGGTTTTAGACAGGTTGATAAATCTATTTTATATTTATAGGCATATTGTTGACTTTTCTACTAAACGAAAAAAGTATTAAGGTTTAAATGCGTCGAGAACGAAAAATCTATTTTGCACTTAAAGAGTATGAACTAAGCTTGCAATTTCAGTGGCAAAATTGTCACCTTTTTGAATGAACGCAACGCGTACGTTAGTTAGTCTTATCGTATAGTTATTTTTATACCTATTTGTAATAAAAACATTACCCCCGGAATAATCTTTTTTGTTGGATCCAGATGCATGCCACCGACTTCTATTACTCCAGGCGGCAACAAATGACGGCCGTTGAGGGAGTGGTGTGTGTTAACAAGCATCAAAGAGCTTCGGGTCATCGCAAGCTGACCGAGGTCCTGTACTTTTCCATACCGCTTCATTATAATGTCCTGCTCCTTCATCTGAACCTCGTATCTCATCCAATAATTCAAGGACACTCTAAACAACGTATTCTCCATTCTCTCCCAAAACGACATCGGTGCATCGAAGTATGTATCGGGGGTGACGACGGGCATATACGATGGATTACTCACCACACCCATGCGCTCCGCAGACCAAGGCATGAAAGTACAAGTCAATAATGATATGACCGGGGCTTTGATCTTGAATACATCGAGCAAACCGATCATGCAATCACTGTTGAAATTTTGCACTAGAACTACGTCGTATTCTTTCTTCAACGCTTCGAGGAGTGGTTCGTAATCCACAAATTTGCTACAAAGATTCAATGCCATATTCCTCAACGCACGATACTGCGGCATCGATTTGAGGAGGTTCCCGACGAGCGGTAGCTTCGTCAAGATGCTTGGATTTTCACACATCTTCAGATCCATAGTTTCGATTCCTATAGGAGCCAGACCTTCGAAACTGATGTCTGTGTAATTAGCTGGAGGATTTTGTAGAGGGAAAAACGACGCGACAGTAACATGGTGTCCTCTTTTAGCCAGCGTACGCAGCAGGGGTTCGAATACCATGTGGTGACTTCTCCCTGTGTGCGGTAATAATACGAGTATCCTTGCGCAGTGTGCGCCATTGAATACGGCGAATGCGAAAAAATAAAAAAACGTGGGCCGCATCGCGCGCGATATGCTCGTTTCAAGGCACTCAGTAAACTGTTTTATAATTTTATGTTCGCAAGGAAATTATTTAGGTAGAGCAAAACTTCTTTAATACATAATCTTCGTTGACATGCCGGATACTTCCAAAGTGGCTGTCACGTGATGACATATCTGCAGGCAATGATGCGCCTGTAGTACGATAGTAGATAAATGTACTATATATAGATATAAATATTGTATATTCTTTGCTTATAGGGAAATGATAACGATTGCATTATTGTACCTACCTTATTACCTAAGCAGCTACTATAAAAATCTTAGCTTTAATCTACTTATAAAGATAAGAGGTCTATGGCCTAGTCACTCCTGTGGATAAAAGGATATTAATCTTAAGCCTGTTTAAATAAATAAAATAAATAAAGATCTTATTCAGAATAAAAAACAAGGTTTGTTTTCTGAACGTCAAATAAAGAAAAAAAAAAGAATTACAATTACCATCGGTTCGGAACCCTAACCCGGCGAGAAAAAACCGGCGTAAGAAAGTCGCGCGGGTGTCACCTTTATTAAAAGAATAGCCAAAATTGTTCTTTCAAAAAAATATACATGTATTATACAATATGTACAACAAAAACAAAAAAAATATTTAAACAAAAAAAAAAATTACAATATCTACAATCTATTACAGTACAGAAGTACAGTTTAGTTAGTAAACTGAAATTGCTTCATAGGGTATAAAATTTAAAATTGTTTTTGCCTTATACAGACAGTTACGACGCGCGACGGGCATAGTGAAACTATAAAGGTTTCTTGAGTATTACCGAACCCTAAAAATATTACTTTCAACGACGACGACGATGCAATGTAGAGTCAATAGCTGCTGCATCACATCGTCACAGAGTTAAATCAACACCTACTGTTTGGTTAATTACACATGTACGTAAATAAATAAATTATTATTCATAATGAGGTATATAAAATCGCTCATTCGTTGTACTTAACGAGTTATTTTTTAAATATATAATTACTGAATATTCTAGAAGTCATACTGAATTAAAAAATTTGCATGAGAACGTTAAGATCAGTAGATTAAGAAAATGAGTATGAATTTTAGTTTTTTAAACGATTTCCAAAAAGGAGGATGTTTCTCAATTACGTCGTTTTCTCAAATACGGTCGTATATATCCTTTTTGTTTCTTTTTTATGTTTGTTCGTGGTACCAGCAAATTAGAACGTAAGTTCTATAAAATATTGTAGGTTATTGTTTGGGCTGGTAGCGACTTCAAAATTAAGAAGATTGAGTAGAGAAATAGTTAAAATTGTAGTCAAATTTAAAAGGGGAATTATTTAGAAAATACGTTTTATTTTATACTTTTTGTGTATTTTTACTTTTTTGTATAAAAATAATAATTTTAGATCTTTACCTAATATCTATAATTTTTAATAAAAACTATAACCCGACTAATAATTTTATTCACTCTTTGTTATTCGTTATTACAAATCTATTGATACCTCATTTATCTTTAATTTTTGCTTCGCCGTAGTTGGGTAAAAAGTAGAGCAATGAAGAGCGAGCCAATATTTGCTAAAATTTATCATACAAGTTATTTATAGTAGGTAGTGAACTTATTTATTTTAAGTACATATTTAAATGAATAAAAAATACTATTTTATTAATAATAAAATTTTATAATTATAATGCTATATTATATTATGTATAAAGTCTACAAATAAAAGGTTTATTCTGCCGATATAGCGACGTTGGCTTTAATGTAATAAGTAGATATAATTTATATTTTATAATAGCAAACGCTAAAAAGTGAATATATTTTTATACTTTGTATTTTTATAAAATATATGATATGAAGAGGATTCATTTATAATTCAATAAAAGTAAAATAAAATTGAAAGTTAATTACAATTTACGAGAATTGGGGTTTTAGACTTGGAGTCTCTTTGTCTCTACCGACTAGCCGCGCGGCTGTAGAGTACCTATATTAAAGTGAATATATTTATAGAATTCTAGGAGAAGGCACTCGTTAAGTAGGTACATAAATATTAACATAATCGGCGATGTTATCTCAAAAAGCATTACCTGCGGAATATATTTTCTAACCGGATTCAGATGCATCCCGCCCACCTCTACGATTCCCGGCGGCAGTGACTTGCGCCCGTGCAGAGTGTGATGCGTGTTCACGAGCATCAGGGACACGTTTCTCGCGAGTGAATCCAAATCTGGAATCTTTCCGTAGCGTCTCTCAACAACACTCTGCTCCTTAATCTGCACCATGTTCCTGAACCAGTACTTATAGCAGAGCTCCACGAAAACATTCTCCAGCCTCTCCCAGAATGTCATCGGATGCCTGTACGTCGTCCCGAAGCTCGGCACATACGCCGGATTCTCCGTGACTCCCATTCGCTCCGTAGACCACGCCAGGAAATTACTCGACAGCAACGAAACTATAGGAGCTTTGATGTCGTACACATGAAGAAGGGCAATCATACAATCACTGTTGAAGTTCTCCAGCAAAACTAAATCGTAGTCCTTCCTCAACGCGTCTACTAAAGGTGGCCAGTCGACCGCCTTATTGCAAGTTTCCAACGCCATATCCGCTAACGGATGGAAGTCGTCTATCTGTCTAAACAGTCTATCCAATAGAGGTACCTTCATCCAAATCGGAGGATTCTCGTACAGAGTGAGATCGACTGTCTCGATGCCTATGCTGGCGATTCCCTCGAAACTGATGTCTGTGTAATTTATCGGGGGATTTTTCAGCGGAAAAAATGAGGCAACAGTAACGTCGTGTCCGCGATGTGCCAACACTTTCAATAATGGTTCGAAGACCATCTGATGGCTCCTTCCCGTGTGGGGAAAGAGGCCGAGTATCCTGGCACTCTCCGCATCACTGAGGAGCGCGAATATCAAGTAGAAAGTGAGCAGCGGCGTCCGCATCGCGCGCGGTGTATTCCGAGTCGCACGAAACACTGCAGCTAGCACTGCTATAGTTACGTTATATACAAACTATTGTCCATACAATCGTCCATTTACGCTCAGTTTTCTGTTGTTCAGCAATTCAAATGAGAGTCACGGGAAATATTCAAGAATGGTCAATAGAGTGTGTAAAATTCATTATTTTGGTTTATCTTTTACTTCGTACAAGTAACGAAAATAATTTAAATTTAAAACAATGAGGTCATCATTAACTGTTTTTTACAATAATGAATAACAAAATTGACCCAATTGATAGTATCGAAAGTTCTGCAATATCTGTGTGACATACTTTGTAGGCACCTACCAGTTACCACATTTTTAGGGCTCCATAATAATACAATAAGGAACCCTTACAGTTTCGCTCTGTCCATCCGTCCATACGTCTGTCTTTCTGTCCTTTAAATAGGTATTTTTAAAAGGCAAAGTTTCGTAGGCTGGGACTATATGCTCCGGAATCAGGAGCGCCGGTGAAAATTCAGAGCATCGAAAATGAAAATTAACTCTGCACTAGTTTAATAGAGATGAAAATGGAGTTTTCGAGTATCGAGCTGTCTTAAATGACATTGGCATTTGACACTACACGTTTGTGTTCTATTTTCAACTCTATTGTATGAGTCCAGAGTTCTATTTTCAATGTTTAGAATTTTTTCCAGTCTGAGAGATTCCGGTAATATAGTGCCAGCCAGTATGTATTACTTTTTAATAAAGTCAACCATTTTCGAGTAATCGGCCACCGTAAGCAGAAACTTCTTGTAAGTTTCCAAGCTGATTGATCATTGATCAAGCTAAACACTTTTCAGGAAAATTATTTTGAGTGAAATCAGATTTTAATAGGTAATTCAAAGTAAACCCTGTTGAGCGTTGATAATAATAATTAACCATATAGTCATGAGTTCATGACTCATGTCCTGACTTGAACTTGGTTAGATTATTTAATTTTCATACCACCTGCTCGACAATGTCCGATTATATATCTCGCAATCTCAACGTAAAGCATGTCATTGACTCCCAAGGGAGATAATGTTGTATGAAACTCCCAAGGGATTAAAGTGATTTGAATTTGTAACGTTAAAATTTGTATGAAAACTCCTAATAGATACGTATCTATCATAGAGTTTTTCAATAATAATATGGTATTGCTGAGAGTTTATTCGAAAATCGAACAAGCCACCTATAATTTTAACATTCTCACGTGTCAAAATCGTCAGTCACAAGTTCCTGAATCTTTAAGTACTGCTCAAATAAACTCTACCACAACTTCCATAAATGTTCCTAATAAAAATATTACTCTGTCCCTACGTAACTGGACAAATGTGTCCAATATCAATATTAATTTTTAACAAAATAAATGCTATATTTTTGTAGCCCTGGGTTTTTATTACCTCGCAGTAGGTATGAAGGTAGAGTATGCACTTTTGGGATAAAGCCTGTCTTCGTCTTGGGCAGCTTGAACCCCTCGCTTCACTCAGGACTCTACATAACTCCCTCGCTTCACTCGGGAGTTAACTCTAGAGTCCCTCGTTACGCTCAGGGTCCAATATGCTGCCCGTGACGTAAGACACTGCTTTATCCCCTTCGTGCATAATCTACTATTACAACCAAACAGTGATGATAAAAAGAAATCAATGAGATTATAGATAATATTATTATCATGTACAATATTAATATCAATCATTTGTCTAATATAGATAAGAATACATAATAATACAATCATAATCACAAAAAGATTAAAATGTAATTAAATCAATCAATTCATACTTAACCACTTCCAATATTATTTAAGTTCTAATTTCTAATCAATAACTTCATCATTGAAAATCTTGTACTAAAGTATAAAATTTCGTTTAAAATCAGGCTACGTCTATCTTATTCAAATTATATAATCTTGCAGCCCTTTCCGAGATCGGAAAGATCGGATCTTTCCGATCTCGGAAAGGGCTGCAAGTATTACTATGTAATAGTAATACTTGCAGCCCTTTTATTATGTTCCGGAATCCGGAACGCCGGTGAAAATTCCGGATTCCGTATCATAATAATATAGTCCCAGCCATAGTACCTATGCAGGATGGTTTTGGGGAGAAGCTAGTTTAGTTTTCTAGCTAGGTCTTATCCATGGGAAACTGCGCATTTTAAAGTTATACGAGCATATGTTTTCTTTCGTCGTGCAATGTCAATACATCTATCTATATAAAAGGCAAAGCAGATTGACTGCTGTATTAACGCACAGGTCAAACTATTAAGGCTAAAAATTTGCATACCTATTTCTTATCTGACGTAGGCATCCACTAAGGAAAAATAGGGGATGAAATGTTAAAACCTAATTACACGCCGGCGAAGCCGCGGTCTACAATAGTTTCAACTCTTCAGTTAGATTGGCAGTTTGGTATGCGTATGTATAATTTTAGTGTTGTTCGGTAATTTAGAATGTGGTGGATTCAAACTTCGAACCCCTGCCAGATAAATATTTTTGTCTAATAGAACTACCCAGGTACTATCATAACCTATAAGTATATTATATTTCAATCATAAATCAAAACGCTACGCAATGCAAAGCTTGGTATAGTTTAGTGTACTCTACAGCCGGTAGAGACAAAGAGACTCCCAAGTCCAAAACCAAAATTCTCGTAAATCGTAATTAACTTACAATTGTATTCTACTTTTACTGAATTATAAATGAAATAGATTTTGCCCGCGGCTCCACCCGCGTTAATACATAATCCCACGGGAACACTACTTTTTCCGGATAAAAATATTCT
Organism: Glaucopsyche alexis; assembly: GCA_905404095.1. Classification (NCBI taxonomy): domain Eukaryota; kingdom Metazoa; phylum Arthropoda; class Insecta; order Lepidoptera; family Lycaenidae; genus Glaucopsyche; species Glaucopsyche alexis. Next base: position 17,185,792 of record FR990047.1, on the reverse strand, counting down.
ATGTCCTTTCCCGGGACCCAAAGTAAGTATATCTATACCAAATTTCATAAAAATCGGTTTAGCGGGTAAAGCGTGAAGAGGTAACAGACAGACAGACACACTTTCGCATCTATAATATTAGTATAGATGCTCTTGATATCACATACTGATTTTTGGAGTTTTGACCAATTAAATCGGTTTTGACGTTGGTTTGACGTTTATGAGAATACCATTTTACAGTTTTTACATATCGGAACTAGATCGCATTGCAAGATTAATTTAGCAGAATCGACCTAAAAGACCTGATGCTAGTGGACGGTATACATGATTATGTTCAATAACGTCTACTTATTAGCCACAAAATAATTAACATTTTAGATAGAGCTTCTCCATTGTGTTTCGGCTATCGCTCGGTATACCCACATTGCCAAATTCTACTTTTCAAGTGCACACACTCAAGGTGCTTCTATCTACTTCGATAACAGTTTTTGGAACCAAGAAGAGAATACCTGTTATCAAATTCTATTTTACGAGTGAATTAGTGAGGACAATGTGCTGTCAATATTTAATTACCTACTAATGTAGAGTTCCGAAAAGAGGTGTAAAAGTAGCGAAAAAAAAGCGTACCCGTTACATACGGGTACGCTTTTTTTTCGCTACTTCGTTACTTTATCAATTAGTACCCATTACTATAGTATCGTTACGTTACTCGTTACTTTTGATACCTCATAATTCATAACATGCTATGTTAGAGTAACACCCATATCATTAGATCCGCCTCGACTCCAACCTCATCTGAGGTATCCTTAAGAAGTTCCTCGAGTTTGGTATTCTTAAATATAAATTTTACCTCGGCTGTTTGCTCCTCCAGTAAGGTTGAGTGGAGGTATGACATCATAAATAATCATGGTTTTTTTTTATGTTAACACCAACATAAACTTGATCCAAATTTTACAGAATTTCGTAAAGGCAGTGGCGGATTTTCGTAAAGTAAAGATCAAAAAAAATTATCTTTAAATAAGTATCCCTCTGTAATTACGTAATTGCTTCAAATAATTCCACTCTGATTGTAAAAAAAAATTGATATAAATGTCGGAAATAGACGCTCGAGGGAGCTTCAAGGTACGTCCTGAGGTACTTTAAGTTTAACAGTTGATTCCTCGACTCGCGTAAGGAAATTCCTCAAGTCGAGGGAATTTTGTTGAACTAATGATACAACTTTCGTGGATTGAGGTTGAGTCGAGTGGAGGAAATCTCGAGGTAACAACTAATGATATGGGTGTGAGAGTCGTGTTGCGTGCGCGTATAGTATGATGTCGCGGTGCCGAGGGGTCGTGAAATTTGTAATTTGTAGAAAACATACTTATACATTACATACCAAGCTGCGTAAGGTACGTACATTTCTTCACTTTTCCGTTTTTTACCAATACTACGCAAAATTCGAGTAACGAAATGTATTCGTGTGTAACGTTTCGTTACTCGTGTACTAGATAGCGCACCCGTACCGAATACACCCGGAATGCTACAGCTCTAGTTCCGAAGGAAGGAAAGAGTTTAAATTGTATTTTACCTACTTCCTTAAACTTTATTTGACCGAGAATACGCGTTGTTGAATGTTGATTTTTTTTTATCTATATATATAAAAGAAAGTCGTGTTAGTTACACTATTTATAACTCAAGAACGGCTGAACCGATTTGGCTGAAAATTGGTAGACAGGTAGCTTAGAACCAGGAAAAGGACATAGGATACTATTTATCGCGGGAAAATGTACGGTTCCCGTGGAATACTGTATTTACGCTTTTACGTAAAAACTACTTAACCGATCATCATGAAATTTGGCACAGATATAAAGTAGACTACGAGGAAGAACATAGGTTACTCTTTATTGCATAAAAATGTACGGTTCCCGTGGAATACTGTATTTACGCTTTTACGTAAAAACTACTTAACCGATCATCATGAAATTTGGCACAGATATAATGTAGACCACTGGGAAGGACATAGGCTACTTTTTATCGCGGAAAATGTACGGTTCCTGTGGACAACTGTATTTACGCTTTTACGTAAAACTACTTAAACGATCATCATGAAAATTGGCACAGACATAGAGTAGACTACGAGGAAGAGCATAAGCTACTATTTATCGCAGAAAAATATGTTTGGAGATTTAGTAATTAAGATTTAGTAATTAACGGATTTAGAGATTTACAAATAATGTGATTTACGCGACGATACTCAAAGGAAAATTCAAAGGTGAGGAAGTTCTCATTCCGAAGATCCCGATGATCCCTACCGAATACCGATATGCCGTTTGAGTTCAAACGACTTCAATTTCCGATCCGTCTTGCATTCGCCTTGACCATTAATAAGTCACAAGGTCAATCCTTGACAGTTTGTGGTCTGAATCTACAAAATCCATGTTTTTCACCTGGTCAATTATATATGGCATATTCACGGATCTGCGTTATTTATTCTTGCGCCTGATAATAAAACGAAAAATGTCGTCTATTACAAGATGCTTTACTGAAGATTGCAACCCATGCAACAAAATACATGGCCCATTTTAACGATCATTAAAATAATTGATTTCTTTTTAAATATATCTATTATCCTAATGAAAAATTGCACTTAATGAAATCCAAAATCTGCTCATTTTTATTGCCTCTAAGGTAGAACAAAGTTTGCCGGGTCAGCTAGTTAATAATAAAAAAGTTTACATTTTACTGTGGTGTTACATATTATATAACCTCGCCAAACTATGACGTTTGAGGGCGAGATGACCATTGACTTGGCATAATGAGTTTATTTAGCTATTCACGATTTTCGTTTGATTACCTAAATTGATATCTACAGATTGCAAGAGATAGTAAGAGTGCAGTGGTATGGTAAAAATACCATACCACTGCGAAAACACAGGAACATTTTTCCAATTTTGTATTACTTTTCCTAGCAGTACCTAGGTTTAAAAAATACTTTTGTATGATATTAAAAAATCAAAACTACATATTTGTTGATGATTAGTGTCAATTTGTAAGTTGTTTGTAACCTGTTACCTGACACAGGACACTCCTTAATCTAAAACTTAAAACGTCTAATATAAGTCAGATAACATAATATTATTAGGACAAATAATGATAAGAGCGATGGGTAGAGTAGGTAAAGTATTGTCATGTAAAGATAATTAATAGGTTATACATAATACCTAAGTAAATAATTTATTAAACATAGCATTACGTAACTGCGTAAACGGTATAATTAAATACATTGAATACACAATTTCATTGCACTTAATTAATAATTTACTCACACGTACGGTCGGCCACAAGCCGGTGTACCACAGACCTTTTTCATCATAGTAACAAAGTCGACAGACAAGTCATATGTACACCGGTCGTCGTCAAAGATTATACATTAGTAACGTAAAGAACGGCCGTCATTCAATAGATTCACACGATTGACAGCACGCAGCTATGCTATATTTTTCAAGCCAAGACTTTCGTTCAAGGGGCTGGCCGCTGCACTGGTCGTTTCGTGCTTCGACAAAATTGACAATATTATTCTACTAATATTATAAATGTGAAAGTTTGTGAGGAAGAATGGATCGATGTTTGTTACTCTTTCACGCAAAAACTACTGAACGGATTTTGATAAAATTTGGTATGGTAGTAGACTAGTAGTTTAGAATCTGGATTAAAACATAGGCTACTTTTTATCCCGAAAAAGTACAGTTTTCCCGAGGGATACTATATTTACCGAGAGAGCCGTTTAGAGCCGTGGGCAACAGCTAGTAATTTCATAATATTGATCGATTTATCTGACGCGATGTTTAAAATTTTTTGTGTCAACCATGTTACCTTAGGCTTAGGTCAATATGGCGGACATTCTTCAGTGCTCGAGTCTATATATCTGGGTAATACATTACAATTAACGAAATTTTTTAAAATTGTTACTTGTAAGTTGTAATCTATGGCTCGAGCTATCATTTGTAGAGAGTGTCGCTATACCGTCGCGTCGGTAACCGTAAATTGTACCTAGGTAGGGCGGTCTAGAATATCACATAGAATTTTTGAGAGGTATTCAGGAAAAATATCATCTTTGTTTTTAGGAATATTTTTAACACCATGACCCTGGATGTTAAGGACTGTAATCGATTATTGTTACAGTTTAGGAACAGACGGCTGTTGGCATCGTATCAATTCGAGGGCAAACTATTTACAACGGACAATAATATGCCGCTAGAATAACAAACTATGGAGGAACTTCTCAACTGACCTCCACGAAGTTCGCGCGAAACATTTCCTACTGACGTAAACACACACGGGAATAGTAGCACATTCTATATTATTATAAGTACTATCAGCTATCGGTGAATCTAATTCATAAGCAGGTTGACCGTTGTCATAATTTCTTCGTATTATCACAGAATAAATATTAGTCTAACATTATTATGTAAATATTAAGGCGCGAAGTCGATCGTTTCAGTTAAAACTGACCGTCAGTTCGGCATGAATGGATTCGAGCTCATCATACACGGGAAAAAATCGCATCCAACCCAACTGCCTGTCTATTCTCTAAGAACATTTTCAAATCTCGACAGCTGAATCCGCGGTGAGTGTCAAATTTGTATATGTTATTTGACACAATTTTGACATTCACCGCGGATTCAGCTGTCGAGATGTTCTTAGAGAATAGCACTGCAGATGTCAGTTCGGCCTGAACGGATTCGAGCACACACACGGAAAATCGTATCAGTTGACAGTTCGTTCTCGTTTTCCGCGAGCTACGGTCGTGCTTATTAATAGGCAATCGGACTATTTTTTTTTATTGCATCAATGAATAGTACTCTTAAATATGAGTAACTTCTCAGAAGAAACCGTATATCAAAAGTCAATATTTTCAAAGGTACAGCGATTTGAATAAAAAAATTCGCGAGCCTCCTAAAAACGCTCCATACCAAAGAGTAATTAATATCACAAGTGAAGAGGATTCACTCGTATAAAACATTCTAGGCAATAAAAACTCTATTTACCAGTAATAAGGTGCAATTTCACTCGTGGCGGAAATCAATGCGAACCGGTTTAGATGCCTACAGAGTTGTTCAACGTGCGAATTTCAACCTTAACGCTGTAAACTACGATTCATATTTCGTTAACGGATGCGCGAGGTGTTTCTAAGTAGACGTGTAGCACAGCGTGTACGGCTAGCATCATTATATTTTTATTTAATTACCATTAGTCAGAAACATATTCTTTTATGGGCTAACGTCACTAACGTGTAAAAAGTTTGTATCATAAATTCAGCTTCATATGTATATTTATTATACCCAACCAACTAACGAATATTTTACAAGCTAGTGGTCACAGTAAAACTGAACCGCTTTTCCTAAGAACATAGATCGGAATGCATTTGCAATAAGTATAATATTATTAACAATATTTTAAGTAAATACCTACCTATTTGAATTTTTCCTCATTCGTTAGCACGGTACTGTACTTTGTAAGTAAAATTAATGTTCAAAATGTATTGGTCATCTGAATACCAGCGCCGTATTTAGTCTTCATGGCTAACACAGCTTTTGCTGAGCTGGTAACCTTTGCAGAAATATTTTTATAACTATTTTAGCATTAACTAAGAATAACTGTGTTACCCTTGTGTTGTTATTTATGAGTAAACTATTTCTATTCAATTGTAAAAAAAAAGTCAAATTTGGATCGTTATCCTTGTTTAAAGTAAGTTAAATACTGCACAGTATCTTTTTGCCGTTTTTTATCCATTTTTAAAATAATACGATAAAATATAAATAATACGAACAAATCTCGCGCGTACGTCGCTCACTACTCGCGCGTGATTCCCTACTGATTCCCCGCTCTAGTGGGGCGCCGCACGTACTTGCATTTTCTATACCTACACGGGGAGTGAGACAGGCCTGTCCATACTAAAGTCGACCTACAAATGACGTCACTTGTAGGTTATAGTATATGAAGTATATATTTGTAAATATCCCATATTTGTGCGTTTAAGTTCATACTTACCATAATGAATGTTTTTGTATATGATGTGAGTAAACTAATGATGTAGGTTTTGTTTACCAATTTCGCAAAAAAAATTTTTTTTGGTACTTTTTAAATGTATTTAATTAGTAAATTACATATAAATAATATATCTTTTTTACATTTACCAAGTAGTAATACGTCAATATTTCTGAATATACATATTTCAGATGTACTCCGATCCCCAATTGTGTAATAATTAAAAACACCGCGAAAACTCACTACGCTTGCATACGATACACGCCCGCACGGCCGCGACTCTAGCCGTGAGAACTGAAGCGATTTTTCCACACATAATCCGTTCAGTAAAGAATTAATGTTGCTAACTTAGATATTTTACGAACTTTTACTATTAAATTATTATTTATTTTTAATTATAAGTATTTTTTTCTCTCCTTAGTAGAAATTTAGTTGTTATATAGTAGTATCTTAGTAGGATAGAGCCAGACAATACTAATATGCAAAGTATGCTATGCATATTATAGGTATACAAATCGACAGGGCTTGATAAACACTATAAAGATTACAGAAGAATAAATAACCGATTAACAAGTCAAAGCAAAAATGCCCGCATGCTTTATAAACAAAATATTCTTCATGCTGGACCTAAAAAGTTTTATTCCTACTTAAGGCAACAAGTGACATTAAAGTAAGCATACCTACTTTACTACTCAACAAAAAAAAATGTAACTCAGCCTTACGAAATTGCCAAAGCGTTTGAGGAACAGTTTGCCGGTGTTTTCCAAAGTGAGCCAGGATACCAGTTACCTACCTTCACTTACACTTGAAAAAATACACTTCACTCAAGACAAAATTAAAATTTTTAAAAACCCCCCGAGTCCCGACACAAAAAATAAACTTTAAAAACTAATAAATAATATTTTTAACCTAATATAATTATTATCGTCACATATAATGTTATGTAAGTTGAAATATTTTCCAATCGTCGCGCGTCGCCTCGTCAGGGGACCGCTAAAATTTATAAAGTGTTTTTCCAACAATAGCTATGTAATTAATTATTACGAATTACATTTAGGTACGAGCGAATTTTATCCCGGAGTAAATTCTTTTGTTGCAATCTGCGACTACACCTCTTTTTCTCACATAGCGGTCCCCCGACGAGACGACGATTGAAAAATAAAAATATTTCAACTTACATAATATTATATGTGACGATAATAATTATATTAGGTTAAAAATATTATTTATTAGTTTTTAAAGTTTAATTTTTGTGTCGGGGGGTTTTTAAAATTTTTTATTTTACTTTTATTTTGTCCTTTTTAAAGTAGGTGTAAATAATAATAAAAAATAATAAATAATCATGGTCAGGTCAGGTCATGGTTACCTTACCATGTTCTTTAAATATCGTTGAAGTAACACGGCACCAAATTTCGAATCGATCGGACATAAGAAAGTTAGTCAGATCCCCTCATCAACTAGAAAAGAGCTGATGATCTTCAAACGGCTGATCTTTCCACCACCAATTTTCTCATCAAATGAATCTAAGAACACTCTCGATTGATTAAGTCATCAATGTTCTCTTACAGTGCGCTTTCATTTGAGACCCCACTCGAGTATATTTGCAGACATTTGTTATTCTTCCCCACTTTCACCCCCCACAACTTTTAAACGGCTCAACCGATTTTCATCAAACATGTCTAAGAACACTCGCAGATAAGTCACCTTTAATACAAAAAAAAACTAAATTGAAATCGCTTCATCGGTTCGGGAGCTATGATGCCACAGACAGACAGACAGACAGACAGACCGACAGACACGTCAAACTTATAACACCCCTCTTTTTGCGTCGGGGGTTAAGAATTAGCCAAACAATAAAATAATTCAAATCAGATTCTTTACCGGGACAGATGACGTTCATGTAATATAAAAAATTGTGACATTTCCGAATACTTGGCAACAATAATGCAGATGTCCTATGACACCGAAACGCTACCAGATTTTTAGAAAAGTGCAACAGTAACGCCTATTTTTAAAAAAAGAAACAAACTAGAACCGGCAAATTACAGGCCTATAAGCTTGACCAGTATTGTAGGCAAGATTATGGAGAAAATAATAGTAAGGCACATCCGAAATTTCTTTAGTAAATGCAAAATTATTCCTGAGCAACAACATGGCTTTTGCCCCCACCGCTCCACAATATCAATCTCATTGTATGTACAGAGCACTTTAATAAGAGAGAACCTATCGACGTTATATACCTGGAATTCGAAAAAGCCTTTGATAAGGTTAGGTACCTTATCAAAGGCTTTTTCGAATTCAAAGAAGATTCTTGCAAAAATTGGAATTCTTAGGAATACTTGGGAAACTACTTGGGTGGATTAAGGGATTTTTGCGACAAAGAACCATGCAAGTGCGAGTGGGAGAGGCAAAGTCAGATCACATAGAAATAACCAGTGCCTCAGGTTTCAGAACTAGGTCCAGTGCTCTACAGTCTACATCATATACACTTTTGATCTTCCTCGCAGTCTCCATTGTAATGTGCATGCATCTTCACCGATGACACCAATGACCAAAATATTTGCAAACCCACTCACTAACTTCAACCGCCTCCAAGATGACCCTAACAAATTAGCTAACTGGTCCAAGCAATGGCTCATAAATCTAAATTCTTCAAAATGCACAGTATTGAATATTGGCAAATGCAATCCACACCTGAAGTATAAGTTAAATTATACTCAACTTTCGGAAGTCAATGTGCAAAATGACTTGGGAGTTCGAGAATCTTGGGAGCGATCTAAAGTGGGAAGAACAAATTACATGATTAACTAAGAAAGCTAGGAGCCTGATATACTTGTTGAGGAATGCGATTCGAGAGATGACACCAGAAATGATGCTCCAAATTCATAAAACATTTAATACATAGACATTATAATATTATATAATAGGGACTATTTTTAAGGATCCGTAGTACTACATGGAACCCTTAAAGTTTCGCTATGTCCGTCCGTCTGTTCGTCTGTCCGTTCGCCGCGCTCCTACTGATTTCTGTAATGATGAATATAAATTGATGAAAGATAGTGCACTTACAGATTGCGTAATGCGTATAGACTAACCCCCTTACTAATAAACATAATATAATACTTACTTGAATAACTACAGGTACAATGTTTTGTATCCTTCACACAGTCGTCAAACAGCACCGTCTACTAACCTACGACCCTTCGTCGCTTCAAGAAAAAAGGCGATCCCATCACAAACATTTTCATGTAAAGTAATGCCAAGATTGCACTGTCAAAAAGTTATCAGATCTCATGTAAAACCAAGCTTCTACTCTACGCGCCTTAACTCTACAAGTCTAACTTCATGAACTCTACACCTTAGTCAATTTATGTGGCTTGACCATTTCGCTACATTCGCTTGGGCGTAAGTTGAAAAATTTATTGACTGTTTTTCTGTAATGTTACGTAACGCGTTGTCCGAACGTAACGTAATTTATCCCCCATGTAACGTATCGTAACGTTTTACAAGACAAGACCCCTCAAATTGCGTTACGTAATACTTGAACGCTCACTCATACACAACACTAGAGATGGAAAAAATTGCTTAAAAATTATAAACGTTTAAATGTTGCACGTTTTACTAAAAAATCTTTTTTTAACTTTCGACGACAAAACGTTTTTATAAGCCGCTAACTTTTCGTTTTCTGTTGTAGTCATAAAACAATCACCAATAGAATTTCAAGCGTACAAAACCATTTTCAGCAACTCTACAAGATTTTAAAACATATAGATGAAAAATAAAATAGACCTATTCAAAGTGTTCACTGTTCTTTCGTCTTTGTTACCTAATGGCCAATGTTGAATGTTGATCGATGGCTCATAACCATAACAGAAAATGTAGTCACAAAGAATATAAGTACATTGTGACACAAAGTAAGTAATAAGCGTAAACAAATGTAACTTTAGAAATGACAGCCGAGAGCGAAACACATTATGTTAAAATTGTATGGTGTTAAAACCACGTTCAAAATTAATTTTAAGCTACAGCTATTCCTCACAATAAAAAACTTTAAATAGCTACAGTTATAGTTCTGTTATTACCTAGCTACGGTAGGTATTAATAGAGTGTAGTCACTCTACAGTATTCTTATTCATTCAACATAATTAACTAAGCAGAAACTTTGTTTAATTTTGAGGAAGATGTTAAACTAGAAATATACTTTTATTTTTAATCTAAGTACGTCTTCGCTAGATACCGAGTGTAGGTCAATGGACGTCTTGGTGAGATAAAAGTTTTAGGCGCTTTGAAAAATAATAAATACATTCATTAGGTTATCTTTAACAATCGCACGTCGAATTAAATAACGATTGGACATCACAAGTCACAACATTAAAACCGGTCAAGTGCGAGTCGGACTCGCGCACGAAGGGTTGTAACTTGCATACAAAACGGCAAAAAAATGTTTGTTAATTGTTGTATGGGATCCCCCTTTGTATATTTATTTTATTCTGTTTTTGTTGTTATAATTTATTATTTTTAAACAAAAAACTTAAACCGACCTTCAAAGTAAAAAATACACAAAAAAATGTGTTTAATAAAACTTATTTTATAAATAATTCCCTTTATAGATTCAGATACAATTTTAACTATTTCTCTACTCAATCTTCTTAATTTTGAAGTCGGTACCAGCAAATATGAACTTGAGTTCTAGAAAATATTGTAGGATACTGTTTGAGCTGGTACCGATTTTAAAATTAAGAAGATTGAGTAGAGAAATAGTTAAAATTGTACCTGAATCTATAATGGTGTCTACAGACACACGAATTTGGTACGGAGCGTACAGCGGATCTGGTACGCTCCGTACCAGATCCGAGCGTGTGTAGGGCAGTCCGGCGAACATATGAAGAAGGCGAAGAGTTCACCGTTGTCCGCATCGGATCTGGTACGCTCCGTACCATATTCGTGCGTGTGTAGAGCAGTCCGGCGGTTTGGCCGTACAACAGTATCAGTGTTGCCAACTTAGGGATGTACCCCCCAAAATTAGGGAAAATATCTACGGGGTTCACTAGAGGACAGGATGTTTAGAGTTTACTCCTTATGAATCAATTTGTATGTAATAATAAAAATTATTTTAATGTGTGTATATAGCCAGGGATATGAAAATGTATTGGGAGTGAAATCAGATTAAGACAAGTTAGTTTTCTGTTATTCACGCTAAAGACTATGTCCAGAAACTGCGTATTCTTACGCACGTAAGGTCTACGCACGTAGTCGAGGTACTAGGGCCCCATACATTGCGTCCAGAAGCTACGTGCGTATTATTTTAGCTATGCGCGTATCGTACAAAATTTCGTCAAAAAGAAACGATAAGATAAGAATCTCTACGTGCGTAGGTTTACGCAGGCTTACGCACTTTCTGGACAGAGTCTAAGTCTTTATGTTAAACACATAACCTTTCTTTCTAGCTTATTATCTCTTAGACCTGTCAATGGTATAAGTAATCAGGGGTAAAATTTGGGGAGAAATATTTTTTAAAGTGTTGGTATCACTGCCCGTTATCAATGAATTGCGGGAATCATCGTCGTCGTTTAAAAACCGCACTGTAAATAGAACTCTGTGCTAATGTAATAGAGCATAAAATCGAACACACGAGTGTCGAGCGTTTCGCTTCACTGCACCGTACCAAATTCGTGCGTGTGTAGCGACACCGAATTTGGTCTCCGGATATGGTTCGCTGTACGCTTCGTACCAAATTCGTGTGTCTGTAGATAGCATAAAGGGAATTATTTAAAAGGAGTATTATTTAGTTAGAAAAAAAGATTTATTTCATACTTTTTTGTGTATTTTTACTTTAATAGTCGGTTTAATTTTTGAAGTTGAAACTACTTTTAGCGCGGTACGCATATTTTTAAATGAGATTAAATTTCGACACCGTTATTGAGACGCATTTTGATGTATGGTGAAAACACTATGGAGAAAAAGTGTATCCAGTTAAATGTCCCCATTATTAACTTTTGACCCCAACCTTCCCAACGAATTGGCCTTTGACCTTGACCTTTGACCCCAACCATCCTCATCACATTGACCTTTGACCTTTACCTCCAATTGTCCCTTCAAATATCAAAAATGCACAATGTTAATATTTAATTTTTTACTTCTGCCGCCACTGCCTGAGAGCAACCAGTCTTTATTTTTTATTTAAAAATATCTAATAATTTTTCCTCTTTTTTGTGATATTTGTTAAATTATTATTATTAATACATTATAAGAACGTTTAAAATAAACGATCGAATATATAATAAGCTACTTGACCTTGTTTTTATTTATGTCCTAAATGCTTCATAATTGTTGCATTACACGAAAAAATACAATATTATTTTGAAACCTACAAAAATACTTTGAAAATACACTTTATGTAAAAACCGCCGAAAACACTATTCGCCATATTGGTTGATAGATTATGTGCTGCGAATGCTGTGATGACATACTAATGGTGTCTACAGACACACGAATTTGGTACGGAGCGTACAGCGGATCTGTACGTTCCGTACCAAATTCGAGCGTGTGTAGGGCAGTCCGGCGAACATAAGAAGAAGGCGAAGAGTTCGCCGCTGTCTGCATCGGATTTGGTTCGCTCCGTACCAGACCCGTGCGTGTGTAGAGCAATCCGGCGGTTAGGCCGTACAACGGTGTCAGTGTTGCCAACTTAGGGATTTACCCCCCAAAATTAGGAAAAATATCTACGGGGGCTTACTAGGGGACAGGATGTTTAGAGTTTACTCCTTATGAATCAATTTGTATGTAATAATAAAAAAAAATGTGTGTATAAAGCCAGGGATATGAAAATGTATTGGGAGTGAAATCAGATTAAGACAAGTTATTTTTATGTTATTCACGCGTAAGTCTTTACGTTAAACACATAACCTTTCTTTCTAGCTTATTATCTCTTAGACCTGTCAATAGTATAATTAATATCAGGGGTAAAGTTTGGGGAGAAATATTTTTGAGAGTTGGTATCACTGCCTGTTATCAATGAATTTCGGGAATCATCGCGTCATTGAAAAAATAGCACTGAAAATAGAACTCTATGCTAATGCAATTTTTTTTTTTTTTTTTTTTTTTTTATTAAGGACTAATTAACAGCTGATACAGAGTTTTGTAACCAGTATTATGTAAGTAATATAAATTTTGTATAGCCAACAACATTAGTCTCAACTTACAAAAAAGAACAATATACAATTACTTCGAGAGTTGTGAAGATGTACAAACTTAACACACAATTAACATGCGAAATATTGTACAATACGTTTCATATAAGAATAGGAACGTCAATGACTTTTTTTCTGTCAAATATGACTTAAAAAGTGCGATTTGCTGAAATACTTATGTGTATGTAAATATTATTAGTCTTGCATAGAATTAAAACAAAAACGTTAAATAAATTATCTAAATTTATTATTATTATTATTATTTTTAGCCTAACAGTTTAAATTCAAAACAATATGGCGCCGACTCGATCCTACTCTCTTTTGAATCGCATTGTAACTTTGACCTACTAAATATACCTAAATTTAAATATATTAAGACTACTTATAAACTACATACTGTTAACAATCTCACTCTGATTTACTAATACTCATTCAGACACTTCTGGAAAACTTTATTTCTAAAGGAACTCGGTTGGTTACAAAAAATATCTATTTCGTTAAAGTTTAGATCATAATTTTCCATAATTCTATATATTGGCGCCCGCTTTCCAGCATTTGTTCTGCACAGCGGCAGAGCAAATGTGCGGCGGGCACGAGTCGCTCTCATCAAGGGTCTGGTAGGTACATTATACATAAGTTTATCTACAATACTTTTACAGTCGTACTTATTTTTACAAAGATCTAACAGAAACATCGCTTGCAATTGTTGACGCCTGTGTTTTAAAGTCAACATTTTGTGTTTTTGCAAACACAAATTATACGATACATACTTAATGTTACTTTTGTAATAAAAACATTTAAAAAACTTTATTTGTATTCTCTCAATAAGGTCATTATAAATATTATAAATAGGATCCCAAATAGCAACGGCGTATTCCAATTGAGAGCGTATCAAGGATTTGTATAAGTAAATAAAAGTAGATGGATCTGTAAAGTCTTTAGTTGCTCTCATAACAAATCCAAACATTTTAAAAGCTTTTTTACAGATATTATTTATATGCAAATCTAAAGTTAGTTTACTATCAATTTGAATACCAAGATCACGAATAGTATTAGTTTTTTCGAGAGTAGAATCACAAAGTGTGTAACAAAAATCTAAATAATGTAATTTCTTAGTGATAGTAATAGTTTTACATTTACTTAAGCTTAGGGTTAATTTATTTTCAAAACAGTAGGATGACAGACGATCTAAATCCTCCTGGAGTTTGAGGTGGTCCTCAGCACACTTAATGGTATGATAAATCTTGAGGTCGTCGGCATAGAGCAAAAAACTACTGTGTTGAAAACATTCACCAATATCATTAATAAAGTTTATAAACAAAAGGGGTCCCAAAATTGAACCTTGTGGAACCCCTGAAGTAACCGAAACTGTATCTGAATGGAAGCCATTGATTACCACTGTTTGAGTTCGGTTAGACACATATGATAGGAACCACCGCCAGAGATTTCCACGAATACCGTTGAAGGCTAATTTTTCCAACAAAATTCTATGGTCAACTCTGTCAAAAGCCTTCTGGAAGTCGGTGTAGACACAATCAGTTTGAATATTGGCATCTAAATTGTTAAAAAGGTCAGTAAAATAATTAATCATGTTAGTCTGGGTCGAACGCCTTCTTACAAAACCATGCTGTTGATCTATAATAATATTATGAATTGTATTATATATGTTATTAAAAATAAGCCTTTCGAACACCTTTGCCAGAGCTGACAGTATCGAGATTGGGCGGTAGTTCTCAACATTTTTCTTAGAGCCCCCCTTATGAATAGGCATGATTCTAGCAGTTTTCCATATTTTTGGACACACTCCCTCAGAAAGACATTTATTAAATAGGCAACATAAAGGTTTATAAATATTTCTTGCTAAATTTTTGAGAAATACGGGCGATATGTTGTCAGGACCCATTCCCTTGGATGTATTTAATATTTTCAACTCCTTTAAAACGTCATCCTCGTTAATCGTTAAATCGGTTAAAATAACTGCAGCTTGGTGTACGTTTAGAAGATCAAGGCAATTAGTATCATAGTTATCAGGAATCGATGATGGTTCATAGACAGAAAGGAAAAAAGATGAGAATAAATTACAGACTTCAGAAGGTTCATTAGCAGACTTATCCTTATATATAACTGACTCGGGAATACTACCAGAATTTTTACGATTTGATATGAATGTCCAAAAATATTTGCTATCTTTTTTAATACTGTCTTGTACCAAAGTGATATAATCCTTATATTTTTTAACACATTCTTTATTAAAGTGGTGTCTAAGCCTGGAGAATTCTGAATAGTCATAGGAATTATTATACTTTTTAAATTTTACCCAGAGACGTGATTTACGTTTAAAAGTACGTATTAGGTCAGCATTAAACCAGACTGGATATGTAGAGTGCTTCATAAATTTTGTTGGTATATATGTCTTTATGAAACCGTATAAAGTTTCATAAAAAGTGTCCACAGCTACTTCTGCAGATTTATTTAGTAACACTTCCTCCCATTGTATTTTGGAAAGTTCTTGATTAATTATACAATAATCTGCCTTAGCATAGCATAATAATTGCGAACGTCTATTACGAGGCATACATTTCTCACTAAAATCAAAGCTAACTATTACGTGAAAGGCCGGGTGCATTACATCTATAGGTACTAAGCTAAATGTAGCCTCCCATAATTTACAATCACAAAAGTTGGATAATAACAAGTCTAAAATTCTATTATTTGAGTTTGTGATGTGATTAAATTGACGACAGTCAGCTGTTGACATAAAGTTAATTAGATGAGTAGCAGTTAAGTATGTCGAGCCAGGTAAAATAGGTTCAAGATAACAACTATTACTATTAGGAATCCATTGAATATTAGGCAAGTTGAAATCACCCAAAATTAAAAATTTACATTTAAAAGAGTCTATTGCATAATTGGCGTAATCAAAATACATACGATATATCTCATCATTAGTATTAGGTGGAATATATGCCGCCAGAATTAATAGATTATTTTCACCCGAGTTTACGAGCAGTGCTAAGTGATCAACTATAGGCGCCGGCAGCGGCGGGGCAGTCGGTGAGGGGGGTGGATAGCAAGGCAACACGGCCAGCGAGCTGCGGATAGCAACAAGCACTCCGCCGCCGTCCTTACGCCCCGAGCGCGCGCGGTCTCGATCGCAGCGAAACACTCGATATCTGGGATCAATGAATTCATTATCGAATATATCGCCATGCAGCCAGGTTTCTGTTAATACAATAACGTCATAGTCGTGCAATAAAACATTCATATACAATGTATGCAACTTTGTCCTAATGCCTCGACAGTTTTGATAATAAAAAGATATATTATTTTTAGAGGAATCCATTTTAAGTTAAAATATTTAAATTAAAATATTTACTAATCATTTTTATTCTGTAGATCAAATTAAGTGAGGGAGTTGAAAATATTTCACATTTGTGTATAGAAAGACTGCGTTTCCAAACATTATGCATAAATAATTTATTACTTATTGTAGAAAGAATATAGCTTACCAAATAGTTTATAGTAATCTCTACATCAACTAAATATATTAATACTATATAATATTCGCTTAAAGAGAGATAGCATTTGTATATTATATTTTGTACCATTATATTAATTATTATTGGGTAAAGTATACAAAATTTCAGGGGGCTTGCTGTTACTATATTTAATAAAAATATTCTATTTTCGTATAAAGAGAGATAGCATTTGTAGGTATTCTGTGTAATTATTTTGATTTTTATTGTACAAAGAATATAAATTTCCAAAAGTTTTACCGTTACTATAGCATAGTTTAATAAGTGTAATAACTTACAGAGTGAGAGACGCAACCACAAGCGATGCATAGCTACCCTTTCATAACAAATTATGATAAGAGCGACATAAACAACATAATAATATAATAATAGTACGTTCTTACGACTAGTATACCTGAGATCAGGAAAATAGTAAATAACATGGATGAGATATGCTACTAGTATTCTACTGCTTAATCCTATTGACATCAACCAGGGATCGTATTGGAAGTACAGGCGAGGTGTCTGTCTTCCGCACCAAGACTGTACCATTTTTGTACCATACATATTTATAATTAAAATGTTTAGCCTTATCACGACATTCACGAAAAATCTGCTTATTTTTTAAAGTTAAGTGTTCATTTACAAATATTCTCGCCGGCTCGCCCGTGATGGATAGTTGATCAGAAGTGAGGTTTTTCTTGACACGATAAGAAGCTACAAAATTGTCACGTAGAATTTTAGACGTAAAACGTATGATGACGTTTTTCGGACGTTTGTCAAAGGAGCCTCCGTGGGGGACCCGGTGAGCCGCAGTTATGTCGGACGGTTGAACTCGTTGGTTTATCAGCTGTCCAATGTTTACCACTAACGAGACGAGGTTTTCACTTCGGCGCTCAGGTAGGTTAGAAATTTCGATGTTGCAGTCCCTCGCCTGCTGCTCCAGAACGGACAACTTATTCTCCATAACGGCAAAGAGATCGAGGGTTTCATTATTCTTAGAGAAATTATTTTCTATGTGCTTTAAGCGGGTATCAAAAGTTGTAGATTGGTCACTGAAAGTCGACAGCGCCGTATCTATATCGCCGAGGCGGTTATTAATGGACGTTATTCCTTGTTTTAGGCTGGAGTTCTCCTGTCGTAATTCGGCAATAGTTAAATTCAAGGATGACAAAGAATCCGATACTTTGGACAGTTCATTGGAGACCAGAGTTGTAACGGTGTTAGTTATCGTGGTCGTTATTTTTTTCTCGAGGGATTCAAAAAGATGTGTTAGATTAGCATTATTAGCTGTCATCGTCAAATCCAAGTCTTGTTCAGTAGAAACCGTGCCACGCTTGCGAGTATTAACGTAGTTGTCGCTTATTTCAGCGCTCGCGCTAGGAGTATTTCCAGGAGGCGTTCGCGCAATTTTCGACATTATTTCAAACGGCTAAGGATACTTATGTTACCTTTAGCTCGGAGGAGGTGAGGTGAGGGCTCCCTTCGGCTACGTCCGCGAGATGCGGTGCAAGAACGAGATAGCACTATAACTTATTTTTGCACTCACTTAGAATTTTGCACGTTCCATTAGGCAATTATCGTACTTATTAGTTGTCACTTTACGGTCAAATTGGTATAACTTTTAGTACTATGAATTGTAAACAAAATAATAACACGTCCACCTTCTACAACTCTCGAGGACTGACTCTAAAATAGAGCATAAAATCGAACACACGAGTGT
Source organism: Glaucopsyche alexis (assembly GCA_905404095.1). Taxonomy (NCBI): domain Eukaryota; kingdom Metazoa; phylum Arthropoda; class Insecta; order Lepidoptera; family Lycaenidae; genus Glaucopsyche; species Glaucopsyche alexis. Next base: position 17,167,355 of record FR990047.1, on the reverse strand, counting down.
CGAGCTTTCCGGTCCACTGCACCGTACCAAATCCGTGCGTGTGTAGCGACAACGGATTCGGTCTGCGGATAATATGGTCCGCTGTACGCTCCGTACCAAATTCGTGTGTCTGTAGATAGCATAATACAGAATACTATTTGTAATCTATGATACAGTACGTACTACGTAGTAGTATAATGGCGGTGTGACACTCCGTTTGATGTTATGACATAAATTAATAAAAAGTAAAGAATTTTAGAACAAACCTGGAGGGCTAGACAAGATGCATTAAATAATATCGACGGCGAACTTCGTGAATAAAAAATGTATGGGATTGACATAAGCGTGCGTTAAATGACATATTCAGTCGTATCGTTAAAAAAATTGGTAGCCAAGCAGCCACTTTGAACGAATACGCTAACGATGCACCCATATAACGAATTTCTCTAACGCGTTTCTCCATACAATGCCTAGACAAGCGGCCGTAAGTGACATTTAGCAGATCGTGATCTTTATCTTTATCGACCTAACGATAAAGATACCCAGATAGCTACCTTTATCGCCTCAACGAACAATATGGCGGATTTTTATTGATCAGCTGTTATTTGTAAATAATAATGATTTGCCTAACGGGTCTTATATTGCATAAAAAGTCAAAAGAATTCAATCTAAAGTATTCAATTAATCACAATTATTGTCAATATGTAGGTACCTAATATTTAATTCATTGTATTCAAGTATAATTTAACACTTTGTTAAAATATAAATTTCTTAATTTGTAGCTTACTTGCAGTCTTAGATTAATAACGTCCTTGCAGTTTGTAACCTTTACACGCTACTATACCAGCTGATAGCAATCTTTAGGTGTACCTATAGTAGGTACCTACCTAAATTATAGTAGGTAACAAATGTAGTTCATAAATAAGCAAGTTGTATTTAGTAGATAAAATTTATAAGTTTTTCAATGTAATTATATTTTATTGTATTGTATATATCGATGCTCAACACCTTCGCCTTATAAATGGGATGTAAGCACACAAACACCTCATAATAGTTTTGAAATATTTGCTATTATAAACAGTCAAGTAGTGTTAACCATTAAATACATCATATTTAATCTCTATAGTATGTTTGTGACTAAATATGACTAAATAATTGAAATATTCTTTGCAATTTTAAAGAACTATAACTTTAAAGGAAGTGTTATTAAAGTACCTTGACTGTACAGGGTACTATTGCAATAAATAAGTAAACCTAACACTTACCACATATTGTAGACAAAATATTACAATGCGGCCATAACACTTTGAATTTGTTATAGGCATTGTCTTGCTAGAATTATTCATTCATTCTAATTTAAGAGCTTCGCTCTTGTCGGTGGAGCTTTAGCCTGCTCTAGCCTGATACGACACAATTATTTTACTTTTTTAACCAAGTTTTAGTAAGAAAATAAACTTAAAATGTAAAAAATACTTTTATTTCTTGCAAAGGAATTACATAAGTCATGGCTATAGCCAATAATAACATTATACAATTTAAAAATCAACACAGTTAATAATTATTATTATTTACACACACTAGTTTGAGCCTGTCACAGAATGAATACAAATTAACTTAGGTTGGTAGCGGTTTTGATACATTAATAACACTACGGCCGCTGTATCTTGATGGGTCTGAACATAGGCTCTGCGAACTGAAAAGAAAACTGTTATTGTATTATTTTTATATACCTATGTACTAATAAAATTCCCTAATACAGTTGACCAATTAGTACAAATAAAATAAATACGAAAACACTTAGAAACAGATATTGCGCAACCTTCTGCGCAAAGTTCAGACTCGCCAAGATACATCGGCCGTATTGTACATTATGAAGATTTTATATCACTATGGTTAAACTACTTAACAAACAACATTATTGTATACCTACAATTCCTACAAATTATAAAGATTTAAAACACATTTTACTTATATTATATTATGTATAAGGTAATGGTAATGTTTTAGTAGTCAAAAATCCTACTAATATTATAAAAATATAAAAGTATGTGAGTATGGATGGTGGAATGGTTGTTACTCATACTCTTTCACACAAAAAGTTTAGGCTCTGGATTAAAATGCTACTTTTTAGACGACGTGAGGCACGCTTTGTTTCATTTCCTTGAAATCTTCGGTAGAACACGTCCGTCGGCTAGAACTCCTCCACCTCGAAGGTCGGTAGAAGATGCGTCGGTACTCTCACCGCAAAGAAACTGAACTTGACGTTGTAGCGAGACTCCAGACGCTTGACCCTAAAAGTGAAAGACGTCTTCTTTAGGATGTACTTAGTCCACAACGTCCTCAACCTTCATGGACCAGTGCAGATGGAGGTGGACTAGGCTCTACTCGAGTTCGCTGGGCGCGGTCCTGCTTCCTCGTTTCACCTCTCCACCAATATGAAGACTTGAAGCCAACTTATTTAGGTTGTTTATTCTAATCTGTGTTTACCTCATAGACTTAGGGATAATAGTTACCTAACGTAAATTGTTAATTTGTTATCAATAATCAAACAAAAATTATTGTACTTCATCTTCTTCTTTTTCTACCCAGTGTTACCAGGATCATTACCTACACTATTTATTTGTAAAAGGTCATCCAGCCTGCAAGCTCAAGGCCGCGATTTGTAGGCAAATTTTTTAAATTATTGACACTAATGAATGGATCTATAGTGCGATTCAAATGAGAATAGGATCGAGTCGGCGCCATATTGTTTCTAATTTAGACTGTTATGATAGTTAAATTTATGTTTAGATAATTGATTACTATTTAACGTTTAATATTTAAATTCGATGCAAGACTATTAATATTTCTATGCACATAGGTTTTTCTGAAAATCATACTTTTCAAGTGATATTTGACAGATAAAGGTCATTGACGTTCCTATTCTCATTTGAAACGCGTTATACTTGTTATTCCTAAATCCTATTTATTATTATTAGTACCGGTGCTGGATTTGCTAGATGCATCATGCACCGTGAGTATATTATAATAGCCATAGATATATAATGTCAATGTGTGTCGTGGCACAGAAATATTGTCAGTTTTGTAAGGATATAACGTATCTATGTAATAATTAATCAAAGATAATAGCCCTTTATTAGTACCGGTGCTGGATTTGCTGGACGCGCCGTGAGTATGGCCCTTTAGTGTAACATGTTAATATCTGTATAAAATGTGTTTCCTATGACCATTTGGCAAGCAATCCGTATACAGTCTGACAAGGATCTTTTGGCACGTGGACAAAAACAGAACTAACATCGCCGTTTTGTAAAATGTCACTTTTAGTATTATGTATTGTTTTGTAGTTGCGACACTTACCTTTTGGCACGTGGATAAAATCAGTACTATAATAACATCGCCGTCTTGTAAAATTTCACTTTTAGTAATAAATATTGTTCTTATTTACGACACTCACGCCCCCATCCAAGTGCCAAAAGATCATTGTCCGACTGTAAAATCTGTATTATCAATGAAAAATAGAAGATAATTAATTAAATAATGTATTTTAATAGAATATAATTCTAAATAAAACTCTGGAGTCAAACAATAGAGTTGAAAATCGTACACACGAGTGGTCAGTCACATGTCAATGTCAAATAATAAACAGTTGTCAAATTGTGTGTCTGATTTAGAATGCAATAATAATCGCCTGTGTTAATTAAGTACTTACTTAATTCTTATTGTAAACACTCTAGGAACTTTCAGTAAAACTACTAGGTACCGTTTTACTGAATCGACTGACTTGCACTGACTATCTGTATTTTGGACTTTGACTAGACATTAGACTTGAAAATAATACGGTGTTGAAATCATATACAGGCTACAATAAATCTATTTCTCTGCCTTTTAAACTTGACACTGGCAAATAGTTTTAAGCCGTAACGCCATCATAAAAAAAAATAATTGACATTTGACAACTTCACAACTGACGGAAAAATTCTTATCCTGTCAAGCGCCTTGACACTCTTTGACAGCTTATGCAGACAAGCGTCGGGCCTTTTTGCCACCAAAAATTAATTTTCCTTACATTCTCCCGCAATTTTTTTCGCGATTTTTTTTCGCAATTTTAATGTTAATAGGTAAATAAAACCTATGGATGATGTATATATTTAAAAATATAATTAATTTCCTAAGTGATTACGTAATATAGAAACAGATTTATACAAAATTAGTTATTAGATTCAGTATAATTAAGTACCTATCCTCTTGAAAGTAAACATTTCAAATAACGTAAACACTTGCACTGATTGTTTACTTTTGACTTCGTTATTGACACTCAAGTGGGAACATGCCAAATGATACCTCATCACACACATTACGGAGAGGAAGGAGGAGGACGACCTCATTCCCTCATGACAGATGCACGGAGTACCGACCTCTTTATAAATTGTAGACAACTAACGTTTGAGCAATTCGTTGTTGCGATTCGAACAACAGAATGCATTTGGCTAGGGACAAAATGTCGTGATCTCAAAAGAGAAGTCGATACGACAGATCTTTTCGAATTTTAACGAAGGTAATTTGTCTAGGCGCCCTGGAAAATAATACAGGAGAACCATTTAGAGGAAAAAAATACTTAATTAAGTATTATGTAGCTTATTAAATACGCGCCAAGCTTCCATTAGGTAGGTACCTATTGTAAATAAGATGATGATGATGATTACAGTTAGGTACTTACATAGCATATCGCATGTTACGCTTGCAGTTAGTTTATGCTTGCAGTTCTTTAAACAATGCCGAAATTTCCAAACGCGTATTCTCGCGAAGCGCCTCTTATTTGGTAGCCATCTGTTGTGCAGTAGGTATGTGGTCTAGCATTGTCCTGAAGCAGCAGTGGCCTAGAGCGAATGACCAACCTCGGTTGTTAAGCAGCTAGCTTTTCCATCATGATTTGCAGTTGCTGGCAATAGACACCTGTGGACTGCCATAATCGTCTGGCCAGATTTAACTTAGCTGTAGTGAACGACACTGGCACTACTTAGTCCACCAAACGCTCATAAGTAACTTTTTTGAGTCAATTTTCGCTTGGGGTAGGCTTTGGCTGGTTCGCCAGGGTTTAGGCATTGCGATGAGCATTTCCGATTATCGTACACGCTCCACTTTTCATCACAAGTAATGATTCGATTTAAAATTCCTTCATTGTTGTGCCGGTTGAGTAATGTCCTGTAGGCTGTAGGTACTATAAACTATTATTTATTCTGTGGTAATGTATTATTAAACGCAGCAGTCGACGCGCGTTTGTCGGTTTTTGCTGCACTCAATTCATGAGGTAGGTACCCAACCTCTAAAACTTTTTCACCTTCTCAATTTGCTTCAAGTGGATTAAAATAGTTTTTTATCCTAACACCACAGCCTGCAGCTAACTCGGACATGGTTTGCGATGGATCCGCTTCCACAATAGCCTTCAATTCTTCATTATCAACTTTAGTCTCTGGCCGTCCACGGGGCTTGTTCTGCATGTCGAAATTTTCAGAACGAAAATGTTGGAACCAAAAACGCACTGTGTTTTCTTTTGCGACACCGCCGCCATACATATCCTTCGAGCCGTTTCTGCAGCACTGGTGCCACGGTGGAACTCGAACTCGAAAGTAATACGATATTACAAGTTTTCATTTTGTAAACAGGTCACAAAGAAAAAACCAAAAGAGGAAAAAACAAATGAATTACGGTTTTCGAAACACAAATACATTGCGTCATGAGTAATACTCCGGTCAATTTAGACATGAAAATAGTGGTCAAATAACAAAAATTCCGACAGAGTCAAAGGAGGTGGACAACTTCTGCCTAGTTAATCTATAGGTTGAACATAAACCAAAGCTTTTCCATAAATAATAAAAAAATATGTACGAATTTATAGTGTTCTTTATTTTTATGTTGTACTTCAGAGAATTAAAACTGTACTTTTTGTAAGATTTTATTTGTTTCCGGCGTAAACAATAGCTAACTCATAACTGCCATTTTAAAAACGTTCCTGTATTTGCACACGCAGTGTAGGTACGCCGTGTACGTGTATGATATTTGTGTTTTGTGAAAATACTAAGAAATAAATGAGAAGAGGATATTACTTTAATATTATTAGTTATTTACTGTAATTATATTTGATAACATAGTAAAATACTCATTTAATAAATGCAAACAATTAAGAATAAAGTATATTTATTTGCCGATTTTCTTTTTACTTTCTAACTAACAGTAACAAAACCAGGAAAAACAAAAGTAGGAAAGTTACTCTTTGCAGATGGGTAGTTGAAGTTGTTAATGGGCGGTTCAAAAGGGACTTTAAAATCTTTAGACAACGTTATTTTAATCTGGCTGCCAAACATTTAAAGATAGGTTTTAAGATAGCAGCAGCAATTATAAATAAATACCACCCTGTCCTCACAGATAATCCTCATTGTGAACAAATTATTGAACGGACACTGCATTTTATGAATGAACCCAATCATCTAGGCCAGTGTTTTTCAACCTGTGGGTCGCGACCCCCTGGGGGGTCGCGAAGCTTCTGTAGGGGGGTCGCCAGGGGTCGGGAGAACTTTAGTAAAAATACAATAAAGATTAAAATTTGGAGACGCATAAAAACGTCGTATGGAATGAATATTTGTAACACTGTAACATACACATACATAAATGATAAAAAAAATAGAAAAATCAAAAAACCCGACTGCATAAAAAGTGAACAAACTACGTACCCGTACATAATATAAAAAAATGAAAAGAAAAAAACAAGCACTTAGATGTCCGGTGGTCTAGAATTCTGTATTGGCTGTCGAATAAATGATCCCGACTGTTCAGTTATTATGTTCCATTATTAGAATATATTTTATTTTCTTCAATAGTATTCGTTCAATAATATATTACAGAATTCTAGACCACCGGACATCTAAGTGCTTGTTTTTTTCTTTTCAGTTTTTTTTATTATGTATGGTACGTAGTTTGTTCACTTTTTATGCAGTCGGGTTTTTTGATTTTTTAATTTTTAATTTTATTTTATACTATTTAGTTATGGATATCTAGCTACCTATTTACCAGACTGGATTTCCTATCAGCAGCAGTACTACATCACAATTGCACTGGAATTTAAGTTCTCGTAATGTAAGGCTCAAGGGATGAATGGTTGTTACGAAAATTTAAATCAATAAGGATCCCAAACGGTCAGTCGAATCGAAAAATGTTGAGAGAAAACTAAAAATGATTTTTAAATACCTATTCAACAATACCCCGCTTGACATAGTTTGTTGACTTTGATTTTTTCATTTTCTCAATATAGCGTCCAGTAGTCGCCATATTGAATATTCACTAACGTCATGTCTTTAGTGACACTCGCCGAACTAAGAGGAATCGATTGACGTGTAAATCATAAAAATTGGCCCAGGCGCGCGTTTGGTCTGTATAGTGCTTCAAAGGAACATACAAACATACATACATACATAGGCTGATAATCACATTATCACTCCTTTGCGTCGCGCATTCGGGTATAAAAAGGGACGGGTCGGGGGGTCGCGAAATATTTTATCATACATGGGGGGTCGCATCATGAAAAAGGTTGAAAAACACTGATCTAGGCCAATTTATAAATGATCATGGTTTGAATAGGAGACGAGTAATGTTTACTCGAATCAATGGGGATCTACCACAGTTAGAGCATTTTCCAAGATTTTCATATTATGATCAATTATTATTATGGCCCTTATGATTTTTTCTCTAAGTATCACCGTTCCTGAGATATCGTGATTGTAAGTATCACGTTCTACATAATATGCACATATTTGCTACATACAGGAATACTTTTTCATCGGTACAATACATTTTACCACGTCACGTCATTGGTATCGATAATAGAGTAAATTTCACAAATAAAAAAGAATATATTTTTTTCACTTCAATTATTTTATCCTTTAGCCAATCTAATACCGCATGGGCATATATTCGTTATACGTTATTATCTATACTAATATTATCTATACTAATATTATAAAGAGGAAAACTTTGTTTGTATGTTTGTTTGTTTGTTTGTAATGAATAGGCTCAAAAAGTACTGGACCGATTTCAAAAATTCTTTCACCATTCGAAAACTACATTATCCACGAGTAACATAGGCTAAATTTTATTTTGGAAAAAAATAGGGTTCCGTAAAATATTTAGGTTTTTCGGACACAAGGTGTAAAAAATCAACCAGAAAAGTTACTTATTTTGCGTACGCTGCCTAAATTATAAAAGATAGAACCATAAAATGTTCTAATTAATTGTAGATCTTATAAATATCTACAAAAAAGTCCGGGACACACTATACCTATCTATGTCGAGTGAGGCACAACAACCATTTTTTTATTTAGAAATCTTGAATTTTTTTTTTGGACTACATTTAAACGCGTTTATTTTACTCATGCTATTAATCTTCATCAAAATAAATTATTTTATCACTAAGTACAGTTTATGTAGATAATATTTGGTCTTTGAGTGATTGAAATTGGACGTTTGGTTTTGAAGTTATGGCGAAATTAAAATATTACGATTTCTGCTGCACGGCCCGTTGCGAAGTGGGCGTCACCAAGGCGGGGGTGCGCGTGCGGGGGGAGTTTAGATCTATGGTATTTCATACGATAAAAGTATACCCACCTACTTATTTCATTGAGTTTTAGTAGGTACCTATATTAATTTGTTTCTGTTTGTTTTGACTAGATTTCGCCCGTTTTGTTAGAGGTTTCAAGACATTCTGTAGTATTATTATCAGTATTGTACCCGTGCGAAGCTGGGGCGGGTCGCTAGTACGTTATAAGTTAATACGTTAGTAATATATATTCTTTGGCATGGGCGCACTAACAACAAGGCGTCAACAGGTGCGGTACGAGGTAGGGGGCGGCGGGGTGTGGTAAGCGATCGGCCAGGCGGGCGGGCGGCGCACGAGTTGGCAACAAAACATCGATAGATGCGTAATGTATCCACATTTTGTATTAGGTTAGCGGATAAGTTCGGGGATCGATAATTTTGTTTTTTTGTTCCAAAGGGGTAGTAACAAAAATCGCTAGTATTTTTTATTTTTGACAACTATTACGTATGTTGATTTATTATACTGGTGAAAATATAATCCTGTATATAAATACTCAAGCAGTTCCTGAGATCAGCGCGTTCAAACAAAGAACGGAATTCGGAATTGAGGGCTTCCGAGTTCCGTTCTTTGTTTGAACGAAACGAATATGAATAATTTTCCCCTTTTTTCCACATTTTCCACTGATTCTTCGCTCCTATTGGTCGCAGCGTGATGTTATATAGCCTAAAGCCTTCCTCGATATATCTTTGGACTATCCAACACAAAAACAATTTTCAATTCGAACCAGTAGTTCCTGAGATTAGCGCGTTCAAACAAGCAAACTCCTCAGCTTTATAATGCATATTAGTATAGATTCAGGTACTGCAAGAAAAAAATATATGTTTGTATCTTTTTTATGAATAAATTATATTGTACTAGATGTTGCCCGCGACTTTGTGCGCGCAAAAGTAAATTTCAAAAACCGTACATTTTTCTGCAATAAAAAGTAGCCTATATCCTTCCCCGTAATCTACTCTATATGTGTAACAAATTTCCTCAAAATCGGTCCAGTAGTTTCGGAGCCTATGCAATGCAAAAAACAAACTTTTCCTCTTTAGGGTCCATCCACATATTACGTCACACCTGATGGGGGAGGGGGGGGGGGGCATACAAAGTGTGACAGTACATGTTGAATAGGTACAGGGATACTAAAAAGCGTGAAATGGGGGGGGGGGGGGGTTCAAAAAGTCGAAATTTTGCCTGACGTAATATGTGGATGGCCCCTTATTATATTAAGTATAGCTGATAAGGTTCGGTAAAATCAATTACAGATATTTTGGGGATATGATCTACTGCTTATGTATGTCGTTTAGCCGGAAAAATAATTGTTGTACTCGAAAAACAATTCTAATATATGGGTGAGTTTGCGTTGAGTGCAGGTGATTTTTTTTACTTTGGATATGAAAATATTTTTTGCCTAAATGTGTTTATATGACCAGTAAGTATTTACCCAAAATATCCGTTGTTGATTTTCCCAAACCTTATATACCTTAAGAAAATATACATTTAAAAGAAATCCGTGTACGTGTGGTGTCCTTATACGTTCTGTTCGAGTCACTATGTAACGTATTTATTACAAGCGCTATCTACTATTAGAATTTGTGCTGATCAATATTTAAAAAAAAATGTCACAATTTTGTTTTATTTTAAATGAATTTTAGACTGAAGATGAAACTATTATGGTTAGTGGTGGAATTTAATCGATGCAAGTGTTGAGAGAAGTGATGAGTTTACTGAGTATTTAAGAAGTCAAAAGTCCGTTACGATAGGTACACGTGGATAGCAGAAATTTCTTACACCCGTAAAAGTTCAATTTCTGCAGCAAAAAGAATACCCGAGGATGAACAAGCCAGTACTTCAAAAATCAAAAGTAAGTCCACCTCTCACTAGAGCGCACTAGATATCTCAGTAATGGTGATAATTAGGGAAAAAAACATAAGAGCCATTTTTGTAGATAATTTTGAGATCTACAACTTTGGTCTGAAGTATTTTTTGATAAAACTTTTCGAGAAAAATCCAAAAACCCGAAATGTTGAACTTTAACCCCGCATAACTTTGTAAGCTCACATGAGATTGATGGGGACTTTTATATTTTTATTTATTAGGGCAAACCCAAGGTTTTCACCAATATTTGGTTATGTCGGAATTTATGTTATTTCAATTGTCTAAGTATAAATAGCGATAAAAATTTAAAATTGGAATTCCTGACCGAAAAAGATATATATATTTTGAGATCAAAGTGGCCAGTACGACAAAACGCCAATTTCACATGTTGGACTTAATATATTATGTAACATAATTCCCAGTGAACACATAACTTTGAAGTGATGTCGTAAACTTCACCACAGGTCCAACGCCCAAAGTCCTACATAACCTATAACATAATAGCGACTATGTTTGATGACTTTTATTTAATGTCATATTATATGACATCGCTATGATTACACATACTATTTTATCAACTTTAACCAAAGCTAACACAGGTTTAGACTAGGCTTAAATTAAATAAATAGACTAGTAAGTAATAAGGTAATCCTTATCGCCAAAGCTCAAGCAACACCACAGGTGTATATAGTACCTAGTGTGAGATTTTGCCACCCACTTTAAAGTGCCGCCCGGGGTTTGAAAAAAAAAAAGAAATCCGGTTTTGCATCCTCTATTCAGAGATTATGTGATTAAAGTTTAAAAAAAAAGTTAAAATTTTCGTCATAATTTTTTGACGTAAAGAGGTATGAAATAATGACTCACATATGACCCACATGTGACTATCTTACGTAAATCATGATATAACATAATGTCATCCTGACGTTAATTATACATAAATGTGTTTACTGGGATTATACCTTTTTTTTTTTTTTTTTCTCCCGGGGGGGGGAAATGCTTTACGCATACCACCCAGGCGCAGGGGGCACCCAAGTGGTGATGTGGGACTCATGGTATACCCACTAAAAACCCCCCCATCTTCCTCCTCACCGCCCTCTGACGGGGCCACGGGAACGATACACACATCCGCGACCCCGCCGGCGGCAGCCGCCTACAAGCGGCTCCATCTTGAAATCCTCCACGATGGGCGCACCAGATGGTATTAGGTGCGCTTTCTCCTCGGCCTCCACCAGTGCTGTAGCAGACTCCCCCTGAGTCTGCTACTAGGAAGCCATGGGTACCAGATAAACTGGTACCCGGTGGCAGATCAGGTCTGTGGTTCTGCCACCGACCACACCTCGGTCGCAGAGGATAGGGCAAGCGGCGCACCGCAATACCGACATGCCTCTTCCTCTGCGGCCCCACCAACGCCGTTTCGACGGAACGGCCCCGCCAGCTCGCAGGGGGTAGGGAGAGTGGCGTACCGTAATACCATCACGCCTCTCCCCCTGCGATCCCTCCACGGCCGCAGAAGATAGGGAGAACGGCGCACCGTAATACCGGCACTCCTCTTCTTCTGCGGTCCCACCTCCACGCGTCCTCTGCGGGCATGTTCAGCCCGCTGGGAGCGCCCTCCTCGGGCCAGCCGGCGGCAAACAGGCCGGCCCCGGTTGCCTCGTAGCTTCACCGTGGGTGACCAGTCCACGGTTACTAAGCCCCACCGCCACGACAAGGCGTGCAACCATCGGGGGGTACTGGGATTATACCTGTGTGTTCAAGTTGAAAGATTAAAATACTATTAGTTAACGTGTCATATGTAGGTACTTGGCGTTATAAATCTATGCTTGCCCCGATAAAGCATCGGCGACCGACACGATATCGGATCATCTCCGTCTAAAGTAAGAAGATGCCTCGTATAGTGCGATTCAAATGAGAATAGGATCGAGTCGGCGCCATATTGTTTCGAATTTAGACTGTTATGATAGTTAAATGTATGTTTAGATAATTGATTACTATTTAACGTTTTTATTTAAATTCGATGCAAGACTATTCATATTTATATGCACATAAGTTTTTCTGAAAATCGCACTTTTCAAGTGATATTTGACAGAAAAAGGTCATTGACGTTCCTATTCTCATTTGAAACGCGTTATACTCGTATCGCGACGTTGCAGCGCTGGCATGGCATCGCGTCGTCGTCGAGTGCATTATTCACTTGCTCCCACTTAACAACTAATTGATTTTAGTTGATCCCAATTAGTAGAATTAGACAATTATTGGCTATTAATGGGGAACATCCAATGCAGGCTGATCACCTGATTGTCTGACAAGAAAAATGATCCATGCGTTGGATGGGCATGTAAAGTCGGTCCTGCGCCTGGGCGCCTAGACAAATTACCTTCGTTAAAATTCGGAAAGATCTGTCGTATCGACTTCTCTTTTGAGATCACGACATTTTGTGCCTAGCCAAACGCACACTGTTGTTCGAATCGCAACAACGAATTGCTCAAACGTTAGTTGTTTATGATTTCAAGAATTTAGCCGTCAGTTGTGAAGTTGTCAAATGTCATATATTTTTTTTTAATTATTGATGGCGTTACGGCATAAAACTATTTGTCAGTGTCAAGTTAAAAAGGCAGACAACTAGATTTAATGTAGGTACCTATATGATTTCAACACCGTATTATTTTCAAGTCTAATGTCTAGTCAAAGTTCAAAATACAAATAGTCAGTGCAAGTCAGTCGATTCAGTAAAACGGTACCTAGAAGTTTTATTGAAAGTTCCTAGAGTGTTTTGTATAAAATGGAATCAAATTTCAAGTGTAGAAATTTACAATAAGAATAAAGTAGGTACTTATTTAACAAGGCCGATTATTACGGTTGTAAGGCTGGAACTTCAATATGCACCGAAATCCGAAACACCGGGAAAAATTCAGAGGATTATAAATTAGACACACAATAATTATTGGTTAACTGTTTATCTATTGTGTGACTCCAGAGTTCTATTTTGAATAATTATTATATTATATAATACATTATTTAATTAATTATCTTCTAGTTTTCATTGATAATACGGATTTTATACAGATTTCTTGCCAAATGGTCATAGGACACACATTATAAACAGATTTTAAGAGATTACACTAAAGGCCATACTCACGGTGCGTCCAGCAAATCCAGCACCGGTACTATTATGAATTTTAATATTATCCGGTGTTCAGCATAAAATATGTGTACAGTCTGACAAAGTAAGTATATATAAGTATATATATAAGTATATAAGTATATAATATAATATATCATATACAAGTCTTTTGGCACGTGGACAAAATCAGAACTAACATCGCCGTCTTGTAAAATGTCACTTTTAGTATTATATTATATTGTTTTGTAGTTGCGACACTTACCTTTTGGCACGTGGATAAAATCAGTAATAACATCGCCGTCTTGTAAAATTTCACTTTTAGTAATAAGTATTGTTCTTATTTGCGACACTCACGCCCCCATCTAAGTGCCAAAAGATCCTTGTCCGACTGTAATGGCGTATCTATTGCCTTGCAAATGATACCATCTAATAAAAAAGAAGGAAAAGGTTTTAATGTAAACTGCATTTTTATTTAGTATTAAATGACTATTTCTAACTTTTTTAATTAGAATATGATATAGTTATAAACATTTGTTAAAATAATAATAAAGTACACTCGTTTTATCTAAGATTTTTCAAGTCACTTTTTAAAAATACCAACATTTTTCTGGTTGGCAACATGCAAGAACGAGACACACGGCCTCCCTTCTGGCTATCTCGCTCGGCTCGGATTTGCCTCTATGATACGTGCATTGTGAAATACACTCTATTACCAAGGCAATACAGTTCTTTTTAGCAATTACAAAATACGGAGTCTTCTATCCTTAGGACTATATCCATGTCCTGGTAACACTTTAAACTGGCCAGAAGAAGATGAAGATGAAGTACAATAATTTTTGTTTGTTATCAAAATAACAATTTACCTAACTTAGGTCTTTACATCCGATGATGGATGATTTATACAGTATTCTCCGAGCGAAGTAACCACTCGTGAAATACTGTAGTGCCTGGGACAGTTGGTTTTTAAATATCGTATGATTGCCCAAGCACATACGGCATTCTCACAACATAGCCAGCCTAGTCCAGAGGAATGACTAGTCAATACGTCTGGGGCCAACTATGTGCGGGTTTCCTCACGATGTTTTCCTTCACCGTTAGAGCGTCCGTATAATGTACTTGAGATCTGCTGGCCGATTCTGTATCGTTATACATAAAAGTTGGCTTCAAGGCTTCATACTGGTGGAAAGAAGAAACATACTCACATACTTTTATATTTATAATATTAGTAGGATTTTTGACTACTTAAATATTATCATTACCTTATACATAAGTAAAATGCGTTTTAAATCTTTATAATTTGTAGGAATTGTAGGTATACAATAATGTTGTTTATACAGTTTATAGTGAGCATTGGCGTAGGGTTTATAACTCCATTCCTATCGGCTTCCCTTGTCACATACCTTTTGCAAACCTTCATAGAAATCCCTACCTATGATACAGGTTCCGGCTTCCCTTTGAAGGAGAAGCAGCCTTCACCACTGATAGTGAGAAGTGATATAAATAATCATAATTTAATTAATGTATCAAAACCGCTACCAACCTAAGTTAATTTGTATTCATTCTGTGACAGGCTTTAACTAGTGCGTGTAAATAATAACTATTATTAGCTGTGTTGATTTTTAAATTGTATAATGTTATTATTGGTTATGTGACTTGAGATAAAACTGATTATTTAAAGAAATATCTGCATTATGTAATTCCTTTGCAAGAAATAAAAGTATTTTTACATTTTAAGTTTATTTTTTTACTAAAACCATGTAAAACTTACTTAAAAAAGTAAAATAAAATGTAGATACTCTTGTATTGTTATTATTTAATCAATCCTAATACGGACACTTGATACAGCACAATAACTTTATTAGAGGAATAATTGAAGGGATGGTAGTAGAAAACGTGGAAGGCCGAGAACTTTTATGGACAGGTGTAGGCGAATGTGATGGTCGTGTCGTATCAGGAGGTCAAGAGAACGCCTGGAGTGCAGAGAGGAATGAAGAAAGCATCACTGACAATAGCAAAGCTCTTAAATTAGAATGAATGAATAATTCTAGCAAGACAATGCTTATAACAAATTCAAAGTGTTATGGCCGCATTGTAATATTTTGTCTACAATATGTGGTAAGCAATAAATAAGTAAACATAACGGTTTACTTATTTATTGCAATAGTACCCTGTACAGTCAAGGTACTTTAATTACAAGTGTAGTTTAACGTTATAGTTCTGTAAAATTGTAAAGACTATTTCAATTATTTAGTCACAAATATACTATAGAGATTAAATATTAAGTATTTAATTGGTTAACACTACTTGACTGTTTATAATAGGTGTATAATAGCATAGATATATAATATTAAATTTGTAATAATTAATCAAAGTATAATAGCAAATATTTCAAAACTTTTATGAGGTGTTTGTGTCCTTCTAACCCATTTATAAGGCGAAGGTGTTGAGCATCGATGACAATAAAATATCATTACATTGAAAAACTTATAAATTTTAACTACTAAATACAAATCTTTATTTCTAAGGAAGTTTCAGAGAAACTTGCTTAATTATGAACTCCATTTGTTACCTACTATAATTTAGGTACCTACTATACACCTAAAGATTGCTTTCAGCTGATATAGTAGCGTGTAAAGATTACAAACTGCAAGTAAGCTACAAATTAAGAAATTTATATTTTAACAAAGTGTTGAATTATACGTGAATACAATGAATTACATATTAGGTATTGACTATAATTGTGATTTATTGAATACTTTAGATTGAATTCTTTTGACTTTATGCAATATAGACTACTAGCAAAAGGTGTTGTATAGACCCTTTAGGCAACTTTAGGCAAATCATTATTATTTACAAATAACAGCTGATCAATAAAAATCCGCCATATTGTTCGTTGAGGCGATAAAGGTAGCCCCCTGGGTATCTTTATCGTTAGGTCGATAAAGATAAAGATCACGATTTACTAAATGTCACTTACGGCCGCTTGTCTAGGCATTGTATGGAGAAACACGTTAGAGCAATTCGTTATATGAGTGCATCGTTAGCGTATTCGTTCAAAGTGGCTGCTTGGCTACCAATTTTTTTAACGATACGACTGAATATGTCATTTAACGCACGCTTATGTCAATCCCATACATTTTTTATTCACGAAGTTCGCCGTCGATATTATTTAATGCATCTTGTCTAGCCCTCCTGATCTTTCACCAGTCGTATCGGTCATCCGTCCCACTGGATTACGAGAGTAAAGAGAGTGCTCTTGTGAGTACTCTTGTGAGTGCTCCTGTGAGTGCACAGTAGCGCACACATTTGGGCACTATAAAATAACTCCTGCGTAGCAGGCCTGGAAGTCTAAAAAGGCTATTTTAAGTGTTTTATATTGTTTCATATATTTTTGTTGATGATTAAAATCGTGTAATGCTAAAATGATTTATCTGATTTCATCATATTATAAAACATCAATTATGACAGTTTTCAATAGAAATGTGTAAGATGACGCACATAATATGAGTTGAAAAAAAATTTTTACATATTATGAAACACCTAAAGTACGTTAGTAATATATATTTTTTGCCTAAAGTGCCCTCTTAGACCCCGACTTAGACCACTTCGATGAAACTGGCCGGTTTTATTCCGTCACCGAAATCGGTGTGGGGAGCTTTAATTATCGAGAATGTTCTCCTACCTCCTACTATCCAGTATCCACACTTATAAATTATTGAGCATAATATAACTTACGTATTAAGTACCTAACTGTAATTTGTGATCTTATCTTTTCAGATAAGTCTTAATTAAAAACAATTAATTAACTGCAGTACCAGTCTTAACTTGATACGCCTATCTACGACAGCATTTTTTTAATCATACTGAATACCTATCTATGTAATTACCCTAAATTTTGTTCGATAAATACCTTAGTTTGTATTTCAATCTTTTTACCTCTGGAACAGTTTTCCTTTTTGGATCCAAATGCATACCGCCGACTTCAACGATTCCTGGTGGTGCAACTCTTCTGCCGTTTAAAGAGTGGTGAGTGTTAACTAACATGAGTGAAATATTCTTCCCAAGTTGATCTAAATTTGGTATTCTGCCGTATCGCTTCTCGATAATATCTTGCTCCTTCGTCTGGATCATAAATCGAAACCAATATTTATAGTATACGCTCAGAAACGTGTTCTCCATACGTTGCCAAAATGTTAATGGGGGGGTGTAATCCCTGCCCAAATTGGGCACAAACGACGGGTTATCCATAATACTCATTCGTTCAGCAGACCAAGGCATCAACGTACTAGATAGCAAGGAAACCACGGGAGCTTTGTTTTTATACACATGGAGCAAGCCAGCCATACAGTCACTGTTGAAGTTCTCCAAAAGTACAACGTCATAATCTTTCTGTAATACTTCTATCAATGGGGCCCAGTCCACTAACTTCTTACAAATACCAGTAGCCATATCAGCTAACACGTGGAACTCCATTAACGACTTCATAAATCTTCCTGCAAGGGGAATCCTTAGAAATATTTGTGGACTTTCAAACCAGCCTAGGTTAATCGTTTCAATTCCTATATCGGCGATACCTTGAAAGCTGACGTCAGTGTAGTTCGCCGGTGGATATTTCAAGGGGAAAAACGAGGCTACGGTGACTTGATGTCCTCGTTCAGCCAACTTCTGCAGGAGCGGTTCGAACACCATTTGATGACTTCTGCCCGTATGCGGAAAGAGTCCGAGTATTTTTGCACCACACGCATCTCTCAAGATAACTAACAGTAGCACCGTATAGACGTGAAAGCGCATTGCACGCGATGTATTCGATCCAAGTCGCTCGGCTTACTACTCGCCAGCCACAGGGATCGTTCAGTTGACACGAGCTATTTTCAGTGGGTTTGCGTTAGTAGGTAATTTCAGACGATTCAATAGTAATGATTCATTGATACCTATCCACGTTTGTACTTATACCTATATATCGGACAATGTACGTGTAGATACATAAATATTATACCTCTAACAATATATATTATAGGTATTATTGGCTTTTGCCCGCGACTCCGCCCGCGTAAATACAGTATCCCAATTCCCACGGGAAAACTGTATGTACTATTTCAGGATAAAATGTGGCCTATGTGTTACTCCAGAGCTTAAACTACTACCATACCAAATTTTATCGAAATCCGTTCGGTAGTTTTTGCATAAAATAGTATTAAACATCCATCCATCAATCCCCACAAACTTTTACATTTATAATAATAGTAGGTAGTATGATGAAAGGCTAGCTTTGTCGACACACATTGTTTTGTCCTAACTATAAACTGAAATAAACAACTACACCTACAACCTACACCAACATCTACACCTATGACTACAAACTACATCTACACCTTCAACCAGTATATCTATAACACCTGCAACTAGGGACATCTACATTAAGTATCTACCTACCTACAACCTATACCAACATCTATTACCTACACATAACTACATCTATACGATTTAACCATATACTTACACTAAGTTACAGCACTATACAGCCATCTAAGTAGCCTTTGCCTTTACAAACATCGAGTAGTCAAACGGAACTGAACGGAACCCTACTCTGCCTATTTATTTGGTCTGAGCTCTGCGATAACCTATTGACACATGACCGGTTGGCCGTTGGCCGTATTACTCAGATACCTACAGCATGTCTAGCCAGAGTAGCCAGTTTTGTTGCATCGAGTTAGTTTCTTACTGCTTATTGAATTATTTCGCGATATTGATAAGGGATTAGTTTAATGTTTAAGTATTTAAATACTTAAGTAGGGTAAATACGCTAAATGTCGGCCCTTACGGATTTTCTCACTTTAGATCGCTCCGGATCCATCAGTTTGCAACGAAAGGATAGCTTGTTATACGGTTTTAGATAGGTTGATAAATCTATTTTATATTTATAGGCATATGGTTGATTTTTCTACTAAACGGAAAAAGTATTAAGGTTTAAATGCGTCGAGAACGGAAAAACCTTAAAGTCGGCCGTTCACGGCCCAATGATCGGTCGCATTTTTCCCAAATGTCGGCCGGGCATAGGGCGTAACCTCTTATAATATTAATAAATTATAATAATACATAATTCAATTTCGAGACAGCAAGTTTGATAAATAAATTGAAAGATTACTACCCAGTACCTACACAAACAATGAAAAATACAAAAGTGATCAGCCTGTACAGTAGTACTCGATTCTTAGGCTGGCCGACATTACGATCTTTAATATTTCCAAAGTCGGCCCCTGTTTCGTATAGCTTATTTCTCGAGATTCAGCTAATACCACCCCGGCCGGTATTTGGCGATTGAATGTAAAATAGATTTATTAACATAAAAGCGTTACAAATTTTACTATTAAGACAATGGAATTCGTAGTACTGGACTTTATAAAACAGACTGCATTTACCTTAAGTCGGCCCCGGCCGAGATTCCGATTTTCAGTCGAAACTGGTATTCTAATGGCGGCCCCCTATTTATCCCTAAAACCAATACGCAAAACGTTGAAAAAACTATCTCAAAATATAGTAAAAATACCTTTTTAGTGATAGCAAAGCTAAAAACCAAAAGAAGAAATGTCTTACCGTTGTAATATCAATCCCCGAATCGTGCGTATTCACAGCAAGTAAGCTGCTTTGACTACGAACATCAATGCTTCAACGGCGCTATCGCTACTGACGCTCAGTGTGCGAAGAGCAAGTGACGTAATCGGATAGTAACGGTTTGCACTTAAAGAGTATGAACTAAGCTTGCTATTTCAGTGGCAAAATTACCACTTAATTACCTTTTGAATATATGCAAGCTGAAAATGTGCAGACGGCCGAGGATTGGAGGGGGGCCGACGTTTGGCGTATTTACCCTACATAGGTATATATCTGGCCCTTATTTCTACTGGTGTACCTACGTACAGACCAGTAGATTTTACATAACATTAATATCATTAAAGGAGACTAGGTACTCATTAGTAGGTAGCTGCAAAGTGGTCTTATAATATTTATATATATTTTTTTCACAATAAATAAATAAGTAGGTATTATATAAATACTAATTTAACATGACGTTAAAGGAATTAACGATTAAAATCGGTTCAATAATTAAGTATTGTGTGATGTGTCTGTTAGATATTTCCACTACATTAGGTAACATATTATTGTTTATCATTGTCCAGTAAACAATACACATGTACCTCTAGCCTGTAGACCCTGTAGTCATACCTATTACTCTTTTCTTTTATATAGGTATTGAGTATTGACCTACAACGAACAAGTAGGTAATACGTGATTGCTCTATAGTTACCTACTATAAGGTAATATACTATGGAGTGTAGAATACAGGGGGCCTAGTAGGAACTAGGAACATTTGACAGCGTTAGTTTTATTGGCCCAGCTGGCCCAGTGGCCTAAACCTCATACTAGATTTACACTAGGCGAGGCGAACTACGTTTACACACTCGCCTCGCGACTCACTTCGGGCCTCGCCTCGCCACTCGCGCGAGATTGTAAATCACATATCAGAGTAATTACATATAGCAGAGTAATGACATTTTGTACGGGCGCCGCACCGCGCTATCATGACGTTTACGCCGCTGTAAAATGTTCCTGACAGGCCCACAGGATCCGTCCGATCGCTACGTACTGCCCGCCTGTCCCTGAAAATCCGTCGTCTGTTTATGAGTACCTACATAAGTTAGTTGAATAATGTACAACAGCCCGTTTATTAAGACAACATAAAGATCGCAGCGCCTCACTTATTTTGTCCATATTTCTGGGTTCTGGGGCACTATTTTCTACAGCGATCGGACGACTCCTGAGTCCTGACTAACTTCCGTGGTTAATATCACTACCTAAGTACCTACGTACAATGATTAAGATGACCTACTTATAACATAGTACATGAACAGTAGCAAGCACAAACAGCCTATTAACTAATGGGGCATTTCACGTCAAGCGGACAACCAAAAAAAGGTGAGGTCGTGAATTTTGTTTATATTCTGGAATTTCTGGTCAGTTATAATTGTAGGTGTCTAGGTGACGTAGATGTGTACACACAATATTTTTTTTTATTATACTTTATTGCTGAGTTATGAACTTTTAAAAATTTACTAAAAGTGAAGTACGTTATTTTTGGATGCTTGATAATTGTATCAATTTATTGGTAACAAAAACTAAAAATTATTGTTTCTTGTAGTTAAAAAGTTTAAATTTTAAATTTTTTGTCGAATTCTAAATTTGAATTTTTTTGCGTTTAGAAAACCGGAAGTGAAAATTTCAAATCGATATTTGACTAACTTCGACCATTTTTAAATTAAATATTTTTAACTTAAATTAAAGCTTTAAATGTACTAATTTTTCACAAAAAAAATTAGAAAGTAATCTCTAATACCTAGTTTAAGACTTAGAGCATATAGAGTACATACACATAACTTTACTAAGCTGGCCTCTAAAAAAATAATGTGTGTATGTCGCATTCGGATCGTTTAATCCGCTTTATTACATTACGGCTAGCTGTTTTCAAAAACGTGTGCGTGTGGTTTGAGGGACCTACCTGAATATCCCCAATATAAGTATAGCAAGTTTTAGTAGAAGTCTAAAAAAAATTGTAGAACAAATCTGGGAATTTGTAAAAAGATAGTTTAAAAGATATAGCCCTCAGAGTGTGGTCCCTCAGTTCACACACCGCTATATTCCAGATCTCGAAAAGTATGTGGAAAATTATGGTTTTTTAACTACAGAATTTTAGTAGAACTTTTGTAAAAGTTTTTACAAATTTATCAAATACATAGCATTAGAAATAAAAAAGCTACAACCGCCGAAGTGTGGTCCCTCAGTTCACACAAAAATGACATACTCATTTCGCGATATATTACTGACTTTTTTAATTATTTTTCTACGTAGAGTTTTAGTAGAAAATTTGTAGAATTTGTAGACAAAATTTCAGCAAAATCTATCGGCGCATTTGGAAGATATATACCATTATGTTGGGTCCCTCAGTTCACATACTTGTGTATAAGAAAAACTCAAATAACTAATAAACGAGAAAACTAACAGAAAGTCTACTATACTTAAATTTTAGTAGAAGTTTTTTTCTCTTGGATTAGCACATAAAATATTTAATTTCTTGCTTCCTAGCTGAGATAATGTTAATTTTTTGATTGTATGAAAATGCAGAGTAGGTTACCACACAAGAGGCAAAATGAGGACAAGTCCTAATATTATTGTGTATGTTATACCTTATTAAATTTACGTTTTGCTCGCGGTTTCGCACCTTTTCACTATTTTAGGGGTTCATAGTACTACAAACAACCCATATACTTACCAATTATTAACTATGTACTTATTTGTGGTTTCGCTCTGCCCGCCCTTTTCTCTGTCCGTTCTTGCTAACTCCTTATATGTAATTACATATGTATTATATGAATAAAAAACTGGCCAAGTGCGAGTCAGGCTCGCGCACAAACGGTTCCGTACAAAACGGCAAAAAAAATCACGTTTGTTGTATCGGAGCCCTCGTTAAACATTTATTTTGTTTTTAGTATTTGTTGTTATAGCGGCAACAGAAATACATAATTTGTGAAAATTTCAATTGTCTAGCTATCGCGGTTCCTGAGATACAGCCTGGTGACAGACAGACGGACGGACAGAGAGCGAAGTCTTAATAATATTTTGGGTCCCTTTGGGTACGGAACCCTCATTGATGAAATTTCATATTTTTATTATACCTACCTATTTTCTATAAAAAAAAAAATATAGAAATCTTAGGTCTTCAAATTAATGTCAAGCTTTTATGAAAAGAAAAAGTTAATTTGTGGGATGTACGGTGTACATAATGTTATTCTTAAGTGTGTGTGCTTTTTTTGTGTGCATTTTTTTTTGTAGGTACACCAACACACGATAGCATTCCACTTTTAAAATACAGTTCACGAGTGGTCTTAGTATTTTTTACCACTTTGAAGATGTCCAACAACGAAAGCATGACGCAACGAATGTATATTCAAGCGCGACAAATATAATATTATGTATATATCAAGCGGTCGCTCATATCGTGTCGAGGCGAAACTCGGAAGGGTCCAATTTTTAACCATTTGCATTGGGTAAACCTAAAAACATTTTCAGTATTGTATCAGAAGTATATTGCTGTAAGTAGAGACTTAGAGAGTTATTCACCGAAGTAGTTTTTTCTCCAAGAACACTATTCCACGCGGGCGAAGCCGCGAGCAAAAGCTAATATAACAAAAATATTAGGTGCAGTCATAATATTACATTGAGTATGTATAATCTTTGGTGCTGGGGGCGAGACGACGACGAGACGAGGACGAGGGCTCCGCTACAACAAACGTGATTTTTTTTGCCGTTTTGTACGGAACCGTTTGTGCGCGAGCCTGACTCGCACTTGGCCAGTTTTTATTCATATAATACATATGTAATTACATAATATAAGGAGTTAGAAAGAACGGACAGAGAAAAGGGCGGGCAGAGCAAAACCACAAATAGGTACATAGTTAATAATTGGTAAGTATATGGGTTGTTTGTAGTACTATGAACCCCTAAAATAGTGAAAAGGTGCGAAACCGCGAGCAAAACGTAAATTTAATAAGGTATAACATACACAATAATATTAGGACTTGTCCTCATTTTGCCTCTTGTGTGGTAACCTACTCTGCATTTTCATACAATCAAAAAATTAACATTATCTCAGCTAGGAAGCAAGAAATTAAATATTTTATGTGCTAATCCAAGAGAAAAAAACTTCTACTAAAATTTAAGTATAGTAGACTTTCTGTTAGTTTTCTCGTTTATTAGTTATTTGAGTTTTTCTTATACACAAGTGTGTGAACTGAGGGACCCAACATAATGCTATATATCTTCCAAATGCGCCGATAGATTTTGCTGAAATTTTGTCTACAAATTCTACAAATTTTCTACTAAAACTCTACGTAGAAAAATAATTAAAAAAGTCAGTAATATATCGCGAAATGAGTATGTCATTTTTGTGTGAACTGAGGGACCACACTTCGGTGGTTGTAGCTTTTTTATTTCTAATGCTATGTATTTGATAAATTTGTAAAAACTTTTACAAAAGTTCTACTAAAATTCTGTAGTGAAAAAACCATAATTTTCCACATACTTTTCGAGATCTGGAAAATAGCGGTGTGTGAACTGAGGGACCACACTCTGAGGGCTATATCTTTTAAACTATCTTTTTACAAATTCCCAGATTTGTTCTACAATTTTTTTTAGACTTCTACTAAAACTTGCTATACTTATTTTGGGGATATTCAGGTAGGTCCCTCAAACCACACGCACACTCAAAAACAGTGCCGTTTTGAAATGCAGCGGTTCAATGATTCTTAACGCGAATAGACTATAATAATTATGTAGTAACATGGAAGCATGTATTAGCAACATTAACATATCCAATTACCTTGTACGATCAGCCATTTGATACCGTATTGTGTCTGCCTACAGTTACACAGAATACGCTAAGTATCGGTAAGTACCTACTCATTACTTACCGATCTTTGATTAATTATTACATAGATACGTTATATCCTTACAAAACTGACAATATTTCTCTGCCATGACACACATTGACATGGGACGCGTGTCAATGTGTCAACGTCGCATAGTAACACAAAACACGCTACTACTCGCGGAGCACACGAACCAAAATTGGCCCGACTCGGGCCAATTCGAGTCTTCATTTTTACGCGTTTATAACATATCTACCTCTTTTTAATATTATATAATATCTATGTTACCGATACTATGTTTCAGCATTTGACACGTGCGAAATGAATTATGATCATCCAGTTTCCCTGCAACCTCTTGTTTTACTTGCATCATATCACTGGAATGCATAATTCTAGGATTATTTTAATAATAAGTGCGTTTATAGAATATGAACGTGTTATAATTTTATGATGTATTGTTACATTGCATCGGGAAATTAACAATTGTTATTTTACAAGACGAAACTGAATAAATTTACATAGCTTTTGTGACTCATGACTAGGTAGATATAACAATGTTTTATGTTTATTATTTCGCCCTTAAGCTGACATTATTTCCTAATGCAGTCTAACCAAAATTAGGACTATCGTTTTTTGTCTCACCGGGTGGCGCACTGAAGGTGAGAGTGAGGTCTTAAAATACGGCTGTGAAAGTTTGCTTTGACGGACTGGACGCCAAAACAAAAATTTACTTTAAATCTTATTTAATCAAATAGAACACATATGACCAGTGCCATAGTAAACGTATGGCCACGCCACAGTGTTGCGCAGACCCGTTTTGCTCGAAGAAAAAGGCAGATTTTTTTCTTAGCTACGCTTTTAAAGCACTTACATTAATTTATCAGTAACTTTGCCACAATTAATCTAATGTATTGCTTAATATTAGCAACATTAATATAGAAATAATCCCGCGTAGCCAAGCCGCAAACAGTGACATTTGACATTTCAGAGACCTCACGCTACACAAGACCCCCATAGCAGCGAATCCATACGGGATAGCCCTCATTAGCCGGATACACTTAGCACAGATGTCTATAGCGGCGCCATCGACAAAGCTTCTCACGTTGCGTCTTCGGCAATCGGCAATAAGCATGTTAACTAAAAAAATATTATTCGTCCAACCCAGTGAACACATGACTTTGAAATGACGTCATATATAGGTCACACAGAGATCCAACGTCTAAATTTTACATAGGTATAATAGTGACTATGTTTAATGACTTTTATTTGATGTCATATGTATGATATAACCTCATATTGACTGTCGACTCGAGTGCTATGTGCACGCGCGGTCGATTAGGCGAATTAAAACCTCCTACCTCACCCAATAGATGGCACTAAGCGCGAAAAATGCAAACTATCGTTGTTTTGTGGGATCCCCTCTTTTCGCATAATTTTATTTATCATAATTTCATTTGGCATACGTCACTTGGCATAATTTTATTACGCATAATATTACTTTGGCATAATGGTTTCTTGGCATACTACATCATTAGGCATAAATATCATTTAGACTAATGTTTTTGTCCTAATTTGAGGCATAACTCGTAAGGCATAATTTTTCTTGTCATAATAATACTTTGGCATAATTGTTTTTTGGCATAAACTCGTTAGGCATATTGTTTTGTCATAATAAATTCAAGGCATTCTGTCACAAGGCACACATATGCATAAAATAGAAGGACATAATGAAAACATTGTTATGGTAATTAAACGCATAGTTATGAAACATTAAAAGCAGGTATTACACTCATTATGCCTAGTATAACATGTGTAACAGTAGGTTAAGTTGCGGCGGGGTGGCCCCTGGGCCACCCGTAAGTCGCTAACATGTTTAAAATAATTAATACGAAAGGTTATTTAATGCAAAAACAAAACCTAATTTATTCTTAAGTGCATTGGGCTCGTGGTTATGGCTCGACATGTTCTTAGATTGTTGTTTGTCCGAGTTTAATTTCGTAATCAGTCGAAAATTACAATTATAATTGTTATTTCGTCTTAACTCGCACACCCAGTAGAATTTATCATTCATTAGTATGTGAAAAAAAATGCTACAAAGAAGTATGCGTAAATATAATAGTATGTTTAAATATCATTTATGCT
Source organism: Glaucopsyche alexis (assembly GCA_905404095.1). NCBI lineage: Eukaryota > Metazoa > Arthropoda > Insecta > Lepidoptera > Lycaenidae > Glaucopsyche > Glaucopsyche alexis. The sequence continues at coordinate 17,140,120 of FR990047.1, read as the reverse complement.
TTTTAATATTGTGCATAAAAATATTATTCCTAATTAATATTATGCGTAAAAAATTGTATGCCTAACAATTATTATACTTTTACCCCCTTACTAATAAAAAATTTCACACTGTGTATACAGGCGTTTTAAGATTTCTACTACTAATAATCATTTTTTTGACATTAGGCCAGGATAGCGATGTTGTAATTTCCATACTAATTTATTCCACGCCTATACTAGGCCATACCCTAGTTTAAGCGTGTTATAAGGACAAGATGGCGGATTTTCAATTCATCAGCTGATTTTATATTATTTCGAAACTAGTTAGCGTTCTATTTCTAGTACCTAACTTAAGAGTTGGACTACAATCTACATAAATATTGATTCTTAGGCTAGGAAATTATTCTTGCGCCCGGAAAAATACAAATGTATAATGATCGTGATGATCCGTTATTGTTGTATTTTTGGTAAAAGACAATGACCTAATTTCATCAATTTCAATCCTAATATTATGTATAATTAACTGTTCTTACTAACGTAAGAGAAGACAGGGCTAAACTAAGTAGTTAGAAGGGTTCTCAGTAGTGCTATGGGATTCAGATGAGGGTCTTCAAAAGATAGGTAGGTAAGGAGTATGGATACTACCTTATACCTAAAACACTACCTAACTTTTATACAGACTAGAGCTTCCCCCGAAGGAAATGGAGTTAGACCTATTGCGAGTTGCAACCTATCAATTATACAGGCTAGGGCTATCCCCTGAAGAAGAAGAACCAGCCTTGTACATAAGGTTTGGTAAAGTCAATTAACTTATTTAAAATCAAGGATCTTCTGTGCATAATTATTGCTAATTATGATCTACTACTTACGTTAAGATGTTTAGGCAGAAATATAACATCCTAATCTCAGGCGTAGGTGACACTTCGCCTAACACAAAACTATTTAAAGAATTATTTTTTTGCCCAAATTTTTTTTCTGTATATAAGTGTATTTACAGCAGCAGTATACCATAAGCCCAGAAGATCCATAATTAATTTTACTAAAGCTTATTATTATAGTAGAACTACGGAATGCCAGTAAATGAAATTTACTGAATTTCAGTGTTTTGAGATTGCAACGACAATCTCTACAATCTTGAAAGTACAAAGTACAAAGATAAACGCTCAAAGTGTGCAATTATTATGTTTAAAATGCGAGTTGCGATTAATCGATTATAGTGCATACTGTAATCCTTGTAAGCACCATAATAATGTAGCGTTGCCATAACATCCTATGTACCGACCGGGACCATAACAGTGAATTACTAAAATAATACAAGTAAATGAAAAATGTGATATTTATTGTGTGCGTGTGGTTTGAGGGACCTAGCTGAATATCCCCAAAATAAGTATAGCAAGTTTTAGTAGAAGTCTAAAAAAAATTGTAGAACAAATCTGGAAATTTGTAAAAAGATAGTTTAAAAGATATAGCCCTTAGAGTGTGGTCCCTCAGTTCACACACCGCTATTTTCCAGATCTCGAAAAGTATGTGGAAAATTATGGTTTTTTCACTACAGAATTTTAGTAGAACTTTTGTAAAAGTTTTTACAAATTTATCAAATACATAGCATTAGAAATAAAAAAGCTACAACCACCGAAGTGTGGTCCCTCAGTTCACACAAAAATGACATACTCATTTCGCGATATATTACTGACTTTTTTAATTATTTTTCTACTCAGAGTTTTAGCAGAAAATTTGTAGAATTTGTAAACAAAATTTCAGCAAAATCTATCGGCGCATTTGGAAGATATATATTGAATATATATTTAGAAGATATATTATGTTGGGTCCCTCAGTTCACACACTTGTGTTTAAGAAAAACTCAAATAACTAATAAACGAGAAAACTAACAGAAAGTCTACTATACTTAAATTTTAGTAGAAGTTTTTTTCTCTTGGATTAGCACATAAAATATTTAATTTCTTGCTTCCTAGCTGAGATAATGTCAATTTTTTGATTGTATGAAAATGCAGAGTAGGTTACCACACAAGAGGCAAAATGAGGACAAGTCCTAATATTATTGTGTATGTTATACCTTATTAATTTTACGTTTTGCTCGCGGTTTCGCACCTTTTCACTATTTTAGGGGTTCATAGTACTACAAACAACCCATATACTTACCAATTATTAACTATGTACCTATTTGTGGTTTCGCTCTGCCCGCCCTTTTCTCTGTCCGTTCTTGCTAACTCCTTATATGTAATTACATATGTATTATATGAATAAAAAACTGGCCAAGTGCGAGTCAGGCTCGCGCACAAATGGTTCCGTACAAAACGGCAAAAAAAATCACGTTTGTTGTATCGGAGCCCTCGTCCTCGTCTCGTCGTCGTCTCGCCCCCAGCACCAAAGATTACTCAATGTAATATTATGACTGCACCTAATATTTTTGTTATATTAGCTTTTGCTCGCGGCTTCGCCCGCGTGGAATAGTGTTCTTGGAGAAAAAACTACTTCGGCGAATAACTCTCTAGTCTCTACTTACAGCAATATACTTCTGATACAATACTGAAAATGTTTTTAGGTTTACCCAATGCAAATGGTTAAAAATTGGACCCTTCCGAGTTTCGCCTCGACACGATATGAGCGACCGCTTGATATATACATAATATTATATTTGTCGCGCTTGAATATACATTCGTTGCGTCATGCTTTCGTTGTTGGACATCTACGAAGTGGTAAAAAATACTAAGACCACTCGTGAACTGTATTTTAAAAGTGGAATGCTATCGTGTGTTGGCGTCCATAAAAAAAAATGCACACAAAAAAAAGCACACACACTTAAGAATAACATTATGTACACCGTACATCCCACAAATTAACTTTTTCTTTTCATAAAAGCTTGACATTAATTTGAAGACCTAAGATTTCTATATTTTTTTTTATATAGAAAATAGGTAGGTATAATAAAAATATGAAATTTCATCAATGAGGGTTCCGTACCCAAAGGGACCCGAAATATTATTAAGACTTCGCTCTCTGTCCGTCCGTCTGTCTGTCACCAGGCTGTATCTCAGGAACCGCGATAGCTAGACAATTGAAATTTTCACAAATTATGTATTTCTGTTGCCGCTATAACAACAAATACTAAAAACAAAATAAATGTTTAACGAGGGCTCCGATACAACAAACGTGTTTTTTTTTGCCGTTTTGTACGGAACCGTTTGTGCGCGAGCCTGACTCGCACTTGGCCAGTTTTTTATTCATATAATACATATGTAATTACATATAAGGAGTTAGCAAGAACGGAAAGAGAAAAGGGCGGGCAGAGCGAAACCACAAATAAGTACATAGTTAATAATTGGTAAGTATATGGGTTGTTTGTAGTACTATGAACCCCTAAAATAGTGAAAAGGTGCGAAACCGCGAGCAAAACGTAAATTTAATAAGGTATAACATACACAATAATATTAGGACTTGTCCTCATTTTGCCTCTTGTGTGGTAACCTACTCTGCATTTTCATACAATCAAAAAATTAACATTATCTCAGCTAGGAAGCAAGAAATTAAATATTTTATGTGCTAATCCAAGAGAAAAAAACTTCTACTAAAATTTAAGTATAGTAGACTTTCTGTTAGTTTTCTCGTTTATTAGTTATTTGAGTTTTTCTTAAACACAAGTGTGTGAACTGAGGGACCCAACATAATGGTATATATCTTCCAAATGCGCCGATAGATTTTGCTGAAATTTTGTCTACGAATTCTACAAATTTTCTACTAAAACTCTACGTAGAAAAATAATTAAAAAAGTCAGTAATATATCGCGAAATGAGTATTACACATACACATAATATAATCTAGAACCTGAGAAAGGACATAGGCTTCTTTTTATCACAGGGAAATGTACGGTTCCCGTGGGATACTTTATTTACAGTTTCATGTTAAAACTATTAAGCCGATTATCATGAAATTTGGCAGAGATATAAAGTTGACCACGGGACCTTTCCGTGAAACCGTAAATAAAGTATCCCACGGGAACCGTACATTTCTCCGCGATAAAAAGTAGCCTATGTCCTTATATGTACGGTTCCCGTGGACATGAGCTACTTTTTATCGCGGGGAAATGTACGGTTCCCGTGGGATACTTTATTTACGGTTTCACGGAAAGGTCCCGTGGTCAACTTTATATCTCTGCCAAATTTCATGATAATCGGCTTAATAGTTTTAACATGAAACTGTAAATAAAGTATCCCTCGGGAACCGTACATTTCCCTGTGATAAAAAGAAGCCTATGTCCTTTCTCAGGTTCTAGATTATATTATGTGTACCAAATTTCATTTAAACCGGTTCAGTAGTTTTGGCGTGAAAGACGGACAACCACACACACACTTTTCCATTTATTTTTAATATTAGTATGGATGTATTTCCAATATCTATTATACGGCCGTGAAGACGTTTGTACAAAAACATCGATGTTGCCTGACATAGATGTTTAGCAAGGAATTTGTAAGTAATATAATACTTACAAATTCCTTGATGTTTAGAGCTCGATAAACATTGAACATCGATTTTTAGCTATCGATCTCATTATTGATGCCAACATCGATGTTTTTGCAACATCGAGCATCCCTAATTACGTCTTGTGACATTGACAAGTGTCATTGACAAATGTCAATTTCAATGACAGTTTGACACACGAAGTATAGACTGCTAACAAGGAGTCCGAACGTAATGTTAAAATAATGGTCTCAATTACGGGGACAGATTTTTGCCGGTAGGGCGCGCGACGGTCCGACGTGCACTCGTTTGAAATTACGCGGGAAGTTTAAAGTTGCTATTGACAGCTCTGGAAAGATTGAAATCTTATTATATAAAAGTTTAAGGAAATTCTTAGAAACTGTTCTCGAAAAATAGATACCGTAGAACACGGTAATTGCCTAACGGTAATTTAAAAATAATTGTAATAAATAATAGTATTGGCAACACTCGGTATAATAGTATTGGCAACACTCGGTACTCGTCGGTCTCGCACGCCTAGCGGCAGAAAAGAGAACTAAGATCTGGTCCTATTATTGTGTACATAATTATTATTAAAAAGCCTATACCGTTCGGACTCCTGGTATCTATGCTTCATGGTTTGACAGTTTGGCAGAGGTGCGTTCAAAAATGTTAGTACCTTATTAAATTTTGTGGAACTATTAATATTTACAAAATTCACATACTTAACTAATTGAAACTGATTAAAAATGTGTAAACATCAATTTTGTATTTAATTAAAATGACGAAGTCCATAATAACGTACATTTTATGTCAATTTTTGTCATCAACACGCGAACATCGGATACGTGTTATTTGCGTGTTATTCAATTCCTGAACGTTTTTCTTTGAGTCTTCTGTCTATGGTGTGTAGCGTGAGTATAGTTATACAAGGTCTTGAATATCTTTATTAGTAGTCAGCTGTTTATGTGCTTTATATCGAACGTATAACTTATACAGCGAGTTTAACTATTCTAACGTTATACCTCATTTTAAGATTTCTTTATTAGTAAGGCCTTTCGTAATTATGCGAAAAAAAAAATATGCTAAGAAAGTTATGCCAAATTAATATTATGCGAAACTACTATTAGGTCAAATGAAATTATGCCAAGTATAATTATGACATATGATTTAATGCGAAAAAATAGGGGACCTTGTTTTGTATTATAATAGATAATATCACATACTATTTTATCAGCTAACACAGGTTAAGGCTAGGCTTAAACTAAATAGCCTAGCTTAGTAATAATGTAATCCTTTTTGCCAAACTCCAGCAATACTACAGGTTGGTGTATAATACAGTAGTGTGAGATTTTGCCCCCCTATTTTGTGCCGCCCGGGTTTTTAAGAAAATTCCGGATTTCGCGTCCCCTAGATAGATTATGATTAAAATTAAATCACATAGAAGTAAATGTGAGAACACATGAAGGTAAGATTATGGTAATATTTACGTCATAATTTTACGTAATAGTTTGACGTCAAGAGGTATAAAATAATGACTCACAATATATGACCCGACACAATAATGACGTACATCTTACGTAAATCATGACATAGCATGATGTCATCCTGACGTTAACGTTTACTGGGAAGTTACTATTCAATGTTAGACAATATGATAAATGATAATAAATAACCTAAAACTCATTTTTGTAAATCTTAAATAATAAGGAAGTCATAAATAACAATCAATTTAAATTTACAATAAGAAAGAGAGCGATAATATTATTGATTTGTGACATCACGATGTGCTACTGCCATCGACGTTACTACCGTAATTTGATAATCAGTGTGACCGTTTTCAAAAACCGCTAATCTACTGGATGTAACTTACTTTTCTAATGAAATCTACTAACGTTTTGGAAAAACCTACTGAAATTGTACTGACGTACTTTGTGGCTTAAATTCACATAAGTTGATAATTTTTGATGAGACATAATTTTTTTATTAATAAATTATTAGATACACACGTATGAAGTATGAACATCATCATTAGACTAGGGCTAGATAATTACCTTTGAAAATCATAGACGTATATTATAGACGGGGCATGTTGAGGCAAAAAGTGTCTCCAATAAATTGGCCCCAATTTTGAATTTTTGGGGCCATTTTGAAATTAGAAGTTCGGTGAAAACAAGATGGCTGACATTTGAGTTATGGTGAAAACCAAGATGGCGTAACTTTTTCTTGTATGAAATCTTTTTCTGCTAAATGTACGTGATAGCCTATCTTGAGTTGAAATCTTTGTTGAAAATGGTCTAAAGTGAAAAGAATTTATAGTAGGCATCCATAGATAATATATTGGAAAAGGAAGAGAATATTACAAAAATATTATAATAATAGATTTTAAGGCTAGAAAACGGTTTATCGCGATTTCCGGCAAAACTACAAGTTCTGTGGAAAAAAGTTGTAGGTCTACAATTTTTGTATTTACATTTTTTTCACATAACCTCAAAATTTATGTGAAAAATTCTAGTCAAATAAGGTGAAAATTATTTTTTTTAAATAAAAAAATTCAGTATATTGTAAAATAAAATGGTAAGTAAGTTTTCACCAAACTTCGTAAAAAAATATTTTTTTGTAGCAAGATTAAAATAAAAAACCTAAAACTTGGCTATTTGAATTTTTCACATAAATTCTGAGGTTATGTGAAAAAAGTGTACCTAAATACAAAAGTTGTATAGGGTGTAGATCATTTTATAGGAGTCCGAACGGTATAGGCTTTTCCATAGTATTCATGTACTTACACAATAATAGACCCAGATCTTAGTTCTCTTTTCTACCACTTGCTGCGACGAGTGATTCTTTTCATGTCGCGCCCTCTACCGGCAAAATTATTTTTAAATTACCGCTAGGCAATTACCGTGTTCTACGGAATCTACGGTATCTATCTGGTAACTATACTTCGAGAACAGTTTCTAAGAATTCCCTTAAACTTTTATTTAATTAGATTTAAATCTACATTTCTCTTATTAGTTTTTTCCAGAGCTGTCAATAGCAACATAGCTTCCCACGTAATTTCAAACAAGTGCTTCTTTTATTGTGGCGCGGTCTACCGGCAAATAATCTGTCCCCGTAATTAAGACCATTAATTTAACATTACGTTCTGACTTCTGGTATCTTACTTCGTGCCTACAACTTTGCCATTTGACTGTAACTTTTACTTTAATTATCAAGCGTCGAATAATAATTAATAACCGACGAAGTAAGCGACGAATCACTGACAGTTATCAGAGGTTTTGTTTACATTTCCGATGTTGCCGTGTTATGAGGAAAATATTTGCTAAAGTTTAAAATTTTGCCAGGATATTCTACTGAAATCCGCTACTTTTTCAAAAAATACCGAAAATCTACTGCACTACCAATTTTACAACGAAAATCTACTGTTGCAGTAGTCAATCTACCGTAAACGGTCACACTGTTGATAATAAACAATATACGGCGGTAGCACATCGTTACGTCACAAATCGAGAAGGAGAGATGGGCAACATTTTTAAATTGCTTATAAATTACGTAACGTAAATAGGTAATATTCTATTTTAGATTTATATTTAAATCTATCCATCAATTTTAAAATTTAATTTGCAAAAATGTGTTATTCTATACTAGGCAACATCCCTAGTAGAGATTATTAGCGCTTAGGACTTAGGAGTCTAGCTACTTAACAAGACATTTTGGGTGTAGTGTAGTATAGTAGGTAACCACCTACTATACTACACTTCACCCAAAATTTCTGGCTTATGAGGCACATAAATCAATGTTTTTATTTGCATATAGGTTTCAAACATGATAAATTATGCTCTTTCTTGTGTTTGCTCCAGCTTTGTAACAGCAAGTAATTGTATATAGCAAATAACTTTTTGTAATATTTAAAAAGTAAATGAAGGAAAATTTCAGTAATCGAGGTGTCCGTCGCCTGGTTTTCTGAGGCAATGTTTGATTTAATTTTTAATCTTTAATATATTCTAAAACTTATATGGCATTTGCAACATATTTAATATAAGTACATTCTGACACAGAATAAATAAAAGTACCTACAGGTAATTCTGTTGCAAACTGCCAGTTTAAAGCAGGTATTTATTTAGTTTCAAACTACATATTAGGTATATTAGTTACATTTTATAGTGCCTTGTAAGTTGCAATCCAACTGACTTTCTCACCATACTATATATATAATAATATAATATTATAATTTCTATGTATAATAATATTTTATATTAATTTTAAGGGCTGATTAATATTGGCTTGTATATTATTCAAAAGTGAATGCTAGAATAGTTAATAAACAATTCATATCAGCCATACTCAACCTGAGGTCCGCCCGGCTTTTATGGTTGGCATTACGCGCACACCGTAGAAACAGTTAGTGCGCCGAGTAAATTAATAATAAAATTAGGAATTATATTATTAGTTTACCCTAAGTACCTATCCCTAAATAATTTTTGCTTGTGGCCCACGACCGTATGACTAAAACGTGTTTGTGGTCCATATGAAAAAAAAAAGGTTGAGTACCACTGCTCCATATGCTTGGTTTCTGAGGCTCTTTGTCGGTAGTTACATTGGCGTAGCGTACTAAATTAAATACCCCCCCCCCCCCTCACGCCACGGACGGCTGCCCCCCCTAGACAAAATTCCTAGCTACGCACAGTGTTTTAGAAATCCTCAAAATAGAACACCCGTGTGCCAATTCTGCTTAGTTTTTGAGATAAATAATTTGGAAGATGGGCATTTTTTCAAGTCATCGATTCATAAAATTAATTTATTACGTCAATTGCGAGGCGTTGTATACTTGTTATATACTTTGTTCGATACACCATTTAAACGCGCATTTTTTATACTTTATTTCGTTTCTGCCACTTGAGTAGGTACTTTTAGAGATATTTAATTTTTTTCACTTTTCAAACTTTATTTTTTTTCTTCGATAATAAGTTGTTTCCGCAATTGTTTTTTGTACTAAAACATACTTTGTCATAGCTTCTTTGTACAGGATTTTTTTTTATTGCCTTTTAAGCTAGGAACGGGAGAAATAAGCATTCTTTTATTTTTAATTAGCCCCTGACCTATTTTTAAGAGCAAAGTTTCATATATCATAGATATTACGAAAATAAAAAATTCATAAACTCCGATGAAAGGTAGTATGTAGTAGAGATGTCACGAATATTCGGCAACTATTCGGTATTCGGCCTATTCGGCCACTATTTTTGCTATTCGGTATTCGGCCGAATAATACGTAGGTACTATTCGGCCGAATACCGAATACCAAATCATGTAAAAAAGACACGTTATATTAGTTTTTGACTAATATAACGTGTCTTTATATTTATTTCCAAATTACAACACTTTAGTAATTAAAATTGATCAGTGGTAAGTTGTGATGGATAAAAACAAGCTTATCAGCATTTTTTGGTAGCAAACGATTACGCTTTTCATTTTAAATGTTACCAGCCTCAGAAAATAACCTCTCACTATACACGCTAGTCGTCGCCTGCTGTGCCAACGCAACGAGGAAAACAGGTTGAAACAGGAAAACTTGTCTTAATCCAGCTAACGCGCTCCCGACAAGTATGTATTTCGTGCCGAATATTCGGCGCTTCGGCCGACAGCGTTGCCGAATATTCGGTATTCGGTATTCGGCCAATTCACTATTCGTGGCATCTCTAGTATGTAGCGCGGAAAGGGGTCCACCCTACTTAGGCAATTGCTAAATTCCCGTGCCTAGCGGCGGCATGGGCCCTGATCGGCTCCGTGATGCCTCATCTCCGCTCCTCCGGGTTGTATGTATAACCACGGGGTTTTAGCAATTGCCTAACTAGGGTAGACTCCTTCCCGCGCTACAGACAACATTTCATCGGAGTTGATTTTTTATTTTCGTAAAATCTATGGTATATAAAACTTTGCTCTTAAAAAAAGGTCAGGGGCTAATTAAAAATAAAATAATGCTTATTTCTCCCGTTCCTAGTTTGATTGGCAATAGAAAAAAATCCTGAACAAAGAAACTATGACAAAGTATGGTTTAGTACAAAAAACAATTGCGGAAACAACTTATTATCGAAGAAAAAAAAATAAAGTTTGAAAAGTGAAAAAAATTAAATATCTCTAAAAGTACTCAAGTGGCAGAAACGTAATAAAGTATAATAAATGCGCATCTAACTGGTGTATCGAACAAAGTATATAACAAGTATACAACGCCTCGCAATTGACGTAATATATTAATTTTATGAATCGATGACTTGAAAAAATGCCCATTTTCTAAATTATTTATCTCAAAAACTAAGTAGAATTGGCACACGGGTGTTCTACTCTTAAGTTTGGAATACAAGACGGCATCGACCTATGGGCTTAGTTTAGAAATGTCCGATTTTGAGGATTTATAAAACACTGCGTAGCTAGGAATTTTGTCTAGGGGGGGCAGCCGTCCGTGGCGTGAGGGGGGGGGGGGGTATTTAATTTAGTAATTCATTAACACTGTCTATGGTCTAGGGTGGGCAAAGAAGTTTCTAGGGTGGGCGTTGCCCACCCTTGCCCCCCCCCCCTAGCTACGCCTATGAGTAGTTAATCTATTCAATAGCACTTTTGATGGGATGATGCAAATATGTCAACAAATATATCAAAAGCACTATTGAATACTTAAACAAAACTTAGGCCTTTTCATCCATTAAGGGGCCATCCATAAATAACGTCACACGTCACACGTTAACTTCGTCGACCCCCTCCCTTAAGGGAGGGGGTCGACGAAGTGTACATTGTGTGACAAGGGGGTGGGAGGGGTCCTAAATATTGTGACGGCACATTTCAAAATCTATTATAATTATTATCTAAGTGTTAAAATACGAATTATAAACTATTACTTTACGAAAACCTTAAAAACATATGTGCCAGTTATAAATAATTTAAAGGAGTGGGTTCAAAGTTCATGGATTGAAGATTATTAAGTTTGTATGTTTGTATCTTTAATACAATATAAAGATAAAAATACAAAAAATAATATTAATAGAATTACTATTAATATTATTTTTTGTTTTGTCATTTTTTTTAATTAATATAATCAATCGTTATTTGTTTTGTTAATTTCTCTAGTTTACATCAGTGTTTTTCAACCTGTGGGTCGCGACCCCCTGGGGGGTCGCGAAGCTTCTGTAGGGGGGTCGCCGAAGGTCGTGAGAACTTTAGTAAAAAAACAAAATAAAGATTAAAAATATTGATTTGTTAAGTAAGAGAATTTTAACAAATTTTATACTCATAACACGATCATCGATATCATAGATGTATGTAATTGTAAAATAATGTGTTTGACGTACTATATTATGTACTTCTATCCGAATCCTAATTATGGAGACGCATAAAAACGTCTTATGGAGTGAATATTTGTAACACTGTAACATACACATTACACATACATACATGATAAAGCGAAGGGTCGGGGTGTCGCGAAATATTTTTTCATACAAGGGGGGTCGCATCATGAAAAAGGTTGAAAAACACTGGTTTACATAGTCAATTGTTATTTGTTTCGTTAATTTCTTTGATTAATATAATTAATCGTTTTTTTTTTTGGTAATTGTTTCATTTGATGTTAATTTTATTAAAAATAATTTAATTGGAAATAAAACTGATTTCAGAACCGATATTTTTATTCAATAGTTTCTAAATGTAAATTTGCAAAATATGTGATGTCACACTAGGGAGGGGGTCTCACAAATGTGACCAACTGTGACAAGGAGGGGTAGGGGTAAAAAATCGTGAAATTCGTGTGACGTTATTTATGGATGGCCCCTAATGGATAAAATTTATACTGTATTCTCTGAGCGAAGTAACCACTCTTGAAATACTGTAGTGCCTGGGACAGTTGGTTTTTAAATGTCGTATGGTTGGCCAAGCACATACGGTATTCTCACAACATAGCCTAATCCAGAGGAATGACTGGCAAATACGTCTGGGGCCAACCATGTGCGGGTTTCCTCATGATGTTTTCCTTCACCGTAAGAGCGTCCGTATAATGTACTTGAGATCTGTAAAAGTCATTGGTACAAGCCACAACCTGGGATTCGAACCTGCACTTGAGTGCGAACCAAATAGTCTACCCACTAGGCCATATTGAATAGATTTGACAAAAAACCTCAGAAAGCGGGCATTCATGCATTTAATGCTACTAATAATTACTATAGGTTGGTATTATGATTAGAGAATATAGATGAAGACATTCTAAAATTATTAAATTTATTATTATTAAAAATCTAGACTCTTAAGTCCAATGACACTTTTGTTCTGTTGACTTTTCTTATAAGACTCTATTTAAAATAAATAAAAACTATATAAAGATAAATGCAATTATTGTTACACTGCTATCAGCACCACAATCATTCTGAAAACAAGAAAAACATCTAATTAGTTTTATAATTAGGTTTTAAAGAACTTCTGTAGTATTATTAACAAATGGATCTTGAAATTAATAATTATGAATTAAAAGTATTAAATACATACCCATAGAGATACAAGAAGAAAGAAAGCAAGTAGAATGCTAGTTTAATCCATCCTTCTCTCTGGCAGACTGTCAAGACATCTGCATTCATTATGCTGGTGGGATCATAGAGCCCAGGCCCAGACATTACAGGTCTGGTTCTGTATCTGAAAAAGATTATTACAGTTAATATTAGTTATGCAAAACATTTAATAATATGTCATACAAGATGTTTTTTTTATAACATAACCTATTTACCTGTGAATGTGATAAAGGATGAGTGGAACGTTTATAAGCAGTGATAACCATTCTCCCGATAAAAGGAACAATACGTTAATGAATAAATGTAGTAGATACTCCGGCAACACTAACTGAAATGGAAAAATTTATTAAATGCAAGTCACATACGAAACACAGAATCCATTTTTGATAAGGTCGTATACTCACTGGATTGAGGCTGTTACATTGATCTATTGGGTTTTTATAGTCAGTTTTTAATTCATCAAATGCTATGACATGGAAAATTGAAAAGAAAATAAGAAATGCATCTACAATTAACGCTATAATATACGAAAAAGCTGGAAAGCTAAACGCCATTTTGACAGTCTAAAATTAATTCTTATTGACTTTGACGTAGGTAATAAAAAATCTTTCCATCTACTTCTTTGTGTGATTTCTAAAATGATAATTTTGCCTTGTATCACAGTATAAAAAGAACAGTAGGACGTCTAAGGCCACTCGTCTGTAGAGTTATTTACCTACTTTTCCGTCGGCGCAAGGGCTGTCACTTTCTTTTTTGGTAATATTGTACATATTTTTTGTGTATAATATCAGCATCACTAGGTTTTTATGTATTGTTATATAATAAATGAAATGTTTTTAATTGAATACAAGGGGGTATAATAAGACAAAAATCGAAGCCGTAGACAGCTAATTGTCTCACAAAACATCAAAGGCAAAAATCAATAAGAGTGAAAGAGAAAGCTATTTTTGTCTTATCGTTTTTTCTAAGGTTGGCTGGACTCGTGGGAATTTCGACTTTATTGCTATATGGCAGTAAATTCGAAATTCCGGCGTCGCAAAACTGGACTCCAGTCTTACTGGAGTATAGCCAACGATTCGGTTTTAGTTTACCTTCTGTGTGTTGTGTTTATATATATATTTATATAAATACGAGGTAAAAATGAAAATCCTTTATATTTTATATTAAACGAAACAGTATATTATGGAACTTTCGTTCCAAAATCGCATTTTTGCGAATACGCTAATAATTGTAAATTAACGATAGAATCTTACATAATCAGGGGGATAGTGGGGTCAACAATTGCTAAAATCACCCTTACGTAATTTATGAATGGTTCCCAAGTCCCAACACGTTCAATAGATTTAATGATCTATGCTTCGTTCTATTTGCACGTTCAAAACGTTATCTTCACTAATATTATAAAGAGGAAAACTTTGTTTGTTTGTAATGAATAGGCTCAAAAAGTACTGGACCGATTTCAAAAATTCTTTCACCATTCGAAAGCTACATTATCCACGAGTAACATAGGCTAAACTTTATTTAGGAAAAAAAATAGGGTTCCGTAAGATATTTGGGTTTTTCGGACACAAGGTGTAAAAAATCAACCAGAAAAGTTACTGATTTTGTGTACGCTGCCTAAACTATAAAAGATAGAACCATAGAATGTTCTAATTAATTGTAGATCTTATAAATATCTACAAAAAAGTCCGCGACACACTATACCTATCTATGTCGAGTGAGGCACAACAACCATTTTTTTATTTAGAAATCTTAAATTTTTTTGGACTAAATTTAAACGCGTTTATTTTACTCATGCTATTAATCCTTATCAAAATAAATTATTTCATCACTAAGTACAGTTTATGTAGATAATATTTGGTCTTTTACCCCTTACTAATAATCGCTGTATAAGCTTTGAATAGTTATACAGTGTTTTGTCTCCTTCTATCGAATTAAAAATGTCACTTGTGTGACGGGAACAAAACACTGTATAACTATTCAAAGCTTATACAGCGTTTATTAGTAAGGGGTTTAATGATTAAAATTGGATGTTTGGTTTTGAAGTTATGGCGAAATTAAAATATTACGATTTCTGCTGCACGGCCCGTTGCGAAGTGGGCATCACCAAGGCGTGCGGGAGAGGAGTTTAGATCTATGAGTAAATTTTTTGTTTTGTGTTCGTTGTAACTATGACGGATAAGTAGATACTTAAATACCTGTGTTTAAGTATCTACTTAAACACAGGTATTTAAGTATCTACTTATAGTAAAATTTATTTAGTGTTTGTTGTATTGTTAGTCCTGAATAGTATAGGTATTTCATACGATAAAAGTATACCCACCTACTTATTTCATTGAGTTTTAAGCTGCGCGTCCACTGCATCGGAATCGGAGCGTATACTACGGGAGGTAGCGCTATAGTTGACCAAGTCATTTTATACCGGCTGAAAATCATAAGAAAATAGTTTTCCCCTAACACATAACAGCTCTGAACGTCAGCTGCTCCGATAGCGGTGGAGCTAAAAGCTAAAAGACAAAGTCATTGGAAAAAAATCTGCTCCGAGGAATTTTATACCAAGCGAAAGTTGTATTAAATTATCGTTTCAATCACAGAATTACAGAAAAAACCAGAATGAGTGTTCGATCACATTTGTACGCAGCGGACTGTGTCCAAAACCATGACGAAACACCGCCCCGCCCGCACTTCACCTCCCCGCGTAGGGTTACCAGCGCAACACAACATTTACCTCTTTATGGGGTAAATTAAAATTTTATGTATGACTGCAAATAGTGAAATAGAAATTTTAAGCCATAGATTTCGCATGGAATGTAATAAAGCAATTGTTTATAAAACCAACAAATTTTCCAAATTTTCTAAAACTGCTTATTTAAGGTTTGGGAGGAACGATTTAATTGAAAAATAAAAATAAATAAATTAAGTCGGTTGTTCTCCAATAAACCAATTATTAGAGTCGAATTTATTTTTAACCCCAGGCGCAAAAATTTGTCGTGTCTGTCTGTTATAAGTTTGACGTGTCTGTCGGTCTGTCTGTCTGTCTGTGGCATCATAGCTCCCGAACCGATGAAGCGATTTCAATTTAGTTTTTTTTTATTAAAGGTGACTTATCTGCGAGTGTTCTTAGACATGTTTGATGAAAATCGGTCAAGCCGTTTAAAAGTTGTGGGGGGTGAAAGTGGGGAAGAATAACTGAATGTCTGCAAATGTACTCGAGTGGGGTCTCAAATGAAAGCGCACTGTAAGAGAATATTGATGACTTAATCGAGAGTGTTCTTAGCTTCGTTTGATGAGAAAATTGGTGGTGGAAAGATCAGCCGTTTGAAGATGATCAGCTCTTTTCTAGTTGATGAGGGGATCTGACTAATTTTCTATGAACGATCGATTCGAAATTTGGTACCGTGTTACTTCAACGATATTTAAAGAACATGGTAAGGTAACCATGACCTGATTAGCCGTTTGAAAATTATCAGTTCTTTAATAGCTGATGAGGGGATCTGACTATCTTTCATTTATGTTCTATCCATTCGAAATTTGGTATCGTGTTACTTCAATGATATTGAAAGTATATGGTTAAGGTAACCATTACTTACACTGACTTTAAAAAGGACAAAATATAAGTAAAATTAAAAAATTTAAAAAACCCCCGACACAAAAAATAAACTTTAAAAACTAATAAATAATATTTTTAACCTAATATAATTATTATCGTTACATATAATATTATGTAAGTTGAAATATTTTTATTTTTCAAGCTGTTTTTTTTATCTTTTCAAACCATTTTTCGTGTAATAAAATATGTATTGCTCCTCAAAGTGATTTGAGCAAATTACGCTCTGCTTTGATGATTTCCAGAACACATCTAGTCGTGCTTTTTGAATTATTTTTGTCCATTGCGACTTTCTTTCTTCGTCAGACGGAAAGCTAGTAATGGCTAAAATATTTTCTTTTCAGTTTTAATTATGTACCTACTTAGTTTGGTTCACTTTTTACGCAGTCGGGTTTTTTCAATTTTAATATTATCCGGTGTTCAGTGTGGCGACCACCAGAAGCAAACATAACAAATGAATGAATGTATGTTTAAAACAGTGATTTATTTTATGTGTTAAACTAATGTATGTCTAAAAATTTTTTTTACAAAAGGGGGAGTATTCAGCATAAAATATGTGTAATGGCGTATCTATTGTCTTGCGAATGATACCATCTAATAAAAAAGAAGGAAAAGGATTTAATGTAAACTGCATTTTTATTTAGTATTATATGACTATTTATAATTTATTTAATTAGAATATGATATAGTTATAAACATTTGTTAAAATAATAATAAAGTACACTCGTTTTATCTAAGATTTTTCAAGTTACTTTTTATAAAAACCAACATTTTTCTGGTTGGCAACATGCAAGAACGAGACACACCGCCTCCCTTCTGGCTATCTCGCTCGGCTCGGATTTGCCTCTATGATACGTGCATTGTGAAATACACTCTATTCCCAAGGTAATACAGTTCTTTTTAGCAATTACAAAATTCGGAGTCTTCTATCCATAGGTACTATAACCATGGTTTTTACTCGTTCCACACGCGGGGTTTTGCCGGGAAAGTCAATCAGCAATGTTGTGTTTCTGTATTATTTTTCTAAATTCGTGTTAATTCGGTTTTTAATGTGTTATAGTGGTGGAATATTAACCATTAATTATTCGTTGAGGTGCATTAGTGTGGAAAAGTGATACATTCTACAAAATGCGTGCTAAATTGGGTTTCCCGCCAAAACTCCCTAGGAAGTTTCAGTAAAGCGTCTACCACTTTACTGAATCGACTGACTTGACTAATTGACTACCCTGACTACTGATTTGGACTTTGACTAGACTTTGGACTTGACGATTTAGAAATAAGACAAAGAAATACCTCAAACGACAGACGAGGCAGTATGTTCTAAGACCTAAGCCTGTTCCATTTCGGGACGAATTAAACAAAAAAAAAAAAGCGTTCCACACGCAACTGTCATCTGTCAAAAACTGATAATGACAGTGGTTTGACAAATGACAAGGGACCAAGTCATGTTTGTATTATACGAATAAATTAAGAAGGCCTATTTTGTGTTCAAAATAGCATATTATAAGGCTCATCACGATTCTGTTAGATTGTAGTAATTCTAATCCATGAGAGTTTGAAAAATCTGTGTTATACGAAAAATATTGCTAAACGTGGAATATAATATCAAATACTTACAGCATGGTTTAATTACGTTCTATAGAATTTAAGCGTTAGTATGAGTAATAACAATAGAGTAATCATGAATTACTTACCCTTTTTTCTTCTTATTGGAAGTGGTCTCAGTATAGAAAATGATTTCAAAGGCTTTGATGACAGTATTTTATTTGGTATAAATTGGCCCGGTTTAGATATACTTGAAGATCCTGTAGAAAATATACTTGCGACGGTATGTAAACTTTCTCTTAAGAAAATTTCCAGGAAAGATAAAATTCAAGTAACATAAAATGAAAAAGTGAACAGCGAAAAACAGAATTACTTGTTTCTGAATTCAAATAGACTACATTAAGTTTTTAGTGATTATTTGTGTATTTCACTATTTACTATTATTATTTTACTAACATTTTAGAGTAAAGAAGTAGTAACGGTAACAACTATAAACAAGGAGAAATATAGGTGTCTGTTACCAGAAGTGCACAAGAAAGATACATCGAACATTGAAGAGTATGACGGCCCGTCCCCAATTATTCTCCTACAACCATTATTCTCCCAAAAAATTTGTTCATACAGATTGGAAACCTATTGGAGCTATGAAATGTGCCATGGCCGATATATCAGACAGTATCATGAAGAAAGAGAAGGTGAAATAGATAAAATTTACCTTTATTTTATCTCGTTCATAATCAATACTACATTAACATTGTAAAACATTTCAGGGAAACAAGTGAAAACACAGGAGTACTTTTTGGGACATTATAATGCAGAAAAAGAGAAAAAAGAAACCAAAGATGAACAAGAGAAGAAAGCCGTAATAAAGACAACTCAAGTTGAGGGCATGACTCTGCCATGTTTAGAGATTGATATGGATGATGGTAGGTTATTCTTTGTTTTTCCTTGGAGATTTATTCTACCTTTTTCTTTTGGAAATTAAAGTTTTAAAAGTTTGGTGCAATATTTGTGATAGTTTTTGTTGAAAACTATTATGAATAGTATTTATTTGGTTGTTTACGAGCTTTTTTTTATGTCGCGACCCACAAAAAAGCTAAAAAGTTAGGTAAAAAATCTTGCAACCCATCACTATAAAGTTATAATAATATGTACCTACAAAGCATGCTATTTTATCAGCTGGAACTGCCCTGCCTTCACTGGTTCAAACATTTGAATGATTTTGTCCACGTTTGATACAAAAATCAGATCAAAAAACGAATCTTTTTGTACCTATATGTAGTTTGTATTTATTAATTTTCAATAGACTGTGACCCCCTTTAAAAATAAACTCGACCCCTCAGGGGTAGCAACGACCCACCGGTTGAGAAACAATGTCTTAAACTAACCATATCTGTACACTTTATTGAAACTTACAGGCACAATCTGTGATTTAAATGGAAAACCAAGGCAAACCAAAGTGTTATATGTTTGCTATGCTCATGGAAAACATGAGATGTATTCCTTTAAAGAGATATCAACTTGTGCATATGAGGCCATCATACTATCACCATTGCTATGTGAACATCCTCATTTCAAACCCAAAGACAAGAATGAGAATATTATCAACTGTTTGCCAGTTGATGATGCCCCCAAAAAACCAAGGAGTTTATTAAAACATGAGGTTGAAAGCCTTAAATTTCAGCAACAAAGTTTAAAACTAGTGAATGAAGTGAGTATCATAATAATAATTACTTTATTCCTTTACTTCTACCTTTATTCTTTGTTCCTCTAGTCTAGTCTAATGTAAGTAAGCTAGATGATAACTAAAGATAAATTACCTGTTGGTAATACTTTTTTAAAAGCATGCTGATAGTTTAGAAATAGTTTAACAATTTTTTAATAGTCATTTCCACTGCTAATGTAAATTATGAAATTCGTTTAGTTATTGTACAATAAATTGAGCCAATGTGCATGCATTTTAATATTAATAAATGCTTCTTTAAACTATAAATACTGCACAAATTTTAAACACATTATTCCAATTATTATTTTTCATTTTTTTATTATAGTCATAAATATTAGACTGCATTTTGTAGATAAATACATCTTTTAGTTGCTAAATTAACAATTATTGTGTTGCCACATTCAGGATGATCATGTTAGGGATGTCTTAGCGGTGTTGAAAGTTGAAAAAATTGATGAGGTAATTATTTTTTTTCAATAAATTTTATTTTATGTAATTTTTGTTTTCATTATTTTTCAGCAATGTGTATATTGTTTAAATAAAAAAACACGCATGATACGATTATAATATGCTCATGTATGCATAATTTAGCAGAAATGCTATACTTAGTATGAGTATAAACTAGAGAAAGCATGCATGCAACCAATATCATCACATGTGTGACTCAAAGGGGTCTATTCACTAGGGACTAGTCCAGTGGTCCCCAACCTTTTTTTTACGCGGGCCACAAACCCGTTGTACTCCTGGTGTCGCGGGCCGCAACCAAAATTTTTAGGGACAAAAATATGGTGTTTAAAATTTAAATTTAACGATTTAATAGTAGAAAAACACAAGGTAGTTAAAAGAGTGAAACTAAACATTTAAGATGAGATAACGACACAAACTAAAATAAAATAACAAATATGTATTATAATAATTATGTTCACTCAGTGAGATTTTTGGAATTGTGAACGCTTTTTCACAACTTTATCTAGAGCTGGCTTGTCGTTGCATGCTATCCTTATTACATCGTAGGCTGTATTTCAAGAACCACTTTAGCTAGAAAGCTGATATTTTCATAAGTCTTAATTCTGATGCCGCTATAACAACATAATATCATATCTAAAAAACAAGATAAAACAAGTAATTTAAGGTGAAGCCCTTTTTATGACAACAAAACGCGATTTTTTGTCCTTTCTTTAGTCGATGGCAATACTTGAAATATTCACATTTTCAAATTGATTTCTACTGAAAATAAAAATTAATATAAAAGGGGTTTTCATAAAAAATACAATTTTTGTCTATTTTTTTCCTAAAATGACTTTTCCTTGGCTGATTTTTAAGTTAAAGATTTCACGCGGGCCGCAGATAAAGGCCCGGCGGGCCGCATGCGGCCCGCGGGCCGCGGGTTGGGGATAGCGGGACTAGTCCATGGACGCTCTTAAGGTGCTCCCTCACCTGGCGCATTCGCGTGTAATGTAACGTTATATCACTTGCCCCGGGGAATAAAGTTGTTATAGTAAAATCAACTTTTGTCAGGAAAATAAAAGAAGATAATTTTTTTCTAAGCTCCTAGGTACCTACACTACACTTTGTATAAATTAAATATCAATTGAAAGCTATTTTTTTTATAATTTATAATAAAAAAAATAAATAATAATAATGTAGTGTAAATACCTAGGTTAAAATTACCAAAATGTACTTTACATTAATTTATTTAATTAGACTGAAGAGCAACACTATTTTACGATTGTTTCACTGTTGAACTTAATTAGGAACGCTGAAGTAATCACACATTAAAGAAAGTCGTTAAGTTTTTTATTAAATTCTCTGACAACTTACTTACCTTTTGTTGCGTCTGGTATTGGGGGTATTGTCTGAAAACTGTCGTAGTAACTTATACGAATATTTTGTAGAATTACAATCTAAACTAAATCTATCTTCATTCTTCATGATTGTTGCGTTTTATTTCCGGAAATTAAAATTATATAAATAGTAAGTAAAATGTAGTACTGTGATTGTGTACCAAACAATTTCCGTAGAACAAAGACATCCACGTGTTTTTTTAAAATAAAATGTTAAGCAAAAAATCTGAAAAATAAAGAAATTTTACAGATATAGTCAAATAAGTAAATAAATAAGGATGTCAAAAATATGAAAACAATAAAACAGTCGTAATAGTGCTTTACGACTTTGTTCCCAGGGGCAGGCGAATTTTATCCGAACATTTTTTAAGTGTGGGAGGATAACCGAGCATTACAATGCGCACCTTGTAATGATCCCGTCCGCTCGGCATCCAAAAATGTTACATTACACGCGAATGCTCGTTATTCAGGAGCATTACATTACATTCATATTGTAATGTAATGCTCAAAGTCGAATCTATAAAGGCCCCCACAGACGAGAGGCCGATCGTTTCAGTTAGAACTGACGTCAGTTCGGCCTGAACGGATTCGAGTACACACACGGAAAAAATCGCATCCAACCCAATTTACGTCAGTTCGGCCTGATCTGATTCGGACCCACACACGGAACAGTCGCATCAGTCCATTCTGGTTTGCCGCGCGCTACGGTCGTGTTTATCAATTTTGTATTTAAACACCGCGAAAACTCATACAACGCTTGTACACGATACACGCCCGCACGGCCGCGGCTCGGGCAAGAACTGAAGCGATTTGTCCACACACGGTCAGGACAGGCCGCGCGTTCAGGCTGCTCGGTCAGGCCAGAATTAATGTTGCCAACTTAGTTATTTTACAAAATTTTACTAAATTGAGTATTTTATTCCCTCCTTAATAGAAATTTAGTTATTACTAGTGTTTTAGTAGGAAAGAGCCAGACAGTAATCATATGCAAAATAGCCTAGGTTAAACACAAAAAAAAAAAAACAATCATAATAATACAATCGTCCGTAATTTTCTTAAAACTACCCGTTTAATTACTATATACGTAATATTTGCTATTATATTTTAATTTAATGGTAAAATTTATATTAAAATGCAATGGTTTTTGGGGGGCTTCAGGAATTCCTAAGTAGCTTCTTTAGTAGTTATTTAGTACTTTTTACTAGAATTCAATACAAGTTTAGTAGTTTCACAAAAACAGAGCTGGCAACACTGGAACGAATCGCTTCAGTCCGTACGGCCGACTGACGCGATCTCGAAATTGCACACAGACGATACGATTTTGCATCCGTTCAGGCCGAACTGAAGGCAGACCGGATCATGTATGGGGCCCCTAACGTTACATTACACGCGAATGCTCCAGGTGAGGAGCACCCTTAACTATAAAATTCTGATGTTTTAATATTTTCATTTGTTGCACACAATATAATTACCAAAAATATTATAATATAACCAACACTAAGTAGTTGTCACACATCACAATCCCACATGTAAAAAAAACCTCTAAAACGCGAAATTTGAAAATGTTGAATTATACCCGTCAAAGCCTTGGCTTTACAGTATTTTTCAACTATTGCCCCGTACGCGCTAGGCGACACGCATACATTCATCATAATATGCTTGTGAAGTGCGGTCGCGAAGCACGTAGATTTACTTATAGCTACTTGTATCTTTCACTCGCGTACGAATATAATATTGCTATCGCGTTTACACGGGTACACAATAGGAGCGGAATAGCAATATTTATTCGTGAAAGTGTGTGTGAAAGTCGAGTGAAAGAGACAAGTAGCGATGAGTAAATGTACGAAATTCTACGTGCTCCGCCACCGCACGGCGCACTTTAGTTGTACATTCAAATCGCGAGCTTAGTATAAAGCTTTTTATCTGCTCCTGTTTAATTTGTGGCTGTCTAATCGTCTTTGATCGTGACTCCTGTACAAACTTTTTTAAAATTATGTAATATCATTTGCTTTAAATTTTTTGTCTTTATTGTTATTTGATTCTCTGTGTAATGTGTTGCGGGCTTCGATCAAGAATACCGAAGACGCAGTATTATACAAAAAGTTATTTAAAACATGCCCGCAAAATAAATTTAAGTACATACCTACTGTATATTTTGTCGTTGTTGAAAATACACCTTATTGCCCACTAATACAACTTTATTTCGTGTAAATAAAGCTTACTTAAAGCTTACTTATAGCTTAAAATTTATCGCCAACTTTAAACCAATATTAATTGAATTACAATCAGTCAAGTAATTTTGCCGGTCGGCTAGATCGCACGCGACAGCGAGCCCAGAACCTCAATTCTTGTATTTAAAGTAGACTTTCATTTTACTTTGATTGTAAAGTGAAGCGACTTGTTATCAGAAACTGGTTTTATGAAGTTTGGACCAATCAGGAGACGTTATAAGCATGGACGTAGAAAAAAAAGGCAGACGGACTTTTTTCTATGTCTATGGTTATAAGTTGCTTTAACGTTAACGAGAATACCGGTTTGGCAGTTTTAGTGTATCGAGACTTTATTGTAATTGTATAAATGTAGGTTTTATTTAGCAGAATTGACCTTCTGGAGTGCGTTTTGTAACGTGTAAACGATTCATGTGCACATTTTAAGGGCACATGGATCGTTACAATATTTCGAGCGTTCGTGCGGTATCTTCGGTATTCTTTATCTACGGTTGCAGGGTATTTGTTGCAAGAGGGTTTTCATTGTTTTATCAAGTATTTAATAAAAATACTTGATATTTTTTGTATGATACAGGACGGTGAAGCACACTTGAAGTTGGAGCTGCATCCGTTGTCCGAAGATATAGATATAGAGGAAGGCATCCATCGGTCCACCTCGCTCGACAAACCTCCGCCGATTACGGACGACTCGCCTGTTAGAGCATTTTTGAATGGAGAGAACTGTTTGAGTGGGGTAATTATTTTTTTTGTTTGCATCTCATACGTCCTAATACTATTGTTATGAATTTAAAAGTTTGTGAGGATGGATGTTTATCTTTCGCGGAAAAAACTACTGAACGGATTTTGATGAAAATTGGTTAAGGTGAGGCTCTGAATTAACAGTATGTGTTAACTTTTTGCTACTTTTTATCCAGAAAAAGTACCGATGTTCCCGTAGGATACTGTATTTACGGGGGGCGCAGCCGCGGGCAAAAGCTATTATAGCTTTTAATAGTAGATAATCTTCTAATATATAAAAATTCCATGTCACAATGTTAGTTACCATACCTACTCCTCCGAAACGGCTTAACCGATTTTTACCAAATTTCATATGCGTATTCAGTAGGTCTGAGAATCGGCTACTATCTATTTTCCATACCCCTAAGTGATAAGGGTTGTTCACCCTTAATTATTTTTTTTTACTTTTGGACGAAATTTTTTGTTTTAATTTTTTTATAATGTGGCATTAAAAATACATACAACCGCAAAACAACGTTTCCCGGTTCAGCTAGTATTATATAAAGAGTGGGTACTTCGAGGATACTGTATAAATGGCTGGTAGAAAATGCCACACGGCATTAAGCCCGCCTTTGTGCATTTCACTCGTCATATTCTCGTTCTATCTTTATTATGAAAGATACTATGTATCTATAACATTTTGTTTCAGGGTAGTATCATATCAATTGATTCTCTCCTACTATACTATAATATCACAATTTTGTAGGAATATATAAATTTCAAAGTAATTATAGTGCCAGACATTTCAATTTCTGCCTTAGACTGCAGCGACAGTTCAGTAATTTCGCGATGTTTTTTAGTTTCGTACAATTTCCAGGGTACCGGCTGGTGGAAGTACGAGTTCTGTTACGGGCAGCACGTGATCCAGTACCACGTGGACCGCACGGGCGAGAAGACCACCCTCCTGCTGGGCAAGTTTAACGAGGAAGCCCATATTAACTGGATCAAAGACAATCGCGGTAAAGCACCGCAACCTAAAGGTAATACATTTTTTTCGTCCGTCGCTTTACTTTCATTTACCGTCTACGGAGAAGTCAAAATGAAGGGTAATGTACATTTATATCTATGGACGCTTCACACCACCTCAATCTGGCCCCGTGCTGAGTATCCGAAGAACTTGTGTTACAGGTACCAGAAAACGGGAAGTATATTTAATACTTTTATACTATACATAATATATTTAAGATTTTTATTATATTATACACATATTTAATGCACATCCATGACTCAGGAACACTGATTTTTTTTTGTTCCTTTGGCGGGATTTGAAGCCGGGGAGGCTTGAGCACCAACGCGCTGTACCACAGAGGTCGTCTGAGGGTAATGATAGGTCCACCGTAGCGCCAAAGCTACTGATCCCATTTTAATAAATAATGTGTCAATACATTCGTAATAATAACATAGACTGTATAATTTACGTAGTCGGGTCATAGTTATGTAAAAAAAATGTACCTAGTTATTCTCTTTTCATTAATATC
This sequence comes from Glaucopsyche alexis, assembly GCA_905404095.1. Lineage (NCBI taxonomy): Eukaryota > Metazoa > Arthropoda > Insecta > Lepidoptera > Lycaenidae > Glaucopsyche > Glaucopsyche alexis. Next base: position 17,113,920 of record FR990047.1, on the reverse strand, counting down.
GAGGAGTTGATTAACGAGAGCTTATACATATTTTACAAATTTTTCATATACATTATGTGACTAATCAGACATATACGTCTATTTCTTAATAAATATCAAAATTTATTCGTAAAGTTATAAAGTAATGTAAAAACATTGTGGATTTTTTAAATCTTTAGGTAATCTTCAGTTATGTAGGCACAAACTAAATCAGTATTTACTCAATAGTTTCTTTTAAGGTACAATTAATTATTGTTAATGAAACTTGTAATCGTAATATTGTACAATATTTGTTTTCAGAGAAACGCACATCCGTGTCACATTTCTATTCGGACGGTGACGTGTGCGACGAGACTGAAAAGCCGCGACAGACTGAAGTCAAGCTAAAGTGCGTGAAGAACTCCTCCACTCCCGCTCAAGTTTCCCTGTACCTGTTGGAGCCAAGAACCTGTCATTATATCCTCGGAGTGGAGTCACCCCTTATATGTGATATTCTGCCCCACGTAGACGAATATGGTCTGGTCAAAACTGCAAAATCAGACGAAAAAGAAACAATTGAAGAGGCCAAAGGAGTGAACGCAGACGACGAAATCAAAGTGAAAGATATGAATAAATTTGGTTTCGATTTAAATTGATTAAATTGGTAAATTTATTTGGTGTTATTATGAAATCCTACACTTTTGAAACTATACAATAGGGTATTTTCCAAGTTTTTGAAAAGTATGTCAAATTGTTCCTAATACCAAAATACATTAGTAGTATGAACCATTCTTTGTGAATTTCTTTCTTTTCCTTGCAAATTAGCCTAAAAGTTTAAATTAATACTATAGGCGCGAAAACGCTTTAACCTCTAAGGTGTCGCGCTTTAAAATTTTGTAACAGATTACGTGTCGCCGGGGGGCGGCGAGGGGTGCGGCGGTTTTCCCGCTTTTTATATTTTTAAGATTATATTGATAAAGTGCTGCTAAGACCTGTGCATATGACATATATTTAAAAACTAGAATAAATTCTCTACATGACTACGAAACTGGAATTTTAAAAATACTGAATGAATACAAGTAATCTTGATGTGAACGCAATGTTTACACAAAAAACCCTTGCGTGTCGAATGGCTGTCCACGCCAAACGTCATCCGCGTTTGTTTTTCGATTTTTATTAATTAATCATTAGTAAAACCTTGGCATGTTATATATTTTTGTAAACTAGAATAAACATACTACACATTTTATTAAATAAATATCAAGAAATATAACGTTTAACATGCAAAATATCAAACATAATTTCACATTTTTGGTTTCGGTTTTTGAAGCTAAATTATGGCGAAATACTACGACACACATACCTAAGTTTGTATTAAATTAGTTAAATATATGTTTAAATAACTATTTATACAAAAAAATTTGAAATATGTAAATAATTTTTATCATAAATATCAAATAATGCAGATGACAACTGATGCCATTTGTCATTAGATTTCTTTACTCATAGTTTGAAGTTTTTTCTTTTTTATTCGAACGTATTCAGGCAAAAACAAAAAGCTACAATGCCTTCTTTAATGTCTGTAGCAAAATAATAAAAAAAAATCAGAGACTTTATACCATATAGTCTTTAAATCATACGACGCGGGAAGATTGACCTTGAGCTTGCCGTGGTACGGCAAGTGACACTTGCGTCTATAGGTGTCACTTGCCGTGGCACGGCAAGTGACACTCAACAGGTTAATGAGTTGTCATGACGTCACATTCTTGTAACCATAGAGTATCTTGTAACATTGTAACTCAAGTGTCAAATTTTGGTCAAATTACATTGAAAATGCCAAATCCCAGAACACCTACATAGTTACGTTTTTAAATAAATGTTTTAAGCCTATTAAAAATGCCTTATAATTGGTGCGTAGTGCCAAAATGCACTAATACATCTATTAAAACACCGGGGAAAATCTTTATGACCATACCAAAGAACACTGAAATGCGGAAAAAGTGTCTATTACTTGCTGACGCATGACGTTAATGATTCTGATGCTGGCTATTCTTTATGGAAATCGGGAGGCCATTAATAAAAGAAGAACAAGTACAAGAATATGACGTCACATTCCAATCTCGTGCGTTTTTAGTCACGTGGTCAAACGTGAAAAATTCATAATTTTATTTTTGATATTTTATAAAAATCATACATATTTTTGTGTAAAAAGTTGGTTAAATTGGTTTAAATTAATGTTTAGCGATAAAATATCAACAATCTGATGTATATTTTCATCATAGGATAATACCCTATTCTGATGTAGGTATACTTAGGCTTAGTTTTGGTATTGAAATCGTAGGAGTTAACTACATACACAGTCATATAGGTGATAGGTTTTATATTTATTCCGGTCCTTAGTTGAGACAGAATCAACGTCTATCGGGAAACCTAGTAGATAGTTAAACACAAACTCAATTTTTTTTATTTCCATATAGGTTTATCATAACCTAGTACCGATTTCAGTGATGGTGGCAGGTTTCGTTAAAAACCATTCCAGCAAAGTACGCAGCGAGTTATTTTTACGGTGGTCAAGGTGTGCAATATACAAGAGCATTGTCTGTTCCTTCTTATGGTTGCGTACCCAAAGGGTACTTAGACTCCTGTCACCAAACTGTATCTCACTGAACCATGATAAAACATGGTTAAAATTTTCTCAAACAGTTAAAATTTTCTCAGATAATGTGTTTCTGTTATCATGCTATAGCCGTTATCTAATATATTAATACATGAAAAACGTTCAAAAATTGGGACCCATTATAAAGAAGCCGGATTTTTGATGGGTCCTAGTCCCGACTGTGAAAATCGTAATGTTTCCTAATAGCATTTCTTTTTCAATGTAGGTATCGACCACGTAACTATTTCGGTGGTAGGTAATAGGCATAATTACTCAATTACTAGACTTTCTCGTTTTTAGACCCCCCCAAATAGGGGTGGTATAATTTTGACGTGTCTCTGTCCGTGGCATCGAAGCTTCTGAACGAAAGGTCCGATTTAGATGCGTATCTTTTTAACCGACTTCCAAAAAAAGGAGGCGGTTATACGTTCGGCTGTATATTTTTTTTTTTATTTTATTTTTTTTGTATGTTCAACGATTACTCCGCCGCCTGTGGACCGATTTTCAAAATTTTTTCTGTGATGTATAGGGTGTAATCCCAAATTGGTCCTTTTGATATCAAAGTGGTGACCTGATGATGGGATCCATGAGGAATCGAGGGAACTCCTCGAAATTTATATGGACACATATGGTGATCTTGACTTTTTCTGAAGTACTTCAAGCATATGCTACCAAAAAGTAATATTTTGCTTCAAGGTATACCCTGGGTCCAAAAGTACTGAACAGAACTCCTGACTCCTTATAGATACATGTGTGGCAGTACTGAGTACCACTTGTAGAGTTATGGTAATAGTATTTAGTAAAACTCACTATTCGATTAGGAATGTATATTTTGTGCGACCATGTATAGACTTAAGTACTAATTAAGGTAGGCGGCATATCGGGTTTACATCGGCGAATAGGGAGATAGCACGATGTTCCATTCCTTTCTTGCAGTAGCGTGTGAGCGGAATGCATAGATCACTGCGTCTCTGTCGTGAGCGTGGTATTCTAGCGAGCGTGGTATTCTAGCGAGCGATGTATTCCAGCGAGCGTAGTATTCTAGCGAGCGTAGTATTCTACCGAGCGATGTATTCCAGTAACAGCTACACATGTTTGGGGATTTCAGCATTGTTTAAAGAATTGCAAGCATATGCCACCCTGTAAATTAGAGTAAACATCATCATCACTACCACTATCACACCATGCATCATCACATTTAATGATGATATGAAAGGTACTTCTCATAGTATTTTATACTAACGCGGAGATCTTTGAACATTACTCTGCCGTTTATGGACCTATTTGCAAAATTATTTTGTTGTTGTAAAGGGTTTAATTCGAAATTGGTCCTTTAGTCACTAAGGTGGAAACCTGATGATGCGATCCATGAGGAATCGAGGGAACTCCTCGAAATTTATATCGACAAATATAGTGATTTTGACTTTTACTGAAGTAACACAAGCATATGCTCCCGAAAAACAAGATGTTGAAACCAAGGTATACCCTAGATCCAAAAACACTGAACAGAACTCCTCAGTCTTTAAAGATACGCGTTTGGGAATTTCGACATTGTTAAAAGAACTGCTAGCATATGCCACTTTATAACTTACAGTAATCATCATCATCACCTTAACAACAATATCTAATGAAAGCTTAGCGCGTATTCAATTATATATTCGATCGTTTATTTTAGACGTTCATGACGTATTAATAAGAACTTAACAAAATATAATATAACTAAAAAGGGTGAAATTATTATTTTTAAATAATAATTTCACCCTTTTTACGACCTCTGTGGCTCAGTTGGTTGAGCGTGTTGGTGCTCAAGCCGGAGGTCGCGGGTTCAAATCCCGCCGAAGGAACAAAAAGTTTTTCTGTGTTCCTGGGTCATGGATGTGTATTAAATATGTGTATATTATAATAAAAATCTTAAATATGTGTATAGTATAAAAGTATTAAATATATTTCCGTTGTCTGGTACCCGTAACACAAGTTCTTCGAGAACTTACCACGGAACCAGATTGACGTGGTGTGAAGCGTCCATAGATATTATTATTATTATTATTAATTAAACCGACTTCCAAAGTAAAAATATACAAAAAAGTATGAAATAAAACTTGTTTTCTAAATAATTCCCCTTTTAAATTTAGCTATTTCTCTAGTCAATCTTCTTAATTTTGAAGTCGGTACCAGCAAATATGAACGTGCGTTCTAAAAAATACTGTAGCTTTACGTTTGGGCTAGTAGCGACTTCAAAATTAAGAAGATTGACTAGAGAAATAGCTAAATTTAAAAGGGGAATTATTTAGAAAACAAGTTTTATTTCATACTTTTTTGTATATTTTTACTTTGGAAGTCGGTTTAATTTTTTATTTAAAAATAATTTACTATGAAAGCTGACATGCTCGAGAGTGTTCTTAGCTACAATTCATCATCATCAGCTCGCTCACTGCCTGACAATACGGGGGTTATCTAAGGCTCGGACTATATGCACCGGAATCCGGAAAGCCGTAGAGAATTCTGATCATTGGAAATAGAACTCGGCGCTAATACAATAGAGTTGAAAATAGAAGTGTCAGGTATCGAGCTGTCATATATGACATTGACGTTTAACTCGACACTTATATGTTTGATTTTCAACTCTATTCTAATAATACAAAATTCTATTTTCAGTGATCAGAATTCTCTACGGCCCTCCGGATTCCGGTGCATATAGTCCCAGCCTAATTGATGAAAGGTTGTAAGCAACTGCCACTGGTCTGATCGGTTCAATGTATCCTGGCACTTAAACAATATTACCTTTGCCTACACTTGGTAACGTTAAGCTGATGCTGCAGCATCACCTGGAATCTGTAGGATACCCAACTCCTCACAAACTTACAGCAGAGGTATCGTGTTTGGGCTCATTTTAGTGACCTCAATGAATAGAATATGTTCTATTATATATATAAATAGTGATCATTTGCACCAGATGATGCAGCATTAGGTACTTGGAATCTGCAGAAATCCCAACTCTTCACTAACGTAGGTACAGCAGTCGTATCGTGTGTGGGCTCATTGAAAAGGCTCCCAATGAATAGGGTGTATATTGATGGTGATAGTCTGCACCTGATGCTTCATGATAGGGGAACATGGTCAGGGATGGTAATTGGCATACATTTTGAAATCATCGTATATCGAAAAATATAAAATGAAATAGAAATAAAAAAAGCATTCTATATTAAAATGTCATTTATTCTTAGCTAATTTATCAGTCTCAAAGTTGAACCGAAATTATAATTTTTATAGTTAGGTTTTTTACCTAATAGTTGGGTAGAGCCGTGTCCTATAACTTCTACTTTATAACTTCTTCATACTTCGGAACAGTCGATGTCAATTCGCAGCCGTCTGTATCTATCTTGGGGTATAATTCTAGAAACTTCCCTAGGTCAGCTCATACCTAGACGTGACGCATCTCGGTATGAATTACTGGATCTTCTTTTTATCCCTTTTCTATCACGCTTGGCATCTGCCATTAGTGGGTGCGACCACGGCTCTAGCTCGAATATTTTTTTACCTATGCATTTCTGGATTAGGTACTATCTGAGAGCTATCTGTATTATCTTCTTGTTTCAGCCTTTTCAGGGACATTTTTACGTAGTCGGATTATAGTTTTAATAAAATATCGATATGCCATCTCAAACACTATGTCATCTCAGACCACTTTCCCCTGCTAGAACCTCGCTTATTAGGTATCTACATTAAAAAAATGTACGGTCTATGCATGTTTTATAAGTGCTGGTAAAAATATAATATGTATCTATAGTCGTCGTATCTATAGTCCAAGGAACCTTCCACTATTCCTTTGACAATCCACACGTCAATTAATCAATAGTATCATAGGTATAATCAGAATTGCAAATGGAATGGACTTCACGTGAGTGTCAGAACCCCTGGACCAATAGAGATATTGATGTTTAGAATATACCAAAATATTGTACCTTTTTGGTACTATTTGGTACCTCACTTCAAATTTTTAGTACCTCGATAGTTGCCGAAAAATCGCGTAAAGAAAGTGGTCAGACATTCTGACGTCAGGTTGTCTGGACCACTTCTGTTTTTCATACTTCGAGACGACACAACTGATTTTTCTCTTTGTAAATATTTAGTACCTCCACATATATTATTTTCAAGTTTTTTTTGGTAAGTATACAATTTTTTTTTATTCACAAAATATTATTTTTTATAGTGGTTATTAAAATTTTATACATAGAGCAAACTAGAAACTGCTCGAGGCTTTTAGTATAAGCCATTATAACACTGTTAAGTTTCACCAGAATTGGTTCAGTAGTTTTGTGCGAAAAAACTTAACAAACATGAGAACATCTATCCTCACAAAGTTACGTATTTATAGCATTGTGGAATAGAAATATATCATATTATATTACTTCGATAAAAAGAAATAAACAGGCTAAGTGCAAACCGAACCCGCGCACGAAGGGTTCCGTACCATTATCAATAAACTTTTAGTACTAAGTAATAATTAGAGCACTAGTACATAGAGCAAAAACAGTGAAAAAATAAGTTTTTTTAGAAGCCCGTCTTAAATATTTATTACATTTTAAGTTTATTATTTATCTATATAGAGAATATGCAACTCAATACATATTAATATAATAAATATATTCCAAATATTATAAAAAAAAATATAATGGTTAGGTACGAATATATTAAACAACTAGACATCTTTCCCGCGTTATAAAGTAGCCTAATCTACTGCCAGATTGTATAATTGGATACAAAATATGTATAATCGGACGGTGCATGGGCGTAGCCAGGATTTAGATTCAGGTCGGGTTCAAGAAAATAAAACGACTGAAAGTACATTACTTGGGGGGGGGGGGGGGGGCTTCAAGATCTGTTCAAACTTTAAACCCTTAAAGACTTTTAGGGTTTCAAGTTTGAACCCTTAAAGTAAAATTTACGTAATTTATAGATGACAAAATTTAGGTTTGTCATATAATACTTATTTTATACTTTTTTCGTCGTACTTAAATATCTTTCAGGGTTTAAAGTATAAAAAGATTTTACAGGCAAAGGAGTAAAAAACATTAGCTCGCATTCTCAGTTTGAACGCATTTAACATAAACACATACATGTAGTACAAATTAGTATCAAAGTTCTGTTTTAGGCTGTTAATTATTTTTTTTTTTCTAAAATAACTTCAAAAAATCATCTTTCAGATAGGGTTACTGGGGCGGCAAAATATGTTAATTGTCCTGGGGTGCAAAATTTCTAAATACGCCTCTGTATATGGGTCAGATCTCTGTATATATATACCAGCCGGCCCATTTCGGGGGGGGTTTGAACCCCCTAAACCCCCCCCCTGGCTACGCCCATGGGACGGTGCATTGCATCCATGATCATTTCGTATAACAGAAATTTAATATGCTACATGCATAGATAAATCATTAGTCTCGCTGGGCGCTCAACTAGATAGAGCACTCACAAAGAATGACTTGAGATGACACCTTGTCTATGCGGCCACAAAATAATGTAGTGTGTAAAGTGACAATTGAATTACATCATACATGTGACAAATTCTAGTGTGCGTGAAAAATTGTGATGCCAGCTACTCAACTTTTGCCTGATTTGACGGGAAAAATATCTTATGCTCTAGTCTATTACTTAAGTTATTGGTAATAAATTCAAGTAAGTTAAAACTAGCTTTTTCCCGCGGCTCCACCCGAATTCTTCTTAAAAAAATGGCAGGTTATATGTAAACAAATGATTAGGTCTAATTTTTATTTATTTATTAATCAAGACAGAATAACGTGCGTCGAGGCAGATAGTACGATAATAATATTACACATCTTTACTAATATAATAAAGAGGAAAAGTTTGTTTGTTTGCATTGAATAGGCTCCGAAACTACTGGACCGATTGTGATAAAATTTGGTACAGATATTATAGATTAGACCACGGGGAAGCATTTCCACCACTTTTTATCACGGCAAAATGTACGGTTATAACGGGATAACCATTTGCGCGTACGGAGTCTCGTGCAACATCTAGTACCTAATAATATAATATTTAACTAGCTGTTACCCGCGGTTCCGCCCGCGTAAATGTACTATCGAATATCCCGCGGGAACACTGTAGGTACATTTTTGGCATAAAAATCCAGAGCCTAAACTACTACCATACCAAATTTAATGAAAATCGTTCAGTAGTTTTTGCGTGAAAGAGTAACAAACATCCATCCATACATCCTCACACACTTTTTCATTTTTATTATTAGTAAGACTGTGACGTTTTAATTTTTTTCGTATTTTTGATCTGTATTTTTCGAATAGTTATTTAGTTTCATGCGAAGAAACCTGAAGAATCACAATAATTAAGTTAGGTAAATGAAATCCCACCAAAAACATTCCGTAAAAAACTAGCCAAGTCTCGATAGAGCTGCTTGTTTATCTCTAAAAAGTAATGAAATCTAAACAAAGTCGTGCCAAGTCTAAGGTTCCTTACTGCGATTTCTTTATTATTATAGTTAATATTGTGTGACTTGGCCGTAGAATATTATTTATACGTTAGTGGGTACAAGTCAATTTTGTTTACACGTAATGTTATATCTGTTGTAACTACCTATGTTTGTTAAACGAGATAATAGCCCATACTGGTATTGGTAATTGGACGCTAGTGTCTCGTTTTAGGCTGTTGTTGATTGTACAACACATGTATTGGAGCAATGGTGTCATGGAGCCCCTTTTGTACCCTTCAACGGCCAAGTCACACAACATTAACTATAATAATAAAGAAATCGCAGTAAGGAACCTTAGACTTGGCACGACTTTGTTTAGATTTCATTACTTTTTAGAGATAAACAAGCAGCTCTATCGAGACTTGGCTAGTTTTTTACAGAATGTTTTTGGTGGGATTTCACTTCTTTTTGTAGAAACGTGGGCTTATTGATTTACTTTTCTAGATTTTAGTGTAATTTGTTTATTTAATATTCGAGTAGAATAAAGTTAATCGTTCGACTATTTCTTCTTGTAAACTTGTAAGTATAAGTATAAAAGCCAGTCTAGTCTTATCCAGAGTTGTCCTTTAATTTTATTTATATGCGTATTAAAAGCAGAAGGGGAGGCATTCGCCCAGTAGTGGGACGCTACGGGCTAGATTAAATTAGAAGATGTGTCCCACTTCGCTGGATTTTTGCAATGACAGTTGATTTTTTTATGTACCAATAGTAGAAGGGGGCATTACCATATTAATTCTAAATCAGTTGAGACCAGCAGGTTCTTCATCAGATACTTCAGACCTTCGATTTTTGACATCAAATGAAGTGGCCCACCAAATTGAATATTTTTTGTAAAGGCGGTATGTCGATCTCTAATAGTTTGGTTGGGCTCTTGTGTTTTCTGATCAGGGTCACCAGGTACTCCAGATCTTCGATTATCCTAGTTTTTATAGTTTTCCCTTTATGTGGCCATTAAACCCTAACTCTGTACCAAATTTCAGCTCTCTGAGTTTATGGGAAGTACTAGTTCTATTCTGATGATCATGAGTGAGTGACTGAGTAAGTGAGTGTCATAAATGCGAAACTTTGCTTTCGCTTAACTTCGGAACTAAATGACATACAGACTTAAAATTTTGAATTTTAGTTTACTGGATGACGAAAATTTTTGCGTTCTGGTCTTATCCAGAGGTTCTCAAATAGAGGCCTGAAAATGCGGCGAAATGGTTCCAGTAAAGAATGGTACGGCAGTGTTTGCTTCGCGCTCGACTTGGCGGGGGCACTGCCGTGCCCCCAGATCGACGTTCTGGTCTTATCCAGAGGTTCTCAAATAGGGGCCTGAAAATACGGCGAAATGGTTCCAGTAAAGAATGGTACGGCAGTGTTTGCTTCGCGCTCGACTTGGCGGGGGCACTGCCGTGCCCCCAGATCGATTATCCTAGTTTTTATAGTTTTCCCTTTATGTGACCATTAAACCCTAACTCTGTACCAAATTTCAGCTCTCTGAGTCTATGGGAAGTACTAGTTCTATTTTGATGATCATGAGTGAGTGAGTGAGTGAGTGAGTTTCATAATAAATGCGAAACTTTGCTTTCGCTTAACTTCGGAACTAAATAACCTACAGACTTGAAATTTTGGATTTTAAGTATGTGATTATAGCTTACTGGATGACGAAAATTTCTGCGTTCTGGTCTTATCCAGAGGTTCTCAAATAGGGGCCTGAAAATGCGGCGAAATGGTTCCAGTAAAGGATGGTACGGCAGTGTTTGCTTCGCGCTCGACCGCTTCGGCCATGACAGTTGTTTTGACGTGACTTTTGACGTAGTAGACAGTTTTACGAAGAGACGTCTTAAATGCCATACGTCTTTCTTTGTCAAAAGTCATGTCATTGACAAAATGACATTATTTAGTTATTTTGATCTGATCCGCCATGTTTTATTTTACTTTGTGTTGCTCTCCTTGACGCAGTTAATTTAAATGTAGAGATTGTCTAAACTAAAATGACGCGCCCCACTACTTAATTACTTTATTTATAAGTGTGAGTGCGAATATTAATAACGGCACTGCATCTGTGTGGGAGTGTCATTATTCGGTGAAGTATGATTTGTATGTGCACATGACGGCCGACTAGTCGGGTGATAAATCCGACAACGCTCGCTCTATGGAGCAGCGCCGTCACATTCTATAGAACAATACGTCCTCTCCTGTCGCAAGTTCACGATCTACTAAACTAGTTGGACAACAAATCCGAGAACGATGCGTGATTCCTATGTTTGATAACTGGCAACTGAACGACCAATAATAATTGCATTTTATGTGTATTTTGAAATTTGCTTGTGTGAGTAAATGTGGAGGTGGGGCGCGTCATTTCAGCTTAGACGATCTCTACATGGAAACGAAGTGAAATTAAACAAAATAAAGAATAGGAAACGGTTACTATATTATGTAGCTATATTTACATATACTGTACGTAGGGCTGGCCCAGGCCTCATACATTTCTTGAACATCGCTTTTGTTTCAAAACAGAATATGGATAAACGTTCTATTTTGGAAAATGAGGGTTAGTGGGCAAATGTGTAAATCCAGCACTCAGACTTAGCAGTTTCAGAGGTAAAGAGGAATAAAAAAAAAGGATTAAAGTTATGTACAGGTCAGTAAGTATGTTAGTTTTATTAAATAATGAAGAAAAATTGATTTATACATAACCATTCCATAGTCATGTATAATTCGATCAAATCTCAGCTATGTCCTGCCCTGAGGATATTTCTATATCAGTGCTAAATTTCATCAAAATCGGTCCTGCAGTTTCAGTGCCTAATGCCTATTCATTGCAAACAACCAAACAAAAAATCTTTCCTCTTTATAATATTAAATAGTAAAGATACTCTACAGTTTTCCGACCTCTTTTCATAGCTTATTAGTATTATTTTTTTTGTAGTTTTTTTTATAATATTAAAAATATATTTATTAGAATATTGAGTTGTAATAATATAAATAAAATAAAATAAACATTTAACAGGGGCTCCCATAAATAAAATAAAAACATTACTGCTTTTTGCTCTATAGTACTTACTTACTACTAAAAGTTTATTGATAATGGTACGGAACCCCTCGGGCGCGAGTTCGATTCGCACTTGGACAGTTTGTTTCTTTATAACGAAGTAATATAATATGAGATATTTATTCCACAATGCTATAAACACGAGAACGAAAATAAAATTTAATATCCACTATAAAAAAATAATATTTCGTGAATAAAAAAATTTTGGTATGCCAAAAAAACTTGAAAATAATATATGTGGAGGTACTAAAAAGGTACTAAATATTTACAAAGAGAAAAATCAGTTGTGTCGTCTCGAAGTATGAAAAACAGAAGTGGTCCAGACAACCACGTCAGAATGTCTGACCACATTCTTTACGCGATTTTTCTGCAACTATCGAGGTACTAAAAATTTGAAGTGAGGTACCAAATAGTACCAAAAAGGTACAATATTTTGGTATATTCTAAACATCAATATCTCTATTGGTCCAGGGGTCCTGACGCTCACGACTTCGCTGAGACCAGTTAGAAGAAGGTTGTTATTAAATTAATTTAAAAAGTATGAAATAAAAACAAAATTAAAAAAATTTAAACAACCCCCGATACAAAAAATGAAAAAAGTAAATAAATAAATTTCTGTTTTAAATAAAATAATAAATAAATAAAATCCATTTATTTTCAGACAACATAGTCCATAAATACTAAATAATATAAGAATTAGAAATTAAAAACTAGAGAGGGGAAACAAAACTTGTTAAAATAATTATCGTGCTCCTTATCTCGCTACCCTGACATGTAGTTCAGTGAGCCTGCGAAGGAGAGCAGTGTCTGTTCTGTCTCCTATCATTCTCAGGACACTATTCCGAACACTATTTTAGCCTTTCAATATTTTTAAAGGATCTTTTCGGGGGACCGCTGTGTGAAGATGTTTCTCTTAGCAAAAGCGACAGAGAATAAAGAAATTTGGAATAAATATTTATACCTAATGGAGAAATCATGGGCGTAGCCAGGTTTTAGTTTCGGAGGGGGGGGGGGGGGGGGTTCAAGAAAATAAAACGACTACAAGTACATTAAATAACCAGGGCCGTCTTTAATCTATTAGAGGCCCTGGGCACATTAGAATATTTTTTTTTCGTTTTTACCTGTTATGCTTTAAACCCTGAAATACTGTATAATTCGGAAAAATACAAATCCCACCAAAAACATTCTGTAAAAAACTAGCCAAGTCTCGATAGAGCTGCTCGTTTATCTCTAAAAAGTAGTGAAATTTAGACAAAGTCGTTCCAAGTCTAAGGTTCCTTACTGCGATTTCTTTATTATTATAGTTGATGTCGTGTGACTTGGCCGTTGAACATTCTTTATACGTTAGTGGGTACAAGTCAATTTTGTTTACACGTAATGTATATCTGTTGTAACTACCTGTTTGTTAAAGCGAGATAATAGCCCATACTGGTATTGGTAATTGGATGCTAGTGTCTCATTTTAGGCTGTTGTTGATTGTAGAACACATATATTGGAGCAGTGGTGTCATGGAGCCCCTTTTGTACCCTTGTGTACCCTTCAACGGCCAAGTCACACAACATCAACTATAATAATAAAGAAATCGCAGTAAGGAACCTTAGACTTGGAACGACTTTGTCTAGATTTCACTACTTTTTAGAGATAAACGAGCAGCTCTATCGAGACTTGGCTAGTTTTTTACAGAATGTTTTTGGTGGGATTTCACTTCTTTTTGTAGAAACGTTGATATTGATTTATTTTACTAGATTTTAGTGTAATTTGTTTATTTAATTTGTGTAATGTTCGAGTAGAATAAAGTTAATCGTTCGACTATTTCTTCTTGTAAACTTGTAAGTATAAGTATAAAAGCCAGTCTAGTCTTATCCAGAGTTTTCCTTTAATTTTATTTATATGCGTATCAAAAGCAGAAGGGGAGGCATTCGTCCAGCAGTGGGACGTTACGGGCTAGATTTAATTAGAAGATGTGTCCCACTTCGCTAGGTTTTTGCAATAACAGTCGATTTTTTTATGTTTAAATTTCTGCGTTCTGGTCTTATCCAGAGGTTCTCAAATAGGGACCTGAAAATGCGGCGAAATGGTTCCACTAAAGAATGGTACGGCAGTGTTTGCTTCGCGCTCGACTTGGCGGGGGCACTGCCGTGCCCCCAGATCGACGTTCTGGTCTTATCCAGAGGTTCTCAAATAGGGGCGTGAAAATGCGGCGAAATGGTTCCAGTAAAGAATGGTACGGCAGTGTTTGCTTCGCGCTCGACTTGGCGGGGGCACTGCCGTGCCCCCAGATCGACGTTCTGGTCTTATCTAGAGGTTCTCAAATAGGGGCCTGAAAATGCGGCAAAATGGTTCTAGTAAAGAATAGTACGGCAGTGTTTGCTTCGCACTCGACTTGGCGGGGGCACTGCCGTGCCCCCAAATCGACGTTCTGGTCTTATCTAGAGGTTCTCAAATAGGGGCCTGAAAATGCGGCGAAATGGTTCCAGTAAAGAATGGTACGGCAGTGTTTGCTTCGCGCTCGACTTGGCGGGGGCACTGCCGTGCCCCCAGATCGACGTTCTGGTCTTATCTAGAGGTTCTCAAATAGGGGCCTGAAAATGCGGCGAAATGGTTCCAGTAAAGAATGGTACGGCAGTGTTTGCTTCGCGCTCGACTTGGCAGGGGCACTGCCGTGCCCCCAGATCGATTATCCTAGTTTTTATAGTTTTCCCTTTATGTGGCCATTAAACCCCAACTCTGTACCAAATTTCAGCTGTCTAAGTTTATGGGAAGTACTAGTTCTATTTTGATGATCATGAGTGAGTGAGTATGTGAGTGAGTGAGTGAGTGAGTGTCGAAAATGCGAAACTTTGCTTTCGCTTAACTTCGGAACTAAATGACCTACAGACTTGAAATTTTGGATTTTAAGTACGTGATTATAGCTTATTGGATGACGAAAATTTCTGCGTTCTCGTCTTATCCAGAGGTTCTCAAATAGGGGCCTGAAAATGCGGCGAAATGGTTCCAGTAAAGGATGGTACGGCAGTGTTTGCTTCGCGCTCGACTTGGCGGGAGCACTGCCGTGCCCCCAGATATGTATAGTCTAAAACTAAACGTCAGTACAAAATTTTATAATACGTTCTTTAAGCCAAAAACGAGCGAGTGAAGCGAGCGAGCATATTTTTTTCCTATTTTACAGGTTCAAACGTCAACTCTGTTCAAACGTTAAACTAAAATATAAACTTCGGAAAAATATCATAAAATCAACCGGCTAAAACAGAACATCGGTAATAAATAATGTAATAGCCTTTATGCGATATGCGATAACTGCGAGCGAGCGAAGCGAGCGAACAATTTTTTTTCCTATTTAATAGGTTAAATCTGTTAAAACTTTAAACTCTGAAATACTGTGGAAATAGGTTAATTTTATAATATATACATTAGAATAATGGGCGCCCATTTTTTTTTTCGATTTTACCTGTTTTTGCTTTCGTTCAAACGTTAAACGTCAACTCTATTCAAACGTTAAACTAAAATTCAGAAAAATATCATAAAATGAACCGGCTAAAACAGAACATTGCTACTTGCTACTATAATATAATATAATATTATTTGTTTTACAGGCGAGCGAGCGAAGCGAGCGAGCAAAATTTTTTCCTATTAATAGGTTAAATCTCCTCAAATTTTAAACCCTAAAAGACTGTGAAAAGTACAATATTCTTTCAGGACTTTAAGTATAAAAATATTTTAACAGGTTAAAGCGTAAAAAACATTCGCTCGCTTTCTCAGTTTGAACGCATTTAACATAAACACATACCTACATAACGAGTTAGTATTAAAGTTCTGTTTTAGGCTGTTGATTTTTTTTTTTCTAAAATAACTTTAAACAATCATCTTTCATTCACAGATCAGGGTTAATGGGTCGGCAAAATATGTTAATTGGCCTGGGGCGCAATTTTTTTTAAATACGTCTCTGTATATGGGTCATCCACATGGACTAGCCGGCCCATTTCGGGGGGGGGGGGGGGGGGGGGGGGGGAGGGGGGGGTTTGAACCCCCCTAGCTACGCCCATGGGAGAAATGGTTATAATTTTGAATGTTATATTACTGGTACCGGCATATTCTCTATTAACTATACGTAGCTAAAAAAATCTTTACACCGAGGTCCAATGAATCGGCGACGCACATATTAAAAAGATCGTTTAAAAATATTGAAAAGCTAAAATAGAAATTTCACTATTTACCTACTTTTTATAGTTTTTCTGGTCTTAACAGCCTCCGTGGTCTAGTGGTTAGAGCATTGGCTCTCGGCCCGGAGGTTGTGGGTTCGATTCTCGCATTGGAACAATAAAAAATGTTGTTTCCAAGTTTGGTTTGGACAATGCAGGCTGATCGCCTGATTGTCTGACAAGAACTGATCCATGCATCGGATGGGCATGTAAAAAGTCGGACCTGCGCCTGATCTCTCGCCAGTCGTGTCGGTCATCCGTTCCACTGGATAATGGGAGTAAAGGAAGCGAGAGTGCACTTGTGTACTGCGCACACACTTGAGCACTATAAAATTACTCCTGCGTAACTGGTCTGGTTTCAATGAAACCGGCCACCGTCACCGAAATCGGTGTGGGGAGTTATTTTTTTTTATTTTATATTTTATAGTTTTTCTGTCGTGGGTTAAGTACTTAAATTTTTAATTTTGTTTTTTTTTTCTTTTCAGTTTTTACGTAGGTCCGGCCAGGTCAGTCAACCGATTACTTTTACCTACGCCACGATTTAGTAGCCAATATTAGGTACTACTTCGCTACCAAATTCAGTATAGTCATAATATGCAGTTGCCAACTTATTTTTTATGCGCACGATTATATAATATTATAACCCTCATTTAAAATATGCCGTTATCGTAGGTTTGGATTAAATTTGAATCAAAAGCCCAACTTAACCTGTCAGCGCAAGCTGTCGCTCTCACACACGCAAAATCTAGTGTGCACGATAGCGATAGTATGCTCTAAAACTGAGAATTGAAAAGAAACAAATACGTTATACCTACGCGACTTTTATACAGATTATTATACCTAAGTAGCTCTTATATTCTCAGACAGCAGCCCGGTGTTCTTATTATCTACTAGCTGATGCCTGCAACTTCGTTTGCGCAGAACTACCGGAAGCGGAACCCTATTTTTTAAACGGAACCCTAAAATAAAAGTAGCCTATGTTAGACCTTATAACATCAGCTATCTGCTAGTGAAAGTCCCGTAAAAATCGGTCCAGCAGTTTCAGACATTAGCCGGAACAAACAGAGAGACAGACCAACAGACGGACAAACAAAAATTTTTAAAAATTGGTATTTTATTGTAAGTACCGAATATACTTTCAGATGCATTATGTGAAAAGCTGTTAATTTGAAGTTACAAACAGACACTACAATTTTATTTATCTGTATAGAACTGTATAGAATTAGGTATCTATATAGAATAGAAGAGGGATTATGAAATAAAAGTAAACATTTAACTTGACATTTATTTACATTTATATCAACAAAACGGGTGTTGTATAAAACAGTTCTTTATAATTAATTTAATGTTATATCAATTTTATATCTACTGAATGCGGTGCTTCGATTTGTGTGAAAATAATTTCTGTGATTTGTTCTCATTATTATCTCTGGTCAAAAAACTGAGCCATTTCGTCCACTATCGAGGGATACAAACATCAATACTTTGGCTTCTCAAGTGGATCTTATAACTCAATTTGTGACTTTGGATAAGTAGAAATCGTGACTCTAACATTTCATTCTAATTATAAAATAACAGAAGCTCTAATGACAATGTGATTCATAACCAAAATACTTTAGATTGGCGCCTTTCTTAATATTTGCTCATTTGCAATTGAAAAGTGCTAGAAACTATATATGACATGATAATCACATGGTTTTTTAAAAAAATTATCCGGTTGAAACATGTTTTCCTTTTGCAGTAATATTATTGCAACGTAACGCACCGCGATCTACGTTGACGTCGCGATGCAATGTAGTCTGACGACGCGATGAAGTCTGACGTAGCGACGTAGTCGGCGAGCCGTAGGCAAGGACTACGCCGTAGTTCATTACTCACTACGCCACGCTAGACTAACAAATTACAAAGTGACATAGTCTGTACCCCAAGCAGTAACATTTTGCGGTATCGTTACGTGTACGTAAACGTGAAATATGAAAAATTTTGTATGAAAATTTTAGTTACTTTTACGTCCGCTAGAGGCACTTTCATGGTTTTCATATAATATTTCTCGCTTACTTACACGTAACGATACCGCAAAATGTTTCTGCTTGGGGTACAGTACGTAAGCGAGAAATATTGTATGAAAACCATGAAAGCGCCTCTAGCGGACGTAAAAGTAACTAAAATTTTCATACAATATTCCTCATATTTCTCGTTTACGTACACGTAACGATACCGCAAAATGTTTATGCTTGGGGTACAGATGTAGTCCGCGCGTTGAATTACGGCAAAGTTCGTTACGTTGCTTTACGTATCGCTACACCGTTTTATTCTATTTTAATCACATTGTCAAACCAGTTCAACAATCTAGCGATCTCATTTAATGTTGATAAGAAACTACAGTACCTAATATCCTAAATCAGGATTAGGTACGATATACATGAAAGTTGAGAGCGATCACTTTATCATTTAAAACGATTTCGTCCATATAAAAATATTTGTCCTTCATGTAGGTAAACGTCACTACGTCGGTGTAAAAACTAGTTTACTGTTTCTATGCAAAAGCTTAATTACATACATCCAATAGCGAAAAATAAACAGAAATTGACTCGGTCTCAGATCATGAAAAAATAATTATTATTGACAGTTATTTTTACCTAAATGCATGGCACAATTATTGGTTGATAGTGATCATTAATAGCTTAAAATTTATAACATCTGTATTTGTTTTGTTTTTTGTTCTTTGTTGGTTGTTCGACAGCTTCAATATCGGACGTCGCCTTAAATCATATTTAACTACGCTGACTTTTATTTCTTATAGTTGTAAAATATGGCGTAGGAGAGCTATGATTCGGCACAAATGGGCCGGCTTGACCGGATAAATAGCACGGCCTTACAGAAAGCCGGCGTAAAATATCATATTAACTACGCTGACTTTTATTTCTTATAGTTGTAAAATTTGGCGTGGGAGAGCTTTGATTCGGCACGAATGGGCTGGCTTGACCGGATAAATAGTACGGCCTTACAAAACGCCGGCGTGAAATAACGCTTGTTTTTAGTTTCGCCGAGCCAGTGAGGTTACCGGAGGCTCAAGG
Organism: Glaucopsyche alexis; assembly: GCA_905404095.1. Taxonomy (NCBI): domain Eukaryota; kingdom Metazoa; phylum Arthropoda; class Insecta; order Lepidoptera; family Lycaenidae; genus Glaucopsyche; species Glaucopsyche alexis. The sequence goes on along the minus strand of FR990047.1, from coordinate 17,094,491 downwards.
GCGGTTGGGGATTAAGAGGACCGCAAGCGACATGTCACATAACGATGACTTAATATGTCAAACCCCATACATTTTTGTTTTCGAACTTCGCCGTCAACATTATCGAATGCATCTTGACTAGAGGCCATCTTACCATCGGGTGATCCGTTTGCTTGCTTTCTCGTCCATTTCATAAAAAAAGTTTTAGGTAATGTCATATTATGAAGATAATATACATTTCCTCACTTCACTTATTATTTTCATGATCTTAGAGCCCAGCCTAATAAAATTGATGAAATTTTATTTCCAGATTGATCTACGTGGCAACTTCATTTACTAGCACTTAATTTATTAAATCAACAGTTACAATTATAATGAGGTCTCGTTCAAGTTACTCAAAAATAAAATTGTAAGATAAAATATCTTATCTAAAATTTCTTTATTTATCTACATCACACATATAAACAGACAGCATAGATAGATCGTGTCCAGGATTTGATACTTACAAGTATGTGAAGCTGATACAGAAGTAGGTAAGCATTAGCATCTATAAGGTTGAGACTGTATGATCCGGAATCCGGACAACCGGAGAAAATTCAGAGTATTGAAAATATACATCTTACGCTTGTACAATAAAGCTGAAAATTTAACACACAAGTGTCGAGTCAAATGTCAATGTCATAATATATGATATCTCGACACTCGGCACTTCGATTTTCAACTCTATTGTATTAGCACAGAGATTTATTTTCAGTGCTCTCAATTTTCCCGAGCCCGCCGGATTCCGGATCATATAGCCCCAGCCTAAGGATGCAAAATATAACGCTTTGAAGTTTTCTTCGCCAAGACTTTTTTAGCACAAGTATGCTTCTTCAAGTTTTAACAATTCCCATTATAAAACTAAAGTAGCACTGGCTAGAAAGATACACATTGAAAGGCCGCATAATATCAGCACATTGAAAATAAACATCCCCGTTTACAAATAATTTATTTATATAGATACTATACCTACAAACTTAATATGTAAAATAAAAATTTGTTTTATCATTAGCCAAAAACAAAATGTTCTACAATTTGTTCCAACTGTCAAATAACAGAAAATCTTTTTAATTAAAATAATATTTTTATTAGTTTTGTTGATTTTGCTTCGAAAACGATAAAATTAACTACACATTTGTGAACCCTTTACAATAGATTTGTAATAAATTAAACTTAAAAACAACTAAATTTATAAGTTACAAACGTTGTATCTATCAGTTCTTTATCTAATTAATAAACGATGAAAGACAAAGGAAAGAAACAAAAGGAGTCGATATTTAAGTGGATTAAATAATGATACACACTAGTAGGAATTTAAACTAAACTATACCCCTCTTGAGCTATGTTTGTCAACAGTTAATTATCTAATATAAGCTTCGAAAAATTAATTAATCGATTAAGTAATACTTAATTATAACTATAAGTAAATATTTGTTATTCTTTATGCAATAAAGATACTCAGAATGAAGCTATAATAAATCTTAAAGGAAACAACAATTTAACATAACAAAGAAGTGACACATGACATAGCAAACGTGGACATACGAAGGTGGATGTCGAAGACACTTATGAAAAACTTAATCTACATTTTAAATACTTAAATCTAACAAAAGATTTTGACTACGGTCAATGTTCGATGTTTCAACATAAGCACAAACTACAAAAGACATTCGTCATATTATCATACAAATACAAAAGAAAATTTACCACCTTTGAATGTTTACCTATAGGTATATTAAAATTATATACTAATGAAGTAGGTATTTATATATTTGGTAAAGTGCACAAGAAACTTCATGCCAAAAATATAACATATATATTATTATTAAGTACATACTGTTATGTTACGACAGCAAAAACAATTACACTGACAATGTTGACTGACACATTGAGATCGTAATTTTACATCACAACAATTACTGTTATCGTAATGGCCACATTTTTGGTAACGAATTTGTAACACTGTTAAAATATTGTAATACGAAATATTTCTGAAAATCTAGCTTACAATTTAAAACATCTGTGTAGGTTGTTCGACGGCTACGAATGTCGGACGTCGCCTTAAATCATAATATGACACTAATTCAAAACTTGCTCTTTGGCGTTCGAAATAAACGCACGCTTAAACTAAAAGCGACTAAAACTTATAGAAAAAAAAAAACAATATGATTTTGGGGAATACTTTGGAAACGTTAAATCCTTTGACACAAACCTTAGCCTTATACTTATTAAATAACAACTGTGCACGTGGACTCGCATTTCAAATCTTACGAACTATTCAGTACGAGTGCACCGAACATCACAATAACGCTCCAAGACCCCGTGCAGTCACTAGTACGGCCGGGACAGTTCCCTAGAACGTTTCAATTGAACTTTGAGTCTCTTTGTACCTATCTGGAAACCGTTCATGGCCTGTATGGCGGCCTGTGCGGAGGCGGCGTTGTCGTAGGACACGAAGCCGAAACACTTGGACAGGTTGGTCTGCTTGTCGATGAACACCTTGGCGGAGATGACGTGGCCGAACGGCAGGAAGGTGGAGGCCAGGTCCGTGTCCGTGAACTCCTGCGGCAGGTGGTAGATGAACAGGTTCCCGCCCTCGGGGCCTGAAATGTCAGCATATAACACTTTAACTATATTGCTTTGCGGCTGAAATGAGGCTGCGTCATAGTACACGTAGAACCAGCTCTAAGTCGACTAGTTTTTCTAAGTCGAAGGTTAAAGTATTGAGTTGCGGCGAAATTACTGGTTTTGCTTCTCAAATATTACGAAATAACTGAGTAGTTGACTAGTACGTGTACGCGTGTATGTAGGTATGTTTGAGTTGAAACTTTTTTTCACGCTGAGATGGCAAAATAATAGCACATAGTTTGAAGACCAAATTAAGATTTTTATTACGAAAAAATATGTAGGATTCCAGCGAATAAAGATATTTTATTATAACGCTACCCGCTACATCTAGTTTCTAGGTAGACTGTTGCATACAATTAGACACATTGAACACTGCACATTTTTAGTTACAAATCGGGCTACTTTTAGGTATAACCCGTGGACTTACCTATATATTAAAGACGAAACATGTCGAGGAAAAAACTGTCCCCACTTAAATGGCCCCACTTTTGGGGTTGTTTGGGGCGATTATGACATTTGAGGTACGGTGCAATCAAAATGGCGTAACGAAGATTTTTTCCTGATAAATGTCATCATAGCCCATCCTTATTTTTGAAATCTTTGGCATTACCCACTAAGTATAGATACCAGGAGTCCGAACGTAATGTTAAAGTAATGGTCTTAATTTATGTGACCGATTTTTTGCCAGTAGAGCGCGTCATTTTTCAGGAAGTACCAAACGCGATTCAGGACTGTCCACCACAATAGCATCGGTACGTCCAAAATTCTAGCGCAGCCAGTGGCAGAAAAGAGAACTAAGATCAGGGTAAACCCTATTTATTGTGTACATGAATACTATGGAAAGGCCTATACCGTTCGGACTCCTTGTATCTATACTTTGTTGCATTACCAATCAACAAATTCGCCTTCTATTATTATTTTCTTATAATATTCACCTTCGACCTGCTTCCCCGCCGCCGCCGCAGCCGCCGAGCCGAGCACGGAACCGAGCGGCGCGGCGGCGAACGCCGTACCGAACTGCGTCGCGTACGCCGAGCCCAGCTGCTCCGCCGTTGACCCTGGAAAGTTACCAGTTGACATTGTACTTAGGACTTTGGTACTTGCTAAAACGAGATGGCGACAAAAGGACTTGGCGGAGGCACAGCCGTGTTCAATATAATCCGAGAAGCGTAGTCGGAGCATATAATCACATGTTAATATAATATAGGTAAGGGAACATACCCGTTCTACGTGACCTGCTTAGGGGGTGGGGGTGACAACATTAGGTTAAAATGGGTAAAAGTGGTCTCGTAGTATGGGCACGTAAGTTATTAGCACAAATAAAATTACTGGTCGTAGACGCTTTCTACTCGCTACTTATATTTCGCGATTTATCAAAAATCCAATAATCCTCGATTCTTTGAAAAGGGTTTTAAAAAGGTTAAACAGCAAACAATCCCAAAAACTACGCTCACACCTCACAGTGAGACAGAAACGACTTGCGACAAACTAAACAAGAAATAGTTTACGCTAAAGACCATAAGAAGCAATCACATAATCGCCACAAAAACGTCGAGAAAGTTCCAAACAATGGCGGAATAATTTTATCGTGGTTTATCGGCGACATGTGGAATCTAGTTCATTTTTATAATAGCTTACGACATCTAGTTATGCAACGTTATTCACCGAGGAAAACTCTATCTAGACCGGGTTATAAGAATATCGAAACACGATCGTTACTTCATACAAATTCACACAAACATTGAGTGAATCCAGACAATCTATATTATCTTAATGTTACTGCAGTAACTGGAAACACTTAGGGCACAGGGGCGACACTCTCTACAAATGACAGTTCGAGCACCGACAAATGTCAGTTAAGTTGACGTAAGCCTAGGGTTGACATCGAATTAATTTAAAATATTTATTTACGCCCGCGTAAATATAATACTTATTACGCGGGCGAAGCCGCGGGCAACAGCTAGATACTTAATATGAAAAGGGAAATCATACCTACCTACTTTAAGCCACGTCTGTTATTTATTGTACTGCGTGTGACAAAAGCAAGGGTTAGGTTAGAAAAAATAATTAATAATTATCGAGGTAGGTACTTAACTTTCTGGATTATTAGGCAAGCGGAAGAAGCTTTTGTTATAATTTTTATCTTGGTTATTACGGTGACCATATATACAACCACAATTAAGTCGATAAAAAAATTTCTAATATTTTAGGTACTCGGTGCGTGCGATTTAAAACTTTTAAAGGATACTGATATTTACAAAGAAAATTCAAAATAGTCCCAAAATGCTAACGTCTAATAGCCATATTTTTTTAATCGAAAATTTACTCAGCCATTGGCCCTTATATTGGAAAAATATACCTTGTGTCCTTAGCAATTGGGTTTAATTTGTACTTAATTCTTAAGTATAAAGACTATTTGAATCATATCAATGCAATTTAAAATTTTATTGCCACTCAATAAGTGTCAACACAACTAAGATCGTCGCACAATATCGATAGATATCGACAGATTTAAATGCGATTAAGTACTACATGTAATATTCAATCTAAAATATTATGCGGAAATCATTACTAATATTTTACTACTATTATAAATATGAAAGTTTGTGAGGATGTATGGATGGATGAATGGATGGACGGATGAATCTTAAACGAGCAAATGTCACACCACACGTTTGTTACTCTTTAACGCAATAACTATTGAACGGGTTTTAATAAAAATTTGATATACGTTCGCGGTTAACCTCTTACAAACTTTACCCAACCCAAGCATATTATTTCGTTAAAAATATCGATAAAATCAAATTATTGCATGACTACATCACTAGTAAAACAAAAAACCAATTTTATAAACGTCGCGTCAGGCAAGTCTTATGAAATTACACTGTCGCGTCGGCGAAACTGCCAGCCCCGTGAACCATAGTCCAGGCTGGGAAAAAGTTACACCCCACCCGCCCCCGCATTCGCCCAGACACGCACACATAGCTGCGAGCGGTGAGTCGTGTAAATCGGTGGAGTGACGGTTCTTTACGTTAGTAATATATATTCTTTGCTTAGGGTCAATACACACCATAACGATACGTGACGCTGCATTTTAAAGATACGAGTAGCTATTGAAAAACTACACAAGAAGATAAACGTTTCATATGACATCAGTGATCAGTCATACACTTGCACGTGCGCTGTGCAACGCGGTGCAACTTGACATTTGAACTCATACAATGTCAGGTGTACCGTGCATGGGCGTAGCCAGGGGGGTGGTTTAGGGGGTTCAAATGGGCCGGCTGGTATATATAATACAGAGATCTGACCAATATACAGAGGCGTATTTAGAAATTTTGCGCCCGAGGCCAATTAACATATTTTGCCGCCCCATTAACCCTATCTGAAAGATGATTTTTGAAGTTATTTTAGAAAAATTATCAACAGCCTAAATCAGAACTTTGATACTACCCTCCCCCCGTAGTCGTTTTATTTTCTTGAAAAATGTGTGGTATTTGACATAAGAATCGATAAGTGACTTAACGGATGCTTATGGGTATGTTCCGATATGCAATGCGACCACTGTACTGTGTGACGTCAATTCCGTATACTGTGTAGCCGTTCCTTTATAGCCAGTTATACTGCTGCCCTATTATCTAATTTTATGGACTTCAACTGACATCTAGGAATGGTCTTCATTTTGACGTTTGAACTTTTTAATAACGTGATCAAATTACTGCGAGTACCTTACCTCGAAAACGCTAGTGCTCACAGTAGAATATGGCGGCGATATATGAGGTCATAGGGTACTGCGGCAGTATAGCTGTATGCGGCCTATACCTACTAGCAGTCCATAAAGGAAATATTTTTTCTACAGTGTTAGCACTGTGCACTATGCAGTGCTCGCAGTGCATTTCGGAACATACTCTATGTCACTTATCCATTCTTACTTATGTCAAACATCAAACATTTTTGTTTTCAAATTTAATATATCGTAATAAGCAATAGCAACTTAGCTAAAGGCTCCGGTCCTTAATCGACAAACCTATTAGAAGGTATTATTGTCTAGGTATCCTTAAAATTTACAATCTATAAAACATTACTTACGAAGTTACCTTAAATACAAGTAACATCTATTTTCATGCTGCATACAGTTCAAAATTATTTTCCCAAAACTATGTACACGCTAATTAAAAATGTAAAAGCAGTAAACATTAAACAAAGATAGAATTTTGTAGCTAGCAACACATTTATAAATTATGTCAAGCCAGTAGTGATGTTATAATTTAATACAAGCACCCTCATGCAGAAAAACAGCGAAACAAGGCTTAATTAAAAGGAAAACGTGAGCTTCAATTATTTTGAGTTCGTTTAGAGTATTCGCTGCGAATACCTACTGTGAATAAAATAACAGTAGGTACGTTTAAAACATTACAAATCACACAAATAGATAAAAATTTCCTCAAACATAGCTATTATTATTTATTACACAAATATTATTCTATATTAGGTATATCCTCATGTTGGTGGTAGGTATGACTATACAGTTCACTAAATCGAACGTTTTTGTTTACATTGCAAATTTTATGATTGTTTAAAACTTCTTTATCTTCACAGTTACGAATAATTATTAAGAACATAATAGTTTAAAATGATTATTAATCAACATAATATTGTAATTCTTACAAATAGCATGATGGCATGCCGCATGTGTCTAATTTTGTGCTTTTACTGCGTAACCAAAATATTATGTTGATATTTTATAGTACACGTACATGAAAATCTATACTAATATAATAAAGAGGAAAAGTTTGTTTGTTTGCATTGAATAGCCTCAGAAACTACTGTACCGATTTTGATAAAATTTGGCACAGATGTATAGTAGATCACGTGGAAGGACATAGGTAGGCTACTTTTGCGCGCACGAAATCGCGGGCTACATCTAGTACCTATAGAATAAAGGCCTTGTACCTTTTTGTAGGCTAAAATTAAAAGATATAACTGTGTACTAAGATTAGAAAAATTCTAATTATCCACGAATATAATATTACAATATTAACATGACAAAAACAAGCAAAATCAAATTGTTTTAAGCACAACATCGTTGGTTATAAATCAGCAAACGAATGCACTATCTGTGAGCAATGAATAGACCTTTAAAAAATTTAATTTATATATTTTGCAAAAAAAACTTAGGTATCATACATTATTATTAATCTGTTTATTGTTTACACTTAGTTTACGGTAGCAAAAGCTATTCACAATTCTTGACACGCGTTTAAAGCGCGTTCAAACCTCGTCAAGTAAACATAACCATATCCTGTATCTACTTAAATCCACACACGCGTTACGTCATTAAACTCTCCAAATTACGAGCTACTTAAAATTAGAATTAAGCTGCGCGTCCACTGCATCGGAATCGGAGCGGACGGAGCGGACGGAGCGTCGGCATTTACAAAATGCCGATGGGGTGCGTCCACTGCATCCGGATTCAGCATCGGCAATTTAGTTATTTTTAGTCCGTCAGCCTGAACGTGCATTTGCATTATGGAGGATAGTGACGAGATATATTGTTGTAATCTCAGACCGAATAGGTTGTAATTAGCTGTATTTTATCAGAAGAGGAAAAGAGAAACAAGAGGAAACGAAAGATATGGGTTCATAAATCATAATATAAATTCAAAAATATTAATTTTTGGAGAATTTCATACATTATATTCTGATTTATTAGAAGATGAAAATAGATTTTTTGGGTACATTCATATGACTCGAAAAAAGTTTTTTGAACTTCACTATATTCTACAATTTTTATTTCTTATTTGGCCAATTTCATCCCAAATATCGTCTCTCCTCAGTTGGTTATGATAATGTTGATGTTTTAGATTGTAAAGTTCATCATATTTTTTCACTAAAGTAATTAAAATATCGTCATACATCGTGAATAAGTATTTATGTATAGCCGTCGCGTCGTCGCAAACACGTCAGAACTTGAAACGTTCGGAATCCGAATGACGGGTTCACTGCCGATGACGTCATCGGCATAAATACCGGTCGCAGGCGCAGAAATGCCGATCCAGTGGACGCAGTACCATAGAAATCCATACAAAGCAACAAATCCGTACGCTCCGTACCTACGCTCCGATTCCGATGCAGTGGACGCGCAGTTTTACGCTCACAGACAACGCACCGTATGCGCAACATATTAATATTATCACAGTTACATATCAACAACTAATTAATGACCACAAATTAAATCATTCCATTACAAACGTCGCAGATTCTTTACCTGTTATATTAGTCTTTCCGAGAAGACCTGAAGTGTGAAAAATGTTCATCGTTAATATACTTTTTACTCTCAAGGTACTAAAGCCCAATCTGAAAGAGGAAAGTTTGAGGACAAAAAAGATCATTACGTTTTTCCATGGCCAACTTACGTGGCTACATTCCAATTAGAGATTTGGACAGGTAAAGCTATTAAAGCGGAATTTATAGAACCTTAATTGCCCCCAGAGAATGAATTCCCGGACCGGGCCGGGCTCCGGCAGAAATGTCAATTATACAACGCCCCAAGTATCGGGTACAAAAAAAATCTCCTGTGATTAATAAATTAAGACTATTTTAACAGCTGACAATGTACGGTCGGCAAGTAAATCTAGTTAGAGAGGTAGAGAATTTTTACATTGCAAAATTCTAGAGAAGTTGTCAAAGAGAAGAGATGGACTCTCTCTAGTAAGTATATATCTTCATGCTGCTTCTGTAGTAGTGATTAGTCTATATCGACTACAGTATAGTTGGCTACAGTAGTCTGAATATCTTCCGATTTGAAATTGTCAGTCAGAAATCTATGATTTAATGACCCGTCATTCACAGGGAGCCAATTGGAGATATCCGACGGATTATCTACGTAAGTACGTGAGTACTAAGTACTTATGTATTAGCTCTATATTACTACTGTAGTCTATTCGAGTTAAGTTTGCAGTGAATCATCAGTGCATATGTCAATATTTACGCATAAGCCTAATTCATATTATCCAATTAAAGTAAGATATTTTGACAGATGGATGCTCGATTCACTGCAAACTATGGGTAGGTCATTAATACTTTTTTTCCCCTTATGTGTTTTGACCATATTATATTATGTATTTGGTTCTTCCATTAACAATTAAGAATATTCAATAATTTCGAAGAAACTTCATTTGCAAATCAATTTTCATACATCGTCTGACATTTCCATAGAAAAACGAAGATTGCCGAGGGCAATTAGCACCAAGATTTCACTGTACTTCATGACTAGATTATAATATTATTTTCAATTGTTAGTGCACTTGGCCGAAAGAGATACTTACACAACTGCGGCGCGGCTGACTGCGGCGCAGCCGCGGGCGCTTGGGTGACCACGGGCTGGGTCATGGCAGCCAGCGCTGCCAAGTTCTGCACCGACACCGGTGCCAGCAGCCCGCCCAGCTGCTCCGCCGCCCCGCCGCCCACGCCGCCCATGCCGCCCACAGCGCCGCCGCTCAGCCCTGCGCCATTGAAACCGATATCCTGATAGTTAACACCTAGGAAAGAACAACGGAAAGCAACTTAACAAAAATAATTAAAAAAAACAAACGAAAATTAAAAAAACAATGTTACTACATAAACTAAAAGAACAAAGTAATAAATGCAAATAAGGTAAATTATAAAATCATTTGAAACTAAATTAGAAACGTTTAACATAAAACAAAATATGCACATTGAAATTACATGAGAATTGGTTGACGCGAGTAGATAAACATTGAAGAGCGTACATTGAAAGTACAATGTACATTATTATTTTACAATTCAGTCGCTAATTGGAAAGTTCCCAAAACAAAGAAAAGGTCAAACGCTACGAGACGATTGCATTACCCGAACAATGTATAAACTAGCACATGTAACGTCACGAATTCATTATACGCTTTAGATGGAATTAATAAAATTCTCAAAAGTTAAGAGCTTCTTAATCATGCTGTCTTTCTGACAAAAGAGTGACAGCCTGCGATTGAAGAGCACATAACTTGTATTATCAAGCGTTTGAAAGTTAAGCGGTTAAGTTTTATAAATAAATTGTTAAACGTATCTAATTGATAATGACTAATTAGGCAAAGAGTTGGTTCCTAATTAGACACTAAGGCCGATGCCTCGATTACAGCGGCGAGCGGCACGACTGCGGCGCCCGCCACTGTGCTACGCGTGGACGCGGGGGCCATGCCATAGTCAACGCTTGACACACTAACTCCTGTCAAACTGAGTAGTGACTATTGGCGCCCGCGTGTGCGCGCCGCCGTGTCGCTCGTCGCTGTGTTCGAGGCAGGGGCCTAACATTACACAATGGCTGTTGTAATTTGTTTTACAAATTACAATTTACAATTACGAGTGTAATTCAATTTTTAACACAAAGATAGTGTTGTTTTTTGTTTGTGTTAACTATCCCATCCACGAGTCCTATAACTACTAGGCATATAAATGTGACCGTTTGTGAGAATGTGTAAATGGATGTTTGTGACTCTTTCACGCAAAAACGGAATTTAATGAAATTTGTTACGGTAGTAAATTAGTCTCTGGATTAACAGTATTAACACATAGGCTACTTTTATCGCGGTAAAATTTACGATTCTCGCGCGTTTTTTGCGCGTCCAAAGTCATCGGTAATATTTAATTCAGAAATAATAATCTAATGACTATTAAATTCTGCCCAAAATAATATTGTACTACTCGTCTAGGATATGGTATTTGTGTAAAATTGAATAGTTTTTTTTAGTCTCGATATTATTATTTTTTTCATTGATCGTTTGTTATATTTTTCAAATGTCTAATATAAATCGATAGCATGTTTTGAATATTTAAATTTCAAAGTTAAAAGAGTACATAAAAGAATAGGTAGGACAAAGTACAACATGAACAGCTCAAACAGTAGGTAAACATACTTTTCACGTATCTTTATAAACTCGTATAAAACAATTGCGTTTAAATAAAGATAATGAAATAGCTCATTCTGAAGTCATAATTAGCATTCAACGTAAATGTTTTTAATTAAAGACCGTGCGTAAATTATTTCAATTGTTTCTCTTGAGGACAACGGGGAGTGTATCGTAAGGAGGTTACGATTTATTGCCTTAGAAAATTCTAATAACGCCCCTCCGAGATTTGCGACATTCTCCGCTGGTATTGTGTCTTTTTATTACGCAAAGCCTTATTGGTTTTTTTAGGTTACGTAGCCTCTAAATGCTGTTTACTTACGATACGATAACTTTTGATTCCACAGAATAAAGAAACAGAATAGAAATAAAAGAATGAACATAACAGAATGGCGTATCTAGCATACAATAATAAGTAGCATTACTTAATTTAGCATTATCTATAAGTTATACAATCATCAAATTACGAATATAAGATTTGATATTAAGTAACATAACCTAATCTAGCGTGTATTAAAAATGAACTGTACCTTGCAACAACGTCGAGCCTTGGCCCTGCAGCAACTGCTGTTGTAGGCCAACCGCCTGCAGTTGTTGCAGCAGTTGTAGCTGCGTGGCCGGTGACAACGCCGCCTCCGAGGCCAGGTACGCGGTAGGCGTAACCGGCGTCGTCAGGCCCCATAGACTGGCCTGCATGGCCTGCATCTTCTTCTGTTCCTTCTCCTTCTGCGTGTCCGCGAACTTCACTACCAGTGGCGCAGAACAACCCTCCATCGTTTGACTGTGATGTAGCGCCTGAAATATACCATGCAAAAAGAATTTACTATCATCAGTTTGATGTTGTATTTCTCTTTCTCTATTTGTGATACGACATATAGATAATGCTTGCCAAATGATAACCAAAATGTAATTTGAATAACTATATTTTTTATAAAAAACTATAACCTGACTACGTAAATCATATAGCCTATGTTACCCGGGCTGATATTACGAATCTATTGACACCTCATTTATTTACAGACTCACTCCCTTACTAATAAACGCTGTATAAGCTTTGAACAGTTATACAGTGTTTTGTTCACATCACACAAGTGAAATTTTTAATTCGATAGAAGGAGACAAAACACTGTATAACTATTCAAAGCTTATACAGCGATTATTATTAGTAAGGGGGCAGTAGTATAGGCGCTACGGTGGAACAAACTTACATACATATCCGAAATCATTACCCTTCCTTTTGACATCACCGTAGTCGGGTAAAACTAAAAACACGTAATCCATAGTTCAGCTCACTCTACACTCTACAGTTGGAGAATAAATCTAAACCACACTTGTTTGTGCTTAAACAATTATGTAATAAGAATTGAACTATGAATTACATACATACATACATACATATAATCACGCCTTTTTCCCGTAGGAGTAGGCAGGACCGCCTCTTTCCCGTAGGGGTAGGCAGAGACCACTTCTTTCCACTTGCTACGATCCTTACATACTTCTTTCGCTTCGTCCACTTTCATTCTTACCATCCATTCCTCCTCTTACATTCAACGTAGCCAAGCGTCTCTCCATGGTCCGCTTTTCGCCTCCGCGAGAAACGAGACGTGATGGGTGGCGAACCACATCGCCGCCATTTTGGATAATTTAATTATTTTTGATTATCCATTGCGTTTCCACGGATTGGTGGAGAGGGTAGGAATAGGGAAAGGGAAGGATAGGTGGTGAGAAAGAAGAAAGGAAGATTGGTAAGTTAGAGTGGGAAATAGGGAATGTAGGATATTACCGCCCAGGAGGGCAAGGGATAGGACAGTAATAGCTAGGGAAGCCGGGGTCGCGTACCCGTATACTATACCACAACTACCGGACAGGTAAGTTGGGAAGAGTACCCCATGACATGAATTACATGAAATAAAGTATTTAAAACAAACACATTCATGAGTCAATAAACAATATCTAAACGCAAAATAAAATCATCCTACCATCCAGTGATGACGCAATCGTCTTTTGTTACCGTTTGCGGTAACTATACGCATTAGCTGCCTGCCTAATTAATTACCCGGGGGGATTGATCAGTGATTGTTTGATGGCCACTATCGATTAATTAAACGTCTTTGACATCATTAGATATTTACATTACCCCTGGGCATTGGCATGTTCTAGATCAGATTTGTTATGTCATCATCAGTTTAGCGAATCTAGTCTATATTTATAATAATACTCGTATATATTATTTAATAAATATTCATCAAAGAATAGTACATAATATCAGCGATATGAAAAATAAAGGAATACCCTCAACCACAGTTAATGGATAGATATATCAGTAGTACCTATAACTACTTTATTACGAAAAATTATCAATTTCAATATTTTTGCACTAATCGAATCGAAGTAAGGGCAAATTCACACTGAAACGAAACAATACCCGACATACCGCTGCATTTTTAATATTGCTTTTCAAATTTGATCTTTATTCATTACACAAGAAGGTACTCGTTCCAGTATAAGAGTTCGAATGTGTCGTTGCACCGCGTTGCACAGCGTAATGTGCAGACTGCACATTAGTGCAGTGTATGACTGATATATGAAACGTGTATTTTTTGTGTAGTGAGTAAAGTTCATTTTGGAATAGCTATCTTAAAAATGCAGCACTGCGTCGCATCGCGTATCGTCGCCGTGTGAACTGACCCTAACATATGCCTGCCACCTTTAGGCCGCGCAGGATCTTTGCCTATTCAAGCAACATTATTTCTAATACAAAGATGGAACTTGGTTGCTCGTACCGGAGGCCCATGGGGGGGATTGGGGATTTGAAGGACCAGGAACGCAAGTCGCAACACCAGAGGAGTTACAAGTGTAACTCCTCTGGTGTTGCGAGTGTCCATGGGCGGCGGTAATCGCTTACCATCAGGCGATCCGTCTGCTCGTTTCCTGGTTCATTACATAAAAAAAAAAAAAAGGTACTATATAGGTTGTTATGGGATACTCATCCCAACTTACCTGTCTGGTAGTTGTGGTATAGTATACGGGTATGCGACCCCGGCTTCCCTAGCTATTACTGTCCTATCATTTGCCCTCCTGGGCGGTAATATCCTACATTTCTATTTCCCACTCTAACTTACCAATCTTTCTTTCCACACCACCTATCCTTCCCTTTCCCTATTCCTACTCTCTCCGCCAATGCATGGGAATGCAATGGATAATCATAAAAATAATTAAATTATCCAAAATGGCGGCGATGTGGCTCGCCAGTCGCCACCCATCACGACTCATTCTCGCGGAGGCGAAAAGTGGCCTATGGAGAGTCGCTTCGCTACGTTCAATGTAACAGGAGGAATGGATGGTAAGAATGAAAGTGAACGAAGCGAAACATGTTAGATCGTAGCAAGTGGAAAGGAGTGGTCTCTGCCTACCCCTACGGGAAAAATGAGTGATTATATGTATGTGTATGTATGTATTATATAGGTACACTCTTTCTAAAACTGTAATCTATCAATCTGGTATCTCGTACCTTGATAGCAGCTATCGCGGCCTGCTTGCTCACGAAGGTGACGAAGGCGCAGCCCTTACTCTGGCCCTGCGCGTCTCGCAGCACCGTGCACTCCTCTATCGCGCCGTGGCCCGCGAACAGCGCGCGCACGTCGTTCTCTGACAACTTCTTGTTGAGCATACCCACGAACAGCTTGCGTTCTGGAACAAGACAAAGTCTTATTAGTATAAGTGAAGAAAATACATATTATGTCTGTTGTATGCTCGCCACCTTGGTTCTTTTATATTATCACTATTAAGTTAGGGTGTTGATAAAAAATGATACAGCACAACTTCTATTAAAACTTCTTTATTTACATGTTATACGATACGTATCAGAGATGCCCTTATGACACACACGTCTACATTAAACATAGCCCCCTAGCTAGTCTTAAGGGCCCTAGAGACGATCAAACGGTGTGACTCAAACCTAACGTGTTTAATTGGTTTGTCAAACAGCCTTGTTTAGTTTTACTGTCACTTCACTGTCAAACGAAACAAAAATTATACAAAAATATATTGTAATTCCATCAAACCCCAAAATTTTTGACAAACCGTTTAAATTAGCTTTGTAAACGTATTGGTTTGACTCAAACCAAAATTTATGTATTTGAGTCAAACCGTTTAACCTGTCAAGCGCCTTGACACTCTTTGACAGATTATGCAGACAAGCGTCGGGCCTTTTTGCCACCAAAAATTAATTTTCCTTACATTCTCCCGCAATTTTTTTCGCGATTTTTTTTCGCAATTTTAATGTTAATAAGTAAATAAAACCTATGGATGATGTATATATTTAAAAATATAATTAATTTCCTAAGTGATTACGTAATATAGAAACAGATTTATACAAAATTAGTTATTAGATTCAGTATAATTAAGTACCTATCCTCTTGAAAGTAAACATTTCAAATAACGTAAACACTTGCACTGATTGTTTACTTTTGACTTCGTTATTGACACTCAAGTGGGAACATGCCAAATGATACCTCATCACACACATTACGGAGAGGAAGGAGGAGGACGACCTCATTCCCTCATGACAGATGCACGGAGTACCGACCTCTATAAATCATATGACGTTTCCGTCGTGTTTTTCTTCAAGATTATAATGTTTTAATGTGAATAAAACATATGCATGTTATATATATTTAGAAAGGTGATTAAATTTCCTAATTGATAATATAATTGGAATTAAGAAAAATACTAGTTTAATAAAAGAAATCTTGATCCAAACACAACACACGACTTTTTCTTATATTTTTATTGCAAATCTAAACTAAGGCCAAATTTATGTTTCTATATAGTAAAATTTGCTTAATTTACGTAGGTGCACACATTATATATAAAATTTTAATTCAAAAACCGATATAAAATAAGTTACAGTTACCTACTATAAAATTGTCAGTCTAATTTCGATTCCCGCGATTTTTATTTCTCCAAATTATATTGTTATAATTTATGTACTACCTATGCATGTGATATATATTTAAAAAGTAGAATAGATTTCCTAAGTGATGACGTAAATGAAATTTAGAAAAATACTCATTTAATAAATGGAATCTTGATACAAACACATAAACTTCGTCTTTTTTAATATTTTGTTTTAAAACTCAAATAAATATAAAATTTATGTTTCTATATAGTGAATGTTGCTTTATTTACGTAATTTGATATATTATACATACAAATTTAATACAAAAACAGTTGTACTAACAAGGATTGGAGCAAAACTAATTACAATTACTATGAAAAATATCTGACGTAGTACATGTTTTGATTGCTCAATAAACTGTAACTGGGACATAATTATATTCATATTTTTATATTTTTATACAGTTTAGGATGTTAAATATTACAGTAACTCATTATTTTTTTACAATGTACAATAAGGGAACTCCCTCATTGAACCCTCCGAAACTAGGCCTATTTTGACGGTAATGTCTTACAAAAACAGTCATAGTAATAAATTTACTTATTCTTATCCATATATTCTATTCGTAGACTCTAGAATAAATACCGTTCTAATAAAATTTCTACTAAAATGTTCAATTCAAAATGCATTTCACAAGAAAATCATAAACTCACTATGAAATAAAATAGCAATAAAAACGTATATTTTTCATTCGATTTTCTGAAGTAATTTGTAGTAGATTTATGGAAAATACTTAGTATACGCATAAAAAACTTAATATTAATTACTTAAATGTATAAATTATGTGGTACAAACAAACCACTTATAAATTAGAAATTTATTCTATGGGCGTGCCCAGCTTGCCACCAGGTAGCAAGCGACGCTTGAGAGTCATGCTGTCACTTGCTGCAAGGCAGCAAGGGACGCTTGAGAGGTTAATCGTCTCGAGGGCTCATAAAGTATCAAAGTCACTGTCATTTTAACATTATACACTTTTTTATGTGCATTACTTAGCAATTATGTATTTTTTATTTTGGGTGGTATTTGAAGTTTTCTAGCCGTAGAGTTTCTCAAATCTATGCCATAGCCTATTTTTCGGAAACACTATTGTTACTGAATTAGACATTAGGACTTCCACAACGATTAACCGCTTAGAATTGGCGTTATTATGCTTCCTATTTCAATCACACACGGTTGGAAAACTTAGGACTCAGTACACCATACAGCTCCGAAATACCGTAGTCAACGCTTTACCAATTGACGTTAACTTCTCGATATAATAGCATGTAGATTATTCTTAGAAAGGTACTCATGAACGCAATTTATCTTACTCTACCCGTAGCTACCAACATAAACGTGTTGAAAAGATTAGTTTAGAAAGAAATTGGTCTAAGAGGTTTCAGTTTAAGTGCTCACCGTACTCAGAGATGCGCGCGACGGCGTAAAGCTAGAGTAGAATATTAAAGCAAATGGCCGTATTACAAGCGGTATAAGCCACACTACATTTTACACCCGCAACATGTCTCCTCGGATTTACTATTTAATATAAGCCAAAACAGTTTAAACTTTCACTAAGTACAAGGTTTCGTGTTATATATATGCGCGCAGCACACGTGTTTTTTATACAAAACGCGTTGACTACACGGTACGCATGGTGAATTCTTAAGTTTTGTAAATTGTATTTTTAAGGAACATATTGTTTAAAGGATACTCTTGATAAGATAAGAGAACCTGTGGTCGAAATTCGCCCATATATTCGTCAGATATAAAAAAAAGACAGAATGACAATTGTGTCACAAACTCACAAGTGTCAAACAAACACCTACTATATAAACGCATAGTAGTGTTAGTGTTAATCTGACGTACCTACTGTCAACTGTGTCTGTGTGTAACTTTATTAGCATTATAAAAAAATATTAGCTTTCTGCATACCTTCCTCTACATAAAAACTCCGCTTAATTTCATACCCCTCCGTTCACACAATTCTCGTAAAACTGTAATCAAAGTTATTGATATATAATATGACGATACATTCATACATTCGTTCGATTTTGAAGACAAAAATGTTTAAATTTTTTAACTTGTTTTGAAGGTTCCTGTTTCAGTACATGTCTTCTATAATTTTATATGTTTCGAACGTTTCGAAATAATTTCCAATAACAAATAATATTTCCTTACACAAAAAAAAAGAAAACTCCAGTAACCAGAAACATTGGATTCGTTATTCCAATAACGACGTCCCACCCACAATAAAGTAGAAATGGTAACGCTGAACTGTCGCAGAAACATTTTATCCGACTCAAAGTATAAAAGATTTGTGTTATACGAGAGCGTCACGTACTCCGATACTCTTGTCACGTAGCCATTGCGTTTGACGCTCCGCGAGTTGAGTGCATCGTGGCAACGTCGGCCCCTCGCCACTGCGAACTATTTAATATTACAGCGAATCACTGGTACAAGATTTTCGTTTTAGTGGTGAATATGTAACTGTCTCGATGGCCACTTTACTTACGTTCAGCGGAAATGTAGAAGTGTACCTACTCTATTTAAAGCTCGCAAGCTTCTACATAAAAGACGTGACTCATGATAGTATACGAATGATAAGAATTTACACGGTATTAAAAAGTTGCCAATTTTGGTTTTGCATAGCATTTTCAGGCGGAAGTGTAAGCATGTGAATTTATCTAATTACAATTTGACCATAATTTTGGGACCTGCTTGTATCAAAGGCTTGATCAAATTTATCCTTCTAATTATAACCAGCTATTTTGTCCTCTGCATAACCCTAAAATTCCTCACGTCAAACTGACCAGCGCAGCGGTAACCTTTCACAAGCGCCTAAAATATTCACTCAGAGTGCACACAAAGTTAAGCGGTTGCCTAACTTTTTTAAATCAACTTTGTAACGATATATTAACCAAAGCCAACGTTAAAATGAAAAATAGTACTAAATGTTTCATACTTTGAACAACATTAAATCAATTTTCACGTTAAAGTTACGCGTTGCGGCTGCCACATAAAATACAATCAGAGAAATTCACTAAAACACAATGCAATATTGTGTTATGCTCAAAATTCTGTCTTCACTTTCGGATCCCTAGGGGTAAGACGCCAGGTAAATTGAAAAGGTACGGGGTTCTGTTGCATATATTTCATACCCGCTCCCGCCAAATCAGCGCAACCCGGGAAATTAGCATGAAAATGGCGCGAAAACCGACTGTATTGCATAAACAACCTTAGTTCCGCGTATTAAGCGCCATTATTTTGAGATATACCCGAGATATTTTGGGGCTGATTTCAGTTGTTATAATCGGATTTTATGGTTAAGATTAAAATAATTTCTTATAGTTTTTACAGGCCTACGTTAACAAAATAGGTTTATACAAAAAGTTCTACAAACGTAGTGAATGTGGTACGAGTATATAAGGTTTGGTAAAATCAATTAGGGGCCGTGCATTAATCACGTGATGTTTTTTACAACTTTTTAGACCCCTCCCCTCCCCCTGGTGATATTTGGTGAGGTTTTATACTACCCCCCCCCCCCCTCCCCCACCTAAGATCACGTGTATTTTTTTTTACATAGTAAGCAGGTCATGTTTAAAGAAAAACTTTAACTTAAAAGTCAATTTAATCGAATAATTTAAGCAATTAAAACTATACGAGTCATTTGTCTTGTAAGTATTTAAACAACGCTACGAATTTACACCCGATAATAATTTCGGTATGCATAGACTAGATTCGAAAATTAATACACGTGATGTCTCCTTATACCCCCTCCTCCCCTTGGTGATACTTGGTGATTTTTTTTGAGACCCCCCCTCCCCCTTTAGGCATCACATGATTAATGGACGACCCCTTACGAATACTTCGGGCACATGATCCACTGCTTATGTAAAGACGTTTGGTCATAAAAATAATTGTCATACTCAAACTAAAAAATCATCTCATGTATGGGCGACTCTCCGCAAAACACAAACTCGCCCATAAAAAGAAAAAATTTTTTTTTCAAGTATGACAATTGTTTTTCTGCTTAAACGTCTTTACATAAGCAGTGGATCATGTGCCCGAAGTATTCGTAATTGATTTTACCATACCTTATATATTATTATGTACGCTAAGGTCTTGTTAAGGTTTAACATTGTATTAGTCTATTTACCCACATATTATAATAAAATAATTTCCGAGTAAAATATAACATAATATTATATCATTTATTGACTATATTCGGTCAGCTGTAGCTCGCTTTATAAACATTATTCGAGTACAACCACAAACAAAAATAGCGCAACCTCTGTTATAAAATGATTTAGACCGGAGGTAAAATTCAATTTAGCTTTCGGTGCGAAACTACAAAAACTCATACGTAATATCATAACCTGAAGTTTCCGGATCTCTGAACAGCTTTGTAAATGGTGTGTGTTAAAATTCGCCAACAAACGGGCTGCGAAATCACCTCATGTATGTACCCTTTGGTTTCCACTAGGTGGTTCCGTTTGACGCGGGTTCTTGGAAGTGGGAATTATTCACGTGACCTATTTATTTAGATTGCTGGCGGAAAATTCGGACCAGTTCACGATTGAGTCGACTGCGGGTAGGAAAATTTAAATTAAACTTTGTTGTATTGTGTTCTCATGTAAAACTTTGACTTTTCTTTGTGTTGTATTGAGTTTATGTGACTGTGAATAAAAATTGCTTTTGTGTTTGTATCGCGTAAATACAGTTGGCATATTTTGATTTAATTATTAATATATGTATTTAAAATATATTTAGATTTTGTCTGAGGTCAGATTTTGGCAGGATAAAAATGTCCTAATGTAAACTTTGTGTATCAAATTCATCTATTGTAATATATATAATATATATTATAGTGTTACTAAAATTAAAGAAAGGAAATAAGAAATGATTTTATAAATTACACCTTTAAAGGGACGAAATAGGAGTTAAAAGTTTTTATGGAAAATGTGTGGAGAACGTTTCAATGAAGATTGAGATTCATGGTCTAAGGTTTTAAATACATTTAATAAAATACTTGTTTTTAACCCTCTCAGGGTGTAAAAAAGGGTTGAATGTTTGTATGAAAAAAAATTGAAATCTGTCCCGATATTCCTGAAATTTAATTTCCGAGGTAACAAATAGTAATTTGAAATTCGTCCTCTAAAGGCATAAACATTGTGGTTCCAAAGTTTGGATAGCGAAATGTCAACAACTGAACGGATGCCATTGAATAATTTTACGCACACATATAGTTATTAATAATAATAATAATAATAAAAAAGCCTTTTATTTTCCACATCATTTTACATTTCAGATGTTTGTTATTAGTGTTAGTAGTATTTTTGTAATATAGTAATTAATCAAAAGTGTTAGTACCTGTTAGTTTTTCATTTTGTGACGTGGATCCCATTTGGGTGAAGGCCTCCTCTTTCTCCTTCCACATTTCTTTATCTTTGGCGAGTGTCATCCAATCTTTCCCTACTATTTTGCTGATGTCATCAGCCCACCTTTTAGCCGGTCTACCGACGTTTCTTTTTCCTAGTGGCCCTTTCCAGAGTGTAGTTTTTATAGACCATCTATTATCTTTATACCTTGAGATGTGTCCAGCCCACTGCCATTTTAATTTTAGTGCCTGTATTAAAGCGTCAGTTATTTTTGTCCGTTCTCTGATAGTTTCTGATCTTATTTTATGTATTTTTTTAATTTTTAATATACTCCTCTCTAAAGATCTTTGTGTTGTCCTTATTTTTTCTTTCACTTTGCTCGTGTAAACCCATGTCTGACAACCGTATAATAGAGTTGGTAAGAGGCAGGTATCGATAACCGTCTTTTTTAAGTCAAGTGTATAGTCCCCTTTAAGAATTTCTTTTAAAGACCAGAATTTGTTCCATGTTATTTTACATCTCCTTTCGACTTCATTTTCGTTGTTTGTAGCATAAAAGGATATCTGTTGTCCTAGATATATGTAGTTGTTGACATATTCTATGATATGACCATTTGTACTTATAGGATTTTTTTTTGTGTTTGTAAGTATTTTTGTTTTAGCGGCATTCATTTCCAATCCTACTTTAGCACTTTCTTGATCCAGTAGATTTATCATCGTTTCCAGTTCTCTAGGTGTTTCTGCTAGTACAACAATATCATCTGCGAATCTTAAATGACTAAGATAAGCACCATCTATGTTCAGTCCCTTGACTTTCCAGTCTAATTTTTGGAATATATTCTCAAGGACAGCAATAAATAGCTTGGGCGACAGAGGGTCGCCCTGCCTTACCCCTCTTTCAATCCTTATTTCTTCTCCTCTAGTTTCTAATTTTACTCTACTTGATGCATTGTTATATATATGTTTTATGATGTTTACATACTTTTGGTTTACATTCAATGTAGATAGTGTATTCCAAATGCTTTTGTGACTTATACTGTCAAACGCCTTACTATAATCTATAAACGCTATGTATAGAGGTCTCCTAAATTCTTTGTACTTCTCAATTACTTGTCTTAGAGAGTGCAGATGGTCAGTTGTACTATAACCTGATCTGAATCCAGCCTGCTCTGTTGTTTGTGCTTTGTCAATATTTGCTGTTATTCTTTTAAGGATTATTGATGAAAAAAGCTTATATAAGCATGCCATTAAGCTTATCGGCCTGTAATTTCCCACATCAAGAGGATTGCCTTTTTTGAACAGGAGCACAATGTCGGACGAGCACCATTGTTTTGGTACACATTCTGTGTCTAGTATAAGGTTAAATAATTGGGTTAAATGTTTAATTAGTATTGGTGCTGAATGCTTGAGTATTTCATTACTAATTCTATCAGGTCCTGGGCTTTTTGCGTTTTTTAATAATTTGATATGTTTTTGTACTTCATTTCCGTCCACTGGGAGAATATCTTCAGTGTTTGGTATAAAGTTGCTAATTTCTTGAGTGTTGTCCTCCTTGTTTCTTATAGTGTAAAGTTTTTTAAAGAAATTGGTTGCTTGATGTAATATATCTTTTCTCGATTTTGTCACTTTGTTATTTGATTCTAATTTTTGTATCCACTTTTTATTTAAACTTAGTTCCTTGAACGCTCTTTTTGTACTCCTAAATTTGGTTATGTTGTGTGTTATAGTTTCTTGTCTATGTTTTTTATAGTCTTTTTTTATTTCTTTATTTGTTTGTTTGAATAGTTGTTGTAGTTGTTCTTTCATCTCTTTAGTTTTGTTTCTTGCGGATATAAGTTCGGTACGTCTTTTTATTAATGTAACTGTATTATCACTAAGTATTTTATGTTTCTTCTGTTTCTTTTCTTTATTTTCCGAAGTGCATGTTGTAACTAGTGCATGTTCTAAAATGTCATAATAATCTTGGACATTTCTGGATTCTATAATTTTTTTGTCAATTTCGTAAGATCTTAAGTTTTCTTTGTATGTATTTATTTCTTCTTGTGTCAAAAGTCTGTTTGAAGATGACTGAAAGTTCTTTCTGCTCTTTTTCGGGACATCAATCATAACTGTAGTTCTTAGCATTCTATGATCTGTGGCAAAATGTATGTTATTTAGTATTTCAAAGTGTTGCATAATGATGTAACATTATTAAAAAGACAATCTGTCATTCATAGGTGTCACTTTGATGCCTATGATAGAATATTCAGTTAGCCATAAGGCTATGTATAGCTTAGACGTGTGTATGTCTATTTGGCCTCCTTAACATATTATATGTATGATAAGATAGATTATAATATGGATGTTATATGTAGAACATATGTAATAAAGAAGAGTATACAATCATTGTATCATTGAATATCTCCACCGTGAGTTTATGATAAATGCTGCTGAGTCAACAGGTCCAACATACAACATGGTGTTAGAAGTGTGAGGTACTTAAATACAAAAATATATGAACGAAAAAGAGGGTACATCAAAAACTCAAGAATAACCACAAAAAACTTGAAGGCAGTCGGAACTTAGGAACGATCGGTGAAAAAAGTGCGTGAAGACCTAACAATGGCTGGAAACGGAGTACAGAAACTTGAAATTTCTACCGAAGTTATCAACAATAATGCTGAGAATTTCAAGAAATGGACGCAATCATTCGAGATATACCTGCTGGCATCAGGAATGGAGAAGACAGAAGACAAAAGAAAAATTGCAAAGGTCTAAATATATATAATTCCTTCAATTTGGACCTGGAGGAAGCCACATATCAAGATGTCAAGGCAAAATTCGTCGAGTATTTTGAACCCAAGAAGAATTTGACGGTAGCAAGACACAAATTTTTCACGCTGAAGCAACGTGTGAACGAATCCTTGGAGAACTTTCTTATGGAATTAGAGAATGCAAGTCATGCCTGTGAGTTTGGTACGCTCCGCGACTCGCTGGTAAGGGACATCCTTATTGCGAATATGGCTACAAATTTCTCGCAATTTCGTCAAAAACTCTTACTCGAGCAAGATCTGTCCCTGGAAAGAGCCAAACTTCTATGTAGAACACTCACAATGGCACAAAAAAGTGAAGAATCAATGAATGCAGCAGATGGAAGAGAAGAAGCCACAGTATACAAGCTACACAGAAGTCGTCAGAACAGTCCTTTTACACACCAGAAGAGAAGAAAATCCAAATCTCCGTCGCGCCAAGGTCAACCAAGGCCAGCTACGCCTGGATCCAGAACAAAATGTGTGAAGTGCAACACAGTCCATGGTCACCGCAACTGCCCAGCGTGGAAGCACAAATGCAGGTCATGTTTTAAATATGGACATTTTACTCATTTATGCTTTAAGAAAAATAGTGTCAGGAGTTTAGTCTCTGGGGTAGGCAATATGCATCTCGATGATGAACCGAGTGCTGCTTGCTTGGCAAGCAATGCTCATACTGAGAGATTCACTATTGGGGCGTTGTTCAATATTAAAAATATAAAGTCACAAAGTACCAGTTCAAATTTGAGTAAAAATGACATTAATTCCTGGCATTATTATTTAAAAATAAATAACAAATGTGTAGACTGCATAATTGATACTGGGGCAGATATAAATATGATGTCTTACAAAGTGTTTAAAGAATTAAATCTTAAGTTTGACAAACAGAGTAAAAAAAATGTGTAAAAAATATAATATCTATGCTTATGGGGGAAAACAACCAATTCCCATTATGTCAGTGTCAAACATATGGTGTATGTTTGAAAACAAAAAAGAACCTGAAAGTGTTACTTTTGTTATAACCAACCTTAACTGTCCTACTGTAATTGGTTTGCCCACTTGTATAAAGCTAAATTTAGTTATAAAAAACTTTAATCTAAACAATATGTATAAAGAACCCTGTGACAAAATTGTGACCAAATATAATGATGTGTTTCAGGGTCTAGGCTGTTTACCATATGAACACAGTATTGTGTTAAGAAAAGATGCTGTGCCGTGCATAGATCCACCCAGGAAGGTGCCATTTGCTCTGGTGGAGCCGTTGCGGAAGGAGCTCGAACTCATGGAGGAATTGGGGATCATCCAGAAAGTCCATGAACCAACTCTCTGGGTGAGTAGCTTAGTTATTACCATAAAGAAGAATGGAGGATTAAGAGTTTGCCTAGATCCTAGAAATTTAAATAAAAACTTATTGAGATGTCATTATCCCATTAAAAATATTGATGAAGTAAGGTCTAAATTGTCCGGAGCCTCATATTTCTCACATTTAGATGCATTTTCTGGATTTTATAATATAAAATTAACTAAAGAGAGCAGTGACCTTTGTACTTTTCAAACTCCCTTTGGTAGATATAAATTTTTGAGATTACCTTTCGGAATAAGCACGGCAACAGAAATTTTCTATAAAACTATGATAGATTTATTCGGAGACATTGAGGGAATAATAATTTGGTGTGATGACATTTTAATATACGGTGAAACAATTGAAATACACAATAAAAGATTAGAATTGTTTCTGGATAGGGCTAGACAAGTCAATTTGAAATTAAATAGGGCCAAGTGCAAGTTTCTTTTAGAAGAAATCGCATATTTGGGCTATATTTTCAGTAAAGATGGTGTAAAAATTGATCCAGAGAAAATTAAGGCTATAAAAGAGATGCCAATACCAAAAAATATTAAAGACTTGCAAAGATTTTTAGGTATGATAAATTTTTTAGCACCATTCATAGAAAACTTAGCTGACAAAACTAATATTTTAAGAAATTTGTTAAAAAAGGATGTGTTATGGCTTTGGGATGAGAATTGTCAAAAATGCTTTGATTTATTAAAAGAAATTATAACTAAAGCGCCCGTGTTAGCAAATTATGATTGTAATTTACACTTAACTTTGTCGGTAGATGCCTCAAGATATGCCGTCGGTGCCGCTATATTTCAAAATAAGCGACCCGTTGCTTACAGCTCAAGAACACTGACCAGCTCACAACAAAATTATGCTCAGATTGAGAAGGAATTGTTTGCAATACAATTTGGATGTAATAAATTTCACCAATATATTTATGGCAGTAGAATAACTGTGCAAACTGATCACAAACCGTTGATTTATTTATTTAAGAAGCCCCTACATGAAGTACCTGCTAGGTTGCAGAGAATGATGCTTTCTTTGCAAGGTTATGACTTAGATGTGGTTTATGTACCTGGTAAATTTATGTATATAGCAGATACTTTGTCTAGAGCAGCACTTACTGAAAAATACATACCCCCATATGAACAGGATTTACAGTACCATGTAAATACTATATTTTCTAACCTCTCTGTAAGTAAGCCATATTTGAATTTAATATTAACAGAAAGTAATAAAGATGAATCATTAACTTTGCTTAAGTCTTATATTCAAAACGGGTGGCCTAAGAGCAAAGACAAAATGGCATCTATGGTAAAACCATATTGGAATATTCAAAATGAAATACATATAATGAATGAATTACTATTTAAAGGAAATAGGCTTATTGTTCCTAAATCTTTGCAAAAACAAATATTAGATAAAATTCACTGTGGTCACTTAGGTATAAATAAAACACTTAATATTGCTAGAGAAACAGTTTATTGGCCGAATATAAATGCTGACATTAAAAATTTAGTTGATCAATGCTTAGTATGTGCTAAGTTCAAGCCAAACACAACAAATGAGCCGTTGCAGTGCTACGAGATGTCCCATCTTCCATGGCAACAGGTAGGTGTTGATTTACTATATTTTGATGGAGAAAATTTCCTTGTCTGCATGGATTACTATTCCAAGTACGTTGAGTTAGCTTCTTTGCATAAAAATTACACTGTGGACGTTGTTGTTAAGAATCTTAAATCGTTTTTTGCTCGTCATGGAATACCGAAATCTCTTGTATCTGACAATGGTCCACCTTTTAACTCCAGTAAATTCAAGTCCTTTCTTGAGGAGTGGGACATTGAACACATAACAAGCAGCCCACATTGGCCTAAATCCAATGGTCAAGCTGAAAGCGGGGTAAAAATTATAAAAAACATTTTGAGAAAATGCAAAGAGGATGGCTCTGATATATACTTGTCATTGTTACATTATCGTAATACGGCTAAGGGAGATTTTCCCAGTCCAGCTTCATTATTAATGTCTAGAAACTTACGAGTAAATTTACCAATACTAAATAAAAAGTTATATCCTAGAGTAGTTAAATTTTCGACATATGAGAAATGTCACAAACATAGCAGAGACAGAATGTCTTTTTATTTTGACAGGAATGTTAAGCAAAAGTCATATGTATTTCAGCCAGGAGATTATATATATTTTAAAAAAGATCCTAAATCCGTTTGGACTCCGGGAATAATTAAAGAGAAATTGACGTGTGGTAGGTCGTATTATATTGTAGATTTAAACGGTGCTGTGTATAGGAGGAATATAGGACACATTAGACCTAGAAAAAGAGATTTAAAAAACATAAATACTCCTCCTTCTTCTTCTGGTAATGGCGAAAGCAGTGGCAAAAATGACAGTATGGTTACCATACAGGACATTGCTAACCCCATGAGTTCGGTGAATTTCGGAGACGGTCTTTTTCAATATTGTGATAATGATGAAAGCTGTGTTCCTATGGAGAGTCTAGTGAATACCGATTATGTAACCAGATCTGGTAGAAATGTAAAACGTCCTAAACTGTATATTCATGAAAAATATGATTAGTGATATAGTAGTATGTTTTTAGTTGTGTACAAATTGTAGTATTAGTTGCGTTATCTTGAAAAGGGAGGTGTTGCATAATGATGTAACATTATTAAAAAGACAATCTGTCATTCATAGGTGTCACTTTGATGCCTATGATAGAATATTCAGTTAGCCATAAGGCTATGTATAGCTTAGACGTGTGTATGTCTATTTGGCCTCCTTAACATATTATATGTATGATAAGATAGATTATATGGATGTTATATGTAGAACATATGTAATAAAGAAGCGTATACAATCATTGTATCATTGAATATCTCCACCGTGAGTTTATGATAAATGCTGCTGAGTCAACAGGTCCAACATACAACACAAAGTTTATTATCAATTTTGGATTATTTGTCATAACAAAGTCAATTTCATTTCTATGCTTTTGGTCTGGGGAAACCCAAGTCCACTTTTTATTTGTTTTCTTTTTGAAGTATGTGTTCATTATGGACAGTCTGTACTCGAAGGCATATTCTATCATTCTCGTACCTCTTTGATTTCTTGTACCATAACCATATTTTCCTAGTATAGGATATTCTTCGGATTTAGGTTGTCCTATTTTAGCATTAAAGTCTCCAACTACTAGTACTTTCTCATCGGCATATTCGTGTGCCAAATTTAGGTCACTGTAAAATTTTTGGATTTCTTCTATATATAGTTATTATGGCGTAGAAATCCGTTAAAAATGATTTTACAAAATACATACCCCACGGGGGTGTAATAGGGAATGCGGACGAAGTCGCGTGCAAAAGTCTGACATACTCTCATTAAGGGATCGTATTTTACCTGGACCCGGACAAACCCTCCGCGCGGATAGAACAAAGAAGTATTTAATGCCAATTCGTAACTAGGATTCAATAGGAGTCCGCCTAATGGGTGAACAATGCTCGTCCCGGGAAGCGAACTAATTGTCTACTTAACAGAATTACATTTTAAAATGTTAATGCTAAGTGGGTCATTGGATCTTAATAGCGATGCTCGTTAAGCGATTTACATAACCTCAGGACTCAGGAGGGCCAAAGATCCTAAAGGTCTCCATGTATATTCATTAGGTAAAATAAGTATACGTGATACATTGGCTAATACGAGAAATTTTTGGGTAAACTTGATTCTTAACTTGAAGTTATTATACCTAGATTACCTAGGAATATATAATACCAGTACAGGAAAAAGAAATAGGTTGAAATTTAAAAAAGAAGAGACATATTTATTTATAAAAAAAAAAATGCGTTTAAAAAAAAGAGAAGTGTAGATGGAGTGTAGACCGTACATAATATGATCGTAATTACATTTATCGCATGTAGAGTGTGAGATTTATTTTTTCAACCCCTATTCTCATTAAGCGAGTATTAATAACACTTTATGGTGTTTATTAAGTAAAGCTAGCTATATACGTAAGGGATTACCTGACAGGTTTGCATGCACAGTTATACCTGTCAGGAAAGCTAGAGATGGTATTGTATTTAATGGAAACCTGCACAGTTGTGAAACATACACGCTCCGGCTTACCTGTCAGGTATACCATTACGTGCATGGCTAGCATAGGGGAAGTTGACTATGGAAAGTATCACTTTACCGGTGCAGTAATAACGCCGGGTTTTTATCGCCCCACTAGATTAAACGTCGTAAAATTACTTAATCTGGGAGATATTAATTATTATCGACGGTCATAGTTCATAATATTGTGATGATTGATATTAAGTTAAATTACTTGGTTAAGGCTTTTGCCTTGACCAAACTTTATTTTTCTTTACGGGTTTACTTTTTGTAGGGCACTTTCGTATTTTCTTCTGGACCCGTAAATTTTTACCCACAGACGTATTTACTTACTTTAATCTACCTAATAAAAAACTCTAATCTAAGAATTAGACTAAAAATACAAAATACACAAAACAGATATTTCTATAGGTACTAAATACAACCAGTAGCATAACCAGCAAAGCAACAATACAAAGTAGTCATTGCGTAATATCGAAAACAAATATTTAAAAACAATTAGTGGTTATTCCGTAACCAAACCTGCAGTGCTATTCTCTAAGGACATTTTGCTATCTCGACAGCTGAATCCGCGATGAGATTTCAAATTTGTATTCTTTAAACTTCGAACGTGCTGGTGGCGCGTCACATTCGAGCGCGGAAATGAGGCGAACCCTCGCGAGTGATTATTTTGACATTAGAACTATGAACTTGGTATTCTGTAAGCAAATTATCGCCTCGCAAGGCGGGAATTTGAAACTTTCGAAGCTCATTCCACTTGTCATTTTGTAAGTTCCTCAAGAGGTGTCGAGATGGCGAGTGACTTTGTAATAAAACAATCAAGATGGTCAATTTTAGTTTTAGAAAATAACTTAACGTATGGATAAATAGTGCTAAGTAGCTAAAATACTTATTTAAAAGGAATTTTGGGATAGGCAATCCCAAAATTCCTCTTAAATAAGTATTAACTTATACCTTTTATAATAGGTATTAAGTAGTTGGATTAGTAAGAAGTATCTTAATAACCCAACTAATATCTACCTATTATAAATGTGAAAGTTTGTGAGGATGGATGGATGTTTGTTACACTTTCACGCAAAAACTAGTAAGTATTATAAATGTGAAAGTTTGTGAGGATGTATGGATGGATGTTTGTTACTCTTTCACGCAAAAACTACTGAACGGATTTCGATGCAATTTGGTATGGTAGTAGTTTAGGCTCTGGATTAAAACAAGCTAGGTACTTTTTATCCCGAAAAAGTACAGTGTTCCTGCGGGTTACTCGATAATATATGTACGCGGGCGGAGCCGCGGGAAACAGCTAGTAGATACTATTATAAATCTGAAAGTTTGTGAGGATGAATGGATGTTTGTTACTCTTTTACGCAAAAGCTCCTGAACGGATTACGATGAAATTTGGCATGGTAGTAGTTTAGGCTCTGGATTAAAACATAGACTAAATTTTATCCCGAAAAAGTACAGTATCCCGTGGGATACCCAATATTATACCTATTTACGTTGGCGGAGATGCAGGAAAAATCTGGTTAATAATATAACTCCGCACACCGATGACGGTGGCCGGTATCATTGAAACGCAGGAGTAATTTTATAGTGCTCAAGTGTGTGCGCAGTACACAAGAGCACTCTATCTTCCTTTACTCTCATAACCTAGTGGGACGGATAGCCGACACGACTGGCGAGAGATCAGACACAGGTCCGACTTTTTACATGCCCATCCGACGCATGGCTCATCTTTCTTGTCAGACAATCAGGTGATCCTGCCTGCCTGCATTGCATTGTCCTACCCAAACTTGGAAACAACATTTTTTGTTGTTCCAATACGGGAATCGAACCCATGACCTCCGAGTCGAGAGCCAAGCTCTTACCACTAGACCACGGAGGCTGTAATAATAAAACAGATAATAATATTATTATTTTGAAACAAAAAATTAAACCGACTTCCAAAGTAAAAATACACAAAAAAGTATGAAATAAAACTTATTATCTAATTTCTAAATAATTCCCCTTTCAAATTTGGCTCAAATTTTTACTATTTCTCTACTCAATATTCTTTATTTTGTAATCGGTACCACTACCAGCCCAAACAATATTCTACAATATTTTGTAGAACTCACGTTCATATTTGCTGGTAACTACCGACTTCAAAATTAAGTGGAATGAGTAAAGAAATAGTTAAAAAATTTAGCCGAATTTGAAAGGGGAATTATTAAGAAATTAGAGAATAAGTTTTATTTCATACTTTTTTCTGGTAGCATAATGCATATACTACAGAAAAAGCCAAAATCACTTTATGTGTCCATATAAATTTCGAGGAGTTCCCTCGATTTCTCATGGATCCCATCATCAGGTTTCCACTTTAGTTACTGCAGGACCAATTACGAAGTATACCCCTGACAACGACACAAGAATTTTGGAAATATGTCCACAAACAGCATAGTAATGTGATGATGGTGGTGATGATGATGAATACTCTAATTGACATAGTGGCATATGTTTGCAGTTCTTTAAACAACGCCGAAATCCCCAAACATGTATCTATAAGGTGTCAGGAGTTCTGTTCAGTACTTTTGGACTCAGGGTATACCTTGAAGCAAAATCTTACTTTTTGGTAGCATATGCTTGAACTACTTCAGAAAAAGTCGAAATCACCATATGTGTCCATATAAATTTCGATGAGTTCCCTCGATTCCTCATGGATCCCATCATCAGGTCACCACTTTGATATCAAAATGACCATTTTGGATTACACCCTATACATCACAGAAAAAATTTTGAAAATCGGTCCACAGGCAATACAGCCAAACGTATAACCGCCTCCTTTTTTTGGAAGTCGGTTAATTAAATGAAAAGAATTTGCAAGTATTTAAACATGTTTTATTATAATATTTATATACATATAACAAAAAGGAATTCCTATAAGTCTTAATATCATCACAAGGTCTCGTTGGCATTTGGGGTCGCACCGGGGGCCTCTGGTACTGGCGGAGATACCTGTAATAGAGATGAAATACCAATTAATATTTAACTTTTTATAAGCAAAATTATATTATGAACAATATTATAATTGATTAATATCTCACTTGACTATAAAAAAGGAAAAGCAGTAAGTATGCAATAATATGACCAACACTACCTAGGTATTGACGGTGGGTTTGATGTTCCCGGTAAACACTCCTTTTTATAACAAATATTAATTACTTTGAACCACATTTTTACTTTTTTAAATTAGGTACATTCTTAATTAATAGAGGATAGATAATTCTTAATAACTAGAGGAAAAATGTATCTTACATAACATTATGAACTCGTATGTTGTTCTTTCTTAAATATAAATATATATAAAAGGCAAACCTAACTGACACATCTTATCAACGCACAGCCAAAACTACTGAACTGATAGTTGTAATGATGTAGGCATCCGCCAAGAAAGGATTTTTGAAAAAAAAAAAAGCCCGCTAAGGGAGTGAAAAAGGGATTCAAATTTTGTATGGAAACCGAACTCCACGTGGATGAAGTCGCAGGGCAAAAGCTAGTAGAATTATAAAATTAAACATACCTCCAGAGTATTAGCACACTCGTACTTGGAAATTGGAATAATATCATCATGACTGGGACTGGTCACATCCGGTGTTGCAAATTGGTGAATCTAAAATAAATTTTACCAAGCTTTAACTTTTACTGTTACTTTTTAATATTGTCATCAATCTGATATTATGAAATTGTGTTTTATGTAAAATCACAGAATAAATATTAGTCTAACAAGTAAAATAAAAGTAAATATGATTCATTTAGAAAACAAAATACAAGATATGACAGAAAGTAAGTTTTATCTATACTAATATAATAAAGAGGAAAAGTTTTTTGTTTGTTTGTTTGCATCAAATAGGCTCCGAAACTACTATTCCGATTTTGATGAAATTTGGCACAGATACAGCGTAGAGCACAGGGAAGGACACATCCTACTTTTTATTGCAGCAAAGATGTACAGTTTCCGCCAGTTTCCTTTAGCACGCACAAAGTCACGGGCAATATCTAGTTAGGTATATAATACTGAGAAAAGCTCAATAATTTCGTCACCACCTGATACAGGGAAAAAGCAGCTTTAACCGTGAAGCTGTTTTTTGCTTTTATCTGCCCAAAACTAACCAATATTTATAATATTTTATACTTTCTTGTATAATGATCACAGTAAAAAGGCACTTTTATTATAACAAACCTCTTTGTCCGTCATTTCCAAGTTTTTATGCAGCTTCTGTCTCTTGGGCTTGGAACTTTTAGAAATCCTTTAGCCAGGTTAGATATGAGCTCTAAATGGATGAGATCATGAGACTCTCTTTCTGTGGAGTTATAATACAAAACATTTAATAAAGGTACCTACATATTATTGGACAAGAGCATCAGGGACTAATAAAAAGAAAAATGGGTTACTTACTCCATGTTCATTGTTGTAAATCCAGATTTCATATTAACATGATCTCATGGACAGCACTAGGAATTTCCGTGATTTCAAGCGTTTTTGCCACAATTTTATTATTGGAAACACTCAACACAAAAAATTCAGAATAAAAGACAAACTTATCTTTCGCTTAGTATGACATAATAATCTTTATTCCCGTGGTGATGTCCCTTTAGTTCTTTGACTTTTTGGTCATTGCAACTATGTCCTGTCTCCCGCTTTGCCTGGGGAGGGAACTAGGAATTCTTCCTACAGATATTTAGCATGTCCCTCCGGGCACCCCTGAGATCATATCAAAGGGCTTTTGTGGTTGGTTACCGCTGTCGATCCTGGCTCACAGGAGTTGCAGTGGTGTGAATATGTGGTGGGCCAATGTCCGTTTTAATTCATGTTTTCTTTCGCACATTATTAAATGTTCAACCATATTCAATATGTAACATGGATCTAAATTCCAAAGACGCAATATGCTGCTTTGTTTTGTTTAGCAATGGCGCGTAACATAAACCAAATAAATAGGATATAACCGCCTCCTTTTTTGGGAAGTCGGTTAAAAAACAATGCTAATATTACCTACAAACTCTAAACTAGGTACTCTGAGACAACAACAAACTTTGATTTGACATTTACATTTCTCCATAGTCTATGGAATTGCGCAATACCATAGAGCATAATCATTGTACTTTTCAGTTTTACGTGTTTTAAAATTAAGATAATGTTTATAAAATGTTAATTTATAGATTAGCAGCTATAAAATACTTAGTTTTGTACACAATATGGCTTATTTAAATAATTAAATCATAATAAAGAAATCTTGCTTATGTTGCCCAACATGAGTACAACTCTAGTCATTCGACCTTCATCTCGAAGCTCACTTCACTTCGCAAGTGCCTATGTTGTGTTTACAGAATATGAAAGTAAAGTGAGATGAGTTTGCCTGCGAAGGGAGTACGTTCATCTGAGTGAGTCTCGAAGGCTGTGGTGCGTGTTACAGAATTGCACGGCTGTTCACTATCAGTTATCACCATTGTACTGTGAACAGCGAGGACATAATATGTCACACGGGGTAATTGGCGTGATAATGGCAAGTGTTAGCGCGAGTGGTAGGTACCTAACTACCTAGCTAATACAACCGTATTAAAAAACTAATAACAATTGTATATTTTTACACTTATCTATATTAACATAATAAAGAGGAAAAGTTTGTTTGTTTGCATTGAATAGGCTCCGAAACTACTGGACCGATTTTGATGAAATTTGGCACATACGTAGAGTAGACTACGGGGAAGGACATATTATGCTTTTTATCGCTGAAAAATGGTTTTTGCGAAATTAACTTTTGCGCGCACGAAGTCGTGAGCGACATCTAGTTACTATTATAAGACGACCTCAGTGATTAGCACTTTGGCGCTCAAGCCAGAGGTCGCGGGTTCAAACCCCGCCGAGGGAACAAAAAGTTTTCTGTCTTCCAGAGTCATGCATATTGGATGTGTATTTAATATGTGTTTAAAATTATTAAAATCATAAATAATTATGTTAATGTATAGTACAAAGTATCAAAATTTACTTCCTGTTGTCTGGTACCTGTACCACCTGTACCACAAGTTCTTCAGATACTTAACACGGGGCCAGATTGACGTGGTGTAAAGCGTCCATAGTTATTATTATAATTATTACTAGTTTCTAATCGTAATGGTGTATTTTATCAATATTTCTTATACTACTACGAGTATATTATTTTTGTGTAAATTTTTTCTCTCGCTTTTTAACATCTCCGAAGATTTTGTGCAAATAACATGGATATTTGTGTAACTTTTCGTCAAAGTGGTAAAATTGCCTGTGTATTGTGTAGCAGTGGTAAAGTTAGCAGTAGTAGCACACATTCTATAATATTATTTAATTACTAGTCTTTTCTCGTGGCTCAACCCGCGTAAATACGCGTGTTCCACGGGAACATTATAATTTTTCGGGATAAAAAATAGCCTATGTGTTAAACCAGAGCTTAAGCTACCACCATACCAAAATATCATCAAAACCGTTCAGTAGTTTTTGCATGAAAGAGTCACAAATATCCATGCATCCATTTGATTGCGAACGTTTCTCATAATAAGACACCGTAAAGAAACTCGGAAAACTAAGATGTAAAGTGAACCACGATGAAATCCATAAAAGTTTTATTGGAATGTTCTGATATTTTTATGGTGAAAATAGATGTGACTTGCAGTTTCACGCTCAATTCTTATAAAATATCAAAGAAGTGCTATAAAAGCTTTAGAAAATCTACTTCCGTGCTTTCAATTATTGGCAAATAAATTGTAGAGATATCCATTTCAGAATAACTGAAGACTCTGATAACATTAATTAATTTATTGTGCCGGAATATAAATTGATCGCTAATAATTCAGGAATTGGTCGCTTGTGTTTCATGAAACGACTTATTTGTATGTGATAGTTAATAATTTAGAAAGTGGTCGCTTATGCTTTTATCTATAAGATTAATTCGTCACCAAACTACAAAAGTCCAAAAAGAGAACTTGCACGTATCGTTATTCTATCTGTAATACGACTTTACACGACAGATTTGTATGCGATAGATGTGAAAGCCGCACGAAAACCTCTGTACTCTCTAGGCGCGTGTTGTAAATCACGTCGACAATATGACGAACGTCGCGTCATATCGCGTCGGGTGTCACGTCACCGTATTTCAAAGTCGGAGTGCCTTTACTTGTCACAGCGGCGCCGGACTGAGTTATGTCCGACGTAACATGTGTAAAGGAGCTTACATTAGTTCTTCTAGCTACTTGAGGATTGACGTACACTGGACGAAAGCATTTTTTTATTCTACAGTTTTTAGATTCAAGGCCGAGTTCTCAATCGGATTTTAAATATATGACTTGAGAGCTTACAGTGAAAACCTTTTTTTCGACACTATTTAAATACTTA
The DNA here is from genome assembly GCA_905404095.1 of Glaucopsyche alexis. Taxonomy (NCBI): domain Eukaryota; kingdom Metazoa; phylum Arthropoda; class Insecta; order Lepidoptera; family Lycaenidae; genus Glaucopsyche; species Glaucopsyche alexis. Next base: position 17,056,968 of record FR990047.1, on the reverse strand, counting down.
TCGGATATTACGTAGTCTCTAGTGATTTAAAGGTAAATTATGGTACAAAAATATGAACATTTTACTATCGGTTTTAACGACCATCGGCAATTACATAATTTATCTGTCACTTCAATGTTGTTATAACTGATTTTCACTGTAAGCTCTTAAGTCATTCTTCCAAGTAGAGCATTGACAGCTTAATACTACTGGATTTGGTTCATTGCGTTAGTCTGAATTTAACGAAGTATTCAAAACTAATAGTGAAATCGAGTAGCCTTTACTTTATCTATTTGAGCAACAAAATTACGATAAGAAAATATAAGATAGAGCTTTTTCTCTATGAAATAATAAGCAATAAGCAATTATTTTTCACTTCCCACGCAAAGTTTATACGGCTGCTCGGAGCTAGCGGCTTCCGCTCTAGCCTCGAGGTGAAAATAACAGAATGTAATTACTAGTGTATACGACTATATTTCGTAACGAGCATCCTACCAGCCAACCTACACCTACACCTACGTAATTTTATAATAATATCATTTTAAGCGAAAAGAACATTGTCTTGCCATAGTTTGTCACAAGATTACAAAATATGATTTTCCAAATATGCACAACTTTTTTGATAAAGTGAAGACACATTTAAATCAAGATGCAATCAAATATTATGTAATAAAGTTTGTACTTAATACAATAAAAGAAATGTCGCGACAACAAACCAAAATACCATATACGTGCAATATAATTGACAGAATAAATTTGTCAATACTAATCAACACATACAAAAAAAGACGGCAATATGGCCCGCACACAAGGAATATTATTGTCAATATGAGAATTATTGCCAATAATATGGTGTGTGTGCGAGTAGCCATTAGATTATATAATTTTCACAATATTTATCTCACCTCCTGCAGAGATGCGACTTGCACCCTCAATATCTGATATCACCCTTATTTATTGGTTGTCTGGAAGAAACCGCTTTAAGCGGTAAGGCCGCTATTTTGCTCATTCTAATTTTAATTTTATGTTATGCTTACAGATGACTGTATTTTATATTTGTGCAAATAAATATTTTTTTATTTATTTATTTATGTAGATGTGATTTATGTAGACGTTTACATCTAACCTAACTTTATCTTTGGTCGCCGTTGATAATGTCCAATGTCGTTTAGATAAATTTTACCTAACGTAAGAAAATAACTGAAAATAATATAATGCTGGCTATTTGATAAAAACGGATGTTTGTTTGCTGTGTTTAACAATAGTTAATATTGGTTATTTATTTAAGGCGTTTTCTCAATTCTCACTAAGGCCAAGCTGGCACCATTTAGAAACTTAACCAATTAACCATGCGCTAACCATTTCGGTCATGTGTGTCGTTTTGCAATAAATAAAATGCATGACAAAATGACTCTTCTCCATAACTATAGGTATAAAGTAACTTTAGGAGTAAAAAAAAAATGCGACGTCTGGCAGATACAAAAAACGAAGTTAATTGATATGTACGAAATATATACCTGTATTATTGTAAAGAGGAAAGGTTTGTGTTTGTATACTTGTTTGCATCGAATAGGCTCCGAAATTAATGGACGGATTTTGATGAAATTTGGCACAGATATAGAGTAGACCACGGGATAGTAGGCTATAGCTACTTTTTATTGCGCCAAAATGTACGGTTCCTGCGAGATTAAAAGTGGGAGAGCCACACTTCGGCATGAATGGGCCGGCTCGACCGGGTAAATACCACGACCTCACAGAAAACCGGCGTGAAATAACGCTTGCGTTGTGTTTCGTCGAGTGAGCGAGGTTACCGGAGGTCATGGGGGGATTGGGGATTTTATGGACCAGGAACGCAAGTCACCAGAGGAGTTACAAGTGTAACTCCTCTGGTGTTGCGAGCGTCCATGGGCGGCGGTAATCGCTTAGCATCAGGCGATCCGTCTGCTCGTTTCTGGTTCATTACATAAAAAAATAAATTCCCTCTTACGCGCACAAAGTCGCGGGAAACATATAGTCGGTTATAAAATGGCATGGGAACGATTTTGTTTGCTACGTTTCCACGGTTTTTAGTAAGAACTAAGTTTGTAAGAGCCCTATTGCTTATGGCTACATTATAACGTTGGGCTTGTTGTTGTTGAACCCAAGAAGGTTTCCTCAATATCCCTGAAGGGATGCGTTTCCGTTAGCCGAAAGTACCGGGTTTAACCTAACAAAACCGTATGACTTACGGCATTTTACTATTGTTGTTGTTGCTATATAAAATGTTTCACTTTAAGGTATACATTGAGCAGGTACCTTTACTTGGAAGGCTAATGTGTCAGAGCGTTTTCACATTACGCGACACGATATTCGATATTTGACCGGAAAACACTCCTATGTTGTGGGCATAAAAGCGTTTTCCAATCATTCGAGCCGATGACCGATATCGTGCCGATATTATGTAATGACAAAGACTGTTCAAACAATAATATCTATGGACGCTTCACACCACATCAATCTGGCCCCGTGCTAAGTTTACAAAGATCTTATGTTACGGGGCCTAGACAACGGGAAGTACATTTACATTTTAACATTTTTTGATACTATACATGCCTATATTTGAGTTATAATTTTAATAGGTATAAGTTTATGTTTGTTATATTGTATCATAAAAACTGTTGCCTCGGTGGGATTCAAACCTGCAACCTCCGGCTTGAGTGCCGACGCGCTAACCAATATCCACAGATGCCGTTAAATATAAAACAAGTCGTGCCTCTTACATTATCGTTCGTGATATCGGACATCGTTATCGCGTAATGTGTAAACGCTCTAAGGCAGTAAACAGAACGGGCAGTAGGCAATATGCATACTTCGAGGCCGCACTAAACAGCAGCTCATGGCTAGACGAGGTGCAAACACACTACACACTACACAATGTACACACGAGCACGACACACTTACATACAATTAGCACTAAGCTTCTTAGCGATAACCCGCTACTCATGCAACACGGTTTTGACAAAGGATGCTTAAGCTCTGCGCTACTTTACGTAATGAATTTACTATCGACTTGACATGGCGATCGTTTGACTTTCTTAACGTGAAAATTTTTCACTAACATGGGTTTTTTCGGTAAAGTTAGGTCGGTTTTGGTAGGGTCATGTATGTATATGGCCCTACCAAGCACTCGGAAAATGTTGTAGGTCCATCTACCAAACAGCCTGTTAGTTATTCTAATTTAATTTTAATACCTGCTACTACGACGACGACATTTTGTCTATGGAATGTAAAATAAATATTGGCAATCGTATGCGTGAGGTAGTGTATGTTTTTATTATTAATGTTATGTATTTCGAAGCATTATTTAAAAATATTAGCTTTCTGCACACCTTCCTCTACATAAACTTATTAGAGGAGTTATTATATTAATATGATATTATGATATTCTTCATACATTGTATTGTTTGCCCACTTAGCATATTTTGTTGCAAACGGCTGCGTTCAAAGGTGAATCACAAAATCAGGGTTAATAAATTATTGTGTAAAACTATTTGACCGGTCAGAACCGTTCCGTCCGCTATTTGGTACGTTAACTCTAGGTATATTTAAAAAATATACAATTTCGATCATGCTTTAAATTGTTTTTTGTTTTGTAGATTTCTGTTTCGTCACAATACAAATAATAGATAATCAAGTCGATTTCTCTAGTCGAGTGTGAAAACACTAACATTTTGTAAGTTCTCATACTATGTTACGAGTGAGTAATTAGGTATGTATATTTTCTCCTGTGAAAGTTGCTCCATTAACCTAACCTGTCACCAATTTCAATTCAAATTCTAGTGTTACGCGATTTAAAATTAATCGTGTCACACGATCCTACTGGCGCCATCAAAGGCTTTTCTTTGGATCATGAAAAGCTGGCGCACTTAATAAAGTCCCGTCAAATAGGGACGTGAAACGTAGTTCCGTGAGTACATCGTCGGCTCCGCGCCGCTGCCGTCGACGTCGACGTAGAAACAATGCGACTGTGCCGCGTTCGGGTGATAATTTCAAAAGCTCCTCCAAACCAAGAACGGAATTCGTTTGCTAAGAGTTTTTGCACATACTTTGTGACGGTATTTGCAGAGTGTCTCGGTCTTGTGATTCCCTGCTCTGTGTTCATCTCCTATATAAATACGCGAGTCTTTGTACCTCTTCTAAAGCACACGAATCCACACGAAGAAATTTGAAGTATGTAGAATTATTAATATTAATAAGACGCAAAATGCCTTAAGCGACTTGAAAGGAAGGAAGTAATAAATTCAAGCGCTTATAAACAGGTTCTCTAAAGCGACTTTTGAGTTGACAAAACTTAAACCCAAAATTAATCTACACTAATATTAAAAAGAGGAAAACTTTGTTTGTATGTTTGTTTGTTTGTTTGTAATGAATAGGCTCAAAAAGTACTGGACCGATTTCAAAAATTCTTTCACCATTCGAAAGCTACATTATCCACGAGTAATATAGGCTAAATTTTATTTTGGAAAAAAATAGGGTTCCGTAAGATATTTGGGTTTTTCGGACACAAGGTGTAAAAAATCAACCAGAAAAGTTACTTACTTTGCGTACGCTGCCTAAACTATAAAAGATAGAACCGTAAAATGTTCTAATTAATTGTAGATCTTATAAATATCTACAAAAAAAGTCCGCGACACACTATACCTATCTATGTCGAGTGAGGCACAACAACCTTTTTTTTATTTAGAAATCTTGAATTTTTTTGGACTACATTTAAACGCGTTTATTTTACTCATGCTATTAATCCTTATCAAAATAAATTATTTCATCACTAAGTACAGTTTATGTAGATAATATTTGGTCTGTGAATGATTAAAATTGGACGTTTGGTATTGAAGTTATGGCGAAATTAAAATATTACGATTTCTACTGCACGGCCCGTTGCGAAGTGGGCGTCACCAAGGCGGGGATGCGCGTACGGGAGGGGAGTTTAGATCTATGAGTAAGGTACCCGCAATATTAGTATCAGTATTGTACCCATAGATTATACAGATATATACTATTGTACCCGTGCGAAGCCGGGGCGGGTCGCTAGTAAATTATATGCCTATTATTCAGTAGAAAAAACACGAACAAAAAATAAACAAAGAAAAAGAAGGTAAATACGTAAATACAACATAATGTATGTATTTACGGTAACAATTTTTTATCAAAGCTCAAACACGATATAAATCGCAAAATACCGAACTCGACGTATAATATTGTAGGACGCGAGAGGTGAGCTGCATCAGATAAGTCAGAATTTGAATTGGAAATGTTTAAGCTTCCATTCATAAAACCGGCGTCTACGGAAATTATTTTGTTCGTGAAGCTGTCTCCAGACTCTCAGTTATACAGACAGGTCCTGTAGAGCTAAATCCTTCATTTTTTATTTGTAATCTCGTATTCTGAGGCATAAAACTTCCGCAATGTTTTCAAAATGTATCAAGAATTCATATTTTTTAAATCTGAAGAGTGGTAAGTCGAAGAAGTTCTTCTTCATGCATTACAAGCTTTTTAATTCAATGATAGACATATACTAAAAATTCACCTACCGAAGTAATTAATAACGTAAAGAATATATCGAAATATCGATATCAAATAGTGTATAACTCAAGGCCTAAATTGCCTTTATATGAAAATTATTGTGTAAAAGCTTTTAATAATAGGTTTAATGATAGGTTGCAACTTTTACGATTTCCGCCTTTTAACTAATTTCTTTTATGTGGATATTTAACATGTAACAATACCTTTTATGTGCAATTTTATTTAGAAATTTCATTCATTCGTCATAGTCTGGTTTTATTAATATAAGTAATAAAATATTATTATATATCTATTAAAGATAAATTGACATAATTATAATTGTATATATATATGTATTTAAATAAGAAGAATTATATATTTTCAACTTAAAACATTTTCCTTATGCGAGAACTGAAAAAAAAATAGTTCAAACAATGAATACTATAATCGATAACATTCAGGTTTTTCCATTCGTCATGCATTGTTAAAATATGTATCACATTCGAAATTTCCTTGTACGTCCTCTTTGTCCTGTATGTTTGACGTGGTTAAATCTTGTTATTAATACAAAATTGCGCAAGAGTAAAAACTTTCGGAGTACAATCGAAAACTATGGAACGTTCCATTGCATAAAAGTTTTATTGGAATGTTCTGATATTTTTATGGTGAAAATAGATGTGACTTGCAGTTTCACGCTCAATTCTTATAAAATATCAAAGAAGTGCTATAAAAGCTTTAGAAAATCTACTTCCGTGCTTTCAATTATTGGCAAATAAATTGTAGAGATATCCATTTCAGAATAACTGAAGACTCTGATAACATTAATTAATTTATTGTGCCGGAATATAAATTGATCGCTAATAATTCAGGAATTGGTCGCTTGTGTTTCATGAAACGACTTATTTGTATGTGATAGTTAATAATTTAGAAAGTGGTCGCTTATGCTTTTATCTATAAGATTAATTCGTCACCAAACTACAAAAGTCCAAAAAGAGAACTTGCACGTATCGTTATTCTATCTGTAATACGACTTTACACGACAGATTTGTATGCGATAGATGTGAAAGCCGCACGAAAACCTCTGTACTCTCTAGGCGCGTGTTGTAAATCACGTCGACAATATGACGAACGTCGCGTCATATCGCGTCGGGTGTCACGTCACCGTATTTCAAAGTCGGAGTGCCTTTACTTGTCACAGCGGCGCCGGACTGAGTTATGTCCGACGTAACATGTGTAAAGGAGCTTACATTAGTTCTTCTAGCTACTTGAGGATTGACGTACACTGGACGAAAGCATTTTTTTATTCTACAGTTTTTAGATTCAAGGCCGAGTTCTCAATCGGATTTTAAATATATGACTTGAGAGCTTACAGTGAAAACCTTTTTTTCGACACTATTTAAATACTTATCGGATATTACGTAGTCTCTAGTGATTTAAAGGTAAATTATGGTACAAAAATATGAACATTTTACTATCGGTTTTAACGACCATCGGCAATTACATAATTTATCTGTCACTTCAATGTTGTTATAACTGATTTTCACTGTAAGCTCTTAAGTCATTCTTCCAAGTAGAGCATTGACAGCTTAATACTACTGGATTTGGTTCATTGCGTTAGTCTGAATTTAACGAAGTATTCAAAACTAATAGTGAAATCGAGTAGCCTTTACTTTATCTATTTGAGCAACAAAATTACGATAAGAAAATATAAGATAGAGCTTTTTCTCTATGAAATAATAAGCAATAAGCAATTATTTTTCACTTCCCACGCAAAGTTTATACGGCTGCTCGGAGCTAGCGGCTTCCGCTCTAGCCTCGAGGTGAAAATAACAGAATGTAATTACTAGTGTATACGACTATATTTCGTAACGAGCATCCTACCAGCCAACCTACACCTACACCTACGTAATTTTATAATAATATCATTTTAAGCGAAAAGAACATTGTCTTGCCATAGTTTGTCACAAGATTACAAAATATGATTTTCCAAATATGCACAACTTTTTTGATAAAGTGAAGACACATTTAAATCAAGATGCAATCAAATATTATGTAATAAAGTTTGTACTTAATACAATAAAAGAAATGTCGCGACAACAAACCAAAATACCATATACGTGCAATATAATTGACAGAATAAATTTGTCAATACTAATCAACACATACAAAAAAAGACGGCAATATGGCCCGCACACAAGGAATATTATTGTCAATATGAGAATTATTGCCAATAATATGGTGTGTGTGCGAGTAGCCATTAGATTATATAATTTTCACAATATTTATCTCACCTCCTGCAGAGATGCGACTTGCACCCTCAATATCTGATATCACCCTTATTTATTGGTTGTCTGGAAGAAACCGCTTTAAGCGGTAAGGCCGCTATTTTGCTCATTCTAATTTTAATTTTATGTTATGCTTACAGATGACTGTATTTTATATTTGTGCAAATAAATATTTTTTTATTTATTTATTTATGTAGATGTGATTTATGTAGACGTTTACATCTAACCTAACTTTATCTTTGGTCGCCGTTGATAATGTCCAATGTCGTTTAGATAAATTTTACCTAACGTAAGAAAATAACTGAAAATAATATAATGCTGGCTATTTGATAAAAACGGATGTTTGTTTGCTGTGTTTAACAATAGTTAATATTGGTTATTTATTTAAGGCGTTTTCTCAATTCTCACTAAGGCCAAGCTGGCACCATTTAGAAACTTAACCAATTAACCATGCGCTAACCATTTCGGTCATGTGTGTCGTTTTGCAATAAATAAAATGCATGACAAAATGACTCTTCTCCATAACTATAGGTATAAAGTAACTTTAGGAGTAAAAAAAAAATGCGACGTCTGGCAGATACAAAAAACGAAGTTAATTGATATGTACGAAATATATACCTGTATTATTGTAAAGAGGAAAGGTTTGTGTTTGTATACTTGTTTGCATCGAATAGGCTCCGAAATTAATGGACGGATTTTGATGAAATTTGGCACAGATATAGAGTAGACCACGGGATAGTAGGCTATAGCTACTTTTTATTGCGCCAAAATGTACGGTTCCTGCGAGATTAAAAGTGGGAGAGCCACACTTCGGCATGAATGGGCCGGCTCGACCGGGTAAATACCACGACCTCACAGAAAACCGGCGTGAAATAACGCTTGCGTTGTGTTTCGTCGAGTGAGCGAGGTTACCGGAGGTCATGGGGGGATTGGGGATTTTATGGACCAGGAACGCAAGTCACCAGAGGAGTTACAAGTGTAACTCCTCTGGTGTTGCGAGCGTCCATGGGCGGCGGTAATCGCTTAGCATCAGGCGATCCGTCTGCTCGTTTCTGGTTCATTACATAAAAAATAAATTCCCTCTTACGCGCACAAAGTCGCGGGAAACATATAGTCGGTTATAAAATGGCATGGGAACGATTTTGTTTGCTACGTTTCCACGGTTTTTAGTAAGAACTAAGTTTGTAAGAGCCCTATTGCTTATGGCTACATTATAACGTTGGGCTTGTTGTTGTTGAACCCAAGAAGGTTTCCTCAATATCCCTGAAGGGATGCGTTTCCGTTAGCCGAAAGTACCGGGTTTAACCTAACAAAACCGTATGACTTACGGCATTTTACTATTGTTGTTGTTGCTATATAAAATGTTTCACTTTAAGGTATACATTGAGCAGGTACCTTTACTTGGAAGGCTAATGTGTCAGAGCGTTTTCACATTACGCGACACGATATTCGATATTTGACCGGAAAACACTCCTATGTTGTGGGCATAAAAGCGTTTTCCAATCATTCGAGCCGATGACCGATATCGTGCCGATATTATGTAATGACAAAGACTGTTCAAACAATAATATCTATGGACGCTTCACACCACATCAATCTGGCCCCGTGCTAAGTTTACAAAGATCTTATGTTACGGGGCCTAGACAACGGGAAGTACATTTACATTTTAACATTTTTTGATACTATACATGCCTATATTTGAGTTATAATTTTAATAGGTATAAGTTTATGTTTGTTATATTGTATCATAAAAACTGTTGCCTCGGTGGGATTCAAACCTGCAACCTCCGGCTTGAGTGCCGACGCGCTAACCAATATCCACAGATGCCGTTAAATATAAAACAAGTCGTGCCTCTTACATTATCGTTCGTGATATCGGACATCGTTATCGCGTAATGTGTAAACGCTCTAAGGCAGTAAACAGAACGGGCAGTAGGCAATATGCATACTTCGAGGCCGCACTAAACAGCAGCTCATGGCTAGACGAGGTGCAAACACACTACACACTACACAATGTACACACGAGCACGACACACTTACATACAATTAGCACTAAGCTTCTTAGCGATAACCCGCTACTCATGCAACACGGTTTTGACAAAGGATGCTTAAGCTCTGCGCTACTTTACGTAATGAATTTACTATCGACTTGACATGGCGATCGTTTGACTTTCTTAACGTGAAAATTTTTCACTAACATGGGTTTTTTCGGTAAAGTTAGGTCGGTTTTGGTAGGGTCATGTATGTATATGGCCCTACCAAGCACTCGGAAAATGTTGTAGGTCCATCTACCAAACAGCCTGTTAGTTATTCTAATTTAATTTTAATACCTGCTACTACGACGACGACATTTTGTCTATGGAATGTAAAATAAATATTGGCAATCGTATGCGTGAGGTAGTGTATGTTTTTATTATTAATGTTATGTATTTCGAAGCATTATTTAAAAATATTAGCTTTCTGCACACCTTCCTCTACATAAACTTATTAGAGGAGTTATTATATTAATATGATATTATGATATTCTTCATACATTGTATTGTTTGCCCACTTAGCATATTTTGTTGCAAACGGCTGCGTTCAAAGGTGAATCACAAAATCTGGGTTAATAAATTATTGTGTAAAACTATTTGACCGGTCAGAACCGTTCCGTCCGCTATTTGGTACGTTAACTCTAGGTATATTTAAAAAATATACAATTTCGATCATGCTTTAAATTGTTTTTTGTTTTGTAGATTTCTGTTTCGTCACAATACAAATAATAGATAATCAAGTCGATTTCTCTAGTCGAGTGTGAAAACACTAACATTTTGTAAGTTCTCATACTATGTTACGAGTGAGTAATTAGGTATGTATATTTTCTCCTGTGAAAGTTGCTCCATTAACCTAACCTGTCACCAATTTCAATTCAAATTCTAGTGTTACGCGATTTAAAATTAATCGTGTCACACGATCCTACTGGCGCCATCAAAGGCTTTTCTTTGGATCATGAAAAGCTGGCGCACTTAATAAAGTCCCGTCAAATAGGGACGTGAAACGTAGTTCCGTGAGTACATCGTCGGCTCCGCGCCGCTGCCGTCGACGTCGACGTAGAAACAATGCGACTGTGCCGCGTTCGGGTGATAATTTCAAAAGCTCCTCCAAACCAAGAACGGAATTCGTTTGCTAAGAGTTTTTGCACATACTTTGTGACGGTATTTGCAGAGTGTCTCGGTCTTGTGATTCCCTGCTCTGTGTTCATCTCCTATATAAATACGCGAGTCTTTGTACCTCTTCTAAAGCACACGAATCCACACGAAGAAATTTGAAGTATGTAGAATTATTAATATTAATAAGACGCAAAATGCCTTAAGCGACTTGAAAGGAAGGAAGTAATAAATTCAAGCGCTTATAAACAGGTTCTCTAAAGCGACTTTTGAGTTGACAAAACTTAAACCCAAAATTAATCTACACTAATATTAAAAAGAGGAAAACTTTGTTTGTATGTTTGTTTGTTTGTTTGTAATGAATAGGCTCAAAAAGTACTGGACCGATTTCAAAAATTCTTTCACCATTCGAAAGCTACATTATCCACGAGTAATATAGGCTAAATTTTATTTTGGAAAAAAATAGGGTTCCGTAAGATATTTGGGTTTTTCGGACACAAGGTGTAAAAAATCAACCAGAAAAGTTACTTACTTTGCGTACGCTGCCTAAACTATAAAAGATAGAACCGTAAAATGTTCTAATTAATTGTAGATCTTATAAATATCTACAAAAAAAGTCCGCGACACACTATACCTATCTATGTCGAGTGAGGCACAACAACCTTTTTTTTATTTAGAAATCTTGAATTTTTTTGGACTACATTTAAACGCGTTTATTTTACTCATGCTATTAATCCTTATCAAAATAAATTATTTCATCACTAAGTACAGTTTATGTAGATAATATTTGGTCTGTGAATGATTAAAATTGGACGTTTGGTATTGAAGTTATGGCGAAATTAAAATATTACGATTTCTACTGCACGGCCCGTTGCGAAGTGGGCGTCACCAAGGCGGGGATGCGCGTACGGGAGGGGAGTTTAGATCTATGAGTAAGGTACCCGCAATATTAGTATCAGTATTGTACCCATAGATTATACAGATATATACTATTGTACCCGTGCGAAGCCGGGGCGGGTCGCTAGTAAATTATATGCCTATTATTCAGTAGAAAAAACACGAACAAAAAATAAACAAAGAAAAAGAAGGTAAATACGTAAATACAACATAATGTATGTATTTACGGTAACAATTTTTTATCAAAGCTCAAACACGATATAAATCGCAAAATACCGAACTCGACGTATAATATTGTAGGACGCGAGAGGTGAGCTGCATCAGATAAGTCAGAATTTGAATTGGAAATGTTTAAGCTTCCATTCATAAAACCGGCGTCTACGGAAATTATTTTGTTCGTGAAGCTGTCTCCAGACTCTCAGTTATACAGACAGGTCCTGTAGAGCTAAATCCTTCATTTTTTATTTGTAATCTCGTATTCTGAGGCATAAAACTTCCGCAATGTTTTCAAAATGTATCAAGAATTCATATTTTTTAAATCTGAAGAGTGGTAAGTCGAAGAAGTTCTTCTTCATGCATTACAAGCTTTTTAATTCAATGATAGACATATACTAAAAATTCACCTACCGAAGTAATTAATAACGTAAAGAATATATCGAAATATCGATATCAAATAGTGTATAACTCAAGGCCTAAATTGCCTTTATATGAAAATTATTGTGTAAAAGCTTTTAATAATAGGTTTAATGATAGGTTGCAACTTTTACGATTTCCGCCTTTTAACTAATTTCTTTTATGTGGATATTTAACATGTAACAATACCTTTTATGTGCAATTTTATTTAGAAATTTCATTCATTCGTCATAGTCTGGTTTTATTAATATAAGTAATAAAATATTATTATATATCTATTAAAGATAAATTGACATAATTATAATTGTATATATATATGTATTTAAATAAGAAGAATTATATATTTTCAACTTAAAACATTTTCCTTATGCGAGAACTGAAAAAAAAATAGTTCAAACAATGAATACTATAATCGATAACATTCAGGTTTTTCCATTCGTCATGCATTGTTAAAATATGTATCACATTCGAAATTTCCTTGTACGTCCTCTTTGTCCTGTATGTTTGACGTGGTTAAATCTTGTTATTAATACAAAATTGCGCAAGAGTAAAAACTTTCGGAGTACAATCGAAAACTATGGAACGTTCCATTGCATAAAAGTTTTATTGGAATGTTCTGATATTTTTATGGTGAAAATAGATGTGACTTGCAGTTTCACGCTCAATTCTTATAAAATATCAAAGAAGTGCTATAAAAGCTTTAGAAAATCTACTTCCGTGCTTTCAATTATTGGCAAATAAATTGTAGAGATATCCATTTCAGAATAACTGAAGACTCTGATAACATTAATTAATTTATTGTGCCGGAATATAAATTGATCGCTAATAATTCAGGAATTGGTCGCTTGTGTTTCATGAAACGACTTATTTGTATGTGATAGTTAATAATTTAGAAAGTGGTCGCTTATGCTTTTATCTATAAGATTAATTCGTCACCAAACTACAAAAGTCCAAAAAGAGAACTTGCACGTATCGTTATTCTATCTGTAATACGACTTTACACGACAGATTTGTATGCGATAGATGTGAAAGCCGCACGAAAACCTCTGTACTCTCTAGGCGCGTGTTGTAAATCACGTCGACAATATGACGAACGTCGCGTCATATCGCGTCGGGTGTCACGTCACCGTATTTCAAAGTCGGAGTGCCTTTACTTGTCACAGCGGCGCCGGACTGAGTTATGTCCGACGTAACATGTGTAAAGGAGCTTACATTAGTTCTTCTAGCTACTTGAGGATTGACGTACACTGGACGAAAGCATTTTTTTATTCTACAGTTTTTAGATTCAAGGCCGAGTTCTCAATCGGATTTTAAATATATGACTTGAGAGCTTACAGTGAAAACCTTTTTTTCGACACTATTTAAATACTTATCGGATATTACGTAGTCTCTAGTGATTTAAAGGTAAATTATGGTACAAAAATATGAACATTTTACTATCGGTTTTAACGACCATCGGCAATTACATAATTTATCTGTCACTTCAATGTTGTTATAACTGATTTTCACTGTAAGCTCTTAAGTCATTCTTCCAAGTAGAGCATTGACAGCTTAATACTACTGGATTTGGTTCATTGCGTTAGTCTGAATTTAACGAAGTATTCAAAACTAATAGTGAAATCGAGTAGCCTTTACTTTATCTATTTGAGCAACAAAATTACGATAAGAAAATATAAGATAGAGCTTTTTCTCTATGAAATAATAAGCAATAAGCAATTATTTTTCACTTCCCACGCAAAGTTTATACGGCTGCTCGGAGCTAGCGGCTTCCGCTCTAGCCTCGAGGTGAAAATAACAGAATGTAATTACTAGTGTATACGACTATATTTCGTAACGAGCATCCTACCAGCCAACCTACACCTACACCTACGTAATTTTATAATAATATCATTTTAAGCGAAAAGAACATTGTCTTGCCATAGTTTGTCACAAGATTACAAAATATGATTTTCCAAATATGCACAACTTTTTTGATAAAGTGAAGACACATTTAAATCAAGATGCAATCAAATATTATGTAATAAAGTTTGTACTTAATACAATAAAAGAAATGTCGCGACAACAAACCAAAATACCATATACGTGCAATATAATTGACAGAATAAATTTGTCAATACTAATCAACACATACAAAAAAAGACGGCAATATGGCCCGCACACAAGGAATATTATTGTCAATATGAGAATTATTGCCAATAATATGGTGTGTGTGCGAGTAGCCATTAGATTATATAATTTTCACAATATTTATCTCACCTCCTGCAGAGATGCGACTTGCACCCTCAATATCTGATATCACCCTTATTTATTGGTTGTCTGGAAGAAACCGCTTTAAGCGGTAAGGCCGCTATTTTGCTCATTCTAATTTTAATTTTATGTTATGCTTACAGATGACTGTATTTTATATTTGTGCAAATAAATATTTTTTTATTTATTTATTTATGTAGATGTGATTTATGTAGACGTTTACATCTAACCTAACTTTATCTTTGGTCGCCGTTGATAATGTCCAATGTCGTTTAGATAAATTTTACCTAACGTAAGAAAATAACTGAAAATAATATAATGCTGGCTATTTGATAAAAACGGATGTTTGTTTGCTGTGTTTAACAATAGTTAATATTGGTTATTTATTTAAGGCGTTTTCTCAATTCTCACTAAGGCCAAGCTGGCACCATTTAGAAACTTAACCAATTAACCATGCGCTAACCATTTCGGTCATGTGTGTCGTTTTGCAATAAATAAAATGCATGACAAAATGACTCTTCTCCATAACTATAGGTATAAAGTAACTTTAGGAGTAAAAAAAAAATGCGACGTCTGGCAGATACAAAAAACGAAGTTAATTGATATGTACGAAATATATACCTGTATTATTGTAAAGAGGAAAGGTTTGTGTTTGTATACTTGTTTGCATCGAATAGGCTCCGAAATTAATGGACGGATTTTGATGAAATTTGGCACAGATATAGAGTAGACCACGGGATAGTAGGCTATAGCTACTTTTTATTGCGCCAAAATGTACGGTTCCTGCGAGATTAAAAGTGGGAGAGCCACACTTCGGCATGAATGGGCCGGCTCGACCGGGTAAATACCACGACCTCACAGAAAACCGGCGTGAAATAACGCTTGCGTTGTGTTTCGTCGAGTGAGCGAGGTTACCGGAGGTCATGGGGGGATTGGGGATTTTATGGACCAGGAACGCAAGTCACCAGAGGAGTTACAAGTGTAACTCCTCTGGTGTTGCGAGCGTCCATGGGCGGCGGTAATCGCTTAGCATCAGGCGATCCGTCTGCTCGTTTCTGGTTCATTACATAAAAAAATAAATTCCCTCTTACGCGCACAAAGTCGCGGGAAACATATAGTCGGTTATAAAATGGCATGGGAACGATTTTGTTTGCTACGTTTCCACGGTTTTTAGTAAGAACTAAGTTTGTAAGAGCCCTATTGCTTATGGCTACATTATAACGTTGGGCTTGTTGTTGTTGAACCCAAGAAGGTTTCCTCAATATCCCTGAAGGGATGCGTTTCCGTTAGCCGAAAGTACCGGGTTTAACCTAACAAAACCGTATGACTTACGGCATTTTACTATTGTTGTTGTTGCTATATAAAATGTTTCACTTTAAGGTATACATTGAGCAGGTACCTTTACTTGGAAGGCTAATGTGTCAGAGCGTTTTCACATTACGCGACACGATATTCGATATTTGACCGGAAAACACTCCTATGTTGTGGGCATAAAAGCGTTTTCCAATCATTCGAGCCGATGACCGATATCGTGCCGATATTATGTAATGACAAAGACTGTTCAAACAATAATATCTATGGACGCTTCACACCACATCAATCTGGCCCCGTGCTAAGTTTACAAAGATCTTATGTTACGGGGCCTAGACAACGGGAAGTACATTTACATTTTAACATTTTTTGATACTATACATGCCTATATTTGAGTTATAATTTTAATAGGTATAAGTTTATGTTTGTTATATTGTATCATAAAAACTGTTGCCTCGGTGGGATTCAAACCTGCAACCTCCGGCTTGAGTGCCGACGCGCTAACCAATATCCACAGATGCCGTTAAATATAAAACAAGTCGTGCCTCTTACATTATCGTTCGTGATATCGGACATCGTTATCGCGTAATGTGTAAACGCTCTAAGGCAGTAAACAGAACGGGCAGTAGGCAATATGCATACTTCGAGGCCGCACTAAACAGCAGCTCATGGCTAGACGAGGTGCAAACACACTACACACTACACAATGTACACACGAGCACGACACACTTACATACAATTAGCACTAAGCTTCTTAGCGATAACCCGCTACTCATGCAACACGGTTTTGACAAAGGATGCTTAAGCTCTGCGCTACTTTACGTAATGAATTTACTATCGACTTGACATGGCGATCGTTTGACTTTCTTAACGTGAAAATTTTTCACTAACATGGGTTTTTTCGGTAAAGTTAGGTCGGTTTTGGTAGGGTCATGTATGTATATGGCCCTACCAAGCACTCGGAAAATGTTGTAGGTCCATCTACCAAACAGCCTGTTAGTTATTCTAATTTAATTTTAATACCTGCTACTACGACGACGACATTTTGTCTATGGAATGTAAAATAAATATTGGCAATCGTATGCGTGAGGTAGTGTATGTTTTTATTATTAATGTTATGTATTTCGAAGCATTATTTAAAAATATTAGCTTTCTGCACACCTTCCTCTACATAAACTTATTAGAGGAGTTATTATATTAATATGATATTATGATATTCTTCATACATTGTATTGTTTGCCCACTTAGCATATTTTGTTGCAAACGGCTGCGTTCAAAGGTGAATCACAAAATCAGGGTTAATAAATTATTGTGTAAAACTATTTGACCGGTCAGAACCGTTCCGTCCGCTATTTGGTACGTTAACTCTAGGTATATTTAAAAAATATACAATTTCGATCATGCTTTAAATTGTTTTTTGTTTTGTAGATTTCTGTTTCGTCACAATACAAATAATAGATAATCAAGTCGATTTCTCTAGTCGAGTGTGAAAACACTAACATTTTGTAAGTTCTCATACTATGTTACGAGTGAGTAATTAGGTATGTATATTTTCTCCTGTGAAAGTTGCTCCATTAACCTAACCTGTCACCAATTTCAATTCAAATTCTAGTGTTACGCGATTTAAAATTAATCGTGTCACACGATCCTACTGGCGCCATCAAAGGCTTTTCTTTGGATCATGAAAAGCTGGCGCACTTAATAAAGTCCCGTCAAATAGGGACGTGAAACGTAGTTCCGTGAGTACATCGTCGGCTCCGCGCCGCTGCCGTCGACGTCGACGTAGAAACAATGCGACTGTGCCGCGTTCGGGTGATAATTTCAAAAGCTCCTCCAAACCAAGAACGGAATTCGTTTGCTAAGAGTTTTTGCACATACTTTGTGACGGTATTTGCAGAGTGTCTCGGTCTTGTGATTCCCTGCTCTGTGTTCATCTCCTATATAAATACGCGAGTCTTTGTACCTCTTCTAAAGCACACGAATCCACACGAAGAAATTTGAAGTATGTAGAATTATTAATATTAATAAGACGCAAAATGCCTTAAGCGACTTGAAAGGAAGGAAGTAATAAATTCAAGCGCTTATAAACAGGTTCTCTAAAGCGACTTTTGAGTTGACAAAACTTAAACCCAAAATTAATCTACACTAATATTAAAAAGAGGAAAACTTTGTTTGTATGTTTGTTTGTTTGTTTGTAATGAATAGGCTCAAAAAGTACTGGACCGATTTCAAAAATTCTTTCACCATTCGAAAGCTACATTATCCACGAGTAATATAGGCTAAATTTTATTTTGGAAAAAAATAGGGTTCCGTAAGATATTTGGGTTTTTCGGACACAAGGTGTAAAAAATCAACCAGAAAAGTTACTTACTTTGCGTACGCTGCCTAAACTATAAAAGATAGAACCGTAAAATGTTCTAATTAATTGTAGATCTTATAAATATCTACAAAAAAAGTCCGCGACACACTATACCTATCTATGTCGAGTGAGGCACAACAACCTTTTTTTTATTTAGAAATCTTGAATTTTTTTGGACTACATTTAAACGCGTTTATTTTACTCATGCTATTAATCCTTATCAAAATAAATTATTTCATCACTAAGTACAGTTTATGTAGATAATATTTGGTCTGTGAATGATTAAAATTGGACGTTTGGTATTGAAGTTATGGCGAAATTAAAATATTACGATTTCTACTGCACGGCCCGTTGCGAAGTGGGCGTCACCAAGGCGGGGATGCGCGTACGGGAGGGGAGTTTAGATCTATGAGTAAGGTACCCGCAATATTAGTATCAGTATTGTACCCATAGATTATACAGATATATACTATTGTACCCGTGCGAAGCCGGGGCGGGTCGCTAGTAAATTATATGCCTATTATTCAGTAGAAAAAACACGAACAAAAAATAAACAAAGAAAAAGAAGGTAAATACGTAAATACAACATAATGTATGTATTTACGGTAACAATTTTTTATCAAAGCTCAAACACGATATAAATCGCAAAATACCGAACTCGACGTATAATATTGTAGGACGCGAGAGGTGAGCTGCATCAGATAAGTCAGAATTTGAATTGGAAATGTTTAAGCTTCCATTCATAAAACCGGCGTCTACGGAAATTATTTTGTTCGTGAAGCTGTCTCCAGACTCTCAGTTATACAGACAGGTCCTGTAGAGCTAAATCCTTCATTTTTTATTTGTAATCTCGTATTCTGAGGCATAAAACTTCCGCAATGTTTTCAAAATGTATCAAGAATTCATATTTTTTAAATCTGAAGAGTGGTAAGTCGAAGAAGTTCTTCTTCATGCATTACAAGCTTTTTAATTCAATGATAGACATATACTAAAAATTCACCTACCGAAGTAATTAATAACGTAAAGAATATATCGAAATATCGATATCAAATAGTGTATAACTCAAGGCCTAAATTGCCTTTATATGAAAATTATTGTGTAAAAGCTTTTAATAATAGGTTTAATGATAGGTTGCAACTTTTACGATTTCCGCCTTTTAACTAATTTCTTTTATGTGGATATTTAACATGTAACAATACCTTTTATGTGCAATTTTATTTAGAAATTTCATTCATTCGTCATAGTCTGGTTTTATTAATATAAGTAATAAAATATTATTATATATCTATTAAAGATAAATTGACATAATTATAATTGTATATATATATGTATTTAAATAAGAAGAATTATATATTTTCAACTTAAAACATTTTCCTTATGCGAGAACTGAAAAAAAAATAGTTCAAACAATGAATACTATAATCGATAACATTCAGGTTTTTCCATTCGTCATGCATTGTTAAAATATGTATCACATTCGAAATTTCCTTGTACGTCCTCTTTGTCCTGTATGTTTGACGTGGTTAAATCTTGTTATTAATACAAAATTGCGCAAGAGTAAAAACTTTCGGAGTACAATCGAAAACTATGGAACGTTCCATTGCATCCTAATATGAACGTGGAATCGCATTTGGATCGCATATTTTTCAAGTTGCCAAGAAATTTATTAAATTGAAATAAACAACGAAAAGCAAACAGATTTGAAGCTTTCGTAACTTACAAACCTTGATGACAAAATTAAGTTTTAGTAAAGTGTGAATCATTATATTTCTTCTGTTTCTCTAAAACAGTTGCAAGTAAAGAAAAATCGATTTATCTAGACCTAACCCAGGAAACTGTCCATTTTGAAACTATGTAATGTTTTCTTTTTTCACCGTGCAACAATATATCAATAATTTTGACTCTGTGATGTCAGTTCGATCGGCAGTTTGGTATGCGTATGTATAATTTTTGCTTTGTACGAAAATTCGGTGCTTCGAATGCCAGTCACATGACTATTTTTGTGATTATTTTATATTTTTTTAATTTATCAGAATTCCGAGTAAAGCTCGGTTAGGTACTTATGTTTATCACGGTAAAATACGATGCTTATTATCTTCAAGTAAACGTCTCTTATCGTAGCAGAATGAGGGCACTCGGAGATGGTAATGCACCAGGTACCTAGGCATTTCCTCGGCTCGCTTACTAAAATTGAATAAATTTGAATGTGTATAAGATCTCCCGGCAGGAGTCATTTGAGCTTAAGGAACCTCGACGAGATGTTTGAACGAAGTATTTCTAAAGTATTTCAACTGAAAATTTGAATGGAACTTATCTGAACTGTAAAGCTTAGTTAAGTATTACTGGTGACGAAAAAATAAAGTCTTTTTACCCGACTGTCATTAGTTAAAAATTTTTTTATGAAAATATTAATAATATAATTTTAAATGTTGTTTAGCCCTAATAATAGTCGTAGAATGAGTTTATAATAAATATTAATTGATATTATGCATGATTTTCCTCTGTTATTTTGTTTTTTATTTTTATTGATGGACTATTGAGTATTGACTAAACAATCAATCAACACTGCTATGTAATCAGTATGTACATATTACTATGTATCTCATTACCTATAGTATTATTTTTTACTCGACAACGGCGGATGCAAAGGAAGGGTGATAATTTTGTATGTACTATGTAGTATAGGGTAAGTAAAATTTAATTTTCTAGGAGATGTCTTGCTTTATTATAAGATCGTCCATAATCTAGCGAATAGACCCCCTGAGCCACACATGTGATCGTGCAGGTTCAATGCCGGGTTGTGGTGTGTACCAATCAGACTTTCTCAATAACCGTGTACTGACGCTAGACTTAGCTTAATTTACTCCCATGTTCTGTGACAACCCTGACAAAATTTAGATCGTTCTATGAAAGGTGTTTCTCTACTTACGTTAAGTATTATATATTTTTTTTACTCTGTGATAAAAAAAAAAAACTATACAAGGTCTCGGTAAAATCAATTACGGATATTTTGGGCATATTATCTACTGCTTATGTATAGACATTTAGTCAAAAAAATAATTGTCACACTCACATTTGCGAGTTTGCGTTGAGCGCAGAGTGAGATGATTTTTTTACTTTGAGTATGACAATATATTTTTTGCCTAAACGTCTATACATAGGCAGTAGATTTTATACTTTAACTGAAAGTACAATAATAAGTTAGTGATAAATATATACTAGAGAGGCTGATAAAGTTTCAGAAAAGAGAAATAGTCTACCTGATTGTATTCCCCATATGCAATTTTTCGCTTAATGTGACACTTACCGAACCCTCGATACTGCCTATTATTTCTTTTCATACTCTTTGATGTGAGGGTAGGGCTCCACGTATGTGTATAATATAATAAAAACGGGTCGTGAACGTAAAAGGAAAATTATTTCCAGAAATTTCGATATTGAAAATCAAATATCACGGTAAGTAGGTAGGTATGGAATGGCAAAAGCGCAATTATGTAACATTTTCGTAGGTAGTGCGAGAGATTAAAAATAGATACGGCGATGACACGTTAGTAAAGAAAAGAAAAAGTAAAACCAAGTGTACTGTTTCTATTTATCTAGGTATGGGGTTGTGATGATGGTGGTGGTGCTATGTCCTATCTTGCTTTTAACTAATGCGAACTGTAGATTATTAAAAACAAACCGGCGAAGTGCGAGGTGGACTAGCGCACGAAGGATTCCGTACAAAACAGCAAAAAATCACGTTTGTTGTATGGGAGCCCCCCTTAAATATTTTTTTAGTATTAATTGTCATACCGGCAATTACATGAATACACCTTCTGTAAAACTTCAACTGTCTAGCTGCAATGGAGATACAACCTGGTGATTAGCGGACAGACAGATAGCGATAGTAATAAGGTCGTGACATTATTACTAAGACCTTTTTTAACCTTTGGGTTTGGGTTTTCACCCGTTCTGTTTCGTTATTCAACAAGCATTAGATACAAAAAATCACGAAGAGTATACAAAATGTATTAAAATAATTTCCTCTGTTAGTTTTTACGCAAAATCAAAGAAAACTGCCGGAGGATGTCCATCAGTCTTCCATTTATCAGTCTCTGGAAATGCGAAAATAGCTTTCGGAATATTGTGCCGTTTCATATTTTTGTACATTCCAAGCAGCGTGTTTCAAGACGGATGCGCGGTTTTTACCCTTAAATATATTGCCACCTTCACCGTTAAAACCTTATAAAAGTCTTTTATGCATAACTTTTACCTGTGTATTTCAGTGTTTTCTGTTTTTATTAAGATCATTCATTTTTAGACCGAACCATTTTTCTTCAAGCGTCCCTGCATAATGCAGTTTAAAACAATGGAATTATGCAACGAGAAACATACGCGACCTCTGTCGCACGCTGACGGCCCCGACGAAAACAATTCCAGTGCACGATTTCATTTGAAAAAAGTTAAACAACTGTACGTCGCACTGCGCGCCGCGCGCCGTAGTGACACAGGTTCGCCTCACTTTTTAATATTATTTCTGGAAAGCTTTTGTATTCATGTTTTTATGCTTAAATATGGGTAACTCTTGTGAGTATTTTTTTTGTTTGGAAAGCAGGGTTGCGCGTCTTTTGTTTTGTGCGTATTTTTCAGAAAAAAGTTTGTTGACATCTGTTGCTCGCGCTACGGATGAGCGAGCGGCTTAACTAAGGACATTTGAAAATGTTATGTAGCCGTGCTATAAAATATTACTCATGCAGACTTTTTATACCTGTCTGTAAATTCTTTAGCTGAAATATCGCCATAATTTCCGAGTACATGTTTGATCAGCCACATAACGGCACAATGAATTGTAAAGATACAAGATTCGTAGCGTGCAAACATAATAGGTTGTGTTCGCAGCGCGGGCGCGACGCGGGGGTGGCTAAAAGCGGGTAGGGGGGAGGGGGATCTCGATACACCCCCGTGAGGAGACACACGATTGAACAATTTGACGTACAATACACGACATTGTCACTTTAACGCATATTATCATCCAGTTTACGCCTATTTAGTTTATTACTTAGTCACACAGACTCAATATTATGTGTTAAATATAGTAATACCTCCTTACTAATAAACGCTGTATAAGCTTTGAATAGTTACACAGTGTTTTGTCTTCTACAATCGAATTAAAAACCTAACCAAGAGCATGTCAGGACATGTCTAAGGAGGGTTCCGTAACTATAAACGCGTAATATGCTTTTTTTTTAATTACTCCAAAAGTTACTGTCCGATTTGGTTCAAAATAGTTTTCCTAAAGAGTTTTTAGCGTGATCTATCAGCATGGAAATTTTCAAGTTTCTATCTCCTATAGTTTAAAAATGCTAGGGGGGGGACCAACTTACAAAGTACTTTGGAGGCCGATTACTCGAAAATGGTCAACTTTATAAAAAAGTAACATATGAAACCTTGCCTTTATTTTAAAAGACCTATTCTACGATACCCCACACGATGGGGTAGAGTGAAAAAATATTTTTCATCCCCACTTCACATGTATGGAGAGCCACCCTTAAAATATAAAATTATTATTTTTTTATGATCCCGAAACCGTGATCTATACACAATCTATAACTGAACCAAATTTCATCAATTTATATTCATAATTACAGGAGCTAGAGGCGCGGACAGACAGACAGACAAACAGACAGACAGACAGACAGACAGACAGACAGACAGACGGACAGAGCGAAACTATAAAGGTTCCTTAAGTATTACGGAACCCTAAAAATGTCACTTGTGTGACGTGCACAAAACACTGTATAACTATTCAAAGCTTATACAGCGTTTATTAGTAAGGGGGTATACGTATATCTATTGTTAAAAATATATAGGTTATTGATAGTAATAATATACCTATTATGATTATAATACATACAAATAAATACATCAAATTTATAAAAATAACAATTTGTCACCTTAAAATACTTTGAAAGGACAAGTCATGTTTTAATTACTCTGTATTTATAAGCATATGACCACAGCATATAATTACGTATAAAATAACCCGCACCACCCGCGCCATTGTAAAGCACATATTTGTTATTGGGTGTATTTGCGAGCGACGCGCGGCTAATAAGCGAAAAACCGCATCGCTAATGAAAATTAATTAAACTCGTTCGTGGAATTGCCCTCCCGTGGATCCCGCCATCCCGCCAAAAAACAATGACGTCACATGCTTTTCATTTTTCTATGGATCACCCTTGATCAGATAGACATCTAGAAGGTTCGAAACGAAATTGAAAAATTTTTATGGTTCATACAGTCGTTTCTAGGCTTAGAGATTTTCAAATAAAACTAAATCCTAATTTCGTTTTTTTAGATAAAATTTTTATTTTACTTAATTTTTTTTTTCTAAAAAGTTTTAGAATAAAGTGTTCGTTAATGTAAAAAATATAATTAGGTATAAAATGAGCATTTAGTTTTATTCAATGTAATGTTTAATATTTTATGTATTAAATTAATTATAGCTAACCCCTCCCCCCAAAGGGTTGCAATCTTCAAAGGGTAGGAGTTTGCCGATAAAATTAAAGCTATTGTCTGTTGTAAAAATCTTACCACTACAATATATTTGCTTGTATTAGCCACAATTAATGAAAATAAGCATGATATCCTAAAATACTTCAATATTTATAAATGTGTAATATATTATGATGTTGATTGGTTAATAGGTAGAAGGCTTTTTTGTGGGCCATAATAGGCTTATTGGCAGATTTTTATTGCATTTTAATGACTAACACTCTAAAATATATGTAAGTTCTCAAAACAAACTCAAAACTAATAAAATTAAAATCATATGAAAATCAATATTTTCAAAGATACTGCGATTTGTACGCAGAACCCCACAAATCTCGTGAAAACGCTCTATACAAAAGTCGCCGAAACTACGACGTCTAAATATTTATGAAATATATAAAAATAATGTGTAAAATGTCTATTTAAATAACATTGCTATTTTTGTAAAAAAAAACCTACATAATTAGTTTACTTACAAAACTGCATATAAAATTTTATATTTTTTCAACGTTTATCGAGTAATATCTTAATATTTATGAATATATAAATTAAACTAAATATTATACATGCAGTCAACACGCCTATTATTAATACTTAAAACCGAGTATTATAGATACCTACTTATGTTTTTGAAACTTGTTTTTGGAGCTCCGTAGCCTAGTTGGTAGACCGTTTGGTTTTCACTCGAAAGATTGCAGGTTCGAATCTCAGGTTGAGGCGTGTACCAATGAGACTTTTTCAGATCTTAAGTACATTATACGGACGCTCTAACGGTGAAGGAAAACATCGTGAGGAAACCTGCACATAGTTGGCCCCAGATGTATCGACCAGTTCATTCCTCTGGACTAGGCTGACTATGTTGTGAGAATGCCGTACTATAATATGCTTGGGCAACCATACGACATTTAAAAACCAACTATCCCAGGCACTACAGTATTCCAAGATGGTTACTTCGCTCGGAGAATACTGTATAAATCATCCATTAACGGATGAAAAGACTTATGTTTAAATTACCACTGTTTCAAAAAGTGTAGCGTGAAAGCTTGACACTGCATTATAATATTAAATATTAATATTAAACAATAATATACCTTCAATCCTATTATATTAACGTCTTATTCATGCTTTATGATGAAAAACAGTTTATTAATTTTCAAATAGTGAACCGTCATTTTCACTCCCCGACCTGTTTTGTGAAATTCTATTAAAATAGCAATCAACTATAACTAGATTTTACTTTTGGTGACATTAATTTTAAATTCTTTTTGCATAGAAAAAAAAACCTTTTATAGTTTTGCCATATAATAATAATAATATCTATGGACGCTTCACACCATGTCAATCTGATCCCGTGGTAAGTTCTCGAAGAACTTGTGTTACGGGTACCAGACAACGGAAATATATTTAATACTTTTATACTATACACATATTTAAGATTTTTATTAAATTATACACATATTTAATACACATCCATGACCCAGGAACTTTTTGTTCCTTCCGCGGGATTTGAACCCGCGACCCCCGGCTTGAGCACCAACACGCTCAGCCAACTGAGCCACTGAGGTCTTCGTATTATAGTCTTGCTAATATTATAAATGTGAAAGTTAGTGAGGATGTATGGATGGATGGATGTTTGTTCCTTTTTCGAGCAAAAACTACCAAACGGATTTCGATGAAATTTGGTATGGTAGTAGTCTTGGCTCTGGATTAAAACATAGGCTACTTTTTATCCCGGAAAAGTACAGAATTCCCGCGGGATACCCGATACTATATTTACGCGGGCGGAGTCGCGGGACACAGCTAGTAATAAAATATAGTGGTAAGTTCTATCTGAGTATCTGCATAATATTATGTTATTGAAAATCATGAAATCTGAATTTGAGGTTTTATTTAATTTAAATTCAAAATTCATCTGTTCATAAAATTATCTGCATGATTTATTCAAGTAAGTGAGCAACTTATTTGAATAAAACCTGCTGATAATAAAAGTGTATTCACTTTAAATATAACGATTGAAAAACAAAATACATAATATTCGTCCAACACCACACGTGTCAGAGCGCGTGGCGTGGTGTAGCGTGGCGTGGCGTCGCGTCGGCACTCGGGGCTCAACGCGGTATCGACTGTCAATATTTGGGATCACCGGCGATCGGTGCACACTGTGCAGGGTTGTCACATAAATTGACGATAGAAGCATTTTTAATTTCTTTTTTTCGTTTTGTTTCCATACTCAAATTGCAAACGACCTATTTGATGATTGAACTATTCAAAATACGAGTTATTGTACAAATGACTGCATCATATGAAAAAAGTATTACAACTTTTTAGTTCGTCTACGCCCTACCAATTTCCATGCTTATGCACGTCAGTATTGCGCTAAATGGAGAATACCTACCTTTATGTAAAACCATCAGGAGAGCAGCTCAAATAGCCTTTAGGCTATTAAGATATATTGCAAGATCCAAATTATTTTAGAGGACATTGGGACTGTGGAGCATTCATCCACGGCACCAAAGATAAAATTAGGTTATATAAGTGGATTACAACGGCATAGATGACAAATCTGCAGGAAGTGGAGTAAATTCTGTGATATTTAATTTCAATCGACGAATATTAATAAAATATGATGAACAAATTATTATTTAGCTCCACTTCTCCATTGATCTGAATTAAAATCATTACGGAAAAACTGAATGAAAATAGTTAAATCCAATAGTATTTTGGTTTGTGGTCGCGACTTTTTTTAAAAGCAGGTAAGAAACGCCCAATGTCTTTATACTGCACGTACCTCTCACTGAGGTCAACTCAGGACTCTTGTCAGTAAATCCCAGTCCCTACAGAAAATTTTTAGATGACAAAAAAATATTATCGCTATTCTCACACATGGTAGCCCTATCACAAAGTATCGATTCGAGAGATAATACCAGGTATCGAGTGGGTATTAATTGGGATAGAGTCCCCCCTCTACCTGGGACGCGTTCTGCGTATTGAGTCTCTTTATTTGAGATACATCCTACGAGTACATTATTATATCCGTCGTCTTTGAAGTGAATAAATAAGAGGGGTAAAATGTGACGTAATGAGTATTTCGAATTATATACGCACGTATGAGTTTATTTCAGTTATGAAAATCATAAAATCAAGTATCATCATCATACCGAAGAAAAGTTAAAAATAATTTTGATGAAAAGTTAAAATTAAACTTTATACCTACCTCTTGATGTGGTTGTGCGCGAAATATTATATCCGTATTATAGTGAAAGGGTGTAGTACCTCCTTAATATGTGTAGCCGTAGCGTGCTACGAGAGCTCTACGAGTAAAATCATTCGTAGTAATTCGTAGATTATTATACTTCTATACTAATAATATAAAGTGGAAATATTTGTTTGTTTGTTTGAAGGTATAAAAGTTAGATATATGCTGCCACTGTTTTTTTTCTAGGTATTATCAAATTCAAAAACTTTTTTCTAGAACTCGTTCGACCTTTTTTTCGATTTATTTTGGAAATCCGACTAACATGAAGAAGTTTCCTCATTGATCAATTAAAAATATAGTTTATACCTATTATTATATATAAAATATATAATTTTTCGACTAAATACATAACACTCAAATAATGTAGGTTTCTATTGGTAAAATAATTTTCACAATTGGTTCAGTTCCAGAGATTAGCTAACCCCAACAACCTAACAAATAAATAAAGTCACAAACTTTACATCTTTATAACATTATTTATTTTTCTTTACGTTACTTTTGCTACGTTTATGATTACGGAGGTTGTTTGTAGCTGCCTTCACACGTTAATCGAGTAATAATGTAGGGTAGAACTATAATTTGTTAAGGCACGGCGGCAAACGGTTTTCAAATCGCACCACCGCCAACACGAACATAATTTAGTCGGGAGTAAAGTGTCAACTAAATTATACGGTGACGTGTTGTTAGAAGTTAAGTCGAAAATACTTTTTACTTGACAACAAGGAAGGGTTATGATTTTGGCAATAGATGCATGTATGTTTGTTTGCATTGAATAGGCTCCGAAACTACTGAACCTATTTTGATAAAATTTCATACAGATAGAGATTAGACAATAGGGAAGGATATACGGCTACTTTTTATTGCGGCAAAATATACGGTTGCCGCGCGATTTTATTTTGCACGCACGATGTCACGGCAACATCTATTCTGGATAATGTTATTTTAACAAAAAGTAAAGTTACACTATGTGCGGTTACGGCGACGTAAAAATACGCTCAAACTTTTGACTCTTTGGAATGTGATATATTAAGATTTATTTTGATACCGACAAAACTACAGCGACATTTATATTGTGTTTACTTTGTTGTGTATGATGATACTCGGACGATGTGAAAGAATTTTTACTAATTATATTAGTTCAATTACTGTTTAGTTGATACGATTTTGCAAAACAAACTTACGCCGATTAGAGTGGTTAAAAGTTCGAGTGGGCAGAGCAGATAAAGTGGAAAAGCCAAAAATCCCCAAACAAAAAACGACACGTACAGCTTTGGTGTAGTATTCAAGCGTCACCGCAAAAGTGACACACAAGTGAGCGTATTGGGGAACGATTTCCATGCAATTAGTGCAGCTTTATCAACTTTCTTCTAAAATATTGTATTACTATTATAAATGTAAAAGATTGTGAGAAATTGTTGTTTGAGACTCTTTCACGAGAAAACTGCTGAAAGGATTTTGTTGACATCTGAACTTATACTTTGAGATTCTACTAATATTATACTATGCTACTAATAAATTATTATAAATGAGAAAGTTTGTGAGGGTGTATGGATAAATGTTTGTTCCTCTTTCACGCAAAAACTACTGAACGGATTTTGATGAAAATTGGTATGATAGTAGTTTGGGCTCTGGATTAAAACATAGAATACTTTTTATCCCGAAAAAATACAGTGTTCCCGAGGGATACTGTATTTACGCAGGCGAAGCCGCGGGCAACAGCTAGTTGGATTATAAGTGAAACGTCTTGTTATCGTACACTGATTTTGGAGTTTGCACCATTCATAACACGCCAAACCAACGTTAAGCGCGTT
This sequence comes from Glaucopsyche alexis, assembly GCA_905404095.1. NCBI lineage: Eukaryota > Metazoa > Arthropoda > Insecta > Lepidoptera > Lycaenidae > Glaucopsyche > Glaucopsyche alexis. The sequence goes on along the minus strand of FR990047.1, from coordinate 17,026,969 downwards.
TTAATTAGTCCAAACTGCAAAAATCAGTTTACGGTTTCGTTTCGTTACAACGATTCGCTCATAATTCAATCAAAGTAAAATGAAAGTCTAAAGTTAATACGATAATTGGCGTACTGGTAGTGGTTAATAATTTGGATTAATACATAGGCTACTTTTTTCAAGACTTATCTAAGAAAGTGAATTGAGTTGTTTATTATAACGCCACTTTAATCCAGCTCCCGGTGTGGTAAAAACAGATTACGAAAATAAATCAAGAAATTTATTTCCCCTTAACCCCGCGATATACATTAATTATTCATCAAGCAAATTATCCGCCCCTGCGGGATTCAAACCTGCGACCCCCGGGGTGCGTGTAATATTTTTGTATAAAGTTAATGTAACAATTAGTATTTGATACTTGCCAGTACAATATGTAATAAGCTAGTTAAGTTTAAATGCTTACGAGTACATGTATGGACTAAGAAACGATTTTAGTATGGTTTCGATAACAAATACTGCAATGCATATTAGGAAGATGGTTTGTAAGGATATAAAGCTATAGTCATACATAATCAATTCAAAAATATTTTTCTGACATACCGCAGAGAAAAATACTTCATGATCTATCTACCCCGTCTGACCTTACATTAAAACTGTGGATGCGTTTAGGTTTTCAAAGCTAAGTTTAGATCACGCAAACTAAAATAGTGTTATCATAGCATTATGAATAAGACCTAAATAACTACTCGTCGCTTCCAGAACAAAGTTAATTATTTCCTAATCCCGCCACGTAATAACTACTTTAATGGTTTAGTAAAGACATGTCCAACGAGATTATTACCGTTATTATGTGGAATGTTCGGGAATAAACCTGCGTTAACGGACGTATAAGCCGCGCGTAATGACGGATTACTTTGTATTGGTTATAGATTGTGTTATTAGTTGCTACTGGTATTTGCTTCGACTATTATTGGGATACCAACCAACAGCCATATTTTTGTTAGCGTTTAAATTGAATACGTCTTTTTAGTGACATTTTGATTTTTATTCACATCCAAATACTAAAGTAATTAGGTACCTACCTACAACCTACAGTAAATAAAATTGTAGTATCTACATTGTTAAAAATATCGAGAAGTTATCCATCTCTAATCAAGAATTCCAAAGCTATTATGAAACAATGTTTCATTATGTCAGCGAATGTGCATTCAAATTCAATATCGAGTAATCGAGATCGCGAACGAGCTGGCGTTTAATATCGATTTAGAATCGAGTTAAAGTTGCGTGTAAATCGAATCGGGCCTTTGGAGGCATTGCAACTGAAAATTAACGTGAACGTTAGAGCCGTTGAACTTCAATGAACAACGGACAATTACTGAGCACGCGACACTCGGCACGTCGTATACAAAGCGTAGATTACGCCTTTGAAAATATTACAAGCACCAATTTGTAAATTGAATCCTCCCCCCGTATGAAACGTTTCCCAGGCGACCTAGACGTACGTCGACAACGCACACATTTGCATACGGCGGAGGTTTAACACGCGTCTCTTCGGGGAGTATCGCTTAAACTCGAGGTGTGAAGTCGGCATAACAGATGCATTGTTATCGCGCCTACACTCGCACACACCGCCACATACGGAGAATTCCTGGCCAGGGTTGCCAGCGTGATTGATGTTTCGGATATTATTATGTCATACAATACATGCTTTGAACAAATTCTATACAAAACTTTTTCGTAACATAAAAATTATTATTTATACATTTTCTTACAATTCTCAATATCGTCAGACCTTTAATCCTTTGCGTAGGTTATAATATTCTTTAGATATTTTTGACATAAATGATAATTAAGCTCAAGTAAGAATACAAAAATGAAAGTCAAACATAATAAACTAAATATTTCAATATGTTGCACCAATTTCAACGTATTTTATATTTTTAACGAGCTAATCTTGTATATAATAATATATATCGGAGTTTTTTTTTTGGAAACTCAATCTAGCTAGGTTTTATCCATATTTTTTTGCGTCGTGCAACAATATTATATTATCTATATATTCAATATATTATGTCAGTCCGATTGGCAGTTTGGTGTGCGTGAGTATAATTTTTGCGTTATTCGGAAATTTGGAATGTGGTGATTACAAATCTTAGTCAGATAAATATTTTTGAGATTGCTTTTTTAAGCCTACTAGAACTGCGAGCCAAACTTCGGTTACCCAAGTTAGACGTCATGGAGCTGGCAACCCCGAATAGTATGAATTACCTGTGGAGCACCGTGTGTGCCACGACGCATGTATTAACTAAACATCACACACACGCTCGCCCAAATCCCAGCAAAGACATTCGAAACCGCAAATGTATAGAGGTGACACATAACTGATTACGTACGCGCGTTTGACGAAACGTTTTGGGCTACGCTTCGCGCTCAATTTATCACCAGCTATCACTTTTTTTTCAGTAAATTGTCTGGCGTTCGGCCAGTAGTAATATTTTACTAAAACAAGTTATCGCCAGTACAGAGTTTGAAGATAAATGTCTCAAATCAATTTGTTTATACGACGCGCGACGTACGAAATGACTTGTACTACTTGTGTTGTATTAAAGTTTGCAGTATAATATGAGCGTGCTCGGCTTTGGCTATTAATTTTAACAATTGTTTGAAGTATATTTTGTGGTAAGATTGATATTTTATTGTTAAGTGTTAGTGAACTTATTTTTGGAGTGCATCTTTTGTTCATAAAATAACATAGGATATGCACAAACACTTACCCGTAATATAATGTTCCAATCTATATTTATGGTAAGTTCTCTGAATAAGTTTGTCATGGGATACTCGTTCGAATTTACCTGTCAGGTAGTTGTGGTACAGTATACGGGCATGCGACCCCGGCTTCCCTAGCTATTACTGTCCTATCCCTTGCCCTCCTGGGCAGTAATATCCTTACATTTCCTATTTCCCACTCTAACTTACCAATCTTCATTTCCACACCACCTATCTTTCCCTTTCCCTATTCCTACCCTCTCCACCAATGCGTGGGAACGCAATGGACAATCATAAAAAAATTGATTATCCAAAATGGCGGCGATGTGGTTCGCCACCCATCACGTCTCGTTTCTCGTGGCGGCGAAAAGCGGACCATGGAGAGCGCTTCGCTACGTTGAATGTAAGAGGAGGAATGGATGGTAAGAATGAAAGTGAATGAAGTGAAACAAGTATGTAGGGATCGTAGCAAGTGGAAAGAAGTGGTCTCTGCCTCTCCTCGAGTAATAGTGTTCTGTGCTCTGCCTACCCCTACGTGGAAAAGGCGTGATTATATGTATGTATGTATGTAAGTTCTCTGAACGTATACTCGTAGCTTGCTAATTTCGCAACCAGCGCTCAAAAACATTAGGTAAATCGACATCTGACCAAACACAGAAAGAATTTACTGGAACGGATTAAGTGTATTTGTTATACCATTACCACTTACCCTAATGACGCCCGAATGCCGTTGGAATTATAAGACGCAATTCACACAAACGCTCAGAGAAAATACGCGAAATGTAAAATAGGTTTACGGGTTTTACCCACTCGTGGAAACCGCGCACTAGAATGCCGGCAGCTGAACGTATTAATTATTCAGATCTCGGAAACGGAAGGCTTGCTAGTGTATTGAAATAAGCATCTTTGAAACACTTAAAGTTGATTTTAATTTAGAGCGAACAGAAAACAAAAACAGTGTCTATTTAGACGAAGTTTAGCTTGTTTTAGGATATATTATGTTAAAGTTGCTGATATTATGTGCATAATATCATTATGCGTTGAATGTTAATGAATTGTTACGATAAAGATTATTTAAATAACATTACCAATTATCTGCAACCAATCTTACCTGAAACAGAAAAACATACAAATTATTATAATTGAAGTCAGAGACGCTTGTTTCCTTCTACATTCAAAATCTTTATTTTCGGTAAAAGCATAACAGGAAAGTTACACCGTCACTGTGCTTATGGAATCCTGGTAGCTGCGTATCATTGATGTTGTGTATGCAGACCACGTGCCGCTGCGTCCGGGCTTTTGACATGACGGCCAATGAACGCAGACCATTGTCTACTCGTATTAAAAAGAAAAAAAAAAAACTTTTTATATTAACCAAGGAATTTGTAAGTATTATATACAACAGGAAAGAGTACTTCAAACTTTATTTTCTTTTAATTCAATCAAAAATGATCTTTACTACTCAGACTTAAAGCTTATCACGTGCGCAATAAAAAAACCGGTCCCGGTGAGATAGCTATAAGTTATCCCTGTGTCTCGTTCTAACAAGTAACCTAGTGTAGCCAGTTTATATCTTTCCTTAAATTTTAGGTTTGGTAGATTTTATGTGCGATATAGTGTATAAGAAAGAAATACTAATAAACTCGGTTAAATATTATGTTATTCATAATCTGAGAGAGAAATGTAAAATAAAAATCACTAGTTGTTTAGAACCTACCTACTAACCGTTAATTAGAAATTTGTTATTTATTTTTTGATTATTTGAATTTTGGTAGAGTAAAATGGAAGAAATGAAAATAGAATAGTTGCAACACAAAACGCCGTGTATTTCCCTTGGAACATTCTAAATGTTCGGGTGACAATATGATTAAATAGGTAATGTAGGACATTTATATTATTTTACCTACCTTCATGATATGGTGAAGATGAAACCATTGTATGTTTGTAGGGGAGACCGAGGGGTGTTGACACAATTTTTACATTTAGTCTCATATACCAAACACTATTGCCAGAAATAGTATGATATTAGTACCAAACGTTAGGTCATTCTTTACACTTGCAAATGACTAACATAAAGAAATTATAAGTGTTAAATATTGTGGTAAAAAATCGACTTAACCGCAACAAGTAATCTTGTTTCAATTCCCCTCATACCGAGGTAAGATGAAACAGGGGTCTAAGAGAGTTAAAACATTTGATTTCTGTGAAATATTAAGGGCTGTGAAATAAAAGTTGTGATATAATTTAAAGGCATATATTAAAATGTATCTTTTCAAGCACATACTTTGTTGTTTTACGTATCAATTCACATTTTGTACTGATATATCGCATAAGTAGATAACTTCAGTTCTGATACACAATATGATCAATTCCTAAAGTAGTTAAAAGTATCAAAACGTCATCATTCGTAATATTAATTAAAATAACAGTCAGATAAACAAAATGTTTTACATTAATTGAAAATTTTTAAAATAAAATATTGATTTTCAATAAATAATTAACTTTCAGTCGTTTCTTTAGAATTATAATCAGTTTTGATAATTATTTCTTCAAATATTTATGTAACGATAATTTTACAAATGCAAATAGAAAACAAAAAAACGTCAATATGGCAAGAATGTGGCAAAGTTACTTGATAGTTGATACTACATCTTCTGCTGCAAGATCATATATTTTGCGACTTGCCATACCTCTATCAGTCTTTATTTTACGATCAGTAGGCATGCTGAAACAAAATAAATAAATTAAAAAGCATTTATTTAATTGACACAACGTTAACGCTTTTTAATGCGTAATTATTCTGATACAATATTGAAAACGAGGAGATTTGAGACAACCTGTTTCAAATCTCCTCAGTAAGAAAAAACCTCTCAATATTAATTTAACCTGCAATCAAGAATCAAATACACAGAAATCAATTGTAATAAATATATACAATAAATCTCTAGATAATAAGCTTTCGAAACCAATATAAATCAAAGTAAAATACAATACCCTTATCAAAATATAGGCATGGTAAAAAAATGTAAATAACTTACTTTTCATGATTTTTGTCACATGGCACGCAGAACTTCATAACCGCGCGACTCATGCCACCGACGCGTATTGACAAGTCAGCGGGTGGAGGGGAGTGGTTGAAATGCAACGTTGCGAACTCGCTAACAGTTTTAAGTTCCATGAAATCGGTACTGTTTCAAATCACCTTTGTGTCAAAACCCCTCGGTCTCCCCTATGTTATTGATAATTTCTGAAACCCAACAGATTTGAAAAATTCTTTCACTGGTAGAAAAAAATCTTAATCCCTGAGTGCTTATTATGTGCGCATAGTTACGTGAGAACCTCGCGGGCGGGCGTACGACATCAGACAGACAGAGTTATAATATTGGTAGGTTTATCTGTATAGAATGACTTATAATATAATAATAACATTTATGGACACTTCGCACCACATCAATCTTGTCCCGTGGTAAGTTCTCGAAGAACTTGTGTTTAATTTTATAAGCTTTTATTTAGTTTCACCTGTCCCGTTGTCGGTCTGCAATGGATTCTTGCAAGTTAAATTTGATCCACTTTCCGGTTTCCGATTGAGTTGAAATTTTGCACGAATATGTAAACCGCATGACAATGCAATATTATGATGACGTGGAGCTGATCTGATGATGGAGCTGGAAGGTGGCCACAGGAATTCCAAAATAAAACCACATAGTCCCATCGAATTTGGGCTCGTTTAGTTCGTCTTGACAAGTACTTTGATACTATATGATAACCAGGATCTGATGATGGAGCTGGAAGGTGGCCATAGGAACTCTGTAATTAAACGACGCAACCCCATCAAGTTTTGTCTCGTTTAATTCGTCTTGACGAGTACTTTGATACTATATGGTAACCAGGGAGCTAGAATATGGCCATAGGAACTCTGTAATTAAACGACGATGGGGTTCCATCGAGTTTGGGCTCGTATGATTCGTCTTGACGAGTATCTTGGTTGGCGTGAATATGCAATCAAATGAAAGGGCTTGCTGTGAATAACTCGAAAATCCAACATGGCGGAACATCCAAGATAGCCGCCAAGTAATTTTTAATGCACTCCTACAATATGGGTATCAAATGAAAGGGCTTGCTGAGAATAACATGAAAATCTAACATGATGGAACATCCAAGATGGCCGGCAAGTTATTTTTAATGCACTCCTACAATATGGGTATCAAATGAAAGGGATTGCTGAGAAAAACCCAAAAATCCAACATGATGGAACATCCAAGATGGCCGACAGTCAATTTGAATGCAATCCTACAATATGGGTATCAAATGAAAGGGCTTGCTGAGAATAACTCGAAAATCCAACATGGCGGAACACCCAATATGGCCGACACGTTATTTTTAATGCACTCGTACAATATGGGTATCAAATGAAAGTATGGTGTGTTGGGGTTTTTTGAGGTCCTTACTGAGTAGAGTAAAATCTCTAGGAGGTCTCCTGAAGAGCTTGACTGTACTAAATTAACCGGCAAACGACCTTGCAATAATGATGCGTTAAATGAGATCAACAGACTGAGAAACCTATCTAGCGATAACTTAAAAGTAAAAAATAAATTAAAAGTAAAAAAAAAACTTTTTTAAAAAACAATATTTTATTTGAATGCGCTAAAAAGAATAAAATATTTTTTCCTTTAAAACTTTTACTATCAACTTACAACGTAATAACACAATTTATATGATATAAAAGCTTGTCGAGAATCAAACAAATCAAAGAAGTAAATCAAGTAACTTGATCTGATAGATTTATGAGACAATAGGGAATATGCATAAAATATAAAAATTGCTTAAAATATAATAATATGATACTAGACAGAAAAATAAAGAAAATGGCGAGAAAATTTTCAATATCTGTTGATAAATGAGCAAGATATGAGCGGTCAAAGTTTGTAATCTATCCCTTTCTAGCAAAACGAAATTTAGTATGAACTTTCTATGAAAGTCGTGTTATGTGACGTCACGATACACGTCGGATCTCTCTGTCTAATAGACCACTTTAAACGTTCATATCTTCGTTATTTTTAATGATATCAAAAAACTGATTTTACCATACAGTTTACCAAACAAGATAGATCTATATAAATAAATAAAAAAAATACGTGCATATTCCCTATTTATTTGATTCTCGACAAGCTTTTATAACATATAACGTTATAAGTTGATAGTAAAAGTTTTAAAAGAAAAAATAGCGGAATCCGAACCAGCGACCGGCTTGATTACCAACATGCTCAACCACTAAGCCAATGAGGTCGTCAAACTTTTAATTAGTGCAAAATATACTTTACCACGTGGTAGTGCTCATGATTACAAACTTTCCCAAAGGAACTTTTTTATTTAATCCACCTCAAATTAACATTGGGTAGCGAATTAAATAATAATAAAAAACAACGGGTTGCACTTCGGGAGTGCCGGTAGAAGTGAAAAATTTCAAAAGTGGGGCCATTTAACTAGACACTTTTCTCCTTAGTGTTTTCACTATACGTCAAATTTCAAAATGGCCCCAAAATTTTCAAAAGTGGGGCCATTTAACTGGAGACACTTTTTTCTTCATAGTGTTTTCACCATACGTCAAATTTCAAAATGGCCCCAAAAATCTCAAAAGTGGGGCCATTTAACTGGAGACACTTCTGTTCTCCATGGTGTTCACCATACGTAAAAAATTCAAAACGGCCCCAAAAATCTCAAAAGTGGGGCCATTTAACTGGAGACACTTCTGCTCTCCATGGTGTTTTCACCATACGTCAAATTTCAAAATGGTCCCAAAAATCTCAAAAGTGGGGTCATTTAACTGTAGACACTTCTTTTCTCTTAGATACTGATTCCACCGTATGTCAACTTTCAAAATGGCCCCAAAAATCTCAAAAGTCGAAGAAAAATGCACAGTGCCGCTAAAGGAATTTTCACTTATAATAAATGCTCTAAAAGGTTTATTTGGGTAAGATGTTTGTTATCATGAGCATTATCACGTGGTAAAGTGTTTTACACTAGTTAAAAGTCACTCTATAATATACGTTTCAGAAACTTGTATTATCATTTATGACGTATTATTATTTTTAAACAAAAGATTAAACCGACTTCCAAAGTAAAAATACACAAAAAAGTATGAAATAAAACTTATTTTCTAAATAATTCCCCTTTTGAAGTCGATACCAGCCCAAACGATATTCGACAATATTTTATAGAACTCACGTTCATATTTGCCGGTACCGTGGTGGTGGCTTAAAGTTCATATTAAGAAGATTAGGTAGAGAAATACCCAAATTTAAAAGGGAAATTATTTAGAAAATAAGTTTTATTTCATACTTTTTTGTGTATTTTTACTTTGGAAGTCGGTTTAATTTTTTGTTTAAAAATAATAATTTCACCCGTTTTAGTTATATATTTTGTTAAGTTGTTATTAATACGTCTTAAGAACGTCTAAAATAAACGATCGAATGTATAATTGAATACGCGCCAAGCTTCCGTTAGGTATTATTGTTAAGGTGATGATGATGATTACTGTAAGTTACAAAGTGGCATATGCTTGCAGTTCTTTAAACAATGCTGAAATTTCCAAACGCGTATCTTTAAAGACTGAGGAGTTCTGTTCAGTGCTTTTGGATCTAGGGTATACCCTAGATACAAAAATAAGATGTTGAAACCAAGGGATACCTTGGTTTCAACATCATATTTTTAGGAGCATATGCTTTTAAAAATAAGATGTTGAAACCAACCGAGGCATAATTATGCTTGCAGTTCTTTAAACAATGCCGAAATTTCCAAATGGATATATTTAAAGACTGAGGAGTTCTGTTCAGTGCTTTTGGATCCAGGGTATACCTTGGTACAATATCTTATTTTTTTGTAGCATATGCTTGTGTTACTTCAGTAAAAGTCAAAATCACTATATGTGACGATATAAATTTCGAGGAGTTCCCTCGATTCCTCATGGATCGCATTATCCGGTTTCCACCTTAGTGACTAAATGACCAATTTCGAATTAAACCCTTTACAACAACAAATGAATTTTTCAAATAGGTCCATAAACAGCAGAGTAATGTTCAAAGATCTCCGTGTTAGTGTAAAATACTATGAGAAGTACCTTTTATATCATCATAATGTGATGATGTATGGTGTGATAGTGGTGGTGATGATGATGTTTACTCTAATTGACAGGGTGGCATATGCTTGCAGCTTGCAGTTCTTTAAACAACGCCGAAATCCCCAAACATGTATCTATAATGAGTCAGGAGTTCTGTTCTATACTTCTGGATCCAGGGTATACCTTGGAGCAAAATATTACTTTTTGATAGCATGTGCTTGGACTTCTTTAGAAAAAGTTGAAATCACCATAATATGTTTCCAAACTTCAACTAATTTGTCCCCAAATTAAAAATATTGTTGTCACCCCTGTTAAAAAGAGACGGAGCGGTTTGTATTGTATCTCCCTCTCGGCACAGATTTGATGCCGAGAGCTCTTTCCAGTTGTATATAATACTTACAAATTCCTTGATATTAACATATCATTTAAATAAAGAATACTTTCAATAGTTACATTATGATTTATAATATAAAAGTATAATGACTAATAAGTTATGAGTATCATGCCAATTAATTTTAACTAGAGGTCACCCTGTGGCGAAGTTCGACCATAATTTTATGCTCGTATTTCAATTTTAAAGTTTTAATTTTTTTATTCGCACCCTCTTAAATACGTAATAAAGTATGTAAAAGTTGTTTATGGAATGTGAAAGAAAGATTGACACTAATAGACAATTGTGTCAAACTGTAATAAAATATACAAAAATGCTAGTATGAGTGAGGTAGTGTGTGTTGCTGATATTTTCATTAATTTCGTTATGCATTATTTAAAGTTATTTAAGACTTTCGCACGCCTTCTTCAGCATAAACTTTAATTGTGCTAAATTTCTAATCCGTATGCACAATATTCGTAAAACTGTACTTGAAATATTTGCTTCACATATTCATATAATGATTATTTAACAAAAAAAAAAAAAAACAAATCAAATGATAAATCAAAATGAAAAAATAAAATCAATCTGTGAGAATAACATGAAAAATATTAGAATTAATTTTATTGTAATTTATATATTTTAACAGTCCGTTCAGTGTTAATTCATAAATCTTTATCTACCTAACGGATGTTGATCCATCTGTAAGCGACACGTCTCATTGTAATTCGGCTCAAAGGCACTAACTAGTAGTATAAACAGTGGAATATTCTCTGAAATACCGACCATCTCCTCCACTATTGACATAGTCTTTAACAGAATTATTTGCGTCGGGAAAATCGCCATGTCAAGTTGAAAATTAATTTTATATTCGATATTTCAAATTACGATGGCTGCTGGGAATTTTCAATTTATCGCCTTGGGGAATACAAATCGAGCAAACGTAAGCGTTTCAAATGGCATTTAGTGTACTGTTTAATATTTCGTATTTGTGACCGGTTAAATGTTACAAATATATTGCTATAAATAACTACATTTTTTATAAAAACTATAACCCGATTAGCTCGGGTAACATATCCTATGTTACCCGGTCTATTATTACGAATCTATTGACACAATATAGTCTATCATTCAAATCGGACCAGTAGTTAACAAACATATAAATATCCATACACACATACATTCATATACTGCCAAAATTATTATCCTTTCTTTTGGCTTCGCCGTAGTAGAGTAAAGAACTAGACTAAATATGCGCGAAAAGAAATCTCGTGGGAACCATATTATACATTATGGTAGATACCTAAAACACCATGACGATGATGAGTTACATATTATACTAGCTTTTGCCTGCGGCTCCGGCCGCGTAAATATCCCATGGGAATGTTATTCTTTTTCGGGATAAAAAGTAGCCTGTGTTAATCTAGAGCTAGAAAGTACTAACATACTAAATTTCATAAAAATATATTCTGTAGTTTTTGCGTGAAAGAGTTGTTCAAACATCTATGCAACTATCCATCCACCCTCACAAACTTTAACAGTCCAAATAGTAGTATTTTTTATATTGCAGTTTAACTTAATGGTTAGCCGCACACGTGCAATATTATTGACATGGTAAATTTGTCAATACTAGTCAACACAATATACAAAAAACGGCAATATGGCCGCGCACCAGGAATAGTACTGTCAATATGAGCATTATGGTCAATAATATGGTGTGTGTGGCTAGTCATTAGATTGCAGTGTGAAATGAAATAATTGATTTTAGTACCTACTCAAGCAAGTAGGTAACAGAAATGACGTGGCGTTCATTAGGGCACGTGCTACGTCACGAGTAATAGTGTTCTGTGTGCTACGTGCGCGTCATTCACGCGATAATATTAAGGCCCTGCTACATGTGCGTATCAATACTGTAACGCGCTTAATAACCGTAGTTTATTGACTTTCAATCTATTTTTTTCATATGTAAAGTATGTTCTACTTGCATACGTTTTAAAACAGATAGAAACTATTAGGTACTCAATACTCGTAGGTATGTTTATTTATTCGTCTATTAGGTATGTTAGCTCCATTGTTAGTTTCACTTTAATGTGAAATTCCTGTCTGGTTTGTAGAGAACATCCTGAGTATTATTCATTGTATTACAAAATAGATATTCAAGCTTATTAAAAGTCCATTTGTATCACTTTTTTTTCAGATATATTTACTGATATTAATAATATTAATAAATATATAAATTAGTAAGCGTTTTAAGTAACAATATCCTGCTAGGATCATCTAGCGTCTTGTATTCATTAGAGAATATTATATTAGACAAAAAATGGTTGTTCTAGTAAATGGGCAATTTCAGCCGGCCGTTTGTAGGCGGCCTACGCCCATATTGTTGCTCGCATTAAATTGTTTATCGCATCATTGAGGTCAATTCGTTTAGAAAACAGGAAATTAATTTTGTGAACGCGTTTAATTACTGGTGCTTACGGGCCGTTTAAAAATAATACGATATTAATGAGTCCGCTCACGTTTGACATCGGCTGAAGTTGTTTACGGACTGTTTAGTTTTATCCGCAAAACTTAATTTGTTCTAATTAAGCTTGGTTATGGATTTTCTAGAGATGGTTAACATTTCTCTAAGCAACAGTTATTAATATATTACTCGTATTATCCTACAAATCTTAAATAACCTAACCAAGAGCATGTCGGGATATGTTTGGAGGGTTCCATATCTATCAAAGCGCAATAGGTTTTCTTCGAATTACTTTAATAGTTATTTTTCGATTTCGATCAAAATAATTTTCCTAAAGATTTTTTAGCATGATCTAGTAGCATAGAAACTTACAGGTTTCTATGTATTATAGTTTAGAAATGTCAAGGGTGGGGCTAACTCACAAACCACTTTATGCTCGTCTCATAACATTATGCTTTTCATCATTAATTATGAGATATTTTGATATATTGATATGTGTAGTTCAATGTAAACGTATGGAAGGCAATTATTACCTTTGATGCCTTGCAAACATAATAGGATACTTAGTGATTTCATACAGAAGCGGCAGTGTTCCGTTAATACAATCGCGAATATGAGTGTAGACTGCATTGTACAAAGCTCCATTGTACAATTTGTACGTGCATATTCTATTAACATCGAGTCCACATATCCGGTAACCTGATCTTGCATCAGTACCTAGTTACCTCCTATATATTGGTAAGACCTGGAACACAGACGCTGGAGCGTTTTCAAATACGCATTTTGACGTGCGTTTTCAAAATGAAAAGGAAGTAAATGCACATTGTAACGATCGTTAGAGTCGTGCCGCTCGACTAGGCAATTACAATTGCATTACAGCACCGTTGAATCGTGCTCACGCACATATACTCAAAGGTAGTTCAACCACGTCTGCAGTCGTTGTGGTCACTTTCTTTATATTTAAATATTTAAGGACGTCCTAGTGCACGGAAAATGTGTAGAAACTGAATGAGCAGGAATTTTGTAGATATTGTTCTACAGGTCAGTTTAAGTTAGTTAAAATTAATAATTTATTCCCAAACCGAAGTGCACAGAAATGTGCGCATGCCACCAAAGCGTGCGTTTATAAAGCACACGTTTAGCAAAGCGTGCGTTTATAAAGCACAATTCAGCAAAGCGTGCGTTTAAAAAGCGCACGTTTAACAAGGCGCGCGCTGGGAAGCCTCTAATGTGTACCAGCATTTACACAGGTTCACGTAATACGCTGACGGCAAACTCTCGGGGCTAAACCACAGTCCATTGTTACAATATGCTGACCAATCTATTTCACTATTTGCTAAATACTAAATACCTTGACAAATTCCTTCTTGATATTAACTCAATTCAGGTCAGACTAACACATAGGTAATATATACATAAAATAGAGTTCATAGCTTGACGATATTGATAAACCTCCTTGTGAGGTAAATTAAGATTTTATTAAGCACTAGCTGTATAGCTGTATATCTACACTTGGTCCTGTCTTAGCTGTGATGTGGGAATAAATAAATAACTGTCAAGTAACACAGTGAACAGTAAGTATGGGAGAATTCAATCGTCGTTTTCGGGAATTTTCTCCACAACTGTTCCAATAGTTATCTCTCACTGTTTAAGCCTTCTCTGAACTACCATAATCACTTCAAGACCAAAAGCACCCAAATTAATATAAGAATACTAAGTAGATTATGAATAAGTTTCAAAAAGAAGCTTATTTGCGATTACCCTGCAAAAACGAATGCAAAAAATATTTACGCAACGGATACGCTAATCAATGTTGTTATCATTGTCTGATAGGTTGGAAAAGAAAAAAAATAAAAAAAATTGAGAGACACACACAGCAACATTGAATAGCTTATTCGTTGTGTAAGTATTTTACCCATTACACGCAAAGGGTTGTCATACACTAATATAATATTGTGTTTATTAAAACTAAAAAAAAAAAAAATATTAGTAAAGAAGCACACAAATCAAAATACAAAGACAGCATCATTGAATAGCTAATCAGTTGTGTAAATATTTTTATTAATGAGGGGTCCTTGTGTTTGTTTGGAATCGAGTCTAATTTGTGTAGTCGCGTGACTGTCGGTGCGTGCACCATGCGCCAGTTCGTCATAACTTCGCTACGATTTCCATCGCTACTAGCTTCACATCAATCTCAACATCTTGACGTTTTTGTGACTCCATAAAATGTTACGATTTTGTAACACACGTGTAAAGCAAATTTTACATGATAGATGCTAGTAATGAGGCTTTAATTTGTAACATTCTTGTGTTAACAGCTATAAAATTATTACTAACATTATGAAAGATAAAGTTAGTATGGATGGATGTTTCTTTTTCGTTCACACAATAACAACTGAACAGATTTCAATGAAATTTGGTACTATAGTTTATACACTGGATTAACGCATAGGCTACTTTTTATCGCAGCAAAGTGACCGCGGGATTACTTTTGCGCGTAAGACGTCTAGTATGTCATACTATAAAATATTAAATACCCGATTTTCAATTTTATTAATAAGTAATTTATATTATTTAATATCAAATTATGATACGGAGGATTCATTTTTGTTAGTGATTTATTTTAATGAAACACAGAAAATAGAACTGAAATGATCATCACAATTACCTGATTCAGTTGTAAGTACAGCTGTAACAGTGAACAATCGACCTAATAGCAGCGAGTTGAGATATTTCGAATAATCGGAAGCTGCCGGCCGATTACCGGGATAGAGCCTAATGAGATACATAGTTCAACTTGTTGAGATTACATTAACGAGAAATTCTCGGTATTACAAGTAATAATTTATATCCGCGTTTATCGTTTTAACCCTTGGAAGTGCTTATTGATTTTACAAGTGCTATTGATAGCGAACTGCTATCAATAGCACTTGTAAAATCAACAACGAATTGCTAGTCTTCTAGCAATTAACATTATAACAAAACTTTGGCCTGCGGCTCTACCCGCGTAAATACAGTATCCCATAGGAACATTGTACTTTTTCAGGATAAAAAGTAGCCTATGCGTTAATCCTGAGCTTTAACTACCACCATACCAAATATCATCAAAATCCGTTCGGTAGTTTTTGCGTGAAAGAGTAACAAACATCCATCCATCTATCCTCAAAAACTTTTACATTTATAACATAAGTAAGATAATTTGAAATGGTTGAATTAAGCGCTGTAATTTTATTGAAGTGCTTTATTTTAAATGCGTGGTGTAAGGTTTCACGGGTATTAATAAGTAATTTACTCGCGTCACCATACACCCATGGAGCAGATTTGCTCTATGCATACACCACGTATTTTCACGCATGTGATTGGTTTCAAAACTTTTGCTAAGACACCAAAATCACTGTTTCGTTAACCTCTACACGTCGGCGAGTGGCGACATTTTCGCGAACACGCCCAATTATAGCGCGAAAGTATCGAGCACGCTTCAGCCGTCAGAGGCGTCGATTGACACGTCGACGTTCCACATCGGTTCTGCATCGGCATTCGGGAACCGAATACCGCACGCTAAGTGACATCACTATTTATAACCGACCACTATAACGTGACCTCTTTACAATTTACTATTAATACCTACAATAGAAAGAAATAAGATGGTAATGAAATATCGTCTCTTTCTCTATCAACCTACATTCAATAAAATATGTTAACGAATTGTACCTAAGTATAATGGTGGTGAATTGGCATTTTCTTTTTAACTTAAGTTTACTTATAATTTTTACATGTGTAATAAGAACTAATAATACATCAATATGTAGATAGAAATTATTCCTACATAAGTTTGTTGATTACGCAAACTATATGGAATGAGAATATTATATAATATTTAATCTTAGAAAAGGTGAAATTTTTAATTATAACTTTTGTGAATATAATAGAGAATTGTCTTAACAAAAACTCTAAAAGTCATCTAAAAGTGTAAAACAATAAGAAATTCAATTGAATAAGTCAGTTGTTTCTTCAAACTTTCATAAGTACACTCGAAAATTAGTAAAGCAAAAGTTTCGAAGACAAACTACAAAGTGAAAAGTTCTTTATAGATTGGTCACGTTTTATTTCTAGTACACAAATGACTGATGCGTCACCTGAACTGCTTGTGGGACGTCGGGCGAATATCAAACATTTGTTTAACTAATGGTTGTGAACTGCGACACACTTTTATCGGAGCGCTTATAAAAACAGTTAAACAGATACCGACAGCCCACAAACGTAAGCAGTTCGTAAAAACTCAAAGTCACACGTTATTTTTTGCAGCTGAAATTTTCGAATATTTCCTCATTGCGTAAAACCAGTAGCAATACGCAATTTATCACATTAATTTTGGAAATACATTAATTTGTTTACTGTTAAAAGTCCGAAGTATATTCGGCTTTCATAGTAAGCAATGAAAGCCATAACGAAATATAAAAATGCATTGTATTTTCAGAGATCATTATCCAAACACGTAGCGATCGAAATGCGGTTCTAGAGATTGTGCCTATTTCTTGGCACAGGCCGTAGACTGCACTAGACGTTAAACCTACTTTTAATTTACATAGTAGCGTTAGAGTAAAACTTAAGTGTTCACGAGAGCATACCTCACGCTGCTATAGGAGTTTCGCGATACACCAACACCTGTGTTTACTATATCGACTGCTTTGAGGACGCCATTGCCAAGATCATCAGGCGAACAATAGATACATCAGTCGATGAGGTATTTGACCATAACGGGCAAAAAATATTAATTAACGAAATTATTAAAAGGGCAAGGTGACCAGCGACGTTGATTTTAGTTTACCAAAATCGTGATGAACTTCGTAAACAACTATAATATTATTATAAAATAATTATAGGAAACTAGCTGTTGCCCGCGGCTCCGCCCGCGTAAATATAGTTTTTTCGCGGTCGCGGATATGTGACTGATGCAAAAAATAGGTAAAAACAGTCCTTGATGCGGATTATATATCACGCTAAAATTTCAGCTCGATCGGTGCAGAATTTTTTGAGTTTTTGAAGCGTACACAAACCATCATAACATTTTTATATGTATATATAGATGTATAAATGTCCTAAGTATAATAATTATCTTATGTATCTAAAAAGGATACAGGATATAAGCCTTTTGTTTTTATTGAATAAAAAAAAGTAAAACCTGAGTGAGTTACCGTAGGTCATAGTATTATGATAATAATATGATAGTTTCTTGGGATTTTTTCTCAATGAGTATAATAGTCGGGGTGGGCGTGCCGACTCGACAGTGATTGATGCCGCCACGCTCGGCTTTGTTGTGATCGTATTTTCAGCTCAACAATTCAACTATGCGTAGTTAGTAGCTCCAGATTTATTGTTTTAAATATTTATTAGTCGTTAACGTTCAACGAGTTTTCGCGATTTCCGAGCGCGCCGGGCTATTTTTAGTTTTTTTTTCTGCGGCATAGCGATCAGTGAAGTATGCAGCTGATATTGAAGCTAGTAAATAATGAACTTTAAAATATCTTCTAATAGTTTTGTTTATTTATTAAATAGAGGTGTGCGTTGTACATAGTTAGCATTAAATTTGTTTTGAGACAAGTGGTTGCGGTCAAGAATTTTTTCTATGACTGTATTTTGCCTTTGATATATCGTCGCTCGTCGCTTATTATTTTTGGCAAACTAGTAAAATCTTGTGAGCAATCTATTACTAATTAATATCAGTGAACGCTCTTAAAATTAGTAGTAACGATGCTATTACCACTAGATCAGTCAACGACGCCGCAAGACACACGTGTTACGTTCGTCATTCGCCGCCTCTGGACGCCGAGTCGCCGAACAATATTTAGAACCATTATTCGTGTCCTATTTATTGATATTCTTTAAAAAGATCTTCAACTGTTTTACAGCTGTAGCCAGTACACTAACGGATTTTATTTTAAGTCATTACATTTCGATATCTTATATATGTACTTTTAACGAGATAATCTTGTATATTATAATCCCACCAAAAACATTCTGTAAAAAACTAGCCAAGTCTCGATGGAGCTGCTTGTTTTTCTCTAAAAAGTAATGAAATCTAGACAAAATCGTGCCAAGTCTAAGGTTCCTTACTGCGATTTCTTTATTATTATAGTTAATGTTGAGTGACTTGGCCGTTGAACATTCTTTATACTTTAGTGGGTACAAGTCAATTTTGTTTACATTTGTAACTACCTATGTTTGTTAAACGAGATAATAGCCCATACTGGTATTGGTAATTGGACGCTAGTGTCCCATTTTAGGCTGTTGTTGATTGTACAACACACGTATTGGAGCAATGGTGTCATGGAGCCTCATTGTACCCTTGTGTGCCCTTAAACGGCCAAGTCACACAACATTAACTATAATAATAAAGAAACCGCAGTAAGGAACCTTAGACTTGGCACAATTTTGTCTAGATTTCATTACTTTTTAGAGAAAAACAAGCAGCTCCATCGAGACTTGGCTAGTTTTTTACAGAATGTTTTTGGTGGGATTTCACTTCTTTTTGTAGAAACGTGGGCATATTGATTTATTTTCCTAGATTTTAGTGTAATTTGTTTATTTAATTTGTGTAATGTTCGAGTAGAATAAAGGGGTCTGAAAATGCGGCAAAATGGTTCTAGTAAAGAATGGTACGGCAGTGTTTGCTTCGCGCTCGACTTGGCGGGGGCACTGCCGTGCCCCCAGATCGACGTTCTGGTCTTATCTAGAGGTTCTCAAATAGGGGCCTGAAAATGCGGCGAAATGGTTCCAGTAAAGAATGGTACGGCAGTGTTTGCTTCGCGCTCGACTTGGCGGGGGCACTGCCGTGCTCCCAGATCGACGTTCTGGTCTTATCTAGAGGTTCTCAAATAGGGGCCTGAAAATGCGGCGAAATGGTTCCAGTAAAGAATGGTACGGCAGTGTTTGCTTCGCGCTCGACTTGGCAGGGGCACTGCCGTGCCCCCAGATCGATTATCCTAGTTTTTATAGTTTTCCCTTTATGTGGCCATTAAACCCTAACTCTGTACCAAATTTCAGCTCTCTAAGTTTATGGGAAGTACTAGTTCTATTTTGATGATCATGAGTGAGTGAGTGAGTGTCGAAAATGCGAAACTTTGCTTTCGCTTAACTTCGGAACTAAATGACCTACAGACTTGAAATTTTGGATTTTAAGTACGTGATTATAGCTTATTGGATGACGAAAATTTCTGCGTTCTGGTCTTATCCAGAGGTTTTCAAATAGGGGCCTGAAAATGCGGCGAAATGGTTCCAGTAAAGGATGGTACGGCAGTGTTTGCTTCGCGCTCAACTTGGCGGGGGCACTGCCGTGCCCCCAGATATAATCGGTTTCTCGATAAGAGCTGTATTTCCATGAAATTTAGTATGTAGGGAGTTTTAGGGGAGAAAAATCGATCTAGCTAGATATAATCCCTGTTAAACTATCTATCTAGGAATTGTGCATTTTTGCTATATTTGTTTTTTCTTTCGTCGTGAAACAATATATCAATAATTTTATCTATTACGTCAGTCCGATTGGCAGTTTAGTATGCATGCGTACAGTATCATTTTTGCTTTATCCGAACATTCAGAATGTGGTGGGTTCGAAATTCAAATCCCGGTCAAATAAATATTTATATTATGAATTTATCAGAAATCCCAGTTACTCAGTGAACTACGGTTCTTAAAATTGTTTCACTAAAGCAACAATTTTCTGCTTACTAAAAAATAGTTCGTAAAACATAAATGTTCTTAGTATTTGTTGGTACTGTGGTAAATTTCAGCGTTTATTCTATTTTATGAGCACGGCAAACATTAGTGTTGCTCTCGCAAATATTTGCCGTCCAACTATAAAGCGTTGTAAAATTTATAGTTTAAAATATTTATCAGGGGTAACATCGTTCCGTGAGTTAGGTTAGCCAACTGTATTATAAGCGGGCACCGTTTAAGCGCTGAGATTTCAATCTGCCTCGTTAACTGAAGGCTCGCCGATGGACCAGATTACTCTGACCTCCGCTCGTTACAATATTTGCATGACATTCAATTAAAGTATATAATGGGTTTGCCTATTTTTATGCTAATATTAAAAGTGAGGAAGTTATTCTACAGTGTTTGCTTAATATCTCTTGCAGCTTTGTGTTACGTGGGTTTTTCAGTGATATTTTTCATTTTTAGTGAAGTTAACAAAACATAGTAATTTTAGCGCATTAAAATACAGCTTTGGTTTTAAGGGTTCCGTAGTTTGTTTGTTACTTGTAGAACAATATAACTTTGGAGGCAATAAAAAAAAAAAAACTATTTCGCATTGATACATACGAAACTCGTCTATAAGCCGTGTCCTGACATGCTTCTGGTTAGGTTATATATCCTTACCATTGGTTTAATACAATATTGAACCCTTACCTCTCACTCGTACAAGCAATAAATTCAACCAGGCTTTACATTTTCGATACCTCCGAATCCTCCGATATGGAATACATTTGGCACAATTTAAAAGCGACGGTAATAAATAAAACATTCGCATATTCGGGCGCGATACAGCGTGATTCATGAACTTATAATTCGGACTTTGTAATTCACACTGGGGATGAAAAAAGTTGCGTTATTGGCGATATTGGGCCAAAAGTGGGCTTAAGTGAGTTATGACGCCCATGTGAGTTCCTGATAGAGTAGGGCGAGCGCGGGTCCAATGGAAATATAAATTTATTGCTCATTGTTAATTTTATTAATTCTTAGTATTTACCTGTTTGCTAAAGATACAGCGTGGTTGATGAACTTATAATTCGGACTTTGTAATTCACACTGGGGATGAAAAAAGTTGCGTAATTGGCGATATTGGGCCAAAAGTGGGCTTATGTGAGTTATGGCGCCCATGTGACTTCCTGATAGAGTAGGGCGAGCGCGGGTCCAATGGAAACATACAATTTATTGCTCATTGTTAATTTTATTAATTCTTAGCATATAACTGTTTGCTAAAGATACAGCGTGGTTGTTGAACTCATAATTCGGGATTTAGGACTTTCTAATTCACGCCGGGGATGAAAAAGG
Source organism: Glaucopsyche alexis (assembly GCA_905404095.1). Lineage (NCBI taxonomy): Eukaryota > Metazoa > Arthropoda > Insecta > Lepidoptera > Lycaenidae > Glaucopsyche > Glaucopsyche alexis. The sequence continues at coordinate 17,005,222 of FR990047.1, read as the reverse complement.
TTACATAATTGGCGATATTGGACCAAAAGTGGGGTTATGTGAGTTATGGTGCCCATGTGAGTTCCTGATAGAGTAGGGTGAGCCGAGTGAGCGCGGGCTCTCTAAAGGAAACATAATTTATTGTTCATCATGAAATATATTGCTACTTAGTATTTACAATTTAACTGTTTGATAAAACGTAAAATCGCTTTTAAATTGAATTATTTTATGATATTAATAAATATTTTAAAATTACTAAGTCATTTATACAATTAACAGTGTTAATGTTACTAAGATTTTACTAAATCTTAAATTATATTAAACTATTTCACTATTTTTAATAGTTGTGTAAGTAGTAAGTAGTTCAGCTTCTGTCCTCAATACAAATGTTGGTCATTAGAGAAAATCATTCGCAAGGTCGAGCGATAATCCGACTGTAACTAAACAATAAAACTACTAATGTTCCATGTGTAATTGTACAAGGCTAGGTATTTTAAGACGAATAAAGAATACAAACTATTACATAAATTATGTATTTAGTGTAAAAAATTGTTAGACTAATTTACTTATCAGTATTGAAAAAAAAAAAAAATCATACGTGAACCAATGACAAGAGGAGAAACTACAACAATCGTATGAGCCGTAAGTTGAGAATTAAATAATTGAGTTTGTACCTATGATAAAAGTGTCGTAGAATATCATAGCTCTATGTTATCTTCTTGTATGAGTTTGTCGGGTAAATAGATTTATGTACGAATATTATATTAATAATATTATTTTTATTATCTATTACAAGCAATAAATTTTCATGAATGTCTGAAGATTATAATAGCTATTACATTTTTGTAATTTGCATTCAAATGCCCCGTCGCGTCGTCGTGTTAACTTGTCGTCGTCGTGACTATAACCGTTCGTAGCACGATTTTGGTGGTTACTAATGACTTAGCAGAACACAGTGTTCGTTAGAATGTCTAAAGCTTTAAAGATTATTATTTATCGTAGGTACAGCCGATTTGAATTTTGATTAGCGATATTCGAAAATCAAATTGCTTTCAAATTATTTTTTATGGAATATAAGGTTTAAAATCCAACATTAAAATAATTGTTTGTTTTGGAAACTGTGTTAACTAAAATACTATTTCTAATTTTAAAAAATAAATAAGGTACTTAGTGTATATAAAGTAAAAATATTTGTATGTTTGCATTGAACAGGTTCCGAAACTACTTGACCGATTTGGATGAAATTAGGCCTAGATAAAGATTAGACCACGAGGAAGTACATAGGTTACTTTTCATCGCGGAAAAATGTACGGTTCCCGCGAGATTTCCTTTAGCGCACACGAAGTCGCTGGCAACATCTTATAATATTATAATTTTAAGGGAGTAGATAATAATGATTTTATTTATCATGACGTCAGTAACCAGCATTAAAAAATGAGTCAATAACTTTTGTAAAATTATGAGTGTGGTAAAATACAATATAATTTTAATATAATCTTCTTCCCTGAAAATATATATCTACTAAATAATATACAGTATCTTATTTCGGAACGAAACAAAATACATTATTTTAATACATTTTTTAATTAATATATTTGCATAAATAAATAATACTTGTCATTATTTAACTTTAGATATGTGTAGTAATATAATATATTCTTCACCATTTTATGACTCCGCGAATTTAAACTATAGATTATTTTGATTATATATTAGGTACAGTAAACTACACTTTCATCAACTTATTGTAATACAAATTTATACTACTAATATTATAAATGTGAAAGTTTATGTCGATGGATGGATGTATGGATGGTTGGATGCTTGTTACTCGTTCACGCAAAAACTACTGAACGGATTGAGATAAAATTTGGTACGGTAGTGGTTTCAGATCTAGACCAACAGATAGGATACTTTTATGCCGAAAAAGTACAGTGTTCCCGTGGGATACCGTATTTACGCGGGCGGAGCCGCGGGTAAAAGCTAGTAAATAAATATTTTTAAGATCTCCGATTCCTAACTAAAACTGATACAAACCCCCATCTGTTTACTCCTATTATAATCAATAGATCAGCGAATCCCGCGGGCCCTAACTGCTTACGTCATATATAGCAGCACGAGTACAAAATGGTTACTTGTACCTGCACGTGATTACAAATGACCATTGCCCCGTCAATTCCCCGACCGCGCGTTAACGTAATAAGCGTAGTTTGCGAGATAAGTACTTTCCTCTGTGTCGGTCATTAGAGAATTGTGCTTAACCGTTAAATTCTACTACCGAATTGTATGACGGGAAGTCTTGTGCTAACTTTAACGGAAAAAAGCCTACACATTTAAAGAAAAAATTATCGACATTAAAATGGACTATAATATCCCGAAGTTCCAATTAACTATTGTTAAATGTTAAGTTCGAAATAAGGGCTAATTTGACGTAAAAAGGTCTATTTTCGCATGACCCCATATTTGTAAAAAAAAAAAATGATTTTATCAAAAGGAACAAAAACATTTTTTTGTATTCTGTACTCTTCTACAGAATGGCATAAAAGTTATGATTGCCTAGTAAAATATTAATATGATACAAAAATAACATTTTAATTTTAATAATTGCCAATAAAATATTTGATGTTAATCTTATAACTCACTAAATACATATTACTATAGAAAGTATACTGTTAACTGAATATACAACGTATTTTACAAAATAAATTTCATTTCGTTTGAGTTCATCACATTTCATGGAAAAATAAAATCAGCACATATTAAATAAAATATGCGTTCGATTCATACTGTATACGGATGCCCTATTTATTTAAAGAGAATTTTATCTCCCAATTTATTTTATTGGTTTCGTCACATAATTAAAATAATGTATGTATTTTCTTTTTATTACCTATCAAAATATTTTACATAATATAAATCACAATATGCTTTAAAACAATATTATTTGCAGAAAAGAAAGTTGTGTAAAATACTCCAAGCATCGTATCATTTGGGAATTTAAAATGACATTATAAAAACATAATGAAAGGGTTTATTTATGAGTCATAAACGGTTAACGCGCGACATAGCTACGACATGGTCAACTTTACGATGGTCGAGGTTAGCATTAACGGGTTAAGTGCCCGAACTTCGCGTTCAAAGTGTCAGGCGATAAATATTTATTCCGCTTTAATAAAATTTTACGCTATTTATTGGAGGATCTTTATATCAATTTGTAATGAATAAAGAATATGTGATGAAAATTAAAAAAAAAAAAACGTTTTTAAAAGACGTAGGTAGACTATGTAAGATGTGTATTAATAATAATTGTGATTTTTTTACAATAGTTAGGGGTGTTCCACTCCAATAGGTTAGATGAGGCAAATAAAATATATAAAAAATAATAAATGTAAAAAATACTTAATTATTTTTCAGGACAAGATAATGTGCATTTTTTATTGCACAGTCTGTAGTTGTACCCATAGACTAACTTTTAACATAATAATATAATAGTAATATACACGTTTATATGCTTTCATGCCACGTCAAAGAACTTGTGTTACGAGTAGCAGACAACGGAAATATATTTAATAATTTTATACTATACACATGTTTAAGATTTTCAAATAACACATATTTAATACTCATCCATGACCCAGGACTGTTTGTTTTTCTTCCTTTGGCAGGACTCCGGCTTGAGTACTGACACGCTCAAGCAGTGGGCCACAGAGGTTATCTGCCATCCACAGACATGGCATTTGACAGTGCATGAATATTAACTAAGTAGAATCTACGTAAGTAGTACACACAATCATATGTACTCTAAAAACAATTACACATCTCTAATAGACACATTTTCATGAGATTAAATTAATATTTCACCGAATAACAACATAATGATTTCAGAGACACGCATTGCAATTATAATTAAGAATGATTTGTGTGGCGACGTGGAATTCATTAGCTTCAACACAGTTTAATTTATATCTACAAATATGTTATATATTTAATTATACTATATTAATACTTATATGTAAAATCGTGTATGATATTGCATTATATTCATCTTTTTATTTAATGATAAATTGCAATAGGTATGTTACTTTTTTCCGGGTTAAAAGAAATACTTTTTGAACGGCACTGTCAATGTTAATCCATAGACCATTTTGCCTCATTTGATAATACTTGGATTAATTGCTAAATAATTGCAATATTTGTACGACGAATATCATCACTCCTCGCACATCTCATGGTGCACAATATTTTGATAAGGAGTAGGTACGATTTAACAATAATTTACCTTGCGATTTCTAGACTGTGCAATTTTGCATGCATAGTAACAACATAAGATTACAATCTAGCCTAAAGACTAATGAGTAATTTTTCTATAACTTAAATTGCAAGTTGGAATGCTTACAATAATTATGAATGTGTCCATCAGCACTTTACTTATTGTCTCCGTTAAGGGGAAGCCACTTTGTTCGTGTGAATTTATTTTGTGCAAAATATGAATGTCGAAAACGGTATAACGTCTAGAAAACTAGAACTTTACACATTATTTCAAGCAGAAACCGGGTGCTACGAAATAAAAGAGATCATAAAACTTATTCGAGGACAAAGAATTTATTGGGGCCCATACACATCGAACGTCGCTACAACATTTTAAGGAAATGTGTTTTAGAAACGTTTATGTTTCGTGATTTGTTTCAATATGCGAAGTTCGACCCACTTGCCGGGTAATCGATTATCGGTTGCATATTGCACGCCATTGCTTAATGTGAAATGTCTGAATAATTTTAATGGTGCCGATATTTTGACGCGAATTATGTAAACATTTCCGCTTCATATTAGTTTGATTGATACGTCCTTAAAGTAAAGGAATAACCTTAAAAGGAAAATAAGAACAACGGGGAAGGATATGTTTGTAATACTCATCATCTATGAAAAATGTACAATATAAATACATAAATATAGATAATGTATAGAAAATATAATAATGTAAGTATAGAAACTAAAAATATCAAAACATTGAAAGAAACCATTAAAAGAAAAAAGTTAAGAAAAAGAAATGAAACAGCCCTGATTATGTTAGGGGGACGAAAAAAAAAAAAAAAAACTCATCATCTTGGATTAGAACATTTAGAACCTTAGGATCAATTCACACCGAAACGAAACGATACAAGATACGGCGCTGCATTTTTATTTAAAATAGCTATTCAAAATTGAACACTATTTATTACACAGGAAGATTCACGTTTCACTGGCAGAGTTCGAATGTCGAGTTACATCGCGCTGCATGCAGAGTGTGCAGTGTATGACTGATGAAACGTGTATTTTTTGTCTAGTGAATAAAGTTTAACTTTGAATAGTTATAATAAATGCAGCGCCGCGTATCGTCACGGTGTAATGTAGTAAATAAAGGTAAAAAAAGTAGGGAAATAAAACAAAGTGTTTTATAATAGGCAAGCGGACTGATTTTTTTTATTGCATAAATGAATAGTACTCTTAAATATGAGTAACTTCTCAGAAGAAACCGTATATCAAGAGTCAATATTTTCAAAGGTACAGCGATTTGTATACAAAATTCCGCAATTCTCGTAAAAACGCTCCATATTAAATTCGACCTACAAATGACGTCACTTGTAGGTTATGGTGTATGAAGTATACGGCCGCAGGAACATATTTGTAAATATCTCCGATATTTGTGCGTTTAAGTTCATACTTACCATAATGAATGTTTTTGTATATGGTGTAAGTAAACTAGTGATGTAGGTTTTGTTTACCAATTTCGTAAAAAAAATATTTTTGGTACTTTTTACATGTATTTAATTAGTAAACTACACATAAAATAATATATTTTTACATTAACCAAGTAGTAATGCCTCAATATTTCTAAATATATTAATGAAACTAAATATTTCAGATGTAGTCCGATCCCCTATTGTAGAACTTATCATACCACAAAGGCGGTTTTAGTTAATTTTAGGTAATAATGAAATATATGTATTTTATTTTTATTCTTAGTACCTACATACCTATTACTCCATTAAAATAAAACCAATTTATAACCGCATCTTGGTCATTGCGGTAAAAATGCCAGTACATTTTTGTTTATTACCGCATCGTATTAAAATTTACAGGTGAAATACACATACACAGAAATAAGTCAATGTTTTATTAAAACCAATTTCCCCTTTTGTGTGCCGTCACTGCCGTCACATGGCGCAGATTTAAACTTTGCGTTTTTCGGGTGTATGGAAACAAATAAATTATTAGGGTGTTAAACATAAGGGTGCGGTTACACGCGTGAATTTTAAAAACAACATTAATAAATTTACACACGGTCCGTAAACGGATTACATTAGAATGTACCTACTACCTACACATGTTTAAATCGTATTAATAATTTACAGGTAGCTATAGTTTGAAGGTTTTAAATTACAAATCTCGGAACTTTTTTTAATGACTTACTTTTATAAAAATACTTAAATAGCATGGATTAAAAATACAAATAATATTCGTGAGTCGACAGTTTTTTCTTTCTATACAGAAATACTTAATCAATATATGCAACAGGCACATGCCTTTAAACTGTTAAACAATGACACGAAGTTTTATTATTATAGTCTTTTCTATTGGATACATTAATTTCGTATTAAACTAAATAAACGTCTTTTGGTTTTGTAATTTAATCAAAACATAGTGCACTATGCAGTGTGCACTATTCCTTAACCAAAAAAAAACAAAACGACAAGGCAGTTACAGGTGAAAATGGCATCAAGTTGCGGCGTTTATTTACATCGCATCCGTCATAATTTTATCTCGTAGTATCCAAAATTTTTTAAGTTGCGTAAAGGAAATTGGGCATTAGGTACTTTACGAATTACGAATTGTCTATCCGTTACTAATATCTAGATTGGGCAAAATGTATTAATTTTTCTTTCAGGGTCAAGATAACATTTTCTTTTGTATAGTACTGGCTATCTCACCCATACACCATATTATTTTTTATCCATTTTATACCGTAAAAATACAGTTTATTAAAAAAAGTGATTACTTTACTTAACTGGAACACCGCGAAGTCGTTAAATCGTGCGTCGTCACCTTCGAGTTACCGGTAGCACCTACCTAGCTACATAATACTCCACTACCGGCCGACAACACTCGGGTTACACACGACGTGACACGACCTGCAGAGGTCACGCGTTTGTTTACACAGGTGACTGGCGCAGGCGGCAGTACAGATTCAACAGTAGGTCGACAGTTCAAAGGTAGTAAAATACACGCGTAGTGGAAGCTGATTGCTTCATTAATTATTATTAGTACTTAAACGATTGATTTATAGAATTTTGTAAATCTTGTGAATAATAAAATAAATTAAAAAAACTATGACGTGTAAAGAGTATAGGTGACAGTGAAAGTGAAACTTCAAACATCATTTTAATCCAGAAATACTCTCATCGTGTGTAAAGATCTTAAAAAAAGAATAGAAAAAAAATGTACACCTAGCGCCATTTGTTTATTGAGCCTTGCTATAGAGAGTTAAGTAATTGTTGTGTGTGTACGAAGTATAAGTATCTTCCGAAAGATAGCGTTATATCTAAAATCGTGCCGTGACGTGACACAACTTTGAAATTTCACTCTCAATTAGAGTGAAATTTCAAAGTTGTAATAATTTATTTTCGTAAAACGCTTAAAAAATTTCACTACAAAAATATTAAAAAATATATATTTTTTAAATATATGTCAGCAAAATCAAACAACATAGTCACAAGACACACTTTTTTTCAATGAGAACTCGTTTCCCTGCTACATATAATTATTCTAAGTGGCAAGGGTCTTTCTGCGACGATCTATATTCACTATTCAGTACACGTGATCAAACTAATAGCTGTGCGTCGTGAGCGAAACAGGGGATAGCTTATAGCTCGAATCACCGGGATTAACATCTAATGCTCCACCGAGTAGGCTAAGACTAATTAATCTACGGTATCAATACTGCTAGAGCATGTCTTTACAGTTTATTTTAAAGCTTAGCTTTAAATAAAAGGCACATACGTTTCATGCTTTAAATAGTTAATAGAATCAGGCGTTATTTTGCGGAAATCTATAGCATACAATATAAATATTAATTCTCCGCGAAAAAATACTCGCAAATGTGTGAGTGCACGCATAAGCATACGTAAAGCAGGTGCTTTAGGAGGGAGGTCCCTCCACTCACACTGCTTATGCGTAGACTCAGAAAGTGGACCTGCGAAGAAAGTTCGTTAGTTGACTAACGAACTTTGTTCGCAGGTCCACTTCCTATTCACTATTTTCATGTCACTACTTTTACATGTGTTATATTTAAGTTGTCTTACTGAAAAAATATTTTCTCTCTCGAACTCGTTTCTACCACAACAATCACAAAGTTTCTTAAATGCAATGTCTATAGCTCAAACCACGTAAAAGGGAAAATTTTAAGCACGAAAATAAAGAAAGTCGCTTAAATATTCACTTGTAGAATTGTAAGCTTAAAGGAAAAACCCCATTTGTTTTCTCGGATAACATTGGGACAGTGCTTAAATTTATTTCAACGGATACCGTTAATCTACTACAAATCTCGAAGCAAATGTAGGAGCGTTGTAAACGAAGGAGCGGAAGAATTATACGCGCGATAAGGATCAGGGTTCCAGAGGCCAGGTCTGGCAACTAGTCTGGCAGATCTGGCAGTCTGGCAGACCGAGCGGTCTGGCAACGACACCGGCTACTTAGTGAATAGTTGTAGCGGGCGCTCTACGCTATCATTAATTATTGTGTCAAGCCGACGTATTGTTCCTGTGTTATAATTTAAAATGTGTCATTTTCAATGTAGCTATAAGGAACCGGTGCCAGACTGAATGAACAGCATCAAAGGTGAGTTTCATCAGCTAATGTTGAAAGATAATTTTAATAGGATTAGTGTCATATAACTTGAATTCAAACACGTAAGCAACTCCTATTCAGACTGAATTTCGTTAAAACACAAGTTACGAACCCTCGAAATCTAAGTTCCGCAACTTAAGCGGCATCAGAAGTGCGAGTTATAATAAAACAATTATCAACTCGACTGTACCACGAACTAGTAAAGCACATCAATTAAATTCATAATATTCAAAGTCCCAGCGCCACTAATGTGGCGGAAGCCAAACTACTAATGCCTTTGTCGCACTCGTAGCGAATTTAACTCTGTCCTGTAAGGGCCCTTGCTCACATAAGCAAATCAAAATCAAAACTTTCTTATTCAAAATTGGTTATAACAATTGGTAATATCTTATTCAAAATTTTTTATACACTTTCTGAACGTCGGTCTACATGATGCGTGCCACCGGTTCGGAAACTGACCCGTCGAAAAGAACCGGCGTAAGACTCGCACGGGGTCATTTTTTATCTAGGCCATCTTGGTCAACCTATTCCCATAGTGTGCGATCGTCAATAAAATCATTAACCCTATAGTGAGCTTTAGCACACAAACGTTCTTTAACTACTGTTTTAAATTTATTAAAGAAAGATGTTGAACGTTTTCTAGGATTTTACGGTATAGGCGTATACATTGACCTATAAAGGAATGGAAGTAACGGTGGCGCCACCACCAGACTTTTTCTTTGGTTGTTGTCAACGAGGGTGTTAGATATTTTTTCTGTCATTAGGGGCAGAGCCAACGCACACAAAGCATCATCTAGTGGCGTAAGTAGTATCAAAAACGGTCAATAAGAATTTTCGATTCTTTTTTTGAAAGTTGGTTAGAAGCTAAAGCTACTTTGGGCGGATTAAATTGCCACGTAAACACCACGTACAAACTGTAGTGAGCAAGGGGCCTTACAGCTTACAGTCGGCAAATCGCTCGAGTGTAGAGCGACTCATATTATTACTAATGCACGTACGTCTTTCGGGACATGTATGTCAATTTCGGCGATACCCACCGCCGCGCGTCTTTTGTTTTAAACTCAATTAAAACTTACCGACAACCGTTAGAAGGTCGTTAGTGAGTTACAAAGGGACAGGTCACAGGCGGAGTAGTGTAGATTTGGGACGTGGGACGTATTAATCTAGGAATTATGATTCCTTTTAATATAGGTATCAGACAACACTTAATTTTATACTGCATCACAAATCGCAATTATTTTCTTTCAAAAGACGGCGACGAATCATTTATTTACCGAGATTCAGATTTATTCTTCAAAAATAAAAAATAAATATGTTTTTGAAACAACTATGTATCACATTGAGATAAATAAGTTTTCGTGTCCGCTAAATGTAACATAATACGATTTCAAAATGACGTTTTAAGATAAGTTAAAAACAATGAAATAAAATATTTATGTAGAGTTATAAATGTTATCTTTTTAGTTTTAGTATCATGTTACGAAATAATTTTTTGCATTGCGCAAAATTGCAACTTTACACCTTATTGTGAAGATTTGTACAAAATTTGGGTAAGAATGTTATCATGATTATTGCATTTTGCATAGCTTAAACATTTTTGTAATTATATTATATTTAATTTAATAAAAATGTACATATTATATAGGCTTACAGCAGCATATCTTTTTATTTAAATACCAACTTTATTCTTTTTACAGTATTATGTTTGTAAAGTTGATTGTTTTTCGAATGTGTGCGTGGCAGTAAAAAAAAAATAGAAATTATATAATTTAAAAACCAACTTTAGATCGATTAATGAATACAATTAATCGGTCAATTTAGGTTCATGGATTGTTTTTCTAATAAATAGTTTTTAAACAATAGTGAATTAGTAATAAAAAGAAAATGTAAATTACGTAGCATCATACGACCGACCGTGGTCAAAATACACTTTGATGCATGAGATGGGTGTTTAATTTCGAGAAAGTTGAAAGTTCATTGGCGCTGAAATGTACTCATAAGTGTCAAATATTTGACATATTTTGTTGACTGTATGTCTCATAATTTAAGAATGCTTACACACGTACCTATTTAGTGTGGAGTATTATGATATACGTGTGTTTGATTTTCATCACAGAGTTTTACTTATGGTGCTTTCTGATTTTAGTTCAGTGTTTCAGCTCTGAAAAATATTTCTCCCCAAACTTAAATAAACTGTAATACAAATAATAATAATAAAAAAAACGATATGTAATATTATTCTGTACGTGTAGTATTCTTTTGTACATACATTAAAATTGACTTCCAAAAGTTTATTTGCCACAGGTTGACTTTTCAAATCGCATGTCGATATCGCAGTTCAATACCTTAATTTAATTAAAAATAGAAAATACAGACCTCAAAAAATAATATTAAAAATTTTGCCCCTAGATAATTATTTCCCTAATTTTAGGGAGACTTCACAAAATTGATACCATAATTTGCGGTCTGCTCCAGACCAAATCAGAACCTCAATTTTCGTATTTAATTTTACTTAATTTTACTTTGGATATTTTTTATTGGATTTGGATTGAAAGTGTAGCGACATATTACCATGAACGCAATTTATGATGTTTCGACCAATCAGAGCGCGCTTCACGTTGGTTTAACGTTCATAAAACACCATTTGAGAGTGTTAGCGTGTCGGGACTTGATTGTAATTGTATTAATGCAGGTTTTATTTAGCAGTATTGCCCCTCAGTACCTGTGTTACAGCTTTAAAATTCTCAATTTTATTAAGTTTTATTTATTAAGTAGCTACAGCGATAGTTCCAATTTATATTTTAGCAGACAGTAAAGTCACAGAATAATTAACCCTAATTGTGACGTCATCGTTTTGTTTCTACGTAGCTCGTAAGTTAATTTTACTTGGATAAAGTAGGTTCGTTGAGACCTTGCAAGTTGCGGCGCTACAATCGTCATTGTTCTTAGATTAGTGAGCAGTGAGTCATACGGTGACAATAACAGCTATTGTAATAGTACCTGGGTGACCGAGCTTTGCTCTGAGTTATAATAATATGGGAAAAATTAACGAATCGCAATGGCATTTTTGGGATTCAAACGGGTTTCGAACGCGTTGCATCTGCAAACAGCGCAAAAATTATTCTACATACATACGAGTAACCTGCCAAAACCCTCTGCATACTAAATTTCTTGAAAATACTTGCGGCCATTTCAGAGATTCTGATAACAATTGCAAGAATGACTCGTTTTAAGTATAATATTTTTGACTCTTTAAATATATTTTTAAATCAAAACATGTCATAAAATATATTTTTTATTTAAATTCAAATTTTATGACGTAGGTAAGTACTTTAAGACTTTTCGGGACGGATATCCCGTTCAGGAAGTACAAATTTTAAAATGCTTGTCATTAAAGTTTACTACTTAAACTTAGATAAAAATATTTACCTAGTCTTTGTTTTATCTTATTCTTATCTACGTTTAATACCTTTTTTATCGTAGTAACCTATATTTATGCTTTATCGAGGTCAATTGCAATATACTCTAAGTCTAAGGAAATTTCATAAATGTAAACAAGCAAAAAAAAAAAATAAAATTTTCGAAAGTATTATTGAAGACCACATTTTCATTATTTCTCTATAGATAAGTAGACGCAAAAACAATTTTAAGTTCTACAACGTTAACGTGTTTACGTATCTTTCTACCATCACGTTATATGCAACTGGCATATAATATGCTGCTGAGTGTAAAGCATACTTTATGCAACTGTAAACGTATTGGCTGATGATGATGATGAAAGTCATCAATAAACATAATATCTGGCATCTGGCAATGACATTTATCTTTTGTTTCTGATCTGGAAAATTGAAACGTGAGTCCATACAGAAGTTATTTCCACCAGTCGCTGCAATTTCCGTCGCAGTCGATTCCAATAGCGAGCCGTAATGTGTACACAGCAGTCTGCCAATGAGCACGAACATCAATTACACTTAGGCATTACAATGCGTACATAAAATTGGAACTAGCTCGTAGCGGCCATACCAAGTCAGCCGTGTAAACGTTACTGCTTAGCCGCTGTTAAATGTCGCATCGGAGTGCATTTCCCGCCAGCCTGCGCGCTCACTAACGATTTGCTTTACTGTCTCTATGCTTTTTATATTGACTGTTTATCGGTAATCAGGAGCGTTTGTGATATATTATTGAATATATTTTTTAAATTTCAAGAGAGTAGTGTGAATGTTAATATAATCCTAACAATGTCATAATTACGAGTATAAATGGATTTTTACATGGGTAAAACTATACAAATATGCAATTATCCTATAAAAATAGACATAAGTCACTTATACTTCACTTATTTGTACCCCTAAACGAGACTTTTTTAGTCATTATCCGTTTTACATCAAATGTTATATGTCGTTGTAATAGTTTGTAATTATTAATGATAATGAATCTTTATAGGAAACTAAAACCGTACTTAATTATTTTCAAAACTTTTAATATTTACTGGTATTTAAATAAAATTCAACTATTTAGTCTATTTAATTGTCCACAAAGTTTAAGTTGAATTACTACTTATCTAGAGTATTCTAGAGTATTTGTCCTGCCCCCATGCAGTGCGAACAATGCTTTGTAGTACTAGTCTGTCTTGCTGTTAGTAATGAATTGTTTCTTAACCATCCCGCATATTACAAACCCTTTTTAGAGTAAGGCTAAATAAATTAAAATTTATTAAATTAATTAATTTAATTTAAAATAGTATACAGATGATCGGCCAGACGACCATCTTATCTCTCGATAATCTTTATTTTTTATGGAAGTGACAGACTAATAGAGTGATAATATAAGGTAAATATACTGACGCTTAGAATGGTAAAAGAAAACATCGTAAGATCTGAATGTCTGAAAATACTTTACGCGCTTTTAAACATGACGCTTTAAACGCACGCACACACACACACTAAACTGGCATGTAGATCTCACTTTGTTAATAAAAAAAAAAAATAATAAAACTTGTTAAAATATATTGCAGTTAAAAGTTTGATATTATATTGTTATATATGATAGTTTAAGGAAGAGCGGGGCCTCCTAATACAAGTATCTTTATTACTTAACGTGGTTCCAATCTCTGATTAATTGTTACTAAACACTGTATTAAGGTAAAATAAATATTTTTCATTTTTCATTTTCAAAAACGCGTGAAGTCAGCCTACTCGCAGTACCTAGGCCACTGGAGCGACACTATAAATGACAGCTCGAGTAGCGGCGAATGTTGAGGCAAACCTAAGGTTGATTCCGATATAATTTCAAACGTCGAGTCAGACAAATCTTTCATAAATAATAATGAAATTATATCATCCTCAATAATGTCAAAGCACGAAACGATCAGCGGCCAGCCCCGTGAACGAAAGTCCTGGCTGGAAAAAACTTACACCCCACACGCCGCGCGCACTCCCGGCATACGTCCAGCCACGCACACACAGCTGCGAACATTCAATCGTGTAAGTCTATCGATTGACAATTCTTTACGTTAGTAATATTTTTTTGCCTAGGCTATCATAATATCTTCTGTGACAACCCTGACAACATTTGGATAAATTTCTATACTCTATACGTGATGAGTATATTATAACGTGGAAGTTATTGTAATCAGACATGCTTGAGCTACTTAGATTTTATTGTAAATACCAAAAAGTAGAGTTCCAAAAATTACTTTATTTTTGTGGAATAAACTCTAACAATTGCTGGCCAGTTAAACTGCATTTTAATGAGTCAACCTTTGAGAACTAAATTATGTACAAATTATAGTAATTATAAAGCAATTACAATTCGGTTAAAAGCAATTTTTGAGCATTAAGGTTGCAACTTTATATAACTACCAACTTTGCTTAATGACTAGATTTTCGTTAAAGGTAGGGATTAAACTTTTATTGTATCAGCTATAAAGTATTATGTTATTATTGGGTCATTAATTTTTTATAACTTGTGATGTAAATTTTATAACGATATTATTGTATTTTCACTTTTTAGTATAATTGACTACAACATAAATCTTGAATAGTTTTCCTGATAGATCGTGTAATTTTTATGCATTGTATTCTTACATTTTGTAACTATTTACTTCATTTATATTCACAATTGCAAACAACTATTAGAGTTATCAAACGTTTAATATTACACATTTAAAATTTGATAGTGAATAAATAGAAAAATATATTTTTCTATTGTTAGTGCTTTAGACACTAGAATAATATATTAATGAGTTATTTAATTTCACAAATCACAATACTTTTCCAGTTAGTTTCTTTGAGTATTACAGTCTCAGTGAAAACGAGTTAAGGCACTTTCACACGAGGCGGTGCGACTCCGCTGTGTCGCTTTGAAAAGAATAGAACTCTACACGAGCAGTATAGTACTTTTATGTAAGTATAACATAGCCTTTATATGTGTCACCGTAAAATTGTAAAAACCGTTAGATTGTAATATTACTAGAGATATTGTACAAAGTCGACAGATTGTCAAATAAACATTTCTCCTTACAATTGTACGCATTATTTTTCGTTATATTGTAATATTTACCGTGCCGATTGATTAAACGGCAAGTGCTCCGCGTCGCCATATTTGTTTGCTTTTTCATAATAATAATTATATCGAAAAATAATGCTTCCTTTTCAAATATCTCTAGTAATATTACAATCTATCGGTTTTTACAATTTTTGGTGATATATGCACCCCCAGTGTAGCCTGCAGACGGAACGCCATGCAGCAAATTAAGTCGTAATAATTCTCAAGCGTGTGTTATACGTCTATGCGTTTGTTGAACAAATCTATTGGAGCGAGTTTTCTCGCGTCAATTATTATAGGGCTATAGGTGATCCAGGTGATATAGAGAACTATATTGCCTGGATTACCTATAGTAATTGAAGCGTATGTTTCGCATTGAAGTTACGGAGCCGCAATACCGCTGCGGTGCCGCACCGCACCGTGTGGGTGGTCAGTTATACATCGGTGACTGTTTGTTTGTTTGTCCGATCACAATGGGTGTTGTATATCGCAACTGCACGGAATGTCATATTTGTGTTCTCTGCACAAACATTATTGCATCGTACCATCGGGTTTGAGTCAGACATTTTTATGGATTGAATAAGAGCTTTTGTTCAGTTTAATAACACTTCGTATTTCCGATATAGCAAGTTTGTATCTACCTATAAGTATAATCAGAGGTCCGTGGCCTAGTGGGTAGACCGTTTAGTTCGCACTCGAGAGAGTGTAAGTTCAAATCCCAGGTTGTGGCGTGTACCAATGAGACTTTTTCAAATCTCAAGTACATTATACGGACGCTCTAACGGTGAAGGAAAACATCGTCAGGAAACCCGCACATAGTTGGCCCCAGACGTATTGACCAGTTCATTCCTCTGGACCAGGCTGTCTATGTTGTGAGAATGCCGTATGTGCTTGGGCAACCATACGACATTTAAAAACCAACTGTCCCAGGCACTACAGTATTTCAAGAGTGGTTACTTCGCTCGGAGAATAATGTATAAATCATCCATTAACGGATGTAAAGGTCTAAGTTTATAAGTATAATCTATACTTCTATACTATATACTATATACTTATACTATATACTATACTATACTATATACTATACTATACTATATACTATACTATAATATTATAAATGCGAAAGTGTGTCTGTCTGTCTGTTACCTCTTCACGCTTTAACCGCTGAACCGATTTTTATGAAATTTGGTATGGACATACTGTGGGTCCCGGGAAAGGACATAGGATATTTTTTATCCCGAAAAAGTATAGTTCCCGCGGGATAATGTATTTACGCAGGCAGAGCGTCGGGCAAAAGCTAGTAATGTTATAATGCCTCCTTGATCTAGCGTTTGCCTCTTGACCTTCAGGTCATGAACGCTCTTAAACAAGTTGCACAATCATTGTTCTCAAGTCTGATTAAAGTAGGTAATGCAAACATTTCAAATAAAAATGAAATATAATAATATAGACGGATACATGCACTTAGTACTCAGTAGTTAAATTCATTACGTCTGATCAATAGTAAAATGCATTTCGTGCTCACACATATCCATCTTATCATGATGTAATCTGTCTATATCTTCTACTCGTACATGCCATCTCTTTTAGAAGTTTGACGTGCATTCAGGAATTGCAGATTCCTAATAGGCAATCCGACTATTTTTTTTATTGCAAAAATGAATAGTACTCTTAAATATGAGTAACTTCTCAAAAGAAACCGTATATCAAAAGTCAATATTTTCAAAGGTACAGCGATTTGTATAAAAAATTTCGCGAGCCTCCTAAAAACGCTCCATACTAAAGTCGACCTACAAATGACGTCACTTGTAGGTTATAGTATATGAAGAAGTATATGAAGTATATGGCCGCCGGAATATATTTGTAAATATCTCCCATATTTGTGCGTTGAAGTTCATACTTACCATAAAAAATGTTTTTGTATAATATGATGTGAGTAAACTAATGATGCAGGTTTTGTTTACCAGTTTCGCAAAAAAAAAAGAATGTACTTTTTAAATGTATTTAATTAGTAAACTACATATAAAATAATATATTTTTTTACATTTATCAAGTAGTAATGCCTCAATATTTATTAATATATTAACGAAACTACATATTTTAGATGTAGTCCGATCCCCTATTGTCTTAAAAAAACATTAAGTGAATTGTGTTACGTTAATAATAATTAATAATTTGGTTTATTTCAGATATCATAAAATGTTTACATATCACATGAATTATTATTTATAAATTAATCTATTTTGTCAGTTTTCAATAGAAATGCCTAAAATCACACTCATAAGAAGAATTGCATAGTTTTATTGTCAAATAAGAAAATTATATAAATTTACTGTAAGAGCAACTTCTTTATAACATACGATTTACTTAATGTGGCCATTTTAGTCCAGCAGGATTTACAATACGTTTAAATCTTCCCTGAACTTCTACAATTTTTTCAAGTCCAAAATGAACAAAAACGGGACCGATTTAGTAATTATTGGACAATACAGTCGTTCTCGAGTATTAGCGAGACATTGGAATTGCAATACATTTTTATATACAAGATTCGCTATACTTTAATCAAATAGAGACAACTCAAGATGGTCATGCGACCTCCAAACACTAACAATACGCAATTACCGCGTCGAAGTATGTCATCGAACACTAATGTTTGCACCGTGCATTAGAAGTTATAAACACGTAGGTCGTAGCCCGTAGGTATGGCAGGGCCAGCCTCATACAGCACGATCACTTTCAGGGTCAGCTTGATATAGAGGAAAACTATTGATTGCTAATTGTAAATTATTATAATATATTTAAATAATAACTCCCCACCGATCTCGGTGACGGTGGCCGATTTCATTGAAACCAGGCCAGTTACGCAGGAGTAATTTTATAGTGCCCAAGTGTGTGCGCAGTACACAAGAGCACTCTCTCTTCCTTTACTCTCGTACTCCAGTGGGACGGATAACCGACACGACTGACGAGAGATGAGGCGCAGGTCCGACTTTTTACATGCCCATCCGACGTATGGATCATCTTTCTTGTCAGACAATAAGGTGATCAGCCTGCATTGTCCTAACCAAACTTGGAAACAACATTTTTTGTTGTACCAATGCGGGAATCGAACCCACGACCTCCGAGTCGAGAGCCATTGCTCTAACCACTAGACCACGGAGGTTGTTTGTATATTTAAAGATCCTTTAACATTAA
The DNA here is from genome assembly GCA_905404095.1 of Glaucopsyche alexis. NCBI lineage: Eukaryota > Metazoa > Arthropoda > Insecta > Lepidoptera > Lycaenidae > Glaucopsyche > Glaucopsyche alexis. The sequence continues at coordinate 16,986,619 of FR990047.1, read as the reverse complement.
ATATACTCGTATCATGTAAACAAAGTATTAAATATATTTTATAAATGTATCTTATAAAATATATTTAAGAAATATATTTAAATATTTAAATATATCTTCTTCAAGATTAAGGTTTTACAATCTACTTATACGTGTCAGATAGCTTATTTGTGTGTTTTGTCTCTGTCGCTCGATTTAGAGTAAGCTATCCGACACTTATTTGAAGACTAGCTTTTGCCCGCGACTTCGTCGGCGTGGAGTTCGGTTTCTATACAAAGGTTTAATCCCTTTTTTACCCCCTTAGGGTTCGAATTTTCAAAAATCTTAGCGGATGCCTACGCCATTACAACTATCTGTATGAGCAAATCAGTTCAGTAGTTTCGACTGTGCGTTGATAGACGAGTCAGTCAGGTTTGCCTTTTATATATTTAAATTGTTATGACGACCTCCGTGGCTCAGTGGTCAGCGCAGTGGCGCTATAGCCGGAGGTCGCGGGTTCGAATCCCGCCAGGGAACAAAAAAAGTTTTCTGTGTTCCTGGGTCATGGATGTGTATTAAATATGTGTATAATATAATAAAAATCTTATATATAAGTATAGTATAAAAAGTATTAAATATATTTCCGTTGTCTGGTACCCGTAACACAAGTTCTTCGGATACTTACCACGGGGCCAGACTGACGTGGTGTGAAGCGTCCATAGATATTATTATTATTATTATTATTAATTGTGAACACAAAAATATCACATACGTAGCGTGTAATTTTTACATTGTTCGGAAATTAATCGAACCTGTGGTAGGCATCACGTAGAGAGTTATTTTTATTTAAGTAGTATTTTTATATTTTAAAATGTATTTGAAAAGTACCCTGGTTTTTTATGTAGCGACCAGTTAATATTTATCGATTGTTATATACTGTAACTAGCTTTTGCCCGCGGTTTCGGCCGCGTAAATACATTATCCCGCGGGAACACTGTACTTTTTCGGGATAAAAAAATATCCTATATCCTTTCCTGGGACCGAAAGTATGTCTTTACCAAATTTCATAAAAACTGGTTCAGCGGTTAAAGCGTGAAGAGGTAACAGACATACATACTCTCGCATTTATAATATTAAGTACAGATGGTGATTACGTAACATTTTACTATCACCAAATAACTCATTATTTCCTCATGTTTCCTCATAATATGTATGTATCCTTGGCGATTTAACCGTTCTTATCGTCCTCATTAGTCCAAATACCGCGATGACATAAGTTCAAAGATCTCACTTCCTTTGGGGAACCTTCGTTATCATGTTGACTTTCTACGTAGATAGTAATCAGAGCCTCGAAACAATTACATCATTGTTTAAAAACACTCCCAGAGGCGCAGAGGCAAGAATGCACTCAAATATTTTAAGCGTATGAGTAATGCATAACATTATGAATTTATGACATCAACTAAGTTAATCAAGGTTGCTTAAAAAATCAAAATCTTAATCTTAATCGTTAAATCTTTTTCACTATGGAAGCATAGGGCTGTGTAATTAAAACCGATATTATCACATTTTCAGTATACCAATGAAATTAATTAAAAATCGTCGTAATAACGGCTTCGTCGTCGATGTTGTCATTTAAAAGGAGTTTCCTGTAATTTAAATAAACATAGGAAGCATATACTTAAACAATAACAAATAGCATATTATGATTATTTAAAATGTTTAACATCCAGACCCAAATTTTTTAAACTCAGCAATTTTAGTTCAACAACATCTAACAAGAGGATAATACAAAAGGAGGAAACAGATATACATTTATTTCTGTCGCTATGCACAGTGTAGTTCCCTGCAGAGAATCATAAGTCCTCCTTGTAATATCACACGTTGGATCCCTGGATACTTTATGCAATCCAATTGAAACTTTCAGCTCTGGGATGCAGTTAGTCTATCACCGTCTACATGATTTCCCTTAAGAAACTATTAAAAAATCCGTAGACTAATAATAAAATATGGTACAACTAGACATAACTGGCAGACAGTTCCACATATTTCTAGTTATTGACAGGATAAATACAACAAAAGAACTACATTAGAGATGAATAATATAATATCTTCTTTTATGTATTTATTTATTTATTGCTGTTATTGCCAGCGCCGCGCCGCGCCGGGCCAGTGCCGAGACGGTGCCGGACCGGTAAGTGGAAAAACGGCCAATGCAATGTGAAGGTACATTGCGGTGTAGGAGTAATGATGAATAGTTTGCTTATTAATAGTTTCTTAAGAGTTGAGTCATGTAATTTATACGCCTAAGCGTTATAAAAATTTTAGTAATAATTATATTTTAATGACGACTCATCACAATATTTGCAATGACACATTCTATTGTTCAATGAAATATGACCTTATTTTTTATGAAATCGGTATTATACTAGGGTTTCAATCGTGGCTAGGTAAGCAGTGTTAGTATAAGGGTCTGTTCCACAATCACCTTATAATTGACGAATAGCTTATCTGAAAGTTTTGTCGCTGCTTACTTTATATTGAGCATCAGAGACGAAACTTCCGAATAAGCTATCCCATAGTCTTAGAAACAAAGCATAGTAATAAATTTATGTTATCTAATTAAACAGTCTTCGGATATATTATAATTAACAAATACCCATTATCCACGATTTACAATTCCTCTTTAATTTAATTAACGTTTTAATAATAAAACATTACATAATTTATGTAAATACCTACCTAAGTACAGCACGTTATTACGCATACCTTATTATTATAACTATGTACGTCGAAGACAGATTCGATATACCATTTTCGACCTTATTCTGGTCGGTCGGGTTGGGGTCTATCCGCGAGGGTACATCCATTTTAGACTAGCACGATAGGTATGGTTAGTCTTACAATATTATCACCTAGCTAAACAGCACTCGAAACAATTTTGAAATACTCTACATTTTATAGCAAAAATTCTATTGGACGTTCTAAAATTTATAGCTGCGCATAATGTATAAAGGAAAGTAAAGGCAGGAAAGTAAGTTTAGCAGTTATGTGCTGATTGCCGAGTAGTAAAACCATCTGAGCGAAACGAGCCGAATATTAAATAAAAATAAAATTTAATTTTGTTATCATAATCGTAAGTTTTTCAAAGTCAGTAATAATTTACTTCATATTATTTACTGGCCAAAGTTGCCTGAAGCCAAAATTTTAATTAATTGGTACATAAAACGATCGAGGTAGAATGACGTCTATAGGAGATTGGATATCTCTACGTAAATGCACTCTTTATACATAGACAATAGCGTCTCAACGATGTGCCGTATAGGTTATAAATTGAACATAATTCGCGTCTGCACCGACAATGCATCTTTGTAATTACACTTGTATAGTTCAAAGTTGAATGCTGTGCAGTCTAATCTAATTACTATCAGGGAGGTTCGTGATTAACTTAGAGGGATTAATTGATTTTGATACTTTACAATGTTATGGCGACATAAATAGTTATTTTAACTTATTATTTATTTTTAATAATTAGGAGATGAAATATATCTTAATCCAGGATTGAACAGATCTAGATGTAGATCAAGTACTTAGAAAGAGTTGATGATGATCTCATGATCTGAAGAGTTGATCACAAATAACCTTAAAGAGGATGTACAGATGAGACGAGCGTTTGACTGATACTATATTGTATGGAATGCCGGAGAAAATTTAGCATTGAATATATAACTTTTGACTAACCCAATAGAATTGAAAATCGAGTTGTCAGATTTGACATTGAAATCGACACTTGTGTGTTCGTCTTTCAGCTATATTGTAATATGGTAGAGTTCTATTTTCAGTGCTCTAAATTATCCTCGGCCTTACGAATTCCGGATTATATATTCCCAGTTTTAGATCAATTCTTTTGAAATTCATTGAGAATATCCTACGAACATCAGTGGATAGTATTATGAAAATAATCTTTAGAATTGTATATGTTCATAATATTTTTTTTAAATAAAAGTAAGTATACAGTATAATCAATTTTCATGACTTGGTAACATGCCATTTTTGCAATGATGCAACTTATGACTTTATTATTTTTTTAACTTGCCCGATAGATTTAGTAATGGCTTAAAATCTGAATTGGAATTGTACATTTGTATTTTTAAGACTCGTAATATCATTAATCTTGTTAACAAGCCGAAGGCGTACGTAAATTTGATCTAACATTCCTAATTTGTTACAGGTGTTCATTACAATTCCTGAAATTCTTTGCATAATTACTATTTAGTATTTTTTAACTATAACTATAATTATGTTTTAATTATATATTAAACACTTTAATTAACGTAACTATAAATTATATTAACGTGCGCTTTATTATAGCACCTTCAAATACGTTACTTATTCATGACTAGCTTATGTCCGCCGCTCCGCCCGCGTAAATATAGTATCCAATGGAAACACTATACTTTTTGGGATAAAAAGTAGCTCATATATTAATCTAGAGCTAAAACTGCTACCAGATTAAATTTCCTCAAAATTCATTCAATAGTTTTTGCGTTAAAAAGTAACAACTATCCACCCATCCATTCTCACAAACTTTAAATCCATTAAATTTTTCTAAATGGAAACTAATTATCTTAAAACAAAAATACTTTAACGATGAATAAACACCTGTACGAAATATTTAGTGGAAGCGTGTCTTAATTTTTCATCGTATGCATTGAATTTCAGGACCCTCATTCATAATAAGCAATATGCAATGTAATTATTTTCTATTACAAGAGTATTGTGTAAAGTCTGTATTTTTTCAGTGAATGCATCGGTCGAGGTCACTCTCGATTTCGAATTCACTGACCGAAAACCTTGCAAATCGTAGGGCAATAACACGGCTTAATCCATTAACCACTATTACAACAAATTCACATAAAACACAAGTAAATCTCAACGCAAAATAATAAAAACACATGCCAAGAGATCCACAAAGACACCTTGGCAACGCGTTTAAATTCAAATAATACCTGAATTTCGGCTTTAAGCATATTGACATGGTTCCGCTAATATATTACCGAGTGTCGTGCAAATGCAGTAGGTATGTATTATGCGAAGAAGCGAGATTGTTTGTTTAACTCATTTCGTCGGAACGCAAATATCAAATACACTAGGCGCGCTATACGTCATAAAAATACCTATATACCTATTGTTATGATAGTTACGGCCTTACGCTACGCAAAATAGCATCTTACGACCGATAGTTTCGATTCATTGTGATCCAAACTCGCTTGACACACTCGAGCTCCACTATAAAAGCATTTCTGAGATCTCTTGTAAAGCCATCACTTATTGAATAACAATTGCATCGACTCGACGGTCACGTTGATGGACGTTTCATGGTAGAGGGGACGTATAAAGTTTTTCATGCTGAAAATGGTCCGAACCTGGCACATGGTAGGGGGTCGGGTTCGAGGGCAGCCAGTAGGCGGCGCTGATGGGCGGATAGCCGGCGCCGGACCTTGCCTTGCCGCGAGCGCCACCCGCCTCTCCGCGCATCCTTTTCACAGCACAACACTGAACTACCACCACATCGCGCGTCTGCAGTCAAGCGCGGCCGCGACACTACTAGCCACGTACCGCACGCGCGCCCGCAGGTCGCAACAATACCGATAGGTGCGCGTGAGTTGACAGACGATCAGTCATTCCTCGTGAGTGTCACCTCGAGCCGTCGCGCCCCACTCTGCATGCTAATGAGTTCCGTCCTGCGCTCGACGCACCGACTCTCCACTGACGATCGCGAAGGGCCACATTCTAACTCGAACTACACGACACATTAAAAGTCGAACTATTATACAAATCGTTGGTACTTTCCTACACATGAATCAAGAGCTTGTTTGCAGTGAATGTACCTGGCAGACATTTACACAGTGATTAAATTTCGTTTAAATTGTCCTACCACAAAAAAATAATTATATCAGTTGACAGCTCATAAAATATTTAATTATAAATCATAATGCACTCGCGTAGGACCTAAACTGTGGGTATCAACTATCATGTGTATTTAGCTTATTCTAGAAATACTATTACAATGAGTCACATAATATAAAAACCAACGAAGTAAACTAGACCTATCTCGATTGTGTTAATTCTTTTCATAATATTATTTAAAACTTAAATACAGTTTTGAAATAATTACGTTTTGGATTTTTGAAAAGGTGAAATTGACGCTCAAATATTTGCGAAACATTCACATTAGCATAATAATTAGTGCATGTTGGTAATGTATAATTACAAAAATTGTAATATGAGGGAACGGTAGAGCATTTTGCATTGTTAACAAATCTCGAGTTAACTCGAACCGAGTTATGTAACCATTTGAAGGTCTCGGATATATTATCGTCGTCACGCTCTGACACTGCAAGCATTTGAGCAACGATGTGCAATGATAGACTCAGAAAAGGTTACCTGAAGCAAGAGGAATAAATTATTATTTTGTTTTTCAAGAAGAAGATACATTTTGTATGGAACTGGCCATGTTTACCCATTGACCTTAATTCCCTATCCGACAGAAGTTTTTTTTTTATTTACTAAACATATCTGATAATTAGGACTTTGGAAAGTTATCCCTAATACACTAGGTTATAGGTTTAACCTTCTTAAGTACCTAAACTGCGACTTTAAAAAAAATCATTACAATAAAATTCTAAGCATTACGCGAGCCATATTTAACATCAAAATTTAATTTATTTATTTAATTTAGTCTGTCAATTATAAAACTATTTTTCGTTTGGGAACTTTTTTTTTAATTATTTGTAAATTGTATAAACTTATTTTCCTTTATTATGTGCCCAATGATAATAAAATAAATTATTTTATTCGTTATTTAGCTTCATCCTTATTATTATTCAATTCAAACAAAACTTATCAATTTGTTTGTCTAGTTTTAGTTTCATATCTATTACCATTTGTCGTGATGAGACGAACTAATATTGACAATATTATTAGTGGCAACACTTAATCTTCGAAGGTTTAAGGTTTTATCACAGCACACAAGATTAATTCATTCTTATCTGATTTCCCAATTTAACCAATGTTTAGTTTTAACCACAGTAGGTATATTTTAGTTAAATATTGACTGCAACTGGCTATGAAGGTAAACAAAGTGATAAACCCGGTCAGAATTGTTTTCAAAAAGGGTTCTAGAAGTGTTCTGAGTGCTCTATTATGTCTGTCTTGTTACGTGTTAGTCTGAATTACTATAACGCGTAATAGTTAGAACTATTGTTTATATTTCTCTAGCATATCCACATAATAGTTTTGGATCATAAATATAATAAATAAGTGAATATTTGTTAAGTAAGGTTCACAATACATTTTTTCAATAATCCGTAAAATCAAGAATTTTTTTAGTAGGTAACCAAAGGTTATGTTAAAGGAAATATAAATATATTTTCTCTACATTAATGGAGGAGATTAATAAATTCAGAACCCAAATTTCTCAGGTATTACCCTTTATTTAGGATAATTTTTTTTCCAATCATCCGTAAAGTCCTTGCTTTCTCTTGCTTTAGTAACCAAAGGTTAGGTTAAAGGAAATATAAATATATTTTCTCTACATTACTTGAAGAGATTAATAAATTCGGAACACAAATATCTATTTTTTGAGAGAAAATTAAACCTTAAACATTTTATTACTGGTATATTGGTAATAACCAATAAAATAAGTTAGCGATTTAGAAACATTATTGGTGTTTGAATCATTAATTGTTGTAAAACATAAATCATTAAATATGAAGGTTAGCATAAGATCTCGCATAAACCTATATGTAGATAGGATTATGCGAGTAAGGGACTGTTTATATAATAATTTATAATCTAGCAATATAATAATAATAATAATAAGTTATTCTACAAGTATGTAATCTTCTCTTAAATATAAAAATGAATCGCATTTCAGAAAACGATTTGGCTATTTTTGATTTTTAATTAATTGTGGTAATTCAGGAAAGGTTTGAACGGTTATAAATATTGGAAACATTGCGAAAAACATACTAAAAACGACAATAAAATTTATCATAATAATATGTTCCTACCTATCAAACATTTGATGGTTGTATCGTCGGTAGCGTAATATATTAAGGCCCTCCCCCGAGCAAAAGACATTGAGGCGGTCAGCCGCATAAATTTTTCACATAACTTAGTTCAAAATTGACCAAAAAAAAATTTTGAACGGCGAATATCTAGCTTATGAAATTGCCTATCTATTGGTGTGTGTCCCAAATAAAATTAACTTGTAAATACTATGGAGACGCTGAAACTATAATTCATTGAACATTCAATTATATTATTAACAACAGTAAAAAGGGACAACCATAATATTTTATTTATTTATTTATTAGAAACATTAATTTACAAGTTTTAAACTATACAATGTCCTACAAAACTGCTTACACAGTTTGTCTGTAGGTGATGTGAGCCTCATTTTAATATATTTTTAGGGTAAACTATTTTAAGTTATACATAATAGAGACATTTACTAGACTCACCCTTTGGCAAGACTAGTCAGGAAGTGAATCCAGCAAATGTTTTTTTTAGTTTTCTTTTAAATAACATTTTATTCTGTTCAAGGCGGATATCTTCAGGAAGGCTATTGAAAAGATTATTGTATATTTTACTGTAAGTAAGTACCGAAGTACGAAACTGTAGCATCAAACGTCTCGCACATAAGTAATCTATACTTTGTTTGTTTGTTTGAACGCGCTAATCTCAGGAACTACTAGTTCGAATTGAAAAAATATTTTTGTGTTGGATAGTCCATTTATCGAGGAAGGTTTTAGGCTACAGTTATAGTTATAGTATCACGCTGCAACTAATAGGAGCGAAGAATCAGTGGAAAATGTGAAAAAAAACAGGGAAAATTATTCATCTTTGATTTTTGTTTGTTTGAACGCGCTGATCTCAGGAACTGCTAGTAAAATATACAAGGCGAAGCTTTAAAGCCTTAATTTCGTGTCGCGTGTGTTTTTTAAAACACAATATATTACTTAAATATACCCAAAGCATTCGAAAGCATGAAGATTCTGATCATCGAGACTACCTCACGTCCCACAGTAAGTTCGCAAGACGTGGCCCATTTTAGATGAGCAAATCTTTGCTACACTAACTCATTCCGAGTCTGTGCGCGGACATTGTTTCTATAAATCCGGGCTGCCACCAGCGCCGCCAACTTGGGAACTCGTTTGGGAGACCATGTACTGGCTTTTGTCTTCCAACTTTGTGCAGGACTTAGCCAACTGTCGTGAGACTACACGGAGGAATTTGACTGTGATTGCTGACATTTTAAAGTTACAATTTGTACAGTAAATTCGGTGGTAGGTGATGAGCACAATTCTATAAGTATTAGGCTGGGACTATTTGATCCGGAATTCGCAAGTCCAGGGAAATTTTAAAGCACTGAAAATAGAATTAAGTGCTAATACAATAGAGCAGAAAGTCGAAAAGACAAGTTACGAGTCAAATGTCAATGTCATTTAACATGATAGCTTGACACTCGACATTTAGATTTTCAATTCTATTGTAAATACGCACAGTAATAAATTATTTAAGTTTGTAATATCTAGACAGTTAAGTAGACATATAGGTAAGTATCTAGGTTTAGGTATATGTAGGCGCGTTTCTACAATTACAAGATGTTGTCTGTTTTACCATTATTACTGATGCTGTTTTATCGTACGGATAAGCGTTGCCATGACGACGCTGGTATAACGTCAATCTTATCTAGCTTTGGTACGCTCAGTTTAAAATAACTAACGGCCGCCGGCAGATATTAAACGACGGAATACTTAATAAGTCGCGTACAAATTAAGGATTATCGGATTTATTGTTGAAAAGTTATATAGTGACGTGATCTATGATAATTCGTTGATAAATTTGATCAATTAGAAATAACCTACGGACTTAATCATAGCTATACGCCTAAATCAGTCCGTGGGATTCGAACTTTACGACCCACGAAAAGCATAAAAATGATGCTATTGCTCGGTTTTTCAATTTTCGGAAATATATTGACATTTTAAGGACATTTTTATCATGTACCTACTTGTGCTAAATATGGATGAAGGAATAAAATTTTTACATGAGCATGTCGAGACATGCTGTGGAAAGAGATGGTACTACTAAACATATGAGATAGAAAGAGATAGATATGGTTTATGAACAGTTTAATTACAATTTGTGTGATGTGTCTGTTTACCGACTATGTCATGACTATGGTTTTTGTGAAAAGTTCTGTTTTCTATGAAACTACAACGTGAACAATGTGGGACCAGTGTAACACAGTGGGACAGTGCTTAAGAGCCAGGACTCCGCAGACTTGCGGTATAGCTGTAGCGGGCTCCATATAAAGCTGCGCGTCCACTGCATCGGAATCGGAGCGGACGGAGCGGACGGATTTGTTGCTTTGTATGGATTTCTATGGTACTGCGTCCACTGGATCGGCATTTCTGCGCCCGCGACCGGTATTTTTGCCGATGACGTCATCGGCAGTGAACCCGTCATTCGGATTCCGAACGTTTCAAGTTCTGACGTGTTTGCGACGACGCGACGGCTATACATAAATACTTATTCACGACGAATGACGATATTTTAATTACTTTAGTGGAAAAATATGATGAACTTTACAATCTAAAACATCAACATTATCTTAACCAACTGAGGAGAGACGATATATGGGATGAAATTGAGCAAATAATAAATAAAAATTGTAGAATATAGTGAAGTTCAAAAAACTTTTTTCGAGTCATATGAATGTACCCAAAAAATCTATTTTCATCTTCTAATAAATCAGAATATAATGTATGAAATTCTCCAAAAGTTATTCTTTTTGAATTTATATTATGATTTATGAACCCATATCTTTCGTTTCCTCTTGTTTCTCTTTTCCTCTTCTGATAAAATAAGCTAATTACAACCTATTCGGTCTGAGATTACAACAATATATCTCGTCACTATCCTCCATAATGCAAGTGCACGTTCAGGCTGACGGATTAAAAATAACTAAATTGCCGATGCTGAATCCGGATGCAGTGGACGCACCCCATCGGCATTTTGTAAATGCCGACGCTCCGTCCGCTCCGTCCGCTCCGATTCCGATGCAGTGGACGCGCAGCTTTAGTGCTGGTCTACTATGTACGACCTAATGCAATAATCGTTCGTGCGCCGGGACGTGTCGGCGCCAGCAAGACGGCGGCAACACGACGGCGGTAGCATGACGTCGACGTGACGACGGCAACATGACGGTGACGTGACGGCGGCCGCGGCAGTGGCACGCTGGAGTCATGAACGCGGTGGTACTATGTTGAGAACGACGACTCAGTGGCGGCTGCACGTGACGTAAAAGGCTGTAACCCACTTTTTTTATTTCTGATATAATTTTAGAGACAGCAATACATTAGTTATTCTCCTGCTGTTTCGAGTGTCTGTGGGCGATAAATTGCTTTTCAATAGGCAATCCGTCTACTCATTTGTTAAATCAAGTTTAGTTTGGTCGCTTGTTCTCCTGTTGTGCTTTTCTATTCTCTGTGTGCAGATATTATAGTGACTACATCATGAGCGGCGCGGGAGTCGCCTAGTGCCTACTGTGAACCGTCACACATGGTAGTGTAGAAGCACTTCGAAGTGAGTCTTGTGGAGGAGTTGTATGCGACTCCAGTCCTCTTTTATTACTAATAGAAGCTTTAGGGTGAGTCTAACTATTCTTTTTACAACTCTGCTGCAAAGTACTCGAGAAGCAAAATTTGATAACTGTAAGTACCTACTCATAGTGTGAATGACCAGTATGGGCCATATATTTAGTACTGAGTACAGAGCAGTAAAGTTGTACGTTATTTTATTTTATATTGGTTTTAAAAAGTCTAAAACATTTCTTAGATACTGGTGTTTAAGAGAATTTTAGTGTTTAAGAAGAAATATTTGCCAGAGTACATTTTGAATCTGATTAAAGAAAATAATCTATTTGACCGACACTAGTTGGTGTTAATTACTTTGCGTGTTATTAATATTGAGTTGAGATATCATAGAGATCGATTACAATTTGCGGTGCATAAAACCTATTTTTACTGCTTATCCAAAAGTCAAAATTGATTTGAGGCCTTACTTTTGAAGCATTGAAAAATAATACGGCTACGTAGTAACCACTCTGTGCAACGTGCGCTCCGTGAGTATTATACTATACCTAGTTCTGTGGCTGCACCTCGCCCGCCTGGGCGCCTGGGTCGCGCTGGGCGCGAATCGCGTAAACTTTTACAAAGTCGACATCTCGCTTTAGTGTTCTTGTGTAAGGCCTACCGTACCGCCCGTACGGAGGCGCTTTCACCCAGTGATGGCGTACATTGAAGTGACGTCACATATTATAGGTAACACAGAGGTCCAACGTCCAAGGTCCAAATTTTGCATAGGTGTGGCATAGTTGTGGCTATGTTTGATTTGATGTCATATTATGTATGACATGACCATGACCTCATATTGGCTGTCGACTCGAGCGCTATGTGCACGCGCGGTCGATTGGGTGAACTAAAACCTCCTACCTCGCCTAATAGATAGCACTAAGCGCGAGGAATGCAAACTAGCGTTGTTTTGTGTTATAATAGATGCTGTCACATGCTGTTTTATCAGCCAACACGGGTTTAGGCTGGGCTTACCAGTTTAAGCCCAGCCTAGCTTAGTAATAAGGGCGAAACTCTAGAAACACCACAGGTAGGTGTATATTATAGTGGTGTGAGATTTTGCCGCCCCTCTTATTGTGCCGCCCGGGTTTTCAGAAAATCGGATTTTGCATCCCCTAGATAGATTATGAGCAAAGTTAAATCACATTGAAGTAAATTTGAGAAAACACGATCAGAGGATGTCACTTTTATAATTTCTTCCCTTTGGTTCGCGAACGATCTGGGCACTGGATAAAAATTAATCACTATTCACTGCGTCGCTCAGTCGTTCGTGGCAATTTTAAAACTAAACTTTATTGATTTGAATTAGTTTCGTTGCGGGTCCCAGGATGGCTTTGGCGTGTCCTCTGGGCGCTCCTAAGATCATGTTAAGGGGGTTTATGTGGTTGGTTGTCGCTGTCGGTCCTGGCTGCACACGGGTTGCAGTGGTGGGGATTTGTGGTGGGCCATTTGCCCGTATATTTAGGTATTAAAAAAAATAAAAGGGGAAAAAAAAATCTAAGAAATTCTCCGTATAAAGGCAATACATTGCAGTGATATAAAGTTAGTTGCGTGTGTGGAGCACACAGAATTCAAAACATGCAGAATGAGTGTTCGGTCGCATTTGTATGCAGCGCACTGTGTCCGAAACCATGGCGAGATACCGCCCCGCCCGCACTTTTTAGTTTTTGCTCTTTACACTTGCAGAACGGATCGCGTTGTTATATTGCGGCGGTTAGGTATTCAATCAAAATTGATTGAAAAGGGGTTGGGTGGGGTATTTCGTCGATCTGTGGCAACATATTATGTGTGAGTAGCCATTCCAATTTGGAGTGGTTGTGACGGCCTCGCTTTCGGGCGTGTTGACGGCTTCTGGATGATTTCTGTATTCTGTGGTGGAGCAATTAGAAATCTTTATGACTTGTTTTATTACTAAACACACATCCTCGTGATAATTTTTAGAAATGCATAGTAATCCAGATATCTACCGTAAGCAGATAGTAGCAATGACTAAAAAGTAAAAAGATTATAATTGAAGTAAATTGCTCTAATTCAGATTCAGTAGTAGTAGAAGCTTCTCGACCCACAGGTTGAAAAACACTGCAGAACAATATAAAAAAAGAGAATTGTATTAAATTATGTTCCGTGGTATAGACTCTAATCACTAAACAGAGAGTGCGCGTAAGTAGGAATATAACGTGCAGTAGTTGTAGCTGGGTAAAAAGAAGTGTATTACACACATAATAAACGCGTTTTCATAAGATTGGTTAAGTATGCTACGTTGAAGAGGACTATTGTTAGGTACCGTCGCTGTGACTGACATAATGATGAATTGCGCTTACCTGTAATTTGACACCGATACACATTATAAGATGATATTCGAATTACGTTTAGTATGCCTAATGAAAAGCTAAATGCTTTCATACCTAGTTCAATAGTGATTTACGAAACGGGGTTTAGTATGAATATTGCAGTCCACGGGGACTCCGGCGAGCAGCCTAGATGTACCTAACTCATATTATGTGCTATCCACAATCTACATGGATGCTTCGGCTTCAGTTGGCGTAGTTACATTAGGTTACAACTAATGAGGATAAGCCGTTACTATGAACACTGTGATGTGATGTGTTCTTGTTGCGCCAATAAATATAGCTCTATATCGTTGACGAAACACTATACGTACTGCTATAGACAAGACATAGACGAAACACTACTGGTATAGTCATAATAAAGTTTGGTGCTATTTAAGCAATCTAAGATCCGGATTCTGGTACCTACCGATTAATCGGTGCAGGCTATCGGGCACAAAGATTTTGTTTCCATATAATTTAATGCTCTGTATTTTAAAGGTACCCCCCACTTCCCGCATCAAGTTTTCTAATAGCCTACAGATAGCCCAAGCTACCTTCTGTAGCTACCAGTTCTATTCTAGTTCGATTCTTTGAAGAGAAGTCCGAGCGCTTCTTTCACTTCTTCCATTCCGCAAATCGTGTTACTTCGAACATGCATTTGGTTATCAACCGATATTAGTTTGCACGAAGTTCGGGAGAGATTAAAGAATATACTTACCTACATTGCGGGGATACCTGTCCCGGGGACGAGGCTCGGCGGGGGTGACCGCCTGATAGTCGCTTTTGCGCTTATTTCGTGTCACAATGCATTGGTGTTAAATGTGGGCTGAGCTCAGCCGTTGGATATGGCTATAATATGGTAATTGAACGTCTGACCTGACAATCCTCGTCGTGTGTTTGGGTATTTGCGCGAAAATGACCATGTAGGCGATGATGGGCGATGTTATTGACATAGAGATGTTGACGTTAACTTATGAGGACGTAGAAGTTGACGCAGAAGTTGATGCTGAAACTGCGGTTGTGTTATATTTTGGTTATTGGTTTTGTGTGGGTGTTGTCTTCCGCTTTTGCGTTGCAATTGGAAGGGGAGCACACCCAATGTGTGAAGTGTGTGGGGTTTGTAGACTGCGGCGCCGCAGCGCAGGAGCGATACAAACCTAGAGGATTTTGTGTGTGGGTGTTGCAAAGGAGAGCAAACCCAATGTGTGAAGTGTTGTTGAGCTCAGGTAATTCAAGGGAGACGGGTGACCGTTGAGTCAGCGGGTTTAATCTTGTGAGATGGCGGAGTCTGTCATTGCGGAGCGATCTACAAATCGATGCAACGAATTTGAATCTGCCATCACAGCAAATTTGCCAATGCTGGTCGACACTTATCACCTAATCCATGCCTTTGAATCATTTGGCTCTTGTTAGCGAGTGGTGGAGTCCACCACTCGCTGTGTGTGGTGGAGTCACTGGTGGCTTTGATGATATTTGATGACTTTTGTGATTTTTGATAACTTTGGATGACTTTTGAACCATCGGACTTTTGAGAATTAAGAAGCTGCCGGTAACTACAAACGTTAATATTACTCATCAGGGTGGACGAGCGTAATGATTTGATAAAATGCATTGAGAGGTTCCTTCGCGCAGGTACACCTACACTCTACAGCCTATTTATTCGCCCGAGGACGTGCGATTGTCAGTCCGGCCGTGTAGGCGCGTTTCTACAATTACAAGATGTTGTCTGTTTTACCATTATTACTGATGCTGTTTTATCGTACGGATAAGCGTTGCCATGACGACGCTGGTATAACGTCAATCTTATCTAGCTTTGGTACGCTCAGTTTAAAATAACTAACGGCCGCCGGCAGATATTAAACGACGGAATACTTAATAAGTCGCGTACAAATTAAGGATTATCGGATTTATTGTGGAAAAGTTATATAGTGACGTGATCTATGATAATTCGTTGATAAATTTGATCAATTAGAAATAACCTACGGACTTAATCATAGCTATACGCCTAAATATAGAAGTAGCTAATTACAATTTCATACACTTAGGAATTTGAAAAAACATTATGTAGATAATCGTACTAAATTCTCTCTAACAGCTCAAAGGCTGATGAACTTTTATCCATATGAACTTATAAATAGTGCACTGCATATGCGATGGCGTCACGTGCGCATGTAAATCGACACTGTGACGACAAATCACCAACTTTAGACCACGCACACACTATACACAATTTTATTTTAATAGTGAACCGTTAACGTTAGTCTAAAGGATGATTCGGTCAAAACTGTAACATAATTGTACCTTCGTCGGATCTACTAACGGTAGCTCTGAACTTTTCATTAGGCTGCTACAGTGGCTAGAAGAAGGTGAAAGCAAGCAGAAAACGTTTCTATATGTTATGGATAGGCAATTTTATTACCAACTGTAGCTAGAGATAGTAAAACTTCTTAGGTTTTACCCGATTACGACGAAGTTAGAAGTAAGGGTAATGTAAATAAATAAATAAATGATTTATTCGCAAGAATGTTGTACAGTTGTGACTTGTGACGGTGTTAGTCTAGTTATATTGGCAGTCTGTTGTAGTATTTGTGCCATGTCGTTCATTAAATCATTCAGTTTCAATACAGATAGTAGTACACCTGATGATGACGTTGTCGAAACCGGTCGTGTAATATATTAAATTTAATGTAAAATACTTATTAAAGTGGAAATAGTGCAAGAAGTATTGTATATTATTACTGTGAATACAGATAGTAGTTTAGTTCACTTCACAGGTCGTGGTATAAAGCGTCCAATTGTTTTAGATATGTGGCGACTAGTCGGCAAAGTCAGCAAATCCGGTCACTTTTCTAATCAGCAACAAGCGCCGACCACCCGTTTTTGCACTTTGTATATTGACACATAGTCTGTCACTTCAATGGAAAAACGAAAATTACGACGGACATTAAGTTCAAGTTGTGTTAAAATTGACCTCTTTAGCATCTCACATTGAAATTAATGCACGAAGCCAATAACAACTCATTTTCAGCAAGTAACAACAATAAGTTTTTAAAACAAACTGTTCTGAGGAGGAGAGACTTCGGCCAATACCTATCAGCCTCATCAGGGTAGAGCCTTATACCACAGATTAATAAATAGCTTATACTCAGTAGCTCAGTTGTAATGCTATTGGGCGCTGAGAGTAATATAGTTAACTAACAGAGTGATATAGTTCAAAATGATCAAAAGATATAGATATATATTATCTTTTTAGTGACAATATATTTTACGCACCTCTACAGTTCCATCGTAGCGCCTAAACTACTGATCCAATTTTAATGAATGAGGTGTCAACTGTCAATATATGCGTAATAACTGCCCAGGTAACATAGGCTATATAATTTTCGTAGTCGGGTTATAGTTTTTAACTTTTGATTATTGTTGTAAAAATAAAAGAAGCTAGAGAAATTTCTACAGTTTGATAACAACCATCAATAATATTGACAGTATTACAAACACTGTTAGCAATTTGTACAGTTTATTGCGAATACATGCTGAATGGCTGATTTTGTTCGACGAAGTTTTGTTGACTATTTCGCGCGATACCTTATTTTTCAAATCTTAACACAGTTTTTAATAAAATATCTATCAATATTTTAGAGTTTTTTGCCTGAGTACAGTAAAGAAAAAAAAAAAGTTATGTTTCCTCGAAATTAATCAAACTGAATTTCAAAATAATATTTACGTTACACCCAAAATTTTACTACTATAACTTTATCAAGAAAACATGATAACATTTTTCACTGGGTTAAAACTTTTATAATAAGTTGATATTGCAGTGTCAAGTGGCACTATAGATGCAAGTTAAGTATATCATAGTAATATTAATACTAAAGCCTTCAGGTCGATTTACGTGTCTTATAAATGGAAAATATTGTATGACAACACACCGTTTTTCAACAAGCCACGCGCACACTACCAACGTGAAATTTTTTACTTAATATAAAACTTGTTAGGATACTATGTTAGCATACAGTATGTACAAAATATATTCAAGTATTTGTATCACGATTCACGTTAACAGATCTCTTAGTATACTTCGTAAAATATAACAAGAATACGATTTCAAAATGGCGACAAATAAATTGGCGACAAATAACTTCGGCCAATACCTATCAGCCTCATCAGGGTAGAGCCTTATACCACAGATTAATAAATAGCTTATACTCAGTAGCTCAGTTGTAATGCTATTGGGCGCTGAGAGTAATATAGTTAACTAACAGAGTGATATAGTTCAAAATGATCAAAAGATATAGATATATATTATCTTTTTAGTGACAATATATTTTACGCACCTCTACAGTTCCATCGTAGCGCCTAAACTACTGATCCAATTTTAATGAATGAGGTGTCAACTGTCAATATATGCGTAATAACTGCCCAGGTAACATAGGCTATATAATTTTCGTAGTCGGGTTATAGTTTTTAACTTTTGATTATTGTTGTAAAAATAAAAGAAGCTAGAGAAATTTCTACAGTTTGATAACAACCATCAATAATATTGACAGTATTACAAACACTGTTAGCAATTTGTACAGTTTATTGCGAATACATGCTGAATGGCTGATTTTGTTCGACGAAGTTTTGTTGACTATTTCGCGCGATACCTTATTTTTCAAATCTTAACACAGTTTTTAATAAAATATCTATCAATATTTTAGAGTTTTTTGCCTGAGTACAGTAAAGAAAAAAAAAAGTTATGTTTCCTCGAAATTAATCAAACTGAATTTCAAAATAATATTTACGTTACACCCAAAATTTTACTACTATAACTTTATCAAGAAAACATGATAACATTTTTCACTGGGTTAAAACTTTTATAATAAGTTGATATTGCAGTGTCAAGTGGCACTATAGATGCAAGTTAAGTATATCATAGTAATATTAATACTAAAGCCTTCAGGTCGATTTACGTGTCTTATAAATGGAAAATATTGTATGACGACACACCGTTTTTCAACAAGCCACGCGCACACTACCAACGTGAAATTTTTTACTTAATATAAAACTTGTTAGGATACTATGTTAGCATACAGTATGTACAAAATATATTCAAGTATTTGTATCACGATTCACGTTAACAGATCTCTTAGTATACTTCGTAAAATATAACAAGAATACGATTTCAAAATGGCGACAAATAAATTAAAATATTATAGGCCGTAAACACGTGGTATTTTAAATTTGTATTACGCTAGAATTAGCGTCTAAATAGAATGCAAACAGTATGATGCGCCAGCCGTAAATCCATGACTAGTTATCGCTGTAAAACAGGTCATACAAACATACATAGTGATGCGTTTGCTAGGGTTGTCACTTAAGCCGTTTGCCTGCCACCTTATTCATGACCTGGTTTTTGTATAACTAGGTTTTAGGGCTGATTTTTTAATCATTAGATAACTCTTAACTGAGGAATAAATATTTGACTTTGACAGATTTTGTATGAAAAATCTGCCAAAGCCACATATTTATTCCTCAGTTAAGAGTTATCTGACAGTTGAAAATTCAGCCCTTAAACTAAAAATGTACCCACAATAAATAAAAACAATTCCTACCAGACCTTCCTACTAAATAAATACAGTTTTACTTTATTTCGTTATTAATCTATATCTATATAATTATATAAAAGAAAGTCGTGTTAGTTACACTATTTGTAACTCAAGAACAGCTGAACCGAATGGGATAAAAATTGGTGTGGAGATACCTTATAACCAGGAGAAGGACATGGGATACTTATTATCCCGTAAAACCAGGAGAAGGATATAATATGATACTTATTATCTCTTTTTCGAGTGACTCAAAACTCGAAAACGGCTAGACCGATTTGGCTAATATTGCTCTTGAAATAATTGTGAAAGTTCAGGAGAAGATTTAAACGGTTAGAAATATAAGATATGGGTGGTAGGTGTAGATGTAGTTATTTATACATTCCAGTTCATATTTCAGACGGAACAACGTGAGTCGGGACAGCTAGTATTATTATAACAATATGTTGATACATACATGTATATGTAGCTATTTATGGAACTAATAATTAAAGCAAGCCTATTGTCTTCTAATACATAAAAGTATGACATTCCTAGTATATAAGTCAGATCCAGTCTACCACTTTTCGACTATATTACTCGGCAATAAAATCTTATTGCCGAGTAATATGTTAGTTTTCAATCGAAAAGCGGTACACCAGATCTATCGGCGATCGTACCATCATTGCCTATCACGCAGATATTAAATAATTGTATCAGATACATAAATAAAATAAAAGTAAATATACATAATATAGACCCTAGTAATTTACATCCAAACATGTAGTATTCTAGAACAAGGGTACCCTAAATTTATAATCTAAAAACAAGGGTACCCTACATTTATAATCTAAATAGTTATTGTTGCTATCAGATTTTCCAAAATATTCATATACGTAAAAATAGCGTTAGTGGTTTTTCACAAATCCGTATCCGAAATCCCATCCCTCGGTTACACGAAGTTTGTCCAAGCTAAATATTTGATACATCGACTAATTCCAGATATTTTATGCGCGATTAATGACGGGATTGATTTATGATTGGTTTAATGAAAGTTCACAACAGAATGGCAGTTTTTCCACTTACCGGCCCGGCTGCCGGCTCCGGTTCGGCCGGTGACATGTGTCAAATGGGAGTCCGCGCCCGCAGCGTCGAGCCGGGATGGTAAGTGAAAAAACATGCCGTGAAAATTAATATTGTAATAATGGGTAACTTTTTATTCCGTATCAGGAGAAACAGCGTATAAAAGTGTACATAAAATAGAGTATTTTGGCATACTTTATCTACTTTTTTAATTTGTTTTAACTTGGCCATTTTTACAATATGGCACTACCAATTTAATAGCCTTATTTATTAAATTCAACACTAAAAGAATAATTTCAAAAAAATATTGAAATTAAACATTATTGTCACCCTGTTTCGACAGTATATTTCAATGATTTGGCGATGCGATACTTTGTGAACCCTGCTATCTAGTACGGCTTATCAAGTACCTTTATTTACGCAGGAATTGTAGGGTGGACTTTATTTATTATTTATTGTTATTTCAGCATATATGCAAATACTTTCAAATATAGACTTTCGAAACGGTAAAAATATCGCCCCTTATTTACCTACATCATATATCCATATATTTATACTCACCCGGCAATTACTTGTCGGTACCAGCGCCGGGCCGGTGCCGGGTCGGTAAGTGGAACAACAGCCAATCGATACCGACTATCAACTAACATCAGACGTTGATCGACGTGCGAACAAACACGACAGTATGTATAATCCGACTGAATCAACCCGTTTCGTTCTAATGTAAAGCAACATCATCACAACATTAATTTGCTTGATTCAAAATATTCCAATGCTTGTTCCAAGATAATTATTTAAAGTTGTTAGAGTCTAAATTATTATTAGAGGCTAGGTATTCATTAATTAACAACTTTAACCGATGACATATTTTTTTTTTTTTTTTTTTATGAAATAAGGGGGCAAACGAGCAAACGGGTCACCTGATGGAAAGCAACTTCCGTCGCCCATGGACACTCGCAGCATCAGAAGAGCTGCAAGTGCGTTGCCGGCCTTTTAAGAGGGAATAGGGTAATGGGGGAGGGTAGGGAAGGGAATAGGGTAGGGGATTGGGCCTCCGGTAAACTCACTCACTCGGCGAAACACAGCGCAAACGCTGTTTCACGCCGGTTTTCTGTGAGCCCGTGGTATTTCTCCGGTCGAGCCGGCCCAATTCGTGCCGAAGCATGGCTCTACCACGTACAATACCACGTACAATATTTTGCCACATATATTATATTAGAACTTACCATTTCTATTTTCACTATCAGCTGGTTTCATCTGAATAGGGTGGTGCATCTGTAACAAGAAAAATTTACTTTTAGTCCACGACTTTTTTTCAAATGGGTCTATGTTAATGGCCGGAAGACCGTTTTAGCTTCGTCGGCTTATAACTGCCGATTGGCTAGAAGTTGCAAAAATTATACAAGTTAACTCTCACGCTAATCTCTACTAATATATTACTCGTATAATAAAGAGGAAAAGTTTGTTTGTTTGCATTGAATAGGCTCCGAAACTACTGGACCGATTTTGATGAAATTTGGTACAGGTATAGACTATAGATCAGGCGGCAAAATGTACGGTTACCGCGAGATCGAGTATAATATAATATTGTCAGTTGGGGCAAGATGATCTACGATATAGAAGTTGAATATCGATAAGAAGATGTTCCTCTTGAAACGAAAAGAAAACAAAGTGTGCCCCTCTCGCTCTAACTTAAATAATAAAAACTTAAAAGGTTCAATAATATTTTAAGTTAATATTTTTATTAATACAATTTATTAATAAAAATATTAACTAGAGTATCCGTGGTCTTAAATATTTTTATTAATAAGGGGAATTAAGTACACATTGTCAGACACACTTTAGCTGAGTAGTGTTTTGTTAACGCTATTGTCTCATTATCATTAATTATTTCATGCCCTCCTACCCACGGTAACTCATGAGATAAATATAAATCAAAACATGTATGATTAAGTTTGTTGTAGATTGTTAGTTTGTTATAGGATCTATGATAAATCTAGCAACAAATTACTGTAACGATCAAATTTTCAATTCATAATGACGCTTTTGTCACTCCTCTAGCGTTTGCGAGTCCTTTGTTATGGGTGGTAGTTATATCTTTCAACCCACATGGATCACCATGTGGATTGAATGATATAACTACCAGCAAGTACTAAGAGCAACCAGTTTGCCCCCATTACTAAAAAGGATCATACCCAGAGGACCTAGCAAACATCAGAGGCATTACGATTGTGCTGTCGCCTGTCGGCCTAAGTTTTTAACTCTCTATGTGTTAATATATTGTACACAAATGGATACATTTAATTGAAATTCTGATATGTGATGAATATCCAGTAATGACGTAATACATCATCTTAATCGTCCCATGATTAATGCAGAACACATTGTTTCGGCGCACAATTCAAAATTAACAAAGACATATTGAATATCTCCTTCGAAGCGGATTATTATACTTGAATAAATTCCTATTCATATACCAACTTAAGGTGCCTAATATGTAAGTCTAATAAGTGTTATAGATTTCACAGAAGCAATATGATATGACACAGTTAATAATAATTATTATTATTGTTTATGTATATTACTCAGAGATTTTCGTTAAAAGGATTTTTTTAAACTAAATGATAAAGAGTATTAATTATACAAGTCAATAACTTAACCAAGAGCACGTAAGAACATGTCTAAGGAACCCTCCTTACTAACTTAACTTTAACCATAACTATCAACGCGCAAGTTTTTTTAATTAGGTACTTCGAAAGTTATTGTCCGATTTCGCTCAAAATACTTTTTCTAAAGAATTTTTAGCGAGGCCTCTATTAGCATGGAAACTTCTACACATATTTCTATCTCGTATTGTTTCAAAATGCCAGGAGGGCCAACATAACTCAGAAATAGTTGAATTTGTAAAAAAAACATCGACGATGATGATTTTCTTGTGGGGTATAAGAAAATTGCTGTCAAACTAGTAGCTTTTATTTTTTCTTGTGTAAACAATATAAGAGAGATAATCTCCATGGAATAACAGCTGAAATAATTATAATGCTTCATAATGACATGTCGTAAAATGAAACACACCAAACAATTCGTCGCTCCGCGGTAAGTGGTCGAGACTTCAGAAATAAACTAATGACGATTGATTTTGTCTCTGAAGCAGACGTTTCTAATACAGTATAATCTAAAAATAAATACAAGTAATATGTATGAGACACGTTGTAAACCTAATTTAAGCACATTTTAATAACTAGCTTTTGTTCACGACTTCATCCGCGTGGAGTTCGGTTTCCATACCAAATTTTAACCCCTTTTTTACCCCCTTAGGGGGCATATTTCCAAAAATTCTTTCTTAGCGAATGCCTATGTCATTACAATTATCTGTATGCCAAATTTCATCAAAATCCTTTCAGTAGTTTCGGCTGTGCGTTGACAGATGAGTCAGTTAAGAAGATAATATATAATGTCTCCGAAAATCAATTAAGGATACTTCGGGTACATGATCCACTGCTTATGTAAAGACGTTAAGGCAAAAAAATATTTGTCATACTCAATGTAAAAAATCATGTCATCGTAAAACGCAAACTTCCTATAAAGATTTTTTTTTCTAGTATGACAATTATTTTTCTACTTAAACGTCTTTACATAAGCAATAGATCATACGCCCAAAATATCCGTAATTGATTTTACCGAGCCTTACTCGTTCACGTGACATTGAAAGTGAAAGCATTACAGATGCCTATAATCTATATTGAGCTTTGTTCACATTTAGATTACTTTGAATCGAAACGGAGTATATACCTGATCTGGATTTTTATATGTTTCAGCGATACGATTTGGTAACTGGATATTTTATAAAATAATTGATTTCATTTATTTCAACACTCGTATGGCTCAACTCACATTGGCGCAAAGTGCATTGTTCAAATGTGTACCTTAATAACGGAAAAATAGAGGTGATTATTATGCTACAGGTGAACACATGACGCATCGCGTCGCTTCGACTCTGCGCCAGTGTGAGCCGAGCTAACTGTATCTGACATCTGTCTGTAGGTACCCTACGACATCTTAGAGCATATTATTACGTATCTATACCTCTATCAGTAGTATTGAAATTAGCCCTTGTAATTGCACCACAGATACGTAATTAATAGACAGCAACGTGTTAATCATACGGTAATTTAATATGCACTGTCTGTACAAGTCAGCGGCTGTTCACGCGCAAATCGCTCAGGAGATCCTAAGCCTTATCTAATTACACCGAGATATATCATTAATCAAGCGTGACAGCGGTGTCACATAGATTAAAACATACGCGTCGCTGTGATCAAAGTAATACTAATCAACAAATTGTTGAATTCAGAAATCAGACTAAGTTCTAAGTTCTACTACAGAGAATTTATATTCATGGTGGACACATTGTAGTATTAGAATCGGACTAAGTTCTAATATAAAGGATTTATATTCATCGTAGTAGCCAAAGTTCTATGAGGAGTAATAAATACAACATTGTTATGTTACTGAAAGTATGTCATCTGTACCTATATGTAAAGTTAATAAGCTGAAGTTTATTGTATTTTTATTGTAAGTATATAGCTGATGTATATTATATTGTTAATGTATCTTCTACTATCTTGTACTAGCTGGTGTCCGTAACTTCGTTTGCGTAGATCCAAACGAACGGGACCCTATTTATTTGACTAAAACCTTAAGACAAAAAGTTACAGGTTATTCCTAAATATAACATCAGCTATCTGCCAGTGAAAGTCCCGTGAAAATCGGCCTTGTCATTTCAGAGATCAACTGTAACAATAAACAAACATAAAAGCGGATAGACAATAATTATAAAAAAAATTGTAAGTACAGTATTAATAAGCATTCAATGAGAAGCTGTTGTTATTAAAATTAAAAACAGACACTTCAATTTTATTTATTTGTATAGATTATCACACAATATTAATATGATTAAAACAATATTATTATTTAATTCATCATTAATAATAATGCTCAATTCAAAAGAATAACAATGCTATTCTCTATTAACCTAGAGAAACGTACTATAATTATATTAAAAGCTTACGTCGCGTCGTGATTCAGATTAATTTATGACACTCGCGGTGTAAAATTGTGGACGTTTATTTGACGTAATTTAGTAAACAACGCGTAAAACATATGGTTGGCTATTTAATAGCAATAAAACAAGTTTTATGATGTAGTGAGCCTCTCCCCCAAGATTAGAGAATGAAGACAAACTGGTGATGTATTTGTGTAGTAAATAGCAACAAGATTTGTCACTTATTAATAATTCATCTAAGTACCTTACTGACGTATTTAGACTTATAAGGGGATAACGAACTGCTTTTAAGCTTAACTGTGGGCGTAACGTTTTCGAATGAAAATTGTGTAGACGCTTCATGATTTTCACACAATTATCATTTGATAACGTTACAAATACGTTATTATCATTTTGTTAGGGTTCCGTACCTCGAAAGGAAAAATCCCTTATAGGATCACTTTGTCCGTCCATCTGTCAAGACCCTTTTTCTCAGGAACGCGTGGAGGTATCAAGCTGGAATATATGTATATCAAATACTCAGGTCTATAACTGTTCCTTGGAGATGTGAAAAACAGGATACTTTCCGTGAACTCAGAATCTTGAAATTTCGTACGAAGCAACGTGTTATAGCATAGATAAAGGAAAAATTGCGAAAACCGCACATTTTTAGTTACATCATATAATAAAAATATTTTAAATAATTTTAAACTTAGGTACTACCCCTTTCCTCACGAACGCGTAGATGTATTAAATTGAAATTCATATTAATAAATGGTATTATAGACCTGAGCATTCATATGCTCAGGTCTATAATACCATTAAGCTGTAACAAAATTACTACAGGTTTGTACGGAACCCTCGGTGCGCGTGTCTGGCCAAGTGAGAGTCTCACTTGGCCAGTTTTTTTGTGTTAAGCCCACTGCTATAGACTCACGTGAGACACGCTACGTACAGCTGTAGCTTAAGCCTTTCCTTAGTTCCATAATATTGTACCTTCGTCTATCAAATTACTATTAATACCTATGTTTTTAAATGTTTTCGTTACGATACAAATGATTTTATTCAATCTAAAAGGTCAGAGTGAAAGTCATCAATAGGTACGTTTAGTTGTGTCTAAGACACGTAATGTTCAAACGATTGACGTTCAAAAATAAACGAGCCGCGTTCGATGTGAGCCAAGTCGTTCTCCAAAGTCATTAGTGCAGCACAAATTAATTTATTGCCGCATTGTAAGAACAACTTGCGGTTTTTAAATTTGAGCCATTTAAAGAATTTTATCGTGGCACCATGGCCCGTGGACTTTAAAGTTATAATATTATATACCTATAGCTTCCCAAAAACCTAAAAGGTGCAAAGGTGTATAAATAAACCAAGGTATACAATTATTCGAATCACTTTCTAAATTTTGTTCAGAAAGGGGCAAAGCACAAAATTTTGCCTTGACCAATTTAGCTAAAATCGTATCTTTGTTCTTGTACTATTGTTCTAGGTTCGAGAAAGGTTGACGTATAACAAAAGTTGAACATTTAGTAAAAGAGAGAAAATTTTAATTCCTCTGTTTAATATTTTATGGCGTACTAGTATTAGCCCGCGGCTTCACCCGTGTCAAATAGGGGTCCACCTAGGGGCTGAATTTTTAGAAAACGCTGATATACGTAAATCATTATTTTTTCTGTAGTCAATTAATACGAAATATTCTGCAAATATAATCAAGGTATAAAAAGTTTTATACAAACTTTTATCACCTATTTTTCCCCTTTCAACCCAAAGAATTTTGAAAAATCCTTCCTTAGTGGATGCCTACATCATTTAAGAAATACATGTGCAAAATTTCAAATTTTTAGTTTTAAGGCCTTTACGTTGATACATCAGTCAATCAGCTTTGCCTCTAATTTTATTTTATATATTTTCTTAGGATAGTAAAGGTTCAGCTAATAAAATGTTAGATTATTTTAAATAATGAGTTTTTAGCACCTAAACACAACGGTAACATAAAATTTAATTAGGATTTTTAAATGGTAAAGGATACCAGTTTTCCGTGGACTGAATTAGTTCCGAACAAACTTTCAACTCTTTTAAAATTCCAACACATAATATAATACACATTTAACTATTTTGGGTGAAACCGATTCGACTTTTCTTAAATTCATGATTTTGAATCCTTAGGTATTTTAAAGACATCGACCGCTGCCTTGAATTTCGAGGTGAATGGACCAAATAAGCCAGGGTCCCAATTCTCGTACCTCGAATCTCAGTTCGATTAGTGCGCTGACTCATTCGAATAGGCATCAAATTATTTTCATTAGGCATAGCAGCCTTGCGCCACCGATGTTAAGAGCTATCGCAAACCGGCGGACTTGTCGCTGCGCCTAATCACCGCGTCTTGGCGCAACGTTGCCGTTTGGATTTGGTGTCTTCTCACCGCTACTAGACGCAGAGCTGTTACTTGTGTCGGCGACTAGTCATAGATAGACGTCGATCATTAGTCAGAAATGAATACAACATCGAACGTCCGAAATGAATACATAGACATCGAACGTATCCATGTTGAGATTCTCAATAAAATAAATACGTGCACCTTCGTCAGCTCTCATAGAGAGGCTGACTTTCAGTAGTACAATTATCATCTATGAGACTGACGCAGCGTTGTCGCGCGACTGTCGTCGTGTGTGAGCAAGCACAGCGCCACAAGACGCGGCGACAAGTAGCGGCGACAAGTTGCGAGCGCGCGCGTCTCCTCTAGCTTGTCGTAGCAATCACCAAAAACATTTTCATGTAAAGTGATGCCAAGACGATACCATATAACTTGCACTTTCAAAAATATATTAGATCTCATGTGAAACCAAGCTTCTGACTCTACCAAACTTGTAACTCTACACGCCATAATTCTACAAGCCTAACTCCACAAAGTCTACACCTTAGTCAAAATATGTGGCTTGTAGACGGGTCGCGCTAGGCGTATTCGAGGTGGTAAGTGGAAAAAATTCTAAAGTCGCTGAATTTTTGTGTGTTGATAAAGTAGTCCCTGGGGAGCTTATCATTAAGTTTTGTGCCATTTCTGCCCACTGCGTTTTCAGCAATTCCATTATTTGTGGTTGATTTTTTTATATGGCTATAAAAGTGGCAATATTGATTTAAAGTTTAAAATATTAATGGTATCTTAACTGGGACAGCTTCCAGAGTATGAAGACTTAATTTGCGTCGTTTTCGTCTAGTAAAAAATGACTTAGGGTCATTTTTTTGAAAACAGTACCGGCAAAAATTCTAAAGTGTGATAAACGACTATTTTCTGTTTAAGACCACTAAAATTCAAAAGGCCTAATTCCAAATTTTGTGCCACATTAAGCGACTGCGATTCGAGAAATTAAGTTTTTTAGATTCCCTAAGCTAAAAGCGCTCCAAAAACACATAATCGTTAAATAAAATTCACGTATTCAATATTATTAAGTCATGAAGAATCTATATTCCAAGTTTGTGCTTTTTTCATGGAGGGTTTAAATAATAAAATGCAAAAATAATATTATTATAATATGCGGTCGAAGTATTGTGGAATATTCGCACTACAACATACACATTACACATATACGTAAATGTGTGTGATAAAATGTCATTCATTCGACTACATTTCAAAATTTTTATATTTCGCATTTTACAGCGATTACAAAATTTAAACTTGCTTTTGCCCGCAACTTTGTGTGCGTAGCACGAATGACGAAGCTGAATGTAATTGTCGCCTGATTTTATACAATACATAAATGCACAATAAAATTTGATATCCGATAGGCTTCCACATGAAACTTCGGTTATCTAACACCAAAAAAATTACAATTTCAAATACCTAATTTTAGTTCTTGAAATTAGTCGTTTAACCGAATAGTCTCTTCAGCTACATCATATTTATTGTATATATAGTATTATTTAATAAAAAATAAATAAATTATTTCAACGCTTGAATTTTACACGTAGGTTGCTGAATACATGTTTCTAATACTCGTGGTTAAGGACTTATTTATTAGGTTATTAATTGATTGTAATAATTTATATAATTAAATACATTTTACAAACCAACAAAATAATATTTGTATATATTGTTATTCATCCCGTTAACAATTTTATATCTAGGGGCACGGCAGGGCCCCGCCAAGTCGAGCCTAGTGAAACATCAGAGCACTACGTACGAATGTGGACCGATCCTTGTACTGCTTTTCGATATATTAGGTTGGGGAAAAAGTTTCTTCGCATTTTATATAAAAATTCAAAAGGTTTTTTTATAAAGTTTATTTACAAGTGACTAAAGTATACAGGTGCCATTTTGTTCGATAACTTTTTGCCATCTTGTTGGTAGGTACATGATCCCATTGCTATAAAATTTTTGGGGCTTCTGATGAAAAAATGCGACAAGTGGTTTTGGCAGTCCTCTTGTGATGTCAACCTGACACTGCCTAAGGAATTCTGCAGCGACCGAAACAGGTGGAAATCTGAAGGTGCAAGGTCAGGACTATACGGCGGATGCATTAACACCTCCCAGCCAAACTCCCGTAATTTTTTCTGAGTGGCTAAAGATGTGTGAGGTCTAGCGTTATCATGGTGAAAAACCACACCCCTTCTGTTGATTAATTCCGGCCGCTTTCTCTCAACTTCTTGCTTTAATCTCATCAGTTGTTCGCAGTACTGTTCAGAATTGACGGTCCTGCCTGGCGGTAACAGCTCATAATGAATAATGCCCTTCCAATCCCACCACACACACAGCATCACCTTGTTGCGAGTTAACCCGGGTTTCGCCACAGTCTGTGAAGCCTGACCGGCCTTTGACCACGATCTTTTTCGCACGTTCTTGTCGTACGTGATCCACTTTTCATCACCAGTTATCAGCTTCTTCAAAAATGGTTCGGTTTCATTACGTCGTAATAAAGAATCACAAATGAGTACACGGTTCATTAGGTTTCTTTCAGTGAGCTCATGAGGCACCCAAATATCGAGCTTTTTTGTGTACCCAGCTTTTTTCAAATGCGCCAAAACCGTTTTGTGGTCAATCCCCAGTTCTTCAGCTACATCGTAACTACTAATATGCCGATCTTGCTCCACTTTTTCAAAAATGGCAACAGTTTTGTCCGTAACAGGGCGACCAGAGCGACGTGCATCTTTGATATCAAAATATCCGGATTGAAAACGCTTAAACCAAATTTGCGCTACTCTCACAGATACTGCATTAGGTCCATAAACATCACAAATTTTTTTCGCGGCTTGTGTTGCATTTTTACCTTTTTTGTAATAAAATTTTAAA
Source organism: Glaucopsyche alexis (assembly GCA_905404095.1). NCBI lineage: Eukaryota > Metazoa > Arthropoda > Insecta > Lepidoptera > Lycaenidae > Glaucopsyche > Glaucopsyche alexis. Next base: position 16,955,648 of record FR990047.1, on the reverse strand, counting down.
ATGTATCGAAATTCTTCATAAGAATCACTCATTTTAACAATAAGAAAAACAAATGAAAATCTCAAATTTACCTAATTTGAATTTGGAATTGTCTTCTGTAAAATTAAAACTTTTTAATGATACCAAAATCAGCCAGATACAATTGGTATAGCCCAAGATATTTTATGACAAGTTCATACATACTATAATGCGAAAAGACTTTTTCCCCAACCTATTATGTTTACTATGTTTAGCATTAACTTATAATAATGTTAGTCTTATAAAATAATTGATTTATAATACCTAACGTTAGTCTTAATTTAATTTGTAATTTTATTATAATTTTTAATTAGTATTATAAAAAGCATTAAGTTGTTAAACTAGAAATAAAAGGTTTTTTATTTTTGAATTTTTATTTATTTATTATTGCTTGTTAGTTTTATGTTAAAACTAGCTGATGCCCGCATTTTCGCCCGCGTAGGTACAGTAAGTAATATTAGAGGCTATGATTTTTTTATCTTTAAGTTATTTTGTTTTTTGTATAACTGACCTTTGAATTACATCAATTTTAAACTTTGCTTGCCTTTTTGGGAACACTCCTTGGCTTTTTATTTTTTTAAAGTCTCACGTTACGCAGCCACGGAAAAATTAACCACAAATAATCGAATTGCTGAAAAGGCAATAGGCAGACATGCCACAAAACTTAATTATTAACTCCCTAGGGACTACTCTATCAACTACATATAGGTACAGAAAAAAATCAGCAACATTAGAATTCTTCCACTTCCCACTAAAAAACAGCTAGCGCGATCCGTCTAATGAGTCAAAATGCATAGCTTGAGCGTTTCATTACTTCATGAGCTTTTGTATAAGGCACACCCCACACTAGCAATATTCGAGCGTCGTCGTTGTGCCAGAACATTGTGCCAACTAACAGAAAAGCTATGAACAGTGACTAAAATATTTTTTATTTTAAGCCTATTTTCTACTTTATGAGTAGTGTAGTAAATTCAAGCTTTATAGAGTTAGAGAACGTAGAGTGGAGTCAGAAGGTTCTAGACGAGATCTGAAGACATTTTTTATTGGCGAGTCATAATATTATGGTCTCGTCTTGGCATCATTAAACATGAAATAAATTTAAAATTGAAATTATAAATTTCGCATTTAGAACATTATTACTTGTCAAGTTGTCACATAAATTGTCATTTCATTTTGTCGTATTAATATGAAACTTGGGCCCCTCCCCGCGTGGCGAGAGGCCCGCACCCCGTATTCGCCAATGATACATGATAAAAGTTGGTTTTTTACATTCTAATAAAAAATCCCGCGGATAAACATGGTTAAACTTATAGAAAGTGTTTTGTAACACCATAATCATCATATAGATAATATGAACTCTACTAACTAAAAGTTTCATTAGTAGTTTTTATAGCGAGTTTGAGGAAAAAAAATGGAATATCTTTATACGAAATTGCCGAATGTGGCACATCTTTCTTAGAGACTCAGATATTAACACTCTGAACAGTTTTTTAAGATTTGTCAGACATTAGAATAGTTGTGGGTCTGGTGGGACCATATTTTATATAGTAGCCGAATACCAGGAAACCCCTGGTTGGATACGACTCAAACTGCATATGTGCATCGGTTACTCTTTCCTTAATATCGTAAAAGTAAAATTTTTAGCTATAATTTACTTTTGGGCCAATATCCATGAAAGACACAAAAACCTAAATTGTTACAAACGCAGCCATCCAAAATGGCACAAAATCAAATTTTAGACTACGAAGAAGGTCCGGAAACTATATGCAAAAAATAAAGGACTTTATAATTTTTGCACCCTCAAAACTTATCCAGACCCGTCTATTGGCCATTTCGATACATTCGCTTAGGCGTAAGGTGAAAAATTTACGGACTGTTTTTCTGTTATACTATTCTTGTACGAACGAAATGGCCAAGCCACATAATTTGACTAAAGTATAGAGTTTGTAGAGTTAGGCTTGTAGAGTTAAGGCGTGTAGAGTTACAAGTTTGGTAGAGTCAGAAGCTTGGTTTCACATGAGATCTAATATATTTTTGAAAGTGCAAGTTATATGGTATCGTCTTGGCATCACTTTACATGAAAATGTTTTTGGTGAGATTTCACTTCTTTTTGAAAGACAATTTTCAGACCTTTAGAGTAAACATTTAGGTAAGTCTCTTACAAATTTTCATCCCCTAGTTTAAGGGGTTGGAGGATAAAAGTTCCAAGTTTGTCAATTTTTATGTTGTTTATGTGCTAAAACTAGCTTACATACCAAATTTCAGCTTTCTATGACATCCGGAAGTACCCTATAATTTTGTTGATCATCAGTGAGTCAGTGACGAAATCAGGGGTTTTTGGATATTAATAAAACCTAAATTATTAGACCTTTATAATCAAAACTTTACATGTTTCATAAGTCCGCTACTGGGAACATATCCTGAAAACTTTGTGTATCTGGTATAGTCTAATCCCAAGTTATGAGGGTTCAAAATATCGATGAAACGCTTCGAGAAAAAGTAGTCTGGTAGTGCCCTTGCGCTTCGCTTAGCTCGTCTTGGCGGGGCACTACCGTGCTCCCAGATTCCGCGACTCTGACGCCAAGCTTTGAACAAAATATATGAAATTGTTGGCCGCAGCCTGTCGTCGGCTCAAGTCGTCGAGCTGTTCCTAGTGTGCGCCTAGGCTAAAAAAGCGGCCGTATTATTGATTTAATGTCAATCGCGATCTCAGAGAAACTGTCCGTCAAAGGTGAATAAAATTCTTACATTTAAAAGAGAATCAAGAAGCTTTTAGTCTTATTATAAAAACCCTCTTAGAACGAGGAGGTAGCCGCAAACTGTAATGGGAAATAATTGCGAGTACCCCCCGCATTGTCTCCGAAGCTCTGAAAATATTGCCATAGGCCCCAAGCGACATAATAAATAAAAATAACGTTGTCTATTTTCATACTAAACAACACTTTTAGCGATGAAGTATTTTAGACGTGCTTGTCTTACATTTTAAATGTGGCAATGTTTTTTTTGTACAGCGATCTTAGTATACCGTGGTGCGCTCCAAATAACGAAAATAAACGAATGTAGGTCTCTACCTTATGGAAGAATAAGTTAATGGATTGAATACAAGTACTTATGTTCTTTCAAAAATATCCTTCTCTTCCGAATTATTCTATATTTTTTTATGAAATAGACTAGGAAACGAGCACACAGTAGAGAGCATGGACACTCGTAACACCAGAGCAGTTACACTTGTTACTAAGGTATTAAGCACTTGCTTTCCTGGTCCCTAAGATCCCCGACCCCGGAACCTCACTCACATGGCAAAACACAAAGCAAGCGTTATTTCACGCCAGTTTTTTGTGAAATAAAAATACTGGATAAATATCCGGTCGAGCCAGTCCATTCGTGCCGAAGCATGAAATACGTTTAGTCCTCTACTTTCCCTCGTAAAGATAATATATTCGCAAAATGATATTTCGGAGGTATAAATATTGCGACTGCTTTAAATACGACTGACACAATTTTACATTTTCAATGATCACTTTATACATGCGTTATGCACATAAATACGCAATATACTTATACCCTTTAGCGTATAAATATTAAATGAAGTGTGAAAAGGCCAGGGCCTAAGTGTTAATATAATAGACATTGACGAAGGCCACTTCACAGGAAAATATACCTACTGTATTAATAATATTATACACTATATTGGAATACTAACCGTTATAGAAATCTTTGATTCTTTATTTAATAGATGTATTTTAGTTGAAGTGTTAATAAGTATGGAATATTTCATCTTATATTGTATAAATAAGCGATTTCTTGAAAACGGCTGCAAGTATTACTATGAAATTAAGTTTATAAGGAATTTTGGGGAAGAAAAAACTACATAGCTAACTAATCTCTTAGCCCTGGCAATACTGCGCATTTTCAAGTTAAATAATTTGTATTTTCTTTCATCGTGCAACAATAAGTATATTAATAATTTAGACTTTAATATTTAGTCTGATTGATAGTTTGGTATGCGTATGTACAATTTTTGCTTTATTCGAAAATTCGGAATGTAGTAGGTTCAAATCCCTCCCGGTTCGATAAACATTTCTGTGATTTTTATATTTTTTTAAATTTATCACAACTCCGAGCAAAGCCCGGTTACCCAGGTACTATAATATTATACAGATATATTCAATGTATGTAATGGTTGTAATTTAAACATTATGTCGAAGAACAAAGGTTCAAGTGGGTAATAAAAATTTTGACCGCACCGGGTGTACGCGATTGTTGTTACAAAATTTAAATTTCGAATTCAACGGCGCTCTGCTAATTTTGAAAGAATTCTCTATCAGTTTTGACCTAGCGTTTGATGACCGAAATGAGATCTTATGTTCTACAACTTGGAGTTCATTACTCGATGATATTTTACTATCCCGTGTGTTGTAACTATCTAGCAAATAAAACAGCACAAGTAAAGCTTAATGATTTCCCCCGACGCTCTTTATTTATGCTTTGCAGTGTAAAACAAAAACGACAACTTGAACTAACTATGGCAGTGTTATATTTGCCAAATATTCGCTACGCTTATTCTTTAAAAGTGCAGTAGTTTAATTTGATAAAAAGTGGCCACAATTTGTAAAAGAGCTACATTTTATGCTAATGTTTTTTAGTTTTAGACGTAGAATGTGCTTTATTTTAAAGAACGCAATGAGCATTGAGCATACTGCATAACTCATACTTTAACTTACTATCCTACTGCCTACTCTCATAAATGTGAAAGTTTGTAAGGATGGATGAATGTATAGATGGTTGGATGTTTGTTACTCTTTCACGCAAAAACTACTAAACGGATTTTGATGAAATTCGGTAAGGTAGTAGTTTAGGCTCTGGTTAAAACATAGGTTACTTTTTTCCCGAAAAAGTACAGTATTCCCGTGAGATATTACCACTTTATGTTTTATACGAGTATAGGTACTTATCTTTTTTTTATTCTTTTCTTTTATTGTATTTTGTATTGTAATGTATAAATGTAAAATCTTGTAGTGTATGTCCTATCTATCAAAACAAACATATTTAAATTTAAATTTAATTTAATTAAATTAAATTATTAAGTACTCTGTAATTGGCTTCTAGATACGCAGCGTAAAACTACTTTACTAACTGAAAACATAAGGACCTTCTCTATGTATTTTCTACCTACAGCAAAACTGTTGATTCTGCTAAATAAATCCTGAAATAGCACATTTACGATCCAATCCCGATATAATAAAACTGCAAAATGTTATTCTCAACGTCAAACCAGTTTCGATTGGTCCAAACTCTAAAAATAAGTTTATGACCAAGACGATTATTTTTAATTAAATAAAAAGTAAAATAAAAGTGTAATTAATGGTCATGTATATGTATTAAATATGTGTATAATATAATACAAATCTTAAATATATGTAAAGTATAAAAGTATTAAATATAGTTCCCGTTTTCTGATACCTGGAACACAAGTTCTTAGCACGGGGCCAAATTGACGTGGTGTGAAGCGTCCGTAGGTATTATTATTATTAATTAAGAGAATTGATACATACGTTAATAGTTTAAGACCGTCAGTCTAGCGTTTTCTCACTACTTTAATCAGTGTCACCAATAAATTTTAAAAATCCATATGATTGAATATGTCGACATATAAAATACGATTACAATAATAAAGAAAAACAAAAAAAAAGAAGTTATAACGGACACGAAAACTAAGGTAATGAACATTGAGTAAAGCTGGTGGTGTGTAATGGAGTTAAAATTACTGCTGCGCCGCCGGTCGCCCGTGCGAAGCGAATGCAGAAAAATACAAAGGATTGATGTTTATTCTGAACCGTTCCAGGGGAGCATCAAGCATTGAGTCCAAAAGTTGAAGGGTCGGAAAAAACTACACAGCACTATTGCAAACTATAGAGAGTACCTACAACTCGCTGAAACTGCGAACGCTGTATGCACAAAAAGTAAGTGTACACTGGCGTACATATACACGCACACACGTACCCAAAACTAGAAATAGACTGTTCTGCGAGTGCATTGTTTGATGTGTGCGTGACCGTAGTGGGCTACTTGTCCCATCTCTTATGTTTCTTAATCTATGGAAAGACCTAATGCGGAAAAATCCAAAGGATTTCTGTTTATTTCCAACCGTTCAGTGGAGCATGGAGTCCAAAAGTTGGGGGTCGGAAAAAATCGTCCCAAACTAATGGAGCGGAGGAGAATGAACTTTTAAAGTTGCCTGCGCAGCTCTCCCCGCTTAGGGTGCCCAAGTGGAAAATTCCACGACCCACATAATTGTCGAACGATGTTACGGGCCGTAACGATGTTCGATACGATTACCCTTATCGACCTTTTAACATACTATTTTTATATTTACTCCGTCATATACTTTACAGTTCAGGGAGTTTCTTTTCGGTAAGAGTTTTAAGTTCTTATTTGTGTTATGGTATACCTATGGGAATTCCGTTCTCGTTAGTAACAATGGCGACAGGTAAATATAGAATTTTCAAATCTGATTCAGTACTTCTTGTGGTTCAGTATTAGTTTCACATCTAGTCTCCTAGCCTTAATCAATTTCTTATTTCATTGGTATATAATAGTTTGGTACAGAATTATATACCATCAATTGTATCAGGCAAAACAAAATGTGTAGTGAAAAATAATATGTACATTATGACGAACTGTTTACTGTTATGTTTGTAATAAAACATTATTTATCTTATAAATCAACAAAAATGTCCTAGACAATAATAAATAAAACGAATAACAAAACACAATACAAGAGAATTATTGCGTACAAATATCTAGATATGGATTTATATTACGACTGTTTATGATTATGGAATTGTACATTATGACAATTGGCATTGTACAGGAATCTAATCATGCCGGTCGTACAGAATGGAAACTATTTACTTCTCAAATAGGGTTGCCAGTAAAATTGTGAGGATTAATAACCATCCAGATAAGATATAAAAGAAACTAGTAATGTGAGATAAGTGAAGAAAGTAAATTATGTTCAGTTTCATGAAAGCAGTAGTAGTAACAGTTATCTTACGAATAATTAGTAACCAGTGAAGCAGGGAAGTGTTACCAGCGGGTCTAAAAAGGCCACTTGCGCAATATCATCGCAATATTGCTATTTGACACTAAAGCAATTCTGCTTGTAAATCTGTCAAATGAATGCATTTCAGCCAATTTATGCATATGAATTGTATCCAAATCATATTATGAATTGCAATTCAAGTGGCCATTTTACCATCGCTGTCATCTTTCATACAGTAATTCATAACAAGAATTGAAAATGAATTGCCAAAACGGCCTTTTTAGACCTGCAGAGTGCTAAGTGTTAGTTTTTCTATTCGTATTCGATCGTGAGCGCGTTTGGACTTTACAAGGAATTTGTATGTGATTTGTACTGCGCCACCTAGTTGTCACGTTAACAACTAGGTTCAATCACATACAAATTCGTAGTAAACGCCAAACGCGGTCACGATATATTGCGAGAAGAAAAACTCAACTTAGCACTTAGAAGCCAAACTCCTCAACTAGTGGAATGCAGTATTCTTACTCAGTAAATCAAGGATCTGTCACCATCTAGGTGGTTATTAATCTGTGAAAAGGGTATCCGCAACCAGCGGGATGAGGGGTCAGTAACAATCGGATGAATCAGTAACCAGAAGGACAAAGAGGCCGTTATTGACGGGGTATACGGGGGTATGGGGTAACGGGGTATTGGGGGCAAAAACATCGCTTCTGTAAACGGTAATTTATATTCAGATCGCAGGTTAAGCTCGGACGACATTGAATCTGATTACATCCGTGATACCGAGATGTTACGAGAGTTTACATACAAAACTCCGCTATTTTAATATGTCCTAAATTACTAATATATAAATAAATAGTACATACATAATTTCATCATTTTACTTGATAGAGGATTCGCCTGTTTATATTTTTGTATGTTGTACAAATGTATATATCCTTTAAAGGACCTTCTGTTGGAAATCTAAGACATATTTCTAATGCACATCCGAATACATTTGAAACAAAACAAATTCAGCATTAACACTGGTTTAAAAAATATTTGTATGTAGAAGAGGGGTTATGCATGGTAACTTAGAGCAGAAATTGAAAAAATGGGCAAACACACTGCCGCGTACCTCGACAATAATGCCTAGAGTTCCATTGTGAACGTCTGTATTGTGGACCTCAGTGCCCCATTGTGGACCTGATCCTTATACAGCCGTCAGCGAGCGGCCGATATGAGTTACAAGACAACTGTTTGCTCTCTCTCTGAAAGACACGAATATTCCCGCTCCTTATACATTCGGATTTGCCCCGAACAAAGCGCTCGAGTTCTGTTTGACTGAACTCATAAAATGTCTATATTTGGTATGGGGTAGCTGTAAGCCTGCTACATATTGAGCGCTTTCAAACGCTTTTTAAGATTAAAGAAAACCGTTAGTTATACCCGCTCATATACTTTTCGAACAAAGTTTCTGATGAATCCATAGAACCACCCATGAGATAGACCAAAAATAGAGCTCCTTCTAGTGGCTATAATATTATTATGCCCGATCGAAACGAAAAAACTCATAACACGTTATTAATTTTCTGTACGTTTATATTAAAAAAGTTACACAAACTTCTTCTACTACAAAACAACTATCACCAAAATAATTTTTCCAAAAGTGGCTTACTATTGATTTTGCAGATCTAGTCTTGTATTATCTGTGGTATAAATAAATTCACAGTGTTACGGAATGTAGTGAAGTACGAGTATGTTAATAAAAATACCGAAACTTTTGTTTAATTATTGCCTACAAAACAACTATCACTAAAATAAATTTTCCGATAGTGGCTTACTATTGATTTTGCAGATCTAGTCTTGTATTATCTGTGGTATAAATAAATTCACAGCGTTACGGAATGTAGTGAAGTATGTTAATAAAAATACCGGCAGCTATTGAATTCTCAAGCTATTCTAAAATTATATTTTTTTTGCATATCAATACTAAAATATAACAGAGAGGAAATATTTATTTGTTTGATAAGATCACGACGAAGAACATAGGCTACTTTTAATAGCGGCAAAATGTACGGTCATAAAAATGTCCTGTTTTTCGTGGTCCTAAAGGCATGGACAACTTAATGTAAAATTATAATTTGACGCAATTTTCACTTATTTACTCTTCATTCTATTTTGTTTAATAATCTAGTTAAATAGCTGTATAAATATGCCACATCTACACTCTATATTATTTGTAAAGGCATAATGTAACACGTTAAGATCTTCACCCAAAATTCATTCTCATAAACCTAAAGGGATCATTTCAATACTCAGAAATCGTGAGCCATTTACGATTGGATATGGGATCAGTCGTTACACACAGAGTAACCATTTTATCTTGATCTCCCGATTCATACATAATATATTAAATAACGGCAGCGGGTTCGGAGTTCTCGAGTAGTTTGGCAATATAGACGTATCCGCCAACTTTTGTTAGAATAATATCTGGGCAAACGTTCAATCTGCCTAACATCGCCTCAAAATTTCCCGAGGTACCCGTTTGTGAATTGTTCCACTCCCCGGGGGCTCGATGGTTCGTACCTATTTGATTATTAGAAAGTTTAAATTTTCGTCGTCGTAAAGGATCTCAAACTTTAAATTATTGTATCTCGTTTTAATTGAAAATAAAATGTGCGACGCGGTTCATTAAAAATGAATTAACGTGGCAATAAATTGTTAATATATTAAGAATTTTAATTAATAATGTTGCAAGTGAAGCCCGTTGATCGCCTGCGGGCACAGTTATAGTGCAGTTTACTCGTGTATCATGGCAGTGATTGTTTGTGAAAGACTATCATAAGTACAAATAAATAACATTCAGTTAACCGCACTGCATTCAACCGTGCGATGCTGCTGTGTCTAAACTCGATTTTTGTATTTTTCTCTTTGTTACGTATAATATTCAACACGTTTTAATTTATATAACGGGAACAATGTACTTTTCGGGATTAAGAGTAGCCTATTATAACTGCTGGACGAATTTTGATTAAATCTAAAATAAAATTTTTTGATAAAAAACCAGAGCCTAAAATATACCAAATATTTTAGGCTCTGGTTTTAAACGTAGGCTACATTTTGTCCGAAAAAAGTACAGCATTGCAGTGGAATACTGTGCGCTGGCAGAGCCATGGGCAAAAGCTACTGTGAACATATTTTTATGATGAAGTATTTTATTACAATATTATTCAACATAAATTCCAAATAAATTCTGATCTACCGACGTAAGACTCGATGGTAACAAAGTCATTGGCGTTGACCGATATCAAACCCGGGTATCCGATAAGAGGCGGGTCAAGCGATTCATGACCCGGGCCGGTCGTTCTTCCGGTACATTGTCTTATCCGGGTCTACCGGGCGCGATCAATCAAACGCAGCTCCATTTGCTCCGAATATCTAGAGGTATGTTTCTTTTCGCAGCAATGATACGAATAGAGCGGTCAAAGGTTTTTTGGTTATAAAACGGGGTTCTTAGCCTTACCCCTTTTGGGTATGGAACCCTAAAAAACTAAGTTAATTTTAGGGAACTGAAATTTTGGAATCAGGGGACATTTTGAGGATGGGATATTTTGGGATAGGGACATTTTAGGGAAGGGACATTTTGAGAACGGGTTATTTTGGGAAAGGGACATTATGGACCCGAACGTGATCAAGGTTGTAAAAATCTAGTTCAGTTTGGTAACCGAATATTAAAATTCACACTTAAATATTTACAATAAAAGTAAGGCGTTTAAACATACTTATCTATTGATTTCTTATGTTTACTTATCTACTTAATTATACAATTCGTCCTGATGCTTGAGTATACAGGTACTATCGAACAAGTTGCCGTTCGACCAGGCACAAGATGAAAATCGCTTAACAGAGCCATTGAATCGTGCACACGCACATACTCGCGTGTAACGTAGTTCAACCACGTCTGCAGTCGATGCGGTAACTTTCCTTGTGTTAAAATATTTTGAGTCATCCTATTCCAAAATAAAATGTTAAGAAACTGGTCGAGCAGGAACTGTGTCGATATTGTACATAAATAGTACAAATATAGAAATTTATAAATAGTTTCCGTTATATGGCTATTCCATGCAGAAACTCCGTGCTAAAGTCAGACATAGAATATAGTACGAGTGAGACATGGCCCGGAGTCTATCGCCGAGTCAAAGTTGTAATAACATCGCATAGGAAGCGTGTAAATTTAATGGTCTAAAACCGGCGCTCACTAACATATAGCTCGTTTAAGCGTAGTTTAGCTCACTGAAATGTATGTCACATTCATAGTTGAATATTAGTTAAGTTTTGTTGGATATAATGGCGTGAAAATCGATAGGTATTTTTATTATAATGCACTATTTTTCAAACTTTGTACTGATATTAGATATAATATATTTTGGTTATAGTAACCAAATTGTCCAATTGTCCAAGGGCAATTATAAGACTTTGCTTGAAGTTTTTAAAACTTTGGTGTAATATTAATAATAAGTTTCTAATGCTAATGCATTCTGCTACAGAAGTGACAAGAGAAAAAATAGTGGTCCTTTATTAAAGAGTCTACGCTACTACGGCGTAGCACAATATCATTCGTAGCGGCTCGCGCTACGAGTGACGTCTACGAGCTACGGCACGCCTGCGCCATGACGATAATTTGGGCACTTTAAGGGCTATACTTACAAGGATTAATTTATGAAACCATAAAACTATACTTTTGTTTTCATAAATTAGTAAGTTTACTGTTCAGTAATTACCAAAAAACTGTAAACTTGTAGATAAAATTTGAATAAATAATTATTCCAATATACTTTTAAACACTAACAAGAGATTAAATGGAGTGGTTTTCTTTGCTGTATTGTATCTTTATTGTAGACTTTGTTTAAATCTAACCCCATATATTTTATGTATAATAAAAAGAAGCAAAAACTTCGTGCTGCGTTATACGAAAAATTTCCGTAGGATTATAAAATTTTACAATTTGTGTGAAGGAGGAGTGAACTGCACTAATATTTTTTTAAATGCTTTACTTTAATAAGTTAATATAAAAACGTTACACACACAACCTCAGATTACTAACTCACACAACCACGTGTTTGATACAAATACAATTTTGTCACACATTGACGTCTGCTAATATGTCATTCACACTTAAATTTTAAATAACGTCATTTACATTTTTATTTCGTATATAATTGCAAAAAAATCGTTTATAAAGTTCAATATTAAAAAATATAATACCTATGAATTATGGGCGAAATTTGTCCACTGGGTAACCATTAGATTATTTTTCATAGTTTGTATATTTAATATAAAGTTGAAATAACAAATTAACTTAAGCACATTTTATATGATATATTTTCCAAAATATTAATAGTATTTTAGGGATTAAAACTAATCGAACCCTATTCACATGAAATAGGCGCGTGGTGAGGCTATCAAAGATGATGTATGGCGGGATAAGACAATGTTGCGGGAAGGTGCATCCGGGTCCGACCTTTCAATTTCCTTGATTGTCCGGGCCGGGTCGATACTCCGATCCTCCGTCCATTGTGTATGTGTCATTGGACAAAAGGCATTTTGTCCAATGATTTTACTTTGTGGTGTGTAAAATATCTCGTTCCGCCCACAATCCGACTCTCGAAGGAATGTAATTATTTCTAGTCCCACTCAAATAAGGTTTTCCGTTCCCTTTTGTACGGTGCCCACTTATCGTTTTATTATTGCCATGTTAAATTTATTTTACCTAGAAACCGGATTGATTTAATTTACGCAATCTGATTTAGATAAGTTATGAGGAAGCACATTTACCATAAAATGATGGTTTCAATACATACAGGTATAATAGGTACAGTTCACAAAAATCGTGGATAGATTGATACATCTTATACTTTAAACGAGATAGCCTAGAGATATTTTGTCACCGTAAAATTGTAAAAATCGTTAGACTGTAATATTACTAGATATATTATAATAAGCTGACAGATTATCAAATACAAATTCTCCATACTATTGTACGCATTATATTCCGTTATAATTATTATTATAAAAAAGCAAACAAATATGGCGGTAGCGCGGCACATACCGTCTAACCAATCGTCACGGTAAATATTACAATATAACGAAAAATTATGCGTACAATTGTATGGAGAAATTTGTATTTGATAATCTGTCAGCATATTATAATATCTCTAGTAATATTGTACAATCTAACGGTTTTTACAATTTTACGGTGACGTATATAAATAAATATTCGGAATCTTGGAAACAGGTGCAAGTATAACCATGAATTTTTGGTATGCAGGGAGTTTTTGGGGAAAAAATTAAATCTTGCTTGATTATTATTCATGGGAATCTACGTTACATATAATTTTTATATCAACGTGCAACAACGTATCAATAATTTCTACTCTAATATATTATGATTCCGATTGTCAACTTGGTATATTTGGCGTTATTCGCAAATTCGGAATATGGCGACTTCGAATACCGGTCAGATGAATATTTTTGAAATGTTTTTTATTTTTTTAAGCCTACTAGTACTCCAAGCAAAGCTCAGTTACCTGCGAACTTTTTAATATCAGTGTTTCAAAATATTTGAAAACTTACACTCCTCATATTTTAAACGTTTTGAACAAAAATTAATCAAATATTGACTATAATATACAACCTCTTGTAATGCCAAAAAATTCTAATCAAACCCTCAAGTTCACCAAAAATGTCTCTGAGACGAAAATGAAACATACGCTGAGGCTAGGTTTTTATATTAAGAAATTCATATATTAGGCTCGCTTCCATTTTGCGTGACATGTATCACGCGAACAACATATAAAATCGTCAGCACTCAGCCAAGTGAGACATAAAAGTAAAGGAACCCTTTATGCATATTATGATCAGCAATCCGAATATCTTTATGATTATATTTCGACGTTATTGAAATAGAACACTTTTTATGGTGATATCAGAAATTAGATGTTATGGTCTTGTGTACTCGTATGTGTAATGCATTGTATGAAATTTAAGGATAAATATATACCACAGAATACAGAACATCCAGAATAAGTGTTTGATCACATTTGTACGCAGCGCACTGTAACCAAAACCAGGGCAAAACACCGCCCTGCCCCCTCTTTTTTGTCTTTACACATGCACTTACACTTACAACACAAATCGTGTTATTATATTACGACAATTAGGTATTCAATAAAAATTAATTTAAAAAAAAGGTGGGTAAAATATTCCGTTATTCTGTGGCAACATATTATATGTGGATAACCACTCCAATTTGGAGCAGTCGTGACGGCTTCACTTTCAAGCGCGTTGATGGTTTCTGGATGATTTCTGAATTCTGTGACATATACTCGTACCTACTATGAAAATATAAAGCAATGGTAAAGTGCATGTGTTCAATATTCGTGTACTATTAGTGTATTTAATAGTAACTTCTTGATTATTTAAGTCGTTAGTATTATATACATAATACCTTCATTAAATTAGCCACTTTTAATCCCTAAAATAAATAATTATATTCAATTATTTTTGATGAGCTTCACCCATTTATTGGACGACAAAATTTGTATTGAAACTTGAGTCCATTTATGTATTTATAAAACCCAAAATGAGATTTATTCAAGTCATTTAGTAACCGAATTACAAGAAAGCACCACAGTTACACGCTCCCAAATACGAGGGGTTTCCTAAAGCCTCTATAATCATATTTCGTTATAAAACCACTTCAAAGCCTTTTATTTGGCATTAGCGAAAACGAACCCTCGTACAATGCAAATAAGACAACATTTAGAACGTTACAAAAATATAAATTGGCAAAGTTTAAATTGGCGTAAAGCGTTCATGATTAATTTTCATTAATAATAAATTATATTCAATATACTGTGTACAAAAACGAATCCTTACAGTATCACCAGTATCGAATATGATGTGTTACTTTCCAAGCCTCGTGTAATTTTTTTTTGTTTTGTACAAATAAGTATTTTTTTCCTTTAGTCTATCCCTGCACCGAAAAAAATCTTTTCATCGTTTGACTTGAAAATGAAAATGACAAAATTATTACAAATTAGTCGAGTTTTTGAATAAGAATTACGAGACACAAAGAAGGTAAATTTCGTGGAATAATTTATTAGCGCTGATTGTACGGTGATTCTTTGCCTTTACTAACAAACCTAATTTAGATCTAATTTTCTTTATTAAATTCTTTTGTTTGCGAAAGATAAAGCTAAAACTTTTTAATGTTTAATTTATTATCGTAGTTGGCACGTTTTTTCACAGCAAAGTATTTCCATAAAGAATTTTCCAATGTTATAAAATTCATTTTAGTTAAAATATGAATTATAAAAAGTAGGTACGAAATATTCGAGCCTGAACCACAAAAACGTTTCGCTCACGAGAACGTTTGTGAGTGAGCTTAGCAATGAGTGGAATATTATGCATTCTTCAGGTACTCAGGTGAGTTGCTCATAGCAACAGTTTTTAATAAAAGTCACAGGTATTGAATACTGCTTGAAATTAATACGTGAAGCAAAAACTATCAGTACAGTTTTGCGAGAATCGTGCCAACGGAGTATGGTATTTGGCATAGTCAAAGTTTATGTGGAGGAAGGTGTGCAGAATAATATAATATGCTTTTAGTATTTTTTAAATAGTTAAATGAACGGTTAACCAATAAATAAAATTAATAAAAGTAACAACAACACACGCACCAACGTGCGTTTGATAGATATTTAAGCGTATAGCTATGATTAAGTCCGTAGGTTATTTCTAATTGATCAAATTTATCAACGAATTATCATAGATCACGTCACTATATAACTTTTCCACAATAAATCCGATAATCCTTAATTTGTACGCGACTTATTAAGTATTCCGTCGTTTAATATCTGCCGGCGGCCGTTAGTTATTTTAAACTGAGCGTACCAAAGCTAGATATGATTGACGTTATACCAGCGTCGTCATGGCAACGCTTATCCGTACGATAAAACAGCATCAGTAATAATGGTAAAACAGACAACATCTTGTAATTGTAGAAACGCGCCTACACGGCCGGACTGACAATCGCACGTCCTCGGGCGAATAAATAGGCTGTAGAGTGTAGGTGTACCTGCGCGAAGGAACCTCTCAATGCATTTTATCAAATCATTACGCTCGTCCACCCTGACGAGTAATATTAACGTTTGTAGTTTCCGGCAGCTTCTTAATTCTCAAAAGTCCGATGGTTCAAAAGTCATCCAAAGTTATCAAAAATCACAAAAGTCATCAAAAGTAGAAAACTAAAAGTTAATATAAGTTTGAGGTCAACGAAAGTTAAAGGTCACGGAAAGTTAAAGTCATTAAAAGTTATCAAAAATCACAAAAGTCATCAAATGCCACCAAACTCACCGGCGAGACTCCACCACTCGCTAACAAGAGCCAAATGATTCAAAGGCATGGATCAGGTGATAAGTGTCGACCAGCATTGGCAAATTTGCTGTGATGGCAGATTCAAATTCGTTGCATCGATTTGTAGATCGCTCCGCAATGACAGACTCTGCCATCTCACAAGATTAAACCCGCTGACTCAACGGTCACCCGTCTCCCTTGAATTACCTGAGCTCAACAACACTCAACAACACTTCACACGTTGGGTTTGCTCTCCTTTGCAACACCCACACACAAAATCCTCTAGGTTTGTATCGCTCCTGCGCTGCGGCGCCGCAGTCTACAAATCCCACACACTTCACACATTGGGTGTGCTCCCCTTCCAATTGCAACGCAAAAGCGGAAGACAACACCCACACAAAACCAATAACCAAAATGTAACACAACCGCAGTTTCAGCATCAACTTCTGCGTCAACTTCTACGTCCTCATAAGTTAACGTCAACATCTTTATGTCAATAACATCGCCCATCATCGCCTACATGGTCACTTTCGCGCAAATACCCAAACACACGACGAGGATTGTCAGGTAAGACGTTCAATTACCATATTATAGCCATATCCAACGGCTGAGCTCAGCCCACATTTAACACCAATGCATTGTGACACGAAATAAGCGCAAAAGCGACTACCAGGCGGTCACCCCCGCCGAGCCTCGTCCCCGGGGCAGGTTACCCGCAATGTAGGTAAATTCTTTGATCTCTCCCGGACTTCGTGCAAACTAATATCGGTTGATCACCAAATGCATGTTCGAAGTAACACGATTTGCGGAATGGAAGAAGCGAAAGAAGCGCTCGGACTTCTCTTCAAAGAATCGAACTAGAATAGAACTGGTAGCTACAGAAGGTAGCTTGGGCTATATGTAGGCTATTAGAAAACTTGATGCGGGAAGTGGGGTGCTACCTTTAAAATACAGAGCATTAAAATTTAAATTATATGGAAACAAAATCTTTGTGCCCGATAGCCTGCACCGCTTAATCGGTAGGTACCAGAATCCGGATCTTAGATTGCTTAGATAGCAACAAACTTTATTATAACTATAGCAGTAGTATTTCGTCTATGTCTTGTCTATAGCAGTACATATTGTTTCGTCAACGATATAGAGCTATATTTATTGGCGCAACAAGAACACCTCACATCACAGTGTTCATAGTAACAGCTTATCCTCATTAGTTGTAACCTCATGTAACTACGTCAACTGAAGCCCAAGCATCCATGTGGATTGTGGATAGCACATAATATGAATTAGGTACATTTAGACCGCTCGCCGGAGTCCCCGTGGACTGCAATATTCATACTAAACCCCGTTTCGTAAATCACTATTGAACTAGGTATGAAAGCATTTAGCTTTTCATTAGGCATACTAAACGTAATTCGAATATCATCTTATAGTGTGTATCGGTGTCAAATTACAGGTAAGCGATTTCATTGTTACGTCAGTCACCACGACGGTACCTAATAATCGTCCTCTTCCACGCAGCATACTTAACCAATCTTAGGAAAACGCGTTTATTATATGTGTAATACACGTTTCTTTTACCCAGCTACAAGTACTGCACGTCATATTCTTACTTACGCACATTCTCTATTTAGTGACCAGAGTCTAAACCACCAAACATAATTTGATAAAATTCTCTTATTTTTATATTGTACTGAACCAAAGCAATTTACCTCAATTATAATCTTTTTAGTCATTGCTACCATCTGCTTACGGTAGATATCTGGATTACTATGCATTTCTAAAAAATTACCACGAGAATGTGTGTTTAGTAATAAAACAAGTCATAAAGATTTCTAATTCCTCCACCACAGAATACAGAAATCATCCAGAAGCCGTCAACACGCCTAAAAGTGAGGCCGTCACAACCACTCCAAATTGGAATGGTTATCCACACATAATATGTTGCCACAGACCAACGGAACATTTTACCCAACCCTTCCTCAATCAATTCTGATTGAATGCCTAATTGTCACAACACAACAACGCGATTTGTCTTGTAAGTGTAAAGAGCAAAAATTAAAAAGTGCGGGCGGGGCGGTACTTCGCCATGGCTTTGGACACAGCGCGCCGCATACAAATGTGATCGAACACTCATTCTGCATGTTTTGAATTCTGTGTGCTCCACACACGCAACTAACTTTATATCACTGCAATGTATTGCCTTTATACGGGGAATTTCTTAGATTTTTTTTACTACTTAAATATACGGGCAAATGGCCCACCACAAATCCCCACCACTGCAACCCGTGTGCAGCCAGGATCGACAGCGACAACCAACCACATAAACCCCCTTAACATGATCTTAAGAGCGCCCAGAGGACACGCCAAAGCCGTCTTGGGACCCGCAACGAAACTAATTTAAATTAATAAAGTTTAGTTTTAAAATTGCCACGAACGACTGAGCGACGCAGTGAATAGTGATTAATTTTTATCCAGTGCCCAGATCGTTCGCGAACCGAAGGGAAGAAATTATAAAAGTGACATCCTCTGATCGTGTTTTCTCACCGGTCCTGTCACTCGGAAATACAGTTATTTTTTTTACTATTTGAATATCCTTATTTTATGATGATAGGAAAATCTAGTCGTTTATTTCTTTTTACAATATAATGAATCACTGCGCTGCAACTCTAAATCTACAGGCAAGAATTGCCCAGTAAACCCGTTTACGTCAAAGTGACGTCAAAATGATATTGCGCTACGTCAGGATTTACGTAATATATGTCACGAATGAGTCACATGTGACTCATTATTTCACTTCTTGACATAAAACTTTTACGTATTAAATATGACGTAAATGTGACCTTTATCTTACCTTCATGTGTTCTCAAATTTACTTCAATGTGATTTAACTTTGCTCATAATCTATCTAGGGGATGCAAAATCCGATTTTTTGAAAACCCGGGCGGCACAATAAGAGGGGCGGCAAAATCTCACACCACTATATACACCTACCTGTGGTGTTTCTAGAGTTTCGCCCTTATTACTAAGCTAGGCTATTTAGTTTAAGCCTAGCCTGTGTTGGCTGATAAAATAGTATGTGATCCATTATAATACAAAACAACGCTAGTTTGCATTTTTCGCGCTTAGTGCCATCTATTAGGCGAGGTAGGAGGTTTTAGTTCACCTAATCGACCACGCGTGCACACAGCGCTCGAGTCGACAGCCAATATAAGGTCATGGTCATGTCATACATATGACATCAAATCAAAGATAGTCACAATTATGTCATACCTATGCAAAATTTGGACTTTGGACGTTGGACCTCTGTGTTACCTATATGTGACGTCACTTCAGTATCACACGTTCACTGGGTGAAAGCGCCTCCTCACGGGCGGTACGGTAGGCCCTACACAAGAACACTAAAGCGAGACGTCGACTTTGTAAAAGTTTACGCGATTCGCACCCAGCGCGACCCAGGCGCCCAGGCGGGCGAGGTGCAGCCACAGAACCAGGTATAATACTCACGGAGCGCACGTTGCACAGAGTGGTTACTACGTAGCCGTATTATTTTTTTCAATGCTTCAAAAGTAAGGCCTCAAATCAATTTTGACTTTTGGATAAACAGTAAAAATAGGTTTTATGCACCGCAAATTGTAATCGATCTCTATGATATCTCAACTCGATATTAATAACAGGCAAAGTAATTAACACCAACTAGTGTCGGTCAAATAGATTATTTTCTTTAATCAGATTCAAAATGTACTCTGGCAAATATTTCTTCTTAAACACTAAAATTCTCTTAAACACCAGAGAAAGAAATGTTTTAGACTTTTTAAAACCAATATAAAATAAAATAACGTACACCTTTACTGCTTTGTACTCAGTACATGGCCCATACTGGCCATTTACTCTATGACTAGGTACTTACAGTTATCAAACTTTGCTTCTCGAGTACTTTGCAGCAGAGTTGTAAAAAGAACAGTTAGACTCACCCTAAAGCTTCTATTAGTAATAAAAGAGGACTGGAGTCGCACACAACTCCTCCACAAGACTCACTTCGAAGTGCTTCTACACTACCATGTGTGACGGTTCACAGTAGGCACTAGGCGACTCCCGCGCCGCTTATGATGTAGCCACCATAATATCTGCACACAGAGAATAGAAAAGCACAACAGGAGAACAAGCGACCAAACTAAACTTGATTTAACAAATGAGTAGACGAATTGCCTATTGGAAAGCAATTTATAGCCCACAGACACTCGAAACAGCAGGAGAATAACTAATGTATTGCTGTCTTTAAAATTATATCAGTAATAAAAAAGTGGGTTACAGCCTTTTACGTCACGTGCAGCCGCCACTGAGTCGTCGTTCTCAACATAGTACCACCGCGTTCATGACTCCAGCGTGCCACTGCCGCAGCCGCCGTCACGTCACCGTCATGTTGCCGTCGTCACGTCGACGTCATGCTACCGCCGTCGTGTTGCCGCCGTCTTGCTGGCGCCGACACGTCCCGGCGCACGAAGGAGTATTGCATTAGGTCGTACATAGTAGACCAGCACTAATATGGAGCCCGCTACAGCTATACCGCAAGTCTGCGGAGTCCTGGCTCTTAAACACTGTCCCACTGTGTTACACTGGTCCCACATTGTTCACGTTGTAGTTTCATAGAAAACAGAACTTATCACAAAAACCATAGTCATGACATAG
Organism: Glaucopsyche alexis; assembly: GCA_905404095.1. Taxonomy (NCBI): domain Eukaryota; kingdom Metazoa; phylum Arthropoda; class Insecta; order Lepidoptera; family Lycaenidae; genus Glaucopsyche; species Glaucopsyche alexis. The sequence goes on along the minus strand of FR990047.1, from coordinate 16,934,500 downwards.
TCGGTAAGCAGACACATCACACAAATTGTAATCAAACTGTTCATAAACCATATCTATCTCTTTCTATCTCATATGTTTAGTAGTACCATCTCTTTCCACAGCATGTCTCGACATGTTCATGTAAAAATTTTATTTCTTCATCCATATTTAGCACAAGTAGGTACATGATAAAAATGTCCTTGAAATGTCAATATATTTCCGAAAATTGAAAAACCGAGCAATAGCATCATTTTTATGCTTATCGTGGGTCGTAAAGTTCGAATCCCACGGACTGATTTAAGCGTATAGCTATGATTAAGTCCGTAGGTTATTTCTAATTGATCAAATTTATCAACGAATTATCATAGATCACGTCACTATATAACTTTTCCACAATAAATCCGATAATCCTTAATTTGTACGCGACTTATTAAGTATTCCGTCGTTTAATATCTGCCGGCGGCCGTTAGTTATTTTAAACTGAGCGTACCAAAGCTAGATATGATTGACGTTATACCAGCGTCGTCATGGCAACGCTTATCCGTACGATAAAACAGCATCAGTAATAATGGTAAAACAGACAACATCTTGTAATTGTAGAAACGCGCCTACAGATACAATTTCGTTTCATGTTGATTGTGGATATTTGTCCATCTTTCTCAATATTTACATTTTGTTATTTGTTTTAATTAGGATCAGGACTTTTTCACTCCATCTTCTATATCACTAAAAATAGCATTATTGACCTAAACAATCACTTGTTATAGAAATAATAATAATATTAAGTAACTCCACCGACTCATAACACAGCCTGAAGTAAAAGTTTAGTCGTAAATATTAATAGTCTTGTGCGGATATAAAACTGATGGGTGTAGGTGGGGGCGGTTTTAAGCCCCATGTCTATAACTTTAATGGGCAAGTCTCCTACTCGATAGCGGCCATGATATTAAGGATCTCAAGCTTAAGTCTCCCCATGCGCTTCATGAGTTATCTAATCGTATTATTACTGCGCTTCTTATTATGATGCAAAACTCAAATAAATAATATTATTAACTTGCGTAAAATTTTTGAGTATATTTATATTATAGATGTATATTTATGTATATTTAGGAGTTACTAAAGTTACCAGTAAAATGATAAGGATCTTGTACCCAATTTTTAACATAGTAATTATCTTAACAGTTGAAAAAACCGCTCAAGTGCGAGTCGGACTCGAACGCGCAGGGTTCTCTAGAAAAAGGCAAGAAAATAATGTTTGTTGTACCGTGTACGACGGCCCCACTTATATATTTATTATATTCTGTTTTAGTAATTGTTGTTATAGCAGCAACAGAAATACATCACCTGTGATAATTTCGAGTGTCTAGCTATCACGCTTCACGAAAAAAATAAGCTCCCGTTTTTACCCTTTGGGAGCAGAACCCTCACAGATAGGTACAGACTACTGACTTATCGAATATTATTATTAGATAAACGTAAAGTTGTATGCACACTGCATAGCCCACGAATTTTTGTATTGATCGTAACTTTTAAGTTCAACATTTTGTTGTAATTTACATACATTAAAGTGGCCGTATTAAAGCTAAGAGCTTTACACTGGTTCATTAGTTATTCATTATACTAAGTCCTTTATTTTGCTGCAAGTTTTATAAGCAGATTAGTTTACACAATACAGCTGTTGCAGCTGTTATGTTTTGGTAGTTATTGACTCGTTGGTTTTTATAACATAACTCACTGACTCTTATTTCAGAACACGATGCAAGAGTGAATATTAAATGATAATGTAAAATAATGTTTGCAATTAGGTATAGTGTTAGTGATAACACGTCATATTATTTATTATGTTCGAGCAATTTCTATAAGTAACGCCTTTCCCTTATACACACAATTTAACAAAAAAAAAACCGTATGCCCATTATCACTAAAAAATATATTGCGATTATCGAGAAAAACCTTTACAATACACGCCGCCCGCCCAAATCGCCCCAAACCGCCCATTAATGGAACCGGTCAATTACTTAAGACCGGGGCCAACTCGATCATAAATCCGTGCTATCGATCAAAGTTCGCCGTGACCGCTGTCCGACTGTACAATCGGACGATTAATATTCTTTATCATTGAAAAAATTCGATGTGCACGGTAATTGCGTAAATATTACCGGTAAGTTTAATACCTATCATGTCATTATAAATGACTATTATTTTAGATGTTGCCCGTGCGCTTAATAGTTAACCTTGCGGAAACCGTACATTTTTAGCAATAAAAAGTAGCCTATGCTCTTCTCCGTAGTCTTTTTTTTTTTTTTTAATGAAATATGGGGGCAAACGAGCAAACGGGTCACCTGATGGAAAGCAACTTCCGTCGCCCATGGACACTCGCAATATCAGAAGAGCTGCAAGTGCGTTGCCGGCCTTTTAAGAGGGAATAGGGTAATAGGGGAGGGTAGGGAAGGGAATAGGGTAGGGGATTGGGCCTCCGGTAAACTCACTCACTCGGCGAAACACAGCGCAAACGCTGTTTCACGCCGGTTTTCTGTGAGCCCGTGGTATTTCTCCGGTCGAGCCGGCCCATTCGTGCCGAAGCATGGCTCTACCACGTAAAAAAGTCTACTATATTTCTGCCAAATTTAATCGAAATCGGTCCTATCGGTCGAAGCCTTCCAATGAAAACAAACAAATAAACTTTTCCTATTTGTAATATTAGTATTACATTAGATTTAGGGCCTGTTTCACGATCTTCTAAAAAAGTTTTGTCGCAACTCACTTTATACTGAGCTACAGAGACAAAACATGCAAAGGTAACTGACACTTATCTGCAGTAGATTATTAAACAGGCCCTAATTCTCTTTATTTTCTTATTGAGGTATGCCAAATTAATGTTATTTTTATAGAAATTAATGCGGTCTTAAATAAGCAACTAAGAGAGGCAATCAGCAAGATATGAAAGCCCAGATTTTAAAATCTTAGCTTCTTCTTGATTGCAATGTAGAAAGGTCGGACCAATTTGGCTAATTTGGGTCTTGAAATGATTGTGAAAGTTCGGAGAAATGCTAAAAATGCCGATTATTATTCCATAGTAACTGACAACTGTACACTGGGTTCAATTTGTCACTTGACTGTCAAATTTTTATACGAGCGTTCAATTAATCATTTTAAGTAAGGTTTATTAAAAAATCAGCTGGCCCCAGTAGGTAGGTTTAGATGTTAATGTAGCTGTAGCTGTAAGTTGTAGTAGTAGGTGGTACATGTTGGTGTAGGTTGTTGGTGTAGGTTGTTGGTGTAGATGTCACCGTAAAATTGTAAAAACCGTTAGATTGTAAAATAACTATCGAGGTTGTAAAAATATGTCGAAAGATTAAAAACGATATATTTATAATCTAACGAAAATAATGTGTTAAATTTTAGGCAGCATATTCGCGTCGGAAGTCTATCAACATTTTACAATTTCACTAGTTTTATTACAATCTAACGTTTTTTACAATTTTACGGTGACATAGACAGTACATGTATTTATTTATTTATTCAAATTCATAGTCAAGAACAACGTGTACCAGGACAGCTATTCGCTTATAAAATTTTCATCCTTGACTGTACCGTAGTAAAAATATAGGTTTTCCATTTTCCAACGTCTCCGTCCACTATGGAAGATTGATTTATTATTACTCTATAAAGACCGTTTCGGACGAGATCCTTAAGATTGACGAGGTCTGTTTTTTTACAACGGTTAAACGAATATAGAGCGATGGAAATCGCCTGTTAAGTCCGAAGTGGGAGTAATCTCTTTAGTGAAAACAAGACTCTTCTAGAAAAAGGCTTTTACTGGAGTTTTAAGCCTTTGAAAAATCTTAAAGGCTCGTTGGAATAATTCTTTGATGGATTTTTTGCGGAATTTCGATTGAAGTTACCGGAGTCAATCCACAGTTTTGCTTGTATTAATAGTAAATTATATTATGAATTAAAGAAAATATTAGAATTAGAACACGTTATCACATCGTTGGTTAACGAACTCCACCGGTACGGCTTCTATGATATTTATAATTTTTTGGTGTATATTAAGGAAAAAAATAGTCTAAAAATAGGTCGTAGGTTATTTCTTATACGGCAATATAATGTTTAAATGGGGTCAACCACTTACGATTTTCTTTATTTTAAGAAGGGAAATCCTTTTAATTTCTTGAAAGCCATTATCTAATGCTTTATTCAACACAATACTGGTTTAATAGTTTTGTGTAGTTCTACAGAAATTTCCTCATAATACTCGTCGTTCAATTATTTAGAGATCAAGTACAAAGACTAGACGTCCGCTGCACGCGGCACCATGACTAATATCTTTTTATGCTGCTACCTTACTGCGATACTTTTTCCATCGAACAAAAACTAGGCGAGATGACATCGTTGTTTTATCTTGTTGTACTTTAAACGAGAACTTTTATATTTACAGGGTGTTTTTTCAGTCAGTTTCCAAATTTAAAAAAATGAATATACACTTGAATGTTAGCAGCTTTTAGTGTTGTATCAATACTAAAACAGCTGTTTCCTATGAAGAGGTAGTATTGTAATGTGATGCTCAACGTCGCATCTATAACGTTACATTACACGCGAATGCTCCAGGTGAGGAAGCGCATCATGTCTAATATCTTTTTATGCTGCTACCTTACTGCAATACTTTTTCCATCGAACAAAAACTAGGTGAGATGACATCGTTGTTTTATCTTGTTGCACTTTAAACGAGAACTTTTATATTTACAGAATGTTTTTTCAGTCAGTTTCCAAATTTTAATAAGTGAATATACTCTTGAATGTTAGCAGCTTTTACTGTTGTATCTACACTAAAACAGCTATTTCCTATTACATGCCATAGCCCTTTTGTAGGAAACAGCGGATTTTTTTTCAAGTAGGATTACCGAGCATTGTAACGCGCGCCTTGTAATGGTCCCGTTCGCTCGGCGCAAAAACATTACATTACACGCGAATGTTTGTCGGTCAGGGAGGTAGCATTGTAATGTAATGCTCAAAGTCGAATCTATAACGTTACATTACACGAATGCTCCAGGTGAGAGAACACCCTTATGTACTGGTCTGTATCCAGTACATAATATCAGAATTGACGCCTACATATTTTTATTAGCAATAGGGAAAACGCAATGCAGAGATTTTTATTGGCTTTTGAAAAGTACATAACGAGACCTGGAAATATTATCTTTGAAACGGCATATCTACGATCAACCGTTGACGAAATACAGTCATTACAAAAGATCGTTGGAGAGCATTAAACGGTTACAAAAAAATTATGCACGACTGACGTCGCAGCAGTTGAAAATGTAGGTATGTAGATAAGTAAAATTTTTTTACCAACTTAAATACTGCTTTTGTGTATATTATCATTGTTTTAACAAAAAAATAACAAATAACAAAGATTTCAACAGTAATTTTTTTCAATCATAGCAAAAAAGTCGACGATTTTTAGTTCGTTTTAGTCCTGTCATTTTTTAATTAAGGCAACTGATTACTGTACTTTTTGCATTTTTTATTTCAAAAATATAAGAATTTTGCTGCTTTAAAACAAAACAAAAATATCATACGACAATACTGAAAGATCTGGAGAATAAACTGCTGCAAGCTGTAAAACCATATTTTTCTACAATTTCCAGATTAATAAATTGTCTCCCTGTCTATATAATCATCTGAGATTGTATTAGATTAGTATAATAATGTGAACACTACTTCTGGAATTTTCGAATATTACGATACAATAATAATCTTATCAATTCTCCGGTGTTTGCCGTTTTATTTTTGTTTCCCGCCTCTTATCCCCGGAGCGAGACGGGCACTAAACTGCGAATCGGCAAATATTTACTGAAGATTCCGTGAAACACGATCTGCCAATACCTGCCATTTCTATTAAAGCCCCCGTATAAAGACCGACGATATAATAATTGGAATAGACATTGTACAACAAAATAGCCCAACACAAATTGATTTTCTTTTATTTATTTGCGTGTTTGTGCTTATAACTGAAACCAACCTATATCTTCCTAGCCGGTCTATCGTCAAGAGATTTTGTTTCTTCTTGTTATACATAATAATATAAGAAGCCTAGTTATTTAGGCTGCCATTCTTTCTGCCTTTTAAGTCTAAGGCCGCTGCTTTTAACTCAGCGGTGAGCGGCGCGGTAACTTTGCGTTGGCGGGAGTAGTAGAGGGCAGTGGCGAGTATAGTCAAATAGACCTGCCTGTCTATTCTCTAAGAACATTTTCAAATCTCGACAGCTGAATCCGCGGTAAGTGTCAAATTCGTATACTGATTTGACACAATTTTGACACTCACCGCGGATTCAGCAGTCGAGATATATAAAAATGTTCTTAGAGAATAGCACTGCTGTTCTCGAACGCAGCGGCGACGCGGCGCGGCGGAGCGACAGCGGGTGACGAGCGGTGAGTGGTGTCTCTGTAGAGATTTATTATTTTGTTCGTTTAGTTTATGAAATCAACAAAAGCAAACATAAAATTCGCTGAAAAAATACTTCGCCGTACGGCCACGTGACCTAGCTGCCGGTTTCGAGAACGGGTTGGCGCACAGCCGCCGCGCCGCCGCAGACGAACCGTTCCCGCCCCGCTCCCGCGCCGCCCGACGCGATGTTCGCGGCAGCGGCTTTACAGATCGTGTTGTACATGCTTATTATTAATTAATAATCTATCATCAATCTCTCCCAGAAATCCAAAAACAGCCACCCAAAAATCTCAACAATGGCTATAAACACGTAATAAGTGAAATAACACGGCAAAGAAGTATCAATTGCGAATGCTTATATCGATGCCGCTAAAGCTCCTATAGTATAATGGAATTGAATTATCGAGGAGACGAGGCGAGGGTGAAGACGCGATCTGAGAGATCGGTAACTCGATTGTATCAGCAACAATCGTTCGCGGCGCCAAATGGAACATTCTACGCGGTCGCGAGAACAATCCGGAATTATTATGGTTCAATTTCAGACAGATTGTAAATAAAAGAAAAATAACAGATACCTAATACAAAAAAAAAAACAAGCCATAAATGGGAACTCGTTATGACACTTATCACATAGTTTAATTTAGCTATAGGTACATTAAATGATTTGATCGTTGTATTTGTCTTGTATATAATAATATAATACACGTATAATAAATAATCTAAAAATTTTTTATAACTGCTTTAATCGTTTAAGCAATTACCTATTCATGTTAAAGGTACTTATCATAATTTTAGACTACAAGTAGTTATGTTTGTTTTAGTAATTAATAAGTTAGCAGAAAACAGTAGGACAAAAACAGCTCTAAAAATACATTTATATAGAACAACGTCAATGAACACTTACAAATAAGTAATGCCCGCTACACACTAACCACCTTACTAATAAAAATATTTACGCAGTGGATAAACTATACAATGTTTTGTCCTTGTCTTATACGTTGGAAAAGTCGCTTGAGAGACAAGGGCAAGATATTGTATTGTTTATATACTGTATAAATATTTTTATTAGTGAGGAGGTTAACGTTTTATCGCAACGATTTAACAGCGTTAACCGAACTGTGTAGTTTTATTGATAGTGAGTTTGGCAAATCGTTACGATTGGCATACACACGATCGATAAATCTTCCCAATTTTACTTACACTCTTAAATCATTACTATTATAATTATAAAACGTTAGGTGTGTAGCGGGTTTTAGGAACTAGTCATAAATTTAGGTCGATCGACAAGAGGGCGGAGGCTTAATGTGATTTTCACGTCCTTAATCATTATTATAGCTTAATAAGCATGATAATCAAAATAATATCCTAATTAAGTTACTTATTAAGTAACTTAATTAACGTATGTATAGTATTAAAGAATTCTAGGTATTATTTACCTAAATGAAAGAATAAAGAAAATTTCAGAAACATTATTGGAGTATAAAAATAATTCAACTAAGTAATAAACCTTTAGAAAATTAAAAAAAAATCGCACACCTTCCCACCAACCGCGCATCTTGTCGATCGTCCCAAAACGTGAATGAACATAAAACGCACTTACCCCGCTCAACGTTTTGATATTGTGCAAAGCGTCCTGCGCTTTCAATGCCGCTTTGCGCGTGAAAAACGTCACAAAACAGCATCCTGCAACAGAAGCGCACACTTACAAACATGACGACACAGAACGGTACAAGGGCTAAGACCTACGATATATACACCTTTTTCACATTGCGCGGCACGATATCTCATCGATAAATTACTAAGATAGGCTCTTATGGCTTTGGTATAAGAGCATTTTTCTAATATCCAGACCGTTATCGCATGTGGCTCCGATCTCAGATCAAATAAAAAACCAAGAAAGGTGCATAATATCAGAATTGACGCCTAAATAGTTTTAATAGCAATAGGGAAAACGCAATGCAGAGATTTTTTTATTAGACCTAGAAATATTGTCTTTGAAACGGCGTATCTATGATCAACCGTTGACGAAATACAGTCATTACAAAAGGGGCGATCGTTGAAGAGCATTAAAACGCTTACAAAAAAATTATGCACGACTGACGTCGCAGCAATTAAAAATAAAAATATTTATACAGTGCAAGATAGCGCGTGGCGTTTGTTTGAAGTGAAGCCTAAAAACTACGTTACTTCAATTTTACACATGCGCTCACGCACACACAAGCAAAAAACTATGCTACTTTTCGACAGTATCGAATGAGTCGTCGCGACGACTAATCTATACTGACAAAAAGTAAAGTACTTTTTTGCTTGTGTGTGCGTGAGCGCGTGTGTAAAATTGAAGTAGCGTAGTTTTTTAAGCTTCACTTCAAACAAACGCCATGCGCTATTTTGGTTTTTTATTTGATCTGAGGCTCCGTTAACAATAAAGACAGGTATAATGTTTCATATTAAAACATCGCTTTCTCTCATGCCTTCGTCATTTATCGGTTTTACATGCGATATCACATAGCGCAATGTGAAAACGCTCTAATGATGCTCACACTTTATACCGAAATCGTGAAAAATATGCCCAACGAAGTAGAACTATCCGCAAAGTAGATAAAGTTCTTATTAGTATTATAATAATCTTTAATTAACTACTGTGAGGAATGTTTAGTATAGCATGGCATCTTCAAGATGTCGGACAAATGTGATGAAAACAGAATTGCACACATCTACAATTATACACACCTTACTTTCTAACATTTATCATAAACCAATTATTATTATACAGCGCCTAGTATACGTCACATTACACATACATAGAACTATGTATCGAAAACATTAGCAGGACAATTTACTACAAGTTTAATAACAGATACAAATACAAAGGTTATATTTATACGCAAATCAACGTTATTTAAGTTAGTAAACATTTTTAGGACCTAACAAATGTGATAGGTCTTAAAAATATTTCATACTACATTGTTAATAAAATTAAAAAATATGCAATTTGTTTGAGTAATATTTCAAAATAAAATCTTATTAGCATAAAAATTTTGTAACAAAATTCTAAAATATATTTATTTAAAAGTTCGTAATTAAACTCGAACAATATTAATATTATAGTTTCTGCACAGTGAACAAAACGACGTTTTATATTTGCACAAGAAACAACCTTTAAAACAAAAGACAGCATATAAATATGTCAACAGCAAGACGAACTCTTATACAACGGGCAATATTTTTTCCGCTCATAATATTTTACACGCGAATTACTAGAATATTCGATGCAAGTATTTCAATATGCATAGGTATATAATATAGGTGAAGGTATTCCTTTATGTTGTTTAGAATAAAGACGACCCTTTGCTAGGTAATGGGGTTACTCGTAAGTCATATTTTATGCTTACCCTTCTACTTCACATTTTCATTATTATAAAAATATTTTTTCCTTGACGTACTTTTATAATTTAATACACCCTATTTTTGGTTTATGGAATACTCTTTATGGGCCGTTTCTCTAGATGTCAAAATATACTAAATGCACATATAGGAAGTGCTGGATATACTGACTATTACTTAATTACCTGACTGTATAAATTATTTACTAAACTCATGTTTGACGGTTGTAGCACCGTGCCCAATGTAGACAGTGTAAACAGAGTAATGCCAAAATATTGAAGGGTAAAATCCAAAGTTAATAGCTGCGCTTGATTTACCAGGTTTTAGTGGTTTTTGTCGGTAGATTCAATAGCGATTTTTATTAGATGACGCAATCGCGTTAACCAATCAAACGCGTTGTTGAACAGATCAACTACCGAAAAAAATCTCAGAAACCGGGCATTTGTCGGACAAGTTACTCAAAATTCATTTAAGTGAGTAATATTTTAATCAAAATCATTATTAAATAATTATAAAGTAATCGTTGTTCGTAACTGCGTGTAAAGAACGTGGATACGCGTTTTTTTGTTTATGATAGATTACACAATCCGAAACAAAACGGCTTACCATTTCAAAAGCTTATTTCAAGTTCTATCTATATAAATCGATGAACATAAAACACTCCGAGTACAGTGTTTAGTGACACACGAGCGTACGGCTTTGTTAATTTGGAAATCCGAAGATCAGGTTACACTAATGAGATTTGTATATAGGCCGTAAGCACACGGCGTATTTTAAACGCGCAGATGACGCGCATTCTGATGTGCTGGGCAGATTGTTTGAAGCAATGTAAATTGCTTCAAATTGATTCTGATTGTTTGAAGCAATGTAGATTGCTTCAGACGCACCTACACATGCTCAATGTGCGCCCACTGCCTAAACTTAAAAAGTACTTTGGGGGGCCAATTACTGAAAAATGGTTGAGTTTGTAAAAAAGTCATGTAATTTGCCTTGCCTTGCCTTTATTTTAAAATATCTGAATAAAAAAAAATTTTTTTTGCACATTACGCACGAGTAATTTTATAGTGTCCAAGTGTGTGCGCAGTACACAAGAGCACTCCCTCTTCCTTTAATCTCATAATACAGTGGGACGGATAATAATCGACACGACTGGCGAGAGATAAGACGCAGGTCCGACTTTTTACATGCCCACCTGACGCATGGATCACCTTTCTTGTCATACAATCAGGTGATCAGCCTGAATTGTCGTAACCAAACTTGAAAACAAAATTTTTTGTTGTTCCAATGCGGGAATCAAACCCACGACCTCCGAGTCGAGAGCGAATGTTCTAACCACTAGAGCACGGAGGCTGTTATATTGATAACACATATCTACAAAAAAAATTTTCCAGTTAACTTAACGGCTTTTCTATAGATATTTGGCCCCCTGATTCTGAATATGAAAACCGTTTTTTTCTATCAACTTTAGTTTTTGTGATATGATGCTATGTGCATTTTGGTATAAAAAAGTGAAAAAATTACCACAAACATAAATTAAATGTTCTTTTGATGATTTTCTTGAATAAGAAGCTTGAGGTAGGTCTCTTTTCAAGCTCCAGCAGTAATCGGCCGTCATGTACTCATCCCATTTACCTTTATATCTTTCCTCCATAGTACAAATTTCTTGGTGAAACCTTTCTCCTTGTTCATCACTAGAGTCACCGAGATTTTCGGGAAAATGGTCTAGAAGGGAGTTTAAATAGTGAAGCTTGACGCTCATGTTACAACCAAGATTTTTGAGCAAGATAACATATGTTGAACTAAGTCTTGATAGTTTGGAGCTTTGGTATTACCAAGAAAGTTTTTCATAACGGACACAATCTAGAAGCAAGCAATACAGATTAATTTTTTGTCAAATTAAGGTCTCTTATTAAGTCATTTAACTCGCTTTGGTCAAATAATTCCTTTATCGGGACTTTACAGACAAAATCAGGGTCATCTGATTTACTTTCATCTTGTTCGTCATCAACTTCAATTTGGCAAGGATCAACTGAAGATGTTGAGGGTAAAACTGGTAGTACAGGTTGTTCATCTAAGGTAGTTAACGTAGTTGGTCGTTTGGCTGACGGTAAATCAGGATATATCCATTTATGACGGTTATTTGAATTTAAGCCATTTATATCAACAAAACAAAAATAACAATCCCCGTGATGGTTTTTAGGTTTTAAACTTTAAATAACTCCTTTTTCCATTTGACCACTGTCGCAAACTAACTACACAATTTTGGCAAACAGTTTTAGGCGCCCACGGTTTATCTAAATTACGCACTTGCACTTTAAAGTTGTCAAAATAGGCAGTTTTTACAAAGTCTGTAATCGATTTTCTGAATTTTTTATAACATATTCACCACAAATAAAACAAAAACACTCTGGATTATATAGACAACTTCTCTTGAACGTAGACATGGCTTTAAATTTAACTAAACTGATAACAATACATCAATAAACTTGTAAATGTGCGGCTACCTTCAAAAAAAATTTAAAAAGCTGTATACTAGAAACTAAAGCTGATCGGTGAAATCGGGTGGTATATTTAAATTTAGGATATCGAAATTAATAGGAAAAGCCAAAAAAACCTCCGGAAAATTTCAAGAAGTAAAATTTTGTAGGTATGTGTAATTACAGAAGCTAGAAGCGCGGACAGTCAGACAGACGGACGGACAGAGCGAAACTATAAAGAATATCTACGGTGCGCATAGACTGCTCGTTTAAGGCCGCTGCCTCGATCTCCGTGGTGAGCCGGTGAAAAACACAGAGGCGCGGCAGCAGTAGCGGCGAACGGTGAAGGTCCGTGCGCCATTTTTTGATCAATTTGCAGCGTTTTTCAATTTATGTCTTATTTTATAAAATCAATTAATTAATATATTATTATTTATGCCATGCCATACATTTAATTTGCGAACAAAAAGAAATATATCTAGCCGCCGCAATACTTCCCCGCTATAGTACGTTAGTTACTAATATTATAAAGAGGAAAACTTTGTTTGTATGTTTGTTTGTTTGTTTGTAATGAATAGGCTCAAAAAGTACTGGACCGATTTCAAAAATTCTTTCACCATTCGAAAGCAACATTATCCACGAGTAACACAGGCTAAATTTTATTTTGGAAAAAAATAGGGTTCCGTAAGATATTTGGGTTTTTCGGACACAAGGTGTAAAAAATCAACCAGAAAAGTTACTTATTTTGCGTACGCTGCCTAAACTATAAAAGATAAAACCATAAAATGTTCTAATCAATTGTAGATCTTATAAATATCTACAAAAAAGTCCGCGACACACTATACCTAACAATGTCGAGTGAGGCACAACAACCATTTTTTTATTTAGAAATCTTGAATTTTTTTGGACTACATTTAAACGCGTTTATTTTACTCATGCTATTATTCCTTATCAAAATAAATTATTTCATCACTAAGTACAGTTTATGTAGATAATATTTGGTCTTTGAATAATTAAAATTGGACGTTTGGTTTTGAAGTTATGGCGAAATTAAAATATTATGATTTCTGCTGCACGGCCCACCAAGGCGTCACCAAGGCGGGGGTGCGCGTGCGATCTATGAGTAAGGAATAATAACTCCCCACACCGATCTCGGTGACGGTGGCCGGTTTCATTGAAACCAGGCCAGTTACGCAGGAGTAATTTTATAGTGCCCAAGTGTATGCGCAGTACACAAGAGCACTCTCTCTTCCTTTACTCTCATAATTTAGTGGGACGGATAACCGACACGACTGACTGACGAGAGACGCATGGATCATCTTTCTTGTCAGACAATCAGGTGATCAGCCTGCATTGTCCTAACCAAACTTGGAAACAACATTTTTTTTTGTTCCAATGCGGGAATCGAACCCACGACCTCCGAGTCGAGAGCCAATGCTCTAACCACTAGACCACGGAGGCTGTTTTTTTTTTTTTTTTTTTTGAGTAAGGAATGAGGGAGTAAGATACCCGCAGTATTAGTATCAGTATTGTACCCGTGCGAAGCCGGGGCGGGTCGCTAGTAATATATATTCTTTGGCTATAGTGCTGCGCGACCTAGTCGCTGGTTTCGAGAACGTGACTGGCGTTAACCGCACCGCTGGCGCCGCCGCATCGTTTCCATGCCGCGCGCCGCAGAGTTCGAGGCTGCGACCTAAAAAACCTCGTGTGCTCAGGCCCTAAAATACGTTTAAGAACGCACCTACAATTTCATTTACAATTCCGTTCTTTCAGAGCGAAGCGTGCTTGATTTTATTTAATATTACATGTTAAGGGGCTTAAGCCTCCAAAGACCGCTTTATTTCGCTAAAGCTTATAATTAAAATTTAAAGTAGAGCAAATATATACCTAGCTCTGTGATTTAAGATTTCATGACGAATGTTTTGAAAGCTAAATTAAATAATTTAACTTGAATTCATTTGCGAATTGCGGGGTCAGTAATATTATGTTGGTGATATTAGAATCATAAATTATTTATTATCTTAAGGGCCTGGTGCGCAATCTTTATCTGATAAGTATCAAGCATAAATTCATGTTTTGTCTCTGTCACTCGAGATAAAGTAAGTAGAGATAAAACTTTCGAATATGCTATCTGACTCTTATGAGAAAATTGTGAAACAGGTCCAGACTTAATATAAACGTTATAACGTCGACGTACCTACTTAGTGTTTGCACATAGTGCTTGGCACGTATTTGATTCCCAATTGAAAACAACAATAATCTATTCCACCAATAGCTGTTGAACTTAGGATGTAACGTCATATTGATCTCAACTAACATCAGTGACCTTTTAAAGTGTCATATTGACATAAATATGAAATTCACCTTGCTAATGTAGGTGACCCTGTCCATTGTAAAGTAAATTAAGGGAATATTATGATATTGTTCAAATTGGCACCGTAACTGAAATTTGTTGAAACTGGTGACCATTAAAAACATAGGATTAACTCAAAGTTTAATATACCTAATGCAATACGATACTGGCCTTTGCTAGAACCGGTAGATATGAAGGCGCTAGTAAATGTTCGAACAAATATATAGAAGTATGATATTGACCTTTGCTGGCACCGGTGACCTTGTCCCTCAGAACGTTGATCTGATGCACGCGGCCGAACTCCTCGAACATCTGCCGCAGGTCGTTCTCGTCCATGCTGCGGGGGACCTGCCCCACGAACATCTGAAACATAATATGGTCATTAGTGGTTGGAAAAGGATATTGGGGCAGAATCGAAGCGTCAATCTGAAAATAGATATTGCAAAATTACCCTTCTCTACACAATACCATACCATGTATACACTGTAACTACATTTAATATTCCTTCTGAGATAAAAAAGGACTTGCTAATAGACAATATACTCAGTAGAAGAAATTAAAAATATGTCGCAGGAATTAAAACCAATAAAGATATAACATTTTAACACAATCTTTTTCAATGTCGAAACTATGAAAAATGTCGACGATACGTTGATGACGTCACGTGACATATATCTGTCATACGTGTCGAACTTAAAACGGAAATGGCGCCAACTTGCAGGTTCACAAATGAAGGTGATATATTGGCGTAATTAAAAAGGTTTCGCTCGGCTGAACAGCACGAGCTCGTGAGTTCAGTTTTACAACGCTAGTGCTGACTAGTTTTAGACATCGATATCGATATAGCGTTTAAATAAATGTAATTTCTGTAATTCCTGAAAATAATCATTATTACTGATTCTTTACATAACTTATTTTTCATAGAAACTCATGAAAGGTGAAGGTTAAACAATCTTACGAATCAGATTGTAAGAATTTTGCTACAATAGATCTAATCTCTATTCAAATGTTTGTAACATTTCAACAATTTCAAAACTTCAATCATGAACTTGTAAGATCAAATGAATCACGATATCGCTATTCTCAATGTAATATGCAAAATAATCAAAAACTTGTTTCTCATAAAATACTCAGTTCGAAATAATAGATTACAATATAATTTCATATCGATACTATTATCGACACCTTTTTCCAGCACTAAAGATTTTGGTAACTTCAGCAAAAAGTAACACAATTTTAACCTTTAAGCTTATGATTTACGAACTATAATTGCATGCATCGGTGAAACAGCCTACGCTGATTACTCCCAACTCGCTGTGCTAGGCGGGCTTAACTTTTTTTGGGAGCAAGTTTATTTTGAATTGATTGATTGTAATTTCTTTTGAGAGTTACCCGGCTTACAATCAGGGTTATCTGATTACACTTGAAGCAAATAAAGCAGTGTTTGTGTAATTTTCTTTCAAAAAGGTGCTTTTATTCGGGCTTCGGTTGTAAATTACTTTCGAATATTTTGAAGCCATCATTATAAATATTCAGTAAGGCATTTAAGATGACGCATTGATGTTGTTACTGGAGGAGTATGTCGGATTGCGCGCACACGATTTTTTCTTAAAAAACCGTCTCGAAGGATGAATGTATTTATTCAATGTAATATAAAAACTATCAATATATTTTATTGATTTGCGGACTAATCACATTCTAAAATGGGAACCTCTGTTTTTATACCGGTCTTTTTTTTATTCACTATTTTGTGTTACAAACGTTGTCAAGTTATCTTATGCTGCTGCTAAACAAAAGTCAAAGAGATCCCTTCGTACATTTTTTCTTAGATTTGGTAATTAGTGAGAAAATAGGCATCCCCAAAAACAAAATCTCTCATGCGCAAGTCCACCCGCGTAAATATAGCGAATATCCCGCGGGAATACTGAACTTTTTCAGGATAAAAAATAGCCTATATCTAATCCAGAGCCTAATCTACTACTATACCAAATTTCATAAAACTCCGTTCAGTAGTTTTTGCGTGAAAGAGCAACAAACGTATATCCATCCAAGTACTATCTTACAATAACTATCCATTCATCCCTACATCCTCACAAACTTTCACACATTTAATATAAGTAGGACGTATATCGCAGTACGAAACGATATTTAATGTGAGATAAGCAACAATCGCTTTAAGCTGCGCGTCCACTGCATCGGAATCGGAGCGGACGGAGCGGACGGAGCGTCGGCATTTACAAAATGCCGATGGGGTGCGTCCACTGCATCCGGATTCAGCATCGGCAATTTAGTTATTTTTAATCCGTCAGCCTGAACGTGCACTTGCATTATGGAGGATAGTGACGAGATATATTGTTGTAATCTCAGACCGAATAGGTTGTAATTAGCTTATTTTATCAGAAGAGGAAAAGAGAAACAAGAGGAAACGAAAGATATGGGTTCATAAATCATAATATAAATTCAAAAAGAATAATTTTTGGAGAATTTCATACATTATATTCTGATTTATTAGAAGATGAAAATAGATTTTTTGGGTACATTCATATGACTCGAAAAAAGTTTTTTGAACTTCACTATATTCTACAATTTTTATTTATTATTTGCCCAATTTCATCCCATATATCGTCTCTCCTCAGTTGGTTAAGATAATGTTGATGTTTTAGATTGTAAAGTTCATCATATTTTTCCACTAAAGTAATTAAAATATCGTCATTCGTCGTGAATAAGTATTTATGTATAGCCGTCGCGTCGTCGCAAACACGTCAGAACTTGAAACGTTCGGAATCCGAATGACGGGTTCACTGCCGATGACGTCATCGGCAAAAATACCGGTCGCGGGCGCAGAAATGCCGATCCAGTGGACGCAGTACCATAGAAATCCATACAAAGCAACAAATCCGTCCGCTCCGTCCGCTCCGATTCCGATGCAGTGGACGCGCAGCTTTACTGTTGCAAAAAATGTTCATACACTGCGCTTCGCTAGTAATAAAGTAAAAGCACGTCACCGTAACTTTATACCGGAATATATAAATAAAAATTCCGCCGCTATTCTTGGTGGTGTTTTTATAAAGTATTAGCTTTATGTGAGAGTGTTTTATTCAAATGAGTATCTGTACCTGCAACAAAGGCGCTATCGCGGACGAACCTAACTCAATTTCAGACGACCCACTTCCGGCCAAATGATAGTGACACTATCGCATCGCTATCGTTAGCAAAAATGCAATTTGAATACCTCCACACGCGCAGGTAATAAATAAATCATACAGTTTTATAATTTATCAGAATTATGTATTACTAGCTTTTGCCAGCGACTTTTCCGCGTGGAGTTCGGTTTCCATATAAAAATTTAACTCCTTTTTCACCCCTTAGGGGGCGAATTTTCAAAAATCCTTTCTTAGCGAATGCCTACATCATTATGTTTGTAAAATTTCAGCAAAATCCGTTTAGTAGTATCGGCTGTGCGTTGATAGATGAGTCAGTCAGGTTTGACTTTTATATATTTACCCCCTTACTAATAAACACTGTATAAGCTTTGAATAGTTATACAGTGTTTTGTTCACATCACACAAGTGACATTTTGAATTCGATAGAAGGAGACAAAACACTGTGGAACTATTCAAAGCTTATACAGCGTTTATTAGTAAGAACGAGAACATACATCGGGACCATATTGACGTGGTGTGAAAGACTCCATAGATATTATTATTATTATTATTCATATTTTATTTATATATTATAGATAAGTCTTGTTTACAGGTTCTAAAATATTTTTAATTACTTCAGAAATCTAAGAGTTTATTAAAAGTCTTAGGGAGCTATTGACGATAAGTTAAAGTAGATTTGCGATTTGATTGATTAGAATTATGAATAGTATTTTTGATGTTATGGAAATTTTGTTTAAACTACTACTATTACAATGTGAACGTTTGGATGGATGCATGTTTGTTCACACAAAAACCACAGAACGGATTTTGATCAAATTTGGTGTGGTAATTAGTTTAAGCTCTGGATTAATATATAGACTATGTTTTATCCCAATGAAGTATCCCCGTAGAATACTGTATTTATGCGGGCCGAGCCGCGGGCAAAAGTTAGTGTTTAGTAAAAAAACGTCTAAAAGTGTACGTAAAATAAGCGTAGATGATAGTAAGACAGTAGAAATGATTTTGGGTGAAAGGTTTTAGCCCGCTGTCAATTTCAGTAACTCAAAGGGAGCGTTCAGACTATGATACTATAAACTGTGGACTCAGTGTGTGTTGCAGTCATCTAGTCAATACAGCCAGCCAATTCGACGCCTAGACCGTTCATTTTACGCCCGCGTCCAATGAAATGAGGAGACCGATATTTAAACTTGCATCACTAAACTTTGAATGACTTGACGTAGGCAACGAAAGTTAGCTTGTTCACTATTGGAAATGGCAGACCAAGACTCAGTATGAATGATACTAATATTATAAATGTAAAAGTTTGTGAGGATGGATGTATGGATGGATGGGTGAATTATACTAATTATTACTCTTTCACGCTAAAACTACTGAGTGAATTTTGATAAAATTGTGTATGGTAGTCGTTTAGGCTCTGGATTTAAAACATACTTTTTATCCCGGAAAAGTACACTATTGCCGCGGGATACTCGGTAGCATATTAACGCGGGCGAAGCCGCGGGAAAAGCTAGTAACTCATATTTCAGGCATACTTTTAATATTTTGTATTAATTTTTTATAGACAGAGCTTGTAAGTTGCAACACTATACTACACTCAGGTATAGACATAACTATCATAACAAACATCAAATTGAATTAAAATAAGCACGTGAACAAAAGTTGGGACACGGGCCAATATACGGAGTGATATAATTTAAGCTCCTGCAAATCTGAAAAGCTTATTACAAATCCGGTGTACAGATACAAGGATTCGCGGGGCGAGGCGGAAAAGCCAGGGCATTAGTCAGCTTTCCCAAGTACATTTTATGAATAGAAACGTCTAAGCGACGCGACCGCGTTACGGTGAAATATACGAAACTTGAGCTTTCATAAGTAATTATTCAAGTGTTCATTGTAAAAAATGTACAATTTTAATATTTTGTAGGTAGCATGTATGAAACATTTTTGCCAACCTTGTGATTTAAATAAATCATCCGGGCATTCTTATCCTAACTTTTGTGCATTACGCTTTTTCTTTTGACAGCATTATATTTTATGTTGACTTACAGTCTAACTACTTCCTTAATGTCCTTCGTCAATCGTCGTCTATTTCTTTAGGCAATGACAAACGATGTATGAAAAACGACAAAGCCCGAGGGACATTAAGAATGTACATTCTTACATGGCGCATTGTCAGCTTATATTAAGGTTTATGACCTATTATGCAATCAATAATATTGAATGGATATAATATAATTAATTTCCTTCGATATTAAGAAAACAAAGTGAAAATTAATAAACAAGACGCAAATTAATCTTTAGAAAACAGAAATACAAATTTAATTAACTGGTAGAAAAAGTGTAAGCGGATAAATTTATAAAGAGAAAATATTTTTAAGTAATTAGAACTCGAGCGATTCTCGGTCTTATGCAAATGAGAATAAAGGAGACATTACCTTGATGTAGTCGGGATCCGGCATTTCAGACTTTTCGTCATTGTTGTTGTTATTGTTGATGCTCGTGTTGTTGTTGTTTATGTTCATGTTCATCCCACTGTAACAACAGTAAAATGGCACGTTAGCGCTATGTTTTAACATATGTTAGGTTTCTTGGTCTTGTTCGGGTTTTAAATCTAGAAATCAACCATAATGTAGGTAGGTTAAATTTAGAACGAATAGTTTTAAGCATGTGTAAAGAAATAATATTATCTAATAATATCGATGGATGCTTCACACCGCGTCAATCTGGTCCCGTGGTAAGTTCTCGAAGATCTTGTGTTACGGGTACCAGACAACGGAAATATATTTAATACTTTTATGCTATACACATATTTAAGATTTTTACTATATTATACACCTATTTAATACACATCCATGACCCAGGAACACAGAAAAACTTTTTGTTCCTTCGGAGGGATTCAAACCCGCGATCCGCGCTTGACCACCAACACGGTCAACCACTGAGCCACAGAGGTCGTTTTAGAAATTGGTCAAGACAATTGTAGATAATAATATTTTCAGTGCAATTGATAAAACTTCGTTCCTACTTTATGATCACTAGCTTTTAACCCCGGCTTCGCTCCGCGTAAATATAATATCCCATTCGAACGAATTGTATAGAAATCCGCCCAGTAATTTTTGCGTGAAAGAGTAAAACGTCCATCCATCAATCCTCACAAACTTTCACATTTATATTATAGTAGTATGTTATAGCTAAAGTATGTACCTACTGGCTACAATAATAAACCAAGATTTAAGTGCCAATTTTACCTATGACTGTTAAAGTAATCGATGATTGAATATCATGTTATCTCTTTCGTTCTTCGTATTAATGAAAGAGAACGCATATTATTTAGGGCCGATTTTTCAATCGTCAGATAACTCTTACCTGAGGAATAAATATGTGACATTGACAGATTTTTCATACAAAATCTGTCAAAGTAACATATTTATTCCTCAGATATGAGTTATCTGACGATTGAAAAATCAGCCCAGACAAACGATTGACACTGATAGGCACTAATAAAATTGGATCTTAAGCTACTAAATTTGAAGAGTTTTAGAATGTATGTATCCTTGCCTATAATACAAGTCTATTCAAAGACATTTGATCACGAAGTACCAAGAAAAGTTTAAAACTATCAAGATAATATTAAAGATAAGAAGTACAGTTATACATACAAAGATAATAGTTTGTCGTATTCAGATAACATAATACTTAATAGTATCCTAATAAAATTGACCAAAAAATGTTGATGAAACCCAAAACAAACTTCAACCGAGGATCAACTATAAGCATATTACCGTATTGTTCGGGAATATTCAGTGTTCCATATTGCGTATTCGGCATACTTGTTTGCCGGCCTCTTATCACTGATAAAGGCATACATTGCCTCGATTACACGAGCCTTATCACTTATCAAAGTCGATCAACAGCGCGAGAGCGCAGGTTAAATTACAACTAGCACGCTTATCTCGAGTTATATTAATTTTGTCATCTACCCACAGTCCCGTATTATTTTGAAACTTCAAATATAATTTAGTGTTGCCAGTCGTCAAAGTGATACAATTTTAAGAAGATATTATTATTCTATCTATAGTCATAAATAGTTATTTATTTTGCAAAAATAATATTTATATCGGCATTACGAAATAAATTTGTATGTTTAATCTACAAGGTACATTTTTTATTGCGTTTATAATTTTGACATGTCTTTAAAATAAGAACTTTATTTTTGAAAATGTTAGCTAACAATAAATCCTTAAAAAAAATAAGTTACATAGGTTTAATAGTAGATTCTGCTTATTAAATCTTACAATTATAATATTACAGTCTCGATATGTTAAAACAGCAACGAAATGATATTATTGAATAAATAAATGCGAACAGACATACGTCTGTGTGTCTGTTACCTCTTCACGCTTTAACCGCGTGTGTCTGTTACCTCTTCACGCTTTAACCGCTGAACCGATTTTTATGAAATTTGGTATAGACATACTTTGGGTCTCGGGAAAGGACATAGGATATTTTTTATCCTGAAAAAGTACAGTGTTCCCGCGGGATATTTAATGTATTTACGTCGGCAGAGCCGCGGGCAAAAGCTAGTATAAAATAAGTTAAAAGTACGCGATTGCCATAAATAAAAGAAGAAGTTAAAGTTAAAGTTGGGAAGCTCCGATGACGATACTAATTAATTTTATTTTTATTGTTTTTTCAGGTACGAATAAATAAATGTAATACGAATTATTAATAAATATTTATTATTTATTATTATTAATAAAAAAAGAAATTTTAAAAACATAGATAGGTACATTTCTATGTTCTACTTAGGTTATCAATCTGAAAATTATTGTTATAATATAGTTGCTCGCCCTCGCCAATAGTCAATTGGGGTCAAAAAGCCACCTTTATTGTTTTAGTGATAAGTGCTGATATTGATAACAATACCTATTCTGTACAAATATATTTGTACAGGGGTGCCATTATTAGAACACCAAACAAATTCTGTTCAATGATTATTACCTACCTAATATACCACCTTGAGTGGCGAAACGTGAGATCCGCGGAATAGTAAGCCACGTAAGCCAACGATGGCTTACGTGGCTTACTCAACAGGTGGGACGCAAAAACAATAAATACAAACTACATACAGGTATAACGCATTTCAAATGAGAATAGGAACGTCAATGACCTTTATCTGTCAAATATCACTTGAAACGTTCGATTTTCAGAAAAACTTATGTGCATATAAATAATAATAGCCTTGCATCGAATTTAAATAAAAACGTAAAATAGTAATCAATTATCTAAACATAAATTTAACTATCATAACTGTCTAAATTCGAAACAATATGGCGCCGACTCGATCCTATTCTCATTTGAATCGCACTATACAAAAGATTCGTTTTTCGAACGAATCTTTTGTATCGAGCGTAGAAAAAATCGTGACGGGGTCGCAAGACGTTTTACTTAACTTTTTGGCTTTTTCGTGAGTCGCGACATAAAAAAGGTTGAGAAACGATAGCGTAAGCAAATATCTATTATAATACAGAACAACGATACTTAATTTTTTTTTATTGTGATTATTGAATCTCCTTAAAATAATGAAAATCTAATATTTTTGTAATTTTTCATTTGTTTCTATTTCTATCAATATAAGGTTCATTTTTATTTAATAGTCTCGGCACATCTATACGTCCAACGGAATTGTTTCGTCACAAGGTGTTAGCGCAATATTTGGATGCATTGGGCGCATATTACTGTTTTGTATTAGTGCTGTATTTAAACAATAAATGTGGATTATAAATAAGCAATATTCATAAGGGACGCCGCGCCGGCTTATGGTACTGTCGAGGAAATCGAATATTAAGCAGTATAGGAGTTTATGAGGTCATAATATGTTTACTTTTTTCTGTCGTCAAGCTACTAGTACCTACAATTAGTAGGTCCACAATTTATAAATCTAATATTATTATGTAGTAAATAAAAATTTCGATATAATGGGTTTAAAAATATCAACTTATAAAAATGTATGTCCTACTTAGCTAGTGTAAGCTCTGATAGAACAACTATAATATGATACATAAAATAGTTAATCAGTTCGAGTGTAAACATTGTTGAAGCCTATCTAATATTATCGTTTAATCGATACCATAGTTTATATCGAGCGTTATATTCACATGTAACGGTGTAACGTGCACATTGTAACGGTGTTATTGATTTTGAGTTTTAACCCCCAAAGCAAAAAGAGGAGTGTTATTAGTTTGATGTATCTGGCGGCAATTGCGTATTATCAGGTGATGCTTCTTCTCATTATTCCTCAAATATGGAAAAATATTTTATGACTAGTGCAATAGGGGATCGGACTACCTACTTCTGAAATATTTAGTGTCATTAATATATTCGGAAATGTTGAGGCATTACTACTTGGTAAATGTAAAAAAAATATATTATTTTATGTGTAGTTTACTAATAAAATACATTTAAAAAGTACCAAAAAAAATATTTTTTTGCGAAATTGGTAAACAAAACCTACATCATTAGTTTACTTACATCATATTGTACAAAAACATTCATTATGGTAAGTATGAACTTAAACGCACAAATATCGGAGATATTTACAAATATATTCCTGCGGCCATAAACTTCATATACTATATCCTACAAGTGACGTCATTTGTAGGGCGACTTTAGTATGGAGCGTTTTTAGGAGGCTCGCGAAATTTGTTTATACAAATCGCTGTACCTTTGAAAATATTGACTCTTGATATACGGTTTCTTCTGAGAAGTTGCTCATATTTAAGAGTACTATTCATTAATGCAATAAAAAAAAATTAGTCCGATTGCCTATTAATATTAGGTTTGCTACCTGTATAAAGCCGGTTCTCTACAGGCACAGGGGCGACACTCTCTACAAATGACAGCTCGCTGCACCAGCGAATGTCAGACATGTTGACGTAAGCCTAAAGGTAGCCTTTCGAACTGAGCGTCAGTGACGCCGCGGCACTGAATTGTATGGGACGGCGACAGTGATGCGTGTCACTACTGTCGCCGTCCCATACAATTCAGTACTGCGGCGTCACTAACGATCGCTTCCAAAGGCTACTTTCTAACAGTGTCAGTGTCGTCATTGGTACCGCGACTGTGACGCTGCGACAGATAGGTATACTATGCAATTATATGACATTCTAGGGAACGTCATTCGAGCGCAGCGTCAGTGGCACCGTGACAGTGACGTCACTGACGCCGCGTTAGTGTCGCTGCGCGCCTAGGTAGCCATTCGTAACGTGCGTCAGTGACGCCGCGGCAGTGTGACAGATCAATGTAGTACTGAATTGTATGGGACGGCGACAGTGTCGTGCAGCGTCGTGGCACTCGCGGCGCATAACGGTGTTCGTCCACCGTCACCGTCAACGGGACGTCAACGAGAACGAGATTATTTCTGGTCTAGATTAGATTAATGGGACGTACGTGCGGTGGACAGATGGCTATAGTAAATGTATGTATCGCGACGGCACCGTCAAGTCTTTCTCGTTGACGACCCGTTGACGGTGGCGGTGGATAAACAGCGTGGTACATCAAAATATTTCTAAACGTTGCGTCAGACAAATCTATCATAATATTATGAATTATAATGTCAATTATGTCAAAGCACAAAACGATCAAAACAATCAGGACTATGGCTCAGGCTAGCTCCTTGAGCTATAGTCCTGGCTGGGGAAAAGTTTCTCCCCGCCCGCCTCCGCATTCGCCCAGCCACGCACACACAGGCGCGAGCTGTCCCGACACGAGTTGTTCTTTCTGTCTTTAATATGAATTGGAACGAATAAATAACTACACCTACAATGCAATTGCAACCTACGTCCTAGTCCTGCACCGATAACCTACACCTTTTCCAATATTTCTCACCGTTTAAGCCATCCCTGAACTTTCACACCAAAATTAGCCAAATCGGTCCAGTCGTGCTCGAGTTTTAGCGAGATAATGAATAGCACGTTTTATATCACGTCCGTCGGGAATGGAATAAATACCCATATGTCCGTCTCCTGGTTCAAGCTACCTCCCCACCAATTTTCAACCAAAACCATTCAGCCGTTCTTTAGTTATAAATGGTGCATGTAACATGACTTTCTTTTATATTTATACTTCAATACAAATACTAAATACCAATAATAATCTATACTAATATAATAAAGAGGAAAAGTTATTATAATACTTACAAATTCCTTGAAATTAACAAACTCTGGGTGACAGGAGTATATAGTAGAGGTGGGTTCCACTTGGTATCATAATAGTAGTAGTAACATTAATCAATTTAAAAAAAGTGGGAGAACCATGCTTCGGTACGAATGGACCGGCTCAACCAGATAAATACCCGATGGATGAGGGCTGCCCAAGATCGGGATGGTTGACGCTCATTGAGGGAGGCCTACGTTCAGCAGTGGACGGCGATTGGCTGATGATGATGATGATGGGGAAAGTGAGCAAAACCAGATGTATTTCTATGGATGGATCTTTATGGATTTTTATCGGAATTATTTTCTTGTTTCGTCCTTTTAGACCCATTTTTTACTTAGTCGGGTTATAGTTTTTTTAACTAATTTTTATTTACTATTTTTTCGTTTCCCAATCGAACATATTTTTGGAATCATCAATAAGTACCTAATCAAAACACGTGTAATAAAAAATATCTTAACAACTGGGTTAGTACGAATTGTACTATTTTGACATATTTGTGCAAGCACACGAAAATTATGTTAAATATGTAAATACACCTATAAGATCTGGATTTCATTTTTTTAGATGTTAAATCAACCTCATATAACCCCAGAGTCTTAATTATCGAAATAAAAAATTTTGAAAAGAAAAAAAATATTTTGCCTATGTTACCCACGGCATCAATCCGAATGTATAGACACCTCATTTATTAAAATCGGTCCAGGTTTTTTTTTTATATAATTGTTCCCCCATCAGCAAGGGCCAAGGACAGGCCAATTGTTTGCTTTTATAGATTCGGATTGCGGCCCAGTAGTTTCGACGCTACGACGGAACAAATATACATACATACATAGACTGCCAAAATCATTATCCTTCATTTTGGCTTTGCCGTAGTCGGGTAAAAATAAACCAGCACGGCTTACGTATTGAGCTTCCGAAAATCCATAATTCACTTCAGCGAATGTTTGAAATTTTTTCATGACTAGTAGCATTGAACTGTTTCGTGGAACATTGCTCGTTAGGACATTCTTCGCCAGTCACGAATGTAGGTACTTTCAGCAGGAAATTAGTATCCAAGTAGAACTTACCTACTTATACACAATAGGTATTCATGAGTTATACCTAACGCACCTATAGGTAAATATTTAACAGTCAACTGATAAATTGAACAGTTTGGGAAAATTCGATCGTCATTTTTAATATTTTTTCCACAATTCTCCTATAATTTCTCACCGTTTAAACCTTCCTTGAACTTACACAATTATTTCATTACCCAAATGAGTAAAATCGGTCCAGCCGTTATTGAGTTTTAGCAAGACATTGAAATTGCAATCCATTTTTATAAAAAGAAGAAGATTATAAAACGTCACAATGTTAACTACCGATTCAATAGTTACCTAAGTTATTAATAGACTCTCACAAAAGCTAGGCCTGCACTACAGAAGGTATAGATCGTGGCGGCGCGCGTAAGTTGAACCAAACCAAAGTTAGACGAATAATCAGCAGTTGCCCAGGAAATTCAAAAATCTTAAATGAAACATAATATAGTGATTTCGTCGCATTAAAAATATATATTGTTTACAAAGTTAACTTTTACACTAAAACTTATAAACATTTTAGGACATAGTTCAACTTACGAGCCGCGATCTGTAGGAATTTTATAAAAGATGCAGAAAGGAATATTATACGGGGTCCTCGGATATTGAGAGCGCAGCGGCCGGGTCAAGTGCGCACACACGTGTATCGAGGGAAGGATGGCCGTACGTGCTCGACATTAATTAAGCCCGATGAGCGGGAAACAGATAAAAAGTGTGTTTTTATTGTCATTAAAACTCATAGACGTATAATATATTATAGACGAGACACTTTTTCATAAACTGTACTCACTTAAAACGGCACCACTTTTGTTGTTTTTGGGGCCATTTTGACATTTGAGGTATGGTTAAACCAAGATAGATGACAATCGAAATATGGTGAAATCAAGATGGCGTAACTTTTTAACCGACTTCCAAAAAATGGAGGCGGTTATTATGTTCGGCCTTATTTAAATTAGGTCCTTACATATGAAATTGGCGTTTTATCGTACTGGCCACTTTGATCTTAAATATATCTTTTTTGGTAAGTAATTCCAATTTCAAATTTAGACCGCTATTTACTCATGCATCTGTGTTTCGAAAACCGTAATTCATTTGTTTTTTCCTCTTTTGGTTTTTCTTTGCGTCATTCTTTTTACAAAATAGAAAACTTAAAATATCGTGTTATTTCCTAGTACGAGTTCCACTGTGTCACCAGTGGTGCAGAAACGGCTCGAAGGATTAATGATGTGTATAGCGGCCGTGTCGCAAAAAAAAAAACACAGTGCGTTTATGGTTCCAACGTTTGGTTGGAAATTTCGACCCGCAGAACAAGTCCCGTGGACGGCCGGAGACTAAAGTTGATAATGCAGAATTGAAGATTATTGTGGAAGCTGATTCATCGCAAACCACGTCCGAGTTAGCTGCAGGCTGCGGTGTTAGTGATAAAACTGTTTTAATTCACTTGAAGCAAATTGGAAAGGTGCAAAAGCTTGAAAGATGGGTACTTCATGAATTGAGTGCAGCAAACCGACAAGCGCGCGTCGACTGCTGCGTTACATTACTCAACTGGCACAATAATGAAAGGATTTTAATTGAATCATTACATGTGATGGCAAACTACCTATGTGATGGCAAAAGTACATAGATAGCAATGGTATATATTTTGATTAAATAATTGGTAGATTATGTTTAAAAAAATCGACTTTATGTTCATCCTTTACAAAACGCCAATTTCATATGTAATTACCTAATATATATATTTTTATTTTTAGGGTTCCGTACCTCAAAAGGAAAAAACGGAACCCTTATAGGATCACTTTGTTGTCCGTCTGTCCGTCCGTCCGTCTGTCAAGACCCTTTTTCTCAGGAACGCGTGGAGGTATGAAGCTGAAATTTATATCAATTACTCAGGTCTACTGTCCCTTGAAGCTGTGAAAAAATCAAACTTCTAAGCCAACGCAATCAAAAGATACAGCCGTTTATGCCGCAAATTTTCGACACTTGCAAGGGAATCAAAACCTACAGGGTGCTTCCCGTGAACTCAGAATCTTGAAATTTGGTACGAAGCAACGTCTTATAGCATAGATAAAGGAAAAATTACGAAAACCATAAATTTTTAGTTACATCACATAATATATTTTTTTTTAATAATTTTAAACTTACTACCCATTTCCTCATAAACGCGTAGAGGTATTAAATTGAAATTCATACCAAATACTCAGGTTGCAATAAAAATACCATAGTTATGACTCGATTGTCGTAATGAACGAACTTTGTAAACCTTGCAGGTTTGTACGGAACCCTCGGTGCGCGAGTCCGACTCGCACTTGGCCGGTTTTTTTTATATTATTATTAATTGATTGACGTGTGTGAAATATCTCCCCTGAAATTGCCCCGGAAAATTTAATATATTACGACACGTTGTCAGGTATATATAATCAATGTACAAACAGATAACACAGTGACAGTTGTAATTGAGTTCTATATAAGGGCGATGTGCTGGGGGAAGGGGGAGGGGAGTCAGGTAAATTAATCCTATCATAACTAGTCACGTGCAAAACAACCTGGAAATGTAATGTATGAAGTTAATATTTTTATGCACACAATTTCTATAATAATCTCAGTTGTAGGTAACAATTATTATGACTAGGTACCTATACTCTGTTAACGACTTGTGCATGGTCGTTGTAAGTTCTTTGCTTATTTCTTATTTATATATTCTTATTTATATAACGAAATCACGCGTGAACCTTACATTTTACGGTGATAAAAACTAGCCTATGTCCTTCCCCGTGGTCTACTCTTTATCTGTGCCAAATTTCATCAGAATCGGCCCCGTAGTTTCGGTAACGCAATAACTATTTATTAATCTGTGGTTTCGGAGCCTATTCAATGCAAACAAACAAACAAACAGGATTTTTCTTTTTATAATATTTATAGATATACCTATATTAATATAGCATGTGATACGGACGCCAGACACCAAAATAAATTTTCATGCATCAAAGGTCGTTCCACTGTTCACAAAATCTATTTGAGATATTCGTGAGACCTACAGGTTGGACTAGATAATTCTTATCTGATTAGCTCGTACCAAATAGAACATGACTCAAATTCGGTATCACGGTGAGAACATTTTTAGCATACAAAACATAATATTACTCCTCTTTTTTGCTCAATGAATAATTCCCTAAAAGTTGCTTAGAACAGTTCTGAAGTACCTAATATGAATATTGTTTGTATAGTATCATTAGTTATCTATATTATATTATAATATCTAATGACTAAAGGCTAAATGACACAAAATACAGAATATTATTACTGTCTTATTCTTTAAACGATACAATCTTGTATAATATATAATCGTAATCTCGGAAATGGCTGTAAGCATTTCCGTGAAATGTATGTAGGAAGGAAACTGCGCATTTTTAAGCTATATATTATATTTTTTCTTTCTTCGTGCAACAATATATCAATAATTTCGACTCTATTATGTTAGTCCGATTGGCAGTTTGGTGTACGTAATATATATTTTTCGTTTTGTTCGTAAATTCGGAATGAGGTGGGTTCTAATATCGGTCAGAGAAATATTTTTGTGATTTTTATTATTTCTATTTTTTCTTACTACTACTACTACTTACTACTGTTATTGTACGTATTCGTGAAGGTTTGATATCTATCTATATTTATAATAATGTTATGTTGGTTTGTGTACGCTTCAAAAGCTCAAAAAGTTCTGCACCGATCGAGCTGAAATTTTAGCATGATAATATATAACCCGCATCAACGATTGTTTTTATCTATTTTTTATCCGCGACGGCAAAAAAACTATACTTACGCGGGCGGAGCCGCGGGCAACAGCTAGTTATAAATTAAATATCTGTCAGGCTGTATGTCTGTTGGTTCCGGCTAATCTCTGAAAGGGCTGGACCGATTTTCACGGGGCTTTCACTGGCAGATAGCGGATGTTAAAATGTCTAATATAGGCTACTTTTATTTTAGGGTTCCAACTGCTAAGTGTAAGTTTTTCTTTTGGCATTCGAGCGTGAGCACATTTGGCGTTTACTAGAAATTTGTGTGTGATTCAACCTAGTTGTAAATCACTTAATTAAATTAAATATTTTAAAAACTCCCCGACACAAAAATTAAAAAAGTAACAAATAATATTTCGAACCTATTATAATTTACGTTTGGGTCCATAATCTCCCTTAATGTCACATAATTAATTTGTCACATAATTATATTATGTACTAAGTTCAAATATTTTATTGTCCAAGCGTCGCCTGGTCTGGGGACCGCTAAGTTTATTGATTATCTCTTTTTGGAGTAAATTATTTTGTTGC
This sequence comes from Glaucopsyche alexis, assembly GCA_905404095.1. NCBI lineage: Eukaryota > Metazoa > Arthropoda > Insecta > Lepidoptera > Lycaenidae > Glaucopsyche > Glaucopsyche alexis. Next base: position 16,903,078 of record FR990047.1, on the reverse strand, counting down.
AATCTGCGACTACACAGCTGTTTTTCTCACTTAGCGGTAGTACTTAGCAAGGTAGTCAGATCCCCTCATCAACTATTAAAGTACTGATGATCTTCAAACGGCTGATCAGGTCATTGTTATGTTACCATGTTCTTTAAATATCGTTGAAGTAATACTGTACCAAATTTCGAAACTATCGGATATAAGGAAGTTAGACAGATCCCCTCATCAACTAAAAAATAGCTGATGATCTTCAAACGGCTGAACAGATTTTCATGAAACATGTTTCATGAAAATTTGTTCAGTCGTTAAGCTAAGAACACTCTCAATTAAGTCATCAATAGTCTCTTTCAGTGTTTCAGTGCAGATATTCGGTTATTCTTCCTAATTCACCTTTCATCAAAAAAACCTTGAGAGGTGTCAAGGGACACCCGGATGGAACGAAGTTCCGGATGAAAATATCTGGCTTGCTTTCTATAAGAGACAGAGACAGACAGAGAAACATGCAACGCCGCACAGCTTACAATAGCTTACTATAGCAAAAAAAAAAAGACATACAGACAGACAATTGTACATGTATATATAAAATAAATAATAAAACAATATCCGAACCGATATTATCCATACATACATTACATACATACATACATACATACATACATACATACATACATACATACATACATACATACATACATACATACATACATACCCACATACATACACACATATATACATACATACATCAATATAATAAATGTATACGCGTAAAGATTTAATTTTTATAAAAAATAAAATGATCTTTTGTAATTAAAAAAGTGTCGTGACAACTTTTCGTAAGATTTTTTTCCGTCTAGCCCCCTTTCACAACGCGCGATAAGGAACTTCGTTCCAAAAAAAAAACATAAACGAAAATTGGTTCATCCGTTTGGGAGCTACGATACCACAGACACACACACACACACACACCTCAAACTTATAACACTCCGTCGTTTTTGCGTCGGGGGTTAAAAATGCCAAGTAAACGCCAAACGATCGAATGCAAAACACTCACACTTAGCACGCTGTTTAAAAAAATCGGGTTCCGTTTCCGTTAGTTCTATGCAAATGAAGTTGCGGGCATCAGCTAGTAGCTAAAAAAAATTACACAAAATATGCGACTTGAAATTTTAGTCACGGTATCCTTATCTTCTTATTAAATATATAAAAGGCAAACCTGACTGACACATCTATCAACGCACAGCCGAAACTACTGAACGGATTTTGCTGAAATTTGGCATACAGATAGTTGTAATGACGTAGGCATCCAGTAAGAAAGATTTTTGAAAATTCACCTCTTAAGGGGGTGAAAAACGGGTTAATATTTTGTATGGAAACCCAACTCCACGCGGACGAAGTCGCACGCAAAAGTTAGTTTCATTATAACGGAGAAACCTTTTAAAGCCTCAAAAAGCCAAAACAAACTTTTATTTAGCTAAAATGATAGACGCTGTCACCAGTCGGCAACTCAAACATTACGAAATGCGGCATGAATATTCATTTCGCCCTAAATAGTACGTTGTCTTCGAGGAAATTATTTCTTATCGAGATTTTCCTTCAGCTACGGAAGTAATGATACTAATGTTGTCGTTATTTTTGTTGCCAGAATAGATCAAGATGAAATTATTTCTTGGATTGCTTATGAAATCATTTCAAATCTGTTTTTCATGTAAATATTACGTCAATTACGTAAATTGTATTTTGAGATTTTCTAAAGACTTTTCAGCCTCAAAATTTATTCGAAAATAATAATGTCGTTCAACTTGTTAACGACTGGGCGACATTATATTATGGTGATTCTTTTCTATTATCGAATGTTAGACATATTTTTATGTTGACGATAATTTGAAAATTTACATAATAATAATTCAATTTCAATATTGTACGATTGCCGTTCAATTCAAAATCTTTTATTTATAAACAAGTGGAAAGTCATTCTACAGTTAATATCAATGTATTAAGCACACTTCTCAGGAAATGATAAAATATATTATGGGACGATAAACATTTTGTCATCATTTACTTTCTGACTTATAAGGTTAGTTAGATTAGTTAGTCGTTTTAGACTCGTAGGATGTTGTCTGTGAAGCAATGCGCTTGATGTGTAAACAACATCATGTGACGTTTCTTGGATAGTCCTAATGATTGGCTGACACGAGACGCGACGCGGCGCGCAATTTTCAATCGAAATGATTTGCGAATAGGCAAGCGGACTGATTTTTTTTTTATTGCATAAATGAATAGTACTCTTAAATATGAGTAACTTCTCAGAAGAAACCGTATATCAAAAGTCAATATTTTCAAAGGTACAGCGATTTGTATACAAAATTTCACTCCGCTCCAGTACCAAAAAAAATTTTTTTTTTTTTTGCGAAATTAGTAAACAAAACCTACATCATTAGTTTACTCACATCATATACAAAACATTCATTATGGTAAGTATGAACTTAAACGCACAAATATCGGAGATATTTACAAATATATTCCTGCGGCCATATACTTCATATACTACTTCATACTACTTCATATACAAGTGACGTCATTTTTAGGTCGACTTTAGTATGGAGCGTTTTTAGGAGGCTCGCGAAATTTTTTATACAAATCGCTGTACCTTTGAAAATATTGACTTTTGATATACGGTTTCTTCTGAGAAGTTACTCATATTTAAGAGTACTATTCATTTATGCAATAAAAAAAAAAAAATTGTCCGATTGCCTATTGCAAACTCTTGGAAGGAATCGTGTATAATTTTAATTAATTGCTATTCGAACTGCAATTGGACCTTTCGGAATGAAACATGTTTATTTTTATGACATGATGAATAAAGTTTAATTTTGAATCGCTATCTTAAAAAGTGCCCGCTGCATCGCGTCTCGGTATGAACTTAACAAAAGAAGGTATCCACGAGACAGGTAATATGATATCTACAACTGAAGAAGAGATAGGTGACACTTGAAGATGCATACGACCAAACAAGAATGGAAATCCAAAAGACAATCTGACAGCTGTCAAAATCGAAATTGTCTATGGGACTTTCTCGTCTAGTCAAACGCTAAGTGGGTTAGATGCGAGATAACGATAGGCACTTACTTCGTCTTGGAGTAGGGCGACGAAGGCGACGACGCCTTGTGGTTCCTGTTCGGGTGCGAGTGCCTGTTCGCGTTAGAGTCGAGGCCGCCGCCCGGCGATATCTTGCCGGCGAGTGCGTTCAGAGAGTGCAGCATGGCGGGCGGCGGCCGCTGGCTTCCAAGCGGCCTGGTCACGGTGAGGACTCGCCTGCGTTTGCGAGTGCGGCGCCGTTATCAGCCGACGCCTTATCTCCTGATAAGCGCGGGGGCACCCCCGTCCCCCGCGACATCGCCACCTGACACTCACACACGCGCCCCTCTAATGTTTGCTCAGACCTCGGGTCAGCGTCCTGTCCGGCTGTAGCATCTTCTCGACATGTTTGAAAACACTCACGACACTTATGCACTCCAGTTTATCCACGTTAACACAGATGCACTTAGGTTTTTTCACTCGTCTGTCCCTAATGGAGTTGAAAAATTGATGAGTCAAGAAGATGGCAGTTGCGATACATTGGTTATGAAGATTTGTTTACATGTTATAACATTCATTTAGATAGTTCGGAGATGGGATTTTAAATCAACGTGATGTTCTATATCATATATACCTACTTAAGGTTCTATCATCTTCTACTGTTAAGCATATTATTTTATTGCTTAAAATTCTTAGGTGCCTATGAATTAGGTTTAGCAACGCTACTAAATAGTGTTGTTGTATGAAATGCACGTGGTGACTTTAGGCGTAATGTATAATTTAATAATATTAAAGGACTAAGGAGTAACCGTTCATTTATGACACTTGTGAAAACGACCTATTGCCTTATGGCTTAACATTCATGTCTTGTATCCTGAATGAGAAAATATTTCAGCAGTAATACGTATACACGAGATCTAGAAATTTGTAGTCACCAAACAATAGCTTTATAAAAATTCAAAGTTTTAAAACCTACACAAAAATACGGCGGAGCATTTTCGAAAAATCAATTTAAAATATCGCAAACTTTCCACTATGTTTAAATTCCATTATAACAATTCAACAGATAATGGTTTACAATGGCTGGAGCCTGCCAAGTGCTGAGTAGCTCCGTCGCTCGCCAAACATTTATGTATGTAACTCTTTATGTGAAACACCAACGAGCTGATTTCTTTCAATACTACCTACCATTTATACTTAAATCTCATTAGGCTGTATTTAGACATCTACCACATAAGTAGGTAAGATAGGTAGGTAAATAGGTATGTCCTGTGCTCTCAACTTATGTGGTTAAGATATTGTTCCAGGCATATTGATGTCATAGATACCTACCTTATATAAATACCTACCTATACCTACCCATACAAAAAATATTGAAAAAATAGTCAAGTGAGAGGCGGGCTCGCGCTAGAAATGTTATAATATTATGCTTGTTCTATGGAATCTCCACATAAATATTTATCTTATTAGTATTTATTGCACTGGTTATTTAACCAATGCAATTTATGCAATCATTCAAATTAAATAAAGTACATGTATTATTTAATATAAAGTAGATACATATATTATTTAATATATTTACTTTATTTTAATTGAATTATTGCAAGTGAATAAGTGAATTAAGATTCTATAACTATTTCAAATATTTATAGCGGCAACAGAAATACATAATTTTAACTGTCTATCGCGTTCGTGAGATACATACACTCTGGTGGCAGACGGACGGACGGAGTACAGTCCTGATTTTACCCTTTGGGTTCGAAACATTATAAATTAATCATTAATTATAAATTAAATAAAAAGTTCACGACGCTTTTCATAAAATCGTCTGATTTCGTATTCTAAGAAGATTAATTTTAACCCTTCACGCTAAAGGGACGACCGGTAGAAGTAATTTGTTTGCATTGGCTATTCAGAGCACATAAATTGCAATTTTTTATCAATGGACACGTGAATCGACATCACGAAAAGGCCCCTCACCCTTTCGGCGCTCTCCGAATGGAGAATTTTTTTCTCGAACGTTCGGTCCCCCATTCGATTGCCATATTTTCGACGAAGGTTTTAATAAAGGTTATTGTCAGTATTCCGACGACGCGAATAAATTACGTCGGCATTTCCTCGTAAATTGGAAAGCCATTATGTGACATTAGAAGTCAGTCTTTTAAGCCAACCTTAATTTCACGTAGAATTTTTTTATCCGCTTATATTTTTACGACGGAATCATGTTTGACAGAATCAATTTATTTTTATCGACGTTTCATGTAAAATTGGTCTTCAATTTTTTTGTTTGTAATTCAGACTATAATATGATTGCAGAAATAATATCCTTAACATTACTTTTAATAATATTTACGTTTTATTCATTGCAGAATTGAAACACAGTCATGATTATGAGTAGATCTAGTTGATAATTTAGTCTAGAACTTATACAATACTTCGGTATTTTTTGAAAAATACATAATTATATATTAATCAATTACTTTCTACTTTCAACAAAATATAGTCGAAGGAAGATTTTTCCGTCGTATGATTTAAAGTTTATATATTATGATAGTATAAAGTCTCTAGTTTTTTGTTACAGACATAATAAGGCCATGCTTTTGGTTTTTACCTGCGTGCATTAAATATTAAAAAATAAAACTTCTAGTCTATGACTAAAGACATAAATAGTAGCGATGACAAATGTCATCAGTTGTCATATGCATTATTTGAAGTTTAAAATAAAAGTTATTTACAGATTTCAAATATTATATCGAACTAAATAGGTACATAAAAAATTTGGTATGTGTCGTAGTATTTCACTATAATTTAGCTTCAAAAAACCGACTAAAGACTTAAAAATTTCATTCCCGGTGAAATCATAAATCCGCCCCCCCCCCCGCCCCCCCCCCCCCCCAACCTCGGAGGTGCGACGCTGGACCAATTTTAGAGCGCGACAGTGAAGAGGTTAAGCAAAATAGGTACCTATATCATTTATCAATAAGCCACACTGCATTATTTTCTGTGAATTCCATTTAGTATTGCAATTGGAGACATAGTCTAGAGAGTGGCCGGGAATTTGTTCAGTTTGTTAAAATTCCGTTCCAAGCCGGTTGGAATATAACAAATTTTTCCGTTCCACTGACTCTGACCAAGAGATCCCGGTACGTTTGTTTCCGAATACAGCCCGTGTAAATGGTCCGTCGGTCCAGAGAATTTCATTAATTTTCATTCGCCTAACTTTTGCTTTAGCTCGGTGATGAGTTATTTCTGTTTTGAATTTCGCCATTTAGAAATTTCATTGTAACCTCGCAATTGCACGGAATTGGCAAAAGGTATTTCGCTATTGGGTAATAATTTAATTCAATGAGAATATTTCATACGGTCCTGTTACCACACAAAATAGTTTTGATTAATTTGAAACAACAATATATATTTAATTAAATTTCATTATTATATGATTTAGGGGAAAGGAAGATTTTATTTATAAAAAAATCCTTTGGCTCCTGTCCTTGTCTCTTAAATTATGTTTCAAAGTGTTACTCAATCCTTTTATTATTATAAAGAAATCGTTTCAATATTCTTTTGTTACCGAAAGAAATTTTAACACAAAATATATTTCCGTAAAAAGAAAGGGTTAGAACTAAACACGTAATATTTCAAACGCTCGAAAAATAAAATGAAATTTGTACAACAGTTCGAAAGGCAATACCGTTCCATGAGATTTCCCTCGCGTCTCAGTTGAGTTTGTTCCCGCAATTATTCAGCAAATTAGGAACACCCGTCGACCTTTGCTAGTACAGTCGCTGAGGAAACGTAATTTCCTCGCCGCAATGTTTTCCTGCCGCCGCCACGGACCCCCTACCCCATACACTCTGTTTCTAACGTTATTTCCTAGACTGATAGTAATTGATCAATATGTAGTTAGGTTAAATACTGAAATTTGTAGTCTTAAAAATATAAATAGTCATTACGAAATTTGGCGTTTTGTAAACGAGGAACATAAAGACGATATTTTTAACATTTAATATATTTATTTAATCAAACTATATACCATTGCTACCTATGCACTTGCCGTCTCATAAGTAGTTAATTGATGCCTTTACTAAAAAAACCATTCGGACAGGAATCAATAAAATCTTTGAAGGCGCTTTGGACTGGCCCCTGACTGAGTTGAATTTTTTCCATTGCAAGAAGTTATTCAAATTTCGAAAAAAATGGTAATCTGTTGGTGCAAGGTTCAGGGAGTACGGTGGATATCTTAAACATTACATTTGAAGCTCATCTCATTTGGTAGCCGTCTGTTGTACAGTGTGTGGTCTAGCGTTGTCCTGAAGCAACAGTGGCCTAAAGCGAATAACCGACTTCGGTTGTTTAGCAGCTAGCTTTTCCATCATGATTTGCAGTTGCTGGCAAAAAACATCTGCTGTAATCGTCTGGCCAGATTTAAGAAAGCCACTGAACGACCGGTACTAAAAAAAGGTTTTTTCCGCAACACATACAAAGAAAATATAATTTTAGCATAAAAAGAGAGTAGGTATCTAATTAATGAGATAGAATCGGAGGTAAATCAGGCTTTTGAATGTCAAAGAGAAAGGTCAGAAATTCAACCCGCAAAAGAAATCAAAGCGGCATATTGGGGCGAAAAAAAGGGGGATTCATATTTGACATTCATTAGTCCACTCAGCTCGACCGTGACAGCCCGGATCCCACATTAATTCTTGCTTCATGAGTTTCATAGTATAAGTATATCAGTCGTTACAGTTTAGCATGGTAAGTGTATATTTTACTTCGAAATTTTCGAAGCTGAAGATACAGCTACCAAAGTGTAGACTGTAGAATAAATTTTGTACAAAGAACTTCTGTCAAAATGCTTTGCAATTAATCTCACAGAAATCAATAAAATATTATCTAAAACTATAAAGTTATCCCGATTACGTAAATTATATTAAAGCCTATGTTACCCAGGCTAATATTATTCTTCATTTATTAATAATGATTATTCATTTATTAAAATCAGACCAGTAGTTTAGGTGCTACGGTGGAACACACATACATACATTCACAGACTGCTAAAATCATAAGCCTTCCTAAAAGACATTGCCGTAGTTTGGTAAAAATAGGTATTCGATTAATCAAAATTCTCAATTTCCTGGTGTTTTAAGTTATTATTATATTAAAATATTTGATTTTTACTTATTCAAATTAATTTTTCTAAATAATTTAATTTAAAAACAAAAAAAAAAAAATTAAAATAATTTAATTATTTATCCAAAATGGCGGCGATGTGGTTCGTCACCCATCACGTCTCGTTTCTCGCGGAGGCGAAAAGTGGACCATGGAGAGCCGTTTCGCTACGTTGAATGTAAGAGGTGAAATGGATGGTAAGAATGAAAGTGGACAAAGCGAAACAAGTATGTCATGATGGTAGCAAGTGGAAAGAAGTGGTCTCTGCCTACCCCTTCGGGAAAGAGGCGTGATTATATGTATGTATGTATGTAAATTAATTTACGTGTATTATATTTATTTATGTGTATGATTTTTATTCGAATCGTCCACTGATCTCTTTGAAATAACTCGCTTAAATCAACGCCACCTCCTGTTCTATAAAGTACTATCTTCCCTCTCGATTCCGCATCGTAACACATTATTTTACGCATTGACAATCAGACAGGCAATTAGAGACCAATTTAGACGTTTGCTCTGAACTTCAAAGGGCTCAGTGCGGAATATTAATTGGTACCCATGCGTCTTCGGTCTCAGTTAGTTTGTGTTCATCGGCTTCAATTTCGTGGTGACGATGCGACGTGTCCAAATAGGTAAATTTATTACTAGACTAGATGACGCCCGCAACTCCGTTGCGCCAAAATTCGTTTATCGCGGCGGAACGTACATTTTTCCGGGATAAAAAGTATCCTATGTCCTTTCTCGGGTCTCAAAGTATCCCTATACCAAATTTCATCAAAATCGGTTCAGCGGTTTGGGCGTGAAGAGGTAACAGACAGACAGACAGACAGACAGACAGACAGACAGACACACTTTCGCATTTATAATATTAAGTATGGATAATATTAGTATGGATGTTGCCCGCGACTTCATGCGCGCAAAAGTTAATTTCGCTGAAACCGTACATTTTCCCGCGATAAAAAGTAGTATTATAGTTTGTCTTCCCCATGGTCTACTCTACATCTGTGCCAAACATCAAATCGGTCCAGTAGTTTCGAAGCCAAACATACAAAAAAACAAACAAACTTTTCCTCTTTATTATATTAGTATAGATATAGATAATGATATTAGAACTGTAATTCATTTTGATTCATACATATTTTTTAAAGAAAGAACTTTTTAGATATGTATGTTTAAGGTTTACACTAAGTAAAGGCTCCAATCATACACTTACTGTAAGAGACGTAAAGTAATAATATAATAATATGATTATTATAATAATTCAATATAAGAATAATGATTTATTACGTGTACAACCACAAAATTTTCAATCCCATCCTACATAACGTCAATTATTATAAACGGCGTCGACGGGGAGTTAAAAATCACGCTCTCAAGTGATACCAAAATGATAGAGAATTAAAATGTTGCAAAGAGAGTTAAAAGATAATCAATACAAAAAAAAGTTGCCAATTAATTGTAAAATAAACTAAAACTTTTTTGCTAACAGTTGCCAAAATATTGTTTTAGGTCAGAGCGACTGTAAAAAGGGATTAATTACTGATCATTTCAGATCTAGCGGAAAACAATAAAAGTATACGATTGGCAATAACAATGTTTATTTAGCAATAAAATACTTTTCGTATCCGTACGGCCGCCGCGGCAGTAAATACTATGCGTTTCATTTGTATGAGAAAATTCTTCACTATTAGGGGAAACATTGATACATTATTTCTTCGCATTGAATAATCTCCAAAAATACTGAAACATTTTTTACTACATTTGGTATGGATTAGACTACGGGGAAGGACATAGGCTACTATTAATCGCGGCAAAATATACGGTTCCCTCGACGTTCCGTTTTGCGCGCAGTTGTAGGCATACATCCAGTATCACAAACTGGATGGATAGATAGGAAATCAGGAATTTTTATTGCTTCATGAAAATCTGAACTAATTAGCCTGTTTTAATAGAGGGACTGTTTATTACTAGAGAGTGTCTGTTGAGAGATGTTTTTATAGACTACAAGGCTACGAATTCTTTAAGTCGCCTATTTATTTTTCTCATTTTTGGATATACCTAGTAGGCTTATGTTATGTTGTTAAAAGTTAACAGACCCTTGCGCGCTAAAGGTAACATTTTGCCGCAATAAAAAGTAGCCTATGTCCTTTCCCGTAGTCTACTCTATATCTGTGCCAAATTTTATTAAAATGGCAACATTTGTTTTGAAGCCTATTTGATGCAACACACAAACAAACTTTTCCTCTTCATTCAAATCCAAAAATCTTACAAATCTACCTAAAATATTATAAGGGAAAATAATTTAGTATATTTCTCAGCCAAAAATCAGCGACGCTCGAAAATAAATTCAAACAAATTACTATCTTCAAAACATAACGTAAATTATCCTTCAAGAAAACAGCGAACCGCGCTTTAAGTAAATCACTTAATTTGAAACATGCTAAGTGCTCATTAATCTTTCAATTTATGCAGTGTCTGATATTATCTTCTTTTTCTAAATCTTAAATATATAAAAGGCACACTTGACTGACTTATCTATCAACGCACAGCCGAAACTACTGAACGAATTTCGCTGAAAGGCATACAGATAGTTGTAATGACGTAGGCATCCGCTAAGAAAGGTTTTTTGAAAATTCGACTCCTAAGGGGGTGAAAAAGGGGTTAAAATTTTTGTATGGAAACCGAAGTCCACGCGGACGAAGTCGCGGGCAAAAGCTAGTGAAATATAAAAATGGATTGCAATTTCAACATGGTTTCGCATAAGCTCGAGAACGGCTGCACCGACTTGGCTAATTTTCGATCTCGAAATAATTGTAGATGTGAAAATCTATATATATTTCGAGGTTTTAATTATTTCTTCCCTGAAGGAAAGATTAAAAAAAAGGTCAGAAATATTGGAAAAACTGTTAGTAAAATACTAAAAACGACCATTGAATTTTCAAAAATTAATTTTGTTCATTGTGTTCAATTTTCACGTGACTGTCAAATATATTATACTTACATACATAATATGTTGCGTTTGGTTTACCTGTTTGGTTTATAAAAAATCATCCGGTCTCAGTAGGTTGCAGTTGGTAAGTGTAGATGTAGGTGAAGTTGTAGATATATTGGTGTAATTGTAGGTGTTGTAGTATAGGAAAATGTATATGTAGGTTTTACTTGCATGTGTAAATGTTGGTGTAGGTTGGAGACGTAGGTATAGTTATGGATTTATTTATTGTTCATATTTAAGACAGAATAACGTGGGTCATTCAATGAGCAGAACTTTTTATCTTTAATATGCTATTTTAATTTTTAACTAAATTAGTTTGACGAATTTTATATGAATTTTTAAAACTACTAAGCATATTAAAGATAAAAGGTTCTTCTCATAGATTATGTAAGTAAGAAACAAAAGGAGCAAGTAAAATACATAAATATCATCATTTTAAATAACTATAATTCCTAATAATTTCGCATTCTTTAAATTTTATTTTTATGAGACAGAAACGTATATAAAAATAATCTGACAAATAGATAATCTAGAAGAGGATCCAACAAGAAGATTTTTTGTTTTTAAAAAAATGTAAGCGGTTTTAGCTATTATATGTTTTGAAATTGCCCCTGAACCTAAAGTTGTAAAAACTTCTGGTTAGTTTTGTCAGTTTTATTCAAAAGTTTGAAATTATTTTAAAATAAATGATAAGTGAAACATTAGAATACAATATTTTCTCGTGTTTTTCTACATGTAAAAATCAGAATAACCAGTTTTTGTTAGATATATAGACGCATTTGAAAAGTAGCGTTTTTCGTGAAATCTGAGTCGCGCGCCGATCAATGCTCTTAAATCGGCGCAGGCATTTCTATTAAAAGGCGCATAAAATCTGTGCCTAGTTAAGTCAACGCGTTCGTCGGATTTGCCAGCGCTGTTAGCACTGGTTATTAAACTCCGTCTCAACTCAAACATTTCTTCGCCGCCGAGCTAACTGCTTCCCCCGGTTTGCTCTTAATTAACTAATATTTACATTGGAGCAGAGAAACAATTTCAATTCGCACACCTGCCGGCTATATTGTGGTTTGGAGCGGCCTTTGAGGATACACCGAAGGATTTTATCCCGACAAGCTCTCGCCTGAGATATGTTTGCTTTGCTACAATTTAACAACTTTAACAGATAGCTCAGTGGTTAGTAGGTATGTCTGCGCCAGCGCATTAAGCGGTCGCGGTTTGAATCCCGCAAAGGAATAAAAAATTATTTTGTGTAACTAGAGTACTGCACTAACATTTTTTATAAATGCACTTAAATATCCTACTTATATTATAATATGAAAGTTTGTGAGGATGGCTTGATGGATGGATGGATGGATGTTTGTTACTCTTTCACGCAAAAACTACTAAACGAATTTTGATGAAATTTAGGCTCTGAATGGAAACATAAGCTACTTTTTATCCCAGAAAAGTACAGTTCCCGCAAGATACCCGAAAGGTATATTTACGCGGGTGGAGCCGCGGGAAACAGCTTGTTAAGGCGGTTCACCGAGGCGCAAGCGAGCGAAACCGTTTTACTTTATATAATGGTTTATGTATTTACAAATAAGGAAAACCCTTTAAAAAAATAGTCAATTTAACTAACGATATTGCCTAGATAACTTACTACATTGTTACGCGATTAGATGTTTTTCACTCGATTAAATAAGTTCCCGAAAACAGCCCAAAATAAAAGTCTTAATCCTATATCTTCATAGGAAAATACTATTTTTACAAGATAATTCTTACATGTAATGATTTATCTTGAAGTACTCAATATAACTTAGTAATTTATTAAATCCTATACGGTCATATATTTCATAAATTGATGGTTATTCCAAAATGCTTTAAAATTGTCCAGCGTATTAGGACCTACCTTGAACCTCGCCTGCCCGATAGTCAGTCGATGGCGCCTGCCAGCGTCGGACCTGTGCTAGGTTTTTCAGCGTGCTTTAGAAAGTTGGTAAGTTTAAAATGGGCAATAAAATAAATAAAACGAAGAAGAAATCACTATCAAAAACTAAAAAAAGAACAGGAAAAGAGAACTACATGAGAAGGTATGTAAATAATATCACTTTTTGTATTTTAGAATAGCAATAGTCGTGACCTTTAATACATGACATAATTACTCGATGACACAGTCTAGTTATAAAAAGTATCAATTGTGGTGGTAAGTTTTTATATAATTTATTATTATCGGACACTCACTAAAGGGCCATACTCACGGCGCTTCCAGCAAATCCAGCACCGGTACTAATAGCCGTCATTAGTGTCTATATTGTCAATCATTTAAAAATTTTGCCTTCAAATCCGCGGCCTTGAGCTTGCAGGCTGGATAGTCAGTATGGCCCTTTAGTGTTATACTTTTTGAGCGTATGTGTGTAGGTATGTGATTTGTATGTGGGTATATGTATGTATGTTTTTGGCATGTCTTACAGCTTAAACGGCTCGATGGACCCACTACCTAACTTTACAACCTGTAGGTTAACACTCATACTTGTAACTTTCTCTACACAAATCTTATCCAGATAACAATCAAGAATTATAAACAAATTATTTACCTTTACCTATAATCTGGTGATGTCAATTGGAAGGTATTTACTTTTACTTATATTAGAACTTTCTGATCCCGACAGACGTTGTTCTGTCTTAACTATGAAGTGGGATAAATAAATAACTACCAACAACTACATTTACAACTACGCCTACAACAACATGTACACCTACTTCCTACAATTGCACCTACACCTACAACCTACCCCTACTAGGTAGTTAGAGAAGTTGTAGGTACTCTAGTAATACTAGGGGTAGATAACTGCACCTACGACTACATCTACACCTACACCTACTTCCTAAATCTGCACATACTACATATATCAACACTTAAAACTACACGTACTATCTACACCAACATACACCCACTACCTACTACTACTAACCTAACCTAACCTATACTTGTACCTTTTTCTACACAAAATTTGGTCAGATAATAAAATAATATATTTATATAATTTGGTGCTGTCGATCGGAAGGAATTTACTTATACTTATATTAGAACAGTCTGATACCGACAGACTTGTTCTGTCTGAACTATTAGCGGGTCAAAATTAATAAATACAAACAACTACACCTACATCTACAACTATATCTACACCTACTACCACCAACTACTACCTACACCGACTTCCTTCAACTACTAGGTATTAGGTGTAGTTGTAGGTACTCTAGTAGTTCTAAGAATAGGTTACTACACCTACAACTACATCTACACCTACTATGTAGGTGACTACTGTAATGACGACTAAACAAACGATTTTTTCTTTGTTTTTAGCACTCAAAGAGGAAGTGAAAGATTGTTCTAAAACCGGGAGGCCGCGTAATAGAAATATCCACACTGTTACGTTCTGTGTCGTGACGATGCGATAGCAATTCGACAAGTTTCTTCCACAGGACGACGACAAAAAATAAATTTAAAAACAAAATAATATTACTTTATTTAACATTTCAATTTTATCAATGTGTTGCTTGTTTAGCTGTGTGAAACTTAAGAGTTTTCTGTGTTAAACTTATAGAAACCAAAGTCTATCTGTCCATCCATCCGGATGTCCGCCAATATCTGTTGGTATGTCAACAATACAACCATCAAACAACATTCTTCTTTCAGAAGACGCTTTCGATGCCTTTAGAATGTTTAAGACTATACTGCATTTTTCATTACAGAAATGTTTTACCAAAATTAATAACAGAACAAAAACTAAATAAATAAAATTATTTATAAGATTTTACTCAACGTTAGGAAGCAACCAAAACTAAATATGTTCGAATTTCGATTGCTTGTAAATCAGCGGGATGACGGTAGCGACTCGCTACCCGCAGTGTTCAATCTCGATCAAAAATCGGACATCGTCTTTTTATCGGTTAATTCGAAAGAGTGCTTAGTATTAAATACCCGAGTAAAACACCCATGAAGCTCGCTTGCATAGTTATAATTATCTCAAAGTAAAAATTCGTATCCCGCATTGATAAAAAAGTGAAAAAACGTTTTAATTAAAAATTCTTAAGGAATAGCCAAAAATATGTTATACATTATTTAAATAACATACATAAAGCTACATTTTGAACCCTTTCCAAGTCGGCTATGACTTATGGGGGCCATAAAAACAAAGAAAATCGAATTTTAGTTTTTATTTTTTTCTGACTAATTTTCGCAAAAGTCGCACCTAGAATTTACATTAAAAGGAAGCTAGTGATTACCACTACCACTGATACAATAATCAAATTCTAAAGAGGTGGAGAATCGTAGAAAAATGGTTTTGAAAAGATGCGGGATTCGCGGGATTCATCTTTAGAAAATTATATACTTTTTCGATACAGAAACTTCTTTTGGACTGTTCAGAACTTGAATAAGAACAATAAAAAATAGATGAAATGTCACATTTCAACCCATTTTAGCGTGTACAATAAAAACTGGTTATACAATTTTAGTTATTATTTTTTTCCGAGCGTTCCGCTGAAGTAGCAGCTTCAACTAACATTGATATAAATCCAATACACGCCACTATAGTAGTGGCGTGTATTGGATTTATGCTAAGTTCTTTAAATTGGAGCAAGTGAGCTCACAAGTTGCCGTAATATCTTAAAATACTACCATTGCCTTGTCAGTATATTTTTGAAATGTGTGTTTTTGTATATAAAAATATAGATCGCTTCTTTACTTAAAAGTGTATTAAAAGAGATGAACATAAGCTAGTTATTCCTTACCAAAGAATTAACATCTTTAGCAGAAATGCGTACTGTATGGCCGTTCGCATCTTTAACAAACTACCTTACTATTTTAAAGGACTAACAACACAAAGATATATAAGTGAACTAAACACCTGGCTCCTCATCAAAATGTATTATTGAATTAATAAATTCTTCGACGACAAAAATATTGAATTATAAACATAATGTAATTTTTCCATTGATAATAATCACATCACTTGTACCTAACTATTGTATATTAAAAGTAATGTGACATTGTAATTATTCTGTTTTGAAATTTGACATTATATAGACCATAATATTATTTTCCTGACTTAAATGCATTGATTCTATTTTGTTTCTGATTGTTAAACAAATGTTTGTATCCATTGTTTGTAATGTATTAATTATTGAATTGTAATCGTTATGTATTGACATTTGTTACTTTTTTTTTCTTGACAATTTTATATTATTAGCTAATCACTTAAAATTCATGACTAATTAAAATAAATAACATTTACCTATTTGCACACTATGCATGTAGTAGAATATGTGGAAATGTAAATTGCCTTATTGTACCATATTCCTAGCAAATAAATGATTTGGTTGATTGATTGATGACACCGTTAAAAGGTGTAAAACGTTGAAATTGATTTTCCACAAAAGCATTTTCTGAAAATAATACTTTTTTTTTGCATGCGATTCTTTCCTATATTGCCTTACAAAACGTTACAGGCTATTCATTCATATAACAATGTTTTGATCACCACTAACTCTTAAATCAGGTTAAGAGTTAGTGGTGATCAAAACATGTTGAGACATTTTCGCGCTTTTAATATTTGCGTGTATGATGGAAACACAGGACAGTCTCTGTTTTTTCATCATATTCTATACTTGCCTTTTCACCAAATGTCGTGAAAAAAAATTTTGTTTTGTACAAGAATAAAATAAAAAGCCAAAAACTTGGTTATTTGAATATTTCACATAAATTTTGAGGTTATGTGAAAAGAGTGTAAACACAAAAGTATAACTTATTATTACCTACAACTTTGCTATTTACCTTTTTTCCATATGACTTGTAGTTTTGCCGGAAATCAAGATAATCCGTTTTCTACCCTTAAAAACTCACCCCCTTCACTTCCCGACCTCAAATCGCCCGTAAATTATTTTTCATTTTATTTTTGTTATATTCTCTTCCTTTTACAACGGGTTTCATCCTACTATAAATTTATTTTACTTTTAACCATTTTTAGAGGTCTATATGTAGCCGCTGTGTATGAGTGAAATACTATTATTGTTAACTAAGATTGATTACTAAGTTAATTACTATTGATTAATTACTAAGATTATTTATATTGCATAAACAATCTTACTAATATCATAATTGCGAAAGTTTGTAAGTTTGTTTGTTTGTATGTTTATTTATTTGCATGTTTGGCTTAAGCGGCTGAACGGAATTGAACTAAATTTGGCACACAGGTAGACTGTAGCCGGTATGTATACAAAGGCTAGTGGCTACTTTTTATGCAAAAATATATTATATATTATATAATATATTTTTGTGCAAACAAAGTTGCGGGAAACATCTAGTATGACATATTTATGAAAATGTTAAGAAAAAGTTTCAAAATGATTTACATAACCAATGACTATCACAAGCAGTTAGCGAAATAGGTAGAAGACTATTTTGACAGCTGCTCCTCCTCTCACCTATTATTTCTTCTGCACCCACAAGTATAAATGGAAGAGCAAATAAATAATTTTACGATTTTAAGAAAGAGGCTGTCTTGTGTTTCCATCATAAACGAATATATTGAAAGCACGAAAATGTTCAGGTTAAGAGTTGGCGATGATCAGAAAATTGTAATATGGATGAATAACCCAAGCCTGTAACGTTTTGTAGGGCACTTCACATCCAATATTATAATATAGGATTTAGAGGAATGGTTGCAAGATAGGATGACCAATTTGTTAGTTATTAATAAGTTATTAAGAAGTTGTTACGTATAATTATTTTTCCTGGGAGTTCGACAGGATTAGTAGTCAGTCACTTTATACATGCAATTGCACATACAATACAACAAGGAAACTATCTGAAAAAGTAACATAGAGGTAAAAAAAACCTAGGCCGTTCTTTTTTTATTACGACAACCTCCCGTCTAACATTATGCTTGATAGATGGCAAAGTTTTCAATGTTATCACAAACACAAACTCACAATTAAGATGCCCAATTTGTGATGTGACAGCTTCACACTTTAACAACCTTGAACTAGTTGCATCCAGGAAATGCGATCAAGGCACCCTTAAATATGGGATCACAACACCTCTCCACTGCTGAATCAGAGTTTTAAAGTTTTTTCTGCATCTTTTCTACAAGAAAGACGTTCAAACTTGGAGAGTTCGGAAAAACTCTGCAGAAGGAGAACTCGTCCAAGCTAAAAAAACCGAGATCCAAAGAAAAATTAGGCAACAACTAGGATTGTTAGTCGATGTCGTCAAGGTCAATGCGGGAACGACCAATGACCGTAATACTGCACGGATCCTTCTCAGTGATAAGAACCGTCACAAGGTTTCCCAAATTTTAGGATTAGAAGAATGGTTGCTAGATGGGATGCACAATTTGTTAGTTGCTCTCAGTTGTGACTTACATCAATAAGTATATATCAATATATACGTACTAAGTTTGGCAGTTACTGCACACAAATTGCAGAAAAATATGTAAGTACTTATGGATTGCAACACATAAGAGTCACCATACATAAGATACTGATTAAGCTTTACCTGTCAGCATGCTCTCGGAACAAACTGCGGAATAAGTTTTGGCGCAGTGACCGAGAGCGGAGAGCACCATACTAGAAAGATGACCAGGCGAAAGAGAATTAGAGATTTGTTTACCCGAGCTTTGCAGTCATCTGATCCTGTTTTGGCTGAAATTCGCCTAAATCACCGACAAAATTATATTAAACGCATACATATTCGACAACAGTTCAGGGATATGCTTCTCCTTGATACTCCCGACATAATCACAGGCGAAAATGAAAGCGAAACTGAAGACGAAGCTGAATTTGCAGAAGAAAATCTGACGCAGGTACAGAACATAATTCTTTCTCGGGAATCGGGATATAAATATTTTTGAAGACGAGAATGAATGAATCGCAAGGAATTTGCCCACTTACGTTCATACTCACTTTGTTTTTTTTTCTTCAGTTTTTTCGGTGGAATTTTTTTAATCACTGTCATTATAATTGTATAATATTTTGTGGTAAGCAGTAAAGCAGTTGGCGAAATAGGTATTACTCTATTGTACCCTCCTGCTCCAGTGTCGCCTATTATTTCTTCAGTACCCACAAGGGAAAATGAAAAGGTAAATAAAGAATATGATTTAAAAAAGAGACTGTCCTGTGTTTCCATCATACACGCAAATATTAAAAGCACGAAAATGTTCAGGTTAAGAGTTAGTGGTGATCAAAACATCGTTATATGCATGAATTGTTCGTTTTATAATATCTATACTAAAATAACATGCGAGTAAGACTTCTTTATAGAACCATATATATTTTCCAATGTCATTACAAGGTGATAGAAATCATAACCAACTTTATATTATTGTTTTGTGCCAAGGAGCAAGCAAGGAGACTTGATGTAATATTTATTTCTCAATATGAATAGCCTGTAACGTTTTGTAAGGCACTTCACATCCAATATAGGACAGAATCACATGCAAAATAAGTTTTTTTTTTTAGAAAATGTTTATGTGGAAAATTAATTTCAACGTTTTACACCTTTTAACGGTGTAACATTAAAGAGTTACTATATTACGGCAACTTGTGACCTCACTTGCTCCAATTTAACGAACTTAACATAGTAGTGGGGAGTATGAGCGTTATATTAATGTTAGTTGAAGCTGCTACTTCAGCGGAACTTGCTCAGGAAAAAAGAATAACTAAAATTATATAACCAGTTTTTATTTTACACGCTTTAAATGTGACCTTTTATCTATATTATCCATTTTTATTGTTCTTATTTAAGTTCTGAACAGTCCAAAAGAAGTTTCTGTATCTAAAAAGTATATAATTTTCTAAATATGAATCCCGCGCATCCCGCATTTTTTCAAAACCATTTTCCTACGATTCTCCACCTCTTTAGAATTTGATTATTTTATCAGTGGTGATCACTAGCTTTCTTTTAATGTAAATTGTAGGTGCGACTTTTGCGAAAATTAGTCAGAAAAAAATAAAAAATAAAATTCGATTTTCTTTGTTTTTATGGCCCCATAAGTCTTAGCCGACTTGAAAAGGGTTCAAAATGTAGCTTTCTGTATGTTCTTTAAATAATGTATAACATATTTTTGGCTATTCCTTAAGAATTTTTAATTAAAACGTTTTTTCACTTTTTTATCAATGCGGGATACAATTTTCACTTTGAGATAATTTTAAAACTATGCAAGCAAGCTTCATGGGTGTTTTACTCGGGTATTTATAAGTAAGTACTCTTTCGAATTAACCGATAATTATTATTTTTAAACAAAAAATTAAACCGACTTCCAAAGTAAAAATGCACAAAAAAGTATGAAATAAAACTTATTTTATAAATAATTCCCCTTTTAAATTTGGCTATTTCTCTACTTAATCTTCTTAATTTTGAAGTCGTTACCAGCCCAAACGATATCCTACAGTATTTTAAGGAATTACTCACGTTCATATTTGCTGGTACCGACTTCAAAATTAAGAAGATTAAGTAGAGAAATAGCCAAATTTAAAAGGGGAATTATTTATAAAATAAGTTTTATTTCATACTTTTTTGTGCATTTTTACTTTGGAAGTCGGTTTAATTTTTTGTTTAAAAATAATAATTTCACCCTTTTTAGTGATAAGTATATCTTGCTAAATTATTATTAATACGTCTTAAAATCGTCTAAAATAAACGATCGAATGTATAACTGAATACGCGCCAAGCTTCCATAAGGTATTGTTATTAAGATGATGATGATGATGACTGTAAGTTACAAAGTGGCATATGCTTGCAGTTCTTTAAACAGTTCCGAAATTTCCTAATCTTTAAATACTGAGGAGTTCTGTTCAGTGCTTTTGGATTCAGGGTATACCTTGGTACAGCATCTTATTATTTGGTAGCATATGCTTGTGTTACTTTAGTAAAAGTCAAAATCACTATGTGTCGATATAAATTTCTAGGAGTTCCCTCGATTCCTCATGGATCGCATCATCATGTTTCCACTTTAGTGACTAAAGGACCAATTTCAAATTAAACCCTTTACAACAACAAAACAATTTTGCAAATAGGTCCATAAACGGCAGAGTAATGTTCAAAGATCTCCGTGTTAGTGTAAAATACTATGAGAAGTACCTTCTTTATCATCATGTATGCTGTGATAGTGGTGGTGATGATGATGATTACTCTAATTGACAAAGTGGCATATGCTTGCAGTTCTTTAAACAACGCCAAAATCCCCAAGCATGTATCTATAAGGAGTCAGGAGATCTGTTCTGTACTTTTGGATCCAGGGTATACCTTGGAGCAAAATCTTACTTTTTGGTAGCATATACTAGGACTACTTCAGAAAAAGTCGAAATCACCATATGTGTCCATATAAATTTTGAGGAGTTCCCTTGTTTTCTCATGGATCCCATCGTCAGGTCACCAATTTTCTGAAAATGGGACCAACTTCGGATTATACCTTTTACATCAAAAAAAGAATTTTTAAAATCGGCCAACAGACGGCGGAGTTATCCGCGAACATACAAAAAAAAAAAAAATATATACAGCCGAACGTATAACCGCCTCCTTTTTTTGGAAGTCGGTTAAAAAGACGTGCGACCCCTAAAAGGAAGTGTTTTGCCGATAAATTTTCACTTAGTATCTGCTTGTAAAATCCTAATCTCGAGACTTTACACACTATACAGTGTATTTCGTCTCGAGGTTTAGATATTTTAGTAGCATATAAAAGGTTTAATTTCATCGAAAAAATATCCCTTTTGGGGAGTGCAATCCGCACCCCTCCGAGCTACAAGCAAATATTAATAATTACAAATATTTTATGTTTTGCGTTCTTCTTGTTGCGTTGAATAAACCTGAATAAATAATTTTATGTATTACATATATCAAAAGATCCTCATTTTATTCTCCTCATAATACTTTCAACAGCTGATTGTCGGTAGAAGGAGCAAACTTTTGATGTTGTATTTTACGTCATATTGTAGGCAGACGGGTTAGATAAATAACAATTTACAAGATAAGAAAAAAATGGCAGAAAAAAAATTTGATTCAAATTTTTTTAGTTTTTAAAATTAAATATATTATCTGCTGTTATGCACATAATATATTTAATTTTATTAATCTCGAGTATATAATAAAATAATATCTTAATCTCGAGAAGAAACACATTATAATAAACTACTCAATTACGCTAGTATATAATTATAAATAATACTCGGTCATCTGCTTTTGTTTCTTATTACAATAATATTATTTCACATGTTATAGGTAATGAAAACAAATCAAAAATGAACTACTTAAATATATTTTGTACTGTGGCGTAGCGATAATGTCGCAAGACAGTGATCGCGGCGAGAGCGGGCGAGCGGACAGTTCCCCCGCGCGTCTCAGATTCGCATCGCCGGCGCCCCACACCTCACCCCCTGAAATCTTGTTTCGTGTCGAAATTACCCGCCTTAATAATAATAATAACGTTACACACAGTAACTCAGATTATAAACTCACACTACCATATTGTGTTTCATGTAATTTGGTCACATGTTGACACATTTTGTCAATCTGTCTTTCACATCCAGTACCCCACATTCACATATTTATTTCATATCAAAGAGGAAAACAAAATATTGTGAAGCTTAACAATTATTGTATACATTATAGTAAAATTTCAACCACTAGAGGACCACTTGTATTATATAATACAAGGCATCCATGACCCAGAAGCATAGAACAATATTCTGTCCCTTAATGAGATTTTAACCTGCGACCTCGGCTTAAGCGCCGACATGCAAATCATTGATCCATACTAGTCGTCAGTCAAAAATAAACCTCTTTTTATCAGATACGGGAAAGATGGTGGATGGGTTGAAATTTTGACAGGGTTGTCACATAAGATTATGGTAAGTTATTGTTCCGGTAAAGTACATACAGCCTAGTGAGCAGCAGACAACATAGGCAGACAGACGGTGAAGTTTCAATAATAGGATATCGTTTTACCCTGGTACGGAAAACTGATAACGTATTTCAAGGTTTAATTATTTTAATGTATTTGTCTGTGGGTTTATTTAAGAATCTAACCATGTAATGCTAAAAAAGTACGTAGAACGTTAATGGGATTTTCAAAATCAATTTATTGGAATAATACTTATATTATTAATATTGGAACATGTTTATTATCGTAAAATAAGTAGGCATACCAAGTCATGTATTTGTAATTTCGATAAATTCTTTGTTAATTGGGTATATCATCGATACAATTAATGGAGGTATTTCAGTAATTTATCAGTAAAAAAATAGATTTTGTGCAAGTTTTCACAACCCTATTCGAGTACACTCCCGACTCTCCTTCAAGGATTAAGTGAGCACCTTTCATACTCGCTGACGTAACTTTTCTATAAAATACCTATAGGTCTTTTTGACACAGTTAACTAGTTAAATTAAAAACTCCTAATAAAGTAACCAAAATATAGGCAGTCAGTACACAACTCGCACTGCCTACTGTCTACACAATCTTATTAAAACTTGTCGCACGCCAACCGTTTGTTCAACTTGGTCCGCATACATTCTGCGACGTCTCTGAACTAGCCCCGACTCCCGAGTGGGGAAAACTTAAAACTAGTATGTTACTCATACGGGACTTTATTCCTGACCTGCCCCTTAGATTGTCGCTGTACGACAGTTTCAATAACATTAAGACAGCTCAAGTGCTGTTCTGAAATTCTAAACGCTCATACTTCATGACCATATTTTAGATCACGTAACATTGGAATTCAATGAATTGCAATCTAAATGGAAATGAAAATACTATTATTATATTACGTATATTATATTATGATTATGTTGTTGTCTATAATATTATGTAAAAGGAATAATTAACATGTAGTTTTACTTTTTACAAAATATATTATAGTTTAAGTCATATCAAGGCAAAGCGCTTAAAACGCATAAAAGGTTTAATTTTATCGAGAACACAAATTAAATCTGAAATCTGCAAATAAAAAGTCTAAGCCTCGAGAGGACACATGCTGTATCTTCGTAACCATACAAATTACTAAGTATCTCTGAAAGACTTTATATAGTTAGGATAGAACAACCTAATAAGGAATCACGAATCAATAATTTCGACTTTATTATGTCAGTCCGATTAGCAGTTTAGTATACGTAATATGTATAATTTTTACTTTGAATGTGGTCGGTTCGAAACCAGAACCTCAATTCTCGTTTTTAAAATAGACTTTCATTTTACTTTGATTGTATTACGTTGATTGTAAAGTGAAGTGACATGTTATCATAAACTGATTTTTTGTGAAGTTTCGACCAATCAGAGCGCGTTTGACGCAGGTTCAACGTTTACAAGAATACCGTTTGACAGTTTTAGCGTATCGGGACTTGATTGTAATTATATTATTGTTGGTTTTATTAAGCAGAAATGACCCTCTGGTCTGATAAAGATTTTTAAGATACTTTTTAATTTTATTTTTAATTCTAATAGAGCTCCGAGCAAAGCTCCTACACACAGTACCTACACTAGTACCTAGGTACTATACATTATACGAGTAAGAGTTATCCAATATCACTATCACTACTACTAATATCGCTATTTAACGGGGGTTGGTGTTAGAATGGTGAATTGAGAGTTATATAAAAATAAAAAGCAAAAAAAAATATTTGAGATGTACTCTTATTACTTAGGTAAATGAAAAATAACTTACAAAAATAATATAAATAGCTCATACCTACAGAATGAACCTGCAAAAAAGAGTCAAGCCGCTTCAAAGATGTTAAGTAACAAGCATAATGACACGAGATTTTGATATAATATGTTAAGAAGATATACTCTCATCTAATTTATTATAGAAATGAAAACGCCGACGTGGCCAGAGATGTTTGATATCGATACATAGTGCCATACATTTAATGCGACAGGAGAACTTGTCGCCTAAGCTAAGGAAATATATCTTTTGTGTCGAATATACTTCCAAAGGTTCTCTGCAGCTCTAGTTATCATGTAGTGTACGCTGTGTCAATAAAAGACATTGTAATGGTGGGGATACACTAATGATAAATTAGTTCTTGCTTTTGCTTACTCATAGTAATCAAAAGTTTAAAAACTATATCTCAACTAGTCAAAATTATATAGGTAGTCTACCTTACTTGGAACATTGTTACGAATCTATTGACACCTTATTTTTTTTTAAGAAAAGAGAATTCTTACTCTTCTTTTTAGCTTTGCCGTAGTCGGGTAAAAAGCAAATAAAAAGATGCTTTTGGTTTAATCACTATTTTGTCGCTTTAACGCAATTACGCGGGGTAACAAGCATTGGCAACAGTATACGATAAAATTGATCTTGCTGTCCGTGAGTTTAAAACTTGGCGATGGAGGGCAGTGAATTTTCGTCGAAACTTTATCAATTTTCAGCGCAGCGCAGCCGCCGGCGGCCGCCCATTCAATTACAATAATATCATCTCTCCGGCCGCATCGGTTCGCCGAATCGTGCCATCAGCGCAGGTATTGCGCGACTGACGACACACAACTTTATATTATGAATCTCATCATAATATTCTTAGAAGTGTGGGTGCAGTTGAATAATTCAAGTCAAACTTCCAAGAATGCACTTTTTAAAGGAGAGTTTTTTAAGCAATTGTGTTAGAAACTTTTTGAGCAATGTTATCACGATCAACAGTTTTTTTAAGTAACTTAAAGTTTATCGTGTAACTTAGTTATGTAGATTGACATGATGAAAAAATTGCCTGAAATCAGATATTATTGCGCGCTGTATAGATTTCAAAGCAAGACTAAAAATGATACTGGTATCATTCTACTATCATAACGGGCCCTACCCAACGGGTATTCTACCCAAGAAATACAAAACGTGAAAGATCATCTTTAGAAGAATAACTAGTTCAATAAAGTTTCAATACTAGCTAAATTGTTTTTATTAAACAGGCAAACGTCGCCTACGTCAATAAAAATAATTCTTTATTTTTCCACTCGGACGAAAAGAATTTTAATTAAAGGGTCGTTAATTAACGTAGTTTAAGGATCCACGAACTCGAAGCTTTCAATGTGGCCAAGATTTTTTGGCCGCTTCAATTTGTTTAATGCGATTACTGACCTTCGTTGAAATGAAATATTTTTCATTCGTCATAAAACAATAATAATAAGTTAATAAAAATATTTTTCGTTTACAAAGAAGAAAGTTTTACTTTAACTTACCCGTTTAAAAATATGTTTGATTTTGGGCCAGCTCTATGTACACTACATAGGTAAATAGGAAAACATATGGGAATTTCATAAAAATACAAAAAAAAGAAGGGTACATGCGTACACACAAAAATGATTATTTGAACAGTTTTTTATTGCGAGAACACTATTTTAGTGACATATGTTTTGAGTTGACTTTTGACAGTTTTAGGTAGTTGACAGTTTTAGGAAGATACGTCATCTTGAATGTCATACGTCTTTCTTTGTTAAAAGTCATGTCATTGTCAAAATTACATTCTTTGGATAATTCTGATCAGCTCCGCCATGTTTTATATTTTTACGTTGTGTTGCTCTCCTTGACGAAGTTATTTTAAATGTACATTGAAACGAAGTGAAATAAAATAAAATGAAGAATAGGAAACAGTTACTATATTATGTAGTTATACTCGTATTTACATATAGTGTACATAGTGCTGGCCCAAGCCTCATACATTTCTAGAATATCTCTTTTATTTATACATCATTATTTACAAGAGGGACAATACTTACAAGAGGGATGAATTGCCTCATTGTGCCACCAATAGTCACTATCGGTCACTGTGTGTCTGACGTCTCCCATCAGTGATATTATATTACAATAATATGTCATCTATGATAAATTATGTTACAGCCTTCGTGGTTTAGTGGTTAGAATTTGGCTCTCGACTCAAATGTCGTGGATTCGAGTTCCGCATTGGAACAACAAGAAAAATGATTTTTCCAAGTTTGGTTAGGACAATGCCGGTTGATCACCTGGCTGTCTGACAAGATCATCCATGCGTCAGATGAGCATGTAAAAAGTCGGACCTGCACCTGATCTCTCGCCAGTAGTGTCGGTTATCCTTTGTATACTGCGCACACACTTGGGTGCTATAAAGTTACTCCTGCGTAACTGGCCTGGTTACAGTGAAACCGGCCACCGTCATCTGAATCGGTGTGGGGAGTTATAATAATTATTTTATGATAGCCGTCAGCTGTCAACTACTGATTCCGGTTTCACAAACATTACAAACAGTAACAAATATTATAAATAAAGTACGGTATGGATAAATAGTTTACTATTTAGCCAGTTACAACTATAAGGCAAAATATCTAATAATTACATCAAGAATTGACACGAACTCACAACCTATTAGGTTAGAAACGTGAGCGAAAACGTAATAATGAAACAAAAGGTAAGTCACGTAAGAAAAGCCTGAAACGCTTATAAATAAGCGACTTTGTTAACAGTTGCACGAAAATTTCGTACCAAAAATCTAAGGGCGGGGACAGTGATAATGGTTATGGCAAAAGTTCCTTCTTTTAACGACCCTATTCTGTAGTCCGTGCGCAATGGCGACTGCGACAATTTGTTTCGAACGACTGTTGGGTGAGTTGCGAGATGTTATTGCCGTTCGCAATTGCAACTTCTTGTTTCTAAGAAAATTTCGAGGGCATTTTTTAGTTAGCTTGTACAAACGTCTTTCAACTTCTTACCTAACACTCAATTTTTTTAAATTAAAGGTTTATTCATGTATATTTGTATATTTGTTTTATCTTACTGATATTATAATTGCTAATGATATTATTAAAGTAAATCAGGTATCGATCTTAATCTCATCGCAACATGATTTACGCACTCGGTGGTCGAACAGTAGCCGATTCGTTCCTAATTCGTATATTGCTCTCGGCTCGAGGCTTACGATAAATAATAATTACCATTATAGAACAAACTGTCCTTAGATTTATGACAAAGATTTCACTGACGCGACGTTATGATACCGCCTTGCTGCGCCGGCTTACCTATACTTATAAGTATTTATAGGGTATAGGTATAGGTGAGCCGGTTGCACAAAATATACTAGGTCTATAAGAAAGTTATAACAAACAAAATGATAAGGTATGCCCACAGTAGTGAAGAAGCGAACGCGCATATTCCGAGGATTCAATGAGAAAATTATTATTTGTCACTCATGGTTTGGTTCGGAGCTTAGGCTTAACTGATGTGTTTTTTTTTTGTGAAAAAGGTGTCAAAACTAATAGCATAGTGTATCAAAATACCGTTCTTACAAACTTAGTAGAGCTTCTTTCTCAAACAGTGTTTAAAAACAGACATTGGATATTCCAACAGGACTCTGCCCCAGCTCATAGAGCACGAAGCACACAAAACTGGTTGACCGCTCTTGGAATTGTCTTTCTCATACATGAAACTGGTTCTAGAAAGGATCTAGATTTATAGTACTGGACTACAAGATTTGGCAATATTTAGAGGAGAAAGTTTGCGCTAAGCCATATCAAAATTTGTTTTCTCTCCGAGTATCTTTGTCTAATACGTTGGAAAAGTCACTAGACAGACAACGACTGCAACACTGAAAAACTAATCAGTTGTGTAAATATTTTCATTAATAAGAAAGATAGTATAATTTTAAATCTTTCTCGCAAAAGACTAAACTTCTTGGATCCGTAATGCTTGCTTACATACTTTCAAGCAAAGAGAAATATAAAAGACACCAAAAAAGACTTGCGCTGCACACTGAAACGTAGCGTTACTCACTCTGAGGTCGTTTTGAGTCTTTAATCAAGAAAAATATAAATAAACGTCGACAAACTTTACAGCGAAAGTTAGAAAAACGAGAGCGCTCCTTGTCTACATTGTTTGCATACTTCACATTTTTCTTCTTAATTTTCCCCCTTGAAAGGTTTCCCAGCCCCGGTAGTTAACGAGTGATCGAACAAGAGCCCGCGATTGTTTCCAAAGTCGTCAATTTTAAGGGCCGGCTGCGCTTGAAACATTTATTATTCCATTTTTCTCAATGGTCACAGAAATAGAAGTAGAGAAAAATCAAAACTAGTTTTAAGGAACAAAAATATTCAAGTAGCAGGAAGCGATGCTTACTATCGAGAACCTTTTTTAAATATTTATATTTTGTAGGGACTGTTATTATATTTTGATTTATCTAAAATCATTTAAAATAAATATTTTAATATTATTAGAATATTACATTATTGAATATACATTCGCTCGAATTGGCATTCTCGAATAGTGTTGGTGAGTAACAATACGTTTGTAATTAATATTATTAGAAAATGACATTATTGAATACACATTCGCTCGAATTGGCATTCTCGAATAGTGCTGGTGAGTAACAATACGATTGTAAAATCTTTTGTCATGCTAACATTAATCGTCGGACATAGAACACCCTGTATTTTGTTGCTCCATCGATTCAGCTGGCTATAAATCGCGATGGCTACGGGCCGAGTAGACAAAACAGCAATTAATATAGCCGTTAAACTAACTGCGAGTCATTTGTTGCCGAGATATAACGTCGAGGCGGGCCGTCCGGGTTTGATTATTCTGACGGCGTGCGCGAAACTAAAAAACGTTTAGTTTATGCTAGCCATTTTTTATCTACTTTATCATCGCAACAATATTATATAGGATTTTTCGGCATAAATCACCAATAGTATTGAGTTTTCAGTACGCTTTTGCAGATACTATAAAAATTAGTCCACTTAACACCCACGCAGGTGTTGCTATCGATCCAAGGTAGTTTCATAAGCTATTATAGTGTATAGATAGATCGACACTGTCAGACATCAGACTTAAATCATAATATGTAACGTTTCTTGTATAACAATCTTGAAATGTATTTCTCCACCTGATAAATAATACAATGTCATTGGCCGTACGTCTTTATAGTCAGACAGTCTATCTTAAATCAAAGTGAAGCATAACTACACCTAAATAATAGAAGTGGTTTTATTTAAGTTTAAATTATTATTATCGTGGGGTACTATCAGGACAAATTCTAGAGATAAGTTTGGATACTATTCAAAGGAGTTCGTTATAATTTCATGAGATTGTTCTGAGCATTATTCTCATGTATATTTAACGAAAAGTCTTTTAAAAAATATAGAATTCATCATCACTATCAAATATTCATAAATCAGGTACTTTATATAATTTATTATTAAACAACCGCATCCGTTTTTCGTCACAGTACACTATGCGGCAGTATCGAGCACCGGGCGAAGCTTACTAAGTTACAAAGAGACGTCAAAGTTGAGAGAAGCCGGGAAGTTCATTTTGCACCTCAGATATCTTCATTAGTTTGCGGACACCTTGGGAATGTTCGTTTAATTTAGATTACATTAATCTAGTTTTAATATCGTCAAGTTTTACCGTAACACGCTGTTTTGTGAATAGTGTTCCGAGTGAATTGCTATGTTACTCTCTCTTTTAATCTTATTTTTCTCTTCTAGGATATTCAATACAGGACATACATTTTAATCATATTTAAAATAGTTTGGATTGACAATTGAAAACAGTAAAATGGTGCTAATAATATATTTTAAGTATTTCTCGTTGACTTTTCGTTCGCAGAGAATTGTCCGGTATCCGCACAGAGATAATATGCGTTAGATTGAATAAACGCCTAAAATAATTAAGCATAATATTATGTACAGTTATTCATCTTTATGTAAATGCAAAAAACCTGATCGGTTTATTACGTGTAATCTGAATATATCCCGCGAATACAAAGCCTTTGTTGTACAAACCTATAAATTACAACCGCACGAGAAATACATTCGTGAAATTCACAACGCTAAAGAATAAATACCTCTTAGTGAGATGAGTAACCGAACATAGACATGTTGTCTCTCTAGAGAAATTATGTGGTTACAAAGAGGACTTGTTGATAAAAGAGTGGCAGAAATTCCATTTTACGCCATATATTCTGTACGCTCATGACAAATGGAGAAAACGAATTGAATTTAAGTGCCCAAGAAAGATAAATTTAAATGTTGAGAAATGAAACATTAGAATGATACAAATAAATTAATAGTAGAAGAACAATTTGTTTAACTTAGAAAATCAAATTACCTACTTAGTAAAATTTCAAATAGAGCAATGTTATCTTCGTTAATATCTGAAATTAACCGCATTTTTTAAGACAATCTAAATTAGTTGTCCAGTATACTATAGTCATATTATGTATATTTGATGTATACAGGATAATATATTCCGGGGATAATTCCGAGAGTATCGAGTTACATAACGACGTCCAATCCGCATTTCCAATTTATAGTGTTCAGTACAAATAGGCGACGGCCATCGGGACGTGAGGCGACTCGAATTAGCCCTCTACATACGGAATAAATGAACTTTATGCATTGGAACGGTTATCATCGGTGCGATGACGCGAAACGCGGAATATTATGGTATCTACAGACACACGAATTTGGTACGGAGCGTACAGCGGACCATATCCGCAGACCGAATCCGGTGTCGCTACACACGCACGGATTTGGTACGGTGCAGTGGACCGAAAAGCTCGACACTCGTGTGCTCGATTTTATGCTCTATTACATTAGCACAGAGTTCTATTTACAGTGCTGTTTTTTTAACGACGACGATGATTCCCGCAATTCATTGATAACGGGCAGTGATACCAACTCTCAAAAATATTTCTCCCCAAATTTTACCCCTGATTACTTATACCCTAATAACTACCCACACCGATCTCGGTGACGGTGGCCGGTTTCATTGAAACCAGGTCAGTTACGCAGGAGTAATTTTATAGTGCCCAAGTGTGTGCGCAGTGTACAAGAGCACTCTCTCTTCCTGTACTCTCGTTATCCAGTGGGACGGATAACCGAACGACTGACGAGAGATAAGACGCAGGTCCGACTTTTTACATGCCCATCCGACGCATGGATCGTATTATTAATATTACTATACACAGTCGGCGAGTAAAGCTAGTAGTACAGTCGGCAACAAGTGTCATAATAATATATTATTGTTTTATTATTATAATATAAAAGTTTAGGTCTGTACTATGCTTAGTATAGACCAAAACTTTCTTAATTTCTCTTAACTTACTGCGTTCAGTTGATGCGCGTAATACGCTAGATGCATCGCGTACGCGTAGACACATCATAGCGAAAGAAACGTACTACACGCGTAGATCACGTTCCCTCTGGACAAGACTATTAAATTAAATGTATTTATTAAATGGTCAGTATTAAGAAAAATCATAAGTTAAGTTAACTTTTGATTGCATAAAAATTATCCAGTGAAATTACATACAGAACATTATAAAACTATTTTTAATCTCTCTCTCGCTCTTTAGTTAATAAACATAATATTAAAAAAAAACCTATAGTAATAATTATAAACAAGTATTGATACATAAAGTTACTGTGGTACAAAAGAGGCTTATAAATATTTATCAAGTGAGATAGGTTAACGCTACGGGCTACGGCGTAGCTCCGTGACGGCGTAGCCACTCTACGTCGTAGACCGTAGAGGCAGGGGCGGCCAACCGTTAAATGGAGCGTCGCACGTCGTAAATAACGCTCGGACACCGATAAATAAATAATTAACAGACACTTTAAACCGTAACAGTACCTCTTAGAACAAGGAAAAACTTTGAAAAGTAATGAAATGGAGTGTATATTATGTCACCGTAAAATTGTAAAAACCGTTAGATTGTAAAATAACTAACGAGATTGTAAAAATATATCGAAAGATTAAAAACTATATATTTATAATCTAACGAAAAAGAATTTAATAAATTATAGGCAGCATATTTGCGTCGGAAGTCTGTTAACATTTTACAATTTCCCTAGTTTTTTTACAATTTTACGGTGATATATCCGTCCAAGTTTGTTCATACTTAATCTAAATGTGAGCAAACATAATAATATAAAATTAAGTCAAGTATTATTTTCTCAAATAATTGTAGATATTTATAGATAAGATTTAAAGAATCTTTTAGTTTACTAAAATATAATTAAATTTTCGAAATTAATTTAATACATTTATGTTACACAAAGCTATTATTGTAAATAAGTCTAGTCAAGATAAGTCTACTATAATATTATAGTAAGATCAACTTTAGTTTGGTAAAATAATGTGAAGTATATTTGGAAACCTTATTAGTTCTGTCTGAACTGTCTTACACTGACCTCGAGGAGACGCTTGAGGGAAAACTTGATATAATATTATGATAGTAATATTATATTTTTTCGTTATTAGTGTAAAAATGTTATATACTAGCTTTTACCCGCGGCTCTGTCCGCCCCTTAATATTGTATCCTACGGGAATAGAAGTTTTCGGAATGAAAAGTAGCCTATGTCTTAATGCTCTACCTGTTAATGGAAATAACCCGCGCGGAACAGGGGAAACCCATACCATACCAAATTTCTTTAAAATTCATTCAGTAGTTTTTACGTAAAAGAGGAACAAACAGCCATCTTCGAAAGATATTTATATCAATCCATCCATCCGTGCTCACAAACTTTCACATTTTTAATAGTGGTTCGTTAGGACGTACAAAAATATAACTAAATCAATTAACACGAATATTGACCTAATAATGAATCTACTAGCTCTTACCCGCAGCTCCGCCCACGTTAACTCCTAAAAGGTAAATTAAGAGCTAAGAAAAAAATATTTCGACGGCCCCATAGAACAAAGTCGTAACTGCTACTTGCAAGATTGTGAGTAGCGCGCATAGTAATTTTAAGAACGAGTTCAAGTGCAAATTAATGTTAATATCACACCTAAAGTTGAAAGTTCTTACTGATCCCTTTTAGCAATGTTACCTTTTTGTATAATTTATGATTTTTGTAATTGTTTATACTTATTTATAGAAAAAGTGCATTTTATTTTACTTTACGACGTTGTTCTATGAAATACGGGCGGGCTTATAAACACAAACGACTATGTACCACGGTTATTTGAATTAAAATATTGGTTGTATGTACATTAACAGCTTTGTTTTTCGGAACTCAGTATTTATATGTCGTCGTATATTGTTATCATCGTCATCTTTTTAGTTGCAAGAGTTCACTGCTGAATATATTATGCTTCAACCGAAGTGTTTCACAAGTCCCGGCTTATGTACTACCTGCATCCAGCAGCTACTTCACCAGATCTTTAACTTAACGGGGATAATTAATGGAATCAGGCGTTACTTTGCGGAAATCCATAGCATACAATTAATTAATATGGTTATTTTAAGCAGTTTTTCCGCCAAATAAAATTGGCGGAAAAACTGCTTAAAATAACCATATTAATTAATTGTATACTTAACGGGGATATTGAAATGTTTTTCAACCTAAAATATGCAGGTACATAAATATTATAATAAGTAATGTAGATAAAGTATATATCGTTTTAATGCAATTTTCATGGAAATAATAAACTTTTATTAAAAAATTCAGTAATAATTATTACAAATAGGAAACTTGTATTGTAAAAAAAGTAAGCTCGAAAATAACATCTGGGAAATCTCTTTTTTTTATAATTTTATTTAAAATCTTTCAACTCGGGACGCCATTGTATGAACACCAAAAATCTCATTAATTTTAAGCACAAAAAGACACGCTTTTTAACAAATTACGAAGGTAACCGTTGATGGTCGTAAACGCGTCCGACTCGCGCAGTACATTGGCTCAAGTGACGATGTAACGCAGCGCGCGAGTCGTCACTTGTCGTGAACATGCTCTGATACGAATTAGCTACTTTGTTCGCCGGAGCGTTGTTTAGATACGATTATGTTCAATTCGCTAAATTTGGCAATATAATGATTTAAAAAATAATAAAAACAGGGTCATGTTACTACTATTAAGTGCAGTTCGAATCTATACTAATATTATAAAGCTGAAGAGTTTGTTTGTTTGTTTGTTTGTTTGAACGCGCTAATCTCAGGAACTACTGGTACGAATTGAAAAATTCTTTTTGTTTTGGATAGTCCACTTATTGAGGAAGGCTTTAGACTATATAACATCATGCTAAACTCAATACGAGCGGAGCACCAATCAAGAATGTTACAAAATCGGGGGTCTTTTTTTCCTTTTGAGAGCTTTCGCTACGTACGCTGCGGAAACGGTTAAAGTTTCGCAAAAATGATGTACGGCAGAATTGTTCCCCTTTAAAAGTTTTAAAAAAAAGTCCGCGACAGTATATGTCTATCTTTTAAGGTTGGCTCACTATAACCTTTTTATACTAACTGAATTTGTTCTAAAAGTAATCATTATTTGTGAAGGTGTTTTCATAAAGATTATATTAATCCTTATCCAAGTAAATACGTTATTCATTATAAGCATTTAATCTAGAAGAAATTTGCCGTTTACATCATTTGATTTCAATGAGTATTTTAGAAGATATCGCAGTAATAAAATAATCACGCGCGCTATAGTACCTACGGCGCGCGGCGCGGGCGGGCAGTCGTGAGGTGGAAGCGCTTCTCCTTCTACGTAAATGAAGTCGCGGGTAAATTTTAGCGTTATCCCAAACTAACTATTCCACGCGGACGAAGTCGCGGGGAAAAGCTAGTGTGAAATAAAAGTGATTTCGTCTTATTTTACCTTACGACTATGTTCTATGGGACCGTCGATTTAATTACGACGAATCGTACGCTTTCCATAAACGAAGTTGCGAGACTGTTCTTTAAATAACTTTTTATTTAAAGTAGGTAGTTAAAGATAAAATTCACCAATAAGCCACCGGCCAGTGCGTATTAGGTCAGCCTTAACGCCCATAACGCGATGAATTACCGCGCGTTACCAAATAAACGAGTTATTGATTCAAGAAACGGACTTCGCCTAACACTGATTAATTATTTATCACGACTTTACTCGCCTAGTTATTAAATAACATTTTTGTTTTTAACGCAGTTTTTATTTTGAATTTAGAAACATCTCGTCCACGATAAGTGTTCTTCATGATATTAAGATTGTGCTATGTAAAGAGTTGATGATACTGATGGTAGTAAAACAACCATAAAATCATAATTTGAGGCTACACCTATTTTAGAGCACGTATTTCTGCCTACACACCTCTAATAATATAATATCTATGGACCGTTTCACACCACGTCAATCTGGTCCCGTGTTTTGATGAAGGTATTACGGATACCAGACAACGGAAATTTATTTAATATTTAATATTATTCATATATTTTAGATTTTTATTTAATCATAAACATCCATGAGCCAGGAACACAGACAACTTTCTGTTCTCTGGCGCGATTCGAACCTGCAACCTCGGGCTTGAGTGCTAATGCTACTGAGCCACAGAGGTTGTCATAGTCTATTTGTAATATTATACCTATTTCTGCCTCATCTTAGCAGAACATAGACAATCAAAACTGACCCTATAAAAGAGACTTATTAGCGCTCACAAAAGGTTCTGCAGCTCCCTCTTTTTAATACCTATTATATATCTATGTGCAGCTCTGAAATATTTCGATACAGAAAGGAAATTTCGGATGCTATTAAATCGATAACTGCCAACCGAATAACGACCAACTGTGAACAAACAAGTAATCAACTTACGTTCAATAATGGAATTACAAATGAAAATATTTTAATAACACATGCGAATGAAACAAACGATTAATTGAAATTTAAATATCGATTGTGCAATAAAAAATAAACAGAATTGAGATATGTAAATTTATGAAATATTACTGACGGCGGATCTTTTTTAATGTGCCCGGTGGCAGATGCGGATACACATCCATCACACTCCTAAAACAAATAAACTACAATTTGCCGTTTACGTTTTATTTATGATAGGCAAAAAATAGTTTGGTGTTTTTTAATTTTTAATTCCCTTTGTTACGTATCGTACTTCATGCATTGTGTTGGAGATTGTAGTAATATATTTCTCAACGCTCCTATATTTTAAAGATTTTTATAATTTTTACTAGCTATCCCCTATTTTACCTCCTTGGGGTTGAATTTTAAAAATCCTTCCTTAGTGGACGCCTATGATATATTATGAGAGAAACGTTTGCAAAATTTTAAATTAGCCTTAAGGGGCTTGTGCGATGATATATCAATCAATCAGCTTTGCCTCTTATGTATGTAAATTTTTGCGACTAAAATAATAAAAACGACAATTATATTTTCTAACTGTTGCCTACCTGTCAAACATTTGATGTTCGTTCTTTTAGTAGCGAGTTGAGCTGAAATCGAGTCTCCAATACTACTTGACAGTAAAATATTTATAAGTGCAATTAGAAATTTTGTTAGAATGCAAAATAGTTCTATTCCAGAAAACATATTTTGTTTCTTTTTAAAGGTGTGTATTGTTAAATTGGCTTTACTCAGCAGGTCATAGGTGTAGGTTGTAGGTGTTGGTCTAGTAGATGTTGGTGTAGATGTAGAACGTGTAATTTGTAGGAGTAGGTGAAGTTATTTATTTATTCCAGTTCATATTTAGGATAGAACAATGTATGTTGGGACCGCAAGTATTTCATATTTTCCACTTTTGTATTTGTATGGTTACGTCATAGTCTTTTTAGTGTGCGACAGTACTTAAACATAAAGAAGGACTGGGACAAATAACGTATTCCAAATCGGATACATATTACTATCGTATCATAAACTTTGCTCTCTGATATTTCAATTTTACCATTCTTTTGTTACTATACCATAAACAAATCGATTCGTCGAAAGAAAGCGAGAAATATTTGATGTTGTATCGCCGCCGGAGCGAGTGCGGTATCACTCAATCTGTCAATTAGCACTCAGCGCCCGACTGTAACATTCAATGCTCCATTTTTGCCTCCCCCATATAGATACTTTGAAAGGGAAATAGAATGGGGTCTATTTGTATTGAGAAGCGTATGATTATAGCCCGAGGCCGAAAATGGTTAGAGTATTATGATTCACAGCGTGTGACATTTCAATTGAGATTTTGCTTTTCAGTTTTGACTTTGATGACTATAATCATAGATAATATATAATAGTTATAATAGTTTTAACAGTCCGACGCCCGAGAGGTTAAAAAGAGGTAGATATGTTATAAACGCGTAAAAATGAAGACTCGAATTGGCCCGAGTCGGGCCAATTTTGGTTAGTGTGCTCCGCGAGTAATAGCGTGTTCTGTGACATGTGTGCGACGTTGACACATTGAAACGCGTCCCATGTCAATGTGTGTCGTGGCACAGAAATATTGTCAGTTTTATAAAGATATAACGTATCTATGTAATAATTAATCAAAGACTATAATGATGATGGTCTTGGATAAGAAAATACACGAACATCTGCAATTTTACTTTTTTATTTTTGGCAAAGCTAGCCGAGCTATAAATAGCAATCAAAGGGTGCATTTTTAGCGCAAAATTACTTAAAATGCAAGCAGCGTTTGGTCGCGCTGTGACGTTACGAGTTTGGCCAATGCTATGCGCTTAGAGCAGTTTCATTCCTAGCGGGTGGCACGGACGGAAGGATCGCTGACGTCATGCGGCAAGAGCGCGCTATCGCGGCAATTTAAAAATTACTCAAAACTTCTTACGGTCATACGTCTACCGTAATTTGACGACATCTGTGGCTCAGTGGTTGAGCGTATTGGTGCTTGAGCCGGGGCTCGCGGGTTCGAATCCCGCCGAAGGAACAAAAAGTTTTTCTGTTTTCCTGGGTCATGGATGTGTATTAAATATGTGTTAAATATAATAAAAGTCTTACATATATATGTATAGTATTAAAAGTGTTAAATATATTTTCGTTGTCTAGTACCCGTAACACAAATTAATAATATTATATATTATTATTTTACTAATTCTTCATATATTTACGTCAAATAAAGTCTAATGTAACGTACATTATCAAAAGTTTACTGTTAATTTATTAGTAACAACTTGTCTAAAATTGTCCCATGTAAATCCCCGATAATAATTAGCTTATTTATAACATCCTACAGATATTATGACCGTGAAAGTTTGTGAGGATAAAATATGGATGGATGAATGTATGTTTGTTACTCTTTCATGTAAAAACTACTGAACGGATTTCGATAAAATTTAGTATGGTTTCTGGATTAAAACATAGGCTACTTTTATCCCGAAAAATATAGTGTTTCCGAGGGATACTATATTTACGCGGGTGGACCCGCGGGTAACATCTAGTCCATAATATTATTATATTCGGAGAATGTTCGGATGTTCGGATGTTCTATTATAAAACAAAGAATGAATATGTTTCATTCTTTGTTTTATAATAGAACATTCATCAATACCATGTACTAAAATTACTTTTTCGCATAAACGTATATATTATAATATTACCTATAGACAAGGCAAGTTGAGGCAAAAACTCTCTCTACTTAAATGACCTCACTTTTGGAGCTTTTTGGGGATATTTTGACATTTGAAGTATGTTGAAATCAAGATGACTGACATTTGGGGTATCTAGGTTTTCAAGATGGCGTAACTTTTTCTTGTATGATGATTTGCTGTGTCAAATGTACCTTATAGCCCTTTGAGTATATAACCACTAGAGAGAGTTTTAGCCAGCAAACGCGTGTCCTTTTTCTGCTTGTGTGCATTGCATTAGTGTACGTGCAGGGATGTAACGTATATCGATATAATATCGATAAACTACTCGACTTTTTTGTGGTACCTATCGACGTTTGTAGATATTTTTATAATTCTGAATTTTTATTTTTTTCATTTTAAGTTTTATGTCATCAGTTTATAATGTGTAAAACTCATTAAGTACCTTTTTAATCTACACTAATATTATAAAGAGGAAAACTTTGTTTGTATGTTTGTTTGTTTGTTTGTTTGTTTGTTTGTTTGTTTGTTTGTTTGTTTGTTTGTTTGTTTGTTTGTTTGTTTGTTTGTTTGTTTGTTTGTTTGTTTGTTTGTTTGTTTGTTTGTTTGTTTGTTTGTTTGTTTGTTTGTTTGTTTGTAATGAATAGGCTCAAAAAGTACTGGACCGATTTCAAAAATTCTTTCACCATTCGAAAGCTACATTATCCACGAGTAACATAGGCTAAATTTTATTTTGGAAAAAAATAGGGTTCCGTAAGATATTTGGGTTTTTCGGACACAAGGTGTAAAAAATCAACCAGAAAAGTTACTTATTTTGCGTACGCTGCCTAAACTATAAAAGATAGAACCATAAAATGTTCTAATTAATTGTAGATCTTATAAATATCTACAAAATAGTCCGCGACACACTATACCTATCTCTGTCGAGTGAGGCACAACAACCATTTTTTTATTTAGAAATCTTGAATTTTTTTTGGACTACATTTAAACGCGTTTATTTTACTCATGTTATTAATCCTTATCAAAATAAATTATTTCATCACTAAGTACAGTTTATGTAGATAATATTTGGTCTTTGAATGATTAAAATTGGACGTTTGGTTTTAAGGTTATGGCGAAATTAAAATATTACGATTTCTGCTGCACGGCCCGTTGCGAAGTTGGCGTCACCAAGGCGGGGTGCGCGTGCGGGTTAATGTTTAGTTTAGTTTAGTTAAATAGTTTAGTTATTTTATAAACATCAAATTGATAATATCTTAAAATATAATACATTATAATATCTATACATCTATACAGTTAAATACAATGTAAGTGTCTTTTTGTAACTTCAAATTAACAGCTTTTTACATAATGAATCTGAAAGTATATTCGGTACTTACAATAAAATACATTTTTTTTTAATTTTTGTCTGTCCGTCTGTCTGTCTGTCAGTCGGTCTGTCTGTCTGTTTGTTCCGACTAATCTCTGAAACGGCTGGACCGATTTTCATGGGACTTTCACTAGCAGATAGCTGATGTTATAGGGTCTAACATAGGTTACTTTTATTTTAGGGTTCCGTTTAAAAAAATAGGATTCCGCTTTCGTTAGTCATAAATAAAGTCGTGGGTAAATTTCAGCGATATCCCAAAGTATTGTTCCACGCGGACGAAGTCGCGGGCAAAAGCTAGTTTAAGATATAGGTATTTGAAATTAACAAGATTTTATTAGATGTGTAAAAAAAACTGTGTTCTTATTAGGTTTGTTTGTTTGCATGGGCTCCGAAAGTACTTGACCGATTTTGATGAAATTTTGCACATTTATAGAAAAGACCACATAGGCTACTTTTTTACGGCACGGCATCGGCATTTCTTTTAGCGCACACTAAGGCGCGGGCAACATCTAGTTTTTATCATAAAAGCGTTTTCCCATTA
Source organism: Glaucopsyche alexis (assembly GCA_905404095.1). Classification (NCBI taxonomy): domain Eukaryota; kingdom Metazoa; phylum Arthropoda; class Insecta; order Lepidoptera; family Lycaenidae; genus Glaucopsyche; species Glaucopsyche alexis. The sequence continues at coordinate 16,861,667 of FR990047.1, read as the reverse complement.
TCCGACACGATATCGGTAAAGAATGCTGATAGCCGATACACAATAGCCAAAGGCGAGTAAAATGTATGAAATAATTAGTAGCATAATTCTTTCACACTATTCAGTCAATTGCGTATTTTAATTATAAAATAAGTATTATGAGAAAACGTTTTATTAACAACTATTTACATTAAATAAAATTACTCCTGAAAGTTTACAATTCCTAACCATTCTTCACTATTGTAATAGAAATAGTTAATAGACCGTTCATAAATATTTTTAGCCGACTTTAAAAATAAGGAGGTTCTGTGTTCGGCTGTAGGTATATAATATGTCACTGTAAAATTGTAAAAACCGTTCGATTGTAATATTACTAGCGATATTATATTATGTCGACAGATTGTCAAATAAAAATTTCTCCTTACAATAATTGTACGCATTATTTTTAGTTTTAATTATTAATATGAAAAAAAAAAACAAATATGGCGGCGCGGGGCACTTGCCATTTAACCAATCGGCACGGTAAATATTACAATGTAACGAAAAATAACGTGTAAAATTGTAAGAAGTAATTTTTATTTGACAATCTGTCGACATTTTATAATATCTCTAGTAATATTACAATCTAACGGTTTTTAAAATTTTATGGTGACATATATTATACAGCCGAACACAGAACCTCCTCTTTATTAGTAAGTAAGCCTTAGTAATACCGACCCGATAATATATCCCGACGGACATACTATCAGGAATCTGGAACGCCGGGGAAAATTTAGAGCATTGAAAATATAACTCTGGACTGATACAATAGAACTGAAAATCGAACACACGAGTCTCATGTCAAATCTGACAACACAAAAATTTTGCGTTCGATTTCCTCTCTTTGTATTGTATTTGCATTTTTGATTAGCATCTAAATAGTAAATACATTGAGAGATTAGCTGAGTCAGTCAGATTACTCACTTGCTTGGGGGCCTAGCAGGAACTACGTGGTAGAGCCATGCTTCGGCACGAATGGGCCGGCTCGACCGGAGAAATACCACGGGCTCACAGAAAACCGGCGTGAAACAGCGTTTGCGCTGTGTTTCGCCGAGTGAGTGAGTTTACCGGTGGCCCAATCCCCTACCCTATTCCCTTCCCTACCCTCCCCTATTATCCTATTCCCTCTTAAAAGGCCGGCAACGCACTTGCAGCTCTTCTGATGCTGCGAGTGTCCATGGGCGACGGAAGTTGCTTTCCATCAGGTGACCCGTTTGCTCGTTTGCCCCCATATTTCATTAAAAAAAAAAAAAAAGAACAATTGTCAATTGCGTAAGCGTTACGTTATCGAAAGAGATTTGTATAAAAAATATGACAGCGCTCATACAATTGACATTCGATAACATTGCATTTACGCACCTGTCAATAGTTCCTGCTAGGCCCATATTAACAAGAATAAAATTATTTTCGATCCGATATCAAACCAATAATGTGAAAGACCTATGTGTTTCATATATTTTACTTGCCCTTGCATGGCTATTGAATATCGATTACTGTATCGGCATTCGATACCGATATCGTATTCGATCTGGATCGGATAATGGAAAAATGCTCTTTGTGCATTTTAATTGGAAACTAAATAAAAAAAATATGTTTAAGAAAGTATAATTATATTATTGTAAGTCTTCTTAATTGTCCGGTAAAACAGAAATATCTTCCCCGTATCAATACCGTCACACCAAGCTGTCTCACTGGTGGAACACACTCTTCTAATTTTCGCATCTAACTGCTTCAATCTATTCGCCTCTTCTTTCGGAGCATTTCCGAGACCTAATAAAACCGTTTAGTAAAAGTTTATTATCTTTATCGATAAACTCTTGTGTCAGTAGGGTACATCACTCAAAATACGCAGAAAAACAAAGCTTTTATTTTGCACAAATTATTACTCATTACGTGATATTCATCATTAAAGCGTGATATAGTACGAAAAAGGGTTCGTTAAATTTAATGATTATCTGTTTATATTATAAAAATACTCATTATTTAGTTCACAAAACATTGTTAAAACATTACGTGTAAAATGATAATTCCAAGTATTTGACACCTTCTGTCGTCATTCTTGAGGCACAATATGCAGCGGCGCAACACATATTACATGTTTTAAAATTAATATCTCCTTTACACATTTATTTTCATTTATAAAACATAAAAAATACACAGAGCTACTGCTCTGCAATGGCCTACTGAGCTGGCCATAACATGACACGAAACACGTGTTTATACACCGATATAAGCTCTTTCATTCGCTCGTATTGATACATCGTTAGTAAGACAGAGCAACAGAAAACAATAGTACCAACTTTCAAAAACTATGACTCCGTCTTTAGAAGTCTTTGTTATAGCCTATCTTTAGTGTTGAAATGTTTGCTTTTTCGTCAAAGATAATGAACATTCACGAAGCAAAAAGATTAAAACCATGTTACTAATAGTCATCGGCTTTGTTTTTCTAATGAAATAACAGACGATGCATAAAAACGACGATTGCCGAAATATATCAAGATGGTGGTCGTACCTACTGTACGATAATAATACTATGACAGACTAATCTAATTAGGGATTCTCTTGTTCTCGCTACTTAATGATGCTGAAATAAATAATGTACGGGCATTAGCGAAGTGCGTCCTGCTTCAGCGTAAGTGGATTTCCGTTTAGCCTGTCAATTAGTACTCCAACATCGAACGATCCGCACACAGACTGACATTGTTACTTACTGCTACTAGTACTGTAGAGAGAAAGTTATAATGGAAATTTATTTGAATAGCTTTGTACGCAATGTATTATTATTCTTAACACAAAAACAGTGATGGAACCCACTCATCGTCTTCTTTATTATTGTTGTGTTATAATATCGATATTGTAATCGATTAGAATTATCTACATTATTATTTTGTTGATAAGTCAAAATATTATTATCTGCTGAACTATCGAGAGTAAATTACAACGCCACCAGGCATAAGAAAAATAGCTTAGCAGCGCCGTTGAATCGTGCGCACGTACACATACCTACTCATGTTTAAATACGTAGTTCCACCACGTCCGCACTCGTTGCGGTCATTTAGTTTGTGTTCAAGTATTTTGGGACGTCCTAATGCAAGGGAAAATGTTTTGAAACTGGTCGAGCAGGAAATCTGTTGATATTGTCTATATACAGGGAAAAAAGCAAAATATAATGATTGATAATCATAATAAAATGATATGGTACATTTCATTACAGGGGAAAACTTTTACCACTCTTCGTTGTTTATAATTTCGCTCATCAAACTTTGCTGAATAATGGATATAATCTTTTCACTATCATTTTATAATAATGACTTGATACACTTAAAATGCAAATCCCCCACTCGCTGTCACTTTTGTTAATCTATTTAGATATTCAAAGGTTGTTTGCTATTCAACAGACCCCAAGCGTCAAAGATATAATCTTGGAGGAGGGTGACGATATGCTGACGGGTCCTCCAAGTAATGTGAATATGTCATCAATGTTATTAGTAAATTATACGTCGTTACAAAGTCACACCGCTCAAAAGAAATGGTGTCTACAGACACACGAATTTGGTACGGAGCGTACAGCGGATCTGGTACGCTCCGTACCAGATCCGAGCGTGTGTAGGGCAGTCCGGCGAACATAAGAAGAAGGCGAATAGTTCGCCGTTGTCCGCATCGGATCTGGTCCGCTCCGTACCAAATTCGTGCGTGTGTAGAGCAGTCCGGCGGTTAGGCCGTACAACGGTATCAGTGTTGCCAACTTAGGGATGTACCCCCCAAAATTAGGGAAAATATCTACGGGGGTCTACTAGGGGACAGGATGCTTAGATTTTACTCCTTATGAAACAATTTGTATGTAATTATAACAATTATTTTAATGTGTGTATATAGCCAGGGATATGAAAATGTATTGGGAGTGAAATCAGATTAAGGGCTGATTTTTCAATCGTCAAATAACTCTTATCTGAGGAATAAATATGTAACTTTGACAGATTTTGTATGAAAAATATGTCAATGTCACATATTTATTCCTCAGGTAAGAGTTATCTGACGATTGAAAAATCGGCCCTAAGACAAGTTAGTTATGTTATTCACGCGTAAGTCTTTATGTTAAACACATAACCTTTCTTTTTAGCTTATTATCTCTTAGACCTGTCAATGGTTTATGTAATCAGGGGTAAAATTTGGGGAGAAATATTTTTGAGAGTTGGTATCACTGCCCGTTATCAATGAATTGCGGGAATCATCGACGTCGTTTAAAAACAGCACTGTAAATAGAACTCTGTGCTAATGTAATAGAGCATAAAATCGAACACACGAGTGTCGAGCTTTACGGTCCACGGCACCGTACCAAATCCGTGCGTGTGTAGCGGACACCGGATTTGGTCTCCGGATATGGTTCGCTGTACGCTCCGTACCAAATTCGTGTGTCTGTAGATAGCATAAGAGAAAGGAAAGATAATAAATAAAAACAAGACATGATGCCATTACCAGAAATATAGCTAGATTGTTTACGTTTGTTTTTTATTCAATTTGGGTTGAGTTCAAGTGAAATGTTATATGGTGTTATTCAGTTTCTCTGACAACAGCTGGCCGTTAATTCAAATGGAAAGAAGCTTTGAGAAGCTTGCGAAAACCACATAAAAGTTTTTGAGTTTAAAATGAGAGAATTTTATACGGTTAAAATATAAATTATAACTTTAATATACAAACATATAAATTATAACTTTAATATAACTTTAATATACAAACATATGTAAATGTAAACATAATTTTAAATACAGCACGATTTATTAAAAAAGACGTGTTTGATTTACTCACTAATATTATATAGTAAGAAATTTAAATTAATTAAATAACAATTAAAAATCAAAATTAAAAAATTACGATATTACAAATATCATAATATAAATTTTTATATTAGATAAAAATTGGCAGAAAAATATTCACGGCAACACAAATTAAAGGTTTTTTTTTAATTTTTTCATATTAATTTCAATTTTCTTTTCAATACAAATTGGCAGAAAAATATACACGGCAACACAAATAAAAGTTTGTAAAAGGTAAAGGCAAACAGTAAAAAAGTTAATAAAAAATTAATGCCTCCTGTGAATTGCGACAGCTCCGAAATTCCCCTATAGAGGTATTTTATTTAGAAATATTGTTTCGGGACACATGTGAGGCTCAATAGACATTTACTATTGTACGGAGAGCACAGGTATCGAATTGGAAAGAAAATAGAGCGATTCGAGTTCCAAGCTTGACTGCTATAAAATTTTATGTTCGGTATGTAATCGGGGGTTTCGGTTAATATCAATATCACCGGGGCTTTCTTATTAGGTACATTCAAATTTTTTGGTATATCTGTTGGTGATCCAGACTTACGTGAATTCATTTCTTAATCATCATCGTAATCGTTGACCACTTACGTCCTAATAGCTTACCACAATTTAAAACTACCATTTCGCTAGGCTATTTCAATTTATTTCCTAACTAGCTTTTGCCCGCGACTTCGTCCGCGTGGAACAATACTTTGGGATATCGCTGAAATTTACCCGCGACTTTATTTATGACTAACGAAAGCGGAATCCATTTTTTTTAAACGGAACCCTAAAATAAAAGTAGCCTATGTACCCTATAACATCAGCTATCTGCTAGTGAAAGTCCCGTGAAAATCGGTCCAGCCGTTTCAGAGATTAGTCGGAACAAACAGACAGACAGACCGACTGACAGACAGACAGACGGACAGACAAAAATAATAAAAAAATGTATTTTATTATAAGTACCGAATATACTTTCAGATTCATTATGTAAAAAGCTGTTAATTTGAAGTTACAAACAGACACTTAAATTGTATTTAACTGTATAGATGTATAGATATTATAATGTATTATATTTTAAGATATTATCAATTTGATGTTTATAAAATAACTTAAACTATTTAACTAAACTAAACTAAACATTAACCCGCACGCGCACCCCGCCTTGGTGACGCCCACTTCGCAACGGGCCGTGCAGCAGAAGTCGTAATATATTAATTTCGACATAACTTCAAAACCAAACGTCCAATTTTAATCATTCAAAGATCAAATATTATCTACATAAACTGTACTTAGTGATGAAATAATTTATTTTGATAAGGATTAATAACATGAGTAAAATAAACGCGTTTAAATGTAGTCCAAAAAAAAAACAAGATTTATAAATAAAAAAATGGTTGTTGTGCCTCACTCGACATAGATAGGTATAGTGTGTCGCGGACTTTTTTGTAGATATTTATAAGATCTACAATTAATTAGAACATTTTATGGTTCTATCTTTTATAGTTTAGGCAGCGTACGCAAAATAAGTAACTTTTCTGGTTGATTTTTTACACCTTGTGTCCGAAAAACCCAAATATCTTACGGAACCCTATTTTTTTCCAAAATAAAATTTAGCCTATGTTACTCGTGGATAATGTAGCTTTCGAATGGTGAAAGAATTTTTGAAATCGGTCCAGTACTTTTTGAGCCTATTCATTACAAACAAACAAACAAACAAACAAACAAACATACAAACAAAGTTTTCCTCTTTATAATATTAGTGTAGATATTTACTTAAAAAAATATATCCAGTTTCATATGATTATCCACATTGTACATTTTGTCACGGTTGAAATTTATTACCTGCTCTTGCAAACTTTTTAAATTGTCAACAATTTATTTCAATGAGTGCTTACAGGGAGGCCATATTTTCACTTTTAAAGGTATAGGAGGTTTGGCTTAATGATGTAAGAAATATGAGAATGCCAGACCTCTCGACAATGTGCTCTATAGTAGGGATGACAAAATCTGTTATCGATACAATAAACACCAAAATTAAATAAAAAATATTGAACTTAAGTATGACGTCATAAAAGTAATTACATTATGGTTTACGTTTTAACGTAACTAGATAAATTAACGTTATAAATTTGAACACTGTCAATGTTTTGTAATAAAATACTTTATAACTACAATACAGAGTTAAACTGTGTTATAAAATTAAATAGTTTTGTAACAAGAGAGCACTCTGTGGAACTATGTCGAGTTTAGTAAAGTACTTTAGAAACTATTCTAGTGAAGATAAACGCCGTCCATTACTTGTTATCACGCTTAGAAAACACAATATTTGCTTGAAGTTCTTACGTAATGCGGTGCGGTCGTGGCGTATACGAGAAAATCCTACGAGTGAGCTTCACAAAAGTATCGACATGGGGACATCTCTAATAGTCGTAACGGGCGTTTCGTGCCTCGGCGTCTCCAGTGCTCCCCTAATGATACTAGCAACGCTTGCAGATGAAATTTCGCGGTCTCGATAAAGCCCCTTTAGTGATTCTGACCCGGGGTGGGGTCACATAACGTTAATCAGTTTTTCTGCGGCTTCACCATTTACCAGAATACTGTCGGAACATTTTGTGGTTTCTTTAAAGAGCCTCTGTTTTTATTTAACAAAATGGAATTAGGTGAACACCATAAAGGTTTCAACGAGAATGGTTTTAATCAGATTTTATGTGTTTTTAGTGTTTCGAGCCCCTTTTTTAATCACATTGATTACGTTTTATAGGTGTAGCGTATTTAAGAATGCTTTATTTTATTTTAAGATGTTCGTATCTTTAGATAAAATATTTTATAAAATATTCAAGTATTAAAAGTAAAATATTCTTTTCAATGAATTTAATTTGATATTATGAATGTAAAAATATCGTTACTGGAAAAATGTTTATCAGAGAAATTAAAAATTGTGGTAAAAAACCGGCCAAATGCGAGTCGGACTCGCGCACCAAGGGTTCCGTACAAACCTGTATAAGTAATAGTTCACCCATCACGACAAGCGAGTCATAGTACGGGTTTAAAATTATCCAAAATATTTTTATTATATGATGCAACTTAAAATTTACGGTTTTCGCAATTTTTGCATTATCTGTGCTATAAGATGTTGCTTCGTACCAAACTTCAAGATTCTGAGTTCACGGGAACTACCCTGTAGGTTTTGATTCCCTTGCGAGTGTCGAAAATTTGCGGCATAAATATCTTTTGATTGCGTCGGCTTAGAAGTTTGATTTTTTCACAGCTCCAAGGGACAATAGGCCAGTATTTGATATAAATTCCAGCTTGATACCTCCATGCGTTCCTGAGAAAAAAGGGTCTTGATAGATAGACGGAGGGACAACAAAGTGATCGTATAAGGGTTCCGTTTTTACCTTTCGAGGTACGGAACCCTAAAAAACTATATTTCGTTAATTAAATTAAAGTAATTATTATGTCGTCCGTCATAAATAATCCCCGAAGCAGGATAGCCGTAATTAAAATGTGATAAAAATCTAATTAATTATTCGGAGAGCTCATGTTAATCCCTAATCTAACATGGGGCAGCGACACGTCTAACTGCTTAAACGAATCACTGCGATTACGTCAACGGCCCGCCGGGGATAATTTGTGGGGCCACGGGCCCCTGCGAAACCTAACACCGGGTAACGAGATGCGGGCGGGGGCCACGAGCGCGGGGACCGGTGGACCGCGCGGATACAATATGGCCGCCGCAATTAGATCGACTCGCGGTAAACGTCACGTGTAGGTTATGTCATTAACTCACGTGTAGGTTATGTCAATAATCCGTGATTTACTGGTGTTTCTGTATATAAGAAAAATGATTAATGAAAACATTATTAAATAGTTCTTTATTATTAAAACTCATCTTTGATATAAAGTAAGTACAACGCTACCATACATGTATACAACATTATTATACCTACTGCATTAAATCGACTGCCTTGTATTTTTAAAAACTTGTATTATTTAACTTGCTATGTACTGGTATTTAATGATTTCGGGTGGAATTTTCCAACTCAATCTTAAAGCAGATATCTTCTATCGATTGAGCTGAAATTTTGTATACATATTTAGTTTGGATGACAATGCATGGCATGCTATGTGACGTCATTCTAAATCTAACATGGTGGAATATCCAAGATGGCCGACAAGTCATTTTTAATGTACTCCTACAATATAGATATCAAATGAAAGGACTTGCTGAGAATAACTCGAATATCCAACATGACGGAACATCCAAGATGACCGACAGGTAATTTTTAATGCTTTCCTACAATTATATGAGTATCAAATAAAAGGGCTTGCTGAGAATAACTCAAAAATAAAGTGACGTCATTTTAAATCCAACATGGCGGAACACACAATATAGCTAACAAGTCACTATGCAAGTCAGTACGCTAAGCAGTCTCTGGCCCTTAATTATCCGGCCCCACCAAAGAATTAGTGCGACGGGAATGCTTTTATACCTAGCCTAGGTAGTCTAGGTCCGTTTATACCTACGTATAAAGTACCGGATTAATTGCCGCCGACGAGAAAAAGCTATCGTGCGATATCGATTTTTCGTAATAAATGCGAATATTATATTGCAGTGCGTATTCGGTATTCAATTCGTATTCAATTGAAATATTTTGGCAGCAGTGTACCATACCGCAGATACATTATCAATAATATTTACACTTATTTGAACTAAAATAAACAAAACTATCAATTTTAAGTAACCTCTGATGATGATGAATTATATCTGGTCACGCGGCAATCAAATTATTGGTGACTAGCGACCAGCCCCGGCTTCGCGCGGGTACAATGTATATATTATCTGTATAATCTATGGGTACAATACTGATACTAATACTGCGGCTACCTCATAGATCTAAACTCCCCTCCCGCACTGCCACCCCCGCCTTGGTGACGCCTACTTCGCAACGGGCCGTGGAGCAGAAATCGTAATATTTTAATTTCGCCATAACTTCAAAACCAAACGTCCAATTTTAATCATTTAAATACCAAATATTATCTACATAAACTGTACTTAGTAATAAAATAATTTATTTTGATAAGGATTAATAGCATGAGTAAAATAAACGCGTTTAAATGTAGTCAAAAAAAAATCAAGATTTCTAAATAAAAAAAATGTTGCTGTGCCTCACTCGACATAAATAGGTATAGTGTGTCGCGGACTTTTTTGTAGATATTTATATGATCTACAATTAATTAGAACATTTTATGGTTCTATCTTTTATAGTTTAGGCAGCGTACGCAAAATAAGTAACTTTTCTGGTTGATTTTTTACACCTTGTGTCCGAAAACCCCAAATATCTTACGGAACCCTATTTCTTTCCAAAATAAAATTTAGCCTATGTTACTCGTGGATAATATAGCTTTCGAATGGTGAAAGAATTTTTGAAATCGGTCCAGTACTTTTTGAGCCTATTTATTACAACCAAACAAACAAACAAACATACAAACAAAGTTTTCCTCTTTATAATATTAGTGTAGATTTGCGAAGGTTTCTGCTTCGTATTGTAATTCTCTATAATATATAATAAATAAGTGGACTGTAATTCTCAGATTACAGCGACCAATATCTAAGTACACTATCGATCATGTCAGCTTTCAAACAGAAAAAAAAACTAGATCATTATAGATAGATTTGGGAGATACGATACCACGGACAGACGTACAGACAGATACGTCAAACATAACACCCCTCTGTTTTTGTATGGGGTTAAAAATTGGCGTAAGTAGTAGCTACCAGACATCAGACTTTGATATTTAAAACTTATTAAGTTTAGAAAAGTTTTTTTAAAGCCTTTATTTAACTTGCTATGTATGTACTTAATTAGTTCGGGTGGAATTTTGTTACTCAATTTTGAAGCAGATATCTTTTGTACTTTTTTATACACGTTTAGTTTAGATGACAATGCATGATTAGCTATGTGACGTCATTCTAAATCCAATATGGCGGAACATCCAAGATGCCCGACAAGTTATTTTAATGCACTCCTACAATATGGGTATCAAATGAAAGGGCTTGCTGAGAATAACTCGAAAAATATAGTGACGACTTTCTAAATATCCAACTTGGTGGAACACCCAAGATGCCAATTTTTTATTGCACTCCTACAATATGGGTATCAAATGAAAGTATGGGTGTGGTTTTTTAAGGTCCTAACCGAGTAGAGTAAAATCTCTAGAAGGTCTCCTTATTGAAGAGCTTCACTATTATACTAAATTAACAAACGACCTTGCAACAATAATGCGTTGAATGAGATGAACAGACTGAGAAATCTGTCTAACTAAAAATAACTAAAAAGTAAAAAATAAATAGAAAGTAAAAAACTGTTTTAAAAAACAAGCTTTTATTTGAATGCGCTAAAATGAAAGTTATCTTTTCCTATAAAACTTTTACTATCAGTTTATAACGTCGTTACACAATTTATATGATATAAGTAAAATCTTCACGAGAATCAAACAATTAGTAAATTAAGTAACTTGATCTGATATAGGAGACAATTTGTTTGATTCTCGATAAGCTTTTATATAATATAAATTGTGTAATGACGTTATAAGATGGTAATAAAATTTTTAAAAGGAAAGATTATTTTATTCTTTTTAGCGCAGTCGAATAAAAGCTTGTTTGTTAAAAAAGTATTTTACTTTTTATTTATTATTATTGTGTCCAAGAGTATGTGAATAAAGGGATCCTCTTCTTTCGCATAATTTTATTTGTCATAATTTCATTTGGCATACCTCACTTGGCATAATTTTACTACGCATAATAATACTTTGGCATAATGGTTTCTTGGCATACTACATCATTAGGCATAAATATCATTTAGACTAATATTGTTTGTCCTAATTTAATGAGTCATAACTCGTAAGGCATAATTTTTCTTAATAAACTCATTAGGCATATTTTTTTGTCATAATTAATTCAAGGCATTCTGTCACAAGGCAAAAATATGCATAAAATGGAACGAAATAATGAAAACACGGTTAAGGTAATTAAACGCATATTTATGAAACATTAAAAGCAGGTATTACACTCATATACCTAGTGTAACATGTGTAACAGTAGGTTAAGTTGCGGCGGGATGGCCCTTGGGCCACCCGTAAGCCGCTAACATGTTTAAAATAATTAGCTCGGCAAGTTCTTAGATAGCAGTTCGTGTTTTTTGTCCGTGTTAAATTTCGTAATCAGTCGAAAATTACAATTATAATTGTTATTTCGCCTTAACTCGCACGCCCAGTACAATTTATCATTCATTAGTATGTGAAAAAAAAAAATGCTACAAAGATGTATGTGTAAATATAATAGTACGCTTAAATATCATTATGCGGTAATATATTTATGCTTTATAATATTATGCATAAAAATATTATTCTTAATGAATATTATGCGTAAAAAAATATATGCCTTACAATAAGTATGCCTAACAATTATTATGCTTTTAGTAATTATGCGAAAAAAAAATTATGCTAAGAAAGTTATGACAAATGAATATTATGCGAAACTACTATTAGGTCAAATAAAATTATGCCAAGTAAAATTATGACATATGATTTTATGCGAAAAAATAGGGAACCGTGAATAAATTATTCTTATATTGTTTAAGCAACAGGCATCGGAATGGAACAAATAAAGTGTAGAGCAAAAATGCTTTTACTTTTATTGTTTTTCAAGTAGTAGTTACTATATTTTAAATATCGTAGTCTTACTAATTGTGACGTTTCTTTAAGCTTTAATGATTAGCATCCACCTGAAACAAAAGAAAATTTAAGATTAAAATCTAGTTCCAAATACATTATTATTCATCACGCTACTTAGCTACTTTATTATAGGTATATTCTATATTGCTTTTTTATTTACTACTGTGCAAAATACAAAAAATGAGATGAATTGATAGTATGAAATTAATATTAAGCGAGTAACATTTGCCTGTGACTTAACCATTAAAATTATTATAATATATTTTCTTATAACGGACACTAGTTGATAAGTAAAGACTTACGGCCCGTTTCAACAACCTATCTATCTGTAACTATTTGCTAAAACGTCGCCATTCAATCATTTGCCGCTTTTTCGCGATACAAATTAGACGTTTCTAACCAATAGTTATAGGTAGTCAAGATAGATAAGTTATTGAAACGGGCTGTTAATGACTTAAAATTAAGTATCTAAACGAGACAATAATTGCGCTCAATTAAACCGTAGACAAGACAAGGTTGATTTAATTTTCATTTGTCTGTTTGTACATCACTCGCATCTGGCGCTATGCTGCCGACTGTCGAGTGTGCCCAAACACCGACATAGGTACACACTGCCGTAACATGTATCCATTTGTACTGCAATTTAATAACATAGTTTGTAATTTATCTTACTAACGTCATTGTTGTCAAAGTTAAACTTGTAACCGCTACATCTGTGGACTGTGACATCGGATAATTTACTATAACTGCAAGAATGGATACATAATATAATGATAAATGCCATTAAACAAAAAAATCTTAAATTAATTTAAGTAGTTTTTAATGTTTTTGGACATAAACTAAATTAACAAAATATACTTTATGTAGTTCGAATTTAATAATTACCTCTGAAATAAACCTAAACGGTTAATATATACTAAGGCTACGTTCCCACGAGCGTTTTTATTTGCGACAGAAAAAACAGTAACTGCGCTAATAGAGGTGAAAATCGTGTAGAGCTGTCAAATCTGACACTTGGCACTTTACACTTCGATTTTCTACTCTATTGTATAGTGCAGAGTTCTATTTACTTACAGTGCCGTTTTTTCATAGTTCATAATAAAAAAAAAAGTTATAAAAGAAAAAGAAATAAAAATACTTCGTCTGGCCGAGATTCGAACCCGAGACCAATTTGTCATAACTCCAAGTGCCTACGTAACTGCGTTACGCGTATCTGACATTAGTATTCGAAATTTTGTTTGGTGCCGTGACGAGTTACGTAACGAAGCGGTTTACCCTGCCATAAATTGTTATCACTTAAAAAATATGACGTTTTTCAACGAAAGTAATATGATTTTCACACAATATTAGTCAAAATAGCACTGACCGCCCCTTAATAAAACCGTACACCATAATCAATTACATAAATTAGAAGTAGCTTTTATAATTATTATTAAGCTCGCTAGAGTAATTATCGTGCGTTCAACAAAACACGCCATTAAATCTGCTACTTCTTATTCAGACTAATATTATAAAGAGAATTTTTTTTTGTTTGAATTGAAAAGATTCCAATACTTCTAGACCGATTCTAGATCGATGAAAGGCACAGGTAAGGACAGGAACGGCTAGTTTTTATCGCGGGTAAGTATATGTTTTTTTCGTATATGAGGCGCGGGAAATATCTAGTATATGCTAAAGGAGGGAATTGTGTAATTCCAATCATAGGTTAGTGATATGAGTTGTGAGAGCAATATGCAATGATCTTTACCCAACGACCGATTAACTTGCGATTAATCATTTTGACCAAACTGGAATAAGCTGGTTTCGTCGGAAGAAAATAGTTTACGACGGTCATAAATAATGTATTTGGTCGCATATGATATCGTAAACGATCTAGTACAAAAACTTTTAGTAAAGGACCCAGAAAGTTTATAAGAGATGGCCCCTATGATTACGATACGAACTAAAGCCTAGTTCGCATTAGGCCAGTATTTTAGTCGAGTAGCGAGTAATTTAGTAGCTAAACGCGTCTGAACACCAAAAATTTAGTCGAGTAGATTAGTAAGTAATTTAGTCGAGTCAATCCATTTATTTCTATTTTTCATGGGCGAGTAGCCCCCCCACCAGGCGTCCCTGCTCACTGGCTTACCGGCTAAACAAGTCCGAACCTATCGATTTAGTCGAGTTCATTAGTTGCTACAAAAATAGCAGAAAATTTGCATTTTTTTTTTTGCAAATTTTCGGTCATTCTTAAAGTATCAAAGTATTATTTAGGATCTTTCAACCCTTCCTTCAGAAGACAGTTAGTTGCTCCTAATGTATTTCGATAATATATTTCTATCGATCCATATTTTTATTATCCATATAGCTTCTTTTTTATGACACAAACTTCTTCATCCACCTCAACTAAAATAACTTTTACAATTAGATTAATCAGTTTATTCACTTTGGAGGCAATCGTAGACTATTCATCTTGTAAAACATGCCTCACTTGTGAACTGCACTGAACGCAAGTGCGAACAGTTTTCCGGTTAGTAGCGAGTTGAAAGTAAGTTAGTTGACTAAAATACTGGCCTAATGCGAACTAGGCTTAAATTAGGTACTTTTTAAAAAACAGGACATGAGTTGTGTAATATAATAATATAGTATGCTACTACTTTTATTTATGAGTAAAGAAGTATAACTGTTATAAGACTGTTATATATAATTATGTAAGTTTCTGTATACTGAATATGTTTTTAGGGATTCGTACCCAATGGGTAAAACGAGACCCTATCACCTTGACGCGACGTGCGCGACCACTTCATGTAATATTATGTTTTTCGCGCTTATATAATTTTTACGATATCTTCTAAATATAAGTTATTTATTTAAACTGTATGATTAAAAGGGCTACTATAATGTGTTTAAAATTATTAAATTGAGTAACGTATTTAATTCATAAGGATCATATAGTGTATCTGTCTAAATAGCTTCTGAAAATACCATAAATACCATACATTATAATAAGTTTGAACTGGGTACGGGCAGATAGTTTTATTAAATAAACCGCTATGTCTTCGAAAATATTCATTTCAATTACATGCTATAAAAGGCCATATTGATCTATATTAAATGCACAATGTGTTTATGATACGTATGTATTTAGATATGGATAAAATCGCTTCATCATAAATAAACCATTATTTCTCGTATAAACTAAAGGTTAAATAACCTAACCAAGAGCATGTCAGGACATGTCTAAGGAGGGTTCCGTAAACTATTAAGTTTACTATACACTATAGTACACTATAAAATTTTAAACGTATGATAAATTAATAATAATATTATTATGTAATATTATATTGTATTATTTCTTTATTATTTTGAATGTTCATTAATAATCAAAATATATACAACCCGTCGGAAACATCTGCGAACCTCGCTGGAATGCGCTTCTCTCGCACTTTACCCGACTTCGCCCCGTTTTCGCGCCTATCCAGTAACGTTGCCAACGCAATTACCGACGTACATGTATTACCTACCTATTCCTGCTTTAGTAATAGCATTATTGTTTCTCTATTTGGTGAAATATTCATAATTTCATATCAATTTGCATGACGTCACTAAGCCAGGTTCGCAGATATTTCCGACGTGTTGTACTACCAGATGTTCTTTAAGATTAATTTTTATTCGATTTCGATGATATTAAATATTTTAAAGAGTTTTTATTAATTTTAATATTAGCTAATTCACTTAATATTTGAGCATATTTAAGTCTAAGACGATATCACCTATCTCAGTGTATGAAAAATACAACCAGATACTTATTACTTATACAATATATTATGAGTGAGGTTTTCGATAGCGTGATACAGAATTTAAATCCAATAACACAGCGACATCTAGTATTATTTTTCAAAAACAATCGACGATTTAAACACACTAGCGAGTAGCGCCATATTGTTTTCGTAAAGTTACTAGCAAATTGATACTTTTAATATTAAAGGTAGGTATTAAATTATAATAAAAAACAATAATACTATGGTACTTCATAATACATATTAATGTGCTTTCAGTGTTATTAAATTATTGTAATAATTGGTAAAAAAGGCACATATTCGTAAAATTAGTTATTAATTAAAATTTTACATGTGTTTCAAAACTTAGCTCTGATTCTGGTAAAGAAACATAAATTCGTAACAATCTATATAATTACTGCAGCTCAGTTAATCACAGTGATTGTCCTTGAATGTAGGTTCAAACCCGACAGCGTATTTTAATTATTATTGATTCCTTTTTTTTTATTAATTATTAATTTCAGTTTTTTTTTTTTAAATTATGCAACCAATTTTTAAACATTATTTTAAATAATCATTTCACATTATGTATAATTATTCTTATTTTGCTCTATGTTAATGTTTTTCTATAATTGCTCTAGAAATAGAAATTATGAGGCGATTTTGTTCAAAATAGTTTTCCTAAAGAGTTTTTAGCATGATCTATCAGCATGGAAATTTGCAAGTTTCTATCTCTTATAGTTTAAAAATGCTAGGGGGGGGGACCAACTTACAAACTACTTTGGAGGCCGATTACTCGAAAATGGTCAACTTTATAAAAAAGTGACGTATGAAACCTTGCCTTTATTTTAAAAGACCTATTCTACAATACCCCACACGATGGGGTAGAGTGAAAAAATATTTTTCATCCCCGCTTCACATGTATGGAGAGCCACCCCTAAAATATAAAATTATTATTTTTTTATGATCCCGAAACCGTGACCTATACACAATCTATAAGTACACCAAATCTCATCAACTTATATTCATAATTACAGGAGCTAGAGGCGCGGACAGACAGACAGACAGACAGACAGACAGACAGACAGACAGACGGACAGACAGACAGACGGATAGAGCGAAACTATAAGGGTTCCTTAAGTATTACGGAACCCTAAAAATGGTTGTGTTATTATTATTATGCAATATTATACTATCCCTCTTATTTAATCACTCTATCTTTTAAAAAAAACCGCATTAAAATCCGTTGCATAGTTTTAAAGATTTAAGCATACATAAGGACAGACAAAAAAGGGATTTTAATTTATACTACGTAATGATAACAATGAATCTTATATTATCTACACTCTACATACTGCGTGGGCTCTACGAATGCTCTACGCTGGCCGTAGACCGTAGCAACCATACTCGTAGTTATTGTAGCGCTACTGTAATCTTATACTTTATACGAGACAATCTTGTATATTATAAAATTTTAAAAACCGTTTGATTGTAATATTACTATAGATATTATAATATGCTGACAGATTGTCAATTTCAAATTTCTCCATACAATTGTACGCATTATTTTTTTATATAATTATTATTATGAAAAATCAAACAAATATGGCGCCGCGGGGTACATACCGTATAACCAATCGGCACGGTAAATATTAAAATATAACGAAAAATAATGCGTACAATTGTATGCAGAAATTTGTATTTGACAATCTGTCAGCATATTATAATATCTCTAGTAATATAACAATATAACGGTTTTTACAATTTTACGGTGACATATACATAACTAGCGTACCGGACAGACGTTGTCCTCTACATACGTGTTTAATACAAACATTTTAAACTCTTCAAATAATCTGTAATAAAACATCATCCAGTGGACACAAACAAAAATTTAAATCTAAACCATTGAACATTCTCGAATTTCTTGAACATATTATACACGCACATATAGGATTTATATAGTATTTTATTATACCACTTTTATGTTACGGCCCACAGAAATAGGATAAAAAGCGTCCTATGTCCGTCTCCTGGTTCTAAGCTTCTTCCCCACCAACACAGTTAGACCTGCACATTCGTATCTAAAGAAAGATTTATTTTACCTGTACATACATAACGGTTTTGATATTTATTGCACAAATATTTCCTTATATCAAATATTCTAACTTGGAGATCCAGCGAGGAGGTTGGTATGGAATCCGAAGTATAAATAATAAATATTATTACGAGTTCATAAATTATAGCTCGGCGAACCCCAGAGTTCCCATTTCGGGGATACAAAACGAAAGAAACGCCAATAGGCGAGCATTATTAATAGAATCTTTTATTTGTTAAGACATGGGACGGCGACCTTTGTCGTAGGGTTGCCAGAAAAGCATGACAATTGAATTAGACGTAACATTTTTGTGTAATGTACCGCTGATACATTGTAATCTATTCGAGATAATTATTATTTTATGAAAATGTAGATACAATAATAATATATTTTATAACCTCTATTAAATTACAATATTATTAAATTAAGTTTCAGAATGCCCTATCTATTTCTTATAAATTACATCGCAAGTTATAAGATAATAAATTATTTATTAACATATTAACTCCCTCACATCAATATCGGTGATGGTGGCCGGTTTCATTGAAACCAGGCCAGTTAGCAGGAGTAATTTTATAGTGCCCAAGTGTGTGCGTAGTGCACAAGAGCACTCTCTCTCTTCCTTTACTCTCATAATCCAGTGGCCATCCCACTGGATTATGAGAGTTAAGGAAGAGACACGACTGACGAGAGATCAGGCGCAGGCGCTTTTACATGCCCATCCGACGCATGGATCATCTTTCTTGCCAGACAATCAGGTGATCAGCCTGCATTGTCCTAACCAAATTTGGAAACAACATTTTTCGTTGTTCCAATGCGGGAATCAAACCCACGACCTCCGAGTCGAGAGCCAATGCGCTAACCACTAGACTACGGAGGCTGTTTTTTACTAATATAACTAATTAGTAAGACTATCAAAAGGCATCTATTGTGAAAACGTTACATTGTCACTTGTCACACCATCAATAACCAGTCATATTATATCAGAAAAAATAATTTGCGACAACCCTAACACCTTAGCTTCCTACCAACCCAAAGGCGCTCTTAATGCTTTAATGAGTTTTTTGCGAGTGTGTGCGTAACCTGAGACCTGACGCTCACGGGAATGTACGAGCCTGATTTATGCTACAGTTGAACCGACGCCGTCGTTTAAATCTTCGCATTTACTTTTACGGCATTCAAGTTTTCATTTAAGTACAGACGGTTTAAGTTCTTCGAGCTCTATTCTCCTTATTATATTATTAAATTTATTTTCAGTGCCACCGTTTTGTCTTTATGGGTTTGTATTTACTTTGGTGTTGCAACTTTTCTTGCGTAGTTAAGTCGAATATATTTGATATTTATTTGCTTATTATTCGCTTCTGATGGGAGATTTAAAAATTGTACTTCCATAAGGAAAATTGAAAAATATATATTGATATTAATTATATTTTTTATTTTGTACCTCTTTTTTGTCAGACAATCAGGTGATCAGCCTGCATTGACCTAACCAAACTTGGAAACAATATTTTTCGTTGTTCCAATGCGGGAATCGAACCCACGACCACCGAGTCCAGAGCCAATACTCTAACCACTAGACCACGGAGGTTGTTAAATGTACATAAATGTACGTACATAGTGCACCTATGTCGTAGAACCTTGGCGGGTTGCGCCCGCGTGATCGGTTGGCAGGCGAAATTCAGAAATTATATTGTGATTTGTAAATATTTCTAAGCTCACGAGGTCGGTTCTTCCGCGCAAATAACCGGCTTCGTGAGTTTAGAAATAAAACCATAGTTTCCAGACCGCGGCGGACACGGGAAAAAAAAAACACTTTATCCATTAAAAGAAAAGCTCAACCTCCCCGGTAGTATATTTATATGGAACGAATGTTTTCAGGTTTCAGATCATTAATTAAAAACAAATCATTGAACAAATATGTCGGAGTATCACAAACATTTATTCCTGGGGCTTTGAAGTTAAGTTGTTCGATATAATTAAATTCTCCCGTTCGAGTGTGCCCGTTATAATTATTATTTATCGACAAAGTTCGCGGGTTGACGCGCCCGCCGCCCGGGAGGCCGTGAGACACCTTGTAAGCCTTCAATGATGAACGCTCTGCTGTGAAGGGACCGACACTAAATATTTATTGCTGTCCAATACTTCAGCTATAATTATATAACATGGATAAGATACGGTCATCAATCAAAAATTAAT
Source organism: Glaucopsyche alexis (assembly GCA_905404095.1). Classification (NCBI taxonomy): domain Eukaryota; kingdom Metazoa; phylum Arthropoda; class Insecta; order Lepidoptera; family Lycaenidae; genus Glaucopsyche; species Glaucopsyche alexis. Next base: position 16,841,052 of record FR990047.1, on the reverse strand, counting down.
ATAGTAAGAAACCAATAATTCACGAGAGAAAAGGACGTAGTCGTGTCCCTAATTATGTATATGGAAAGATAGTGAATCTAAGCCGTACATCTTACATATAAACTCGAATAAATCGGTTATCTATCTAATAATGATTAATGTACACATTTTGTATAATATGAAACAAGATACAAATGTCAATTGATCAATATTTTCTTTCTAGTCAATTTACCATCATAAGAAAAATACAAGAAAAAATGGTTCACCCTTTGAATTATGAATCTATTTAAAGAAGTCATAAATTGTACAGAGTTCCTTTGTCATTGTGACATTGGTTTTGCTACACAAGTGCAAATTATTTACAAACACGTGCATGAGGCGAATACCTAATGCTATCTACAGACACAGGAATTTGGTACGGAGCGTACAGCGAACCATATCCGGAGACCAAATTCGGTGTCGCTACACACGCACGAATTTGGTACGGTGCAGTGAAGCGAAACGCTCGACACTCGTGTGTTCGATTTTATGCTCTATTACATTAGCACAGAGTTCTATTTACAGTGCGGTTTTTAAACGACGACGATGATTCCCGCAATTCATTGATAACGGGTAGTGATACCAACACTTTAAAAAATATTTCTCCCCAAATTTTACCCCTGATTACTTATACCATTGACAGGTCTAAGAGATAAAAAGCTAGAAAGAAAGGTTACGTATTTAACATAAAGACTTACGCGTGAATAACATAAAACTAACTTGTCTTAATCTGATTTCACTCTCAATACATTTTCATATCCCTGGCTATATACACACATTAAAATATTTTTTATTATTACATACAAATTGATTCATTAGGAGAAAACTCTAAACATCCTGTCCCCTAGTAAACCCCCGTAGATATTTTCCCTAATTTTGGGGGGTACATCCCTAAGTTGGCAACACTGATACCGTTGTACGGCCTAACCGCCGGACTGCTCTACACACGCACGAATTTGGTACGGAGCGAACCAGATCCGATGCGGACAACGGCGAACTCTTCGCCTTCTTCATATGTTCGCCGGACTGCCCTACACACGCTCGGATCTGGTACGGAGCGTACCAGATCCGCTGTACGCTCCGTACCAAATTCGTGTGTCTGTAGATACCATTACCTGCTTCTTAACCTCCTGTCTCTCCACTCTGTTCTTATATAATTTTGAGGATGCCACAATTTGATAATTATTATTGCCTGTCTTGTTGTCCGATTCGAACCTATTATACCTATCTGTTTTCAATTCATTACAATCAGGCAGATTTTATTAAACAATTAAAATTATATATTCCCCTAAATAAGGTGCATTAGTTACGTATTCATATGCGATATTTCTTCTTTGTTTTGTCATTAAAAGCACACAAAACAGTCCACACTTTTTCATCTTACCTTCTGCATCCTAGAATTATTTTGTAATATTAATTAATGTTATAACTAAAGCAGTAATATCGAATAATACTAATCAGATCAGCGGGTGTAATTAGAATGGATGTATTTTGATCTCAAGACGAGAACAAACAACAGCCCAAGTTTCCAGTAATTTGGGGGTAGTTGTATTTACTTTGCGAATTCAATTATGAGCCGTTAAAGTATGAAAAGGGAAACAAATCGGAAAATTGTCAGAACTTTGGAACAAGTCAGTAAAGTGTATTTTTATTACTAACACAATTTAATAAAGACATTTCTCAATTCCATTGATGCCGAATGAACGTTAATTATATTTTAATTTAAACACCACCGCTGTTTAAATAATTACGGTCAGGTTTCGTGACTAAAATCCAGACCCAGATCCCGAAAGTTTTTCAAAGTACTTAACTGTTGCTGTACCGCTACTAACATAATATTTGTCATCTTATAACCATAAGTTTAACACATTACGAGTAAACAAACATATTATATGATCAGTCATATAATATGTTATACTAGTCGTTTTGTCATATTATAAATAATATAACAAAATGACCATAATTCTATAATTTGAAATTTATGCATCTGACGTAAAACATAATTTGATTTATTTCCCATGTAAAAACCATGAATTTTGTAAATAAATAGTTGCAATTAAATACGAGCTTATTTTAAGGTAGGCCATATTATATTTGGGCGCTTACGCTGAATATAAATATCGGGATCAACGCCTGGATTCGCATGAACAATATGTCACACCCTCTTGGTCTGAAACATCATTCAGGATAAATAGGGCTGTACCATTACAGCGATATTAAACGAAACATATATTCCAATTGCGCAAATATGCAAGTTTAATTGATGAGCTACTAATCCTGATGATAATAATAGTCACTAGCTTTTGCCCGCGGCTTTGTCCTCGTAACGACAGTATATCACGGAAACACTGTACCTTTCCGGGATAAATTGTCGCTTTTACTACCATACCTAATTTCACTAAAATCAGTTTAGTAGTTTTTGCGTGAAAGATTCACATAGTTCATATATCCATCTATTCATCCATCCATCGATCTACCCATCCCTCCATCCATTCTCACAAATAATAGTAGTCAGATAATAAGTCCTCCAATAAATTTTGCTTAAAAATAGGTGAACATTTTTACGAATACATTAAAAAGATTTGATTACGGTTCAAGTGAAAACTGGTAACTAATTTTGTTTGATTTTTGAGTAAAAGTTTTTGGTGAAAACCTCACCACTCACCGGCTTAATACTAAAAGTAAATATACAACTCTATAAAACATTGTAAAAACAAGTTAAAATACATTATGCATCTAGAATTTGGCACATCTAGAGTCTGTCCATTTTGAGGTAAAAGCCATTTAGAACCCTGCACGCCAAACTCTTGTTCACCAAACTTGAATATGGTGTATCAGACATTAGTATACGTGGAATTTACGGGCGCCGTTACGGGTCGCGTCTCGCGATTTATTATGGCCCTTCGGTGTAACGTCTCGTCTTTACTTAAGGGAAGATTTTTCCATAAAATATGCTCGTATTTTCTCAAAATGACTGAATTAGTACGCTGAACGATGGATGCTTTAAGAAATGAAAGTGTATGGAATTTGTATGAAGATACGGCTCCTTAAACAGCGCCTTGAATATTTATATTTTTACGAAGAATGTACATAAAAAAAAATTGTGTTTTCGCGTAAATATCATCAGTTGCAGAACAACGTTCATCTTATATTTTAAACGAGACAACTTTGTATTTCTATAGTAATATAATAAAGAGGAAAAGTTTGTTTGTTTGTTTGCATTGAATAGGCTCCGAAACTACTGGGCTGATTTTGATAATATTTGGTACAGATATAGACTAGACAACGCGGAAGGACATATGCTACTTTTTTATCGTAGCAAAATGTACGGTTACTGCGAGATTTCCTTTTGCACGCACGAAATCGCGTGCAACATCTAGTATATAATAATCGGATTCTCGAAAACGGCTGCAAGTATTTCCACGAAATTTCCTATGCAGAGTGTTTTGGAGGAAAAAAATTCAATCTAGCTAGGTGTTTTAACCCTGGAAAACTGCGTATGTATATTATGTTATATATTATGTTTCTTCGTCATCATCTTCATTTGTCGTGGAACAATATTTCAATAATTTTGATTCTTAATATCAGCCCGATTGTTTGTATGTTTGGTAGTTTTTTATGAGTTTGGTATGAGTATGTATAATTTTTGCTTCATTCTTAAATTTAAAATGGGTTCGAATCCCGGAAAATAACTACGTTTTTGTGATTATTTTTTAATCTACTAGGTTACCCAGGTACTTATTATTCAGTATAGAAAAATTATGTATCATTCAATTAATTAATACTCTGACTGTACCTATTAAAAACTTAACGATATTCTTAAAAGCTTATTTAATGTAAAAATCGTGTTTTAACTTTCCAAGAAAATCATTATTAAGGATCAAACTTTCATTTTTACGCTTTATTTTTTCAGCGGGGGTATTATATACTTTCTAATCACTTTCGGGCCTCCTTCAAGTTAGTTTACTTGAATAGAACTTACCTCTTAAATAATGTTCCGACGTCGGAGTAACGACTTACCGAGTTCCGAGACGAGAGCAATAGAAAGTTTTCATTTTGCCCGTCAAATTATATCCTCCGTGTTGCGATACAAATTAAGATTGATCCTTTGGAAATTTCTGACACGTAATGTTCAAGGAGTGATAAATTTATTCCGTGTACGCGGACGACGGGCCGGGAAATTACGTAAATCAATGTCGTTTGTTGTTACATTCCACCTTTCCGGTTTTTTTCCGCTTTGAATATACTTAATCCATAGTAAGTATACAGTGCATATGTACTGTATAGTGTAGATCCGGTCCTTTTCTTCTGATTCTTTGGGCAGGTAGGTAGGTACTTTCTCGTAGGTTAATATCTTATTAGTGTCATAATATTACTTAATATTTTAAGTTAAATATTAAATTGTATGAAAAATTTAACCTTTCGGAACAGTTCATTTCTAGACGAGACGATACGCGACGCTGCTCTGCATTTTTAAACTAACGTTTCAAAATTGAACTTTATTCACTACACAAGAACACCAATGTCAGACTGAACTGCTCTACATAGCCCCTCCTGCAAAGAAACTTGTATCTTCTAATCACTAATGTAATAAATAGAATTCAATCTTTATCACTATTTTAAAAATGAAGCGCGTCTTATTTCAGTGTGAGCCATTACTTTTATTTATCACTAGCTGATGCCCGCATCTTCGTTTGCGCAGAACTGACGGAAGCGGAACCCTATTTTTTAAACGGAACCCTAAAATAAAAGTAGCCTATGTTAGACCTTATGACATCAGCTATCTGCCAGTGAAAGTCCCGCGAAAATCGGTCCAGCCGTTTCAGAGATTAGCCGGAACAAACAGACAGACAGACCGACAGACAGACAGACAGACGGACAGACAAAAATTTTAAAAATTGGTATTTTATTGTAAGTACCGAATATACTTTCAGATTCATTATGTGAAAAGCTGTTAATTTGAAGTTACAAACAGACACTTCATTTTTATTTATCTGTATAGATATATAGATTGCGATTTATGAATAACTTCTCCGAAAAACTAAGACTTATTTAGTTTATCTGATTGAGTCCTATTTCGATATTAATACGAATCCTAATGTTTAATGTTTATAACACTTAATCTACTGAATGAAAAACACTTCACCTAATGCGGTTAAATCTATAATTAAATTGACCTTAAAAGAGCTAGTGTTTATTGTTAGCAATAAATTGCAAAGTGTAGTACAATCATCTATAAAACCGGTGCAATAAATGCCCGACAAGCATAAACATTAGTTCTCGTAATGGTCGGCATTAGAAGTAGTTGCGCCGAATGAGATAATATAGGGGAAAACACGGGAAAATCTCTTTTTATTTGCGCTCACAATACGTCCGACTTATTTTCGTGAGTCGGACAGGGTCCTAACAAATTTATTTGGGAGTACATTCAGGAAATATGAAGTGTTAGAGTCTGGCTAACGAAAGATGAGACTGGAAAAAGGCGGCAAATAAAAAAAAAATAAGTAAACAACGACAATAAGCTTCATTTTCTTGAAATGAGTTGTTCCTAACAAAATATAATATTATTGTCATAAAATATAATCAAGTATCAAAACTATAATTCTGACTATAGACAAGGTTGCCATACGTATTTTTTTTTAATTTGCCGCCTTTTTCCAGTCTCATCTTTCGTTAGCCAGACTCTATCGTCTTATGTGTTGTGTGCTTGTGCGAGTTGTTGATCAGAAGGTTGATTCTGCCAAATAAATCCTACAATAATACAGTTACCATCTAGTCCGGTTATGTTAAAACTGCGAAATGGTATTCTTATAAACGTCAAACCAACGTCAACCCAAACGGGCTTTGCGGTCAAACCAAACTCCAAAAATCGGTTTATGAAATCAAGACGAATAATTTATAATTCAATGAAAGTAAAATAAAACTGTAAGTAATGGTAGAGGAAGAATCTTTAACGTAACATTACTACATTTTCTGTCCTTTTACGAGGTAAAATGTTTTTTTATATTTTTTATTTATTTTTATATGTTCCTTACGCTATTTTGGGTCATTCACACACAGCATCGAATAATACAATTAGATTCGAATCCTTTACCTGTAACAAAAAAAATACTTTGTAAGCTTTTTAAATATTTGACAAAAGTTCTCTGAAAGTATCAATAAAGTCGGAACAAAAAATATATATTTTATTATACAGGTAGCAGCCCTATAACACCTAACGCGTATAAAGCGAATTCTTGACTTAGAAGTTTGATAAGTGCTCGCTAAGTTCTGAGACTGTGGCGCGAGATTATGAAGCAGTTTCCCCACTGGCGGCTAATTTACCTGTTCAACTTATTGTTTCATTCGTTCGCAGAAACCACCAATTACAGCATAAAGTTTTTATTTAGAAACTTGTTCTTGTTGAAATCATAATAATCATTAATGTTTAGATTTTTAGCACTATATTTTGATCACTTAATTATACCGAATGTCACTAATGAGGTATTTTCCAAAGTTTTGAAAACTGCTCATATTTTTACACAAAGTTGAAGTCACACAGTAGATGTCATAGAATCGAGCGTTTTGGCGGTAAATTCAAACTATTAAAAATAAATTCTACTCTAATTGGTTTAATTAAGAAAAAAGACATTAATAATTTATTTTTATTTTTCTGTTAAATCGTTAAGTCGTCAATCTTTAAGTAAAAGCAGTTTAAAAAAAATGGAAATTACCCTATTAAGATAAGTAAAATTAAGGATAAAACTGTAAATACATTTTCAAAATATACTTATTTTGAAAATGTATTTACAAGTATTTATTTATTTATACCCTTTATTTCCAAGTAGGTACTCAAATTATTAAAAATTCAATTTAGTTCTAATTTACCTTATTTCAAAATAATTAAGTTGGCTAAACTGGGTAAAAACGTCAACATCATGTAGAAAAGTTAAATTTATTAAAATTCCTACTAAAATGTTTCTCGCTTGCCACAAAACATTAAAATAATTTCAACCGAATCGAATTCAAACGTCGATGTGAAAAGCAACAGACATGTTGAAATATGGGTAATTAAATCCGCAATCGCAACACGCTCGCTACGTACTCACCTACGCTCGTAATTAAACCACTAAATTCGCGAGCTGAACGTCGACGCGCTAATATAATAAAGCCAGTATAAACCGCCCTAAACCGGTTTAATATCAAGAGCGCGTCGGATGGCTCAACTTTTCGCCGCGGCGGGGAGCATTACAACTTACAACCGGGCCGGATTAGCGTGGGTGTGTACTCGGCTTAATACTAGTTTCTTTGTTTGCACACAACTTTGCCACTTTGCTAAGATTATAACTTCTATCCGGATTGAAAAGTATCGCTCAAGGGAGAACGTCTTTGCATCTATGTAGATCTTGTGTTGTTGTCATTATGCACTCTGTGCAGACATGCCCAAGGGGAAGCTTGAGCTGTGTGTACACTGTACTTAAATAAATACTGGTTGCCTAATGCCTTGCACTGTAGTTTTTACATTATGATCTATGCAATATTTCAGGTAAAAGGAGCGTTTCCTTAAGGTTTCAGAATAATATTAAAAAAATCATAGCCTTTTCATCCGTTAATGGATGATTTATACAATATTCTCCGAGCGAAGTACCCACTCTTGAAATACAGTAGTGCCTGGGACAGTTGGTTTTTAAAATATGTCGCATGGTTGCCCAAGCACATACGGCATTCTCACAAGATAGTCAACCTAGTCCAGAGGAATGACTGGTCCATACGTCTGGGGCCAACTATGTGCGGGTTTCCTCACGAATGTTTCCTTCAATGTAAGAGTGTCCGTATAATGTATTTGAGATCTGAAAAAGTCTCATTGGTACACGTCACAACCTGAGACTTGAACCTGCACTCTCTCGAGCATGAATCAAACGGTCTACCCACTAGGCCACGGAGCTCCACAGAATAATATAGGACAGTCAATAAAAATAAAATTCCACAGACCCAATAAAAATTTAAAAACCACTATGTAGGTAGTCCAGCATTGTTTAAAATAAACGCCTATAAAAAATAACGACACGACCGTAAAATACATATTCAGAGAAATAGCGCTGTGAAATGGTGTGAAAACGTGACAAAACTAATTCTATCGCTAAATCGTCCACTTTGATCGCGCTGTCTCACATAAAGTGGTCCCAACAAATTGAATCTGAAACCTGTGACTCGCGACCCGTAGCTCTATAAAAGCCTCCTTTATGTGTTTATCGCGATTTGGACTTCGACCGCCCTTTTATGATATCTCTTGGAATAATCTAGAAAACAGTGCGTATTGAACGTTTCCTATTCGTTATTTATGATTTCCTTACCTAAAATTGTATGGAGTATAAAATCGATCTAGGTAATAGATGTGTTTTTGAAAATACTTCTATCGATCGATTTTATACGCCGAATAAACCCTTCCATCCACATTCGTAACTGAAGTTTTGTAACCAGCTATGAACATGGAATTTTCTTCTCGTATGATAACTAGCTACGAACACAGAATTAAATTTCTGTTTACACAATTAAAATAATTATATTCTATATTATGAGTTTTAATAAATAATAATCATGCTTTTTAACATCTTACCGCTATAATTACTATACAGACAATTTCTTAGTTAACATAGTTTCCTAGAAGCTTTTTATCGTGATTCAATGATACTATAGAAAACAATATCAAATTTTTTCACGACTCTATAAATTTAATTATTTAATTTTAGTTACAAATTATCATACTATTTTTGTATCACTAAATGTTATTTAAGAATAAGACGTAATTGCATTGCCAAAGATTTAAAAAAATCAATCCAATTCTTTTAACACATTAACTAATAAATTGTCCTTTATCTATTTAATTATAAACTCTTTAAACAACTTTTCGCAAAATCCAAGCTCCGAAAGTTTCGCAGTCTTTTCGCAGGCAATGTACTAATTAGGTTCATTGTACTCAGCTAACCTATTTCCGTATACAAGGAAAGAGTCGCCGCACTCTACAATTTCGCAATTACGAAAAAACAAACAGGACCAATTTGCTTAATGGCTGCCTACGTTCTCAAATTATACATTTTATACTGGCTGCCAAATATTGAGAGCATATTGTGTCACTGCACCATTCCAGAACCAATGAAAAGTCGTAACTATAGCTTTTTACAGGTCGGCCGGCTGAAGACCCCATGCGGCACTGGTTACTTAAGGCGATCTATTTACACGTTTGCCCCCCTACTACAAACAACAACTTATCTTGTCTGTGGGCTTTGAGTTAGAATGAGCATTACGTTGAAATAGTGCAGTTTTACACGCATAGTTTCGTCGGTTAGCTGCGTATGTACATAACGCACCATACAAATATTTTCCCTTTTCACTTAGGTATATTCAAAAGATATCAAAGACCTCTGTAAGTTATTGATAGAAAATTAACAATAATTCTTATCTTATGTTAAAACTGCTGTAATAAATGAAATAAAGAATCAAAATATTGAATGAAAGCCAAATTCTATTTTCGTATGAATCGTAGAAAAAACCGCATAATATGAAAAACACTAGCGCTCTACTATAAAACCTGAAACAGCGCTTTACAGTATTCTCTTTCGCATACCTTGTACAAAATGTTGCAATTATTTTCTTAAAACAAGACAACGTAAAGGTATCCCCTTTAATCTCCCGGGTGCTGTAGTAACATAACTTTGTTGGAGTTTATGATTGCAGTATCGTATGCGTTTTGTTCGGGTTTACAGCTTATGGTCCGCCCACTTGTGCCAGAAATGAGATTCGTTATTTCCAGATTCGCAGTCTTTTGTTTTAAAAACATTGCTGTAAAAACACACGTATAAACTTTTATCGTTCATTCCGTTTCGTGTATTGTTTTGTATTAAAATTTTATGTCATCGATTGGTTTTTTTTCTGTGTGATTCGTTAATACTCATGACCTGGTATGGCGTTATTCTACTGCTGAGTATTTGTTATTAAGTATTAATTCTACTGTGTAAATAAAAATTTAAACATTCACTCGTACATCATTGTTAAAGGGCAAATCTTTATAATTATTAGCAATATAAATAAAAGTACACAAACTAATCACAAGATTAAAAAAGTAGAAAATACTATTAGGACACCTAATTCATAAACAGGTTGACAGTTGTTATAATGATATATACTAATATTATAAAGCTGAAGAGTTTGTTTGTTTGAACGCGCTAATCTCAAGAACTACTGGTTCGAATTAAAACAATATTTTTGTGTTGGATAGTCTATTTATCGAGCAAGGCTTTATGCTATATATAACACTATGCTGCGACCAATAGGAGCGAAGCATCCGTGAAAAATGTAGCAAAATCGGGGAAAATTATTCATATTTGAGAGCTTTCGTTGCGTACGCTGCGTAAACAGTGCAAGTTACCTAAAACTATGTATGAAAGAATTATTTCTCTTTTAATGTTTAAAAAAAATTCCGTGACAATATTATGTAGCTATCTTTTAAGATTGACTTACTATAACCTTTTAATGGCGATCATAATAACAGATATTGACGCGGACGACGTCGCGGGAAACAGCTAGTTTGTTCTTATTGCATTGTTAATATATCAAACTGACGTGTCATTGAGATAAATAAATTATGAAAATCTACTAACGAATTAGATTCCACGAGACTTAAACCATACAAAACTCCAAGAAATTAAATTCTAAAGGTTACTGGCAGGCCTAAATTAAAACAGTCATTAAACCCGTGTTCTAAACAGCTATAGGTACTTACATTATAAAATATGTTTGTTTGTATGTTTGTTTTTATCGAATAGTAGACTGATTTTAACGAAATTTGGCACAGGTCTCTGTGCCGGTACTAGACCACGGGCTACTTTTTATCGCGACAAAATGCATGGTTCCTGTGCGATTTCCTTTTGCACGTACGAAGTCGCGGGCAACACCTACTTATCTAGTTCTTAGTAGTAAACAAATTTTAAAATTTTAAGTGTCAACTGAAATGTCAAGCTGTGAGCGAGATGATGATAATTAATTATAGCTAAGAACACTCGATCACGTCAGCTTTCAAACCAAAAAAAAAAAAAGCTCATTTAATCGGACCTTTCGTTTAGGAGCTACAATGCCATCGACAGACACACATACAGGCAGACAGCAACACAACACCCCTCTTTTTGCGTCAGTACTCGGGGGGTTTATAAATTGAATGAGAACGTGTCGTGGGACAATTTTCATATAATATTCGACCTTTCGTTTAGGAGCTACAATGCCATCGACCGACACACAGACAGCCAGACAGCAACAAAACACACCTCTTTTTGCGTCGCAACTCGGGGGTTAAATATAAATTGAATGAGAACGTGTCGTGGGTCAATTTTCATATAATAATCGACTTTTCGTATAGGAGCTACAATGCTATCGACAGACACACAGACAGGCAGACAGCAACAAAACACCCCTCTTTTTGTGTCGCAACTCGGGGGTTAAATATAAATTGAATGAGAACGTATCGTGGGACAATTTCCATATAGTAATCGATCTTTCGTTTAGGAGCTACAATGCCATCGACCGACACACAGACAGGCAGACAGCAACACAACACCCCTCTTTTTGCGTCGGTACTCGGGGGGTTAAATATAAATTGAATGAGAACGTGTCGTGGGACAATTTTCATATCTCTCCCGGCGGCGGCAATACATTACCAGGATGACAGTCCTCTATCTCGCCCGTTTCTTTCCTTTTGTACCTTAGGCCGTTAAACATTGAACCGGGGTACGAATTAATCTTGCCAACAATAGAGTATAAGTGGCGTTCTTTCGGATTGTGAGTTACGGTGTCGGTAATATTATATTAACGGAAACTTTCGTGTCCCATGATATTTGTGGGGGCACACCGGACATCATTAATATCGTAGAAGAAGAAAAAATTCATAATGACAAGAATCAATGCTATTATAATTTTGTTTCTTTATTTAGTTTAACGATTTATGCAGTAAAATTTAATACTACACGTTTAACTAGGTCAAAGGGCTTAGGATAGTCTTACGCTTAAAAGTTTTAATAAAGAACGAGTTTTAATAAAGTTGGCAACACAGGAAAAGAATATTAAAAGGAGTGTGATCATCATCAGTTAGGCGATATGCCTTTATGTTAATAACTCCCCACATCGATCTCGGTGACGGTGACCGGTTTCATTGAAACCAGGCCAATTACGCAGGAGTAATTGTTATAGTGCCCTAGTGTGTGCGCAGTACACAAGAGCACTTTCTCTTACTTTACTCTCATAATCCAGTGGCACGGATAACCGATACGACTGACGAGAGATCAGGCGCAGGTCCGACTTTTTACATGCCCATCTGACGCATGGATTTTTTTCTTTCTTGCCAGACGATCAGGTGTTCAGCCTGCAGTACCCTAACCAAACTTGGAAACAACATTTCTTGTTGTTCCAATGCTGGAATCGAACCCACGACCTCCAAGTCGAGAGCCAATGCTCTAACCACTACACCACAGAGGCTGCCTTTACGTAATAGTGATAGAGAGTCACAAATATTGAATGCTACTATATTTGGACTGAGATTGCAGGCCCACTAGATTAGCCTCATATTCTTACTGATTAAAATATTATATTATCATCAAATTAATTGTAATATTAGAACGTACAATGAACGTAAGCGTATGTACACGCTAGTTTGTGCTGTGGGTCATTTTAGATACCTACAAGGCACTAAAGTTGTGGAATATTGTACTCTTATCTTAATATTTATTTTATTCTGTTTTAGTTTTTTTTTTGTTGTAGCGGCAACAGAAATACATCATGTGTGAAAATTTCAACTCTCTAGCTACCATGATTCACGAATTACAACTTGGTGACAGACAGACGGATGGACAGCCGTACTGGACGGTTGAGCCTTAGCATTAGCGTCCTGTTTTTACCCTTTGGGTACCGAACCCTATAAACATAAGAGCAGCGCAGTGATAAACACCACGTGACGTAGTGGGCGTACTTTAAAAAAATAATAACTCTTTCAAAGTGTTCACAACTTGGGAAGTCGAGAAAAGTTGGCTGGCAAAGTTTTTGTCAGATTTATATTAAAGGCGGGGGCAATATAAAGTTGCGCGTATATTACAACTCTACTAATACAGAGATGTCATTAGCAAAAGTTATCCCATATAGGAAGTTTTATTAGCTGTTTCGGTCGAAAAACAAGTTGTAACGTTTCGCCGTACCGAAACTGAGTTATGCTAAATCCTCATCTAATTAACGCCATCAGCCAAATTGCTATTCCGTTTATGCGGTGTGATATATTAACTGGGGGATATAATCTTAGCGGATACAAGCGAGGTGTATTAGTGGTACACTGTAGTTTCTAGTATGTATGAACTCGATAACTTACTATAATATTTACTTACTATCCATACTAATATTATAAATGGGAAAGTGTGTGTGCCTGTCTGTCTGTTTGTCCGTCTTTCACGCCAAAACTACTGAACCGATGTAAATGAGATGTGGTACACATATAGTCTAGAGCCTGAGAAAGGATATAAGCTACTTTTTATCGCGGGGAAATGTACGGTTCCCGTGGGATACTTTATTTACAATTTCACGTAAAAACTACACGTAATCATGAAATTTGACACAGATATAAAGTAGACCATGCGGAAGAACATAGGCTACTTTTTATCGCAGGACATAATATACGGTTCCCGCGGGTTACTGTACTTACGCGGGCGGAGCCGTGTGCATCAGCTAGTTTTATATAAGTATCTAGCATTGCTATTTACTTGTGTTATATGCGATGCATACCCATTGCAACCTTTTGTTAATGCAACGCTGAATACGCTTAAAATGCACATAAATAATGATTAAATATAAACTCATAATAAAATTGTACGAAACAATCATAATTATTCTGATTTAATATTTCGGGCAAGTAATTTTGTTTCGTTAAGAGTAAAGTGGAGAATTTAAATGAGCCCCCAATGAGAAAACAATGACGGCAGATGTGGGAACAAGCCAGCCTTTTTGTTATTAATTATTTGATTTCCTTACCCTCAACGATTTAAAATTTCAATAATTTTAGGTATTCCGTATTATGAAACAATTCCTTCATAAAATAGCACTTGCTTTTTGGTAGTCAAAAAATAACTACTCATATAACGTGGGAGAGCCATGCCTCGACATGAATGGACCGGCTCGACTGGATAACTGATACGACGGCCTCACAGAAAACCGCCGGCCTGAAATAACGCTTGCGTTGTGTTTCGCCGAGTGAGAGAAGTCACCGGGAGGCTCAAGGCGGATTTGTAAGGACCAGGAACAGAACAATAGGAGTTAGGTTCAAGTGTAAATCCTCTGGTGTTGCAAGTGTCCATGGACGGAGGTAATTGCTTGCCATCAGGCAATCCGTCTACTTCTTTTCTGGTCAATTTAATTAAAAACCTTCATTGAGGAGAATTCAATAGGTATTGTAGAAAGACCCAAGTATATTTGTTTGAGGAATTTTAATTTTAACAATAGGCAAGCGGACTGATTTTTTTTTATCGCATAAATGAATAGTACTCTTAAATATGAGTAACTTCTCAGAAGAAACCGTATATCAAAAGTCAATATTTTCAAAGGTACAGCGATTTGTATACAAAAATTCGCGAGTCTTTATACCAAAAAATATTTTTTTTTTTGCGAAATTGGTAAACAAAACCTACATCATTAGTTTACTCACATCATATACAAAAACATTAAACGCACAAATATCGGAGATATTTACAAATATATTCCTGCGGCCATATACTTCACATACTACTTCATATACTATAACCTACAAGTGACGTCATTTGTAGGTCGACTTTAGTATGAAGCGTTTTTAGGAGGCTCGCGAAATTTTTTATACAAATCGCTGTACCTTTGAAAATAGTTTCTTCTGAGAAGTTACTCATATTAAAGAGTACTATTTTTTTATGGAATAAAAAAAATAGTCCGATTGCCTATTAATTACTTCAATGAACACGCAATAGTTCACAAAGCAAATATTTATTCGTAAATTGACATACAATGGGACTATCGCGACGTTAGATCAGCGGAACCATAACGAAAGTGTACAACTCGCTTATTGATACCACAACATTAATAGCTTACGCTTAAAGACGAAAACTTTTCCTATTATTTAAACATGAAACAGCACAAAGAAAATCGAAGAAACTTTTGACCGAGCGTAATCAATAACCCCCTCGCGTGCTGTCTCAACTTGCTTCCTAATTCATGAACTCTAAACTAAGATCATAAAGTTTGAAATATTTTCCACAGTTTCATACCAGTTTTTTTTTAATATTATTTCACCCGATTTTTATAACAAAAGCAGACATAGTTACGGTAGTCGTTTCTCACCTCAATTTCCTTCGTTTTACATAAATTCGATAACGTCTGGCAACACTCCAAATATCGGATCGGTGGCGTTGTGAGGTTTTCAATGTTCTATTTGTTTCTGCATAGCGCTGTCGCTTATTGCATTAGGTGGTTGGAAAGAGATGGCAACTGGATTTTCCCTGGAGACTATTAAATTATACAAATGAGGCAAATCACAAAACTATACGGGATTTTATGACGTGGACTTTTTTGTTTTTATTGTTAAAACGATGATAGGATTGTTATGATTGGATTTGTGTATGATGAGTTAGAAATATAAATTATTTGTTAATTAGGAAGAATTTATTAATACGAGATGTATTTTAAATTTCTACCCCCTAACTAATAAACGCTGTATAAGCTTTGAAATACTTATACAGTGTTTTATCTCCTTCTATCGAATTAAATAATTATGTCACTTGTGTGATGTGAACAAAACACTGTATAACTATTCAAAGCTTATACAACGTTTATTAGTAAGGGGGAATAAGTATATCTACTTGCAGTTGGGTTAGCAGGAATAATTAATTACGTATTTTTACATTATTAAAAATATTATATGACAGCACCCATACAATTGACATTCTATAACGTTACTAATACATAGTTATCAATATTGTTTCCGCTTATGTTACAGTTTTTTCTTTAAAGTTTAAACTGGAGTAGAGCCGTCAACTGGAACGCAATAAATTATTTTGATAATGACAGTTTTAATATAATATTGATAATATTATTTTTTTTACAAAAAAAGAAAAAATATTGCACCTACCATAACAGTAATGATACTGATGTTGAAAAAATTGAACGTTTAAGAGTCCATTAACCGCCGACTTACAGTCACAAATTAATAAGTTAAACTTTTTCACAAAGCCAAGAACACTTCGCTCTAGGTATTCATATTCATGAGGCCCGGTCGACTCTATCTCGTGCTTCACTCGATATTACGTTTTATTCAATTAATTCGCGATATCGATGTTGAATCTATTCTGTCTTCGACTACTCAACGCTTCCTTTTAAAAGGTTTCCCGGGGTATGAATATTCCAAGTACTCGAGCTAACAAGTTTGATGGGAAGGATTTGAACTCCGCAGTCCGCTAGTGCCTCAGAGCTTACTGAAAGGAATAAGTACAAAAAAAAACAAGAGTAGGTAAGATTATATTCAAAATAATTTTGCTTGAAATCCTCAGTGATTTCTCCTCTTTTATTATTTATTGGTTTTTTGTTTATATTTTCTTTTTTTACATAACATTATAATTCACGATTTGTATATAGTATATATAATACGATTTGTATTCCCTTCCAAGTTTCATGTTACATAGCAGCCGTAGACACAAGATAACTTTTTAAAGTTCTTATTGTTCTTATGAAATGCATAGAAATGACCACTTCTAAAGTAAACGGTTCTAAACACAATTTTTAAATAACACAGTAATTAATATTTAAAAAATGTTTTGGGCAGAAAATAATACTCGTTTTTTTATGAAAAAGTCAGACGTTGCGTGCTGAATCTCTTTGGCTTTCAGTTATTTTGCATGCTCTACGAAATTACAATAAAAAGAAAACAACTCATTTAAATGATTTACGGTCCTTTGATTATTTGAAGATTATACAGCGTTTATTTTTCATTCAATGTTAGTTTGGAGCACGCACATGTTTAAATGACTATGTTAAATGAAAGCTTTATGATTTAACAAAGTTTCACTGGCTATTTTATTTTTCATGAGCCGTAAAACCGATTTTTGGGACAATAGATATTATCTATGAAAATGATGATAATATAGTATTGAAGTGTTTGTTTGTAATTTGAAAGAGCTTTTACTAGAAGTTTAAATAAAAAACGTTTAAATGAAATTTAAAAGTATGCCTACTTATATTTGGTATGTCTTCGAAAAGTATTCTATAGCTAGACACATTTTAAAGGAATTTCAGTGGCAAACAAATGATGTAATGAAGATAAACAGGCTACTTTCATTTTACGGTAAAAAATAGAGCTCTGTTTACATTCCAATACAAAACAGCTTAACATTAAATATAGTTTTCAGAAGCTTTTATAATATAATTGATGGTCCCAAATTATTCTCTAAATAAAGGGCCTTCTTGTTTGAGTCCCTCGATTGACCAAGAGACAATAAGGAAAACCTCTAGATATCATAATCCCTAGATATTATTTAATGAATCAAAATGAAGGACTTAAGAATATAATTCCCCGCACGACCCAACATCAACATTAGAACCAAGTATAAGGCATCTTTCTCCATAAAGACGGCCGTTTTCCTCATAACTTTTGTACTCGTAAGTCAAGTGTAAGAAATAATACAATTTTTATATAATGGAGTATTATTTTAGTTATAACTTGAGCTTCTTTTCAAAATTTGTTTGTGCATTCAAATAATAATTATAATTATTGCTTAAATTTAGACGTGAATGAAGTGTGTCGCGGAGCACTTGCTGTGTAGTGATTTTACGTAATTGTAGCTATATATAACACACATACTTAGGCCTTTTACATCCGTTAAATGGATGATTTAAATACAGTATACTCCGAGCCAAGTAACCACTCTTGAAATACTGTAGTGCCTGGGACAGTTGGTTTTTTAAATGTCGTATGTTTGCCCAAGCACATACGGCATTCTCACAACATAGTCAGCCTAGTCCAGAGGAATGAACTGGTCAATACGTCTGGGGCCAACCATGTGCGGGTTTCCTCACGATGTTTTCCTTCACCGTTAGAGCGTCCGTACTTGAGATTTGAAAAAGTCTCATTGGTACACGCCACAACCTGGGATTTGAACCTGCACTCTCTCGAGTGCGAATCAAACGGTCTACCCACTAGGCCACGGAGCTCTTTTTAGCACACATAAGCCATACAATATAAACCATAAGCCATAAATATAATTTTAATAATCAAGAATTTTATTGACTACAGAAAATATAATATCATGTATCTAACAAGGAATTAACGATACATAATAGCGCCATCCACACACAAACACAAATTGCGAACCGCTGGAAACGGCACGCGCCATTCCAATCCTCTCGCCTCGGTCCGAAACAAACACGAATGCGCGGGGCTGACAATGGCATATTTTATCCACATGGCATGTTTTATCCGTGTACTCGCCTAAATTTGTATGAAGCCGGCAGTCCAAACCGTGGACGCAGCTTTAGTCGTTATTAGCACGACATGTCGAACTGTAGGCCCAAGCCGTACGTCCGAGTCCGATGAGGTAGTCCGAACTTTACGTGTGCTGGTCGCTAATATTTTAATGACAACTTGGGTCACATTATAAGAATCTGTATTAAGGCCGTCCCCCGAGCAAAAGACCTTGAGGCGGTCAGCCGCATAACTCAGTTCAAAATTTTTCACATAACTTAGTTCAAAATTGACCAAAAAAAAATTTTAACGGCGAATATCTAGCTTATGAAATTGGAATTGAATGTAACATTCGATTAAAGTTTCAGCGTCTCCATAGTATTTACAAGTTAATTTTATTTGGGACACACACCAATAGATATGCAATTTCATAAGCTAGATATTCGCCGTTTAAATATTTTTTTTGGTTAATTTTGAACTAAGTTATGTGAAAAATTTCGAACTGAGTTATGCGGCTGACCACCTCAAGGTCTTTTGCTCGGGGGTCGGCCTTAAGGTGAAATTATTAGTATTTACCTAGTTTTACAATCGAACCAAGACGGAAACAAAGCTATTAAGAGGCTTGACATGAACAAAAATGAACAAAAAAGCTGAACATTTATTACAAATTTTTCTCCAATAAAAATATTTAACAAACTTGTTATAACTTTCCTTTGAAAACTTCGAACTACTTTCGAAAGCCAACACTTATTTGTTTCAACATAACGAAAAAGGTTATTTTCCTTTATGGAAAAATACAGTCTCGGTCGGTGCTGCGGCTGACCGCAAACGGCCATCTCGTTTCTCGCTTAGGAGTTATTTTTGTATACTTGTAAACTTACTTTTTAAAATCTAACACTAGAAGCATTTATTTTACCGGTGATACCGTTAGTGTGAACATTTAATTGGCAATAAGAGAAACCTCAAAGACATTTACGAGATATTATTTTGCTTTTAGTCCTTATTTAGGTAAGTAGTATACTTTGACAGTAAATAAGACCATTACATTCTAACGAATTGGTATCTATAAACATAACTGCAGCTGCTATTATTATGCGTCATCATAATCTATACCAATATTATAAATGCGAAAGTGTGTCTGTCTGTCTGTTACCTCTTCATGCTTTAACCGCTGAACTGATTTTTATGAAAGGTATAGACATACTTTGGGTCCCGGGAAAGGACATAGGATATGTTTTATCCCGAAAAAGTAGTGTTCCCGCGGGATAATGTATTTACGCGGGCAGAGCCGCGTGAAAAGGCTAGTATTAAATAAGTAAACAGCAAAACATTTTAAAATATATTTTGTGTTTTACACAGGTAGGTTTTTTATATCAGAAAAGGCCTAAGACCTTTACAATAAGATATAATATTCTCCAACAATAAAGATAAGTTTAAAATCACGGACAATAGCGGTATTTACAGTCTCACTTGTGATACATGTGGAGGAATATATATAGGTCAGACGGGGAGAAAGTTTAAAACTAGAATAAAAGAACATATAACAGCTTGGAGGAAGAAAACTGAAAGATCTACGTTTGCTGAACATCTAAATAGTAGTGGACACAGCTTTGACCCCGATAAAAATATAAAATATTTACATATATTACCAAAAAGCAAGAAGATGGATGCATTAGAAGCGCTTGAAATTAACAAACACAAAAAATGTGGGACCTTACTTAATGACCAGACATGCCTTTCGAGTTCCATATTATTGCAAGACATTTAATTATTATTTATAAGTTATACTATCTTCTACATTTGACCATTAATTCAATTATATCCAATAGTAATAATTTAGATAATTTTGACATAATTTATTAATTTTAAGGTTGACATGTTTTAATTTAATTTAATTTATTTGACATTATAATAGTATTATGGACATTTTAATTTAATTGAAACATTGGTGATAGTTGTATTTTAATTTTATATTATATTCTGAAATCTATTCTTTATTAATTCTATGACATTACAAATCAATAAGTTATTAATTTATCAATGTGTTATAATTATGTGTGTTATAATAGTACTTTATGTTATACAGTAGAATATTTAATAATTTGGTATAAAAATTTAAATTACGTTACTCAAAATTGTATAAATTTCGTGATGCTGGTAACCCTTTGCACAATGTTTACAAATTTAAAAAAAAAATTTTAATCTACCTACACCTGATGATGACGTTGTCGAAACCGGTCGTGTGATATATTAAAATTAATGTAAAATACTTATTAAAGTGGAAATAGTGCAAGAAGTATTGTGTATTATTACTGTGATAATATTCTCCTGTTAAGTGAAGTATAAAAATCATAACCATTTAAATCAGGTGATCCGGTCCGATCTTCTTATATTATTGAGAATTCTCTTTTTTCATTAGTCGTGCGTACAAGCTGAGCCTTTGTCGTGATTCTTATAAAGAGAAATATCCAGGGATTATTTCTCGGAAGACTACTACGAGTATTTAAAAAAATCATTCCGAGAAAAACAAACCTAAGAAAATAAGTATTCTCGAGAGTATTATTTTTTTTGAAATGAATGAATAGGTTATGAAAATTCCTTGTTTTTGAAATATTCATTTAGCCCAGTTATTTGGTCGAGAAAAGGTGCATTACCTAGAAAGTTTTCCTAGAGTTGAGTTTTAAATGTTCGCTGTTTTCTAGATTTTGATGACCTCTCGTCGAATTTCAATATTGCCACCTCGTAATTGGTTGATCTTGGCTCTTTTTTCAAAGACCAATCCTTGGAAAAAAAAAGTATCTGCAAATTGTGTTTTGATGCGCTGATATTAATTGGTATGTCATGTTTGCGGAGCTCTTACGCCGAATGATATTACAAAATCATTTTACATTATTAATACATAAATGAATTATAGGGTTTTTTTTTTCTAGTCTCATGTTGTTACGCATGTCATAGATCTTATCGTAAATGACTTGGGAAGGATATGGCACAAAAAAACCTACTTTGCTTTTCAAGATAGCGGCGCTAGCAGCCAAGTTACGAGGTAGCAAAGTTGAAATTCGAAATAGGTCATCAAAATCTATTAAATTACCAATTTTCAAGATCCCTCTCTAGATACAACTTCCAAACTACTGGAGAAATGTAGAAAATTTGAAAGCTGACTTATTTCGCTATAATTTGTGTAACTAAATTTTTTTTATTAAGTCTCAGAGCTTATTGTAAATGATTTACCAAAAAGCGGAGCTATGTTTCATTATAATTTTCATCTTTTGGCAAATCTTTTGTGTCCTCAGGTTAAAGGTTTCTACGATGAAAGACAATGGCATTAGCAAGAAAAACATAGTTTAACCTCAATCGTTTTAACAAATAGGTAATATGATACACTACTTATGTGCATAATACTGAACAACAGTTGATACACTAAAGCCTAGACGCAGCTACACTTAGTGAAAACTTTTAATTGAAACAAAATCCGCGCACCGGAGGCGTTTTAATTAGGAAAATTTCCCATGAACGAGTATCGCGGACGCGATATAATTTCTATGCAAATTGCGCCTTTAACTTCGCATAACGCAGTCCAAGATGTTACTTTAGACGTTGGGGATGGTTTATTCGACGGTAATAAACAACTAATGGCCCGAGTTCGCCTTTACACTGAAATAGTGTTGACAAAAAGTGTTAATTTGGACAATTTCACGGGGTTACTTTTTATAATATTTATTATTTCTTTTGTACTGACTGCATATCCGTTCAAAATATGAAGTTGGATCTTGGAGAGAAAAAAAACCTCCGTAAGAAAGGCAGTAGACACATTTTATTTTTAGAAAACTTTGAAAGTGCTGAAAGTGGTAAGTTTTGAAATAAAATTGGATCACATTTAAGTTAGATTTACGAGGACAGCTTTAGTATGAAATGTGGCCACAGAATCTGTTCCCGTAGAATATAATATGTCATCATATAAAATTGTGAAATAAAATAAAATATAGGTAGCAAAATTAATGTTTATACACACCTTACGAGCCACCATATGCTCAGTAGTTTATATTATAATATATTATGTTAAAATTACTAAATATATTATATTAATTTTATAATAGCCACTTAAACAGAAGTTATGGATGAACGATAAATAATATGAATATGATCAATATCCATAATGTATTATATAATATTTATCACCATTACCATTTACCACAACGCGACGTTCAAGCTCTCTGTAAGTGTAGCCCAAGCTTATGATATGTCCATATACCCACGTAACGATGTCGTCAACGTGAAAACGCGGTGTCGCGACGCCCCGTCATAGCAATGTGCATTGTTGCGTCAGGTCGTGCTAGTTCACGGTACGGCAACGTCGTTGCAGAACGTAACAGAATACAAGTCACGGCGATCCGGCGTCCTGATATGACTTTTAGGGCGCGTGTCGAAGCGCCGGTTTCTATCCTGAAGATCCTACAGACAAACTGAAGAACAGTTTTGTAGGACTTTATTTTATATTTTGTTTTTATTTGTATGAATAAATAAATAAATAAATAAATAAATAATAATACGCCGGGCCGGTGCCAGTTATGTATGAAACCAGCGTCAAACTGTCCACGCGCCGGCACTAGCGCCGGTTCGACGCGAAGCCGGTTTCATACATAACGTCACGTCAAATTGCACGTTATGTCTTTTTTATTATTATTAGTCGAAGGTAGGTCAAAATCTTGCCCTAACGTCACTGCGACCCAAGTGGATCTATTGTAACTCCTTCGCGTTATAGTACTTCCCCCAGGCCTATGCTGCTCATGAACTGAACGATACCTATAGTTGGGATTGGTGCTACGAATTTCCTCCGTGGTAGAGTATTCGTTCTGTTCTGTTGAAGTGCTGGACAGTCGAGGAGGAGGTGGAGCGGTGTCTCGTCCTTTTCCTAGCAGAATCTGCAAGTCGTTCTGTCACCGACACCTATTTTGTTGAGGTGTTTGTGGAGCTTGCAGTGCCCAGTTAGAGTTCTGGTAAGGATTCTTAATTGATCCCTACTCATTGAAAGCGCTAATTTCGCACGCCTTTTGTCAAAGCCTGGGATTAACGCTTTGGAATGCACAAGGCCTGGAATTGCAGCCCATTGCTTAATGCTTTGGCTGCGGCTCCATTCCTTAAGTGCTTTGTTGGTAGTACTGGGAGATATTCCGCAGACTGGTTCTGGCCCGTAAATGAGACTTTCGGCCCCCAGCCTAGCCAGCTGATCCGCGGTTTCGTTGCCGGGGATATTGCCGTGGCCTGGAACCCATACTAGACGGATACTGTTGTTGCGTCCTAGCATGTTCGCACGTTATGTCAACGCACACCGCACCGTTTCACAGTGACGACCTCATAACGTGGACATGTGGACAGGCCGTTAGGAATAGGTGACAAACAAATACAAGACGTTATCTAATTAGGAGTGTAACCTCAGGCTCTATTGTCAAACGGGCCGAGTGTAAAGGGACCCAGTGAGCCTTAACTCTTTAATCAATTTACATATAATTGTTCATTCTACAATGAACGATGTAACATATTTACAAAATGTACGGTAAAGTGATTATGAGCATTGTTACACAACAATACAAAGTTACAATTTTAAATCATATTTGAATTATTGAAAAAGTTTTTACAATATACCTAATAAATAAAATAAAATAAAAAGCCTTTTATTTCACGTTTTACACAATGTTTGTAAAATTAAAAATTCAAATTAACAGTAAAATAAAAATCATGCAATAAATTTAAATTTTATAAAATTATAAATAACACATAGTTTTGCAATTCATTTTATCATTAAATAGAGCTCATGCCTTTTTTTGTTTTTAATTACAATAATATATATATTTAAGATTTAGATTTTTTTGTATAATTTTTCGTAAATAATATTTAATTGTATTAAATTTATATTAACATAGCACTATCATATTAAAAAATGTATTTATAAGCATTATCAAATTTATAGATTACAGATATATCCATTAATATTATTAAAAAATAAAATTCTTGGTATTTAAGGGGCTTACAACAGCTAATCGACCTTGAGCGATGCTTGCACACATGCATAAAATTTCTCAACGACATCTAGCGGTAAAAGCAATTAAGCGCGTTACACCACGGGATATTCAAATGCAAATGCTTGATGAGATTTTGACACTTTTTTTCCGAGAGATGGCGCTTTTATTATTAAACTTTTTTAATAACGAGATATTAATTATTATGGCCATAATAAATGATGACGACATTTTTCAAGCTACGAGACAGAAATTATAAACTAAATACGTTTATTTCTGTTTCGTAGCTTGAAAAATGATAATTCAATAATTTACATTTTATATACAAAATCATTGTTTTGTACTGACTGTTTTGTAAAACATTGCATACGGTTTTTAATAAATAATAAATTCAATGTATTTTGTACAAATATAATTATTTATAATTAACATTAAATAAACATATTAATATCCAATACAAACAATTCAAAATCTTGTACGCTCATGAAGTACAAATTCAAATAATATGCAATATGCAATGCATTATCTGGGGGCACGGCAGTGCCCCTGCCAAGTCGAGCGCGAAGCAAACACTGCCGTACCATCCTTTACTGGAACCATTTCGCCGCATTTTCAGGCCCCTATTTGAGAACCTCTGGATAAGACCAGAACGCAGAAATTTTCGTCATCCAATAAGCTATAATCACGTACTTAAAATCCAAAATTTCAAGTCTGTAGGTCATTTAGTTCCGAAGTTAAGCGAAAGCAAAGTTTCGACACTCACTCACTCACTCACTCACTCATGATCATCAAAATAGAACTAGTACTTCCCATAAACTTAGAGAGCTGAAATTTGGTACAGAGTTGGGGTTTAATGGCCACATAAAGGGAAAACTATAAAAACTAGGATAATCGATCTGGGGGCACGGCAGTGCCCCTGCCAATTCGAGCGCGAAGCAAACACTGCCGTACCATTCTTTACTGGAACGATTTCGCCGCATTTTTAGGCCCCTATTTGAGAACCTCTAGATAAGACCAGAACGTCGATCTGGGGGCACGGCAGTGCCCCCGCCAAGTCGAGCTCGAAGCAAACACTGCCGTACCATTCTTTACTGGAACCATTTCGCCGCATTTTCAGGCCCCTATTTGAGAACCTCTAGATAAGACCAGAACGTCGATCTGGGGGCACGGCAGTGCCCCCGCCAAGTCGAGCGCGAAGCAAACACTGCCGTACCATTCTTTACTAGAACCATTTTGCCGCATTTTCAGGCCCCTTTATTCTACTCGAACTTTATTCTACTCGAACATTACACAAATTACACTAAAATCTAGGAAAATAAATCAATATGCCCACGTTTCTACAAAAAGAAGTGAAATCCCACCAAAAACATTCTGTAAGAAACTAGCCAAGTCTCGATGGAGCTGCTTGTTTATCTCTAAAAAGTAATGAAATCTAGACAAAATCGTGCCAAGTCTAAGGTTCCTTACTGCGGTTTCTTTATTATTATAGTTAATGTTGTGTGACTTGGCCGTTGAAGGGCACACAAGGGTACAAAAGGGGCTCCATGACACCATTGCTCCAATACGTGTGTTGTACAATCAACAACAGTCTAAAATGAGACACTAGCGTCCAATTACCAACACCAGTATGGGCTATTATCTCGCTTAACAAACATAGGTAGTTACAAATGTAAACAAAATTGACTTGTACCCATTAAAGTATAAAGAATATTCAACGGCCAAGTCACTCAACATTAACTATAATAATAAAGAAATCGCAGTAAGGAACCTTAGAGTTGGCACGATTTTGTCTAGATTTCATTACTTTTTAGAGATAAACAAGCAGCTCCATCGAGACTTGGCTAGTTTTTTACAGAATGTTTTTGGTGGGATATTATATATGCAACCCATATTTCCATAAACCACATACATATGAAATAGACAAGACATTGATTAGGATTTTTGAAACGTGATATATTTTTTTATTATTTATATGTAACATAATAAAGGTACTTCGTTCCAAATTTCTACTGTCTGTCTGTCCATCTGTCTGTCTGTCCATCCGTCTGTCTGTCTGTTCGTCCGTCTATATGTTAGTCTATGTGTACTGTAAATCTTCTTTTACAAATAATTATTGTATATACATTTATTATACACTAGCTGTCCCGACACACGTTGTTCTATCTTAAATATGAACTGGAATGAATAAATGACTACACCTACTCCTACAACCTACACCTTTTCCAATATTTTTACTGTTTTAACCTTCCCTGGACTTCCACAATTATTTCAAGACCAAAATTAGCCAAACCGGTCCAGCCGTTCTCGAATTATTAGTCCCGCGCGCCGCGGGAACGGGATAAAAAGTATTCTATGTCCTTCTCCTGGTTTTAAGATACTTCCTCACCAATTTTCAGCTAAATTAGTTTACCCGTTCTTGAGTTATAAAAAGTGTAACTACCACGACTTTCTTTTATATATATAGATTTGCTTATTTAGTTATCCACAACTCCTTTCCGACTTTTTCATTATACTAGACAATAGTTTTTTTTATATGCTTTAAATAGTTACAATTACGTAATATTTACATATTTACAATTAGTTATGCGTTATATTCTACTTTAAAGCTTTAATATCTACATTAAAATTATACATTTGCTTACTTACTTTTCTCAACATCTTTATAAGATTTGCAACTTGCGGAAAAAATTAAGAAGATATATACATTTTGGGCAAGTCTATCCCACCAAAAACATTCTGTAAAAAACTAGCCAAGTCTCGATAGAGCTGCTTGTTTATCTCTAAAAAGTAGTGAAATCTAGACAAAGTCGTGCCAAGTCTAAGGTTCCTTACTGCGATTTCTTTATTATTATAGTTAATGTTGTGTGACTTGGCCGTTGAACATTCTTTATACGTTACAAGTGGGTACAAGTCAATTTTGTTTACACGTAATGTATATGTTGTAACTACCTATGTTTGTTAAGCGAGATAATAGCCCATACTGGTATTGGTAATTGGACGCTAGTGAGTAGTGTCTCATTTTAGGCTGTTGTTGATTGTAGAACACATGTATTGGAGCAATGGTGTCATGGAGCCCCTTTAGTACCATTGTGTACCCTTCAACGGCCAAGTCACACAATATTAACTATAATAATAAAGAAATCGCAGTAAGGAACCTTAGACTTGGCACGACTTTGTCTAGATTTCACTACTTTTTAGAGATAAACAAGCAGCTCTATCGAGACTTGGCTAGTTTTTTACAGAATGTTTTTGGTGGGATTTCACTTCTTTTTGTAGAAACGTGGGCATATTGATTTATTTTACTAGATTTCAGTGTAATTTGTTTATTTAATTTGTGTAATGATCGAGTACAATAAAGTTAATCGTTCGACTATTTCTTCTTGTAAACTTGTAAATATAAATATAAAAGCCGGTCTAGTCTTATCCAGAGTTTTCCTTTAATTTTATTTATATGCGTATCAAAAGCAGAAAGGGAGGCATTCGCCCAGCAGTGGAATGCTACGGACTAGATTAAATTAGAAGATGTGTCCCACTTCGCTAGGTTTTTGAAATGACAGTCGATTTTTTTATGTACCAATAGTAGAAGGGGGGCATTACCATATCTCTAATCAGCTGAAACCAGCTGAGGATTCTTCATCAGATACTTCAGACCTTCGATTTTTGACATCAAATGAAGCGGCCCACCACCATGTTGAATATTTTTTGTAAAGGCGGTATGTCGATCTCTAATAGTTTGGTTGGGCTCTTGTGTTTTCTAATCAGGGTCACCAGGTACTCCAGATGTTCGATTATCCTAGTTTTTATAGTTTTCCCTTTATGTGGCCATTAAACCCTAACTCTGTACCAAATTTCAGCTCTCTGATTTCATGAGAAGTACTAGTTCTATTCTGATGATCATGAGTGAGTGACTGAGTGAGTGAGTGTCATAAATTCAAAACTTTGCTTTCGCTTAACTTCGGAACTAAATGACCTACAGACTTAAAATTTTGGATTTTAAGTATGTGATTATAGCTTACTAGATGACGAAAATTTCTGCGTTCTGGTCTTATCCAGAGCTCCTCAAATAGGGGCCTGAAAATGCGGCGAAATGGTTCCAGTAAAGAATGGTACGACAGTGTTTGCTTCGCGCTCGACTTGACGGGGGCACTGCCGTGCCCCCAGATCGACGTTCTGGTCTTATCCAGAGGTTCTCAAATAGGGGCCTGAAATGCGGCGAAATGGTTCCGGTAAATAATGGTACGGCAGTGTTTGCTTCGCGCTCGACTTGGCGGGGGCACTGCTGTGCCCCCAGATCGACGTTCTGGTCTTATCCAGAGGATCTCAAATAGGGGCCTGAAAATGCGGCGAAATGGTTCCAGTAAAGGATGGTACGGCAGTGTTTGCTTCGCGCTCGACTTGGCGGGGGCACTGCAGTGCCCCCAGATCGACGTTCTGGTCTTATCCAGAGGTTCTCAAATAGGGGCCTGAAAATGCGGCGAAATGGTTCCAGTAAAGGATGGTACGGCAGTGTTTGCTTCGCGCTCGACTTGGCGGGGGCACTGCCGTGCCCCCAGATAATAATTATAATAGGTCTATGGTTCATAGTAATTGATCCTCGAATTGATGAAATGCATGTTTCGAACTTTCGACTCACCTGTACTATGAACAAATGTTACAGAAAACAACTAAGTACCTAATATTTATATCTATTACCAATATTATAATAAGTATTTTTCGTTTATTTTAGGATAATATGGCAGTATGGGTAGGTAATCACTAATTATAACCAACTTACTCGTGATACTCATCTTTTGATGAATTTATTTCATTTTTATCACCAAGTCTTGGTCGTTTTCTGAAAAATCTAAGTGAATAATAATTATTATATTATTACAAAATAAATAGGTTTATAAACAATAAGTGACGACTGACGTGCTTCGGGTTTTGTTTTATGAAAGTACACATGGGGTCTTTGCATGGGGTACTTCTGACTCATTAGAATTTTGAAGCGTCTTTTTCCTGTAAGATTTTTTGTGAATAGGTAGGTAAATGATAGGTACAGAAATTTAAAAAGTTAATTATTAAATTCGAAAGCCACTAGCGAGGTGCGATCCCAGGACCATTCGATACCGAGGCCGGGAGTGCTAGGCGTACCGCTTGAGCTACGCGGTCATATGGAATATTTGCCAAATTTCTGTACTGTCTTTAGCACTGAATACACGTTAGCTCACGTTACACTAGACGTTAAGCGATTCAGTACCAGCGGCTCGATAGTAACCAAATTAATCAGACCCCCACCCCAGCTCAGCGGTGTAAGATTTATTTTCGTTACGGAATTAAATAAACGAACAAATGCGTAAAAACATAAACGAGCACAATAAAAATTCGTAATCATTGGAACATACTTAAATTATTCTTTGTACAAAATATTATTTACAAATAAACACTCGATTGACTCAACTGGTTAGATTTATTGGTCGACGGAGCGCAAATACGTCCTCCCCTCACGAGATAGCCGGCGGCACTGTCGCTACAGGGCTCTCACGCACACACGCTTACGCTAAGTCTAGTCGGGTTGTGAAAATATGGAAAATACTTGATTACTGCAAATTATGGATTTAATTTAAAAAAATAAAACACTATGAAAGTAGTACACTGGTAGCCAAATATTGTCCATAAATTAAATCATTATTGAGTGCAATTTACTACATATACCGATCATTTTAAGATTTTATTAGAGGTATGTTTGCGATTTTTTTCTATCGAGAAAAGTGAGTTGAATCGTGTTTTGAAAACACTATGGATATAGCATATATTCTGAATAATATTATATATCTTTCTCAATACAATTACCGCATTCTATCATATAGATATTCCGTTTAGAAATCTCGCATTTAGGTGTTGTAAGCCCCTTAATAAATAACAGGAACAAAATTCATAATATCCTCTATGGTGTCGCGCTTTAAAATATTATATTATTTCAATGACAACAATTTACCTTCATTAAAATTATTATTTTTTTAAACTATATCAGTTTTTTCAATACCAAACACCTTGTATGTACCACATAAACTGAAAATATTCTCTGTATCTACTTCAAAGCTTTGAATATAATAAAAATTTTGTTAAATATATTTATTCAATAAGCATACCTACTTAGATCGCTTTATTGAAAATGGTTGCTTTATTGAAAATTCTACGATGAACTTACAACGAGCAAGCAACGTGACGTTTTTCTCTGCGACTGCACAAATTTAAAAAACTCGAGAACGGTTCGACCTATTTGGGTAATTTTGATCTTGAAATTATTGTAGTAGTTCGGAGAAAGTTTAAACGGTGATAAATATTGAATAAATTACGGGGAAAACACTAAAAAGGACAATTAAAATTTCCTATACCAACTATTCCTACTTGCCAAACTTTGATGTTCATTTCGTCGGTCACTTCACACTTGACTGTCAATTATTTATAGGTTACATACAGAAATTTTGTAGGATAGAACAACGTCTATCGGGCCAACTAGTTCGAAATAAATTGCAAAGGCCCAATAAATAAATATATGTCACCGTAAAATTGTAAAAAGCTTTAGATTGTAATATTACTAGAGGTATTATAAAATGTCGACAGATGTTCAAATAAAAATGTATCCTTACAATTGTACGCATTATTTTTAGTTATAATTATTATTATGAAAAAGCAAACAAATATGGCGGGCACTTGCCGTTTAACCAGTCGGCACGGTAAATATAACAATATAACGAAAAATAACGTGTAAATTGTAAGAAGAAATTTTTATTTGACAATCTGTCGACATTTTACAATATCTCTAGTAATATTACAATCTAACGGTTTTTACAATTTTACGGTAACATACTTATACAATATAAAAAATGTCGTATACTGTAGACTATTTTCAGCGCGCCAAACTACGTTTACGCAAGCCCTGAGAACTTTTACCATCACGTTCGACATTATTATTGCATGTTCACTTATTGGAAAAAAAGGCTTATATTTATACTTCGGCCGAGATCCGGTCCAATATTCGCCTATACAAATATTTAATATCGCTATTGCTGACAGATTGTGCGGACCAATTTAATGTGCAAATTTACTATCGATGATTCCGTTATGTAGTAACTTGTTTATTTCGTCATTCTCTACATTGTGTCTTTATGGACGTTTTAAACTGTTGTTAGTATAACAAAGGACAGTTAATACTGCTTGCTAGTTGCTACTGCTTTGTTGTAATCTAAAAACAAAGCGAATGTTTTTATAACCTCATTTGTGAACTGTTTTACAACTGTTTAGTTGCACAGTTATAACATCACCGACGATATCGTAAGTAAAATTATATATTAGTAAATTACTAACAAATGTTCTAAGACAAAATATTATCTATACTTCTATACTATCTATGCTATCTATACTATCTACTATAATATTATAAATGAGAAAGTGTGTCTGTCTGTCTGTCTGTTACCTCTCCACGCTTTAACCGCTAAACCGATTTTTATGAAATTTGGTATAGGCATACTTTGGGCCCCGGGAAAGAACATAGGATATTTTTTTATCCCAAAAAACAAGTGTTTTCGCGGGATAATGTATTTACATGGGCGGAGCCGCGGGCATAAGCTTAAAGCTAGTATTTTATAATGTGAAAATAAACACTTTATTATAATAATATAGGCTATTATAGAAAGGTATCATCACCCCGACAAATCCGTTAGGGTCACTTCACACCACGCTTGTACGCGACGCGATGCTGTATTTTAAAGATAGTTATTCAAAATTGTAATTTATTTACTACAAAACAAGGAAACACGTTTCATAATTTGACATCAGTCATACACTGTACAATGCACATGCACTGTGTATCGTGGTGCAATTATCATGAAATTCGAAAGCTTACAATAGCGGTCAATCACACCGAAATGAAATGGTACGTGACTATGGCGCTGTATTTTTAAGATAATTATACAAAATTAAAAAAAATGTAAAAGAATAATATTAATCACACAAGAAGATACGCATCTCATTGTAAGAGTTCGAACGTCTATTCGCTGCAAGGCGCATGTGCAATGTATGTCTGTTGTCATAATAATATGAAATGTGTACCTTTTAGTGTACATATAAAGTTCAATTTTCAATAGCTATCTTTAAAAAATAGCGAAATTGAAGCGCCGCGTCTCGTTTTATATCGTCGAGGTGTAAACTGACCCTATAACGTGTATCTTTTTGTGTAATGCATAAAGTTCAAATTTGAATAGTTATCATAAAAAGGTAGCGCCGCGTAGCGGATCATTTCGTTTCTGTGTTAATTTACCCTTAGCGGTAATTTCTTGAGGCACTATGAGAAGCAATCAACTTATTCGCAGAACAGCTGAAACCCGTCTCAGCAACACTCGAGCACCTCATTCGACTTTTTGAAATACGCCACTAACGAGGTACTCTAAGCTGTTGCATTCACGAACGGAACGGAATGGGGAAAAAACGGCACGGGACAAGACAAAGTGAAACTCAATGTTCGCATTCAAGGTTTTCAGTTATAGTTTCGTTATGGCCCCGCTAATGATAAAACACTGTATTCAGACGCAAAAGTTGTGGCTTACGAACGAGTTTAGCGTTTTAAAAATTTAACCAATTAACAATCCACACCTAAAGCCTTCAACAAATATGAGTAGTTTATTTATCTCTTTTTATGCGTTTAAAATGATGAATTAACAGAATATAATGTATAATTTTTACATTAATTTATATGCTAAAACTATAGAGGGCATCACAGATGTTGAATATATTATAATATTTTATTTTAAGGTGCCTGTATATATATTAATATTATAAAAATATATAGTATCTTAGCAGTCTGTGATAGTTCAAACAAACTGTATGATAAAAAAATTTCTTACCATAAAATATTATAGTGTCATCCGTGATGCCCCTAATACCTTATTTGGTATACGTATTTTCAAAGCAAAAGTGTGTCATAGTACCAAAGTGTAGTATTTAAAGTCATAAATCAGATTTTACGACACATCCACACGACTAGCACGTTTTAAATCAATGTATCAATAAAACGATATCGCAGTGGCAATGAGGGCATAAAACTAAGGAGCCAGATGGGCTGACGACATTATGACGATTACGGTCCACATTCTCTTGGCACGCGGCCGAGGAAGGTGAACTTAAGGAAAATGGTACCATTCACTGCTTTATTGTACAGTCTGACGCGAAAATGTTAGAGGAAATTTTATTTGGGAATTTGAAATTATTTAGTCAACGAAAGAGATTTTTTGAGTTACTTTTGGTACTTGTAAATTTTAATAGAATACTATCTGTCCCGAAATACGTTGTTCTATCGCACCTATAAATATAGTGTTAATATTTCCCCAAAATTATTCCAAAATTTCTTACAGTTTAATTAAACCTTTAATTAATTGATAAGATTATATTTTTAACCAAAATCAGCCAAATCGGTCCATCCGTTCTCGAGAGAAATCTCGAGAACGGCTTGACCAAACGGCGAGACTTTCAAATTGCAATCCATTTTTATATGTAAGTAGATATTGTTAATAATAATCTATTAAGTAGGTATACTTTTTTTCTTTATTTTCAAACTAGATAATGCCCGCGACTACACGCAATGCACGCAAAGGAAAAAACCGTACATTTTTCTGCATTAAAGGGTAGCCTATGTCACGTGGACTGCTCTATATCTGTGCCAAATTTTGAAAAATAAAATTGGTCAAGTATGTAGATTCCAAACTTATTCTACGCAACCAAAAAAATATACAAATGAACAAATCTTCCTTCTTTATTATATTAAAAAAAACAGTAAAATGAAAATATTCGTGAATATAGAACTAGATATAGTATAGAGGGATACTATACCCAAATGCAATTCAATACACTTCAAACTTTTGTATTTGAAGCACGAGTACAAACCAAATAATATATCAGCTGCAAACCAAACACGATCCAACAAAACCAATCTACTTCGTCCGCAAAACGTAAATAAGCTGCAACACAAGCGATTCATGAAGACATTGACGAAATCTCGGTTTCCAAATTAACATTGTGTTCTCAGAGACGCCAGGAAGTAATCAAGTCTCCCAGCATAAAATGCTCAGCCTTCGTCTTGTTTTATCCTGTGCCAATATTGCTCTCCATTTCAAAGTAGAGGAGTTTTACATCGATGGTTATAATATTATTGCTTTTATCTTATCAACTTGATGTTGCCTGCGAATTCGTGCACGTAAAAAAAAATACCACAGGAATTGTACATTTTACCACGATGAAAAGTAGCCCATGTCCTTCCCCATAGTCTAATCTATATCTATGCCAAATTTCATTAAAATTGGTCCAGTACTTTCGGAGCCTATTCAATGCAAACAAACAAACTTTTCCAATTTAAAATATTGGTATTAAGTAATTATTGTCTTCCAATTTTATTACGCAAACGAAAAGGCGGGCAGCTAGTATTAACTATACACGCCGAACACTGGTACATACAAATCTAACATCACAAAACTAAAGCACAATACGCAATTACAGCACACTGTAAACGTTACGAACTATCAACACGGCTACAGTCGCTACAGAACGGCTAGTAAAGAGCAAACAGGCCGGCTAAACGATGTACGGTTCCAATTCAAGTGTCCACCGCAGCACATGACACGGCAGCCATCCGAAACCGAAATGGGTCAGCCGACGTCACACTTATTTCGTATGTATGAGACAGTGAGTCTGCGGGAAGCGTATTTAAAAGCAGACATTTGAGTGACCGCACCGGGCGATGAATACTAAAGAGACTACGTGTGCCTGTGCACCTACATTAGGACGAGGATTACGTTGCAGTGTAACACAAAACGTAGACGTGTTACACTAAACTGGTGTTTGCAAAAACCTTACACATAGGTAGCGTTTAGAATCCTGTTATCTATCTATCTATTATAAGAGGTATCGATCGACTGAAGTATAAACGCACAGGCCAAACCCTTGAGGCACAATTTTCTCATATTATGACGTAGACATCCACTAAAAAAGGATTTTTCAAAATTCAACCCCCAAGGAGGTAAAATACGGAATGACAATTTATAATCTATTTTCACGCGGGCGAAGCCGCCGGAAATTAATGAATGCTAGTACTTAATATTGTAAATGTGAAAGATGAATGTTTGTTATCCTTTCACGAAAAACTACTGAACGGATTATGATAAAAATTGGTATTGGTGTGGTAGTAGTTTAGACTCTGTTCTGTATTAAACATTTATTCCGGAAAATACAGTGTTTCATTGGCATACTGTTTTTACATGGGCGGATCTGCGGACAAAAGCTAGTATTAAAATAATATTATGCAGCCTAATAAGTGAAGAACTTTTTGAGGAAACTGATATAAGTTAATAGAATTGAATGATAAAAATGTTTTTATGGTTTATTTGAAATTTTTGGCAATGACGCACTGATTTGAGTTACTAAAATTTAATGATGAAATTTTTTATGATTTATTTGCTTATTTTTGGTAATGAAGCATGAAGATAATGGGGTAACGTTTTCGCAAAAGCTTTTGTAGCACTCTCGTAGCACCACAGCACTTCTAGTAGTACGGCAGTTAAAATAGGCTAGTTGAATTCGTATAAAATATAATAATAATAATATCTATGGACGCTTCACACCACGTCAATCTGGCCCCGTGCTAAGTATCCGAAGAACTTGTGTTACAGGTACCAGACAACGGAAATATATTTAATACTTTTTATACTATACATATATTTAAGATTTTTATTATATTATACACATATTTAATACACATCCATGACCCAGGAACACAGAAAAACTTTTTGTTCCGTCGGCAGGATTCGAACCTGCGACCTCCGGCTTAAGCACCAAAGCGCTGAACCACTGAGCCACAGAGGTCGTCAAATATTGACTTTAATTTATATAATATACAGAAATATTGAGGTAATTATGCATCAAATTTTATGAAAATTAGTTTCAGAGTCTATTCATTACAAATAAACCTAGTAGTAGTACCTATATGCTTAGCCCATCATTAATCGGCCTAC
Source organism: Glaucopsyche alexis (assembly GCA_905404095.1). Classification (NCBI taxonomy): domain Eukaryota; kingdom Metazoa; phylum Arthropoda; class Insecta; order Lepidoptera; family Lycaenidae; genus Glaucopsyche; species Glaucopsyche alexis. Next base: position 16,804,495 of record FR990047.1, on the reverse strand, counting down.
ATGTTCTTTAGTTTGTGTATGAAATATAGAACCTGTGTCCCTAAACGTGTCCACTTAACAAACACCCACTCGACGCGGCCGGCCGCAAAGCGCCTAATTAATGTGTTGAGGCACCGCACCGGAGAGCCCGTATTCATCCCGGATAAAGTACTCATTGTCTCGGACTCCGGGCCACTTAAACGTCTGGCGGATATGGTCCACGATATATCAGTGAGGTCCGTCATGTGCACGCAATGCCTATTGTGTGACACGAGCCACGAGCCACGAGTCACGACTGACGATAAATAAAAAGGCATTCATACAAGTATTAAATTCCTATTTAGCTAACACACCTAATTAGGAACCTTCATTTTTAAATTTAAACGTTTCATTTATTTGTATTTGAGTGGGGTGATGCATAAGCTCAGCGTTATTTTAATTAAATTAGCTCGGAAGAAGCCAAAACTAAAAAAAAAAACAAAACAGCGCTCCCTTCATTATACCCATCACTTTAAAGCCTTATTTACTTTTTGTTGCAAATTAATCCTTTGCAAGTATTCTTGGCATTGCAAGCTTAAGTATTCACCCACAAAGCGCAGGAGGAACGGCGAATAAATAAAAAACGAGACGTGGCGTTTTTATTATTATTAAATTTCTGTGCTTAATGAATTTTTACTTGGCTATATTTTTTTGGGGGTAAATTTTCCCTGGAGCTATTTTCACAATTAGCCAAACAAATAGACAATGCAGCGGCGCGCGGCGCGGCATCGCGCAAAGAACAGTCCGGCTTTATTATATCTCCGCAAATACCTGGGACTCCTGTAGCGTTGTGTTAAATATATTTTCGTCCTGCTATGCTTGAAATTTGTTTTACTCTATTGTTCTGCCGTGAAACATAAAGGTACTACTTACCGAATAAGTTCCCGCTCGACCAGGCATAAGATGAAAATCGCTCAACGGCGCCGTTGAATAGTGGGCTCGCAAACATATTCACGTGTAAATACGTAGTTCACCTCGTCTGCAGTCATTGCGTTTACTTCCTTTGCGTTTAAATATTTTGAGGCGTCCTAGTGCTAAGGTGGATGTTTACAGACTGGTCGAGCGGGAACTTTATCAGTGGTAGGTACATTGAAATATTATGTAAAAAAATTAAAAATAATAATTCTAATACACAGTACTTTAAAATTACACAATTTTTAATTTAAACAATAAACATGAGGATAACGAATATCAGCTGTAACGGCTGCAGGTATTTCCATGAAATTCAGTAGTATGCAAGGAGTTTTGGGGGAGAAAAATCGATCCTGGAAAGTGTCAATGCGTAGTTACGCATTTTTAAGTTAAATATTATATATATTATATTTTTTCTTTTGGCGTGCAACAAAAACTTCGACTCTAATATGTCAGACCGATTAGCAATTTGGTATGTGTATATATTGTGTAATTTTTGTGTTATTTGAAAATTTACAAAATTGTAGATGGGTTTGAACATTACTAAATTATTTCTGTATTTATTATTTTTTTAATCTGCTAGAGCTCCAAGCAAAGTATTGAGTGAAAAAACATCTCATAATTCGATTCGATTCAAATTTCATCAAAACAACTGGGGTGACCAAGTTGAATCAAAATCAATATTATTTTATTAATTTGACTTAACACTTACTTTGAGCATCCCAAGAAAAAAAGCGTTGCAAAATGCTTTTTGTATTGTAAACTTTGAGTTCACACTAATTAAGCCATCATCAAATGATAATAGTAAATCCATAATAATAATTTATCCTCAAAATGTCCTTAAGTTACTCTCTATGTGATACAACTTACAATATTCTCAGAATAATGTAATTTGGGTCTGTAGTCCACAACAATCGTGGGCACCGCAAGCTCCGTCGACTAAGGACGGTAGACAAGGGCCCTTGCATCCGGAGTCTCCATTCATTGTGATGATTGCTCCGCTCTCATTATACCAATACAAGTACTACCTTTCAGACGTACACAACAGCCAGTCAGAAAACAAACAAAAAGTCAGCAAAGCGTTGTGAATGTGGGGCTCAGAAAGAAATGTTTTTCTATCCCGAAAAAAGGGGAAAGTCATCGCTTCCAGTGGTATGACTTTATATAATTGGCATGTATTTGTCTATGAGTATTTACGTTATTTGTCGTAAGACCTTTGTACTTATAATAAGCTAGGAACATTGCCTGTCTAGGCACAAAGGTCTTACGACAAATAACGTAGACATTTACATGTTTAGTCATCATCATCACTGACTACTAACGTCTACAACTATGGAGCTCGTGTACTCTCTTTGAAAGAAAAAAAGGGATTGGTGAGGTTTGCAATTGTACTGCGAGTATTTCATAAATAAACTTTTAGTCTTGTAAAAAGTACCTTTAGCATTATGGTAAATAATATGTATAGTCATACCTTTGTAAGGAAAACCTCTGTACCAACTTCTCGTAGCACTCGCTTACCTACTCGTAGTGGCTAAGCAATATTCATAACGTCAACATAAAATAGGTATATAATATTATTTATAAAATTGTACATAAACCATAAATATTAATATATTTACGTTACTGCACTGAAGGGATTGGAAAATAATGAAACGATTTTTCATATTCAATTGTACGAAACGTTATTAAAATTTACAACAGCCGACCAACATTTTGACGTAGAATTCATCCATTATTCATTACCAACACATTATCACTGTAACGGCTCGAATGACCCAATACAAATTTACAGATGTTATATACTCCCTATTTGCAGAAAGGCCCAATTATATTGATTAATGATGTATTCCGATTCATTTCAATTCGTCATTCATATTTGACTTCGAGCCTATGAATTATTATTGATCAATTTATTTTCGTATTATTTTACGAGCCGTAATTAATTCATACTGTCCTCGGTTCGGTGTTTAGTGTCTGCTAATAAATCAATGGATTATTGCTATAGCTACTGCAAAAATCAAGTTGATTTTTCTAAAACGAGATATTTACGGAAGTCAGTTAAAAAGTAATGTAGGTCTCTGTAGACCTACATTACTTTTTAACTGACTTCCGAAATGAGGATGGTGGTTTCGTCAATATTGTCAAATCACCGACCACGAGCCTCGAGCTTCTAACCAAAAAACCATGTAATTTAACAAGCATTGCCAAGTAACCATGTCATGCTTTACTCGATTATGTATGTATATTAGACGTTTTTATGTACACGGGCTGACCCGTGGCTTACTAGCTGTAAATCCTAGTTAGGTCCCTCATAAACCTTCTGACGCACACCGCCCAACAAGGTCAAACGCACGTCTTCACTATAACGCGGTAAATTTCCTTGCGGCCATTATTTATGGACCTAGGCTCTAGGGTGTAAGCGTTTTTATAAGAAAAACGTGTATTTGGATTATAATATATTGGTTCAGCTCAGTATATTAACATCGCTGTATTCGTAAATACGTGAAGCTTCTGTAAGTACAGTTTTAAGAGAATTGTGTAATCGGAAAATTAAGAAATTTGGCAGAGTATAACTTTACATGGATGACGTGTGCTGAAAGCTTATATTTTTTTTAATAATCCTTAGAAATACATAAAAATTATTAAAAATAAAGTTACACGTATTGTATACTACCTCACTTATAATAGAATACGTTTGTATTTAATAATAGTAGGTATGTATTACATAGATAACACAAAATATTTAATTACGTACCTACCTACCTAAGATTCAAAAGAGCCCTAAAAAAATTAAACTTGAAAATTAAAATAGGTATGTATTGTGGTTGAAATTCGAACACTAACCGACCTTGACTTACTATAAAATGTTATCTTAAAAGAACGTAAACTGAACATTGTATTATCTTTAGAATATTGAACACAAATAAATGAAAATGTACATAGACGATGCCGACATTTGTATGAGGCACATTTCTTAATACGGTGAACGGTTTACATTTTTCATACGGTAAGCTCTAAGACGCATACGTACGACGCGGTGGTATGCCAAGACGTACGCTGTCCTTAAAATTTTACTGACATCAAAGCGTTTGAAGGACTCTTTTAAAAGAGCAAAACGGAAACGCAAATAACTGATGAGTATCAAAAAAGATGTTTCCAGAGCGCCGTGGTGGTCCTCTCGACATAAAAATTAGATACTCTTCTTTGTGACGTCATTCTTTAGGTAGGATCACCGTTAGATGTTTGTCGTCTTTTGTTTCTCAGTAGCAAAATGTTTCTGGTATTCTACCTTCCGAGTATTTATTAAGTGTGTATTAATTATATTCTCCGTATTCTCGATGAAGAGGCATCATTTTAATTTGTCTCTGTGTCTATACAATAATTACCTGCATATAAATAGCAATTGAGCTATTTACTTATAATTATAATGTTAAGTTTCCAATATAACTAAAAGAAATAAAAAAATATTTTCTTTTTATATTGAATCATTTTTTCTCTTATTTAATATAAACTATATAATATCTGTATATAATTCGTCAAAACATTCAAAATTAACTTTCATGAAATTATATCACTACTTCTACGAGTAGTATCTCAGACACTAATTACGTTCGATGTAACATAAAAAACTATCGCGAAATTACCTGTGGGACCATGATCATGAACATTATTATGGTCCGACAGACCGCAACACTGCATTAGTATAAAATTTACCAGCCACCGGGTTTGTACATTAGTTAACTGTACACGACCGCATGAAAGCACGGCCGATGGGATATAATTATCCCAACTACTTTAGCGTGACATTAATTATTCATAATGTAAAGTTTGCCAAAAGCAAGTAGGTACAAATAGCCTGGGGCTCACACCTTCAGTTTTCGAATTAGATCGCCCCTGAGGGTTAAAACGGGCGTACAACAACAACCCTTCCCGTATTAGATTTGTAAAACAAATGGCAAAAAAGACCTCTTATGCTCCATATAAATAGAATGGAATAAAGGTTTCACACATTTTGTGAATGCTAAAATTTGAAATCGGATTTTTTAGCATTGAAACATATTTGTTCTTTTTAATTTGGCACATCTGAAATTGAAATAAAATTTCCTTTGTCACATTGAAAAAAAAGTGAAACTTGTATACATAAACATAAGCAAACACGTAACTGAATATTAAATTGAGTGCTGAATATATTTACCTGTCTGCAAATATGTTTTTTAATAGTTGTGTTTGCAACGTGCAACTGTTATTTGGTAAATATAACAGATAAATCAACAAAATAATACAGCTATTATGCAAGGCAGGCATGTACTAGGTACAGCTAAAATTTATTTAGCATACAATGAAGTCGCTTTCGCTGTATATTTGATTAGGTATTTTAAACTACTCAACGGATTTATTGCAGTTTTCAGCAATAAATCGAGTTTTTCAAGAAGAAGATTATAATATGGCTAGCTTTTGCCCGTGACTTCGTCCGCGTGGAGTTCGGTTTCCATACAAATTTTAACCCCTTTTTTCACCCGCGTAGGGGGCGAATTTTCAAAAATCCTATCTTAGCGGATGCCTACGTCATTTTAACTATCTGTATGCCAAATTTCAGCAAAATCCGTTTAGTAGTTTCGGCTGTGCGTTGATAGAGGTTTGCCATTTATATATTGCCTTTTATATACACGCGCGTAGCCGTGACGAGAAGCTTGTTCGTATTATAATATTGTTGTCTACATTTTATCAATTTCTAAATCATAATATTCCTTCTCTAATTGCAATGCAATTTTACATTAGCATTTTGATTTCAAACCAAACAAGGGGAAAAGTCAACTTTATACCACCAAGAACTCTTGAATCTATTGACTCCACAGTCCATTGTCAATACTCCCTCACGTTCACTCGCGTCTGCAATAGGGCCAATAAACAAAATTCATCGCACACAACGTGTCGAGTCGAAATGTGCCGCGTGTCAGTTCGCAGCGAAACAATTATACGAACAAACGGCTCGCGCAATTTGCATAGAGGGGCCCCAAGGTGGGGGCCCCGATTAAAATCCCCAAAATATACGTCAACGTGTTGACGTTTTGATGAGGCGAAATAAACGCCTCGGGGCGAAGGCCTCAGGGGCGGCGTGCTTCCTGAAAATGATACTAATCACCGCCTTTCTGCTTTCGCCGCTTAACGCGTCCAAATCTTAACGTCCCGAATAAACTCGACGCAGCTGTAATTTAGCGCTAATATATTTAGTAATACCCAAGAGATATTAAAAATCCAGACAAGTGCGAGACGGACTCGCGCACGATTTATTAATATGATGTTTATAAAATTTATTAATATGATGTTTATAGCAGTTTTTCCGCTAAATAATACCCACAACCTGCAAGCAAATGTGTGAGTGCACGCATAAGCATGCGTAACGCACCTCCCTCCTCCCACACTGCTTATGCGTGCACTCAGATGCGCACGATTATTTTATTCTTTTTTTTTTGCCACTGAGTTCCGTGGCCTAGTGCGTCGAATCCCCGGTTGTGGCGTGAACCAATGAGACTTTTTCAGATCTCAAGTACATTATACGGACGCTCTAACGGTGAAGGAAAACATAGTGAGGAGCACATACGGCATTCTCACAACATAGTAGACTATGTTGTGAGAATGCCGTATGTGCTTGGGCAACCATACGACATTTAAAAACCGACTGTTCCAAGCACTACAGTATTTCAAGAGCGGTTACTTCGCTCGCAGAATACAAATAGGTATAAATCATCCATTAACGGATGAAAAGGCATAAATATTTGTATTTGTCATAAAGCGGCACCAGAAATACATCATCTGTAAATATTTCAACTGTCTAGCTATCACAGTTCATGATATAAAGACTGGTGACAGACAGAGAGACGGACAGACAGACAGCGGTGTCTTAGTAATAGGGTTTTTTACCCCTTAGGTACGGTACCCTAAAATATCTACTGTTTAAAAGAAAGAAGCTGCGCAGAGGATACACATAGGAAATCTTTGTAAGGTTCGCTAGCTCACACATTTTTTGGTTGAAGCATAGTGTCAAAATGTTTCTTGCAAAAAAAAATGAGAACGACGTTTTACGCTGTCTTTTAATTATATCAAAACAGTTACGCTCTAATTACTGTAAAAAGTTGATGCTTACGAAGATAATAATATAAAGCAACCGAATTTTTAGAGAGATGCGTCCACAATCCACATTAATGTGGCTAAAAATACTTTTAGTTTTAAATTTAATTTTGTATTTCGCTAATTAGTTTACATCGTAAACTTTGTCCAAAGCAGCCGTATGGTTCAATATTTAAACGCTAAACTTAAAAATTATCGTACCATAGTAGTTACTTGATGAATTTACACTGTAATTAAATTATATTATTATATTTTATACGAGACAAAATTTTGAAAAAAAAAAAAAACCTAACATATAACGCAAATCTATACGAAATATATATCAATACCCAATTCAATCTATTTATATTCATAAATACAGAAGCTAGAAGGGCGGACAAACAGACAGACAGATAGACAGACAGACGGACGGACAGACAGAGCTAAACTGATGGTCCCTTGAGTATAACGGAATCCTAAAAACGCAACATTGCAATAGGTACAAGATTTATATTTAACACGAGCTAAAAAATCGTAAAGCTTGCGTTTGAAAACGAGGCTTAAAATTATTTCCTACTAGCTGTTGCTCGCGGCTCCACTCGCGTAAATACAGTGTCCATCGGGAACACTGTATTTTTTTAGGGATAAAAAGTAGGTACCATTTGTTTTTATCCAGGGCCCAAACTACTACCATACCGAATTTCATCAAAATCAGTTCAGTGGTTTTTGCGTGAAAGAGAAATAAACATCCATCCATACATCCTCACACACTTTCACATTTATAATATTAGTAGGACGTGAGCTTTAAAAGGCGAATAGCTGACGTGAGCGGTGAGCCATACAATGTTGTAAGTTGGAATATTTTCTAACCCCAGGATACCGAGCAAACAATCAAAAGCATAACAAGTAAAGTTGGAACAACGTCAAAAGCCCGCCTAAATCAAACTGTAGCGGCCATAATGGAGCCGTCAGTGTCCGACACCTCGTCATCGCCACAATGCCACCCATTTAAAACTTTCCATGCATGTGGTGACCGAAAATAAGGTCCAATGCACATTCTCCTGAAAGCGTGAGGTATAGAATTTTTACGAGTAGGGCACAGTGTACATGTTCAATGTACATGACTGATACATTGAGTAATGACTCGTTATTTTTAATGATGGGGAAAAGTAAGAATATGTGAAGATTCCTTATATTTTATTTTGATTACTTATAATATCACAAATATTACTCGTATTATACTAGAGCTAAATTATACTTAGAGTTTATTTTATAGTATTTATTGTATTTTAATCAAAAAATTAGGTGATTTAAAAGTGTTGTATTTTGGTTGTAATTATCATAACAAGTGAGTGATTCATTATTATGTAATTATTATTTAAGTGTAAGTTAGATCAGGTAAGTCAATTACCAATATGCCCCTAGCTTATTTGTTTCAAATATGTTTGTGATATACGTTACACGTCGAGGCGTCAAAATGTGAAAGCAATTTAAGTTTAAACAATGGATGCGGTTGCACCCTCACTTGTCATAAACCAACGTTAAACGGTGCCTTACCGTAATAATGTGTCAGTCCTGACACTAACTAATGACGAAACGCCAAGTTTACACCCGAAAACGGTGTCGTTATTGAAACCGCCTTAGATTCAAATGTATCGGAAATCGTTTTTTGTCACGATTCCTGGAAATGTAGCCATAATTTTGAATCGGGGCGTCGCAAAAGACAAAGCGCTTTACATTAATCCGAATATAGGGTAGAAATTTCTCCTTAAAAATTTGTTTTTCAATTTTATCTTCTTGTAATCATGAAGACCACCTATCTACATATATACCTTAATGCTTAGAGAATAAAACCATATCAATGTGAATATATAACTACGACTGTATTTTAGTTTTAAATATTACCGAGTAGGTACCTACATTAAAACTGGTAAAGAAAAACCCGGAAAATTCTTACGTAGCGATACCTATATTTTAGGAGGCTTTCAATTCACTTATATAAGTTACCCAAAGGGACAGGCAGACAAAAGCGACCATAAATCTTATGTAAATCGAGTGCAGGTATCGCGATTCGGTACAGCCACATTTCAAGCCGTCTCTACTAATGTGTTTATCCTATTATACCGAGGAGTTTTACAACCAGAGTGGCATGACCCCTCATACTCCGTATTCGACGGGAACTCTCAATAAATCTCATCAAAGAAGTTGCAACGGTGGAGGCCTATTTGACTGGGTAACATACACCAGCGTGGCGTGGATTTTGGACAAACATCTCGGAGCTGGCGCGTTTGCATTAAGTTTTATTACTTCCCCGGTCTTGTAAATTGTAGGTGTAATATACAAGCCAGGCACTAGTGAAGTTGAGATATATTTTTCCTTGTGGAAACGATAAAAATATATGCCGGGGAGTGCGCCAGAGCTTCGAGATGTTTACGCTTTCAATTATTACAGGGTTCAGGAGTATTTGTGCAGTTGTATACTGCGCTTTTAATACCCTGATTTTTTATACTTATAAACCGATCGCGTCTTCTATTAATGTTTATACAAAATATAAATATTATTACTGTTACTTACAACGAAATGAGTATTTTCAGAGGTAGCATCCGCTGGTTTTTAATGCAGTCGAATTTTTGTAAGCTATCTGAAAATATTGCATTGCATTTTTCGGCAGACGTATAAAAATAGAGACATAATTACATAGAGTTTGGAACATGGAATCTCAATCCCGACTAACGAAGTTTTATTTAGAATTTCAGTGAACATTGGCTCAAACAGATTTAATATTAATATTTGGCGACTGAGGTATGTGTACACGTTCAAGTTAATTATACATTCCTCGCACGCCGCGAATTCTATGCCGTTGATTAAGTGAGACTTGGACTATATTACGAGGTATGGTGTTACAAGTTAATACTAGTTTGTCTTTTAATATACTTTAAATTATTTGTATTCTTCGTAACTAATATCGAAACCAGTTTTCCGAAGTAAGTTTAGGTGGTATTCTGCAAAGGTCTGCTTCGGTTGTTATTCTCGAAAGAACAGACTATCAAAGTAGAAGAGGATAATTTTGAACTTAAGTAGACGAAGTGTATTTCAAGAGCGTGTTCCAGCAGATATTTCTGGGCTAACTTAAACGAACAAACTGACAAGCGTAACCATCCCGGAGTGGGAACAGAAAATAAAACGAAAAGGTTACACGCGAATATTGGTGACGTGACACGTCGGAAAATGTTAGCCGGCGTCGAGGAGAATGTAGTTTCACGATTTTTCACCGCCGCCATCGCCATAGTGGCAACATAAAATATGTCCAGAGGCCAATATATAAAAGTTGGAAGGAATGCGGGAATCTCGTTGCGTTCTGTTCTAGAATATTTTTCATTTTTAACACGACTTAAATAATTTTTATCGTACGTTTAATGCACGAATATGTTCAGTTTTCAAAATATACACTTTTTTTTACACGAGATGGAGCAAGTATCAGTAATTACGTAAGTAAGCTGTTGGTAACTGATACATGCCAAATTGACTACTGAACTAGGCATAATATACCTAACCAATATAATTGCTAGTCTACAATATAATAAAAGAAAAACATTAAGAAAATCAACCGCGGGCAGCAGATCATCGGCGTTGGCTTTCTATACTTAGGCCTTTACATCCGTTAATGGATGATTTATACAGTATTCTCCGAGCGAAGTAACCACTCTTGAAATACTGTAGTGCCTGGGACAGTTGGTTTTTAAAATATGTCGTATGGTTGCCCGAGCACATACGGCATTCTCACAACACAGTTAGCCTAGTCCAGAGGAATGACTGGTCAATACGTCTGGGGCCAACCATGTGCGGGTTTCCTCACGATGTTTTCATTCACCGTTAGAGCGTCCGTATAATGTACTTGAGATCTGAAAAAGTCTCATTGGTACACGCCACAACCTGGGATTTGAACCTGCACTCTCTCGAGTGCGAACCAAACGGTCTACCCACTAGGTCACGGAGTTCTTGGCTTTCTATATGGACTATAAAATGAAAAATTAACCACAAGTTTTTTTTGGTTTAAAATATCTTTGTATTTTGGTCTTAAGTTGAATATCGCAACTGAGGGTATACCATCGCGTTTATATCACCAATTCGTGGAATCGAAATACATTACCATTGTCGGGGGTCACGACGAAAAATTATGTCGCCAATTTCACAGGTCTCATACGCAAATTGTTCGAGTGTGATGTCGCGGACAATGGCTCATTCACACCATCCGACACAAAGCGTACGTAACGAGGCCGGGCCGGATACGGCCGTGACGTGAGCGCGACGACGACGATACTTCCGCCACGCCTTGTGCACCTACCCGCACCCCCATTACGTGTCAAGCGATCGCTTTGTATATGTAACCGTAAGATTGTAAAAACCGTTAGATTGTAAAATAACTAACAAGATTGTAAAAATATGTCGAAAGATTAAAAACTATATATTTATAATTTAACGAAAAATTATGTGTTAAATTTTAGGCAGTATATTCGCATCGAATTCTATCAACATTTTACAATTTCAATAGTTTTATTACAATTTAACGGTTCTTACAATTTTATGGTGACATATTATATTAGCAGTCGCTTTTTAAGTAATCGCTTTGTATAGCAAGCGATCTTTTTATGGTAGAATAGCTTTTTCCCGTAGCTTCGTCGCGTCCGCATCAATAGGTACAGTATCCCGCGGGAGCGCTGTACTTTTTCGGGATAAAATGTTTGCTTAAGTTTTTAACTCAGGGCCTAAACTACTACTATACCAGATTTCATTAAAGTCCGTGTAGTAGTTTTTGCGTGAAAGAGTAAAAAATATCCATCCATCTAAACTCACAATCTTTCACATTTTAATAGTAGTAAGACTAACAACCATTTGAGGTAAGACTTTAAAGAAGAAGCTTTTTTAAACCTGTATTTATCATATTATGGTATGTTCTTTTGAAAACGATAATTATGTTATTCAAAGCTAAAAGTACCATTATTAACATAAGACATACATACGCTTTGATGATCAACGCCAGATAACCTGTTTCCATTTCCGTGTCAATGTCTTGTAACAGAAACATATCTAGATGGAGTTTGGAAGCAGGTGTAAATCCAAAAATAACATTTACAGCACTCGCCGACCGCGGGGAGACGTTACGGTTGAGTAATTACCCCGGTATGCGGAATATTTCAGTATCATTACCATTCCGTTGGCGAATTTAAGGAATCTTCAGACGTATCGACATAATCGTTGGGTTTATATTATACTCTCATTGATTTGGCTACCTTGATAATAATAAACTTATTGAATATTTAAGTAGTAAGCTGTAATTAGAGATTGTTACAAGGTAGCGAATCCTGATCTGTCTTAAGTCAGGTATGCTAGATACCTGTCACAGTCAATGAACATATTATTGTCCTTCAACCCTTGAAGATGTATATTTAATAGTTGTATAATTGTAATTTGTTACGAATTTTGTCTTTTATACCAAATAACAGTTTAAATACGAATTTGACGACCTCTGTGGCTCAGTTGTTCAGCGCTTTGGTGCTCAAGCCGGGGGTCGCAGGTTCGAATCCTGCCGAAGGAACAAAAAGTTTTTCTGTGTTCCTGGGTCATGGATGTGTATTAAATATGTGTATAATATAACAAAAATCTTAAATATAATATGTATAGTATAATAAAAAGTAGCGATAAAAAGTAGCATAAGTCTTTGCCTGTGGTCTACTCTATATCTGTGTCAACTTTCATCAAAATCAGTCCAGTAGTTTCGGAGCCTATTCAATGCAAACAAACAATAACATATTTCTTCTTTATAATATTAGTATAATCATAATAATTAATAATGTATCATGGTTAACTAATACCATAGTATAAGTCATAACCACAAACTAAATCTACAGACATTTGATTTTTGCATTGAGGTTAAGGTGGATTATTTTAGTTTATATCATTATTATAAACCGTTAAGATAATATGTTGCATTTGCTATTTAGATAACGGTGATTTTACTGCAATCGTAACTTGTGTATCTCTGCCAAGTCGGTCGCGAGCTATTTCATACATCACGCTGAAATACGCATCATATACAATGTCATTGGCGAGAACAGTGTTGACACTGTCATTTTCAACTCATAATTGTGCATAAATAAATAGGCATAATTCATGCTGTACGATGTTTCGTGCAACGGGATTTAAATCTAAATGGACGGAGATCCCAAGCCCGCTAGACTACCCGTAAGTTCTTAATGATAAAATGTATATAATAATGTAGCATTAGTGTGTACAATGAATGGATGCCCGCTAGTTTATGCGGTGGGCTAATTCTCAGGTACAGGATGCCAAACTAGATTAAAAAAAATATGCTATGTAACCTTTGAAATCATTCTTACGTATGGTTTAGTAGAATAATGACAATTAAAGAAAAAGAGTCTTGACAGACAGACAGATGGACGGACGAACAACAAAGTGAACCCTCCTTTTTTCCCTTTCGATGTACGGAACGGATGTAAAGGATTAATAATTTAGCAGAATGTAAGTAAAGCGATTACAAGCTTCAGCAAATTTAGTGCCTTGTACCTAAAAATTGGCCCTCGGCACAAACTATCATGCATAATATTATGTTCATCGTAGACGCTAATACTTCAATAGGATATTATACATTTTATCAGTAAGAATATAAGGGTAGTCTAGCGGGCGTGGGATTTCAGACAAAACATCCAGCAAATTTTCCCTTGTTGATTTTTTGTGCGAAATTCATTGTTTTGTGAAAGAGACTAAAAGGTCAGTTCTATACTAGTTGTGTAGACTGCACAGCTTAATTTACCTGAAACAAATAGAAATAAAAATTACATAAGTTTATAATTGAATCAATGCATATTTTTATACAATCGAACAAGCTGCCGCTTGATCAGACATAAGATGAAAATCACATATCAGCGCCGTTGAATCGGACATATAGTTGAAACAGACATACTGACGTGACCTAGTTCAACCACGTCTGTAGTCGTTGCGGTCACTTCCTTTGTGTTTGAATATTTTGAGGCGTCCTAGTGCAAAGGAGAATGCTAAGAACCTTGTCGAGCAAGAACTTTGACGATATTGTACAAATGAGCAGATTTTGTAAAATATAAAACCGGCCAAGTGCGAGTCGGACTCGCGCACCGAGGGCTCCATACAAACCTGTAGTGATTTTGTTACAGCTTTAAGGTATTTGATATGAATTTAAATTTAATACCTCAACGCGTTCATGAGGAAAGGGGTAGTAAGTTTAGAATTATTAAAAAAATATATTATTATGATGTAACAAAAAATTTACAGTTTTCGCAATAAGACGTTGCTTTGTACCAAATTTCAAGATTCTGAGTTCACGGGAAGTACTCTGTAGGTTTTGATTATCTTGTGAGTGTCAAAAATTTGCGGAAATTTGCGGCCTAAACGGCTGTATCTTTTGACTGTTTTGGCTTAGAAGTGTGATTTTTCACAGCTTGATAAAAATTCCAGCTTGATACCTTCACGCGTTCCTGAGAAAAAGGTTCTTGACAGACAGACGGACGGACAACAAAGTGATCCTATAAGGGTTCCGTTTTTTCCTTTCGAGGTACGGAACTCTAAAAACAGCGAAAACCTACCCTAGCTATGGCATGTCATTGAAAATGCATTACGTTACAGTTATAAATAATTAACAAACCAAAAATAATAAACTTAATAGATAAAATAATAAATTGAAAAAAAAAAGTAAATACTAACAGAAAAGTTAGAGCCTCATAACGTTTTCATCGTAAAAAATAAAGCCGTAGATATAAAGAATATAACGTGAAGAGTTCACTCATAGCGTGTATGTTGGTTCTATTTAGCGAATATTTTGTTGCTTGTTTTGCCGAGTAGAGAGCACCTGTTGCGAGCTTCGATGCCGGCTTGCCTAATCCTTTCCGAGATGAAATAAACAGAGCATTGGCTCGCTTCAAACACTGAAATTTATCTTCGCTTTTCGGTTATCTTTGCCTCCCATTAGTGGAGTTCCTCAAGCGATGTAAAATCCTAGGAAAATCGTTTCAGTGAATGAATTATTATTGTAAAACTTTCTGATTATGGTGTAGAGGTAAAAAACAAATAAGTTTACCCATTTTGCTGGGTGCTTATTAATTAAGTTTTTAGCACAATTAAAGATGTCAAAAATTGGTATTTGGTTTTATTGATAATGACTTATAAACTCCTATATTTAAAAATATTTTAAAAGAACCGGAAATATGCAATAAAAACTCTTCACTTTCGAAACTGTACCTCCATTATTTACTTAAGTAAATAATGGACAACCTAACCCAACCCGACAACAACCCAACTAACATTTTGGCGCTAAGGGAAACCTTTTTTGACACTTAAAGTATTATAAACGACATATAAGAGCTCTGACAATAGCTTTGGACTCTACTGCGGCGTTAGGAATAAATAATTAAAGTTTCAAGAGGCATAATAGAAATAAAGGAAAAATATATACCTTAAGGTGCTAACTTGGAGTTTGTCAGAACTTTTGTATAACTTACTCTTACATCTTTAGGAAACATAAAACACTAGAACCGATTGTAAGGTGTCTGCTAATACTTACAAACGGTTAAAGTTCTTAAATGGATTTAGTCAATATCTTGTACCACCTAACGAGTTCTATGGAGCCATAAGAGCTAAATGAAAGTTATAATAGTGATAACTATTTGTATTATAGAGCTATAGAAGTTAAAGAAGTGATAACTATAGGTATTATAGAGCTAGATGCTGCAAGTGTCAGAAACCACCTTTAAATCATTAAAGGTTGTATAATAGGATTTACTCCCACATTATAAAAGTCCAAGTGGCATTAAAAAGCTAGCTATAGTTTTTTTAACACTGCGTTGGGAATAAAAGAGTTATCAGGAACCTTAGGTAATTTAGATTTTACGCCATTAAATAAACATAACCTATAAAATTTTAAAAGTAAATTTATGGTCAAAATATTATTTTCCGACTTATCGATTAACATTATTTACTGTTTTCAATTATAATATACATAGACGTACTGAGAATTGTTATTTACAACCACAACTATATAATTTATAATATAATTATATATTATATATTATATATTATATAATATAATTTATTTTACCTAATAATATGAAATGTTGTTTATTTAAATGATGTCGGCCATGATTGTCAGCCATGAATATGCGCACTGCTATTATATTTTATCATTTTTGACGGTAATAAAAACGTAAAGTAAAAAAAAAAAAACTTTGGGTGATGTTTATTACTACTTATTATGCACAATATACATTCGAGCTATAAATAGTATCGTTGGAGCACTCATATGTTGTTAAAAAAGTTAAATGAGTGAATTTTATAAATTATTTATTACTAAAGGGTGCAGTTGTAACCTGTGTATAGCCTATAATACACCTAAAGTGGTGAATACTACTTCAATAGCACTATTGTAACTCTTTATTCCCACCTTTTTATCACTTTTCTACAACTATTATGTCACTTTAAGCTCTAAAATTGTGGGCCCAATCCAGGGTTATAAGATAGTTAAAGCGCGCTATACCACTAGTTGTTAGACCTTTTACAGAACCTTAGGTTTTTAAGTTTCTATTAAGTAGCTCATTTAGCGCTTATTCTTATTACCAAAATGTTAGTTGGGTTAGGTATATACAACTTTATAACACTGAGAAAAGCTGTCTGAGAGTCATTTTAAGGATTAGAATATTCGAACAGCAACTTATTCGATAATAACTAGTGATATATTAACAAGTAAATTTCTTCACCTTTAAACTGACTAACAGTTGCATCATTCAATGTAATTTCATATTTTTTTATTAAATGAACCAGGAAACGCGCTGATGGATCGACTGATGGTAAGCGATTACCACCGCCTATGGACACCAATGCAAGAGGAGTTACACGGAGGATGTGTAGTGACGAGTTCGAGAGCACGAGAGAGTGAGAGAGAAAATAATTTCGTTTTAATCACAACATAACCGAATTACCTTCATCCGTCAATTTCACGAGTACTTTATTCGGGAAAATTAATTCAACAGCGCTTCTGTGTCATACTTTTTTATTTTTAATAAAATAAATTCAGAAAAATTTGAATATTTTTGAGAGATTGCTGTTTCAACTTTTGATATCAAATGCTTCGATTATTGATATTAACAATGGAAAAATATAACACCAGAAAGACATAAAAATGCAAAAGAACTACAAAATACATCAACGAAACAATGTCTAGTGTCACCGTTTTGTGTATTTATACTCTTGATATAAGATAACTATGATCCTTAAATAACAAAAAGTAAACGCCACACTCAAATAATTATAATGGGAGCCAGTTCAAATATAAAATTGTTACGTAACATTCTTTCAGAGCAGAGACTTGTGAATTGCAATCAAGTACAAGGGTAGAATTAACAAGGGAGCCTTCTGTACTCAACGAGCTAAGCTCAAGTAGGCAATTACCCTATTGTCACATTCGCTAAATAACACTTTGTAACATATGAAAGTCGGAACGGGGGTAAAAAGACGGTGAAACGGAAGAAAATAGGAGAATTTCTTTCTCTACAAAGCGCTCTGATTTAGCTCGAATAAAATATAAAGAACGAAACAAATAACATAATGCATCTCGGACTAGCAAATAATAGAATAAAAGTAAAACATTATTGATCATAATCACCATGTGAACCCAAAGATAAAATCGTGTGTTTACAAACAAATGACTTTTCAACAACGAACAAAACTAACATTATGATAAAGTACCAACATTAATAACTTTAATAACAAGCGGAACACGCACCAAATTTATTTTCGAGATATGCAAACCCCTCACCTTAATTAAATCTGACAATAAAGGGACAGTACCTACGTATCAAAAAGTATAAAGTAACTCTAGTACATAATAGCCATGCATTGTGGCCCCTCGTGGAGGGCCACCATTTTGTTATAATTGATTTCCCTTTTTACGGTTCAACGGTCGCCGACGCGTGCCTGGTCCGAATTATATAAAATTGGGGGTAGAAGGGACCATAGCTTTATTTTATCTTGGGATACATTTTATGGACTGCGAACTTTCTAAGTGAGATGAAAAATCCCAGCGAATATGTGAGGACCGATAGAATATTCAAAATATCGATACCCCATAAATTGTGTAGCGAGGGGAGCCTCAGTATTGTGCAGGGCGCACCCACACCCATCAATCACTCAAAATGACACACTATAATTGCTTCGTTATAAGATTTTTATGTAGTTAGCATTTTTGTCTGAGAATGAAAATTGGAATTAATGACTATAAAAATTGAAGGGATCTAATTCGTTATATTCGAAGGTCTCAAGCTATTAAAAATTAATTCCTTATTGTAATACCTGGACCTACAAGAAAACAATAAAAGAGATATTTGATTTTGGGCCAGCTCTATGAACAGTACATAGGTAAATAGGAAAAATATATGAGAGTTTCATAAAAACACAAAAAAAAATCGAAGAAAATACATGCGTACAAAAATTATTATTAGAAGAGTTTTTTTTTGCGAGAACCTTATTTTAGGGCGGCCATAACACTTGTTTTGACTTGACTTTTGACGTAGTTGACAGTTTTAGGAAGAGACGTCTTATTGAATGTCGTACGTCTTTCTTTGTCAAAAGTCATGTCATTGTCAAAATGACATTCTTTGGTTGGTTCTGATCTGATCTACCATGTTTTATTGTACGTTGTGTTGCTTTCTTTGACAAAGTTATTATAAATATACATAGAAACGAAGTTAAATAAAATAAAAAAATAGGAAAGTTACTATATAATTATGTAGCTATATTTACATATAGTGTACATAGTGCTGGCCCACGCCTCATATATTTCTAGAACATCTCTTTTTGATTTATGTTCTCACTTTCGTTTTAGAAAATCTTGGCGACGAAAATAATATTTCGAAACTTTCGAAATGATAAGTTACATTGGCGTAGCCTTTGACTGTGCACTCGAAGCGTATAATTTCGACTTCATTATCCAAATCACCTTTGAATAGTCAACGGATTGTATGCAATTATACCGGTGCGTGTATGTCCGACGGAGCGTTAGGGCTGATTCAAATAAATCACTTCGCGTAATTAGGCGGTTTAGGATTATCCATGATACCTGCTAAATTACAGCTATAGGTGTACCAGAATCTCATGGCAAATAGGGGAAAAAAAATTTGTAGTGTGCAATACTGGGGAAATTGGATTAAACGATCTTGATACTGGTTAATATTTAATTATGTCTTTAGTATTATTGAACATGAATTATAATAAGACTGTATGAAGAATGTTCGGTGTATAATATAGAAAACTAGCTTTTGCCCGCGGCTTCGCCCGCGTGGAATAGTGTTCTTGGAGAAAAAACTACTTCGGCGAATAATTCTCTACCTACTTACAGCAATATACTACTGATACAATATTGAACATGTTTTTAGGTTTGCCCAATGCAAATTGTTAAAAATGGGACCCTATCACCTCGATACGACATGCGCGACCACTTGATAATATACTTACATAATAAGTACTTGAATATAAATTTTACCATAATCTTATAATATCTTAAAGACTATTAAATACTTAAAGACTATTAATTTAAAAACTCGCATCAAAATCCGTTGCGTAGTTTTAAAGATTTAAGCATACATAGGGACAGACAAAAAAGGGACTTTGTTTTATACTATGTAATATAATGATATTTCATGAAAAATAAATCAATCGTGAATTACTTTATATACTTATTTATTACGAATAACATACAATTAAATTGGCAACAGTTTATTTAATGTTGGAATTTCCTTCCGAACTGTATAGAACTCGTTTACTTTATTCCTAATCAACTATAAATCGAAACTGTCTTATGTTGATTTTCTTTTTTCCTCCTCTCCTCCTTTTACCAGGCATGGAAAACAAACCATCATTCGATGTGCCATCAGCTACGATTCACCTTATAGTAGTACTGGAAACACATTTAAAGAAGTCACAATAATTACCTAAGAAAATATAAAAAAACTAAAAGTATCAAAACAACTCACTCTAACTTACCGGTCAACTCTACCACGAACTTTAAATTATAAGATTGAGTTCGATTTACACCTTCTTCTTTCTGTATTTTACTATAGACATAGAAAACAATATTTCTCGCTTGAGATCGAATTGCCTTTTTGGATATTTTCACAAAAACAACAAATTCCAAGAACATAATCACAAAATTTTAGCAGCGGTTGACAGATCACGTACTTTGATTTGACGGGTCATACTTGACATTGCCATATGAAAATCACATTTTTTATTTTTTTTAAAATGCCATCAGATTCTGGTAGAGCTATAGCATTCAATATTATTTAATGTACAGTGAGATTAGAGCCAATGACTAAGAAATGCTTAGTTGTAATGTTGACGTCAAACATTAACTTAATTAGAAGCTCCATAAATTTTACATAATACTTGATGTTGCTCGCAACTTCGTGCGCGCTAACAGAAATTTCGCGGGAACCGTACATTTTGCCGCAATAAAAAGAAGCCTATGTCCTTTCCCGTGGTCTACTCTATATCTGTGCCAAATTTCATCAAAATAGGTCCAGTAGTTTTGGAGGCTATTCGATGCAAGCAATCAAACTTTTCCTCTTTATTATATTAGTATAGATTATTATTAATCCGTTACTGCATCTTAGCTTACCCACTAGAGTCAATATCTTCTTCGGATTCCCGTAGTAATAGAAAATCAATAACCAGTAAAATACTGTTATTATACGCAGGAGTTTGTGGCAATATCATACCAATTTAATTATATGTAGGCGAAAGAATATCGTAAAATACGTAAAATAATATTTATTTCACATCAATCGACGTAATCAAGATCTCACACTCTGATTATATTCCGATCACGCTCACCTTATTTGAAAACGTATCAGACTCATTTGGGTAATTCTAAAAAAAAAAACATTATTATTTTTAATTTATCGACGCAATAGAGCGGTAAACGCGTGCTGGGTGCGTTTAATGTCCACCAGAGGGCGCTAATGACGTCAAATAATTCGTACTTTAAATGTAAATGATGACACACCGACCCGGTACCGGGTTTTATTAAATTTCACCAACGTCCAACTTTGGAATAACGTTTGCGTAACTTATAACTAAATTAGTAATTAACTATTCGAAGACTTGCTCAACATATATGAGTAATCATTGAATTTTCATTGATGTTTCTTTGGTAATGTTGTTAAGTAACCAATTTGTTGTTCCAATTAAACTTAAAATTTTTGGTTTAGTTTTAGTAAGTAATAATCAGTCTGTAGGTCTATTATTTTTCTATAAGTACTAGATACTTTTTTTATGATTGATTATTATCCTTATCCCCGCTTATCATACTATTGGAAAGCAATTACGTTATTTCTAATAGTCTACTTAGAAACAAAATTAAACTAACTTAGACCAATATTCAAATCGAATGCAAATTTCTTACAGAGTTCACAGAGCAAACCGTTCGTATCCATTAAAACAATACGAATTTAAATCACATTCAAATTTCGCACTTCGATTAAAAGCACCAAGAGGTACGCGCATTTAAGTGCAGGGCAAACAGCGGACTAGCAACTTCGACCTACACCGGACAGGCCAGTTTACTGAGACCCCGACGCAGCGGACGGGTTAAGAAGGCTCATTACGTGTTAATAGAGATTGATTGCTAATTAGCTATATGTAGAGATTTTTCGCAAGCAAATAACAAACAACTTTTGATATTTTAAAATGTATTTAATTTAAAATACAGTAATGTTATGGAACTTTACAATATTACCAAATTTAATTAAGAATTTGTTAGATTTAAAATGTGTTTTAATTAAGCTTCATAACATTGTATTCTTTACAATACTCACAAAATTTAATTAAGAATTTATTGGATAAAATAAAGAGAAGAAAATTAATAAGTATCTACTCTAAATATCTTTTTTAATAAGAATACTAAAGAACTAGACTATACCTGCACAAATGTAAAGAACGTTCATAGATCGGCTATGTTATACCTATGAGTAAACAAAACATTTTGAAAATGGAAAAAATATTAAAGCGACCAATCTTCACGCATGTAATAGGCGAAACCGATCAGCAACGCCAATATATTACGCCGTAGGAGGGGGGGCATCTCAGTATAGAGTAGCCATTGCATGTGATCCCAATTACTATGTGTAGAGCCAAGCCGCTTATGCAAATGACTGTTTCCCGCGGACTCCTCTAATGGCCCGTGAGGGTTGAACGGGGATGCACTTTTGAAATCCGACCCCCCACGGACAAAAAAATAACGCTTTGGGGTAGAATAATTAATTTATTAGTTTAATCCCGAATGATGGGTGTAATCTTCCTTATTGAATGAATAAAGTACCTATCTTACGTTTTCTCTAATAGTTTAATACATTATTGCATAGTTTGTTGCAGTTTAGTATGCTGTAACTACTTTTACGATTGTAAGATTTTAATCACAATTCCCATTTTTCCAAACAAATAACTGCTACTAGATACTTGATAAAAAAAAAAAACAACTAAGTAAGCTACCGGTTTGTTTATTCACCTACATAATATGATACAATGTGTGTTCAATAATTATCTTATATTTAATATTTAGTATATTCTGCTTATATATAATAAATGGCAAATATTATACATACGAGTAAATATGTACGGTACAGTATAGAAAACAAACATACATACACCGGCTTTAATATTATTACCCTCGTATCAGTTACAGCAAACAACCCATTCAATATGATTGTTTGCTCACAAAATATTCCGATATGCGAATACGGTTTTCACTTTTTCAATTCCGACCGTAGAGCACAGAATCGCGTAGATGCGGCGTTAGATTAAATTTGTATGGAAGCAGCCACTGACACGTTATATTATCGCAGTGTTAGTAGAGATTTAATATCAAATATTTTGTATTTTACAAATGGTGGCTTCGACTCAGACAACAATAATTTGTAAGTATTGATTATTTTCTTCGAATCGAAGCAAGTTCCTACTCTTTTACTTTTTTTTAATTTCTTAGATATTATAATGCTTATTATTATTAAGAAAAAAAAAACCTTAAACCATTATTATGAAAATTCCATCCACTGACCCTGGATTCAACGGTATACATTTTACGGTACTCCAATTTGATGATTAATAGTAGGTATTATTACTTTACCCAGTTTATTAGAATGATATATCAGCCATTTTATAGCCTTATTTTTAACCCCACGCTTCCGCACATACGCAAAGACAGCCTACAAACTCAATAAACGAGTACGTGTACTCCTTTATGTGATTGACGTATCTCTAATAAGGGAATGTAATCGATGTTTTCTACATTTCTTCATGTAATATTTTCTAAATTTTCATGAAAAATAAAGAAAGGGTGACGACTTAAACTTGGTACCTCCCGCGCCAGTTCAAAGTATTTTTTTAATGTAAAGATTATTAATCTAAATTACGAGTGGTATATTTAATCAAAATTATAAACTATAACCCGACTACGCAAATTGTATAGCCCATGTTACCCTCGCCATAACTTAAAATTATTGATACCTAATTCATTCACATTGGAACAGTAGTTTATGTGCTTCAATGGAACAATCAAACATACCTACATACATAGACTGTCAAAATCATTACCTTCCTTTTGGCTTCACTGTAGTCGGTTAAAAATAAAGTTGATGTAGCATTAGGTACCACCAGTGAATAGCTTTACGTCTCGATTGCGATTGCAATGCTTTTACTCACTTGATAAGTTTTTTATTTTCTTGATTTAAAACCAAGGGCAATTCACATAAAAACAAAACGATACGCGAGATGTCACTGCATTTTTAAGATAGCTATTCAAAATTGAACTTCTCTTATTACACAGAAAGTTACACGTTTCATTGTAAGAGTTCGAATGTCAGGTTACACTACGCTGCATAGCGCATATGCAGTGTATGACTAATGTCATATAGAAACGTGGAAATATTTGTGTAGTGAATAAAGTATAATTTTCAAAAGCTATTTTCAAATTGTCATGGGATACTCATCCCAACTTACCTGTCCGGTAGTTGTGGTATAGTATACGGGTATGCGGCCCCGGCTTCCCTAGCTATTACTGTCCTATCCCTTGCCCTCCTGGGCGGTAATATCCTACATTCCCTATTTCCCACTCTAACTTACCAATCTTCCTTTCCACACCACCTATCCTTCCCTTTCCCTATTCCTGCCCTCTCCACCAATCCGTGGAAACGCAATGGATAATCAAAAATAATTTAATTATCCAAAATGGCGGCGATGTGGTTCGCCACCCATCACGTCTCGTTTCTCGCGGAGGCGAAAAGCGGACCATGGAGAGACGCTTGGCTACGTTGAATGTAAGAGGAGGAATGGATGGTAAGAATGAAAGTGGACGAAGCGAAAGAAGTATGTAAGGATCGTAGCAAGTGGAAAGAAGTGGTCTCTGCCTACCCTTACGGGAAAAAGGCGGTCCTGCCTACCCCTACGGGAAAAAGGCGTGATTATATGTATGTATGTATGTATTTTCAAATGCATTGCCGCGCAGCATCTCGTACCGTCACGCTGTGAACTGACCATAAGATAGTGACACACAGAAGTAGTCAATAAGCTTATGTATAAGGAGCTTCCCATCATCAATGTTTTCCGTTTGGAGACTTGAAATTCAGATTTATATGTTTATATTATGTGGAAAGTGCAAATAAATACATGTCGAACGTTGTTAACGATAAGGTTATTGGTGTTGCATATATCAATGTATGACCATAAGATAGTGACACACAGAAGTAGTCAATAAGCTTATGTATAAGGAGCTTCCCATCATCAATGTTTTCCGTTTGGAGACTTGAAATTCAGATTTATATGTTTATATTATGTGGAAAGTGCAAATAAATACATGTCGAACGTTGTTAACGATAAGGTTATTGGTGTTGCATATATCAATGTAATCACCAGCATTTGGCAGACATAATCAGATACAAACATGAAGCATAGCTTTATAAATGTAACTACCATAACCTATGACAGATAAATACTGGAACAAAATTTATTGATACCAAAGACGGAGAGTTCGCTCAAGGATTGACAAATCTGAGGAAGGAATACGAACAACTTAAAAATAATCTCACTCTCACGTTTCTAAAATTATCTAGCTCTATGTGTATTCGACCTAAAATAAAAGTTGTGATTGTAAGTATGGTCATAGGCTAATTAGTTCGGATATATATTTTTTAAATCTTATACTTTTAAACGAGACCATCTTTTATTTATATACACTCTGTATATTGCACCATTCGATACAATCGCAAGTAAAAAACAATTTCCAGAAAGTAATAATGCGCGAAAAAATTGAGGAAAGAGCTTATTTTTAGCATTTTATTATTATTCCATACATTTCTTAAAAATATGAGGTAGTTTATCAAAATATAATACTTTTCTGAAGTTTGCTGTATACCATTACTTTCCAAAAATTGTTCCTTATTAGCAACACTATGAAATGGTGCAATAATACACCTGTATATATATAAAAAAGAAGTTTAAAAAATTACCTAATTTTTTAAACTTCTTTTTTCACCTTTAAACCTCATTAACTTTATTCTCCCATGGCTTAGAGGTTTTTCGTAATACAATAAAATGACATACTTTTTAAGCCCTTTCACTTGATATAATATTGTAGTGCTACAGTAGTGGGGACGGGCTCCATACAAAAATGCCCCTTCTTCTTTGCAATGTGGTCGGTTCACCACGGTAAAATATTTTTATGATTCTTTTTTTTTTTTTAATCTACTAGAGTTCCGAGCAAAGCTTACTTAGTTACCCAGGTACTCATTATCTAATAGGCAATGATCTATATCTGAAGAATGTTCGAATTCATTAATCGAGTGTCAAGAGGTGACTTATCTGCAATCATTAGCGTTGATCACGGGGGCTGAATTTAATTTGAGGGTCACTCTATCATGAATAATTTATTTTGTCACATTACACGTTAGTCGCAATCCAATTACCTACGTTTAATCTGAGATGGAAACCACCGTAGGTCCAAAACTAATATATATTTGTTTGATAACTTAAGTCCGACGAATGATAAATGAAAATATACGTCCCTTAATATACCTAATTAATATAAAACTCGCATTTATAGGTAGATGAATTCATAATTATTGTAGTAACAAGCTTACTAGCTGCTTACTAGCAGGCAGATGTTGTTATATTGTCATAACTATGAATAAGATAATAAATAACATTCCGACATACACTTACAGTTCCAATCCACGTTGTTAATGGTTTTCGGGAATCATTGTTTTGGTGCCCTAATGACCCAAGCTACCTTATAGAAACCAGGCCCAACTAAAATGAAGGTTTGTTAAAAGACACTCTAAGATTCAATCTTAGGATGTCTTAGTATCTTTTAGCCTATCTCGCCGATGGCCTGCAAGGTTTATAAGGCTAACTCTCGTTTTGCCTACTTCGTCGTTTGATTTAGGCACAACGCGAGTTTAGCCTTTCTGTGAATAAGGTATGCTAAGCGCAAAAGCATTTGATATTTTATATTATATTTTTAACCATATTCTACCATACTAATACCTTAATGAAAAAGAAGTTATAAAATTATTTTAAATACGATGTATTTTTAATATAGCAGCGTTCCTTTTTTACAGCATAAACTGAAAATGAAATATTTAAAAACGTAAAGCTGCTTACAGCACTTTTATTAAAATGGAAAGATGTTCGGAAAAGCCGTCGCTCGGACCTTTGGCTTTAAGATTCAACCCTTTAGGTACATTAAAATGATATACAGTTCGAATCCCTGAGCACTGTCTAATCTACATAAGGGATAATCTTGTTTTATGTCGACAAGGGTGCAAAATTGTGGTGTTGTAAATCAACAAGAGTTATTTTATTTAATAAGCTTTACAGCCTCACATATCTGGTTACATAATCTTAATTGTAGATAATAAGTTTCCCATTATATTACTATAAATGTGAAAGTTTGTGAGGATGGATGGATGTTTCGATGGATGGATATTTGTTACTCTATCACGCTGTAACTACTGAACAGATTTTAAATTAATTTGGTATGGGTAGTTTAGGCTTTGGATTGAAACATATCTTACTTATTTTTATAAATATGAAAGTTTGTAAGGATGGATGGTCGGATCGGACTCTTTCATGCAAAAACTACTGAACGGATTTTGATTAAATTTTGTATGGTAGTAGTCTAGGCTCTGGATTAAAACATAGGCTAATTAATATCACGAAAAAATACAGTGTTCCCGAGGGATATTTTATTTACGCGAGTGGAGCCGCGGGCAAAAACTAATGTAATAATATTTTATCGTTTTATATTAAAGCTTTTTAAAGAAGGAATATAATTGTAATTAAATTTAATATCATCTATTTAAAAACATGACTCAGAAATATCTTTAAATATGTAAGGATCGCAGCAAGCGGAAAGAAGTGGTCTCTGCCTACCCCTACGGGAAAGAGGCGTGATTATATGTATGTATGTATGAATACAGTTCAATTTTAAATAAGCATCGTTTCGTTTCGGTGTGAATTGACCATTATTCATATCAAATTATTACAATGCCTATTAAATATTCATTGCTGTGGAGTAAACTGATACTGTTAATAATAAATCTGTAGATCTCATTATTGTGATTCGCTCGAAGCTCGCAAAGGTAAATAACTCGGTAGTAATTAGCTAATATCGGCAATGGGATTATAGTCCCGGGGCGATATTGAACAATACTCCAAAGCCTCGGTCTTCACTTCCATAGTTTCCGCATATAAATAACTTTAGTTGATAAACACAAACAAGTACATAATATAGCTGTTTGTTATTATAATAATAACATTGCTACAACAATTTTGTATAACGACCGTAAAATTTTGCATATCTACGGTACTACCTAGCGAGAACATACACATGCCAGCATACGTTCATTCAGTGTAACGCGTCTAACGCTCTTCTACAATCTTCTAAGAAGATGTAAAAACAGATAAGAGGGTATAGCCAACATGCCATCGTTAATTACAAAAATAGGTCAC
The DNA here is from genome assembly GCA_905404095.1 of Glaucopsyche alexis. Classification (NCBI taxonomy): domain Eukaryota; kingdom Metazoa; phylum Arthropoda; class Insecta; order Lepidoptera; family Lycaenidae; genus Glaucopsyche; species Glaucopsyche alexis. Next base: position 16,776,358 of record FR990047.1, on the reverse strand, counting down.
TAACTTCGTCATCGCAATTGTTGATCACATTTTGACTAAATAGCCCGAGCACAAAACAATAGAACGTGCAGACTACCACTTCGACAGCGTTTATACTCTCTAATCGCTAAACCGATGACATCTAACATAACCTAACCTGCAACAATAATAATGCAATCGCGAGTTTATCACAACACCGTGGTCCGTGACACAACACGGTCAATTTGTCCCCCGAGTCCATTACAGGTGAATTATATCACGGCGTAATATAACAAAGTGCGCCGCAAGCGGCCGAGCCGATCGACCGGCCGAGCGACGGACCGAGCTGCGGTGCCGCGGTCTCTCATTAAAGAACAATTAATGTGAGTCAGAAACAAAAAACCGCAAGCCGCAGCCCGCTCGCTCCTAATGAATGTAGTCATACGTTTTATTAAAATGGGCCAACATTATGTTCAACTCGGGTTCTTGTATCAATGGTCAATGCATGTTATTCACAACGTACGCGACACCACAGCGAGATAAATAAGACTAATTGGAGGATACAGTATAAATTAAAGCCGTATTGTATAATTCTAAGGGTATCTTATTAGCTGGTTACACATAAAGTTTTGTTTCGTGAGCGTAAAATGTATTGAATGGACTTCATAAAGCAATTAGATATTTTTTGTAATTGACCATAATAACCACAATTAGATAAATTGAATAACATAACTGACGATAATCACCTAAATATTCTAACAGTGCAAAATCAATGTAACGACGTTATATTGTATAGGACTGTTGTCAAAAGGGAACAATAAGAGAACTCTTCGCCCCAGAGCATCGCAATCACCAGATAAATCTATACGAGTGAAAATTCTGTCATTAAACTTTACGAGGTGTTTGTGTATGAAAGATTCCTCGAAAAGCATTGAAGATGTTAGTATGAAAAGTAGTTCAAAGTAAATAACACTGCTATGATTAATTTATAACAGGAATTCTTTAAGATCATGTTTTTCAGGGAACCGTTCCTAACGCACTAGCCTATATCTATACTTAATATAATAAAGAGGAAAAGTTTGTTTGTTTGTTTGCATTGAATAGGCTCCGAAACTACTTCACTGATTTTTATGAAATTTGGCACAGATGTAGAATACACCACGGGGAAGGACATAGACTACTTTTAATTGCGGAAGGTTTCTACGAAATTAACTTTTGCGCGCACGAAGTCGTGGGCAACATCTAGTTATTAACCATAGATCAGCACAATAGGCACCGACTGTTAATACATAAATTAATAATACATAAGTTAATACATAATATATGAAATGAATCTGCGTTATTACGAATGTTTAGTAATATACTAAAATAATATTATTTAATAAAATTATCATTTGAAATTAATATAAAAAAAGAAAGTATTATTTCAAATAAAGACAGTCATATTTGCAGAGTTCTTGTTGGTCTGTGAATTTAACTAAAATTTTAATATGTTTTTATAAGTGATATAGTGCTTACGCATTTTGCCATAAAATCATATGTGTATGAAAACACATTTATATTTTACAAGAATATAATATTTAAATACTTAAATCTTCGCAATCTCGCATTCTTTTATGTTTGATATGAAATTAACTTTTTAATTCTCACATTCCTCTCACAATGTTTGTTGTTCTTTAATTTTCAATAACAGTATTATTAGGTTTTGCACTCTGATTTGAAACAAAATTTTATTTGGTATTTCTTCATAACAAACAAAAATGTAATCGGACATTTCTCCAATCCCATCACAAACAAAAATTCAATCTGACATTTCCCCATAATACCAGTGTGATTTTTGCTCCAAGCATTTGCAAAGTTATTTGGGGATCAACATAATTGACGCGAAATTAATGCCTATAATATAATTATAAAATGTACTAACAGCTATTTTGCAATATACTCGTATTTGGCATTTTACATAGCGGATGCCGTAGCTGGGATTAGCCAAACTACATTATGGATACCTAATGTAAAATGTGTTTGTATTAAACATAATAGCCCCAGTGCTACTAGGAAACTTAGAGCAAGTGTTTGAGGCAAGCTGATACCTCGTCCTATACTTCTCATATTGTACCGGAACACGAGAATGCAGGTCTGGCTGGTCAGAAGCGGAACTAAGTCAATATGCAAATTTTTGAAAAGTGAATTTTTTAATTCCCAAAAAACATTCTTGAGGCATTTTAAAATTATAGGACAAGTATAGGACAAGGTTTCAACTTTCCTGCTCTAAATTTCCTAGTAGCTCTCCAACTATAATAGTACCTAGGTAACCGAGATTTACTAGAAGTTTTACGGCCCGTTTCAATAACCTATCTCTCTTTAACTATTTGTTAGTAACGTTAAATTTGTATCGCGAAAAACCGGAAAAATGATTGAATTACTACTTATTAATTTTTAACAAATAGTTATATAAATATTAAGTTAAAAAAATAATAATAATCATAAAATATTTGTCTGACCCAAATTCGAATCCACCACATTCCGAATTTCCGAACAATGCACAAAAAACCAAACTGCTAATCAGTACTGAAATAATAAATTCGAAATTATTGGTATTTTGTTGCACGGGGAAAGAGAAACTATAATATATTATAGCTTAAAACTGCGCAGAGATAAGACTACACTCAAAACTACACGCATATTACATTTCATAGTAAAAGGTACTTGCAGCCGTCTTCGAGAAACCTATTAAATAAATACAAGATTTTATTGCTTAAAGTATGTATAATATATTATAACATAACTTATACGAGTATAACACATATTTGCAACTAAAACGTTTAGTCATAAAGTAAAGTTGGAAAACGTTTTTAAGTAGTAAAATCTGTTTTTTATATGGTAGTCTAAAAGTACCTATACCTATTACTTACTGATCTAAATCTTGAAAATAGTATGTTGCGTGCTTAGCAATTATGTTAGAATTATCGTGTAGACGAAAAAGAATTAACTTAATATTTATAGTTATCGACTGAATGTGAAAATATTTATAGTATTTTTAAATATGTTGGTTGAAAGAGGTTGTTCTTCAATGGATTCCATCACACATAAATATCGAGGCCAATGAAATAGTAGATAGGCTGGCTAAAGAAGCTATCACGGATGGTGTACCGATTTTTGTGGAACCATTGTATAGCGACTACTTTTCCTATATTAAGAAAAAATGTTTTAAGGATTGGCACGAGTATTTTAATCAAAGGTCAAAAGAAAAAGGGATTTGGTACTCGACTATTCAACCACAACTAAGTACGTACAGAACATGGATAGGTCAATGTGGGTTAGGCCGAAAGGACTTAACTATGGCGTTAAGACTCCGTGCCCGACACATCCCGACAAAGAAGTTTGCTTTTCTCATGGGAAAAGCTCCTTCTCCGATGTGCGAAAATTGCAATGTAGAAGAAGATGTTGTCCACATATTGTCGGAGTGTGTCCGGGGCGCTGACTTAAGGTCGCGCCTTAATGGTTATATAAACAATTGCAACGTAGGTAGGTTTAACACCATATTGACGGATCCATGTTCTGATAATGCTAAATTATTGTACAAAATTGTTGAGGTATCCCTTAAGCATCCTTCGGGTGTGTAAGGGGTAACTACCTAAGTAGATACTTTAATTAGCAGTTTGCTGATACATATTCTGTTTTCTTGTAAAATATTAATTGTATGCTCATAAGGACGGCATTATCGTAAAACGATAAAGTCCTTTTTTTCTTTAAGATTAAAAAAAAAAAAAAAAATGTTGGTTTAATTATTGGAATTGGCCAAATCTTACTTCAGCGACGCTCAAGTCTAGTACGTACATAATATTTTTGCGATAGAAAAAATTATTTTGTTTTAATTTAATTAATATCATAACACTACAATAAGTGGATAGGCTATATTACATTTAGGTGAACGCTTCAACGAATATTAATTACTAAACTGGATACTCGCATCTTACGTATCTATAACGTATAATTAAGTATAACATATTATATTATTTCGCTGCCCTATTCATTATGACGCCGATTATTATCTTACTGCAACAAAACACTGGACCGTCATAGACTATCTCCTGTATAATATACTATGTTGCCCGCGACTTCGTGCGTGCAAAAGTTAATGTAGCAGAAACCGTACCGTTCTTCCGCGATAAAAAGTAGCCTATGTCCTTCCCCGTGATCTACTCTACATCTGTGCCAAATTTCAACAAAATCGGCCCAGTAGTTTCGGAGCCTATTCAATGCAAACAAACAAACAAACAAACCTTGCCTCTTTATTATATTAGTATAGACTAGTTGTCTCGACACACTGTTCTGTCTTATCTATGTTAAATTGTAATTTTTAGTATATTCCTCGCAATTTTTCCAATATTTCTCACGGTTTCCACCTCCTCTGAACTTTCACAAATATTGCAAGACAAAAATTAGCCAAATCGGTCCAGCGGTTCTACGTAATACGTTTTTGATGTGTTTGCAGGTTTCTTATGCCGCGGCCGGTTCAGTGCGAGTTTCATATGCCGGTTCTTATTGCCGGGTTATTTTCCGAACCTGTAGTAGGCATCACGTAGGTTTCCACTCACGCATTCCGTGAATGTTATTTAATAACCTATATGGAAATAAAACTTTTTGATTTGATAAGATATAAGAAGATAATCACTTGTTATCGTCAATATTACTGCGTCATAAAATCTGTAGCGATGTGCTACGTGGTGCCCCGTACCACATCGTTATAACGTCCAATTTAAAGCGCTATTAAAAAGCTCGTTAATATTTTTAAACACACGACATTAATTGCACAAAACAATATAATTATGCAGTTAAATTGATGTTATCCTGCTTTAACAGCTGCTAGACCTGTCGCGCAATAAACGTCCGATAATTAACACCCTTTGTTTAAAGTTTAGCCTGAAAGCTCTCATTTAGTATTGAAAACTTTTATGGCGCGTGACACGGTCAATATAAACATTTTCACCCCGTGTATGGCGTGTACCTTTTTTGCTAAATGGTCTTTTTGTTAAATTGCAAACAAACATGCGTGTTACGTTATAGTTAATAACGTGTCTATTAACAGCTATATCGATTCTACAGACGCAGTATGATTTATTAAAAGTTTTCATTTAATTTTAGAGGTTCTAAAAGTTTTTGTGGTTACTAGTTTTAATAACAAACTTTTTCAAATTATTATTTTCCTAAATATCTAAATTATCTCTACTACTTAATCAAAATAATGTCGAAATCTAAAGGGAGAGAAAATATACTAGACATTTTATCTTAAAATGCCTGGATAGTGGATATGTCACTGTTTTATATTTTAGTTCGTAATAATATGAAAATAAACATGTTGCGTGCGGCCCGCATAAATATTGTATCCCTCGGGAAGACTACTTTTTCGGGATAAAAAGTAGCCTATGTTTTACAACAGGGTATTAACTACTACCATACCAAATTTCATCGAAATCCGTTAAACAGTTTTTGCGTGAAAGAGGAACAAACATCTATCCTCACAAACTTTAACATTTATGATATTATTAGTAGGATTATCTTAGCCTTCTGTGATATTTCATACAAACTGTAAAGCAAGCTATATATTTTAATATTAACATAAACTATTATATCATTTTCGCCGTCTCTGATACCCCTAACACTTTTGCATTACAATTTCAGGTCAGACTGTTGTATAGCTATGTGAGTCTATGTGTAACTACGAAAGCTTTCATACGCACTAACTGAAACTGTCACATATGTGATAGACGTCAGCCAGGCCGCAGCCGGCTTTCAAAGGACCTTTGCTCTTTACGGTTTACACGATACGAGTGGGAAAATAGAAGAATAATACGACGATAAATTTTAATTAAGTAAGTAGTAAAATGTGATGAAAAAAACTTGTCTTTTTTCTTACTTTCAAGTTATCAATCAAATGTTAATTATTTGTTTGTTAATGTTTACTAAATAAACAAATATTATAAACGTATCCCCAAAAGCAATAATTAATAAAAAAATAAAAGTAAAACATACAATATGGCGGTAAATGTAAAAAAAAAACGAAAGAAAATACACTTCAAATACCGAAATTAGAAATCATAAAGGTGCATTTATCATAGAAACAACGCTATCAGTCCATCTACATTTTCCGTTCGATTAACTCTCTGATAAACATAATGGTATCTATTTATGTACTTTTGTCCTTAGAAAAACAAGTTATGAGGTGGATTTATCGTAAAGCTTGCTTTATTTTAAGTAGCAAGATCATAAAATAAGAGATAGGTATGATTTTTGTAATAATAACAATAATATCCTTTCATCTTACTAAACTATCCTGAGTTTTAGATATCGATTGAATCGATGTAAAATTCCACAAATTCAATGAAAACGGATAGAGCTTGGTGCAACCACACTTGTCTATAAGCATACCGGCAAATTATCGATATTTTACGATAGGGGATTCATTGTTACAGGGACTCACCGTCAAGTCTTCGATCGAGCCATGCTTGTATAACGCATCACAGACCTAGCCGCTATCGCAACTGCCATCCATTGACTCTACATTACTTACAGATATTGTAAATAAAAAAATAAATAAAAACACAACACAATCGTATTTACGCGTAATCTCGGATCGCGGATCGAACAACGACGCGTCTGCCTCCGCCGGCTATCCCGGCGCTACTGCCCGCCCAAGCCGCCCAACACGTGCCCCCGCCCGCCCTACAGGGCCTTTCTTTGTTTCGCATCCCCTCCGTATCCGAACAAATTTTAATCTTGTTCGTGATCTTGCGTTTCTCAATTGACTAAACTAAACCGAGTCGGTGATGCGGATTCGATAATTGGATCGGAGTTGTCATCACGTGAACATCAAAGCGTTCGACGTGGCGTTTTAAATAGACACGTATTCGGGCCCTCCCGGTTGACTGCGTCGCTGGTGCTGACAGAGCAGTCTTAATAGCGGCGCCATTATAAAAATAAAAATTGAAATTAGCGACAGTTCACACCGAGACGACGCGACGCGAAGCGGCGCTGTTTTCTTAAAATACATACATACATACATATAATCACGCCTCTTTCCCGTAGGGGTAGGCAGGGACCGCCTCTTTCCCATTGGGGTAGGCAGAGACCACTTCTTTCCACTTGCTACGATCCTTACACACACTTTCATTCTTACCATGCATTCCTCCTCTTACATTCAACGTAGCGAAGCGGCTCTCCATGGGTCACTTTTCGCCTCCACGAGAACGAGACGTGATGGGTGGCGAACCACATCGCCGCCATTTTGGATAATTAAATTATTTTTATGATTATCCATAGCGTTCCCACGGATTTGCGGAGAGGGTAGGAATAGGGAAAGGGAAGGATAGGTGGTGTGGAAAGGAACATTGGTAAGTTAGAGTGGGAAAAAGGAAATGTAGGATATTACCGCCCAGGAGGGGAAGGGATAGGACAGTAATAGCTAGGGAAGCCGGGGTCGCGTACCCGTATACTATACCACAACTACTACGGACAGGTAAGTTGGGATGAGTATCCCATGACATTTCTTAAAATAGCAACTAAAAATGGTACTTAACTCACTACACAAGTAGATACACTTTTAATTGCAAGAGTTTCGAGCTGCACCGAACTGCGTAGCGCCGGCGCTGCTTTTGCAATGAAAAGTGTATCTCCTTGAATAGTGGATAAAGTACAATTTTCAATAACTATAGCAAAAATGCAGCGCCGCGTCGTATCGCGTCTCAGTTAATATGAGCAGCTGCACAACTTTTTGAGAGCTACGGCGTATGAAAATGTGAAACCAGTTCCAAAGTGATAATAATCACGAACCTATTGCCCTGTTAGTTTATTATTGTGCAATTAGCAAATGAATTATGAGCAAAGAGTGCAGATGTAATTGAAAATAATTTAGGTATAATATGCCTCAACGAATTTTCAATTTCGATAGTACTGTGCAGGTAAATTGAAAATTGATTACCTATAAAATCACATTAGTAAACAACGTATCTGTGAAAATCATGCAGATGTCAGTTGCGACGAATATATATTTTTTTAAATTCTTTTTGATGAGTCAATTACTGTGCAATGACTGCATTTTTGCCACAAGATTTTACTGCACACTTCCATGCCAAGGTGAAGGTATACTTTGTTGCTTAAAAATAACAACAAACGCAACAATAAAACCGTAAATCGTTGTTGTTCGAGTTAGCACGAAGATACGCGGAAGGCGAGCAATAAATACTCAAAAGAAATAACGTTAACAGTTGCAGCGGTACGGAACCACGCTCCGGCCATACATTATTCATTGATGCCCTGTGCCGAACGACTGAGATTTGTACCATCTGCCCGCGTCGTTACTGTCTAGTGTCTAGTGTCTACTGTCCGTCGAAATGGTGCCCACTTACCGTGCCGTGTATTGCACGACTCATAATGTGTACAATGCGCATATTATTAGTAGGTAACTACGAATTGTATTCTTTCGTAACAGGTGTAGTTTGAAAAAGATTGAAAAGTACAGAAAAAAATAAAGTTAAGAAAAAGGTTATCGCAAAACGTATTAAGGTGTCATAAGGTATCTAATACAATTTCATACAAATATAGGTACTTTGTATGAAATTGTTTGAGATATAACGCGCTACACGGCAACGGAACTGCGTTACTAATAAGGATGCTTTGCGTCGCTGTGCTGCCGCCTAGTGCGCTCTTATCTTAACTATGTATGTTTAAGCCATACACTAATAAGTAAACAATTTTAAGACAAGAAAAATCGTAACAACGATAAAACACTCTTATGTCCGCTGCAGACCACAATGATAAAACTGCACAGATCGGTCACAATAAACGTATACAGTACTACATCTTCATACTAGACCACACGTACTAAATAATATGTCTACTGTGACCGAACTGTAAGTTTTGTCGTAGTCTGTAGCGGACATAAGAGTGTTATGATCGTATCATAAGCTAGCATCTAATTATTATTAATATATTGAATTTCGCATCAAAAATAGTTACTAAGCTTTAAATAAATATTTATCAATTAGAGCCTCGAAAATAAACTTACTTTTATTCTATGTTTTATTATAATTTTATCCACAAAGTAAAAAATAACTAATAAGTAATGTAATTCCTTTATACTAGTTGAACTAACTGCAAAAACACTAGTCATAAAATTACAAAGACACTCTACTCTCCTAACAATTTAAAAGTAAGATAAATTCACCATGTTTAAATTGTAGAATAAGGAATGAAGCAATTTATGTTAAAACGTTAAACTTCACGACTTGACAAGGCTCTTAAACACATTTAAATTTAATGATCGCTCTAAAGTATTTCAGCAATAAATTGTATACAACAATAATAATCGAAGCGATAAAATAAAATGTTTATATAAAAATGCACCTTGCGTCCTGGGTTTACATATGAAAACAGCTAGCGCGACAGACTCGACTCTATTCTAGTGACGGTATTAGTGCCTAGGTGGAAACCTGGAGTTAATTAAAGCGACCGTGTTACAGTCGGCATGGAGTCGCGACGGTTGCCATGCAACCAGACTCTTTGAAGTGCGCCCCGCGTTGATAGTACTCGATATCGCATCCCGGCCCGAAAAGAGAATCGGGAAAAATCTCCCCTCGTCTCGCACGCGGCTACGGTCTACGAGTAGGTATAGTTGAGCACGCGAGGGGAGTCATAATTTGTATCTAGGTATACGTGAATAATAAGTATAAATTTCTTTCAGGATTTACAAACACTAATGTTATGGTTACGTCTTGATACCAAAGTACGTACGTAAACATACGTACTTTGTTACATAACACGAAAAGTGAACAAAACATACAACATTTATTAATTTTTACTATCATTTTAATTCATGGAAAACTATTTAAAAATGTTCTTATTAAAAGATAACTTTAATGTTATTCCAGCGTTCATTTGTGGCTTCAAAAGTTAATTAATTACTTTGAGGTTACTGACATTTCGCATTTTAGCGTTTTTAGTCCATCAAAGCAATGAAACCTCTGAGTGTGGGTAGATAAGGCGGTAAGTAAAACAAATAAATAAATATACTCATATACAAGAATAATAGTAGAATATTAAACATTTACCTATTTCTGTAATTTCGTTACCATTTTTGTGGTTAGATACCACATTCGTACTGTAATTTGAAAGTGGACAACTAATTTGAAACCCCTTTAATAGTCAAGCTAGTGAACATGACTATGTTTTTAAAAGCTTTTATTTAACTTGTTATGTATGCGTTAGTTAAGGTGGAATTTTGCAACTTTTTTGAAGCAGATATCTTCAACAGATTAAGCTGAAATTTTGAATATACGTTTAGTTTGTATGACAATACATGGTTAGCTATGTGACGTCAATCTAAATCCAACATGGCGGAACATCCAAGATGCCCGAAAAGTTACTTTTAATGTACTCCTACAACATGGGTATCAAATGAAAGTATGGGGTCCTTACTGAGTAGAGTAAAATCTCTAGAAGGTGTGCTCATATTGAAGAGCTTGACTGTACTAAATTAATCGCAAACTACCTTGCAACAATGATGCGTTAAATGAGATGAACAGACTGAGAAACTTGTCTAGCGATAACTGAAAAGTAAAAAATAAATTAAAAGTAAAACATTTAAAAAAAAAACAATATTTTATTTGAATGCGTTAAAAAATATTTTCCTTTGAAACTTTATATGAATTTATATGATATAAAAGCTTGTCGAGAATCAAACAAATCAAACTAGTAAATGAAGTAACTTGATCTGATAGATTTAGTATTCTCAAGAAATCAAACTAGCAAATTGATCTAATAGATTTCCTAATTTGATTTGTTTGATTCTCGACAAGCTTTTATATCATATAAATTGTGTAATAATGTTATTAAGTTGATAGTAAAAGTTTTAGAGGAAAAGATTATTTTATACTTTTTAGCGTATTCAAATAAATATTTGTTTTTTTTTGTAAAGTTTTTAACTTTTTATTTATTATAAAACAGATGCAGAAGATGATAGCAAATTGTAGTACAAAATAAAAAGAAAACGCAACTGCAATTCCAAATCACTAGGGCGAAAACAAATATTTATGTAAATCATCCTTTGAAGTTTCCAGTTTTTAAAATAGTCTTTTATAATAACATACGTCCATTCGCATACGATTCTTTTATTGACAGTACCCGCATTTCGCGCACTACTCGGTTAACTTTTAGTTAGCCCTACCCGAGGGCCGCTGAAATTGGAGAGCACATATTTGTTTTCGTACGCTACTTGGACTCAAAGTGAACACTCTATTTACTTTACTTTATAATATATTTTGTATTTAATTTTAACTGTAAACACATTTTAGTATCGATTTTATAAAGCGCCTTTTGTGATAGTTTAAACTAAATAGTTAGTTTGAATGAATCTTATACAAAAAGTGTCTGAATAGTCACAACATACATGATAACACACCTTGCAAAATAGTTTGGGTGAATAGAATTAGTCTAGTTACGTAAAGAATGTAGTGAATCATCAATACAAATCTTGTGTTCTTCTTCTTTATAATTATATATAATGAATTGCAAATGCTCGATAGTTAATCCTCCAGTTCATAGTTAAGCCAAAGAAGTACGTGTGTACTGTGTCAGGAACTCGGGACAGTTAGTATACGATAAAATTATTAATGTCTTCATACAGTTCATACTTACGTTGTTACCGAATTTACATTATCATTTACTACATGATGCTTGCGACTTCGTGCGCACAAAAGTTAATTTCGCAGAAATCGTACATTTTTTCGCGATAAAAAGTAAAGCTTATGTCCTTACCCGCTGTCTACTCTACATCTGTGCCAAATTTCATAAAAATTGGTCCAGTAGTTTCGGAGCCTAATCAATACAAACAAAAACAACCTTTTCCTCTTTATTTTTTTATATCTCCATAGATATAAAAAAAAATAAAAGCATCCATATGCTTCACACAATCACACCACGTCAATCTGATACCGTGGCAAGTTCTCGAAGTACTTGTATTACGGTTATCAGACAACGGAAATATATTTAATACTTTTATACTATACTTACACATATTTAAGATTTTTATTATATTATACACATCCATGACCCAGGAACACAGAAAAACTTTTTATTCCTTCGGCGGGATTTGAACCCGCGACCCCCGGCTTGAGAGCCTGAACTGAGCCACAGAGGTCGTCAATTTATATTATGGTATAGATTTGAAATGTTTTACGAAGAATTTCATTAGCAGATTTTCCGAATTCAGAAAACGGCAATAAAGCAATATCATGGAGGGAAATTTCGCAGAACTATCAAAGCATTTACATTTTCCCGTTTCGTTTGTGTGAATTTACTGAAAATTTAATGTTATAAAGGCATAATATATACTGGCTACGGCTATTCTTAGTTCCACGGAATTTCTAACTTTTGATTGACCAATTGTATCGAAATTAAGAGAATAATTCCGAAAAATCCTGGTGTACAATCTAGTTTGTTGGATCTCGTTTCTTATACAGGTTTTTTTTTGTCGGAAATAAATATATAACCCAACATTGGGCTACATTATAACGTAAATAATGTCCGTATGTATAACTAAAAAAATTGAGTACTTTCAACTTAACAGATAAAATAGCTGAGATAGTATATAAAAAAAATCAGTCTTAAATGTCGCTCAGTTTCCTATTCGATTAGATCTTTTAAGCTAACGGATTTTATTGTATATTAAACGGATATTATTATTGTTTTGCGTGGATCGGAACACAAATAATAATTGAAGAATCTTTGGGTAGTTTGAACAACTTCAACAAATAGGACAACTGACACCTCAGTCCTCCCGTGACCACGGCTGCTGGAAAGTAGCCGAAACGTCGGGCAAAAGAAAAGTGCACCGCGACAAAATCCGTAAGTGTTTAAAACAATAACGGATTTTAATGCAGTTTTCAGGAATGGATAGAGCGATTCCTGTGTGAAATGGGTCGCTAATATAAAATATTTAAAAAAAAAATATTAATTTCTGTCAAAACTCCACTCCTGAGGTGAATGTCGCCATACTAAATAATCATCAGCGTAGCAAGAATAATTAACTGAGGTAGGTTTGAAATCTGTTATACAGTTTTTTGCATGGTCCTTTTATACATCTGAAAAATAACATGATTAACAACTTATGACAACTGCAATAACGCATGGGCTCCCTCGTACTGCCGTACAACGCACTGGCTTTGAAAATCACGCGCCTGCCGCGCTGTGTAATCCGCGCCGGTTATGAAGAGATAAATTAGTCTGGTCAAAATTAAATGTCACATTTGATGTATTATTTTTAGAACGAGAATCGAATACTGTGACCTACATAATATCATATCTTAGAGCATTTCACTAACGAGCAAATATTGGTTATATGCTCTAAAGCATCATATTGATAGCCTAAAAAACATGAAAATATGACGTTACATATTGGAAAATGCAGTTACGTCGACAGTACAATAAAAACAGAGTACTCGTATACGTTGACAGCGTCCACGGATAAGAGTGATTGATGGTGGATCGATTAACATTATGCCTACACGAGAGGAGCTTCAGTGTGTATGAAGCTCGATACCCATTATATACTGATGAGAGGAAAAACATTCTCATCTATAAAATATACATGCACCTTGTATGTTAGAAAAGTCGCTTGATAAACAAGGACAAAACATTGTATAGCATATCTATTGCGTAAATATTTTTATTAGTAAAGGGGTTAAAATACAAAAAAGAAATCCTACCCAAGAGCATGTCACGATATGTCTAAGGAGGGTTCCGTAACTATCAACGCGCAACCTATTGCGCGTTGATAGTTACGGAAGTTTGATTTACTTCAAAAGTTATTGTCCTATTTAGCTAAAAATTATTTTCCAAAAAAGTTTTTAGCATGGTCTATCAGCGTAGAAACTTATAAGTTTCTATCTCATGTAGTTTAGATTTCTAAGTTTTGTAAGTTGGTCTCCTCCCTGGCATTTGCCAGGGGAGGAGACCAACTTACAAACCACTTTGGGGAACGATTACTCAAAAACGGTTGACTTTGTAAAAAAGTCATGTATGAAATCTAGCCTTTATTTTAAAAGATGGTTTTTTATGTAGGGACATCACATGTATAGAGAGCCACCCCTAAATTATAATTATTTTATGGTGGCAAATCCGAGATCTATAATCTATAACTAATCCAAAATATATCTATTTATATTCATAATTATAGAAGCTAGAAGCACGAACAGACAGACAGATAGACGGACAGAGCGAAGCTATAAGGGTTTCTCAAGTATTACGGAACCCTAAAAAAGAAATGTCCTCGTTGATTGATATATAATATTGACAATTGCAATTCCGGCCGTAACCGATAATGGTAACTAGTGGAACTCATAAACTATCGTCAGATGGGATAAAACAACCTATAAAGATGATCAGTGCCATACAGTGCCCCACGAACTCAATGATTGCCAGCGCGAGGTACGCGTCGAGACGTGCCTTGCACTGCTCAACAAACACACAAATTCTGTTTGATAACCGCAAGCGCTCAGAAAGTTGGTTGGATCCTGGTTCAGCACCTAAACCATGCCCTAAGCGAAAACTTACCGCTAGAAAAGTGACGGTCATTGTTTGGTGGTCTAGCGCCGGTGTGATTCATCACAGCTTCTTACCAAACGGGATGAGCATTACTGCAGAGTGTACTGTGAAGAATTGAACACAATGATGGAGAAGCTGGCACATCTCCAACCAGCATTGGTCAATCGCTCGTCTCCGCTGCTCCTGCACGACAACGCGCGACCTCATACTGCACAGCAGACGGTCTCCAAGTTGCAAGAACTGTGATTGGAAGCTCTCCATCATCCGCCCTACTCACCAGACCTTGCGCCTACAGACTACTACTTTTTCCAGAATTTGGATAACTTCTTGGCGGGTAAAAATATCAATACCCGAGAGGCAGTACAAAATTCCTTTGAAGAATTTATGCCTCCCCCGTCCAGCTAATTTCTTTAAGAAGAGCATCAATAAACTGCCACTGCGTTGGCAAAGATGCATTGATTGCATGGGTGATTACTTCGATTAATACAAATAAAAAATACATGAAAAAAAAAAACGTTTTTTTTAATACAAAACGGCAATTTCATAGGTAAACACCTAATATCATTCGATATTGTTTTAGCCTTCATCTCTCATGTATTCAGAACCAAAAAAAAAAAGATAATATCATATAAACGAAGATTATCCTAACTGAACAATGAGGTCCGCTTATTGATTCCATAACTCGTTTAACTTTTGACTTTTGAGTTAAATTAGTTTAAACTTTAAAATATTTTTACTAAGATAAATAATTATTTCACTCCCAAAGTAAACAAATATTGTTCATCAAACAAGGTACATTCTTTTCATAGATTTTCCAATCACAAAATGTTACAATTGTCAAATAAAATATTATATTTTTAGCTGTGATAACTAAAAATGATTAAGCTCCAAATATCTACCTAAAGCTAATGACTGATGTATGAACGCACAGGACCAATCTTTAAGACTAAATTCGACCCCCAAGGTGGTAAAATTGAGGATGAAAGTTTAAACCTTATGTCACACGGATGAAGCTGCAATTTATGCTACTATTATAACATTTTAATTTGAATAAAGTAATATTAGTAACATCTCTACCATTTTAATAAGCACAAAAACCCTAAAAAGAGTACCTACGTCTATACAAAAAGTTAATTGCTATGTCAATTCAGCGTCCAATTTGCTTGGAAGGAGTGTTTTAGACGGTTAGGGTAAATTAAATTTGCGGTTCCACTCGGTGTGAGTATCTTTAAAATGTTATAATATACGAGTAATATAAGATGTAATTTATGTATGCTACATTAAGAAAATATATTTTGGTTGGTTGGTCGTCTGAAATTAACGATATTATTATTAAACAAATATTGAAAACCATTTCCAAAGTAAATCAGTTTTCATTATTTGGAATTATTCAGTAAATTAGTTTTATTTCATGCATTTTTTTTTTCATTTTTAGTATTAGGGTAAAAGAATATAAAAGTCTTTGAGATATTAATATGCTCTGAGCCTAAGTACACCGTCCAGCCCCACCGTCTCATACTCGGACCTCCTCTATGTGCGGATGATTAGTCTGTAGTCCGCTACTTTTACCGCTCGTTCCTATGCATTTTACACACCTGTCTATATAAATTTTAATATAGACAAAGAGCCAGAGGCCATGAAAACAACAAGAGCTTAATTAGAGGTTTCGGATTCATTTCCGCGGCATTGTGAGTTGTGATTTGTGACGGACGCCGTTCACATTGAGCTCAGTGAAAATTATTCAAATTCAAAGAAATGCGAAATCAAGAGGGAATAACCGGTATGCCACGTAATGATTCATTTGCATTCCAATTTAAATATATATTTGAATATTGTAAAATTATGTTTTACAAACAAAATCTATTATGGAATGGGAACGTTTATTACAAACTACATAATATATTGTTGTGCACAACCCTAAAATGTTATTGACAAGATACCATACTATAGTTGGCACGGTTGTCACCACAGAGTAGAAAATAAATATTATACAAAGAACCAACTTTCATAGAACGATCCAAATCGATCCAAAGTAGCTGGGTCTATACCAAACGATCCAGCTTGGATCGGCGATCCCGGATTCGCGATCCTGGTTCTGTGGAGCGTGGATCATGCGCCATCTTTGCAGCTCGGATAGCGCGCGGCACCTCGGTTAACACTAGTGTAGGCGCGCCCTAATTGACTCCTTAAATGGTCGCGTGGGGTACATGTGTAGCCCAATGAAAAAAATATTTTTTGGGTTATTGATGAATAAAACGACATAAGATTGGTTTAAAATGAATAATCATTTCATTCTTTATATATAAAGAGAAAAAAAGTAACTAACTTAGTTTTACACTATAGTTTTATGGCACAAACAATAAACTTTGAAAAAAATCAACATTTTTGGACTTCTTAAGATCAATCAGTATTTTTTTTATATTAATAAATATTACATAAGAAGAAATATTTTTTTAGCATCTACTAGATAATATTTATCAAAATGTAGAACTATGTCTTAATCCATCTCTTTGCATTCAGGTCACAAAAGCACCTGATGTTTGGTACAAACTGGCTTCATGCAATTCTCGCATCTTTTGCGAGTGCTTCGGTCTCGAGCTCTGGTACAAAATGCACATCGTCTTACACCAGTGCGAATAGGCATAATGAGTTGTGTCGAGTTCTCGGTTAGTCCAAGAAGCAATCTTGCTTTCAATTTTATACCCCTTGGTATATTTTTCTGCGATATGCGGTACTCAATCAATTGCCTTGCAAGTTCGAATGCGACTTCTTGTAAGAAATGACGACGTACCACCTTCTTCTCAGGGTTATTCATCTGATGTATTACAAGACCATTTATACCAGCCATATTAAAAAAATATAGAATAATGTAACCGGCCATCTACACGTGGTGCGTGTCACATCATACTGTCTACACATTTTATCAAAAATATCCACCCCGCAATTCAGTTTTATTGTAAAATGTAATGATTTCGGGCTTGTTGGCTTCACCGCTATCGGAATCTATTTTGTTATTAGGTCTCAGCCTAATAGGATCTTCTTCACTTTCAGTTAAATGGTCACTATCTTGGTCATTTCCATTAGCCAGCGTAGTATTTGGTCGTTGGAAACCATAATTATCTAAAAACGTAATAAAACTAAGTATTTCAACTCTATAAATGTAAAAAATACACTAACATAAAATATCCAAATAATTTTTGTACATAAATATGCATAACAATAGAGATATATTCCGATATTTCCATTATACATGGTATTTCAAAACTTACCTAGAAGAGTCGCGCGGGGTACAGGCGTAGCCCAGCACTTTCACAGCCGTCCTATGCAGGCGTTAGTTTGCCGCGGTGATTGGCACGCTACTGTTCGACGAAGAGGTTCGTAATTGAGGAATACACGGAAGGGGGGTGTGGTAAAACGACGCGTTCGGGATTTATTCAACAAAATAACACCTTGGTCTACACTTGTAGCCCGCGCGCCCACTCTAGTGTTAAATTATAGACAGTATATTCGTGTCGGAAGTCTATCAACATTTTACAATTTCACTAGTTTTATTACAGTCTAATGATTTTTACAATTTTACGGTGACATATACACTTCACACAGATGAAATAAAATAAACATCGAAATCAACGGCTCGTCGGCAACGTCGGTCAGTAACAAACGAGCTGTCTAAAATAATTTAAGGGTTGGCGACCCGCAATAATTTGTACAAATTATAAAGGGTGCGAAGGAAAATTACTGGGCCAGCAGCGGGTAAAGGAAAAATTTGACCGGAATCCGCTTGATTTTAATCACCATCGAGATCGATTTCATCATCATTTATACGTACCCGTTTCGTATTATTTTAAGTAGGTAGGTAGTTGTAGTTGTATTAATATTATGAAGTATGTATAAAATATATTCTAAAGAATTTGCAAGCAGAATAAAAATAGAGACTTCACCAGTAAAATAATAGAACTTTTATGGTCGAGGACTGCTTAATATAACGTGGTCAACGTATATTGTTTATATTATCTGGTAGCGTCACTATGCAAAGAATATATTATATTACTAACGTCACTATGGTGACCTTTTAAGTAAGAACCTATTTAAGTAAGTCATCAACCTGTGAAACCTACAAACAGTACCTAGGTTATTATAGAATGAGATTTGTATGAAAATTTTTAATATTGACAGCTCCCATACAAATTTCATCTGATAACGTCACGTTTACGCCGCTGTCAAATTTCTAGCTAGGCCCCCTGTTAATTAAATTTTACAATATTACAGCTCCTACGTAGGAAGCCAACGCCAAACGCGGGAATGTAACACGATGCGAATGTTACAATATAGAAACTTAATTGATAACCGATACCTATTCTGGCACTTACAAACGAAAGTTTTGTCTGAACTATGAAGGAGAATACCGTTTTCGGTTGATCCAAAATCAATTTTTGATATTAAAACGATTCATTTATAAAAGGACGAGTTAAATATGAGAATAGAGATCGTGGGCCTCTAGACAAGATGCATTCGATAATTTCGACAGCGAACTTCGAAATCAAAAATGTATGGGATTTGACATAAGTCATCGTTATGTGACATATAGCTTGCGATGCGTTATGTCAAATCCCATACATTTTGGTTTCGAACTTCGCCGTCATAATTATCCAATGCATCTTGACTAGAGGCCCTAGTGTCGTAAGGCTGACTCCACATGAGACGTGAGGCGTGCGCGTTCCTCGGGCGTGTATCAGCAGCCCCCGCATCGCTGACACGCACGCCTAATGTGGGGGAGGCCTAAGCCTCAGTAAGTATAGCCATACACTGCATATCGTCCAATCAGCATGACGCTGTGGATTAGATCAGTCTGAACTGACCGTGTATGGGCGTTGACTGGCATGACAGTTTATACTGTTTATGTCAATATGGAACTGATCCAATTGGTAGCGTCATGCGGATATAACGTTATAGAGTATAGTGTATGCCTGTATGGCCATAACCATCTAAACTTTACGAATAATAAATCAATGACGTAAAATCTTAGCTTGACAAGTCCGACGCTAGCTGCAGGCAAACTGTAGGTCCGTTAAGTATTTTAGTCGTTAATCTTGATTGTCACACGTTCAAGTGCCACTAATTCACCCGGGCCTCAGGCGAGTACGGTCGTTATCCGGGAACTAGTATAAATACAGATGTCCAGCGTCCGGGGCTAAATAAATAAATTCCATTTCTTGATTGCACCTAAATCTGTTTCGTTTATCTCTTTCGTTTGATAATATATTTTTTTATTATTTTAATTCAAGACAAAATGTTTTGCCATGTGTTTTGTAAACTCCGTGAATGTTTAAAAAGTTAAAAAAATCCTTTAAAAAGTTTAATATATTACGAAATTATTTTGATATCACGAAATTATACTGAACTTGAGAACATATTAAATGTATTTTATCAAAAATACCTATATAATATTTTAGTAAGTAATCCAAAAATATATATTTTTCAGTTCCGATAAATTACGTAGGCGCCATCGAAATATTAAATATCAACGAATTTATTTCTGTAAAAAGGTTTAACCACCTAAGATTTAACTGTTGCTATTTTACTTCATTATATTAAAAGGAAACAATGTTTTATCGTTATAAGAAAAAGACATGTCAAATAGCTCGGTACCATAAAAGATAATTTAAGTAAGTACAACGAGGTGAAAGATAAAGAGGATAAAACGCAGTTAGCCGGCATTAGCCAGTTTAATTGTCCGCAGAACTATTCTCATTTGTTTTACAACTCCGCCATTAAAGTTTAAATCGAGTGTTTAAACAAACCAGGGTTGTAATTCGAAGGTCATGTTTCACGGAGAACTACCGACCTTTTCATGCTTAAGTTATGGTAACACATCTTTGAATGTTTTCAACCTTTGTGTCGTTTAATTTTTCTTATTAAAAATTTAAAAGCTTGTAGTGAAATCCGACCCGCGTCTTGTGTGAAATTAATTAGATCGTCCAGTAATTAAATTACACTAAATTCATAAGTATATAATATACTTACACATAAGATAAATAATTTTGTTAATGACTGCACAGTGTGTACATCCTGGGAATAACGTGGCCATTTTAAAAGCTGCTTCTATGTACTCGTATTCTTATGATTTGGTAACATTTTTTTTTTCTAAATAATATTTTTCCCATCTTTTTGCTAAAAGGTGGCGCGAGTTTCTTACACTGGTTCTTCTCGCCGCTTTAGATCCCAAACCGGTGGCAGGTCGTCATGTAGGACAATTCTAAAAGAGTTAGTTTCTAACCTAGTTACAAATAAAATATTTTTCATTTTCATAGTTCTTCGTCCTTCGTCCGCGTGGTGTTCGGTTTCCATACAAAGTTTTCACCCTCTTAGAGAGCGAATTTTCAAAAATCCTTTCTCAGTGGATGCCTACGTCATAACAAATATCTGTATGCCAAATTTCAGCGTAATCCGTTCAGTGGTTTCGGCTGTGCGTTAATAAAGTTGCCTTTTATATATTTAGATTTTTCCTGCTAATACCTATTTTCAAACATATTTTAAATAGCCCCCTACGTACATACGCACCTGCAATAATTATATTTTACAGAGATAAAAGATCCCCGATACTACCAGAGATCTTTGAAATCCCCATAAATCAAAACAAGCTTACCCTTTCGGGCTTCAGTATTAATCTTGATAAGCAAAGCTTAAATTCTTTTATATCAGGTAGGAGCTAGTGAATATAAAACTGAAAAGGCATGTCCGTCGGCTTGTAAACAAATGGCGAGCTTCAAAGTGCTCGAGTAATCCACTTTACCCGGTCTCTCCCTTCACCTGTTGCGGATCTAATCAATCAGTTGTAATCTTTTCCTGCATCTCTCCATTATTTTCAATAAACATTTGCATTCGACGAGGTATAAATTGCCGTTTTTGCAATCAATCAACTCGAACGAAACTTCAGGTAATTATGTTTTATTGACATTTACAAAGTGTGATCCACGATTGAAATACGTTCAAGTAAGAAAATGTATTTTTTAAAGTCCAGTGACAGTATAAATTGAATCTTATTTTATCATATTTACCATCACGTTATCCGGCTACTATTACAAATATGAAGTTTGTGAGGATTGATGGATGTTTGAGACAAATTCCTTTTTGAAAATCTTTTTCTCTTGTGAAAAGCTACTGAACGGATTTTGATTAAATCCGCTATGGTAGTAGTTTATGCCATGGATTAAATATAGGCTACTTTTATCCTGAAAAAAAAAAAACCACAGTGTTCCCGTAGGATACTGTATTTACGCGCGTTATAAATGCCTGTTAAAATTAACTACGACCTCTGTGGCTCAGTGGTTCAGCACTTTGGTGCTCAAGCCGATGGTCGCAGGTTCGAATCCTGCCAAATGAAAAAAAAAAAAAATGTGTTCCTGGGTCATGGATGTGTATTAAATATGTGTATAATATAATAAAAATCTTAAATATATGTATTAGGTTGGGGAAAAAGTTTCTTCGCATTTTATATAAAAATTCAAAAGGTTTTTTTATAAAGTTTATTTACAAGTGACTAAAGTATATAGGTGCCATTTTGTTCGATAACTTTTTGCCATCTTGTTGGTAGGTACATGATCCCATTGCTATAAAATTTTTGGGGCTTCTGATGAAAAAACTGCGACAAGTGGTTTTGGCAGTCCTCTTGTGATGTCAACCTGACACTGCCTAAGGAATTCTGCAGCGACCGAAACAGGTGGAAATCTGAAGGTGCAAGGTCAGGACTATACGGCGGATGCATTAACACCTCCCAGCCAAACTCCCGTAATTTTTTCTGAGTGGCTAAAGATGTGTGAGGTCTAGCGTTATCATGGTGAAAAACCACACCCCTTCTGTTGATTAATTCCGGCCGCTTTCTCTCAACTTCTTGCTTTAATCTCATCAGTTGTACGCAGTACAGTTCAGAATTGATGGTCCTGCCTGACGGTAACAGCTCATAATGAATAATGCCCTTCCAATCCCACCACACACACAGCATTGTTGCGAGTTAACCCGGGTTTCGCCACAGTCTGTGAAGCCTGACCGGCCTTTGACCACGATCTTTTTCGCACGTTCTTGTCGTACGTGATCCACTTTTCATCACCAGTGATCAGCTTTTTCAAAAATGGTTCGGTTTCATTACGTCGTAATAAAGAATCACAAATGAGTACACGGTTCATTAGGTTTCTTTCAGTGAGCTCATGAGGCACCCAAATATCGAGCTTTTTTGTGTACTCAGCTTTTTTCAAATGCGCCAAAACCGTTTTGTGGTCAATCCCCAGTTCTTCAGCTACATCGTAACTACTATTATGCCGATCTTGCTCCACTTTTTCAAAAATGGCAACAGTTTTGTCCGTAACAGGGCGACCAGAGCGACGTGCATCTTTGATATCAAAATTTCCGGATTGAAAACGCTTAAACCAAATTTGCGCTACTCTCACAGATACTGCATTAGGTCCATAAACATCACAATTTTTTTTCGCGGCTTGTGTTGCATTTTTACCTTTTCTATACTAATATTATAAAGAGGAAAACTTTGTTTGTATGTTTGTTTGTTTGTTTGTTTGTTTGTTTGTTTGTTTGTTTGTAATGAATAGGCTCAAAAAGTACTGGACCGATTTCAAAAATTCTTTCACCATTCGAAAGCTACATTATCCACGAGTAACATAGGCTATATTTTATTTTGGAAAAAAATAGGGTTCCGTAAAATATTTGGGTTTTTCGGACACAAGGTGTAAAAAATCAACCAGAAAAGTTACTTATTTTGCGTACGCTGCCTAAACTATAAAAGATAGAACCATAAAATGTTCTAATCAATTGTAGATCTTATAAATATCTACAAAAAAGTCCGCGACACACTATACCTATCTGTGTCGAGTGAGGCACAACAACCATTTTTTTATTTAGAAATCTTGAATTTTCTTTGGACTACATTTAAACGCGTTTATTTTACTCATGCTATTAATCCTTATCAAAATAAATTATTTCATCACTAAGTACAGTTTATTTAGATAATATTTGGTCTTTGAATGATTGAAATTGGACGTGTGGTTTTGAAGTTATGGCGAAATTAAAAGTTACGATTTCTGCTGCACGGCCTGTTGCGAAGTGGGCGTCACCAAGGCGGGGGTGCGCGTGCGGGGGGAGTTTAGATCTATGGTATTTCATAGGATAAAAGTATACCCATCTACTTATTTCATTGAGTTTTAGTAGGTACCTATATTAATTTGTTTCTGTTTGTTTTGACTAGATTTCGTCCGTTTTGTTAAAGGTTTAAAGACATTCTGTAGCATTAGTATCAGTATAATTGTACCCGTGCGAAGCTGGGGCGGGTCGCTAGTTTGTAATAAAATTTTAAAATGTATCGAAATTCTTCATAAGAATCACTCATTTTAACAATAAGAAAAACAAATGAAAATCTCAAATTTACCTAATTTGTATTTGGAATTGTCTTCTGTAAAATTAAAACTTTTGAATGATACCAAAATCAGCCAGATACAATTGGTATAGCCCAAGATATTTTATGACAAGTTCATACATAGGGGAGACCGAGGGGTGTTGACACAATTTTTACATTTTGTCTCATATACCAAACACTATTGCCAGAAAGGGTATGATATTAGTACCAAAAGTTAGATCATTCTTTACACTTGCAAATGACTTACTTAAATAAATTGTAAGTGTTAAATATTGTGGTAAAAAATCGACTTAACTGCAACAAGTCATCTTGTTTCAATTCCCCTCATACCAGGGTAAAATGAAACAGGGGACAAGAAGAGTTAAAACATATGATTTCTGTGAAATATTATGGGCTGTAAAATAAAAGTTGTGATATAATATAAAGGCATGTATTAAAATTTATCTTTTCAAGCACATACTTTGTTGTTTTACGTATTTATTCACATTTTGTACTGATATATCGCTTATGTAGATAACTACAGTTCTGATACACAATATGATCAACTCCTTAAGTAGTCAAAAGTATCATAACGTCATTATTCGTAATATTAATTATAATAACAGTCAGATAAATAATATAATGTTTTACATTCATTGAAAATCTTTAAAATAAAATATTGATTTTCAATAAATAATTAACTTTCAGTCGTTTCTTTAGAATTATAATTAGTTTGATAATTATTTCTTCAAATATTTATGTAACAATAATCTCACAAATATCAAAAATGTAAATAGAAAACAAAAAAAAAAAACGTCAATCTGGCAATAATAAGACAAAGTCACTTGATACTATATCTTCTGCTGCAAAATCATATATTTTGCGACTTGCCATACCTCTGTCAGTCTTTATTTTATGATCAGTAGGCATGCTGAAACAAAATAAATAAATTAAAAAGCATTTATTTAATTGACACAATGTTAATGCTTAAAAATGCGTAAATATTCTGATGCAAAATTGAACACGAGGAGAATTGAAACAACCTGTCTCAAATCTCCTCAGTAAGAAAAAACCTCTCAATATTAATTTAACCTGCAATCAAGAATCAAATACACAGAAATCAATTATACCAAATATATATAATAAATCTCTAGTTAATGAGCTTTCGAAACCAATAGAAATCAAACTAAAATACAATACCCTTATCAAAATATAATAATAATAATAAGACATTTATTCAAAACAATTTGGACATTACACTACACAACTACATTACATTAAAATAAAGTGAGCATTAATTAAAAAGTTGCTAAGGATAGGTGGTGTAATGCTCAAACCAATGAAAAGGAGCCCACTCAGGTAAATGACTGAGGAATACCACAGTCCCTGATTTTCTGTGGATCCGTACCTGTTGTCAGGCGTGTGACAGACCACTCAAGGCGACAGCACAGTGATATACTTACACAAATTTATTATAATTATGTAATTATAAATTAAAATATATATGTAGAAGACATGGGATAAACATGCTTCAAATATCGCACTATATTAAAGTACTAGCTCTCAAATTAACACTTTTGGGCTTATCGTGGGTAATGTTGGTTACAAAATGAAAAGAGAACTTCACCTCTATTCTCAATAGTACTAAAACTAAGCACTTCACACTGTTTTAATCACTTTTCACTGTCTATTAAAATAATAACGACTCTGCACTTATTTCACTATCACTTTAAAAAGAACACCGATAGTTTCCGAGCCAACCTCTCGCCACGACGGCTGGTAGAATAATATTCCGTGACCGTTCCTTGGAGGGAAAACGTGATCACAACTCCCACCACACCGAACGCGCGAGCTCGTCAAACTGGACTCTATCAGCGCCAAACAACATGGCGCTAGTGTTCCCGTCAACTATACTTTCGTACTATTGACTTGCTTGTCAATTCAGCAACAAAATATTAACCTCTTCGACACGGCCATCCTGCGTGACTCACGACCTCGTGAGTACCTAATCCTCTAACCAAACTTAAAACCAAGGTATTAGCTTTACCCTAGCTCGGCCAACCTGACCATTTTTATCACATCACGTAATATGACATTCTATAACCCTCGATGCAAATTGAAGGCTACCGTAATTCATAAAGCTGACTGTACTTTGTTTGATTTAGACAATCTATTACCAGATTATCTCCCGCACATAATGGCTAGACCCAGGTACAACATTACGGTAACCGAATAAGAGATCAATTGCTCACTTATTTCTCATTTGCTTTTGCTTAAACCCACTTAAATCCTTTAGTTCATATACACCTAAGGTCAATGTTTTCTATCCGTTATAGCACCCATCGCATATCTTCTATGCCGTAGACCAACCGTATTAAACACCGCATAAAATTATGACACATCCACATTAGAATTTAGGATGTTAACGCAATTCTTTGACGCAACGCAAAACATGTGACCGTTACTATATCCTCATCACTAGGTACGTGTCATTTAAAACTTGTCACTAAGTGACAATAGAAACCCAAAAATAATACCATTCCTCATCTTTGTATCAAACAGCAAGTAATAGCGTTGTACCGTCAACAGCAACATCATTACTATGTAGTAACGACAAACATACCTACATGCCATCGTCACTACATAGCAATAGGATACCAATATGAACCGCATAATACTATGCCTTTGTCACTACTCAATGTGTATTAATAATGTGTAGTAGGTAGGGGGTGTAGTAGGTTTAATTAGCGACTACTCCTGTTAGTCGACTGTCTCTAGATGGTACAGGAGCTATCGTTAAATTCGTTAATAGCCTACAATCCTCTCACCAGTGGCTCCAAGTAGCTGTCAGCACGCAGCGGCCACACCCCGGGATACCACGTCGACTCGTGGGCTAAACCTGGTAGAGGGGACTCCAGTTCTGACACACATGCCATTCAAGTGAGATCATGTGTCTCAGGATTGGAGTTTGTGCGGTTTGTCCCCGTACTAGTTAGTGCAGTTTGCCTTGGCGATAACGCAATCCACTTCCAGTGGCAAGACAACCAGGCAAAGGTTGATGGCCTGAAGGTAACGATAGGACAAATATATCGTGACCAGAAACTGCATCTACCCGTTCTCTAATCGTAACGGTTTACCGCTCCATTAGAACAAGGACGAGTAGACGAGAGAGTGCACCTGGGTATTGCGCGCACACTTGTGCACTTAAATATCTCCTGCGTATCTGACTTGGTTATGTTTTATGGACTCCGAGATTAAAAGTCCCGTGGCGATGGGTGGAGGTAGAGAGGTCTGGCACTGATGTATGCTGGGCTTTGTCTGACACCTGCACACGGGCGGCTGAGGGAGAGTGGTCGTTCTTGCACTGCATTGGGGTGACAGTGTGGCTCGGCAGCACCCTCAGCGACAAAGCAGCTCTATTTAGAGAGGCACTGCTTTCCTCGCTCAGCCGGGGAGGGGGCTAGAAAAGGTGTCCCAAACAAATGCTCACTCCAACAATTATGGGAGGTAGTAACCACGATTGCCTGTGCATCCCAAATCAACGTGGTCGAAATACTAAGAAAAAACATAGGACTACAATGGTCAAACTACATTATATGACTTTTGGTGCTTGGAACGTCCGCACCCTCCTGGATAGACCCAATAACATCTGCCCAGAGCGTAAAACCGCTATCGTGGCTCGAGAGCTAAGACGATATAATATAGATATAGCTGCTCTCAGCGAAACCCACCTACCTGATGAAGGGGAGTACGTCGAGCGTGGGGGTGGTTACACGTTCTATTGGAAAGGTACACCAACATCTGAACCTAGAAGATCTGGCGTAGGCTTCGCCATTAAAAATACAATTGCCTGTAGACTAGTGGAACGTCCGGTTGGAATCTCTGATCGGGTCATTTCTCTACGGCTTCACCTCAATAAACACAGGCACTTAAATATTATTAGCGTGTATTCCCCAACATTAGATAAATCAGATGACGAAAAAGACAAATTTTATCACGAACTTTCCCAAACAATGACTAGAATTCGGCCGAGTGAAAAAGTCTTGCTCCTGGGTGACTTCAACGCACGTGTAGGGCGGGATTTTGACGCCTGGCCTGGTGTATTGGGGCACCATGGCATTGGAAATATGAATAGTAATGGGCAATTATTATTGACGTTCTGTTCCCAATTTCATCTGGCAATTACCAACACCATGTTTAGAATGCCTGCAAAATACAAAACCACCTGGATGCATCAAAGATCGAAACACTGGCACCTTATAGATTATGCCATTGTTAGGCAACAGGATATTTCCGAAGTCACAATAACGCGCGTTATGCGCGGCGCAAACTGTTGGTCTGATCACCGACTGATTGTGACTAAGATGCGTTTACGCCTAAAACCACGACACAGATCGTGCAGGACCAAACCAACTGGTCTATACCTTAAAAAGCTAGAAAGTAATGAAACTCGCGCTAAGTACATACATTCTGTTAACATTAATATAGAAAACATAAATCTTGAGGATGCAAATACTGATGAGAACTGGAAATTATTATCTAATAATATTGTTAATGCTGCCACAGAAAGTTTAGGTAACAAACCTCGTACATGTGAAGACTGGTTTGATGATAATGATAAGTTACTTACAGAAGCTTTAACGAAACATCGTCAACTCCTTAGACAGCAGGATAAGACAGCTGTTTCTCAGAAAAAAATTAAAGAGAGTACAGCTCAAGTCAGAAAACTTACTCGTATGGCAAAGGATGAATGGTGGCAGAATAAAGTACGATGCATCCAAAATCTTGCAGACACAAACCAGCTTGGAGAATTTTTCAGAGAAATAGGGAGGTTACTGGGTAGTAAACATAAAGTTAATGTGCCAATAAGATCTTTAAGCGGTAATCTCTTAGTCTCTAAGGATGAGTCACTTCACCGCTGGGCAGAACATTTTAACACTTTGTTAAACGTAGATCGATTAGCTGATCTTAATTATCTGAGAACTCTAACATCACTAAACCCAAATGAAGATCTGGTAGCTCCTCCCACCCTACAGGAAGTAATCAATGCTATAAAAGCCTTGAAGAACAAGAAGGCAATTGGAGTAGATAATGTTCCAGCGGAACTACTGAAATATGGAGGTGATGAGTTGCACTATAAAGTATGGCAGTTTTTCCGCAGGATATGGGAAATCGAAGAAATTCCCTCAGACTTTAAGGTTTCACTCATATGTGCTCTATATAAAAACAAAGGCGATCGATCAGAGTGCAATTCGTATCGGGGAATCTCACTGCTTTCCACTGCTGGAAAGGCGCTTGCAAGGGTAATATTGGGTCGATTGATGAAACTGTCGGAGGACTTGCTACCCGAGACCCAGTTTGGTTTCAGACCAAACAGAGGCACCTGCGAAGCTATTTTCTCACTGAGGCAAATACAAGAGAAAAGCAGAGAACAGTATCAACCTCTCTATATGTGCTTCATTGATCTTGAGAAAGCCTTTGATAGTGTGCCTCGGGAGGCCCTTTGGATAGTCCTGTCAAAATCAGGTTGCCCCGATAAATTAATTCGTATGATGAGACTTCTTCACGACAGCATGACTTGCTGTGTAGTCGTCAATGGTGAACATTCGGAGCAATTTCCAGTAACCTGCGGTGTAAAGCAGGGCTGTGTGCTAGCACCTACACTATTTGCTATCTATTTCTCTGCTGTCGTGAAGGAGACTCTAAAAGATAATGCCGAGGGCATCCGCGTTCGTTATCGCACTGATGGTGGTATCTTTAACCTTACTAGGTTAAAATCTCGTCGAAAGGTATCATACGATCTTATTACCGAGCTTATGTACGCGGATGACCTGTGTTTTGTTGCGAATACTCCCGAAGGACTTCAGAATCTTATAACTAGATTGAACGACACCTGCTCCAGGTTTGGCTTGAAGATAAATATATCCAAGACTGAAGTGATGGCTATGGATGCTGTACATCAAGCTCCAGTGAATATACTCGTCGATGATCAAGCCCTGAAGAA
Organism: Glaucopsyche alexis; assembly: GCA_905404095.1. Lineage (NCBI taxonomy): Eukaryota > Metazoa > Arthropoda > Insecta > Lepidoptera > Lycaenidae > Glaucopsyche > Glaucopsyche alexis. The sequence goes on along the minus strand of FR990047.1, from coordinate 16,746,398 downwards.
AGTTGAAAAATTTAAATACCTGGGAAGCACTATAACAGCCAAAGGCGACCTCGACTCAGAGATCAATGGCAGACTTGGTTCTGCTACGGCTGCTTTTGGCAAACTCCGAGACCGAGTGTTTCGCTCCCACAACATCAAATTGAGTACCAAAATACAGGTGTATATGGCGATTGTCCTGCCTAACATCTTGTACTCATCAGAGACGTGGTGCCCCTATCGTAGACACATACGTATGTTAGACAGATTCCATCTAAAGTGCTTACGCGACATTATGAACATCAAGTGGTCGGATCGTGTTCGCAATACTGATGTTCTCCGACGAGCTAATGTATGCGGCATAGAGGCATATCTAATGAGGCGGCAGCTGCGTTGGTGTGGGCACCTGGTCAGGATGTCCAATGAGAGGAAAGCAAAGCGCATCTTCTTTTCTGAGCTTGAACATGGTAAGCGAAAAAGTGGTGGCCAGTTCCTAAGGTTCAAAGACGTTCAGAAAAGACACATGAAGAGATGCAATATCGAACCCTCTTGTTGGGAAACTTTGGCTGAGAACCGATCAGAGTGGAGACGACATATTCGCGACAAAACTTTGTCATTTGAGGAAGAAAGAAGGCGAGAACTTGATTCTAAACGTGACCAACTGAAAGCAAAACCGCCTTCTAATATACAATATAATTACGTTAATGGTACCTTAACATGCGAATCCTGCTCTCGAACCTTTACTGCCAGGATTGGGTACATTAGCCATATAAGAGCAAAGCACAATATTTAAAAAATAAATAAATAAATAATAAAAAAAAAAAAAAAAAAAAAAATATCACCAAGTCACTGAAGCCGAAAACGGCTAGGTAGATTATTATTATTATTATGTATTAATAAGTAGTGACAGGATATCACCATCAAAATCATTATGCCTTTGCCACTACTCAATGTGTATAAGTAGTGACAGGATACCACCATCAACATCATTAGTGTGTAGTAATGACGTACATACTTGACATCATTCTTACACAGCAACGGAATTCCATCATCAACAACTATGTAGTAATGGGATACCATCAACAATAACATCACTACTATGCTGTAATGGGATACTGTAAATACTGTGTACTCGTATAACGCATAGTGCAAATTACGTTTAAAACGGTCGTCACCCCACCATATATTCCCACCATTGTAACTCTTGTAACTGTTGTAACTCCAGGATCAAATAAAACTCATTGATGTGATCTCAAGGGTGCCCTAGGGGCAATGCTAAAGTTGTTTCGAGATCCTCGACGAAATTAAAATAAAATTGGAGGAGGTGTAGGTACGCACCAAGTCGCAATGGCCAAAAGCCAAGAACAAAAGAGTAAAGCATCACGAGAATGAAGATAATTGGTGTCTATTAAACTGCTACTGTCAAATCAAAACGATAATTCAATTAAACTGTTTTAAATCACGACTGTCATTTAAACTTTGATGTCTCATAGTTAATGTCACCCATCGTGTGTATACTGTATACTCATGAACGTACCATACAAACTATTGTAATGTGATCATTGAAATTCGCATTGTCTAAAAGTAGGTATGTAAGATTCCAAATTTACAGTTTACAACAAGTTTTAGCTTTCCTTTAACTTACAAGCAAATATGTACACTGTGTTTTAATAGTATGTCATATGGTAGACCGTAGCGAGAGTGGCCACCATAGGCGATAAAGTAACAAAGTTCCTTAACACTTTTGGAAAGGGTTCCAACATACACGATGTTCTTTAAAGTCCGCTTTTGAAATTGATAATCAATTGTTATTGTGTACTCGTATAACGCATGTGTAGTACCCCAATAAAGAATTAAAACGGTATGTCTATGTTTCAAAAGTAAACAGCAAGTTTGAGCTTCATTAAAGTAACTGCAAGCGCCAGTGGCGGATTATCCTAAAGGCAAACTAGGCACGTGCCTCGGGGCGCGAGGGTACAAAGGGGCGCTCCGACCAAGCGAGGTGGTATACCAGGTCAGGCCGAAGCCCTGGGCCATCACCCCCCGCCCCCAGGGGCGCCGATGACATGTTTGCCTATGGCGCTCTCAACGTTTGATCCGCCTCTGGCAGGCGCCTAACAATTGCAACAAACAACCGGTGTAAACACCTAGCCGCAACATGTATTATACCGTTAAAAATCAAACGTTAAATTCTTATTTGTCATCTCTACCGATTCCGCCTGATATAAAAAGATTATAGTATGTCCAATAAATAGGTTGTAGTTTGTTTAAGATCCAACTTAATAATCACTGAAGTCTGCTAAGTCAGTATCGACTCGACAGTGTTATTCACTTTATTATAAGACCAGTATGAATGTATGACACACCCAAAACAAATAAAGAGCATTGGTAATTTCATTATAAGAAATTGCAAACTGAAAACTATAGTCGTTTCATTTATCAGTTATCACCATGTTACAAGTTTTTTTGATATCACGAAATGAAATCTCGACAATGACATGTAATTGCCAAAAGATAAGGTAATTAAACTTTAGTACTGCATTTTCCGGTGTGACCTTCAGCGATCATTCAAACAATAATAATAATAGGCTTTAAGATGTATGTACTATGTACTCGTTTTTACTTTACGTTCCTTTTTACTCATTTACTTGAACTTCTAAAAACCTTTGCTTATAAATCCAGCATAATAAAGCACCACTAATTATGATACAAAAACAACTTCACCAAGTATCTCCCATCATTGTGAAGCGACTAGACCAGTCCACTAAAGATGTGCACTTGGCGCTGTCGCCCAAGCTGCTCGGTCGCACAGCGCTGCTCGCTGCATACCTTGGAGCGCCCATCGGTACTCAGTTGCCGTTACCGCTCGAACCTCGAACTTCCACCTGCACATAAAAATAACGGCACAACAATCATGTTCTACTAAAGAACTTTTTTAACTTTAACGGGAAAATGTAGAAATCATTCAATAAATTGAATTTTAATTAACGATCTAAGATTTTCTAAAGAAAATGTAAGTACTGTTAGACCCTCATAATACCAAAGGAGAATACAAGTGCGTTTACAATCTTTTACAAAGTAACCAAGTTCACCGGAGTCCAATGCTGAGCTTTCCGACCCGCCGCAGTCACGGCCACTGGACCGTCCAGAGCGCGTGACACCGCCGTCGTCATGTATTCATACCATCACCACCAGCCACGGTTTATACCACTATCTCTCGATTGTAATAAATACAAAGCAGATACACCTGCACATATTAAAAAACAGTAAGTCAGGGGCCCCGCGGCCCATTTTGAGCTTACCGAGCTATTGCCACTACTAGGTACATCGCAGTCTGCCGCTGTCACGGCACTGCAGCAGTTATAGTAGAACTCCCGGCACGATCCACTCTTTTCGGCTCTCGTTCCGCTGCTGTCCCATATTTTCGTAACTACGCCGTACATATAGCGTGCTGCTATGGTTGCACACACTACCAAACTTGATCCACATTATTAGCACTGATTATTATCACTTTTGTAAGCCGCACAAAGGATTACACTTTTTTTTTTTCACTACCCTCACTTTTTTTTAACTCTAACAAAGACTTGAAATTCTCATCTTGAACCAACATGAATCCCACATTCTGATGTAGAAGACATGGGATAAACATGCTTCAAATATCGCACTATATTAAAGTACTAGCTCTCAAATTAACACTTTTGGGCTTATCGTGGGTAATGTTGGTTACAAAATGAAAAGAGAACTTCACCTCTATTCTCAATAGTACTAAAACTAAGCACTTCACACTGTTTTAATCACTTTTCACTGTCTATTAAAATAATAACGACTCTGCACTTATTTCACTATCACTTTAAAAAGAACACCGATAGTTTCCGAGCCAACCTCTCGCCACGACGGCTGGTAGAATAATGTTCCATGACCGTTCCTTGGAGGGAAAACGTGATCACAACTCCCACCACACCGAACGCGCGAGCTCGTCAAACTGGACTCTATCAGCGCCAAACAACATGGCGCTAGTGTTCCCGTCAACTATACTTTCGTACTATTGACTTGCTTGTCAATTCAGCAACAAAATATTAACCTCTTCGACATATATATTACATACACAATTAAATGTAATAAATAGTAATCATAAATATATTAGGTATGTTTGATTAAAATTAAAATAACATATGGTGCATTACAAATATACACGGTGCCAAGGTCATCTACTGCAGTAGGCATCGAGTAAACGTAAACAACGGGAGGCTGTAGGGGGCAGGGGGCAAAGTGCAGGCGCACCGACACAGCGTCAACGCATTCTGCGCCGCGCGTGCTGGCCGCCGCGGGCTTGTCGTATTATCACCGCGACTGGCACGGAGCACCACGTTATAAAATTGATATGTATGGATGTAAATACAGAACGAGATATATAATATACTAATATTTCGATTAAGAGTTTGCTGTGATATGGGAAAGATTAATCCAAATAATACAGGTGCGTGTTTACTACTAATATATACCTACTGAAAAAATATTATACTTGCCTATATGAAATTAGACGAAAATTATGTTGATACCTATTATATCAAGTTAAAAAATAAAAAAACCATTACTTTATGACCCATATAAGGCGAAAACACTAATAATTGCTTCTATCTGCCGTGGGTTTTTTATGTTTGTATTAACATATGTGTCAAAATAAGACACCTTCTCCCTGATTATTGCTCGTGAGACTTCCCGTTTGAGGTCTTTGTAATAATTAAGGTGCGACTCTTTTTTTGTGGTATGTGCACGCTTATACGCCTCGTCTCGCCGCTTCATCATTTGCTTTATATCAAATATAGGCATGGTAAAAAAACGTAAATAACTTACTTTTCACGATTTTTGTCACATGGCACGCAGAACTCCATAATCGCGCGACTCATGCCACAGACGCGTATTGACAAGTCAGCGGGTGGAGGGGAGTGGTTGAAATGCAACGTTGCGAACTCGCTAACAGTTTTAAGTTCCATGAAATCGGTACTGTTTCAAATCACCTTTGTGTCAAAACCCCTCGGTCTCCCCTACTATAATGTGAAAAGACTTTTTCCCCAACCTATTATTAAATATACTTCCCGTTGTCTGGTATCCGTAACACAAGTTCTTCGGATACTTAGCACGGGGCCAGATTGACGTGGTGTGAAGCGTCCATAGATATTATTATTATTATACAGAATGTCCCAGAAGTCGACGTCGTCCCTTCGAAGGCTGATAGACCAGCTCATGACTCACCAGAATATCGTAATATGACCTTAGTAAAAAATCTTTAGTTTTTGAGATATTGGCACTTTTTATAATTTCTTAAAAATTACACCTCATGTCAGTTTTTAGTCCGCCGCAACTACAATTTCCCGTATTGTAGGATACAAATTTGTATTGAGGAATCCTGACCAGCACCCCAATCGCGCTAAATTTTTTCAGTTGAACCGCAAACGAAACGTTAACGTTACTCGACTTTTTGAAGGATTCGGTATCGCGCTAACGTTTTGACAGATAGTTGGGACGTAACTGCAACGCAGCTGAAGCGCAAACGCTGTCAAAACAAAAAGTTGATACGGAGCTTCTTTTTCTCGCACGTTACTGAAACGTTTGTTGTGATTTGAGGTCTGCGAGTGAGAAAACAATTAAACAAAGTCCATATTACAATGCAAAATCCGTTAAAAGTAAGAAAACAACAAAACGATGCACATCAATAGCGTAACGTACTAGTAACTAATCAACAAACTCATGTATAGAACAAACAAAAGACGTGCGTGGCGTCACCTATTCTCTCACTCTAATGAGTCTAACTCATTATATGATAATATTATTAATGTGTTCTCCTTTTTTGCATTTCTCCTTACGGTTTTAAAAAAAATCCTTGTATTCTGTTTAGTTTCTAAGTTTAGTAAGCATCTTACACTGCAACGTACAATTTTTAAGTAAACATCTGGGTGATTTCAATATAACGAGTGTTTTTGTTCGAAATTCTAACTAAAGAAAAACATTCAAAATGTGTTTTTCTTTCTGTGCAATTTAAAATAGCAAAAAAAATTTTTGACGTAGCGTAATAGCAACTATTTTACTATTTCGAAAACTACATAAAATGAGAAACTTTTTAAAGTAACAACCCAGGTTAGTGTTGTGTATTTTTTAACCGACTTCCCAAAAAAGGAGGCGGTTATACGTTCGGCTGTATATATTTTTTTTTATTTTTTATTTTTTTTGTATGTTCAACGATTACTCCGCCGCCTGTGGACCGATTTTCAAAATTTTTTCTGTGATGTATAGGGTGTAATCCCAAATTGGTCCTTTTGATATCAAAGTGGTGACCTGATGATGGGATCCATGAGGAATCGAGGGAACTCCTCGAAATTTATATGGACACATATGGTGATTTTGACTTTTTCTGAAGTAGTTCAAGCATATGCTACCAAAAAGTAAGATTTTGCTCCAAGGTATACCCTGGATCCAAAAGTACAGAATAGAACTCCTGACTCCTTATAGTTACATGTTTGGGGATTTCGGCGTTGTTTAAAGAACTGCAAGCATATGCCACCTTGTTAGTTAGAGTAATCATCATCATCATCACCACTATCACACCATACATCATTAGATTATGATGATATAAAAGGTATTTCTCATAGTATTTTACACTTACACGGAGATCATTGAACATTACTCTGCCGTTTATGAACCTATTTGCAAAATTCTTTTGTTGTTGTAAAGGGTTTAATTCGAAATTAGTCCTTTAGTCACTAAAGTGGAAACCTGATGATGCGAGCCATGAGGAATCGAGGGAACTCCTCAAAATTTATATCCACACATATAGTGATTTTGACTTTTACTGAAGTAACACAAGCATATACTACAAAAAAAAATAAGATATTGTACCTAGGTATACCCTGGATCCAAAAGCACTGTACAGAACTCCTCAGTCTTTAAAGATGTGCGTTTGGAAATTTCGGCATTGTTTAAAGAACTGCAAGCATATGCCACTTTATAACTTACAGTAATCATCATCATCATCTTAATAGCAATACCTAATGGAAGCTTGGCGAGTATTTAATTATACATTCGATCGTTTAGTTTAGACGTTCTTAAGACGTATTAATAACTTAACAAAATATATCACTAAAAAGGGTGAAATTATTATTTTTAAACAAAAAATTAAACCGACTTCCAAAGTAAAAATACACAAAAAAGTATGAAATAAAACTTAATCTCTAAATAATTCCCCTTTCAAATTCGGCTAAAATTTTTACTATTTCTCTACTCAATCTTATTAATTTTGAAGTCGGTACCAGCAAATATGAACGTAAGTTGTATAAAATATTGTAGAATATTGTTTGGGCTGGTGCCGATTTCAAAATTAAGAAGATTGAGTAGAGAAATAGTAAAAATTTTAGCCGAATTTGAAAGGGGAATTATTTAGAGATTAAGTTTTATTTCATACTTTTTTGTGTATTTTTACTTTGGAAGTCGGTTTAATTTTTTGTTTAAAAATAATTGTCCAGTATGGATAGTGAAAGTAAGGAGAAAAAGTTTTTGAAATCACGATTAGGAAAAAGTTTTCTTTTATTCTAAAAAGTTCAAACTCTATTAGCTTTGTTGATAACCGTGGTCGATAGCAGAACTGGTCAGGATTCCGCAATATAAATTTGTATCCCACAATACGGGAAATTGTAGTTGCGGCAGTTGAAAAACTGACATGAGGTGTAATTTTTAAAAAAAAATATTAAAAGTGCCAATATCTCGAAAACTAAAGATTTTTTACTATGGTCATATTATGATATTCTAGTGAGTCATGAGCTGATCTATCAGCCTTCGAAGGGACGACGTCGACTTCTGGGACATCTTGTATATTATTAGATATAACAATTTACTCGTATTATTACAAATTGTCTTGATGACAGATTTGGATACAATATCTGTCATCAAGACTCGTCGCTTTCATTTTCTTTTTATACTAATTTTTGACTCTCTATACACATTGTATAATCTACACGCGTCAGAGCATGTGAGGATACTATTACAATATTATGTAACTACATAAAGCTAAATTAAGCTCACGATGTGTATAGCGTGCAGCCATATATACAAACAAAGAGCACCAAATCTCCAAACCTACATTCTGTAAAACCGCATTTCGGTAAATATTTATAGCGGTTCCGGCCGAAGGTTGTTCAGTATAGTAAACCATTTGCTAATCTGACTGAAACGAACGATTTAAACGATTTTCGATCCTAGCGTAGAGGAGAGAAAATCTATATTGCCAAAAAGGTTTGTCTAGGCTCGAACAAACAGTACAGTTGAAGCAAAAAATACACATAAACTCGGACACCTTTTCCAGTTTTTCCCGAAAGGGTTTGCGTATGGCTTAAGGTTAATATTTTATACATCTCCTGAAACTCAATCATTTACAAATAAACATGTATTATTCATATTGAAAATAACAAAAACCTGTGTAATATCAAATCAATAAACATTAAATATACCACCACCGCCGCACCGGTCTGAGTGCGAGTTCCTGTCACTACTCGCCGTGAAGAAGTTACTACAATTTGTATGACATATAACAACGCCTCTAGTGGCAAACAATGGTAACTACTTCGATGCCATACGAATTCTAGTTAACTTCTTCACGGCGAATAGTGACAGAAAGTGACAGAGACTCAGCACATTGGTGTCATTTATGTACCACCGACAAAGTTCCCGCTCGACCAGTCTCTAAACATTCATTTTTACACTAGGATGCCTCAAAATATTTTAACGCAAAGGAAGTAGCCGCAACGACTGCAGACGAGGTTGAACTACGTATTTACACGTGAGTATGTTTGCGAGCCGACTATTCAACGGCGCTGTTGAGCGATTTTCATCTTATGACTGGTCGAGCGGAAACTTGTTCGGTAGTACCTAACATGAAAAAGTTCGTTAGGTACCTACTTTAACAAAATTTTATATTATAATATAATATTCGCTTTTTCATTCAAAGTTTTTACTGTTGACTTTATATTTTCATAGTTAAATCAGAAGCCGCAATTTGTAGAACTATAAAAAGTAATCCGGAAACTTATAAACGAATACCCTGCGACTTCATTCCGACCAAATGGTCCGTCAACTCGATCTAAAAACATAGCGAGGGGTTCATTTAAAACTCCGTCTTTGCGGTTAAAAAACAAAACGAACTGTGAAAATATTAAATAACTTTCCATTACGTAGTCTAGATTCCGCGTCGCGTATTCGCCCGCGCCGGTACTTCTGCGGTTGACTCAATTTGATCACTATAACTGCGTTCCAACTGTCGCCGAGTAACCGCGGCCCGCTCGCCAACCAAGTCACGGATTGTGTGTGGCGCGAGTCCTAGCGTCTCATGTTCATCATCATTTTCAATAATAATTAAAATATACGAGTCATTCTCAAAACTATTACTGGGTATGGATCTGTGGTGGAAATCCAAGGCGGGTAATATTCTTTAGTTTCGATGAAATGGTCATGTTTCTAATATTCTTTAGTTTCGTTGAAATGGTCATGTTTCTGTCAAAAATAAAGAAAATCGATGAAAGTACCAACTGCGAACTTTCTGGTCAAATCTATCACTTTGTGGCAGAAATGAAAGCTTTAGCTGTGATGGCTTATGATCTGCTTCTGCATAGTGTTAGGTTCATTTATAATTCTGCTAAAATATTTAGTTATAAATGTAATCATGTTATGATTTTTGTATTTAATTAACATTTGTTTGATATTCTATTTTTAAGGCTGAAATATTTCTGTTCAATATAATTGTTAAATAGCAACACTGTGTTGTAATGCCTGATTGGCGTAAAAATGGCGGGCTGTTCGGCGGTTGGATCACGACATAAGGATCACCTGATGTTGTGGGGCCAATCGCCGAGCTGGATTTTTCCCGCGAAAGGGATGCCTACCTTGGCGAGAGCAGACGCCAAGGTGGGATTCTTTCGAGAGCACTTGGCGAGGAAAGTCGATACGATTGTAAACTGAAGAAATAAAAGAGATTTATCTATAGTCTAATCTTTCTTTTATACTTCAGAAGTGGCTACCAAGAAAAAAAAATAACGTAAGTACACGCCCAAGCTTGTATTAAACAAATTTATGATAATATAATATTATATCGTACTTTAACTTAAATAATTATGTTATTAGTATTATTAAGGGGCTTGTGATTGCACATTTTTCATATTGAAAAATAATAATTATAGAAAAACACAATGGTATAGTCTGTTTAATTATATTATATATATGTTAATAATTATAACTGGGAAAGAGAATTTTCTGGGGTTTTCGAAACCGACTATCTAGATTTTCTCGAACCAGTAGGTTAAACCGCCATACGTTATATAACTTCTCGTTTACCTATATGGAAATATATCTGAGACTGGACATGAGATTTTTCTAGGGCTTCCGAGGCTGTCTATCTAGAATTTCTCGGACCAGTGGAGTTATAAATCCATATTTGTTCTAAACAGGCTATACAATTGTGAATGACATTAAATAAGGGGCTTGTGATTGCACATTTTTCATATTGAATAATAATAATAAAGAAAAACAATGGTACAGTCTGTTTAAAACATAATATTTTAATAATTATAACTGGGAAAGAGAATTTTCTAGGGTTTTCGAAACCGACTATCTAGATTTTCTCGAACCAGTGAGTTAAACCGCAATGCGTTAAATAACTTCTCGTTTACCTATATGGAAAGATATCTGAGACTGGATGAGATTTTTCTAGGGCTTCCGAGGCCGCCTATCTAGAATTTCTCGGACCAGTCGGGGTTATAAGGCCATATTTGTTCTAAGCAGACTATACAATTGTGAATGACGTTAAAATATGCAAAAGAATATTATATCTCGCTAACAATTTCTAGATAGTGGGTAGTTAAACATTGATTTACAGTATTCCGTACTGCTAAACTTTAACGACAGCGATAAAGTATTGTAACAATTTTTGACTTTGCTCGCGACTTCAGTTTTGAATCCCGTTCAGTAACCAGACGGTAGGTCTTATATTATTACGAAATTAAAACCCCGTTTGCCATTTTGTCGCCTGCACGTTATCCATTGCGGAGCGACAGTATTGCTCGATTGAAGTTCGTAGTAAAACCTTACTTACTACTACTTATTTCTTTCTCGTAATAAGTTATATTATTTTATTTAGTTTTACCTAATAGTATGCTGCATGCAAGTTAATTTCAATTGTAAACAATTATTATCAAAGATACAAAATCCAAATTTTAAATTATGAAATATTCTAATGTACTATTTCGTCATAGATTTTTTATATTAAGGAAGGGGTATATCGTACTTCAATTTAAATATATTATTAGTATTAAAGTGCTTGTGATTGCACATTGTTCGTTTGAAAAATAATAATAAAGAAAAACATAACTGTACAGTCTGTTTAATTATATTAAACATAATACAATATTATTATATTATTAATGAAGGCTAAATTGATGGCGGCGGGACCTTTAACTGTGAGACTTTTCTAGGGTTTTCGAAACCGACTATCTAGATTTCTCGAACCAGTGGGGTTAAACCGCCATTCATTAAATAACTTCTCGCTTACCTATATCTATATTATGGAAATATATCTGAGGCTGGACATGAGATTTTTCTAGGGCTTACGAGGCCGTCTATCTAGGAGTTTCTCGGGCCAGTCGGGGTATGGGCCCATATTTGTTCTGAGCAGACTGTACAATTGTGAAAGATACTAAAATATGCGAAAGAATATCTGACTTACAATTTTTAGATAGTGGGTAGTTAAACATTGATTTATAGTATTACTATTGCTAACTTTAACTACAATGATTTATTATATATAAGTATTTAACAATTTTTTTACTTTTCTCGTGGCTTTTGCTGTTTTGAATTCCGTTCAGTAACCAAACGGGTGGTTAATTACATTACGAAATTAGAATTATTCCCGCTGCCATTTTGTCGCCTGTACGTTATCCATTGCGGAGCGACAGTATTGCTTGGTTGAAGTTTGTGGTGAAACCCCTATACCTATTTCTTTATCTAAATAACGTAGTTTATAACTAGCTGATGCCCGCAACTTTGTTTGCATAGAATTAATGGAAACGGAACCATATTTTTTTACACGGAACCATAAAATATCTGCCAGTGAAAGTCCCGTGAAAATCGATCCAGCCGTTTGGGATCGGCCAGAACAGACAGACAAAAATTTAATATATATTTTATTTTAAGTACCGAATATACTTTCATATGGCTTAAGTGAAAAGCTGTTAATTTGAAATTACAAACAGACGCTTCAATTTTATTTATCTGTATAGATAAATAGAACATGATCTACAGTATACCCACATATTTTATTTGAAACTTATAACGAAATACTTTTGAAATAAGAATGATTCTATTGTATATTATGCAAGGCTCAGTCAAGTTTTAATAGTTAACGGCAACTTAAATTATACCATTAGTTATTACAATTGTGAACAATAAATTATTAAAGATTAAAAAAAAAAAAAACCGTCTTTTAGATTTTCAATCAGTACACGGTTTTTAAATTTATTTTCCGGTGTTGGAGACATCGAGACGAAGGCTTGCGTGTCCTCATGACAGTCGCAAGGAGCTCTGCTCTGCGACACGGGAGCTGAAGTTCGCTGCGAAGTCGAAGTCCTCGTCTGCGCCAGCCCGTGTCGCATGTCGATCTGGGCTGTGAGCTATTACGGATATTAGAAGATGGAAATGCGGCGGGAGCGTGACCGTCTCGCAGTCGTCGGTCGTGTCACATCGACGAGCCGCGGGCAGCGACAGCCGTTGCCGCAGCACCTCTGCAGTGGAGCAACGCCGTGACAACATGCAGCGTGCAGGGGGAGAGCGTCGTCGTGCGGAGCGCGGCCGCTATCACGAGAGGTCTTGCATGCAGCCCTTCTTTTTCAGAAAAAAAAAAAAAACAGATTTGTTGGATATTATTAAGAACTTGAGGGATGGTCTAGCATCACTCTATCCATGAACCAGGACGAACCACAAACATAACCGAAAATTGATAACTGTCTCGCTGTTAATCAGAGATACAAGTCAATGGTCATAAATTTAGAGCGTTTATAGATTTTGGGAGCGACGTTACAATTGAATTCGCTGCTAATGAACTGAGGATATCTCACAACTTTCCTAGTTTCATGATAGGGTTTAGTAATAGTAACATCTCTTGGAAATTTGGTTCATATTAGTATCGATGGTGTAGAAGCTAGTTGCTTGCAAGGTCGCCGGCGACCACTTATTAAAAGTTCCCGTACATATTAGACAATCATTCCCGTAGGTCACATATCATATCGGTATAATTATATAAAAGTTATAGGATCAGTTACAATTTTCTATTGATGATGGTAATAGGTTACCAAAATTTTCGTCAAATAGCACAACTTATATTTATGGTCCAGCGGTCGTCAAGGAGTTGTGCGCTGGATAGAACTAAGATTTGGAAACCTTTCTTCTCAGTCAAGGTAGTTTTGGTTTTTGCAAATATTGTCAAATATTATAATATATTATAATATATATTATTTATAGCAATTTTCTAATCCGATTTTAATACTTACCAGTCGGCGCGATATGCCCTTGTCGCCTACAAAATTAGCATGGGACGTGATGCTCAAGGTCACTAGCGTTATACAGCCTTAAGGTAGAAACTCAACATGCATTGTCATGTCCTGTCCTGTCCATGTCCTGTGTTGTATTAAAAAAAAAAAAACATCATAGCGGGAAAGCGCAACGATTCAGTATACAAATCAATTGAAAAAGTATCTCCTAAATAAAATCAAATACATACTGTAATCTTATATATAAAAATAAATTGCTGTTCGTTAGTCTCGCTAAAACTCGAGAACGGCTCGACCGATTTGGCTAATTTTGATCTTAAAATAATCGTATCAGTTCAGGGAAGGTTTAAATGGTGAAAATTTCAATTCATAGTTAAGGCAGAACGTTTGTCGGGACAGCTAATAATTATATTAATAATGTAAAAAACAGTGTGTAGCACAAAATAAAAAAAAAAAGAACAAACACATAAATCACAATAGTGGACACAATCAATAATAAATTCATCAAGCTTAAAAATATGCCTTAAATATAAAATAAAAATAAAAAAGTAAAACAGTAGGTATATAGCATATTAAAAACTAAATTTTTTTGTATTGTGTATTGAAATTATCTGATATTAAATAAATAACATTATTAAATATATAAATAATAATATATTAAAAAAATATCAGCATTGCTTTGCATCTTCCTTAAGGGACCTGGGGTGTACCAGTGTCACTGAAATAAATACTATCAGTCTCCAGTCGTTTATCGCCAATACAGAACCCCAAATCTCGTATTTAAAGTAGACTTAATTTTACTTTGTTTGGGATTAAAGTATAGCGACATGTTATCATGAACGGATTTTATGACGTTTCGACCAATCAGTGCGCGTTTCACGTTGGTTTAACGTTCACCTTTTGAGAGTTTTGGCACGTCGGGACTTGATTGTAATTGTATTAATGCAGGTTTTATTTAGCAGAATCGCCCCCGAGGTTGTCAAATCACGAGCGCGATAGAAATTTTAGATGCTAGGTGATACGAGAGTCTGAAAAAATATTATTATTCTTTCTTATTTAGTATGCCCATAATACTTGTCCATAAAAAGGATGGTTCCTCGAGGTTGTGTTGATTATGGTTTGCTTAATTCAATAACCGTAAAAGAAATATATCTAATGGCAATCATAAAGGATGAGATAGCAAGTCTTGCGGGGAAGTCATGTATGTTTTTATAATGCTTGATCTCGCCTCTGGAAACTACCAGATTCCCATTTCAGAGTAGAGCAAATATTTAACATATTTTGTCATGCCATTCGGTTTAGCTGCGCCTGCTGTGCTTCAGCAAATGATTAATACTATACCTACTAAGTTCAGTCCTGTTTGATACGGCAACGGCTAGAATTAAATATTATGTTTATTTGTTTCATTAGTTGCGTGAGGGTTACGGCGACAAAGCTATACGTTCAACTTAATAGTGAAAATTATATTTGTATCGTAAATGGACGGGTATGTCCAGACCATTTATTTTGATATAATTTTTGAATTATTGCGGAAAAATAAATAGTTTTATTGACAACTTTTTCTATTTATAACAAGATAAATAACTCAAACGCAATTCTTGATTCCTTAAAAGCATTTAGTAGTAAATATGGCGGAAAGAGTTGGGATTCTTATTTGGGTAGTATTCAATGGGGGCTGAACACACTAATCAAAAGACTATAGGACCGAAGCCTTCAGAAATACTGTTGTAAACCCTATTCTTTTTATGGTGCCACGGCAGGTGAGTACCTTTAGAGAGCATTATAAATAATAATTCGCTAAAGTGGATAAAGAACAGATTAAGCAGAAGGATAGTTATGATCAGGGTAGGAAAGCTGCGCGTAGTTAGTGTAGATGAACTTGTAAAAACAACAAGGACTTGCTTTAATAAATGCCGTTCTTAGGACCGTACCGGGTTACCAAGGTCCGAGACAAGAATCGTTGTTGTAGCATTCGACTCCAGGACTAGTACAAAAAAATTGACCCTAACAACCGTTGCTGCAGATCGGATAAAACTGTGGATTCAAGTGTCTGCTTTAGAATTAGATAATAATAGCGTCGATGATGGCAGCCAAAGTGACAACGAAAATAGACAGTAATACATTAATAGACAGTGCGAGTGGTTCCTCCCGGTTGCTCATGTGATATAAATCGATCGGCTCATGCAAGCACCGCTAGACATTTATAAGTTTTCAGAATGAGTACGCGAGAATCGATTGGCTCGCGACTCGTGAGTAAAGTTTGAAGTCCTCTCGGTTGCTCATGAGATATAAATCGATCGGCTCATGCAAGCACCGCTAGGCATTTGGAAGTTTTCAGAATGAGTACGCGAGAATCGATTGGCTCGCGACTCGTGAATAAAGTTTGAAGTCCTCTCGGTTGCTCATGAGATATAAATCGATCGGCTCATGCAAGCACCGTTAGGCATCCTGACAAATCGATCGGTCAGGAGGTTAGGGACCCTGATAAATCGATCGTTCAGGGATTGTTCGTTAATGACAAATCGATCGGTCGTTAACTTACTCGTAAAAGTTGTATCACCCAAATTAAATCGATCGTTTTTGGGTCTACATTGAAGAAAGCTGCGCTTACGGTGCGAGGTACCCGCAGCGCAGCTGTACGTGTCCCGCCTACACTGATCCATGGAGGTATAAGACGTCGTGAGCTGCATCCGTGGGAGGACCTCCTGCACTTTAAGGGTTGAGTGTCTGCAGTCTCGCCACAAAGTCAACTTCAGTTCCTTTGTGGTAAGAGTGTCGATAGCACTTTTGTCTACCCTCGAGGTGGGGACGTTCTGGCCGTCGGATGTAGTTTACCGAAGGTTCCGGGGAGACTACCCAACGAAGCGTGCATCACGTCGCCGAAAAAGACAATACCTATGTTATATACAATTTTAGTGTTTGTGTAGTGAGTTCAGAGTCTGAGTAATAATATACCACAGTATATACCTAATTGTTAAGTGTGTATCCGTTGTCTGATTACCATAACACAAGTCTTAACTTCAGTTCAAAGATTTATGTTTCAATTGTTTTTTTTAAATATTGTGAGACTTGAAGAATCTTTAATCTCCTTGGGTAATTTGTTGTATATTATAACACCTTCGTGCTGTATAATTTTCTTACCGTATAAGATCCTAGTAGATGGTATTTCTAAATTATCTTTATCTCGAGTGTTATATTTGACTTTTTTTTTAAAAAATATATTTGTATAAAAATATATATATTGAAGATGTTAGTATTTTGCGGATAATTATGCATGTGTGATATATATACAACTATTGAAGATTAAGTAGTTTAGTAGTTTTGTAAATTAATTGATTTGGGATTAGGTACTTGTAATTAAAATTTATTGCTTTTAGCAGCTTGACCCCACTTAACATAGGATTAGATTAATGTGATGTTGCATTTTTGTTCTATTGTATGTTGTGTTTAATAAAGAATGTGAAGTTTAATTTGGATAAGTGTAAGAATATGTTTGTGTATGTAACATTAAACATGAAAAGAGACTATGTATTGATCTTACTGTCTACTACTGTAAATTAAATTGTAATTCATTTAACTCCGCTGGCATGTCTATAAAAAAATCAATACTTTGTCACTGATTACTTGTTTGGTCCTAATTACTATTTCTTTTTAGTTTTTTTTTAATGTTTGTTTGAATTCTAGAAACTAATAAATTTTCGCAACTGTTCATTTATCCGATTGTTAGGTTTCCACCTGGAGCCGTGTGCGGGGACGCACACGGTGTCAGGACGGACGATTGTTAGGTTCATTTATAATTCTGCTAAAATATTTAGTTATAAATGTAATCATGTTATGATTTTTGTATTTAATTAACATTTGTTTGATATTCTATTTTTAAGGCTGAAATATTTCTGTTCAATATAATTGTTAAATAGCAACACTGTGTTGTAATGCCTGATTGGCGCAAAAATGGCGGGCTGTTCGGCGGTTGGATCACGACATAAGGATCACCTGATGTTGTGGGGCCAATCGCCGAGCTGGATTTTTCCCGCGAAAGGGATGCCTACCTTGGCGAGAGCAGACGCCAAGGTGGGATTCTTTCGAGAGCACTTGGCGAGGAAAGTCGATACGATTGTAAACTGAAGAAATAAAAGAGATTTATCTATAGTCTAATCTTTCTTTTATAATAGGTAAACATAATCCTTAATAAAAACAAAATTCAGGCAAACCACTAGGTCATCTGATAAAACAAGCTTTAATTCAATCCACGGTGAGCCAAGATCTTCGATTTTTTAATGAAGTAAGGGCCAAACGATCAGCCGTATCACCTGATGGAAAACGATTATCGTCGCCCATGGAGTGCCATGGACATTAGACACCCGCAACACCACAGAAGTCGCAAGTGCATTATAGGCCTCTTTATAGGAGTACACATTATTTTGAATGTAGTTTTAGCTGTCGCTAAAACTGCCACCAAACCTTATCTTCAACTACGGACAGAGTTCACTAAGAGGTGTTTGTATTGAAATTGATTTATGGAAATTTCGCAGTGAAGACGCATCGTCTACTGGGAGTTGGCTTCGATCTGTTAAATTGAATACATTTATTTTTACAAGCTATAGAAAATCCGTATTTCCCGTTGAAACTGAAAGATTTATATACTTATAGATAAGAATACAAGTGCATTGGAAGTATATTTTTATCCTCGCTACCACAGTTATGGAAAATATGTAAAAATTCTGAAAATCATCGTTTACTTTATGATATACGATGTATGTAGAGTCGAAGAGTGTAGGTACGACATTTTATGATGTATCTGCTCTTTTACTCCCTTTACACTTGACATACCTAATTATTCACGAAACGACTAACTCGCGTTATGCCTAAACCAAATCGCGAAGTAGGCAGAACGAGAGGCCTTATTAACCGTGTAGGCCACCTGCGAGTTAGGCAAATGGCATATCAGATATACTGAGATTGAGTCTAAAGCCTAGTTCGCATTAGGCCAGTATTTTAATCAACTAACTCACTTTTAACTCGCTACTAACCGGAAAACTGTTCGCACTTGCGTTCAAGTGCAGTTCACAAGTGAGGCGTGTTTTACAAGATGAATAGCCTACGATTGCCTCCAAAGTGAATAAACTGATTAATCTAATTGTAAAAGTTATTTTAGTAGAGGTGGATGAAGAAGTTTGTGTCATAAAAAAGAAGCTATATGGATAAGAAAATGGATCGATAGAGATACATTAGGAGCAACTAACTGTCCCCCCGATGGTTGCACGCCTTGTCGTGGCGGTGGGGCTTAGTAACCGTGGACTGGTCACCCACGGTGAAGCTAAGAGGCAACCGGGGCCGGCCTGTTTGCCGCCGGCTGGCCCGAGGAGGGCGCTCCCAGCGGGCTGAACATGCCCGCAGAGGACGCGCGTGGAGGTGGGACCGCAGAAGAAGAGGAGTGCCGGTATTACGGTGCGCCGTTCTCCCTATCTTCTGCGGCTGTGGAGGGATCGCAGGGGGAGAGGCGTGATGGTATTACGGTACGCCACTCTCTCTACCCCCTGCGAGCTGGCGGGGCCGTTCCGTCGAAACGGCGTTGGTGGGGCCGCAGAGGAAGAGGCATGTCGGTATTGCGGTGCGCCGCTTGCCCTATCCTCTGCGACCGAGTTGTGGTCGGTGGCAGAACCACAGACCTGATCTGCCACCGGGTACCAGTTTATCTGGTACCCATGACCTCCTAGTAGCAGACTCGGGGGGAGTCTGCTACAGTACTGGTGTAGGCCGAGGAGGGAGGCGCACCTTACCATCTGGTGCGCCCATCGTGAAGGAGCCGTTTGTTGGCGGCTGCCGCCGACGGGGTTGCGGATGTGTGTATCGTTCCCGTGGCCCCGTCAGAGGGCGGCGAGGAGGAAGGCGGGGGGGTTTTAGTGGGTATACCGTGGGTCTCATTAGCCTATACGGGAGTCCCACATCACCACTTGGGTGCCCCCTGCGCCTGGGTGGTATGCGCAATGCATTTCTCCTCCCGGAAAAAAAAGGAGCAACTAACTGTCTTCTGAAGGAAGCGTTGAAAGATACGAAATAATACTTCGATACTTTAAGAATGACTTTTCTGCTATTTTTGTAGCAACTAATGAACTCGACTAAATCGATAGGTTCGGACTTGTTTAGCCGGTGAGCCAGTGAGCAGGGACGCCTGGGGGGGGGGGGGGAGTGGGCTACTTGCCCATGAAAAATAGAAATAAATGGATTGACTCGACTAAATTATTACTAATCTACTCGACTAAATGTTTGGTGTTCAGACGCGTTTAGCTACTTAATAACTAGCTACTCGACTAAAATACTGGCCTAATGCGAACTAGGCTTTAAAGCTAGAGTGACTTGTTACAAACCTTCCTATTAGATGGGACTTAGAATATACCCTTTCTATAAGGTGGCGCGGGTCATTATTTAGTCCACCACTCGGATATAACGTATTTGGCTTACTGTGTACTGGATGGCTGAGATTTTTTGTTATTAAAAGGAACTGGAAAAAAAACAATGGATCGCATGATAGTAAGCGATTACAACCGCCAATGGACATTTGCAACACTAGAGGAGTTACTTCTCTGATGTTGCGCACTTTCGTTACTGGTTCCTAAAATCACCAACCACTGCATGTTTGATTTTTCTACTACTGATGGTCTTCTTCTAATATACGAGTATATAGCAAGATGTTGGGTTCTAATATTATTACAAACAATATTTTCACGGAGCAACATAATTACCTATGTCACTAGGGGCGACCGACGCCGCTACGCGCGCCAGTCGATTAAATGTTTGAATTAGTATAAGGGGACTTGCATCTGGGACCCAACTATATTTCAAAATAGGGATAACCAGTAGAAACGACATTTTGCATGCTTGTGTTATCCATTGCGTTGTTAATAAACTTATAGTAATTAGGTACCAGCAGGTCAATTATTATCATAATAAGCGTAGTATAATGGAAATAGTATAATCATAGGTAAATTAGTTTCAAATATTCAACAGTTAGATGGGTTTAATAGCTCCGATGAAGCGTTTCATAAACTATTTAAAATAATAAGAACCCAGTTTAACTCTGTATTTACTTCTAAAACGGTCAATTTAAATAATAGAAAAAGTAATTTTAAAACCTGGGCAACTGCAGGAATTATAATAAGTAAACAGAGATTATATGATTTGTATAACGAAAACACATTTAATAGGAGTGAATCTTTTAAACTGTATGTCAAGCAATATTCAACAATTTTTAAAAAAGTATGTCAAGCAGCGAAGGCACTTCACATAAAAGAAAAAATAATGAACGCTAAAAATAAAGTGAAAACCACTTGGAAGATAATTGCAGATGAGACTGGAAGAGGTAAAGGCAGTCGTAACTCTAAATTTGAACTTTGTATTAATAATAAAAAGGTAAATTCTGACCTAGAGGTTGCGACAATCTTCGAAAAATTTTTTGCTGACATTGCGGTCTCAACTACAAAAAATTTAAATTCTTCACCTGCAGTTGCGGAAAAAATACTCAGAGAAAATGTGAAGGAATGTGATGTCAATTTTAATTTTAAAGAAATTGACTCCAGAGATATTATTAACACCTTCAAATTACTCAATATTAAAAATACTACCGATCTCTGGGGTATGTCTATAAAAGTTATAAAATCAATAATTGACATCATTGCCCCCTATCTAGCCTTAGTTTTCAATAATTGTATAAAGAATAGTGTGTTCCCTGACCTAATGAAACATAGCAAGGTGATGCCTCTTTTTAAGGCTGGGAATAAGTCTGACCCAGCAAATTATAGACCAATATCTATACTACCGACTTTCAGTAAAATTTTCGAGAAAATAATCTTAAATCAATTGCTAGCCCACTTTAACATAAATAATTTATTACATAGTAACCAATTCGGGTTTACTAAAGGTCGGTCCACAACAGACGCAGGCATCAGTCTTCTATGCAGCATATTTGGGGCCTGGGAGGGATCGCATGATGCACTTGGTGTCTTTTGTGATCTATCCAAGGCTTTCGACTGTGTCGAGCATGCTACGTTGGTCAAAAAATTATACCATTATGGTATAAGGGACACGGCACTTAAACTTTTAGATTCTTATCTTAAAAATAGAACGCAGAGAGTAGAAGTTAATTCTACAAGGTCTACTGGGACCAAAATAGAACTAGGTGTGCCACAAGGGTCAATTTTAGGCCCGTTTCTTTTTCTTATCTATATAAATGACCTTCCTTATCTAGTTAAAGATAAGCATGAGATAGTACTCTTTGCCGATGACAATTCACTAATTTTTTATGTGAAGCGACGACAGTCAAATTATGACGAGGTAAATAGTGCTCTCTCAAAAATGGTACATTTGTTTAATGTTAATAATTCACTTTTAAATTCAAATAAAACGAAATGTTTAATGTTTAGCCTCCCAAATGTTAGGCAGGCACAAACCAATATACTATTAAATGATGAGAAAATGAACTTAGTGGACACCACTGTATTTCTAGGAATAACACTAGATTGTAAATTACAGTGGGGTCCCCATATTGCAAATCTGGCAGATAAGCTCAGTTCTGCAGCATATGCAGTCAAAAAAATTAGAGAAATTACCGATGAGGATACAGCGCGGCTAGTTTATTTTAGTTATTTTCATAGTATAATGTCATATGGCATCCTTCTTTGGGGAAACGCTGCGGACATTAATACAATATTTGTGCTACAGAAGCGAGCTATACGTTCTATTTATAAGATGTCATGTTTTGAATCTCTGAGAGAAAAATTTAAAGAAATAGGTATTCTGACCGTTGCTTCTCAATACATTTTGGACAATGTGTTGTATGTCAGAAAGAATTTAACGAATTTTAAAAAGAAAAGTGACACACATTGTAGCAATACTAGAAATAGGAACAAGTTAGAAATACCAGTGATCAGACTTAGTAAAGTAAGTAAATCTTTTAAAGGTCAATGTATACGCCTTTACAATAGAATCCCAGAAAACGTTCAAACTCTATCCATTAATCAATTTAAAAAAGGTTCTTCTCGCCGGGCTAGTTTCCGAACCGGTGGTAGGCATCATGTAGGACAATTCTTTAAGCGTTATATTATAACCTACATGGAAATAAAAATTTTTGAGTTTGAGTTTATAATAATAATATGTAGGTACACTATCAGATCAAAAGCTCTTGCAAATATCTCAAATTTCTTGAAGTATTTTACTTATGTTCACTTTTTCAATTCCAAATTCATGATATGAAATGACATAATAATTATCCATCAGCGCGACCGCGACAGTCTTTAATACGCAATGTACTGCGTTTTAACAGTAACCACCTTAATATTACCCTCCAGTGTCGCAGGTGTGAGACTAGTCATACTGTTCTACGGCCACCCATTTGTGTTATTGAAAATTGTCACATCAAGATGACAGCGGAGTACTTATTCAAGATACCAACTTCATAACAATTTTTCTTGTCTCGGGAAATTGCATGGCGTGATAAATTGTTGCGTAATACTTCTCTAGTCCCATCAGAGAGATATTGCAATTAGTATCATCTGTTATTCGAAATTACTAATCAAGTAATTGAAAAATCAGTGCTGGGAGTAATATGTCGCGTATCCACTAGGCGCTAGACGATTCAATTGACGAGACGTGACGCTCAACATAAATGATTTAGATGAATTTTTTAAACAACTTCCAAAAAGGAGGCGGTTATACGTTTGTTATACTGTATATTATTTAGTACCTAGCAGACGCGTAGATAGACAACATTGTTTTAAAGTTCCGCAATCATGTTGGGCACTTTCAACATGTTGGGCAACATGCCGCGCGTCATTTGTTGCCTGGTAGATTTGTATCTTGTGACTATAAGCATTAAAATATAGGTTACAAATTGTTTTTCTTTATTCCGCAAATCCATAATAATTTTGCATTATACATAAATATACAACATGAAATACTGCGGTAATATAGGCATGCTGCCTAGTTTCACTTTTGTCTAGATGCCTACTAATATTATAAAGAGGATAAGTTTGTTTGTTTGTTTGCATTGAATAGAAACTACTGGACCGATTTTGATGAAATTTGGCACAGATGTAGAGTAAACTACGGGGTAGGTCATAAGCTACTTTTATCGCGGAAAAATGTACGGTTTCTGCGAAATTAACTTTTGCGCGCACGCGGGCATCATTGAAACTAAATCAAATATCATGAAATTGAATGTTTCTCAAGTATTATGAAATATGAATCCAATACATTGCGGTAAGATATCAAGTACCGGGTGGAGTGTGGACACAGTTTTCATTAATATCGTAGCTGACTTACGACCCAACCCAAAGCTTACATGAAACATCCATTACTGTATTAGATGTCTTAGGTACAATAGACATAAAAATATTAAGTATTTCGATTTAAAGTGGCTATCTTAGAAATTATTTGTAGATTAATACATATTGTATTTCAGCAGATGAGGCATTCTACGACCAACTCGACAGTCAAATAATTTTCACATCACCTACTACATCCAGTTGAAGTCAAGAGCAGTAAAGAATGGAGATTTGCTGTGTTAAAATGTTTCCAAGCTGTGTTAAAAATTCTTATCAAATTAAAAAAATAGCTAAGAACACTACCTGTAACCTGGGTAATCGAGATTTGCTCGTAGTTCTCATTGAAAAAAAAAAACAATAACATTTAACTAGGACCGGGATTTGAACCCACCATATTTCGAATTTACGAACAAAGAAAAAATTACGTATACCAAACTGCCAATCGGACTGACATGTTAGAGTCGAAATTATTGAAAAAATATTGTTGTACGATAAAACAAAAATCAAAATATATAGTGCAATTTCCCAGGGATAAGACCTAGCTAGATCGATTTTTCTCCCAAAACTCCGTACATACTACATTTCAGGGTAATAATTATTGTATCCGTTTTCAAGATAACGATTAATTGTAATATATGTCACCGTAATATTGTGAAAACCGTTAGATTGTAAAATAACTAACGAGATTGTAAAAAACATGTCAAAAGATTCATAACTATATGTTTATAATTTAACGAAAAAAAAAATGTGTTAAATTATAGGCAACATATTCGCGTCGGAAGTCTATCAACATTTTACAATTTCACTAGTTATATTACAATCTAATGGTTTTTACAATTTTACGGTGATTGTCTCATTTAAAATTTAAGATTACAAGCCATACATGATATATACGTCATAGAGAACTCGTGAATAGGAACCCGAAAATTAATAACGTGTTCCGACGAATCTCATTGGTGAGGTACTCTGATTAAAAATCCAACATACCAATATTGTTGGGCAGAGTCCAAAGTTTGCTGATTAAAAACCACCCGCTCGAATACAAAACTGTATAGCATCATGTCTATCCGTCGATCTTTTGTTGATACTAGATCAGGATGTACTCCCATTGTGGCTGGTGAAATACTAATTTAACGTTGGACCTTATCTCTCTGACATTTGGACGGAATTCGATTAGCAAGAGTTCACTTGAAGCATTTTTGTGATTTCGCATCCGACTTTTGAATTGCAAATGTTAGGGCATTATTAAAATTATGGGAAATATCTATTACATGGTGGAATATTAAAACGTTCACATAACTTATATAAAAAAAAAAGATGATGTGTTAAGGTCCGGACGCACTAGGCGGAACTGAACTTCAGCGGAACTGAACGACACGTTTTGGTAAGTCGCACTTGAACTGCAGCGGCGCTACAAAAATATATTTAGTAGCTAGGCAACCTCCGAGCAAGATGGACGAATGGACGATTGAAAATTAAAAGGTTTTTTTAATAAATATGTAGGTACCTACATACCTACAGTCTAAATAATTTACATACGACCTCCGTGGCTCAGTGGTGAGCGCAGTGGCGCTTTAACCGGAGGTCGCGGGTTCGAATACCACCAGGGAACAAAAAAGTTTTCTGTGTTCCTGGGTCATGGATGTGTATTAAATGTGTGTATAATATAATAAAAATCTTATATAATAAGTAAAGTATAAAATGTATTAAAAATATTTCCGTTGTCTGGTACCCGTAACACAAATTCTTCAGATACTTACCACGGGGCCAGACTGACTTGGTGTGAATCGTCCATAGATATTATTATTATTATTATTATTATAATTTTCACTATGAAACCAATTAACATTGGAGAGGTCGTCGTTCATGCACAGGAAAAAGAAATAAAAAAATTAACTTACCAATTATTCCCATTTCTTGAACTATTTAATAATAATATCTATCTATGGACGCTTTTACACCACGTCAATCTGGTCCCGTGGTAAGTTCTCGAAGAACTTGTGATACGGGTACCAGACAACGGAAATATATTTAATACTTTTATACTATACATATAATTAAGATTTTTATTATATAACTAGCTGACCAGGCAAACGTTGTTTTGCCTTATAAATTAGGTATGGAAAATAGATAGTAGAGGATTCTCAGACCTAGGGGTCGTCCATTAATCACGTGATGCCTAAAGGGGGAGGGGGGATCCGAAAAAAATCACCAACTATCACCAAGGGGAGGAGGGGGTATAAGGAGACATCACGTGTATTTATTTTCGAATCAAGTCTATGCATACCAAAATTCTTATCGTTTGTAGATTCGTAGTGTTGTTTAAATACTTACAAGACAAATGACTCGTATAGTTTTTAATTGCTTAAATTATTCGATTAAATTGTTTTTTAAGTTAAAGTTTTTCTTCCAACATGACCTGCTTACTATGTAAAAAAATACACGTGATCTTAGGTGGGGGAGGGAGGGGTAGTATAAAACCTCAACACGCATCACCAGGGGGGAGAGGGGTTTAAAAAGTTGTTAAAAAACATCACGTGATTAATGGACGGTCCCCTATTGAATACGCATATAAAATTTGGTAAAAATCGGTAAAGCCGTTTCGGAGGAGTACGGTAACTAACATTGTGACATGGAAATTTTATATATTAGAAGAAGATACACATTTATTGCACATCCATGACCCAGTAACATAAAAAACTTTTTGTCTCCCGGTGGGATTCGAACCCGCGATCTCCAGCTTGAGCACCGACGCGCTAACCATTGAGCCACAGAGGTCGTTTCACTCCAAAGTTGTTTTTTTTTTTTCATAGAAGTGTTCATGTACTTTTTATGTTGGACGTCATAATATAATTATGTCTCCGGATACTGGCCCACGAGTACAATAAATTTTATTCATCTATCGACATTTTTGACGAACGATTATCGCGATCAGCGCGCGCTGAAGTTGGCCAAACCGAACTGCAGTTCGCGACACTTTTGGTCAGTTGATACAGTTTGACGCGCAGTTCGCTGCAGTGTAGTTCCGTTACCGCTTAGTGCGTGTTATCTCATATAATTTCATATAAAGAATATTTTGACGCGACGTGTCGCTCAGTTCCGCCGAAGTGCAGTTCCGCCTAGTGCGTCCGGACCTTTAATGGAATAAAAGATATCTTGAACTCTAATACTTAAAATTATATGTATTCAGCTTGAAATAGGTATTATAATATTACTTAAAATACTTAATCAAAATCTAAATTATTACAAGTGCAATATTATTAACTGCCATCAGCTATAACTTTATTTGGAACACAATATTTTCTTCGGTAGTGGAGAAATATTCACCGATGAAATAAGCAAGAATTAAGTGGATAGTATTATGCCGCTGAATGTTGCCGTAACGACGACCTGAGGTATAAAGCGGGGCCAGCGGTTGTGGCTCGACTTAATGGAATAAAAACATAAAGGGCATTAGTGGGACCTTTGAGGAGGACAAGGGATAAAACGTATACCATACAAAAGAACTCGGGCCTTGGCAAGTTTTATTTATAAATATATAAAAATACATTTTTATCTCCTTTTGTTTATCTTGTATTTAAATATTTATAGCCTTATTTTCGTCTAGTTTTTGTCTCTTTTCCATTATGTGGACGTTTCTTTTCAAGGGACTCATCGTTTTGATGAATGGGGAAACTTTTGATCAAAATAAAACAAGATAAGCACGTAAACAATTCTCGTGAATTTCACTTTACACCTACACTATCGTTTTGAATAAAAGAAGGCAAAAAGAAACGATGACACGATGGAATAGGGATTAGCTAAAAATTAAAAGATGACGAAAATGTCAAAACAAAATTTAAGCAATAGTTAATGCCCCTAACAGGAATCTTCCTTTTGTATCATTTCAGCATCAAATTTGCTCATTTCTAAATTACCGTCCAACTTTGTCACAAAAAAAACTTTTCGGTATGGGTTTTGAGGGGCTATTTATAACCTTTCATCCAAATGACAAAATCAATTGAGGCTATGATGTCTGAGCCTTAATTAAACAAATTAGTCGGAGTCCGGTGTAAAATCTCACGACGAATCCCAAGTTTTGAGGAGTTCGGAACGTGTGTACGTGAGTAATTTACTAATGCACCGTAGTTGGCGTTGAGTAGGAAATGAAACCTGCAACGCGACCACGCTAGCAAGCTTAGCGATTTAGAGGAAAATATTTTTAATAATGAAACCACAATGATCGCTGTTTAGTATTATTACTTTGTCAATTGTCTTCAAGGGTGTTCAACGTCGTCGGTGTATTGAATAGTATTAACTGCGATATTTCTATAAGTACAATCATAATCGCTATCAAAATCGTTTCTTGTCATGAATTACAGTACGAATCACATACAGTAAGAATCACAAAAATATTCGTCTGACCGATATTCGAACCTGAGACATCAACTTACCAAAAACGCAACAAGTCTGACGCTAACCAAGCCTCCAATCGGATTTGATGTTTAGAATTTGAAATCTCACTTATCTTTATGTGGCGAAAAAAAAATCCCAATGATAATAAAGAATAAATTGTTCTCTACCAAAACTCCATGCATACTAAATGTCATGAAAATACTTGTAATCGTTTCCAAGAGTCCAATTATAATTATTTATGTATAATTATAATTGGACTCTTGGAAACGACGAACGGAGACATTTGTTCGGTTAAAGATTATTTTTGAAGCCATACATTTTTCTCGCTAGAATATAAATTTAAATAAAACGCAATTCTTACCCGCTTCCGCTTATGAATACTTTATGGTTCGTTTGTTGGCACCCGCAATGTGTAACGTGTATGCATACCTCCTCGCGTCATACTCATACTTGCAGTTTTCATTACAGTTATTAAAAACTTTCATTAATAAAAGGATTGATTACATTGCAACTCGCTTCTGATGACTTCATTAAGGGATGTTCAAAAATTTTCCACAATTTTGGAACTGTAATTTACGAGTATTTTGCAAACTGTGGATGATGAAAGGTTATTTAATTGCGTATTAATTATTACATTACTAAAATACATAATACCTTAAATGTGATCAAATTTATTTATTTACCAAACATATTACTACGGATTATATAGTATTATGTAGTCATGGTCCATGGGAGCGAAAGCCAATTAGGTATTTTTTATTTATTTATTATTTATTGAATATAAAATACATATAAAAGTTGTGTAGTAAGCACCGTTAAACCCAAAGAAGGTTTGTCTCGATGCCATGTTTATATTAAACCATAGTATCTTACATTATAATAAGTTAGTTTAAAAATAACGAATTAAAAACAAACCGAAAAATAATATCGATAGAACATTTCCTTATAGTATAATTGTAGTACGAGGTATGTAAACAAACTATTTTTCTACAAGACAATTCTCGAATAAACTCTAAGATTCTCCGGTATTTTAAGAGAGCACTAGCGATCTATTTTCTTTAAATTCACGTCAGCAACTCGCCAATTTTCACGACACCCAGTTGAGTATCATCTCAACGACCTAATAGATTTTGGTGTAATTGAAAACTGAGCCCGTCGAAAAGATCACATACCAGATAACAGAAAATGGTTACGTGTACCTATTAAGGATCTAATGTTGCGAACATTTTGGTTAATATTCCATCAGTATTGGAAGTTATCTACATGGGTACAGAATACCCGTCCAATCTGAGTGTAAGAATTTGATAGTACTTTAATAATAAAAAATCGGCCAAGTGCGAGTCGGACTCGCGCACCGAGGGTTCCGTACAAACTTGTAATAATAATGGTTCACGGTTTATGTTATAAGATTTATGTTTATGATTTTTTTATATATTTGAGTTGATTGTATGAAAGATAAATTGCGGTTTACGATTTATGACGTATTAAAAAAAACTACTTACTAGATCTCGTTCAATCCAATTTTCGGCGGAAGTTTGCATGGTACTGTACATCATATATTTTTTTTAGTTTTATTTTAGAAATTACACACATTTTACCACTTTGGAAGTGTCTCTCGCACAAACTATTCAGTTTAGAAAAAAATGATATTAGAAACCTCAATATCATTTTTGAAGACCTATCCATAGATCCCATACGTATGGGTTTGATGAAAGTACCCATACTTATTGTGCCCCAAAATTTATTGTTTTTTTTTCTATTTTTGTGTGAAAATCTTAATGCGCTTCACAGAATACATCTACTTACCAAGTTTCAACAGTATAGTTCTTATAGTTTCGGAAAAAAGTGGCTGTGACATACGGACGGACAGACAGACAGACATGACGAATCCATAAGGGTTCCGTTTTTTCCATTTGGCTACGGAACCCTAAAACCACAAAAAAGATAAATAATCACGAAATAAATAAATAGTAAATATAGGTATAGTTCGCGCAACGAATTAAGATCTTTCGACAAAAGTAGAGGGGGCATGCGCAGAAGTTAGTTTTTGGGTCTGTTTGGCGGTAGCGGGTGCGGGCGGGCAGGCAAAGATGCGCCGAACGTGGCTGCCGACACGCTATTGGTACGTTAGTAATATACAATTCGTTGCTATTGGTCACATGCGCGAACGATCCCCTCCACTTTAACTGAGCGCTCATAAACCGTTGCGCGACCTGTACTATGAGGTTGAAGAATCGTAACACAAAAATAGTACCATAACTCTGTGATGTTCTAAATTGGGGAAATAACTTGCATTGTCTCGTAAAGTGAAAAATCATAACACGGTAACAAGATTATTATTTTTTATGCGCGAGGAATCTTATTATTGAGAATATTCTGTCATAAAATAATACGCAAATTAATGATGTATATTTTCGTGTCCAATGATGCTACCAAGTGTATCCTATCCAAGTTGGAGTTCTCTCATAAATAAAGTTGTCTGGGGTCCTTATTGATGTTTTAACCCTTTGACGACCACGGGGAAACAGGCTTCCCTAGCAAAAAATTAGAAAAATATCAAAAGTAAATAAGGCCAATGCCTTAATACTTTTCTTTTATCAGTGGTTGAATGTTACCTTAATAATTTTTATAATGACAAAATAACGTAAGCATTGCAGTATACTTTTTATAGAAAATGGAAAATAACAGTTTGCTTAGCACCTTTTCAGTATTTTTTACAAAAGTTTTTAGTGACGTTAAAGCGTTTTATATTATTTTTTATTGAGCTAAAATTATTCCCTGGTAAGTAATTTTATATTTGAGATGTTCTTCAAAACTGTTATGTATGATCTATATTGAAATAAATCGTCATAAACTAAAAGGGAAATCAGCTTCCCTATGGTCGGTAAGGGATACTAATTCCTCCATATATTACTCTTTAGTATGCACAATTAATATGAAATTATTTCTATATTCTTGTATTGATTTTTGAAATTACGCTGGATATATTTGGATATTGTAGCGAAATATATTTCGTAAAGGACTTGAGATGTGAAATTCTAAAGAATTATGAAATTCTACTGATCTTAGTCGATGGTAGTAGTGAATAGTGATGAATAAAACGGTTTGCAACTCAAAAAAGCCGGAGCAATTTTGACGCATGGTAATGATCAAGAGATTCCTGGTATTGAAATTGACTTTCATGAACGCTAAGTTCCTCCTTCACCAACACCATCTACAGGTCACCCATAAAGCAAATTATAATTGCTCCATGGTGTCACTGGATTCGCTCGGTTATCAAGTAAATAAATAGTTTTTCTATAGAAGCCTCTACTTCTGATTTATAGGTATTAGGTTGTTTCATTTTATTTGGTCTACATAACCTTATTTGTATAGAAGTACCATTTATGACCAGTATTATGCCAAATAGGTATTCGATTTGAACAAATACACTAAAATCTACATTTCTTTAGTAGTTAATGCAGAAGTTAGTGATGCAAAAATAGTTATGACATAGATTATCGTATTCGCTCAATAATAGCTACAGTATCGACTACACCTGATGGTAAAATGCCCTGTGCAAAGTATAAGACTAAGAGGAATTTTGTTCTATATAAAGTCTTCTTTGTTATGCTAATGAAATACACTGTTTGGTTAGGTACTATGTAATATCTAGTTTTTATATTGTACTTAAATATAAATTAATACTTTTCCTACAGTAATAATAAAGTTGAATAAAAAATACTTCAAATATTGATAAAATATCAAATACGTAAAGTAGCTGTTTTAAGGCTAATGTGTTACCGTTATGGACCATAGGGAAAATTGCTTCCCAACAATTTCCAAAAAACCTATAAATATTTTTTTTATTTTTATTAAAGAGTATGTTTATTATGTGCCTAATTAACTATTTTGTACAACTTTCACATTTATATACCCTTTACGTTTCTTATGGTCCTCA
This sequence comes from Glaucopsyche alexis, assembly GCA_905404095.1. NCBI lineage: Eukaryota > Metazoa > Arthropoda > Insecta > Lepidoptera > Lycaenidae > Glaucopsyche > Glaucopsyche alexis. Next base: position 16,714,188 of record FR990047.1, on the reverse strand, counting down.
AAGGGTTAAGACGAAGACGTTCCATTATATTTGCTTTATTGTTTAATTTGCTTCGAACTAAAATATATTATACAATCCATTGCGTGATTTGTACGAAATTGAGTCATATCATTTGACCCAAGCCATCGGTGTAAGTCCCACAAAGCGATATAAAAGTTAAGAACACTTTTGTACTAACTGTATAATAGTATAGACTTTTCAAGTACCTACAAACGAGACTAGCACTAGCGATTTATTTCATTGTTACTTTTGTGAGATATTTTTAGAGAACAGTAAAATTTTACAATTAATACAAAACTTTAAGAATTTTACAATTAAGATACTTGTGCGCATAGAGTTAAGTCATGATGAGTCCGACTTCGGCTTACATAGATATCATGTAACATAACGAAGTCGCGGGCAACAGTATAGGCTTATACTGTTGCCCGCGACTTCGTCCGCGTCAACTAATGGTGCAATAATGCATTAATTTCGACCAAATTTGATTACCATAAAAAGGTTATAGTAAGTCAATCTTAAAAGGCAGACATATACTATCGCGGATATTTTATTAGATCAATTAAAGAGGAATAATTATTTCATACATATTCTTTGGGTAACTTGAACCGTTTACGCAGCGCACGCAATTTTTTATAATTTATAATTTTCCCCGTTTTTAACCGACTTCCCAAAAAAGGAGGCGGTTATACGTTCGGCTGTATATATTTTTTTTATTTTTTTTATTTTTTTTGTATGTTCAACGATTACTCCGCCGCCTGTGGACCGATTTTCAAAATTTTTTCTGTGATGTATAGGGTGTAATCCCAAATTGGTCCTTTTGATATCAAAGTGGTGACCTGATGATGGGATCCATGAGAAATCGAGGGAACTCCTCGAAATTTATATGGACACATATGGTAATTTTGACTTTTTCTGAAGTAGTTCAAGCATATGCTACCAAAAAGTAAGATTTTGCTCCAAGGTATATCCTGGATCCAAAAGTACAGAATAGAACTCCTGACTCCTTATAGATACATGTTTGGGGATTTTGGCGTTGTTTAAAGAACTGCAAGCATATGCCACCTTGTCAGTTAGAGTAATCATCATCATCATCACCACTATCATACCATACATCATCAGATTATGATGATATAAAAGGTATTTCTCATAGTATTTTACACTAACACGGAGATCATTGAACATTACTCTGCCGTTTATGAACCTATTTGCAAAATTCTTTTGTTGTTGTAAAGGGTTTAATTCGAAATTAGTCCTTTAGTCACTAAAGTGGAAACCTGATGATGCGAGCCATGAGGAATCGAGGGAACTCCTCAAAATTTATATCCACACATATAGTGATTGACTTTTACTGAAGTAACACAAGCATATACTACAAAAAAAATAAGATATTGTACCTAGGTATACCCTGGATCCAAAAGCACTGTACAGAACTCCTCAGTCTTTAAAGATGTGCGTTTGGAAATTTCGGCATTGTTTAAAGAACTGCAAGCATATGCCACTTTATAACTTACAGTAATCATCATCATCATCTTAATAGCAATACCTAATGGAAGCTTGGCGAGTATTTAATTATACATTCGATCGTTTAGTTTAGACGTTCTTAAGACGTATTAATAACTTAACATAATATATCACTTAAAAGGGTGAAATTATTATTTTTAAACAAAAAATTAAACCGACTTCCAAAGTAAAAATACACAAAAAAGTATGAAATAAAACTTAATCTCTAAATAATTCCCCTTTCAAATTCGGCTAAAATTTTTACTATTTCTCTACTCAATCTTATTAATTTTGAAGTCGGTACCAGCAAATATGAACGTAAGTTGTATAAAATATTGTAGAATATTGTTTGGGCTGGTGCCGATTTCAAAATTAATAAGATTGAGTAGAGAAATAGTAAAAATTTTAGCCGAATTTGAAAGGGGAATTATTTAGAGATTAAGTTTTATTTCATACTTTTTTGTGTATTTTTACTTTGGAAGTCGGTTTAATTTTTTGTTTAAAAATAATAATTGCAACAATTTTCACTAATGCTTCGCTCCTATAGGTTGTAGCGTAATGTTATATTATAGCCTAAAACCTTTCTCGATAAATGGACTATCCAACACAAAAGGATTTTTTTTAATTCGAACCAGTAGTTCCTGAGATTAGCGCGTTCAAAGAAACAAACAAACAAACTCTTCAGCTTTAATATTAGTATAGATTACCACGTCGAAAAAGCACTAAAATAAAATTACGAAAAATATTTTCACTTGGAAAACTTCGTACAAAAAATAACGAAATTATGTAAACATGTAAAGTACAAGTATAATGGTACGGAACCCTACGTGTGCGAGTCCGATTCACACTTAGCTGTTTTTTTAATATACAAGTAATTTTCGTAGTTTCCCTGTTTCTACTTCTTTATGTGATGGTGGACTGGTGAATACATAATATAATAATTGCTAAAATAATAATATCTATGGACGCTTCACACCACGTCCATCTGGCCTCGTGCTAAGTATCCGAAGAATTCACTTGTGTTAGAAGTATCAGACAACGGGAAGTATATTTAATACGTTTATACTAAACATAATATATTTAAGATTTTACTACATATATTATAAACATATCTAATACACATCCATGACCCGGGAACACAGATAACTTTTGATACTTTGGCGGGATTCAAACCCGCGTCTTCCGGTTTAAGCGCCAACCAGCGACACAGAGGTCGTCAATTAATGTATTATAGGTTTTGTTATGTGTACATATCTAGGTCTGTGAAACGTACAAACTAGTCAGCGCTACAACACTATAGGCATACAATCAACTTTGAAACTATCTGGGCTTTCAGTTTTTAGTTTCAACTCGATCGGCTTTACATGACGGAGTTTTTACAACGTCAACGCGAATCCAAACCAAACTTTGTTGTAATTTGTTACGTTTGCATTTTTATGCTATCTACAGACACACGAATTTGGTACGGAGCGTACAGCGAACCATATCCGGAGACCAAATTCGGTGTCGCTACACACGCACGAATTTGGTACGGTGCAGTGAAGCGAAACGCTCGACACTCGTGTGTTCGATTTTATGCTCTATTACATTAGCACAGAGTTCTATTTACAGTGCGGTTTTTAAACGACGACGATGATTCCCGCAATTCATTGATAACGGGTAGTGATACCAACACTTTAAAAAATATTTCTCCCCAAATTTTACCCCTGATTACTTATACCATTGACAGGTCTAAGAGATAATAATCTAGAAAGAAAGGTTATGTGTTTAACATAAAGACTTACGCGTGAATAACATAAAACTAACTTGTCTTAATCTGATTTCACTCCCAATACATTTTTATATCCCTGGCTATATACACACATTAAAATAATTTTTATTATTACATACAAATTGATTCATAAGGAGTAAACTCTAAACACCCTGTCCTCTAGTAAACCCCGTAGATATTTTCCCTAATTTTGGGGGGTACATCCCTAAGTTGGCAACACTGATACTGTTGTACGGCCAAACCGCCGGACTGCTCTACACACGCACGAATATGGTACGGAGCGTACCAGATCCGATGCGGACAACGGTGAACTCTTCGCCTTCTTTTTATGTTCGCCGGACTGCCCTACACACGCTCGGATCTGGTACGGAGCGTACCAGATCCGCTGTACGCTCCGTACCAAATTCGTGTGTCTGTAGACACCATTAAAGTTTTGACAGTTTATTTGTATGTCAGGGCAATTTCGTAAAAATATGTCCCGGTTACAAAATGGAGTACAATAAAAAATAAAGTTTAGAACAACTATTTTCAGGATGCCGATTGCTTCGTTTTTTCTTTAAATATATTATTTTCATAACAATATTACCCAAAAACCTTAATTTTTTTCAGAAAGTATGAATTTTTGTTACATGATGGGGGTTCTGGGTTCCATTTTGTAACTTTTTGAAACGAATACTACTTAACAACGCAGAGTTTTTTATTAAAGAACTTCTTTATTACGAAATGTACAATATAGTATTTATGTTTAAACAAAGTTTTTTTTTTCAAATACTTATCTATCAAACATTAAATCTTAAAATTATATCCACTTTGTAACTTTTAGGTAAAGTAGTCTCATTATTTTTTGATTGTGATAACTGTAATAAAAGATTTAAAATTGATAATAGTATGAAATAACAACTTATAATCTGTTTTACCAAAAACCAAAAGAATATAATATATTGTCTTATAAAACACTCGAAATATTTTATATTTTAAACATAAAAAACATGAGACAGTAACAAATTGGAAAGACGCAGTAACGCGTTGGAAAGTATAAAGCTTACTTCACAAGTCTGCACCTACTAAGGTAACTTAAGGTAACTTCTTTGAATTTGTTTTATGTATTTTGAACTTTTTTAAATTATGATTATGCTTTCGAAACTAAAAAAAATGATTTGTTTTATAAAATGAACTTGAAAAGGAATGTTTTATACTATAACATGTAACACTTTCTTTGTATTAATAAGCTTAACTAAAGCTACAAAAAATGTAATTTTTTAATTATTTCTTCTTTCGTCATATCTTGAATATTTATTGTCTTTTTTTTTTTAATTTTTACACATTTCTTCTTCTTTTTCCAGATTTTTTTTGATTTTTTTTCTATAATGTTGTTACTTTTTTTCATAAGATGCACAATGGATTTACTTAAAAACAAACTTTATGTTTAAATTAAATATTTTCTAAAAAAATTGGCTTCGGACTTCAGTAAAATTTATTTTATAATCAGAATATAAGGTGGCTCAATATTGAAAAATGCAGATATCTGTTAAAAAGTAAACAAATAAGTATTAAGTAAGTAATAATCTATAAAAATGCCTCTCAATCGCCGAAATCCCTAGCTATATAATATTTATTCAAATTTAAATGTCAAAAGATTTTATTGAAATTCATAAGTAGCATTCATCTTTAAAAAATGTATACAATTACGTATGAGAACTTGACCTTATGTTTCCATTTTGTAGCTTCAATGTTCGCCGTGTATGTAACCAAACAAAATGGAAGTAACGGATTACTGAATATTATGATACAATTGCATGTACTTTAACTTTGCTGTTATTAAATTACCAAAAACATAGTTTCTTAATTTTTCCTATTATTTATTCTTTCAATTTAAATAGCTTGATAAATAAAAATATACAAATTTACCAGCAAAATCACAGTTACAAATCGGAACAAAAATTTTGCACAGTAACGCTTTGAATAACCAAAATGAATTAACTTTTTAGTATTAAATGATAATCTCTTCAAAATGGCAGTATCATTTAGTAATGTTGCCAGGAATGAAACGAGTGATAAACTTAGTAGTTTATTTTTCAAACTTTTATTATAGACGGGTTACAAAGTGGAATTTCCGCACATGGCTGAAATCGTAGGACACAATATAAATTATAAAATTTATGAAAAATATTATAGCAGTACCCACATTTCTTGTTTTATTATGATAGTTCTAACATATTTTAATATCCTTAAACCCTCTTTAGCTTCGCACTGAATAATATACATAAATAAACCGAATACAAAATGTAACTGGTCACTATAGGACACGTGAAAATAAGGGGGTACATAACCAAATGTACCTTTGTTGTATATGTATCCTTCAGGTCATCGACGAGCAGCCGGAAGGAGAGGGACCTCGGCTGCTAGGATGCGTCCACAGATCCGGGGGACTTGTCCTCAGCTGCACTGACACTGCCTCTAGGCGGTGGTTGGAGCAGCTGGTAGACATGATCCACCCCTGGGATGGAGCAGCCCTTCGCGTCGTTGACGAGGCTGAGCTGCCCAAACCCCGCTACGCAACAGCCTGGGTTCCTGACATAGAGGTGGACGAGGCGGGCATCCTCAGGCGACTGATTTCTCAGAACGGGGGTATGGGAATCCCGCGATGGAGAGTGGTTAGTAGGAAGGTCGATGGGAAAGGCCAAACTTTTACCTTTTCCTTCGACGAATCCGCAATTAAGCTACTCTCCGACCGGGAATTCCGACTCTACTTCGGCTTCAACAGAATTCAGCTTCGCCTGAAGGGCCATAAGCCGGCGCTCCTGCCGAACCCCACTGGGTCTGTAGGCACGGCAGCACCTCAAGCGGGTAGCAGTGGCATAACACCAGCCACTGTAACCGCCCAGCCCAACACCTCACTCACAAACATGCGCAACACGCACCAAAAGGGTCGGAAGCCAGCGCTCCTCATGAACCCAGTAGGGTGGGGAGGCACGGCACAACCCCGAGTGGGCATCAGTGGCTCATCATCAGCCACTGTATCTACCCAGTCTAGCACACTGTACACGCACACAAATGCACAACCTAGCAGGGGCGGATACCTGACTGCCCAGATCGGCCCCAGACCTCGGGTTCCTCTACAGGGGGCAACTACGAGTAGGGGAAGGCCCGGCCAGTCCCGTGGTGGACGCGGGCGCGGCAGCACTAGAGGCGCTTGCGCTGTGAGGAAGCCAACTCAGTTACCCTCACTTGCGCAGGAGCATTCCAGTCGCAAAGCCGCGCGGAATCCCCTGCTCCGGTCACCCAACTTACAGACAGACTAACAAACAGACACACAAACACACACACACTTACACTTACACGAACACATTAGACACTACACAAAAGCACTAATACCTACACTCACATAAATTCATATAAAAAAAAAAAAAAAAAGATTAAAGTAATACAAGTCAACTTGCGGCATGCAAAGGCCGCCACCGACATGCTCTGCCAGAAGTTCATTCGGGAGGAGCTCGATATCGCTTTAATCCAGGAGCCGTGGGTCCACGGAAACACGGTGATGGGCCTTGGATTGGCAGGTAACGTACTCTCTTGTCACCATGGCCTTAGGCCCAGATCTTGCATCCTCTTCAGCAAGAGGATGAAATTTCTATGCATCTCTTCCCTATCTACAGATGACACAGTAGCTGCTTACATACAGGAGCCCCGTGGGAGCGGAGACAGACTAATGCTATGCTCCGCATACCTGCCTGGGAACGCTCCGGACCCCACTACACAGCTGTTATCACTAATGGACCATGTCGGAAAGCAGAAGAACCAGCTTATCATGGGAAGTGACTGCAACTCCCATCATACAAGTTGGGGTAGCACCGACACAAACTCCAGAGGTGAGAAACTCTTTGATTTCTTATTAACCAACCACCTCCTTATTTTGAATCAGGGCGTTAAGCCAACATTTATTACACCACTGAGACAGGAGGTTCTCGACATTACAGTATGTACGGGCCCTATACGGTACCGCACCGATAACTGGCATGTATCGGACGACAACTCCATGTCCGATCATTGTTACATTAGGTTTGACGTACACAACAGTATGCCAGGGCAAATAATTTCATACAGGAATCCCAAGGCCACCAACTAGGAAGCATTCAGGGAGGACCTGCAGTCAAACCTTACAACGATTAAAAAATCGGTTAGGACCGTGGAACATTTAGAGCAAACGGTAGGAGAGCTAGAGCTGGGCCTTAATGAGGCCTATCTCAGGAACTGTCCTCTTAAAAAATCAAAAAGTAAGCGTAACGTACCTTGGTGGAGTGGTACTCTGGCGCGTCTTAGGAAAGAAACCCGAACTTTGTTTAACAGAGCCAAACGAGACGGGAACTGGGACGCCTACAGAACCGCCCTCACGACGTTCAATAAGGAGCTAAGGAAAGCCAAAAGACGCTCTTGGAGTAGGTTCTGTGAGGAAGTGAACAACACCTCGCAAACCTCAAAACTTTATAAGATAGTATCCAAAGCCCCTTGCTCCCATCCTAGCACTCCTAGCACTCTGAGGAGACCAGATGGCACCTACACAAAGACGGCGGAGGACACACTAAGGCTACTTGCCGAGGTGCCCCCCAACAGTATCCATCTGAACGTGAATGAAGCCTTCTCCCACACACCCATTAAAACCAGACCAACTTTAGACGACTGGAGAAGAGCTTCCATGATTTTCAAACCTGACCGAGTCAAATGGGCAATTGACAGCTTTAAGCCCTATAAGACTGGTGGCGAGGATAACATATTTCCGGCCCTTATCCAACAGGGCAAGGACATTATCCTCCCTGCGCTACTAAAGATATTTAGAACGAGTTTTGCGTGGGGCTATATTCCAAGGGCATGGACAAAGGTAAGAGTCTCATATATACCCAAAGGTGGTGATCGAGACAAAGCTTTACCCAAGTCATATAGACCCATAAGCCTCACTTCTTTCATGCTTAAAACGATGGAGAAGGTGGTCAACCTTCACATAAGGGACACCTACCTCATTGAAAGGCCTCTGCATGAAAGACAACATGCCTACCAGAAGGCCAGATCTACTAAAACGGCGTTGATGGAGTTAGTAGATCGCATTGATAGAGCCATTGAGGATAAGGAGCTTGCACTATGTGCCTTCTTAGATATTGAAGGCGCGTTCGATAACACCTCAACCTGCTCTATTACAGACAGCCTGGCCTTAAGGAATATAGATTCAACTACTATAGAATGGATCAAGGCCACGCTCAACAACAGAATAGCGTCATCTACTATCATGGGCTCGACGATCAGGAGCAGGCTGACCCAAGGATGCCCTCAGGGGGGAGTATTGTCGCCACTGGAGTGGTCCCTGGTAGTGGATGAGCTCCTGGAAGAACTGAATGACAAAAGGTTCTACGCTCAAGGATACGCTGACGACCTAGCGATACTAGTGGTGGGCAAATGCGCATCGGTGGTCGCTGGGCTAATGCAATCAGCACTGAGAGTCGTCGAAAATTGGTGCATGAGGGTCAAGCTAACAGTCAACGCTGATAAGACGGTCTTGATACCTTTCACCAAAAAGAGGAAGTTGGAGGGACTAAAACCCCCAACACTCTTCGGGAAAACTATCACGTTTGCAAGTGAGGTCAAATACCTAGGAGTTATCCTGGATAAGGGACTCACTTGGAATAAGCACATCGAACACATCACAAAAAAGGCTAGATGTGCTCTGGGATCCTGTTGGAGACTTGTCAGCTCAAAATGGGGCCTTCGGCCGAAGGCAATGCTATGGCTTTACACAGCTGTAGTGAGACCGATGGCCACATACGGCTGCTTGGTGTGGTACAATAAGGCTCAACAGGTGAACTGCATTAAAACATTAAATAGTGTTCAGAGGCTAGCCTGTCTGATAATCACGGGTGCGCTTTCGTCCGCACCCACCGCTTCACTTGAGGCGCTGATCGACCTGACTCCTCTTCCTCTGCTTGTTCAGATGGAGGCCAGGAAGGCAGCTCTCAGAGTCATGGCGACGGGCAGGACGAAATGGACTTCCACCCTGTTGGGACGGCTGCAACAGTCTCTTCTTGAGTCACCGGTCATGGCCATGCCATCGGACGCCATGACCAAGGTGCACAGCTTCTCGAAGCTATACCAGGTTATCATACCTTCTAGGGAGGACTGGGATGGGAACGTCCCAATTACTGTCCACTCCAATGACATAGTATGGTTCACGGACGGATCCAGAAAGGACAACCGAGCGGGAGCCGGATTCTACGGAGGCATGCCACCAACGGGCAAATACGCTTGCTTGGGAGAATTTGCTACCGTGTTTCAGGCAGAGATCTTCGCCATAATTGGTTGTTCACTAGAGAGCCTAGAGATGGCCCTAGTCCATAAAAACATCCTTATCTTCTCTGACAGTCAAGCGGCGCTGAAAGCACTGACTGCAGCGGAAATTTCATCAAAATTAGTTCTGGACTGTGTTGAGAAACTGAACATGCTAGGACGCAACAACAGTATTCGTCTAGTATGGGTTCCGGGCCACAGCAGTATCTCCGGTAACGAAACCGCGGATGAGCTGACTAGGCTGGGGGCCGAAAGTCTCATTTACGGGCCAGAACCAGTCTGCGGAATATCTCCCAGTACTACCAACAGAGCACTTAAGGAATGGAGCCGCAGCCTAAGCATTAAGCAATGGGCTGCAATCCCGGGCCTTGTGCATTCCAAAGCGTTAATCCCAGGCTTTGACAAAAGACGTGCGGAATTAGCGCTTTCAATGAGTAGGGATCAATTAAGAATCCTTACCAGAACCCTAACTGGGCACTGCAAGCTCCACAAACACCTCAACAAAATAGGTGTCGGTGACAGAACGACTTGCAGATTCTGCGAGGAAAAGGACGAGACACCGCTCCACCTCCTTCTCGACTGTCCAGCACTACAACAGAACAGAAACAGGTACCTTGGGCAGCACGAATACTCCACCACGGAGGAAATTCGTAGCACCAACCCCAACCATATCGTTCAGTTCATGAGCAGCATAGGCCTGGGGGAAGTACTATAACGCGAAGGAGTCACAATAGATCCACTTGGGTCGCAGTGACGATAGGGCAAGATTTTGACCTACCTTCGACAAAAAATAAAAAAATAAAACATAACCAAATTTTATTAAATATTTCAATATATTTTATAATAATTGAGTTTTGTATATATGCTTTCAATATAATTTGAACATAGTAATCAAATAAAGTGAATATCTTAATGTACAAAGTCTTCCGTTTCTATGAAAAATAAGTAAGAACTGATAGGACAGGCCATAACACAATGTGGACATATTTTTACGAAATTGCCCGTCAATATTTTCGATTGCCGTGCCCCCGCCAAGTCGAGCGCGAAGCAAACACTGCCGTACCATCCTTTACTGGAACCATTTCGCCGCATTTTCAGGCCCCTGTTTGAGAACCTCTGGATAAGACCAGAACGCAGAAATTTTCGTCATCCAGTAAGCTATAATCACATACTTAAAATCCAAAATTTCAAGTCTGTAGACTGTAGGTCATTTAGGCCCGTATTAATAAACCGTTCTCAAACTCGTTCTCAAGACCTTTCTCGGCTGAGACGGTCTCAAGTAGCGATTAGCTTCTCAAGAAGGTCTTTAATTCATAGTATGATCTCAAGACGTTCTCAGTTGATAACGTTCTTGAGATCACTTTCTCAACTTTTAAGCGTCATTTACACGACAAAGAACGAATGAAATCACGTTTCGTTTACACTTCTACAAAGATCGGATTTATTGAATAAACATTCCTTCAATATTTATTTTTAAAAATGTAATATCTATTAATATAAATACCAAAAAAAGTTTAATTTGTATTTTTTATATTGAAATACCTGATATTCATTAATTTTCACGTAGATATTAATGTAGGATTGGTATAAAATGGAACGTGAATAAGTGTGTGAAATGAAACGTAAGAATGAGTTTAAGGAACAGGAAGTGAGAGGGGAGACGGATATAAAAAAAAAAAAAAATGGCGTGAGTGCGTGCGTGTGCGGTGATGGGGAATTAATTATAAAAACTTAAATAAAAGATGTTAAGTTATCACAGACTTTAAATTTTCAATCCCACAATTTTGGGGGCTCGTCCGGGATTGAAATTTCGATTAGAGTCAGTGCTACGACGATTACGACGTGATCCGGCAAAAAGACGCGTGCGCGAATAAAAGACAAAACGTTCGGTTTCTCGTAAAACATTAATTTTACGACGAAGACGACGACGACGGTGTATAGTTTTGCCTACCACGAAGACGTTTATAAGAATAACGAAGACGATGGCTTCTGGAGGTGAGGGAAGCAAACCAACGACGAGTGAACCAGCAACAATGGCGGCACTTTTTCTCGACGGAATAACAAAGTTTAGCGGTGACGATAAGTCGGTGTCATCCACTAAATGGGCCCAAGATTTAGACGATAACGGCGAAATATTTAATTGGACGCCACAGCAAAAACTCATCTTCGCTCGTAGATCATTGATGGGCACCGCGGAATTGTGGCTGAAAAGCGAGAAGACATTCAAAACCTACGATGAATTGAAGACGGCGTTACAAAAAGAATTCCCCGATACTGGAAACAGCAAAGAAATGCACGAAATTATGTCCAATCGAAAAAAACGAACGAACGAAACTTATTACGAATATATGTTGATCATGAAGGAGTTGGGACGCAGGGCGAAGTTCCCCGACTATGTTTCCGTACAATACATCATCGACGGGATAATTGACTACGAACCTAACAAATCCATTTTATACGGAGCTACTACTTATACTTCATTGAAAGAAAAACTAGCATTGTATGAAAAAATGAAAAGCAAGACCAAGACGAATAATAGTAATATGAGTGAAAATCGACATGTGAGGGAAAAAAGAGTTAAAGTACGCTGTTACAATTGTGGAGATTTTAATCATGTGGCAAATGCATGTAGAAACGGATTGAAGTGTTTTCGCTGCAATAAGTTTGGGCACATCGGCAGCCATTGTCCGGAAGCAGCAGCCACAGCGACGTCGGTAAAACAGCACCCAATAGTTTCGAAGACATTTCCTGCAGGTGGCGCAAGCAGCGCGGCTCAACGTTCCATAAACTTCATGGCGGCAGAGACAAATGACAGCTGTCACGGTCACTTATCGGATGTAAACAAAGAGGTTATGCAAGTTGAAAACAATCTCAACAAACTCGAGAAATATTCGACGAAGCCGACGATTACGGTGAAAATCATGCAATTAGAAGTAAAAGCATTGATTGACTCCGGTAGCGACGTTAACTTGATGACTTACGAGTGCTTTGCTTCGATTAAAACTGAAAAATACGACGACAAATTGTGTTTAACGGGACTCGGACGTATGAAGGTGCATTCCTTAGGAAAAGTGTTTATAAACATTACTATAGACGATAAAAATTATCAAAATGTGTTGTTTCATATTGTAAACAATGATGCCATTCCATTTCATGTAATTTTAGGTCAAGAATTATTGCAAAAAATAACATTATTAATGAATGGGAACAAAGTCAAGTTTTTGTATGAAAATGATGAATGGATGTCCAAGTTGTGTTGTTTTTCAGATCACCCTGTTGACCTTAATCATATTTCAGATAATTTTGTGAAGAAAGAAGTTTTGCAATGTATTGAAAGCTACAGTCCAGTTCAAGTGAGGGAGGCACCTATTAAATTGAAGATAGTGCTGAAAGATGATATGCCTATTGCGCAGAGACCACGAAGAATATCTCTATCCGAGCAGAGAATAGTCGAAGAGCAGGTGAAAGAGTGGTTAGATGAAGGCATTATACAGGTAAGTTTTTCTGAATATTCTAGCCCATTAGTGTTGGTGAGAAAAAAAGATGGTTCAGTCAGAGTATGTATAGACTACAGACTATTAAATAAAAAGATTGTAAAAGATGAATTCCCCTTGCCAGTCATTGATGATATGATAGACAAGCTGCGTGAAGCCAAGGTGTTTAGTGTTTTAGATTTAAAGAATGGGTTTTTCCACTTGAGGGTGTCCGAAGAATCTGTCCCATATACATCGTTTGTAACACATCATGGACAATTTGAGTTTCTCCGAGCTCCTTTTGGCTTATCTATCTGTCCAAAGTATTTTATGCGGTTTGTGAGCATAATCTTCAGAGATTTGATTTCACAAGGTATTATGATCATATTCATCGACGACATTTTAATTATGGCAGGAAGCGAGGAGCAGGCTGTGGAACGGCTTCAACTTGTACTGAGTGTGGCTTCCGAGTATGGACTCAAAATAAATTGGAAAAAGGCTAAATTAATAAGACGGGAGATAGAATATTTAGGTCATTTAATTAAAGACGGAGAGGTTAGACCTAGCCCAGAGAAGATAGAGGCAGTTGTAAAGTATCCAGAACCTAAAAATGTAAAACAAGTTATGAGTTTCATAGGCTTAACTTCTTATTTCAGAAAATACATACAAAATTATGCAAAGATTGCTAGACCATTGACGGCTTTGTTGAAACGGGATGTTTCATTTGAATTTGGTGAGGATCAGCAATGTGCTTTTAATACCCTGAAAAGAATGTTAACCAGTGAGCCTGTACTTAAAATATATAATCCTAATTTATTTACAGAGCTGCACACAGATGCATCGAGTCAAGCATTAGCTGCGATACTACTTCAATTACATCCAGATGATAAGTTGTATCCAGTGCATTATATGAGTCATAAAACTACAGAAGTGGAGAGTAAATACTCTAGCTATGAGCTGGAAGCTCTGGCGGTAGTAGAGGCAGTGAGAAAATTTAGACATTATTTATTTGGCATACATTGTAAGATTGTAACAGACTGTAAGGCTTTTGAACAGACATTAAAAAAGAAAGATCTCACACCAAAAGTGGCAAGATGGGTATTTATGTTGGATGAGTATGACTACGAGATTGAACATAGAGAAAGCAGTAGAATGCAACACGCAGATGCTCTTAGCAGAAATCCATATGTAGCAGTACTGGTGAATCTACAGGAAGAGATAAAACGGAGACAAGAAACTGACGAAGAACTTAATGCTATCAGACAAGTGATATTGAAAGACGGATGCTATAATGACTTTTGGATTGACAATGGTATTCTGTACAAAGGTGATGAAAGAAAATTAGTAGTTCCTAGATTAATGGAAAAAGAAATAATTAAGAAGATACATCAGAAAGGTCACTTTTCAATGAGAAAAATGAAAGAAGCTATAGAAAATGATTACTATATAAGAGACATGGATAAAATAATAAAAGAAGTTGTGTTAAGCTGTATACCCTGTTTATTAGCGACTCGGAAGGAAGGAAAGCAAGAGGGATATCTTAATCCCATAGATAAAGAAGGAATTCCACTACATACCTTACACCTAGATCACATAGGACCTTTCACAGAAACCAGAAAACAATATAACTATATTCTTACGTTGATAGATGCATTTACAAAATTTACATGGCTTTTTCCAACAAAGACTACATCTAGTGCAGAAGTAATAAACAAATTAAGAATTCACCAGCAAACATTTGGTAATCCTACTAGAATCATAACGGACAGAGGCACAGCATTTACTAGTGGAGATTTTGAAGACTATTGTAAAGAGGAAGATATACAACATATTAAAATAACAACTGGAGTGCCCAGAGGAAATGGACAGGTGGAGAGAATACATCGTATTTTGGTTCCTATGTTAACAAAGCTGTGTATTGAGGATAAGTCAATGTGGTATAAGCATGTCAGTCGAGTTCAGCAAGCATTGAATAGTACCTATCAGCGATCAATAAATACCACACCATTTCAATTACTCACTGGAACAAAAATGAGATGTAAAGAAGATGTGCAGGTGACTAATATTCTACAACAAGAGATTATTAATGGTTATGATGAAAATAGGGAAAGTTTAAGGATGATGGCCAAACAACAAATTCAGAAAATACAAGATGAAAATAAGAAAATATATAATGAGAAAAGAAAACCTAGCTCAACGTATAATTTAAATGATTTAGTGGCAATAAAAAGAACTCAGTTTGGCACAGGGCTAAAAGTGAAACCTAAGTATTTTGGACCTTATAAAATTACAAAAATTAAAAGAAATGACAGATATGATGTTGAAAAGCTTTATGATACAATAGAGGGGCCAAATAAGACATCCAGCTCAGCTGATAATATGAAAAGATGGCCAGGTAAGGATGCATGATGAATTGAAGATGAATGATTGATGTGTATGTATGACAATGTTTAACTACCTTTTCTCATATTCATTAAGACTTACAACTTATTATTTTTGTTGTTTAAGACGTTGCAGTATGTATTACTATGTCTTAGTTTTATTTAGTATGGTACCATTATTGTCTTAGTTTATGTAATTAATAAAAGAATTAAAAAAAAAAAAGACAAGTTGTTACTTTGTTTGTAATAAATTTATATTATATAGAGTTAACTTGGTTAAGATGCTTATATAACTTAAATAGATTAATTTACAACTAAAATATGTCTGTGTCTTTAAGGCTAAATATGTAAAAGATGTATTACTATCATAAGTTGGAAATGTAAAAATGTTTAAGCTAAAACCATGTTGTTATAGTAAATATATACCAAAATGTAAGTGTGTTGACTGTTGAGTGTGTACGGAGATAACAGATGTAATTTAGATATTAAGATTGTTTATGTTGTTGTTTAAGAGTGGAGTAAAATATTTAAAGTATGAATGTGTTATGTATGAGGAAATTTTGTTAACTATGTTGAGGTATATCTGGGGGCAGATATGTATGCAGGACGGCCGAATGTAGGATTGGTATAAAATGGAACGTGAATAAGTGTGTGAAATGAAACGTAAGAATGAGTTTAAGGAACAGGAAGTGAGAGGGGAGACGGATATAAAAAAAAAATAAAATGGCGTGAGTGCGTGCGTGTGCGGTGATGGGGAATTAATTATAAAAACTTAAATAAAAGATATTATCACAGACTTTAAATTTTCAATCCCACATTAATGTTTAATAATCGATTACATAATAATATCTATATTTTGATAACAACTAGGTAAAACGGAATGCGGATCACAAACATTCGAAAAAGTTCTACTTCTTCTTTTTCTTTAAAATGGCTCCTTAGTGATTCGCCAATATCAGAGTGTGTTGACGAAAACTTTGCTGAGTGGGTTTCATGAATAAACAAGGGTATGGTGTACTGAATGAAGTCTGTTGAATTATAGTCTAAAATCTAAAACAAATACAAACATTTAAGGTTAGTACTTACCACAGTTTTATTTTGTTAGTAACAATATATTATTATGTACATAAAGTTTCAATAAAAGGAGTATTTACAAAACGCAGAACAGATTTAAGGGTGATAGGGCGAGGAATTGTAGGAGGGGGAGGGAATTGATTTAACGAGGATTGGTTTTTTGGACACCGAAAAACAAGTTCTGCTGTCAAGTGTGAAATCAAGTCACTTTTGTTTTGATATTTATCATTGGTATTGAGTGCTATGATTTATAAATCAAATAGGTTTAATGTAAATAAATAAATAAAATCGAAAATATTTCTATAAATACTCGACGCTGGCAGAATGGTGCAAAACCTTTGCAACCGCGATTGCCAAAAAAAAAGATGAAGAGGTATCAACAAAAGTAATTTTATTCATAACTTTGTTTTGTGTTGAATATGTAGCGTAAATTCGAGTTTCACTAATCGTAAGTATTAAGATAATAATTTACATAATTGTTAAACAATAAAAAACACAGCAAATAATTTTCTACTGTATTCCAAGCCGTTCTCAAGTCAGGGTTTGACCATACTTAAGAAACCGCGTCTCAAGAAACAGTTTGACAGCTTACTGAGAACACAGTTGAGAACGAGTTTCGTTTATTAATACGTTCTCACTCAGTTGAGACGCCGTCCCTACAGCTGTATTCAAGTACGATCTATTAATTAAAACAAAATCTTGAGAACATTCTTGAGAATCGTCTCAACTATGAGAACGCTTTATTAATACGGGCCTTAGTTCCGAAGTTAAGCGAAAGCAAAGTTTCGCATTTATGACACTCACTCACTCACTCACTCACTTATACACTCACTCATGATCATCAAAATAGAACTAGTACTTCCCATAAACTCAGAGAGCTGAAATTTGGTACAGAGTTAGGGTTTAATGGCCACATAAAGGGAAAACTATAAAAACTAGGATAATCGAACATCTGGAGTACCTGGTGACCCTGATTAGAAAACACAAGAGCCCAACCAAACTATTAGAGATCGACATACCGCCTTTACAAAAAATATTCAACATGGTGGTGGGCCGCTTCATTTGATGTCAAAAATTGAAACTATAAAAACTAGGATAATCGATCTGGGGGCACGGCAGTGCCCCCGCCAAGTCGAGCGCGAAGCAAACACTGCCGTACCATTCTTTACTGGAACCATTTCGCCGCATTTTCAGGCCCCTATTTGAGAACCTCTGGATAAGACCAGAACGTCGATCTGGGGGCACGGCAGCGCCCCCGCCAAGTCGAGCGCGAAGCAAACACTGCCGAACCATTCTTTACTGGAACCATTTCGCCGCATTTTCAGGCCCCTATTTGAGAACCTCTGGATAAGACCAGAACGTCGATCTGGGGGCACTGCAGTGCCCCCGCCAAGTCGAGCGCGAAGCAAACACTGTCGTACCATGCTTTACTGGAACCATTTCGCCGCATTTTCAGGCCCCTATTTGAGAACCTCTGGATAAGACCAGAACGTCGATCTGGGGGCACTGCAGTGCCCCCGCCAAGTCGAGCGCGAAGCAAACACTGCCGTACCATTATTTACCGGAACCATTTCGCCGCATTTCAGGCCCTTGTTTGAGAACCTCTGGATAAGACCAGAACGTCGATCTGGGGGCACTGCAGTGCCCCCGCCAAGTCGAGCGCGAAGCAAACACTGCCGTACCATTATTTACTGGAACCATTTCGCCGCATTTTCAGGCCCCTATTTGAGAACCTCTGGATAAGACCAGAACGCAGAAATTTTCGTCATCCAGTAAAGTATAATCACATACTTAAAATCCAAAATTTTTAGTCTGTAGGTCATTTAGTTCCGAAGTTAAACGAAAGCAAAGTTTCGCATTTATGACACTCACCCAGTCACTCACTCATGATCATCAGAATAGAACTTGTACTTCTCATGAAC
This sequence comes from Glaucopsyche alexis, assembly GCA_905404095.1. Classification (NCBI taxonomy): domain Eukaryota; kingdom Metazoa; phylum Arthropoda; class Insecta; order Lepidoptera; family Lycaenidae; genus Glaucopsyche; species Glaucopsyche alexis. The sequence goes on along the minus strand of FR990047.1, from coordinate 16,695,737 downwards.
TCAGAGAGCTGAAATTTGGTACAGAGTTAGGGTTTAATGGCCACATAAAGGGAAAACTATAAAAACTAGGATAATCGAACATCTGGAGTACCTGGTGACCCTGATTAGAAAACACAAGAGCCCAACCAAACTATTAGAGATCGACATACCGCCTTTACAAAAAATATTCAACATGGTGGTGGGCCGCTTCATTTGATGTCAAAAATCGAAGGTCTGAAGTATCTGATGAAGAATCCTCAGCTGGTTTCAGCTGATTAGAGATATGGTAATGCCCCCCTTCTACTATTGGTACATAAAAAAATCGACTGTCATTTCAAAAACCTAGCGAAGTGGGAAACAATATCTTCTAATTTAATCTAGTCCGTAGCATTCCACTGCTGGGCGAATGCCTCCCTTTCTGCTTTTGATACGCATATAAATAAAATTAAAGGAAAACTCTGGATAAGACTAGACTGGCTTTTATAGGTACTTATATTTACAAGTTTACAAGAAGAAATAGTCGAACGATTAACTTTATTGTACTCGATCATTACACAAATTAAATAAACAAATTACACTGAAATCTAGTAAAATAAATCAATATGCCCACGTTTCTACAAAAAGAAGTGAAATCCCACCAAAAACATTCTGTAAAAAACTAGCCAAGTCTCGATAGAGCTGCTTGTTTATCTCTAAAAAGTAGTGAAATCTAGACAAAGTCGTGCCAAGTCTAAGGTTCCTTACTGCGATTTATTTATTATTATAGTTAATGTTGTGTGACTTGGCCGTTGAACATTCTTTATACGTTACAAGTGGGTACAAGTCAATTTTGTTTACACGTAATGTATATCTGTTGTAACTACCTATGTTTGTTAAGCGAGATAATAGCCCATACTGGTATTGGTAATTGGACGCTAGTGAGTAGTGTCTCATTTTAGGCTGTTGTTGATTGTAGAACACATGTATTGGAGCAATGGTGTCATGGAGCCCCTTTTGTACCATTGTGTACCCTTCAACGGCCAAGTCACACAACATTAACTATAATAATAAAGAAATTTGGCACGACTTTGTCTAGATTTCACTACTTTTTAGAGATAAACAAGCAGCTCTATCGAGACTTGGCTAGTTTTTTACAGAATGTTTTTGGTAGGATATAACTTACTATTTGTACAATGACTACAGTAACTTCAACCTGTACCTAATACAAGTAAAATCATATTATGTATTATTACGCAAAAAATTGAGTAGAGTTTTACACGAATTGTGTGAAAGGAGGGGTATGAAATTTAGCACAGTTTAAGTGTTTGTGAAGGCAGATGTATAGACAGCTAATATTTTTTTAAAAGTAATGCTTAGAAATACAACTTTAAAATTAAAGTATGGATTACTAGCTGTTGGCCGCGGCGCCGCCCGCGTAAATATAGTGTCCCTCGGGAACACTGTAGTTTTTCGGGATAAAAACTAGCCTATGTTTTATTCCAGGGCCCAAACTACTTCCCCATACCGAATTTAAATAAAATCCGTTCAATAGTTTTTTCGTGAAAGAGGAACAAACATCCATCCATACATACATCCTCACAAATTTTCACATTTATAATATTAATAGGTCTAATTTACATCACAGGACGACCTCTACCATTACATATTAATTCGATTAAAGGTAGTTTTTCGGGATAAAAACTAGCCTATATTTTAATCCAGGTCCCAAACTACTAAGATACCATATTTAATTAAAATCCGTGCAATAGTTTTTTCATGAAAGAGGAACCAACATCCATCCATACATACATCCTCACAAACTTTCACATTTATAATATTAGTAGTAGGATGGTCGAATTTACATCACAGGACGACCTCTACTACCACATATTAATTCGTTAAAGGTAGGTAACCGATTTAGGTAACTCGATTAAAGGTAGTTTTTCGGGGTAAAAACTAGCCTATGTTTTAATTCAGGGCCCAAACTACTACCCCATACCAAACTTAATCAAAATCCATTCAATAGTTTTTTCGTGAAAGAGGAACAAACATCCATCCATACATACATCCTTACAAACTTTCACATTTATAATATTAGTAGTAGGATGGTCGAATTTACATCACAGGACGACCTCTACTACCACATATTAATTCGTTATAGGTAGGTAACCGATTTAGGTAACTCGATTAAAGGTAGGTAACCTTAACTGTATTTAAATATAATCTACAGTTATCAAAAGTCTCGATCTCCTTAACGGATTATATACTGAGCTCGTAATAACAAACGTATCCAACTTTTGTATATTTTTGTAAATATCAAAAGGGTCCGGATCGATATCCAATCAGCCGCAGCCAGTCGAATCACAAGCTATGATTAGCCACCGTCTCAGCACTATTAAGACCGGCGATAAAGTTCGTATCTACCTCACTATCCGTAATAACTCCGCTCTATAGCTGGGATCGTCTGTTACCTACGTCACGCTTGTGATATCTTTTGATTCACTTGTGATTGTGCACTAGTGTGATTTTATACATCACACGTCTTTTGAATTGTGATATCTTTTGATTTATTTATTTTACTTGCGATTTTCGTGTTAGGTAATATTATTATAGGATTGCAGATAAATACTTATCATTGTAATGTTAATTAGGTAATAATATGAAACATAAAGTGAACATCATGATTTCTAGCAATCATTTTAGATATCATATAAGTAATTTCTTTTGAGACCTGACTAACTTAACATAATGATGGCTAAATACTTAAGGCAATAAACAAATATTACATATATGGGCTCCTTAAATTAAAATATTCTCAAGTTTTTTGTTCTTGTATTTCTACAAAGCATAGTCTGTAATTTAGGGCCTCTAACTTTTTTGAATTGAAGAGTGTTTAAGAGTTCGATCGTGAGAGTTATGTATGTAGCGGATTCAAGCTGTGATGTTTCTAAACTAATCAGAATTCATACCTCATATACTTATTTACTACATACATACAACTACAAAATATGAGCACACACTCGCACCCATACAAATACGCACATTCACACACACACACACACACACAAACAGGCCAGGTTACACTCTTAAGTTAAAATGTATTTTTTATAGTTATAAAACTTACAATTTATAAAAATAATAATTAAAATATAATATTTTATGTACCTATTAATAAAAATAGTAATAACCTAACCAAGAGCATGTCAGGACATGTCTAAGGAGGGTTCCGTAACTATAAACGCGTAATATGCTTTTTTTTTAATTACTCCAAAAATTACTGTCCGATTTGGTTCACAATAATTTTCCTACAGAGTTTTTAGCATAATCTATCAGCATGGAAATTTGCAAGTTTCTATCTCCTATAGTTTAAAAATGCTAGGGGGGGACCAACTTACGAACTACTTTGGAGGCCGATTACTCTAAAATGGTCAACTTTATAAAAAAGTAACGTATGAAACCTTACCTTTATTTTAAGAGATCTATTCTACGATACCCCACACGATGGGGTAGAGTGAAAAAATATTTTTCATCCCCACTTCACATGTATGGAGAGCCACCCCTAAAATATAAAATAATATTTTTTTTATGATCCCGAAACCGTGATCTATACACAATCTATAACTGCACCAAATTTCATCAATTTATATTCATAATTACAGGAGATAGAGGCGCGGACAGACAGACAGACAGACAGACAGACGGACAGAGCGAAACTATAAGGGTTCCTTAAGTATTACGGAACCCTAAAAATTGTCGGAAGGAAGGAGCGGGATTCTCCTTACACAAGTATTTAACTTAAAAGGAGGTCCCCACACTATGTAATACTATATATATTATAAAGAAAATAAAGAATATTTATTTTGATTTTGATTTTATACATAATATTTAATATAGAAAGTAAACTAGCAGCTCGCTGAGTTCCAGCTATGTAATAACTATAATACAGAGGTCACGATGAACTGACACGAGCTACCACAGCATAGATAATACAGATATATACCGCAGTGTTCACTGTTCACGCACGCTCGCCTGTCTTTGAGCCAGCCATGCGTTAGGGCTACCACTTCACGCCTGATCGGCACACCACTGAACCGGTGAAACTGGGCTGATGCTATTCTAGACACTCGCCCGTGTCAACCCTATTAGCTAATTATGTGTAAAACTTTCGATGCTTAATTAATTCACAATCAACCCAGTTATCCGTTCTCTACATAAAAGTTATAAGAATATCAAAGCTTTGCAAATTTTACAATCACTCATAATTTTTAACATAATATAATATATACGTAGAAAAGTAGGTATTGTTATTTAATATTTCAATACTAAATACCAAAATATGATAAAAATAAACTCAAACGCAAAAATACTCTTCAAAGGCATCCATAATATTATAAAAGTTATGTCAATCAATAAGTTATAAAAATGTGAAAATAAACTTACAATGTTATTGTAATGTTATATTCAAATTCCATAGAAGTTTCCAGGTCCATGTAGTTTCATGAACAACTTTCCTAGTAATAGAAACTTTCATGAATGTTGATAGGATTTATGGAGTAAAAATAAAAAGTTTCTAACTCACAGTAAACATCGACTAGATTTTCTTAGCAAACATCAACTCTAACCGTAAAATAACTTTATGCGGGTTTGTTATATTTTTCCTTATTACAAAAATAATGGAACCTCGCTCTGGCCTTACACCTATGCGTGTGAACTTTTAATGGAATCAAACACGTGCTCTGCGATAGCTGCAACATAATACATTTGTTACTCTCTCAAATCATATATCCAACAATATCATTTCGTGAGTCGACGTACCATGAAATACGTCTTGAGTGACTCGGCACAAGATGCCGCTACTAAGCATCAGATGTTTGTTACACACTACAAGCTATAAATTATATCATTTTTAATCAGCAAAGCCTCTTTTTGAAAATTGTGACATTTTGAATATTGTCTAAGCGGCCTATTGACTTGCAATGGATCGTTACGATCAAACTGGAATAAACTGGTTTCGTGAAAAGTAAATCGTTTGCGATGATCGTAAATGACATAATTGGTAGTTTACAATATCTTCAATGATCTGCCATACTTTTAAGACTGATACCATACCCGCCGGACTTCATTTGTCACTTATAAAAATGTATCAATAAACTACAACTATACCAAATTTCATTTAAATCCGTTTATTGCTTTTTGCATGAAATAGTAACAAACTAACAAACAACCGTCCCTCCATCAACCCTCACAAACTTTCACATTTATATTAGTAGTGTAGTAAGTAATTAAGATCCTGTCCTAAAATTATCTCTCGAAAACTTTGCTGGCTCCTATACTATAAGTTTTTGTACTAAATGTCACCTATCAGGTGCATTTATCAGGAAATATGTGTTAATTAATTTGTAACTTAAGTGTATAAAACATACACTGCTGGTGTACTTTCTAAATAAATAAAAAAACGATATCGTATTTTTTTTTAATATACTTGGTCATATACGAATATGACCAAGTAAACTTATTTACGACCATCGTAAATGATTTGATTTCGATGAAATGAATTATTTCCAGTTTGATCGTAACGATCCATTGACAACTTGTTCCTATAAACATTGTACCTATATACGACCTTGCTAAATACAGGACGTCCTAGAATATAGAGTTATAATAAGAACAATAATATGAATCGCATAGCTGTTTGTAGATAACAATCCTAAGGCAACTCGTACTCTAGCGAGCTAAACTTTCTCGCTGTAATATTTTATCCCCATTCCCTCCACCCAAATCATGAAACTTCTTTTACAGTGATTTGATGATATTGCACTTTGACGAATACACGGTTCGAGATGAGAGAAACAAGAAAAACAAGATGGATGACGCTGTCAGGGATAAAGGAATCTCGAGAGATTTCTTCACTACATCTGAGCAGTGCTATTCATAAATTACGATTCATTGATTCAGTAGCAAAAATGACTCTTTTCACGTGCTACATAAAAATTCAATCGAACAATACGTCTGCATTCTGAATGGAGGCGAATGTGAAAGCAAAGGTGTGATAACTTTTACGTTTTGTTTCTCTTTTGATTTTTCTTCTCTTTGATAATGTACTTTTATTTTTGTGGATATTATCTTTAATATAATATTTACATACATAAAAAGTTTAAATACTTATAAAGGTTTAGAAATTGTAGAGTTTTAAAAAACTGATTAGTGATAACTTACTTACAATCTTTAACATAATTAGAGTCTTTATTCTCTTTAAAATCTTTAAATACTCGAAACATGCGGTTCACGTGGAACGAATTTGAGGGTAGAAGTAAGTTACCCAAGTAGGTACTTTACATTACGTACATAGCTTTCACTTTGATTAAGCCGTTACTTTTTATGAAGAAATGGACGTACCTAAATAGCAAATGTAATTGGTACTTATGAACCTCTGATATGTTGAGGCTTCGAATGTTTTCCTTCATTATTTAAGTAGGAAAAGACCGTATAATACTGTATACGTGTACGTACCGTATCGTACACATGAAAGCATTTGAAACTAAATTTAAAACTATATTGAATTGATTTATATTTCGATGTGTTTTAAAACGGATTTAGTTATACTCATATATTTAGGTTAGGGTTGAACCAGTGATAGCTTTATTTAGAAATAAAAAATTTCATTTTCATATAAGTACGAATTAAATTTTCATTCGTCAATGCCGTACTCAAGCCGTCCATCGTTAGGATAACTGTTGTTCATCTTACGTACATGGTTACCAATTAATTAAACAATATCTTGGCTCTGCAATAATCGTGTAACAACTAGATATTGTACAGTGTGTCCGAGAATATCATGCGATATCTATTTGAACTACATGTATAGACAGTTAATAACTCAATTAAGATCAACCAATACATGTGGCGCTAACAAGGCCATAGCTTGAGCTTACATCCTTACGTATATCAGATAAGGCAAGATAGTCTATGGGTGAAGATGGCCAGTATTATATAAAAAACTAGCTGTTGCCCGCGGCTCTGCCCGCGTAAATACAGTATCCCTCGGGAACACTGTATTTTTTCGGGATAAAAAGTAGCCAATGTTTTAATTCAGAGCCTAAACTACAAAGATTCCAAATTTCATCGAAATCCGTTCAGTAGTTTTTGCGTGAAAGAGTAACAAACATACATCCATACATCCTCGCAAACTTTAACATTTATATTATTAGTAGGATAATATTCCTCTTAGCCTAGAAAGATACCTAAAGTAGCTCCATTTGCCCCATCTAACCTTTTAATAGTATTATCATGCTTTAATTAACAATTACACCGAGCTCAACGTAATAATACTAAAAGTTGAAGATTAATCATATTCGACTTATAAAAAACCAGCCAAGTGTGAGTTGGACTCGACTCTTCGGAGTTTCATTTCACGAGATACAGTCCGGTGACAGACAGAGAGGTTCCCGTTTTAACCCTTTGGTAACGGAATACTAAAAAGTTTTACTGCATGTATTTTGTCTGTTTGTCTCGAATGAGGACGTAGTTAACAAATATTAATAGGTAATTATTATATTTGTGACAATATTTCCCAAGTCCAGCAACTGTGCTGAACTAAAATATTATATTCTTCTTACTAATATTATAAATGTGAAAGTTTGTGAGGATGTATGGATGGATGGATGTTTGTTACTCTTTCACGCATAAACTACTGAACAGATTTCAATGAAATTTGGTATGGTAGTAGTTTAGGCTCTAGATTAAAACATATGATACTTTTTATCCCGAAAAAGTACAGTCTAAATATTACTTTATTTACGCGGGCGGAGCCGCGGGCAACAGCTAGTTTTCCCTTAATTTGCACTTGGATTAATGGAACTATCCAATCTAAACTAATTCTTATGATTGTAAATGCTTAAGTAGAAATGAGATCTCTTTTAATTCCTGAGGAATGGTACGTCACGTGCTAAGCCAGTTTACTGACTTCAAAGCTTTCAAAGAGCAGGTAAGGAAATTTTGTCACGTGCAAAAAAATCCATGGAAACCCGTCAATTAAAGTTTGTTATCTCATCAAACTTATCAAAGGAGAAACTGCTTAAGTATGCTTGGTATTGAATAACCCTTTTATAAATTGAAAATTTAAACTTTCTAGTTTCATTTGAAATTGATGGTTGGTACTTGGTACCCACGGCGCACAAGTTGCGTGAAATTAGGGCCAGCACGCATTCCAGGAAACTATAAGTAACTATAATAAACTATCTACACAATTATGGTGACACATCGTGAAAGATTGCATGGATAAAATTACAGTTTTTTATCATTTTTTTTTCAATCAAAATTGTGTCGTGTTTTCATAAGCAAATGAGCCAACCTGTCAATGCCTCGGGATAGTGTCTTATAATCCATCTCCATGTCTGTGATGAACTGGGTGAAATCTGAAACAATATAAGATCAAGTATTAATTATTATACTATTGCTAGATGGTCTATAAATAGATAAAGATTTAGTGCACATATACATAAAGTTAAATACTTTATGTATATGTGCACTAAATCTTTATCTATGATATCTAACATTCAACCTTCTTCAATCTTCATTTGTGAAGTACAAACTTAGTAAATATCTAATAGGAATTAAGCGAATAGTACTGTAAGAAGCTACTAATCTAGTATATAAAGTAACAATGTGACTATAAAATATTAGAAAAATGTTAAACACGTAAAAACTATTGTTTTCCTATTAACAGCGCTAAAACTATCAATTTGCCAGAAAAAAGCTCGCACCATAAATTGTAGAGAAGTGCATATTTTAACCATAAAATATTGTTCTAAAAATATTGCCAAAATATTGTTAGACATCGATATTTTTTTTAAGATGGCGGATCGATTATATTATCGATATTAGCAATATGAGGTAGCAAATTGTAAATTCGGAAACAGATCACACAAATGTATTAAAATCACGCTTCATTATTTAACTATTTGAACGATTACAATGTATATTTGAACGATCTCTATAAAAAGAATTAATGAATGTTGGAAGTTTTTCATTAATTCTTTTTCGTTCTAAAACCTCCAATATCGTACAAATATATTTGATGTTTCAGAACCAAATACCAAAAAGATTCTGCAAAATATGATTTATTAATTTGCTAATTTGCATTTTGCTGTAATCTGTAGTAGTTTAGTGGGGTTGACTGCGTACTAATGCATATATTGAGAATAAACCTACCCGATGGAGTGGTCGTTAGTGACCAATAGTAATCTGCCTCATTTTCTACAAGTAACAAACTATTACCGAGCAATCGCAAAATCTGAACTTTTAAGCTGCGCGTCCACTGCATCGGAATCGGAACGTCCGCAGCGTACGGAGCGTCGGCATTTACAAAATGCCGATGGGGTGCGTCCACTGCATTCGGATTCAGCATCGGCAATTTAGTTATTTTTAGTCCGTCATCCTGAACGTGCATTTGCATTATGGAGGATAGTGACGAGGATATTGTTGTAATTAGCTGTATTTTAACAGAAGAGGAAAAGAGAAACAAGAGGAAACGAAAAATATGGGTTCATAAATCATAATGTAAATTCAAAAAGATTAATTTTTGGAGAATTTCATACATTATATTCTGATTTATTAGAAGATGAAAATAGATTTTTTGTATTTTGGGTACATTCATATGACTCGAAAAAAGTTTTTTGAACTTCACTATATTATACAATTTTTATTTATTATTTGCCCAATTTCATCCCAAATATTGTCTCTCCTCAATTGGTTATAATAATGTTGATGTTTTAGATTGTAAAGTTCATCATATTTTTCCACTAAAGTAATTAAAATATCGTCATTCATCGTGAATAAGTATTTATGTATAGCCGTCGCGTCGTCGCAAACACGTCAGAACTTGAAACGTTCGGAATCCGAATGACGGGTTCACTGCCGATGACGTCATCGGCAAAAATACCGGTCGCAGGCGCAGAAATGCCGATCCAGTGGACGCAGTACCATAGAAATTCATACAAAGCAACAAATCCGTACGCTCCGTACGCTCCGATTCCGATGCAGTGGACGCGCAGCTTTAATCGTACACCGCAAAATTATTTACTACCCCCTTTTCGTTTGCTATTCGCGTCACGCCACCCTTCAGCTCGACGGGCACCAACAAATCACGCGCCGTGCAGCGGCCTCGCGCTAAATGAATATTGACAAGCGACTAGCTGCGAACGAGGTGAATTGATAATCGACTACCATGAAATGCTATTTGAAATCTAATCAGATGTTTTGTATCCCGATCCCGGGAATCCCCGATTCAAAAGGCTAAAATCAGTCCTCTTTTTGCAGTCGTTTCGTACGGGATATTTACTAGCTACCGTAACTCACACGTAGCTCATATAATTCAGCATTAGTTGATATACTTTCCGTGCACTAAGGAAAGGGTTTTTAAAGAAGCAATAATTATATTTTATGGATGGCATTGTTTAAATTTATTTTTATTACTATCCAATACAACAATAGAATTAAGCAGGGACATATACTCGTATTATGTTGACGACTTAACCAAAAATCTTATGTACTAACAGGCTGAGAAAAAAGTTAAGGAGTAAGAAACAATAAGCATTAGGTATACATAGAAATGCTTCATCTAAAATTATAATATAATCACAATCAAAATATTATGCATTATAAAAATATATTCCAACAAAATTTACTCAAACCCGAAAATATCGAATACCAATTACCGAAAATAAATTATTCCCTAAAATTCTTGTTATAAACTTAATTGGGTAAAAAATACTCTATCGCGAGGACAAAAGTTTAATATAGACGCCCAATAAAACGTCGATCAGTGATTCGAAGTAAAAAAATTAGACGATAAAAATTCTGCGATTCCGACTCTTGTTCGTCGTGATAAATGGAATACAGAACGGGAAGCTATCGTTCTGAGTGAAATTGAAAAAGATAGCGTCATCGCTCATCAGTCTTTGTTTCATAATTTTCAGGTGTATAATATTTTGTCCCCCGTAATAATATGGACGTCTGGCAGGTTAATGAATGGGACAGATTTTGCATAATTAAAAAGGGGTGCTTCGGAAGATTACCTATTTCGGTGAGTAATGGTTTCATAACGTCACGACTCACGCCGCGGCCGCCTCGATTCTGTCTTTGTGTTTATTTTAATTTTGAAAAACCTCCTTGATATTACGAGCGACGAAAATGAAAGCAATTAATAAAACCGATCCTACAATAATTTATTTGCAATGATTAAAGTCACTTGATGGCCTCTGTGGCTCAGTGGTTGAGGGTGTTGGTGCTCAAGCACAAAAAACATGAAGTAGGTACCTACAACTTAAATTACCTTGGATTTATTATGTGAGCAAAGTTAGGAACTGCTCAAGAAACATAAAAAACCTCAATCTCGAGGATATTTCGTTATTTCAACACGACGTGATAGGGGTAATAGAGGGGAAGCGAAAATCATTGCACACGAATAGGTACTCTTCGTTCGAAATGTGTCGCCAAAATCGAGTGAACATTTTTTGTATTGTTTGTTCACTAACACACTTACACACTTACAAAACGATGAATAAAAATAAGTCAGTAAATAAAACTTATTTTTGCAGTTTATCTTTTACAGTTATCGTTATAACGCGAGGACAATTATAACTGCCCGGAAAATTTTCTCGTTGCCATAACTTAAGTAATGTTCCCTAGAATTTTGCTTGTAAAATTATAGAAGTTCAGCAAAATATTTTCGCGAAGAATTAATATTTTATGAAAATATTTTTATACCCATATTTTCACTTAATATCAATATCAAGCAAACAGGTGTTACAAAGCAGCAAGTATGAAACATTGAATTATAAAATCTACTCACACTTGTACAATATAGTAACCGCGTGCCAAAATTGTTTCGTTGGGAACATCGTTGTTAAACGCCTTTTGTCCTCCTTCTTTTCTTGTATATTATTTATATTTATTATATTTATTCTTTGTATATTAGGTAAGTATTTATATCGAAAACCGCTGTCTCTTAGTATACAATCTAACAATTTATTATTAAACTGGTATATTATATCAGTACTTTAGGTATATTTCTTAAAAATATAGGAATACGCTTTAGCTGATAAGCATGAAGTGTTCACTAGTAGTTATTCAATTCTTAAACTCATAGGTTAGTACATAAAATCTCATCGTTATAAATATATCCATCATTGAAAATGTAAGATTAAAATTTTATCTCGGCTATAAAAAGTAGAATATTTTAAAAATTCTAAATTAATTCACGCAGCTCATAAAAATGAGCTCTTCATGGTATAATGTAACGTTATTAAATTCATAAACTCATAACTTGAAGTGAAAAATAACGTACTTCGTGGTAGCCGTGTCGACGTAAACAACGTACAAAATTTTTCATCAGTGTGCAATTTCTTAACGCGTCGAATGTCATTACAAATTCTCTTGGGCGAGTGCGAAAAACCATGGGAGAAACAAGTTTAAAGAAATTCGTAAAGTTTCACAGGTTTCCGCGCTCTTTCTTGGGCACTTTCGCAATTCGCACGTGCGAAAGTCGAAAAGTTTAATTCGACAAAAATGAGGGCGTGATTGTGAAACGACAAAGCGAGTTTACAAATTTTGGGGAAATTTCCAAACAACATTTGCATATTATGTATTTGTAGCATGCGCTTATTAAACCTAAAGTTTTTTTTTGAATTTTTATACAAACCCCGCAAAACATATTGCACTTTTAACTATATAGTTATTTATGACAACGAATGATGGTTTTAATGGTGTCTACAGACACACGAATTTGGTACGGAGCGTACAGCGGATCTGGTACGCTCCGTACCAGATCCGAGCGTGTGTAGGGCAGTCCGGCGAACATAAGAAGAAGGCGAAGAGTTCGCCGTTGTCCGCATCGGATCTGGTACGCTCCGTACCATATTCGTGCGTGTGTAGAGCAGTCCGGCGGTTTGGTCGTACAACAGTATCAGTGTTGCCATCTTAGGGATGTACCCCCCAAAATTAGGGAAAATATCTACGGGGTTTACTAGAGGACAGGATGTTTAGAGTTTACTCGTTATGAATCAATTTGTATGTAATAATAAAAATTATTTTAATGTGTGTATATAGCCAGGGATATGAAAATGTATTGGGAGTGAAATCAGATTAAGACAAGTTAGTTTTATGTTATTCACGCGTAAGTCTTTATGTTAAACACATAACCTTTCTTTCTAGCTTATTATCTCTTAGACCTGTCAATGGTATAAGTAATCAGGGGTAAAATTTGGGGAGAAATATTTTTTAAAGTGTTGGTATCACTGCCCGTTATCAATGAATTGCGGTAATCATCGTCTTCGTTTAAAAACCGCACTGTAAATAGACCTCTGTGCTAATGTAATAGAGCATAAAATCGAACACACGAGTCGACTTTACGGTCCACTGCACCGTACCAAATCCGTACGTGTGCAGCGACACCGAATTTGGTCTCCGGATATGGTTCGCTGTACGCTCCGTACCATATTCGTGTGTCTGTAGATAGCATAATATTCTCATATATGGAATGCTACGAATTTTATTATATTGCAAAAGAATTTATAGCCTTTTGTATATATTTCAATGATGAACAAACTGTATTCCAGTGAAAGGTTGTCCAGTCTTTTATCGTCGAATTCCAATATGGAATGTATGGAGTTCAGTTGTATGGGCACCGGACAGAGCTCCCTTAACCGTATTACTCCATTGTTAATCCACGGTTGTAAAGGTCACGTGACTAAAAAAATCAAATCCATTTACTTGGCATCATTGTGACATATTTTGGGCTTTTTATTGAGCAGAAGAAAGTATTTTATTATAAGAGTTTGAAGAGAATTAAAAAAGGCGTTTGGATGTAGCGCCATCGATACAACGCTACCTGTCGGAAGTTATGTATACTTCTTACATAACAAATTAACTTTTTAAAGTACGGACTCAATAATGGCGCTATTTTATGTATGTTTTTTTTTCTATTATTTTTTGATGTGTTCTTTCGGCACTATAAAATTATTCCATTGCGTAACGGAACCTAAATGGAGATGAAATAAACGTTTTATTATTATTATATTAAAAATGCTATCATAAATACTAAGGGCCTGTTTCATAATCTATGACGCTGCATAATTTATATCGAGCGACAGAAACGAAACCTATATTCTGACACTAAATACCTATAAATATACCAATATACAATTATAAAAATATAGAATATTTTAATAAATATACCAATATAGAAATTTTAGAAGTCTAAGTATTTATGTAAAGCACAAAATCTGTTTGGCGTGTAAATCGAATATTTTAGCCGGGAATAGGGACCACTGCGGGTATTTTTTATACCAAAACACTCCCCTGGGTGAGTCCTTGGCAGCCGTCGGAAATGAAAATACTTTATCTCTTTACTAGAGTAAACGTAACCGTAATACAAACAAAATAATATATGAAATATCTTATAAATAATATACGAGTAGTCATACAATATACATATTGTTCATGGATATTAAAGATCAGTGTTTTTCAACCTTTTTCGTGATGCGACCCCCCTTGTATGAAAAAATATTTCGCGGCCCCCTGAACCTTCGCTTTTTTATCATGTATAGTGTATGTTATAGTGTTACAAATATTCATTCCATACGACGTTTTTATGCGTCTACATAATTATTATTCGGATATAAGTACATAATATAGTACGTCAAATACATTATTTTACAATTACATACATCGATGATATCGATCCTTTTGTTAAAATTCTCTTACTTAATAAATCAATAGATAATAATAAATAAAAAAATCTTTATTGTTTTTTTTACTAAAGTTCTCTCGACCTTCGGCGACCGAAGAAGCTGATTTACAGAAGCTTACTGCAATATAGATCCCACAAAAAACATTTTCATGTAAAGTGATGCCAAGACGATACCTTATAACTCGCACTGTCAAAAAGCTATTAGATCTCATATGAAACCAAGCTTCTGACTCTACCAAACTTCTAACTCTACACGCCGTAACTCTACAAGCCTAACTCCACAAACTCTACACCTTAGTCAAAATATGTGGCCTGGCCATTTCGATACATTCGCTTAGGCGTAAGGTGAAAAATTTACGGACTGTTTTTCTGTTATATTATTCTTGTACGAACGAAATGGCCAAGCCACATAATTTGACTAAGGTGTAGAGTTTGTCGAATTAGGCTTGTAGAGTTGAGGCGTGTAGAGTTAGAAGTTTGGTAGAGTCAGAAGCTTGGTTTCATATGAGATCTAATAGCTTTTTGACAGTGCGAGTTATATGGTATCGTCTTGGCATCACTTTACATGAAAATGTTTTTTGTGGGATTTCACTTCTTTTTGAAAGACAATTTTTAAACCTCTAGAGTAAACATTTACATAGGTAAGTCTCTTACAAATTTTCATCCCCTAGTTTAAGGGGTTTGAGGATAAAAGTTCCAAGTTTGTTAATTTTTATGTTGGTTATGTGCTAAAACTAGCTTACATACCAAATTTCAGCTTTCTATGACTTCCGGAAGTACCCTATAATTTTGTTGATCATCAGTGAGTCAGTGACGAAATCAGGGGTTTTTAGATATCAATGAAATCTAAATTATTAAACTGATATTATCAAAACTTTACATGTTTCATTAGTCCGCTACTGGGAACATATCCTGAAAATTTTGTGTATCTGGTATAATCCAAACCCAAGTTATGAGGGTTCAAAATATCGACGAAACGCTTCGAGAAAAGGTAGTCTGGTAGTGCCCTTGCGCTTCGCTTAGCTCGTCTTGGCGGGGCACTACCGTGCTCCCAGATTATAAATATTGAAACTATTGGTGCTAACGATAATATTATTATGTTTTATGACAAGACTTGCCTAGATGTAGGTATATTGTTAAGTTAGCACGCGTTATACCTCCAAACCTTTCCATAATTATCAACAAGAAAAAACTTAAAACATTACTACTACGAAAGTACCTACTCGGGTACTTACAATATTCAAACAAAGCTCGGTACTCGAATGATAAAATAAGAAATCAATATTTTTAAAATAATATCCCTTAACCAACATTTTTTAATTTATCACAAAACGTAATGCACGTAAGTCATAAAGTGTGTTGAAAATTCCTTCACCAACTTTATTAGATTTATTGTAATATCACTGAGCAGTGAGAACTAGATACCATGGCGTACACGACTTAAGTCGACGAACGCTCGCTCTACGAAGATAACTAAGTAAGCAGCTAATACCAAATGGGCATTATTTAAAAGCTAATATAACACATCTCCAGTATATAAAAAAAAAACATTTAATGGAATGAAAACTTTAGGGTTCAGTGGGACTAGCAGGAAAATTTTAAAACGACGTAAACGTAACGTTATTGAAATTTGTCATGATTTTAAGAGGTTTTCATACAATTCTCATTCCGGAGCTGTCTTTACGAATGATAACTCATTGACACATTGGCTGTGTTCCGCGGAAAAAAGTGCTTGTTAGTGCTTGCTGGCTAGCGCTAAAGAAAAAAAAACAGATTATCGGTCAGAACTTGGTCAGAACACGTTTGCTAACTTCAATACTGCTAACATAATCCGCCATTTTGCTTACGTTTTATAGTTTTAAAATAGCGCTAACAAGCGCTATTTTCCGCGGAACATGGCAATTGTTTTAGCTCATTTCCAGTTTCAATCAAATATGTAAGTAAGTAGGTACACAACAGTTGAGAGATTTAATAAAAAAAATCAACAAATGAACCCCGACAAACGTGAAAACTTTGCAATTATAAATTTCGAATCATAATTTGAAAATATGTTTGCTTTTACATTTTTTACTGACTTCCAAAAAGGAGGAGATTTACAATTCGAATTTATGTTTTTTATACACGTATACGTGGGTTTTTCGCCGTTTGTAGACCGAATTCCTTATTATTTTCATTGTATTTTAAAGGGTTTACTTTTATGTTGATCCAATTATCACCATATAATTAATATACCTTGTGATGTCCACGAGGAATCAAGGGAACTCCTTGAAATTTATTGGTACACCTATAATAGTGATAACGACTTTTTAGGGTTCCGTACCTCGAAAGAAAGCGACAGAAGCGACAGAAAAAATCGTACATAGCTAGTAGCTATCAAATCTAACATTTGACACTTGACATTCGATTTTCAGCTCTACTGTACGTATATTTCCGACCACGAAAAACTCTCATGGGTGTAGCCCTAAGAAGTACTATAAAATAAACTAATTTCAAACAGTGACGAAGTAAATTCTCTTCGTCGGAAACAATACATCGTATCGTATATAATAATAATATATCTATGTATATTCCCCTTGATATATGACGTCATCAAAGGCGCATCAGGTAACAGATAGCCGCGGGCCACGCAGACGGCCGATTGTACTCGTCCCCTTATTCCCAAACATATTGACAGCCAAACATATCCAAGCCCGGGGGCGCGGAAATCAATACTCCTTTGAAAATTTTAAGCCCTAACAGAATTCCGAATATTTTTTAATAAAATCCTCGCAGTTTTTCCGGTTGGACAGTGAATAAAAATTTTCACACTATTTTTATATTAAACTAGATGACGCCCGCAACTCCGTTGCGCCAAAATTCGTTTATCGCGGCGGAACGTACATTTTTCCGGGATAAAAAGTATCCTATGTCCTTTCTCGGGTCTCAAAGTATCCCTATACCAAATTTCATCAAAATCGGTTCAGCGGTTTGGGCGTGAAGAGGTAACAGACAGACAGACAGACAGACAGACAGACAGACACACTTTCGCATTTATAATATTAGTATGGATTATATGTGGGATAATGTAGTTTGTATTTTAAACGTTATAAAGTAGTTTATTTTTTAACAGTTTGGACAAACTAAGAAATTAAATCAATAAATAAAAAAAAATACGCTTATATCAAGGTTAGCCTCAGCTAATATATTATAAACGTCAATTAAATATAATTGAAGTACTAGAGTAAAACTAGCAAGAACAAGTAGAAACCATATTTTATCTAAACAAGAAGTAAGTAAGTAATACGAATAAAGCCTTAACAAAACAAACAACAGAATGACAAAATAAACTGACGACGGATTTAAAGAAAATAATTATAAAATAAATAAGAGAAACTAAAGTTATGGGCTGTCTGAACATTTTGCAAATGATAAAACGTAAAAACAAATACATATAATACTGTCGTATAATATTCCCGTCGTTATAGGTTTCGCCTATCATGTAATGGACTCGAATAGAGAAAATCGAAAACAAATTTGCTATGAGACAACCATTGATATACAAAAACGAGAGGCACTAATGCATCAAAGACAGAAAATTATATTATTATTAGTTTTCAAGATATATAGTTTTTTTTTTTATTTTGTGGAAAAATATTTACTAAAGATCTGAGAGATCTGAGATGTTTTTAAAACATTTGTTTTTAATTTACAGCGTTTAAACTTTTTGAAAAATGTGCTTGAAAAATTAAACTCAATAATTTGGCTTCTGCATGGAGCCCTTACTAACACTTTACTTATAAGAAGATTTATAACAGCCTCAGTGGTCCATTGGTTAGAGCTTGGCTCTCGACTTCGGTCGTGGGTTGGATTCCCGCATTTGAATAACAAAAAAAAAGTTTTTTCCAAGTTTGATTAGGACAATGCAGGCTCATCGCCTGATTGTCTAATAAGAAAGATGATCCATACTGTCAGATGGGAATGTAAAAAGTCGGACCTGCGCCTGATCTCACGTCAGTCGTGTCGGTTATCTGTCCCACTGGGTTATGAGAGTAAAGGAACAGAGAATTCACTGGACACACACTTGGGCACTATAAAATTATTTCTGCGTAACTAGCCTGGCTTCAATAAAACCGGCTACCGTCACCGGAATCAGTGTGGGTGAGTTATTGTAATGTTATTGTTAGTTAAAAGAAGATTTTACTTTTTTATCCGAAAATGTTCCAAACCATGACTTTCATAGAAAATAAAATACTAAAGCAAAAGTTATTGTTAGTATACCACAGACAACTTGCCTAATGTGAAAAAAAAAGAAAAATCATACAAAATAAAATTGAAACATCTATGTAATAAAATATATCAGTGACGACGTAACAAAACAATGAACAACCCTCTAGCTAACTCAACCGTGAGGTTCTGCGTAACTCACTTACGACTATTCAATTTGGGGGGGGGGGGGGGGGGGGGGTATTTTTGAATCAATTTCCCGGTCGACTTGTCGTGTTGGTTCGCGTTCGTGCGTGCTACCCCGTAACACCACGATAACACCTACACTAACACGATATTCGGGACTAATATTAGATATACGATTATACGTGTTAACATGACAGTTACATTTAAAACCCGACTAACTTATATAGATAGATATCTAAGGTAGATTCAATTCAAATTAATCCATACATTTGCATAACAGCAAAAACCCCTTAGTAAAATTATTTTTTACTTATTACTTAATAAAATTTGCAACAGGTTTTGTTACCATCACTTCTTGAAGAACTAACATAACAACTTATTGAACTGAAGTTAAAAGTATTACACCAAAATAGGTAATGTTACATACAAATAATTACTGACAAGTAGATAACTTAGATTTTAGTGTTACACTCCGAGGATCTATGTCAGCGACCTCTTCAAATAAAAGAAAGCCAGGCTTCGTAGATACACGCGTTACGGTAGATACCGCAAGTTGAAGCAAAGTATCTGAAGCCCCAAACATTTTTAAAGCACGCTATTATTATGTATTTAAACTCCATACACAAGCTACAAAAGATAGCGACCACATTACGAAATCAATTCCCGAATGTAAATCACCAAGTGAACGATAACGACTGGTATTTAATCATTATGGATTCAAGCCCTTGTCTGCGGAGCCATGTTTTATGGTAATACATCAAGGACAGCACCCTACCCTGGTCTTAACATGCAATTATGCAAACGAAACGACATGACAGTAGCGCCTGGATACCAATTCCAGCTGTCATATTTGTATTATTGACGTTGTTTTTCTTTTGTTTTATATCATGACGTGTATTTGATATGTCACTTCGCATAACTTTATAGTACCTACATAGAATTACGGTTAAGATACGGCATATCTGAAATAATTAAATTTTACGTACCTAACTTTACGTAGTTATAATATTAGTGTAGAAGTACAGACAGTATAGAAGTATAGATATCTTATATCTTTTGAATTAGGCAAAATGTTTGAAATAAAAAATTAACAACAGTTATGTAAACTCTTAAGTTTTAATGTGTTATGACGGTAGGTAGGTACATCGAATTAAGTACTTGATTTTATAAAAAATATACTTATGATTAGTATTGCTTTTAAATGAATGTATTTTAATCAACGTATATATTTTATATTTGACAAGATCTGAGTAGACATTGTTTAGGTCGTTGTATCTTTAAAACTACTCAAGTACCCGAACAACTGGCAACTAGTACTATTTCCCCCTCTAAAAGAAAATACCTAGTATTTATATTATTCGCTTACATTTTCGTTTTATCGTGATAATTTCGACGTTTTCACAACGAGTAAGGCGTTTCTTTACCTCTATATCACCTTGGGGAACTGTTTCAGCATACAAGTGGTTTTATCCTGGGGTTGGTAGACCTTTTTGAAATAAGTTCCATTTGGCGTCGCATAACACATCTAATAAAATTTGTAAGCAGTTTCACCTATTTTTACGTTTTACGCTTTTTAGGGTTCCGTAATACTTAAGGAACCCTTATAGTTTCGCTCTGTCCGTCTGTCTGTCTGTCTGTCTGTCTGTCTGTCTGTCTGTCTGTCTGTCTGTCTGTCCGCGCCTCTAGCTCCTGTAATTATGAATATAAACTGATGAAATTTGGTGCAGTTATAGATTGTGTATAGATCACGGTTTCGGGATCATAAAAAAATAAAAATTTTATATTTTAAGGGTGGCTCTCCATACATGTGAAGTGGGGATGAAAAATATTTTTTCACTCTACCCCATCGTGTGGGGTATCGTAGAATAGGTCTTTTAAAATAAAGGCAAGGTTTCATACGTTACTTTTTTATAAAGTTGACCATTTTCGAGTAATCGGCCTCCAAAGTAGTTTGTAAGTTGGTCCCCCCCCTAGCATTTTTAAACTAAAGGAGATAGAAACTTGCAAATTTCCATGCTGATAGATCATGCTAAAACCTCTTTAGGAAAACTATTATGAACCAAATCGGACAGTAACTTGTGGAGTAATTAAAAAAAAAGCATATTACGCGTTTATAGTTACGGAACCCTCCTTAGACATGTCCTGACATGCTCTTGGTTAGGTTTTTCTACATTATTATTACTAACTAAATTGTTAACAGGTATTTAAAACACTAACCTAACCAAGAGCATGTCAGGATAGAATATCTAAGTTAGAGGTTTTTCTATCACTGTGCAACATTCTTTTTATTACTTTAAAAGTTATTATCTGATTTTGTCTAAAATAATTTTTCTAAAGAGTACTTTGTATGACCTATTTGCCTGAAAATTTACAAGTTTCTACTTCTTATACTTTAGAAACACTAGAGGAAGGAACTTGTATTTTGAAGGCCGTTTACCCGAGACAGTTCACTAAAATGTCATACTTTAAATAAAACCTTGCCTTTATCTAAAATACCTGTTTGACACCACAAAATTGGGTAGATTTAGGAAAATAAATTCATCCCCACTTCACAAATAAGAGGTGCCAAACCTAAATTATAAAATAATGAGCACTATAAGATAAAAAAAGTAAAATCTATACGTAATCTATTAAATAATCGTACTCATAAAATAATCATAATTACAGAAGTTAGGAAGGGCTGACAGACAGATGGACAGAGTGAAACTATAAGGGCTGTAGTAAAAATCACTTCGAGTTCGGAAGATTTTTATTAAAGTTTTTTGTTCACATACACATATTACATTTTCTTAACATATCACTAATTCGTGTATATATCTACCGATTTGACTCACTTCCATTGCAAAGAAACTACAAATCTCGGACTATCTGGCTACGCATACAAATTCTGATAAAACAATTTATCATACAAGTGTTACACTCCGAGGATCTATGTCAGCGACCTCTTCAAATAAAAGAAGGCCATGCTTCGTAGATATACGCGTTATAGTAGATACCGCAAGTTACAGCAAAGTATCTGAAGCCCCAAACATTTTGAAAGTTACGCATACGAACCATTGATGTGCGACATAAATACTAACCGGGGCTATATACATAATGTATTAAAATTGATTCATAAGGAGTGAACTCTAAAAATCCTACCCTCTAGTGAACCCTAATAGATTTTTCCCCTAATTTTGGGGGGAAAATCCCTAATTTGGCAACACTGAGATCGTTGTACGGCCTAATCGCCGGACTGCTCTACACATTACACACGCACGGATTTGGTACGGAGCGTACTAAATCTGATGCGGACAGCGGTATCAGTTTAGTATAAATTTAATAACAAGTAGATAAACATATTTGAATAGATTTTGAAATAACTGCTTTTGTAAAAATATGAAGTCCAAATATGTTTACGTGTTGTGCATACATTGTATTTTGCACATTTTGCGTCAAAGGGCGTGGACTGGACGTGGACTGTGGGGTCTACGAAACGTTATATCTGTGGTAGATATAAGATATTACAAAAGGTATTTTTAATATTAAACCTTGCGTAGCTCAAATATTTGGAACGCGATACCGCGTGGTCACCCCAAAATACTGTCAAAATGACAGAGAGTGATTGATGACGGTTTTTTCTCCTCCATCATCGTTTTATTGAAATTGATGGCTTGTTCAGTCCGACGGGTGTTATTTTGATAATAGTGTCATTTAAAAAATTAATTCATCGACGTTTAATTTATAATTTCCAAATCTAATATATTCTAGTGTCATAGTCGGGGACACGCTCCTCAGAAGCGGCTTGACCGATTCTTATGAAAATTTAATTCGGTCTGAGAATCAGTCGTAATCTAATTTTTCAACCCCTATATGATAAAAATATATATGGCGAAACAACGTTTGCCGGATCAGCATTATGCAATTTTGTTATAATTTCAATGTCACAGAATCAATTTTATAATATCAGAAAATCCTTATAGTGATGATTTTTTTTTGTAATAAAATTAATTGTTTTAACTTCTCGTAAATATTATAATTTTGTTATTGTAAAGTAAGGAATTTTGCGAACAAAAATATGTAAAGCGCAAAGTTATGAAATTCGAATTTCAGATAAGACAACGTGGCAAACAATTCTTCTTTTCCTATACATTCACTTATCAATTAGTTACTTTAATACCATTTTGGTTACAAAAACCATTTTTATTAAATCAGTGTATGACAGAGAGGCTATCGTAAAGAAATAAAAACGTTCTAACCAACAAATTGGCAGCTCTTTGGTAATAAAATGTTCTGTTTTCTATTAACGAGTTACGCAATAGAGCCTTCACGATCTCCATTATAATAATAGCATTAGCAAAAACATGAATATAAAATATTAACTAGCTCTATTGACAGTTCGATGGGTTCCCTTAATTGAGTTAGCTGAACACCGCTTAGCAGATTAGAATCGGCGCGGGCGGTTACAATTTAATTGTGATACAAAATTACGAAATACCATTTACATTTAACACTATCATCATCAGCGTGATTTATAACTATGTAAACTTTTAACGATTAAATTTGAATATCGATAAAAAACTTAATCAGTCCTTTATTATAAACTGATTTTTATATAAACACACTACACTGATTTCCATGTTTCGAAGATATTATATTAAAATATTATTATAATTGAAAGCAATGTTAATTACATTAAGTAAATACAATGTAAATTACATTTCGTGCCAATAAAAATACCTAAGCTTTGCATTATTTTGTAAACTTGATTGATACAATTTGATCATAAATAGTTATGCTACAGGTTGCTCTACGCCCTCTACGACATCGACTACGTCTTGAGTCATGGCTACGAAAACGGCTACGAACCTCTATTGATGAGCTACGAATTTAGTGGCGTAGTGCATTGTTATAATACATTTTTTGTTGTACTATTTGAAAAGGGGAGCATTGTTATTAGTAAATAATTATAAATTAAATTATAATAAAAAATAACAACATAAAAAAAGGGCAAGGTAACGAAGGTAACCAGTGTGAATTTAGTTTACGAAATATGGTATGGACATTAAGTCTATAGTTTTGTTTTTACTGAACTAAAAATATAATATATTATTGTTATTTTATGGGTTAAGAGGAACATACCTACTTTTTATGGCGACGGTCATCTTTAGTCTTTACTCATAGACCATTTTTACCCATCTGACAATATAAAAACCAATAAAATTAATAAACTGTAGCAACCAGCCGGGCAGTTATTAATATTCCCTCAGATCAATAAGTCGATCCGTATTCATCGGCCACGCCGTTAATTAATGAAACGATGAATTCCTTTGACGTAAAATAAAATGGGACATATTTTCATTAGGCCAACAATGATTCCCAATTACAGCGAATCTAGCCTTCGCCATGGCAACGCGTGGGGTTTCACCCCTTTAGCGGTAGTACGGCTTCAGCACTGTGTAATGAACTAGCAACCTTTATAGCATAATTAATTTTGAAATAACGTTGGCAGTGAAGCTATATTTTTAATCTTAAAAATAGTTTGCTTTATTTAATATTTTTAATAAGGTGAGTACTATTTTGTATGTTACTCGTAAATGTTTGTATTAATCTATTTCACAGTGTAACTAGGTACTAACTAATAGTAATATTTAATAACACATAGTAAATTATACTTTACAAAATTTTTACACTTTTAAGTTTTCTTTAACTTGTCACAGTGTTAAAATAGTGCTTTTTTCTTTGCTACAGGACGTTCACCTTTCATATCTTCGCATAGTCGTCATATAAGGGGAGCCCTAGCAGAAGATTCTTATAGTAACTTGGTACCTTGTCAGATTAAGATAGTATAGGTGTCCCACAATCCACGTAATAGATATCTCTGGTATCTTAAATTTTAAAATCAGTTTTTTTGCTTGGGGCTTTTAAAATATCAAAATTTAAACAAACATGTCATATAAAAGACAGGGAAAGTTAGGTAGGCCTTAAAGACACTTCAACTTTAAGCAGTGATGAAATTATTTGAATGTAGGATAAGCTTTTAGGGTCTCGTTTAAAATTTAAATGATTGAGGTTCTCAGATATTTCATATTGGATTCAGCATAAATGTCTGGACTGGTATTGTCTAAAATTGGATGATAAATTAACTAAAAAGTACTTTTTACGTATTTCATTTTTTTATATGTTTAATAAGTCTGTCCCCGCTTATCGCACTACTAAAGTAAAAAAAAAAACTAGAGTGTGTGCTTAAGATCGCACGACAGAAGTGAAAACTTCATTGGGAATCGTAATCAATTTACGTGTATGTTCCTCGCTCAGATACATTCAGCGGTCCCGAGCTCACCCGATCGAGCCTTTCACCTTAGAGCGTGACGGAGCAGCCTCACTTACGACATACAAAAAATTTGTGTATGGTGCGCCAAAAGAAGTTCAAAAACTTTTACATTTTTTTCCTATTACCTGGGCCCCAATTCTCGTACCTCGAATCTCGCTTTGATTCTCACGCTGACTCATTCACACAGGCGTCAAATCATGCGCGCGCGAGCGGGACAGACTGATATTCGAGGATGATAATCGAACTGATATTCGAGGTACGAGAATCGGGGCCCAGGTAGGTATAGGTTACATGACGCTCGACTTTCGAATAAGTACAGAATTAGCATAATGGGCTCCCTAGCTATAAAATCGAATGTTAGAATCAAGACGCGGCATGTGTTCGGGACGAGCAATAAAATTGCATCGTGCAGGCGCAATCTTCAGCAACAATCAATCTGTGGGCGGGGCGTAATTTACTTTTCTCGCCTTGTAAATAAGGTTTGAACTGTAGCTTAACCCCGGGGCCGAACGAAATGAGCGACTGCGGTCTGAGACTTTCCTTTGAAAAGGAACGAGAAAATGTTGCGATAAATTTGAATTACCACCGTGTCACAGTAATAAATCCGGGAAATCGCACGTGAGGTGTCAACGGAAATTTTGTCGTGCCCCGAAAATATGATAATTTGCAAAAACGGGAATGTCGTCATCGTGATTGGTACAGTCGCGGGTAACTAGTATGGATTCCTACATATGCATTTTTGTATGAACTTTATTTTAGAAATTTATTAGCAGAGGAGTAGAAGTACCAATCGGCTACTTGACTGTAATACGGCTCAGAGACGATCCAATGCACATGATAAGTCTACGTGATTGACAAATTCATTTGATGCGGCAACTTGAATGACCATTGAAGGTGCCATTATGTGAGCAAGCCACAGTTGGCCGATTTGTGCCCACGAAAGTCGTCGGGACCATACAACGTAGATATTTTGACATCGCGTGAAACGATGCAGAAACTTGTAAGTCCCGTCAAGTCACATCAAATGAAAGTGCTTCAAGTACTATAAGTCAGTCAAAATTTCTATCAAGTTGCGAACAAGATATAGACCGCTTGAAGATAGCGTCAAGTCAATGCGGTAAACGATCAATATTCGTTTCATTCAATGTAGACTTGTCGAGTACACTTGATCGTCTCGGGGACGCATAATAATTTTTTTATTACATAAACGAATAGTGCTCTGAAAAATGAAAGTAAAGAAAAAGTTGACAAAGGGTTTTTATACTAAAAATTAATAGATATAAAGAGAATATTGATTGTCCGAAGCATTTTTGTGAGTATTGTGAAAATGTCCCATACAAACGTCACTGCGATTGTGACGTCACATTGCTTGTGGCGTCACGTTGCTGGGAAATGTGCAAAAAAACATGCACAACATTTTTTAATTTCTCCAAAGTTTTTGTGTTTATACTTTATGTTCATACCTACCATAAGTTCCTAACTATGCATCTATACAATAAAAAAAATTATGATATTATGTAAAACTTAGATTTTTCACACAACAAACATCTTTTTGTAACTTTGAAAACGACACATTCAAATATCCTCTTTTATTTTACTCTTATCAATTTTAAATACCTAATTATTTCTGAACGTAAATAAAAAATATTTTTTTACATATTGTCAAATACCAAATTAAAGCATTATCATGGATTTGCATATTTAATATACCTATGTTTTAAAATTATAAATTATAAATAAAAATATTCACGCTATTATGATTTCCGTTTGTGTAAATGTTTTTTCAAACTCAACTTTCAAAAACTCTTTACTTAGACGACGCGCGAAGTTTGCCGTGTAAGTTAAGATTATTTTCCAAGAGTTTTGGAGTACTTCCAAATAAAGCGGGACACGGGCCACGTGCCTTCAAATCTTTTCCACTTTCACATTTAAATTTTTAGGAGATTTTAAGATGACGTTTGTATTGTGAGACAATTATATAAATAATATCAGGGGGGCAATTCTGCTAAATAAAACCTGCATTAATACAATTACAATCAAGTCTCGACACGCTTGCACTCTCAAAAGGTGTTTTTATGAACGTTAAACCAACGTGAAACGCGCTCTGATTGGTCGAAACGGCATAAAATCCGTTCACGGTAACATGACGCTACACTTTCAATCCAAACAAAGTGAAGTTGACTGTTTAAATTGTTTACTTTAAATACGAGAATTGAGGTTCTGATCTTATGTAGGTACTTGTAGCAAACGTTTTAAAACAATGTCAAAATATTATGTTTATAATACGATCATGAAGATACTTCTTTTGTAGTTTTGAAACTTTTTGTACACATTTTTATAATTTTTGTTTCAAAAACAAAAAGTAGAAGTTTAATATATATTTTAAAAAAGTATATCTTTGATAAGTGTGGCAAAAAATTTAACACCTACAAATAAAGACAAGTTAGGAAACATAACAAAAAATTAAAATCAAGCAACATTAACATAGGCACCTACTAGTGAATTCAATTTCAATTTGTTTTTAAATATTGAACGTGAAACTCTTGTTCACTCCAAGTTTTACGTAGCGGGACGGGCGCGCGATTTGTCGTGAGCGAGCAGTTCATTTATTCAACTTTCCGATAGAATCTGAATGTAGTCTGATGTTTTTCTTCACTATAAAAATATTCATTCGAATTTTTCAATTTCATTCGGTCGCACAATGCATTGGAAAATGGGCAAAGTAATTCTACTTTGTAGCATACGTCGTATTTGTTATCGTTAACGAGTGTAAATTTTGAACTGAGTCAGAGTCAGAGGGACTGACCCTCTGACTCTGACTCAGTTAACAAAATCTACATCCAAAATTCAACTACAAAATATTATGATATTGAATTGCAGACAAAACAGTTATTACGACAAATTATGGGACTATGATCGGGTGAGTTAGAAAGTCCGCTATTTTGAGGTCAACGTCACCGTATCCCATTTTTTGATCACAGTGAAACCTCAATATAATTAATTTATATAATGGAAGTTTTAAATCAACAATCAGAGCACTAAGGCAGTGAGATAAGAGCCGCAAGGCGCTTTGTTCGCGAACTCAATTGGACCGATAACAGGCATTGTTGTACTCACTTAAATGCGCCAGCTTGCCGACTGTCGGGGAACCTGAAAGGAATTAAAATAAGTAAAATTAACACCACTGTTACTGTTTTACTTAAAAAATTAAATTTGTTTGTGTGAGCGTAACTCTATGTTTTTTGTATTTCTTTTTTTTTTTGTTTACACGTTTAGCGCTGCGTAACGTGACGTCTCGAATTTCGTGGTGGCATCATTACACACTTTTTATTTATAAGTTTATTACTTAAAAAATAATTATTTAATTAGAAACATAATAATATGTCTCGTTTTTTTTTTTTTTTTTTTTTTGGGGAAAATTTGGGGTTATGAAATAAGGGGGCAAACGAGCAAACGGGTCACCTGATGGAAAGCAACTTCCGTCGCCCATGGACATTCGCAGCATCAGAAGAGCTGCAAGTGCGTTGCCGGCCTTTTAAGAGGGAATAGGGTAATAGGGGAGGGTAGGGAAGGGTATAGGGTAGGGGATTGGGCCTCCGGTAAACTCACTCACTCAGCGAAACACAGCGCTTAACATAATCCGCTAATATTTGAAGGATAACAGGTCGATGATGATAGTGATTCTCCTAGTGAATCAAAGTATGCAAGATGTTTGGGGAAATAGCATATAAAGTTAGGAAGCCGCCATAAATTATTATTATAATAGAACATAAAACGTTGGGTTGGAGAGCTCCCATAAAAGCTATCGTTAAGAAAGGCTAGGTACATAATATATTTTCTGTGTATTGAGGGTTCGTAAGTTAATATTATCATACATGTTTTGTAAAAAGCTGTCAGGGCCTAAGTGATTTAGACCATACTATTTTTGTCAAATGGGGATAAGATAAAAAGTCATAATATTATAAAAATAAATTTTATCGTCTGTACTCCTCAAATGATTAAGCTGACTGAAATGAAACTTCTATGTCATCAAAATTATCTGCTAATCGCCTCTTAAGAGGAAAATGATGGCAGATGCCTGCTTAATCAAATAACGAATGAACCTCAAGACTATGGGGTTTTCAACCCTATTAACGAGAAATCTCGAGCCGATGCTATAGCAAGCATTTCATTTCTGTTTAGGGTGAGATCGCTGGTTCATCAAATTTCAATGTTGTTAATTTCCACCTTTTTTTAAAGAATAAGATCGTAAAATATTTTCCCTAATTAAATAGAGCAGGAAACGAGCAGACGGATCGCCTAGTGGTAAACGATTAGATAGATGATAGAATTAGCTAGTTGTACTTGTTACTCCTCTGGCGTTGCGCACTTAGTTCCTGGTCATTTCTGTGAGTCAGTGGTACTTATCCGGTCAAGCTGGCCCATTCGTGCTGAAACATGAATTTTCCACGTCATAATTCACCTAGTAATCTATATTTTGATTCGCTACCTACTCACTTTCCCTCTCAAAGCTTTCAAGATACATTCTAGGTGTCAGCGAGCACATTGTCGCCATAAATCAGGTAACTAAGCTAAAGTGAGGTAATGATGAATAGCATCCCTGGCACGTCTCCAGCCAAATGTTGTGGATCTGAGGTGTCATTTTATCCTAAATATAACGCAAATTCTGTTTTAATATGACCCATATTTCGCACGCACTGACAATATATTATTGCATATGACAAAACGAGCACACAAATCAATAAAACATGAATGGTTTCATTCGCTCAGTGTGAGCGCATTAAACTATTTAGATTTTAGTAGCCATACACTATCCTGCCTATCGTCTAATCTGCAGTTCATCTATATAATATGTCACCGTAAAATTGTAAAAACTGTTAGATTGTAATATTACTAGTGATATTATAAAAAGTGGACAGATTATCAAGTAAACATTTCTCCTTATAATTGTACGCATTATTTTTCGTTATAATTATTATGAAAAAGCAAACAAACATGGCGGCGCGGGTCGGCACGGTAAATATTACAATATAACAAACAATAATGCGTACAATTGTATGGAGAAATTTATATTTGACAATCCGTCAGCATATTTTAATAACTCTAGTAATATTACAATCTAACGTTTTTTACAATTTTACGATGACATATACACTACAAACTAATAACTGTCATGCTAATCTGCACCCATACATGGTCAGTTCTAACTGATCCAATCGGCAGTTTCATGCTGACTGGAGGCTGGACGATAGGCAGTATTAGTGATTTATACTTAGATTAGTGAAAACAAAATATATAGTTTTATTAACAGACCGTCACTTTGTGAGAGCATTAAAACTGTTTTTAGTTTTTCTAAAAATGCAGAATTATTTTTAGAAAAACTAAAATAAAAAATACAAAAAATCCAAGTCTGCTTGCAAAATAATATAATCGCTTCGTCTCTCACAGTAATTCCAGTCAAAATTGGGCTCTACGGAGTGATTGCCGACCGCTAGTGTCAGCGTTTTGCTTCTCTCGTTAGAGAACAATTAGGGATGCAGAATTACAGATTCGATTTCTTTTAACCGTATAAAATTCGAACCACATTTAAATCACCGATGTTAAAAAGTGGACCTACATAAAATTCATAGTTTTAGATCCCACACCAACTTGTTTATAGTTTGATTTCAAAACTATATTATGTTTACCATGATACCACTCCCAGTAGGTATAGATGATTAACTTTCTTTTAATGAGACTGCAAACAGTTAAAATTAATATTATACTTTGTGGTGGGTTCGAATCCCGGTCAGATAAACCTTTTTTTTTATTTACCAGAACTCCAAGTCAAAGATCGGTTACCTATGTAAGTAGGTACTTACTATTAATTATTTGTAAGGAATTAATATAACATTTTTTATAAAAAACGAAAATAATATAGCAGGGGAGAATAAATTCTTTAGCTCATGCAATTACATAATACTATTGGTCACCCTGTGGTCGAAATTCGACCATAATTCAAGTTTTAATTTTAAAGTTTCAACTTTTTAGGTTTCTTTTGCCTCTTAGATACGAAATAAAAGTATGTAAATGTTGTTTATGGACTATGAAAGAAATATTTACACATATTGACAATTGTATCAAACCTACTATTATACAAAAACGCCAGTATGAGTTATTGTGTGTTGCTGATATTTTCATAATTTTAATGTAGGTACCTATTTCTAAGTGTTAATTTAAAAAATATTAGCTTTCGGCAGGCCTTCCTCCGCTTAAACTTTAAATGAGCCAAATTTCACAGTGATCGGTATGCACAATTCTCGTAAAATCGTACCACAGTGTTTTAGAAATCCTCAAAATCGGACATTTTTAAACTAAGCTCATAGATCGATGGCGTCTTGTATTCCAAACATAAGAGTAGAACACCCGTGTGCCAATTCTACTTAGTTTTTGAGATAAATAATTTGGATGATGGGCATTTTTTCAAGTCATCGATTCATTTAATTAATTTACACGGGTGTTCTACTCTTATGTTTGGAATACAAGACGCCATCGATCTATGGGCTTAGTTTAGAAATGTCCGATTTTGAGGATTTCTAAAACACTGTGCGTACTTGAAATTTTTTCTTCACGTATTAATTACATATTATTCTTATTGCGTCCGCGTCGTACTCGTAGATACTTATAATAAACTAGGTATTGTGTAAGTTTAATTATTGTCATAACAGTACCATTGTTGTTTACAACGTTACAAGTGATAGTCTCTGCATTTGTAATTACTCTGATTGTAGTCGTTCAGACAGACACTCGTCAAAGTAAAGAGAGATCGTCACAAAGAGAGGCTTTTGAAGAGACAGCCGCTATACTTATAAAACGTAACCCTGTGAACGCATACGCTTTGTGCCGTGAAAATGTTACAGCTTTACAGGTGCTAGATTTTAAATGAAAATAAACTTGCCGTTTATATGGAGCGCTGTATTCATGCATTTCTTTATTTTCATGTTTTAGTGAATCTTGCAACTTTTAAAAAAGTAACGCAAGCTGTCTTACTACTATTATAAATGCGAATGTTTGTAAAGATGGATGGGCGAATACATGGATGGATGGATGGATGGATATTGATTTCAAGCAAAACCATAATATAGACAGATAAAAAGAATATAACCACAGAAACTATAATGAGACATCGAATAAAAGAGCTAAGAGAAAATTGTAAAATGTAAAGCTTAAAGAAATAACAGTTTAAAGAATTTGCATAGAATGGGCACCAATTTGTAATTCTATGCCAAGTGGCTTAAGTTGGAAAAAACTTCACTGGAAGCTTTTTCATGTGGCCGCTGATACGATAAGCCGATTAAGAAGTAGATGAGGGAAGTGCACGCATACAAAAATGAATGCTTTTATATAAAAACCGGTCAAGTACGAGTGGGACTCGCACACATAGGATTCCGTAATATTATACCAATTTACATGTTAGCTTATTATTTCGTTATTTTTGTAAAAAGTTTTCCAAGGCTTTTCAACAACAAAAGTTTTCCAACAACTAAGGCATCTATACCTCCTAAAGTAACAAAGTAACCCTACACTTGGGGTAGACGTCCCCATCCCATCATCATCCAGGTAAAGGACATCCCCACTTTACCAAAAGGGGATGTACCCTAAAAATATTATTTTAGCACTTTGGCATGTTATTTTAGCACTTTGTCGACGTGTCAAATACATAATATTATATTGATACAAAGTTTCATTTTTCTTACACTAACCGTTTGGACGTTAAGCCGAAGACAGACGGGCGTATGGACTGACGGACATGACGAAACTGGGTTCTGA
This sequence comes from Glaucopsyche alexis, assembly GCA_905404095.1. Taxonomy (NCBI): domain Eukaryota; kingdom Metazoa; phylum Arthropoda; class Insecta; order Lepidoptera; family Lycaenidae; genus Glaucopsyche; species Glaucopsyche alexis. Next base: position 16,662,519 of record FR990047.1, on the reverse strand, counting down.
GACGTGAACTACGGACTCCTAATAAAAAGTACCTACTATATAGTGCCTGGCGCAAGTAGCGTAGTTGCTTAATTTTAAGTTTATTGATCTCGAATCTAGGCATAATTTTGTCTTAATACATTTTTAGCGAGTCACCGCTACCAGTAGGATGCATTAGCGCAGTAACCGGGAAGCTTTAAATTTATGAAAATTTTACACCTATCGTAATATTGGTGAGCAGTCGCGGTCAACGATAACCCGTTTGTATGAAGCTTTTATTAAAATTGTTGATGATGAACTTGCAAGAAATAGTACACAATACAATACTCCTGTTCTTCTATACTTATACTAGCATATGAAAAATCGTCAGTTCAAACTGAAACGCGATGCGACGTGACAGCGCTACATTTTTAAAATAGTGATTTAAAATTGAACTTTATTCAGTACACAAAAAGACACAAGTTTAATTGCAAGAGTTTGAACTTCGAGCTGCGTAGCGTAGCGCCGCTCTTAATGCAATTTAACGTGAATACAACAGACATCTATTGCCTAGAGCACGCAAGTCTCATCATCTGTATAGAAACCAAGTGTTTTATTATTTTTCTATCTACTGCGACGTCACAAGAGCGATTTAGTGGTAATAACTACCCATTCCCGAGATAAACAATACAAAGGCCGTAGCTGCATGCCGCCTTGTCGCGTTTTTAGCTTTTTCGTTTCGTTTGGCATCGAGAATATTCGAGAGCGTAAGGAAGTGAATTTCACTCCTCTACACGGAAAGTTCCACGCGGAGTACCTACATATACTTGCGTGGTCTTGTCAATAGATGTCTGTGGTGAAAACGTTAAAAATACATCACGTCTCGGTGTGCTGACCCTTAGAAAACTCACAATTTAAATTAGCAATTTTGTTCAGCCAATCTGGATGTCATCAGCTAACTCAGAATTTTATGTAATGAAACGCACAAAGTCACGATTCTACACAAAGCACCATAACAATTCACTGAAGATTTTGAAAGAAAAATGTTAAAAAAATTGAACAATCACATAAAAAAATACAAAAAAAAACACACAACACAAAATTTTTGCGTAAACTCCTGTCACATGTCTAATATCAACTGAAATTTTAAATTGCCATTTGATAGATTAGGTACGTTTTGTCCTATGTGTCAAAATATAAAAAATATTACTGAGTAAAAAGTCTGTATACTTTATTGAATATGGCAACGAACATAATTCTAGGTATTGGTAAAATATAGTACTACAAATCTCCAATTAATAAAACCTGTGTATTGTTAACAGTTTAAAAAGTTATTTAATACATTGATAATATTATATTGTCAATAATTTTATGTTGCTATTCGAATACATATTCTGATTCGAGCTACACGTATTTTTATTTTCTCATCCTTAATAAAATATATAGGTGAATTCATGCTGTATTGTCGATACAATATTGTTTTAGTATATCTGTATTAGGTTTTATAGTACTCTGTGGTTATGTGGTCATCGTAGCTGATCGATAAATGTGGTTTCAAATCACTAAAACCTCAGACTTAGATAGAACACTCCAAGTATGTGCAGATAACTGGTAACATACAATATACCTTGTATTATATAGGGGGCTTAGGCATACATGTATAATTTTATATTGGGGCCATAGATATATTATTAAATAGAGGATAGAGTCTTATTCTATTTTAACGTAATCCATTAATCCGTAAGCTTCTATATAATATTATGTTATTATTGTAAGTAATTTATAAGAAGAAATTATATTTTAAGTTGTTACAAAATATTTTATCTATTATATAATCGTAATATCGAAAAATCTTTTCATCCGTTATTGAACATAGATATATAATATATAGATAGTTATCACTGGTTATTGAATGATTTATACATTATTCTTCGAGCGAAGTAACCTCTTTTGAAATACTGTAGTGCCTTGGAGAGTCGATTTTATATATGGTATGGTGCACATATTACGGCATTCTCACAACACAATCAGCCTAGTCCAGAGGAATAACTGGTCAATACGTCTGAGACCAACCGTGTGCGGAATTCCTCACGATATTGTCCCTCACCTCATCATACCTAATGTACTTGAGATCTGAAGATGTTTCATTGGCACACGCCATAACCTGGGAATCGAACCTGCACTCTCTCAAGTGCGAATCAAACGGTGTACCACAGAGCTCTTAATCGAAAACGGGTGCAACTTTTATCATAGAATTTAGTATGCAGCTCTTTGCCCTCGATTTTTCTCCCCCAAAACTCTTTTTGGGGGAGAAAATCGATCTAGCTTGGTCTTATCCCTGGGAAATTGCACATATTTTTAAGCAACAAAATATGTTTTTTATTTCGTCGTGCAACAATATATCAAGAACTAGCTGTCCCGACACACGTTGTTCTGTCTTAAATATGAACTGGAATGAATAAATCCATACACATGTGCAAATGCAATCTACGTACTAGTCCTATATCTACATCTACTCCTACAAACTAAACCATTTTATTTACATAATAATATATCAACTTACACATCTATTTCTCACCGTTTAAATCTTCCCTAAACTGATACGATTATTTTAAGATCAAAACTAGTCAAATCGGTCAAGCCGTTCTCGAGTTTTAGCGAGACTAACGAACAGCAATTCAATTTTATATATAGGTAAGAAGAAGATTATATACATAACACTACCTTTTATGTCACGTGACACATCCGTCGGGAACGAGATAAAAAGTATTCTAATACTTTTTATCTCATTCCCGGACATACACGTCCGTCTCCTGCTACTAAGCTACCTACGCACCAATTAATTTTCAGCCAAATCGGTTCAGCCGTTTTTGAGTTATAAATAATGTAACTAACATGACATTATTTTATATGTATATATAGATTTCGAATCTAATATGTCAGCCATCAGCATGTTATACGTCTGAGTAAATTTTGCATTTTTTTTTTAATCCACTAGAGCTCCGAGCAAAGCTCGGTTATCCATATACTGTATGTATACTGTAGTTAAAACAGTTCATGGGTAACCGAGGCATATCCTACTAATATAAATATGAACATATGTGAGGATGGATGCATGTATGGATAGATATTTGTTACTCTTTCAGGCAAAAACCACTGAACGGACTTCGATAAGAAATGGCATGGTAGGTTTAGGGTAGGTAGTAGTTTAGGCTCTGGATTAAAACATATTATGCTACTTTTTATTCCGTAAAAGTACAATGTTCCTGAGGGACTCTTTATCTATTATTTACGCCGGCGGAGCCGCGGGCAATAGCTAGTAATGTCATAATAATGAACTTGGCTAATATTTCACATTTATGTTTTTCATGGATTATTATTATCATTCCATTTCATACAGAAATAATTAGTAGGTAATAATCATTAACTATATTTTATATATAATACCTACAATACATTCATGTCTGTGTAAATACCACTCCAAAATAGCTTGTATAAAACTAGCGTTCGAAAACGTTTATGGTCACTATGCGTAAAATCTATCAAAACGGGTAAAATATTGTAGGCCTATATTTTGTAACTCTAGTAAGACGGAAAATGAAATTTGCATGTTATAAGAGCTTAGCAAGTAAGCGTATAATCTCAATTTGGTTTAGGGATTACGGTTGGTTCAATGATTTAGAATTGGATTTATAGAACTTCAGCATAAGCTATAATATATTGCGTATTACATAAGTTCAATAAAACTATTTCATACCAAATAACTGCTTTTATAATAAACTAGACGTTGTTCACGACTTCGTGCGAGCAAAAGGAAATCCCATAGGAACCGTACAATTTACCGCAATAAAAAGTAGCCTGTCCTTTCCCGTGGTCTACTCTATTTCTGTGCCAAACATAAAAATCGGTCCATTAGTTTCAGAGACTAATCAATGCAAACAAACAAAGAAACATAGAAATAAACAAACTTTTCCTCTTTATAATATTAGTATTTATTATATATACTATATTATGTAAGTTCTTTTAAATATCAGCTCGCTGTTGATGTTCAAGTGATAGTAGAACCGCTGGCGCTGCGGCAAAAAATCCTTGTACAGCGACGCCGCCACGGCACACGCCCCTACACTCGGATTGCTATGTCATTTTTGTCCATTTACGATTACCATAAAGTGATCTGTTTAAATCACTTGATGGTAAGCGTTACTTTCTTCATACTACCTATGTCCACAATACCTATCTGGAGGAGTTTGTGGGCCTCTAGTGACCTTGTTTAGTTGGCATAATTTAACGCATATGTACGTTATTTTAGGCTCCGCTTCCGTTAAGCTGACTTCGTCCTAAAGGAAAGGACATTTTATATTGAATAATTTGCTACGGCGACCAAAGACAAAATTAGGCTAGATACAAGCGTAATTACACCTGGAACAATGTTACATACGAGTATTATTATTAGCATTTCAGCAGGGGGTGGGGAAAATTCTCATTTATTTTAACTTATTTCAACTAGATACAAGCGTAATTACACCTGGAACAACGTTACATATGAGTATTATTATTAGCATATCAGCAGGGGGTGGGGAAAATTCTCATTTATTTTAACTTATTTCAACGTATGTTTACATAAAATATAATTAACAATTTATTGATTATGAATATAATAATATATAAAAATAATTACAAGAAATGAATAATAATACAATCTAATAGTATTATGATTTGTGGTCGATATATTTTTGAATAGCGGGTCATAAACGCCCAATGTTTTTTCATCCTACAATTGAAATAGGTAATACGTTGCAAATATCTTAAAAGTTATCATACATTTGCTAGCTACACGTGATCAATCTTGTACCCTAATCTTCTCCTTAAGTGCTCTCACAATATTATTTATTCATGAACAATTTGATGCAATCAGGTCAGATATAGAGCTCTGTGATGTCGGAACACGATTTGACTTTGATAAAATACGATTACAAAGTTCCGAAGACGTTTTTGCATTTTTATAAGGGTTCGTAAATATCAAACGCACCGAAACGCTCGTAATTTGTTTGATTTGTTGAATTTTAAACGACTATTATTGCAAGTTTGCTACGTTTGTTGTAAATTATAATGGTATGTATTAAAATAAATTAATTTATAGGAGCAATGATTAAAAATTAGTCTTTTGTGATCTCATATTTTTGAAATTTTATTGAATTACTAGCTTCTTCCCGCGGCTCCGCCCCCGTAAATATAGTATCGAGTATCCCGCGGGAACACTGTACTTTTTCGGAATAAAAAGTAGTCAAAATCCGTTCAGTAGTTTTTGCGTGAAAGAGTAACAAATACATCCATCCATCCATACATCCTCACAAACTTTCACATTTATAATATTAATAGGACAAGGCATAAATAAACTCATATGGCCCCTGCGTCTGAGCAAACAGAAAAAGTTGTTGTGTCATCGACTCAGCAGATTTGTAATTTAGCTTTGTTTATTTTATTAAAATGTATCCCTCCAAAAACATTTTCATCTAAAGTGATGCCACAATAATACTCGTACATCGATCGATGCCACAGTAATAATAAGTACCATATGACTCGCACTATCAAAAACCTATTAGATCTTATGTAAAACTTAGCTTCTGACCCTCCCAAACTTCTAACTCTACACGCCTAACTCTACGAACCTAACTATACAAACTCTACACCTTAGTAAAAATTTGTGACCTGACCAACTACATTCAGTTGGGCGTAAGGTGAAAATTTACGGTCTGTTTTTCTTTATACTATTTTCGTAGGCCAAGCCACATAACTTGACTAAGGCGTAAACAATCTATAATGTAATCTGGGGACACTACCATGCCCCGAGATTTTGTGTCTGAATAAAGGCTAGTAGTATTATTATTATTATCTTTAAGGGCCTCAAATTTCGCGGCAAACGGCGTGGCGTGACGTAAGCCTGAGTTTTGACTTTTCAACATTCCAAAGAAAAAGTCGTTAAAGAAAATTTGCTGCCCTTAGGGGTTTTCCAACCCTGCCTGCACCCAAATCATAGTCCCTTGTGTTCCATATTTATTATTGCAATCGGAAGGCTATAAAAGGGGAGTGATATTAAAATCGTATAATAAAGCTTAGTATGTGCCATTTGTGAGTGGCTTGGCTTCAGTTTCGTCACGTATATAAAACGTTTACTTTCAAATGATGGTTTATGCGTCGTATGGTTTTTTTGTTCATGTGTAAAGTTAGAATACTCGTATAATAATAATGTGTTAACTAAATGATGGTTTTTGGTTTGAAGTTGGTTATTTAGGAGTGTTTCAAAAATGTCTTCCTTGGATGGCAATATTAACACTCTTTGAGCCAGATAGGTGCCGGCTCTGGGGTTGCCTCTACGAGATTTTTTTTTGTAATTTTTCTGAATAGTTTGTGCACACCCCGACATCATATGCCTAGGGTTTAAATTCCAAACGGTTTCCAGTAGTCCAGATACATATTATAATGGGTATATTTCGAGTAAATAATGGATATTATGTAATATGAGTACATACTCTTATTTCTCAAACCATCAAATTAATCCAACTGCTATCGTAACAACGCTCTCCATATGAGCTTTACATTATTACTTTGAATTGGATGTGTATTATCATTATCGCGGCGGGTCAACCGCAAGTGCCACAATTAAAATTTATTTACATAAGTGGACAATGAATAAAATGAAGCCTTTTATTGTACTGCTTTTGACGACATGTGGTTGGTTAATGTAAAATACTAGGATGATATCAGACTCCATTATATAAAATGTATAGTGCAGGTACACGCTAAACGTATTTATAGCTACGATCATGATTATAATACAGCAGATAAATAACGTTATATAACAGCATTGTTTGATAGGGCAAAGCTGGGCCTTTAGTCAAGATGCATTCGAGAAATTATCGAATGTATAAATAAATAAAATCTATGGGAGTTGACACTTATAATAATATAAAACAACTTTTAATACACACTTTTCCACTTTATTTAGATTTTTACAATAATTAAATATAAACACGACCGGTTTCGATTAACTCATCATCAGGTTAACACTTGTGTCAACTTATCGCAATCTACATCTCACTTAGCGATGACTTAATAATATAATTATGTCCAACTCCAATCCCATACATATTGTTTTCGAACTTCGCCGTCGAAATTATCGAAACATCATCTTGTCTAAGCCCCTGCACAGAGAATATAGCAAAACTTATTTTGTTTACCCTGTTTACCAAACACATTAAGATAACTATTTTTATTTTGTAAGTATAACCCGACTGCGTAAATTCTATTGCCTATGTTACCCGGGCAATTAGGTATTACGTATTAATGAATGTATTAAATTCAGATCAGTAGTTTAGGCGCTACGTTGGAACATACCTACTTACATACCTACTTTTGGCTTCGCCGTAGTTGGGTTAAAAGTCAAATGTTATCGTGCCAGATACACACACCATATTAAAAGAATCAGAAACCCCATGATCATAATAATAATATTTAAGGACGCTTCACACCACGTCAATCTAGTGTCGTGGTAAGTTCTCGAAGAACTTGTGTTACGGGTACCAGGCAACGACACTATATTTAATACTTTTATATTATACACATATTTAAGATTTATATTAAATTATACACATATTTAATACACATTCATTACCCAGGAATACGGAATAACTTTTTGTTCCTTCGACGGGATTCGAACACGCTCAATCACTGAGCCACAGAGGTCGTCATGATGATGATGATGATGATAGAGATGATCCGTATTATGCATATCTGTCAGTCTTGATCATATTTTGAGGTCACGTAGGCCATTATTCCGGGTATATTTCAGAGTGCCCTCAGGTGAATACAATTTGCATTTTATATGGAGCAGTGTGTCATCGTTGATCAGCCCCAGATTAAATTATGCAATAGGTGATTTCAGTTGGGGAGACGACGATATGTACATATTTAGTTTAATTTAAATAAGTATATTAAGAAATGTTAAGGTTGATGAACGTAAAAAAATCTATACTAATATTATAAAGCTGAAGAGTTTGTTTGTTTGTTTGTTTGTTTGTTTGTTTGAACGCGCTAATCTCAGGAACTACTGGTACGAATTGAAAAATTCTTTTTGTGTTGGATAGTCCACTTATCGAGGAAGGCTTTAGGCTATATAGCATCATGCTAAACTCAATACGAGCGGAGTACCAATCAAGAATGTTACAAAATCGGGGGTCTTTTTTTCCTTTTGAGAGCTTTCGCTACGTACGCTGCGGAAACGGTTAAAGTTTCGCTAAAATGATGTATGGCAGAATTGTTCCGCTTTAAAAGTTCTAAAAAAAAGTCCGCGACAGTATATGTCTATCTTTTAAGGTTGGCTCACTATAACCTTTTTATACTTACCAAATTTGTTCTAAAAGTAAGCATTATTTGTGAAGGTGTTTTCATAAAGATTATATTAATCCTTATCCAAGTAAATACGTTATTCATTACAAGCATTTAATCTAGAAGAAATTTTCCGTTTACATCATTTGATTTCAATGAGTATTTTAGAAGATATCGCAGTAATAAAATAATCATGCGCGCTATAGTAAGGCGCGCGGAGCGGGCGGGTAGTCGTGAGGTGGAAGCGCTTCTTCTACGTAAATGAAGTCGCGGGTAAATTTTAGCGATATCCCAAAGTAACTATTCCACGCGGACGAAGTCGCGGGGAAAAGCTAGTATATTATATGTGCAGTTTAGTAATTAGATAGGTACAACTAAAATGTATTTTTTTTTTCTAAAATAGTAAGAAACTTACATAATTAGTTTACTGACATCATAATATACAAAACTATTCGTTAAGGTAAGTATGAATTTAAACTCACAAACGAAGATACTCAGGAAATACTCAGGAATGTATTTCAGCCCTAAGAAAAAAAGTAGCCTAAGTTACTCCTTATTACATTAGCTATATTATGTCAGTGAAGGTCCCGTGAAAATCGGCAAATCCACTTGAACACACACAAAAAAATCATTAAAATCTGTCCAATATGAATAACTTTCCCCGTTTTTTGCAACATTTTTCATTGATGCTTCGCTCCTATTGGTTGCAGCGTAATGTTAATAGCTTAAAGCCTTCCTCGACAAAATATGGACTATCCAACACAAAAAGAACTTTTCAATTCGATTTAGCAGTTCCTGAGATCAGCGCGTTCAAACAAAACAACGGAAGCCCCTTTTTTTTTCGAGGGGAAATGCGTTCTGCATACCACACGGCCCAGGGGAGGGTCGCAAGGTTATGTTGGACTCCAATGCACCGGTTTACCAACTAAAACCCCCCGATGTCCTTCTTCACGCTTTATGGCGGGGCCATGGGAACTATTGTGACTACCACAACCTCGCTGACGTTTTGCCTCATCGGGCATCATCTGATTATAGATGACGGCGATGCTGCCATCTTCCTTCGCTAAGGGTTCCCCAGACATAAGGGAACCCTACATCTCCTGATCCTTCAGTAGGCGGCAACCCCCCAGATGCCGTCTACGGATCAATTTTATGGCGCATTTAGGTGCGCTAAACGCCGCCGACCATGTCGTCTACGACGCATCGGGTGCGATTCTGCCGAAGCCTCACGCTCTCGCCTGAAAGATGAATAATTTTCTCCGTTTTTTTCACATTTTCTTCTGATTCTTTGCTCCTATTGGTCGCAGCGTGATGTTATATAGCCTAAAGCCTTCCTCGATAAATGGACTATCCAACACAAAAATATTTAAGAATTAATTCGAACCAGTAATTCTGAGATTAGCGCGTTCAAACAAACAAACAAACTTCAGCTTTATAATATTAGTATAGATTACAGACACTTTAATTTTATTAGTTAGTATATTGTATTGCATATATAAATTTCGGGTAGCTACTTACCTCCTTAATTTTTTAGTGATCGCAACTAGTACTAAAAAATTGATCGTTTATCTATCTGTCATAAAGTACTAAAGTTTGTATCTCCGAAGAATAGCGCTTTCAATACTTTTAGTATAGATTATTTATAAACATATCCCTGTCTGAATCAACGCCAGACTTATCAAATCAGTGTCACTTATATCTTGAAGCACCTACAGTCTAGAAGCCTTATTACTAAAAGGAAATAATAGTTATTTTTTAATGAAAAATTATTTTCCAAATGAAAATATGTACCATTTTTTTCGCAATATCAACAGAAAATCTTCCACCGCGCCGGTTCAACCCTAACCCACCGAGAAGAACCGGAGAAACAAACTCGATCGGGTGACATATTTTAGCACCTTTTTGTCTCAAAATGTCTCGTCTATTCCTAATTTAAAGGTCTATGAGTGAATTGATCTCTACTTGCCTATCATTTGGCAAACTTTAACACTAAACCAGTTCTCTATTATATATATCAAGCTAACTTTTCCCAGCAACTTAGCCCACATACCGCGTCCTTTCTTTTAAAAATTTTGTTTATGGATTTTGATTTAGGTGAAAGTGCCAGTAGGTTTTAAATTAAGAACACTAAATGATCTGTGAACTGCATGTTATATTGAATAATATTAGTGAGGTTCGAATAAACATTACTATGTTTACTACATAACCGTCGTACTGAAAATAAGTTAAATTAATTATTGTTCAATAAAAATCAATTGCAAAAATTTAAAATGAAGGAATAAGCCTGTAAAATAAAGACTAAGTATTAGAAATTCGATCCGTAAAATACATTTGATCACTTATACCGAGATTATACCTACGAAAGGGTTTTTTGTGGTAACCTCTCTATGGAGGATCTATATCCTAGCTACAAAGCAGTGTGCAGTTGACGTGAAAATGTATGTTGGTTATTGGATAGGAATGTATTTCAATGTGAAATCTAATTCAGCATGTTGTTCTGGTACAATATTATAAAATATAATGCACTCTTTATTATAATATGGAGAATGCAATTGATAGAATTTTCACATAAAATTAATGTCAAAATTTAAAAAAAAAATCTCATCGTGTTAAGTTATACTTTAAACGAGCAACTCTTGTATATTATCGTATACAAGAGTTATCACATATACGTAACTATGTACGTAAACTTCGATTACCTACGTACATAGTTACGTAGGTATATAAGGTCTCCGAAAATCAATTACGGATACTTCGGGCACATGATCCACTACTTATGTAAAGACGTTTAGGCAAAAAAAAAATTGTCATACTCAAACTAAAAAATCATCTTTTGTATGGGTGACTCTCTGCGAAACGTAAACTCGCCCATATATCATATGCCCAAAATATCCGTAATTGATTTTACCGAACCTTATATATTATGATTACTCTGCTCTTATATATAAAACAAACAAACAAACATACAAACAAAGTTTTCCTCTTTATAATATTAGTGTAGATGGCTGTTAAAGTATTTCCATGACATTTAGTATGCACTATGCAGGGAATTTTAGGGGAGAAAACTAGTCAAATCCGTCTGCCGGCTTGGTAAGCGTTGTTGGTAAATTTGTGTCTCGGGTTCGAATCCCAATTAGACAAATATTTTTGTTATTTTTTTTTACCCGACTGCGCGACGCAAAGGAGTGGTAATGTGTTTATCAGCCTATGTATGTATGTATGTATGTATGTATGTATGTATGTATGTATGTATGTATGTATGTATGTATGTATGTATGTATGTATGTTCCTTTGAAGCACTATACAGACCAAACGCCTGGGCCGATTTTTATGATTCACACGTCAATCGATTTCTCTTAGTCCGGCGAGTGTCACTAAAGACATGACGTTAGTGAAAATTCAATATGGCGACTACTGGACGCCATATTGTGAAAATGAAAAAAATGAAAGTCAACAAACTATATCAAGTGGGGTATCGTTGAATAGGTATTTAAAAATCATTGTTAGTTTTCTCTCAACATTTTTCGATTCGACTGACCGTTTAGGATCTATATCGATTTAAAGTTGCGTAACAACCATTCTCACATTCCAGTGATGTAGTACTGATGCTGATAGGAAATCCAGTCTGGTAAATAGCTAGTTAGGTACTCATAACTAAAAAGTATAAAATAAAAAATTATAATTTAAAAAATTTAAAAACCCGACTGCGTAAAAAGTGAACTAAACTAAGTAGGTACACAATTAAAACTGAAAAGAAAAAAACAAGCACTTAAATATCCGGTGGTCTAGAATTCTATAATATATTATCGAATTAATACTATTGGAACATAACAACTAAACAGTCAGGATCCATTGAAAAATTAGATTGGCTTTCGAATAATGGATCCCGGATTTTTTTCTGTTACATTTTTTAATTTATGTTATCGTCCTCCTACCAGGCAATTTAGGCATTAAATTATCTTCTTAAATACTTAATATTACAACAAATATTGATTGCAGTCATTCCTTACAGAATGGACACGCGATCAAAAATTCAACCCCCTATAAAATAGCGCTGTAATAGCCTTCAATAATGACGGTATAGTCCACCTTGTGCCGCTGATCGATATCAGACAATCAATTGTTGATGAGGTCGCCAGTTACTTGGATATGTATTGACCGATACGACTACGTATACTTTTTAAACGCGTAATAAACCATTTTATTTCATCTAAATCGATATTTTTGGAGACATGTAATATATAATTGTAGACATCGTCATTTTTACATTTAGTCACTTTTGACGTCTTTTTTTGGGTTATGTTAAAAACAGAATTGAGATTTGAGAGATTTTAAATCTTGTGTGGCTATCAGATCATCTGATATAAGGTCGAGAGGACCACTAGATAACAGAACCAATCGACCCGATACGTTTTTATTGTGTAGATTTACATTATTTAATGAGAAAATTATATAACAGTAACTGTCACTTTTCCACTCCTAAGCAAACCGAATATATTGGTCCCGTACCAGCGTTAGTGCCATTGCACACGTCCCGGTTGCCGGGTAGCCGGTGCCGGGTAGTCGGTCGCGAAGTGTATGGCCATGTACGATGCTTTCACACGTACCAGTGTACATGGCCATACACTTCGCGACCGGCTACCCGGCAACCGGGACGTGTGCAACGGCACTTAGGAACATTCTATGCCGCTCTATTAGACCTGATAACACAGTGAATGTGAAAAAGTTGACTTAACTTTTAGTCTTAACGTTTTATAGAATATATTATAAAAGTTATTAGATAGCAAACGTTTCATTTAAATTTTGATCTGATAAAGCAAATATTGGAGAGTGCAGTGGCCTGTTTCAAATCTATCTACACTAGCAATATTAATTAGTACTCTGTTATTGTATTACACCTACACGAGTACATAATAATACGCCCGGAGCTATTGACGTTACATTTCAAATGAAATTGGAGCAAATAATATGAAAGACTGATTTTGTTACATAAATACATATTTTTTGGTACCTAACAAAAATGAGTTTATTTTTCCCCGATATGATTATTTAAATAATTTATATTTTGTGGCCGTTTAATCTTTTTGTTTTCTTAATTACCCTTAAATTTAGTAGTAAATACATATACTTACGTAACATTTGTTAACATATAGCGGATATAAATTTGTTTATTCCTTCAAATCTTAAGAGGCTCTTGGCAGTGGAGTTATCGCCATCGCCATCGCCATGCTTCTATGTTGTGTCATTTAATTTTGACCTCTTGATACGAAATAACGTATAATTTCTCTATACTAGTTCAAAATATTTTCTCCTGGGCTTTCTTGTACCTCTTCTCCTCTCTACTTTTCTTTCCATAATATCTTACTACTATTTTAAATGTGAAAGTTTGTGAGGATGGATTGATTGATTTTGTTACTCTTTCGCGTAAAAACTACAGAACGGATTTTGATGAAATGTAGCAGGTATGGTATAAGGTCTAGATTAAAACATACTCTACTTTTTATAGCCCAATAAAGTAGGTACAGTGTTCCCATTATCTATGTACTATGTACCAATGAGACTTTTTCAGATCTCAATTACATTATGTGGACGCTCTAACAGTGAAGGAAAACATCGTGAGGAAACCCGCACATGCTTGGCCCCAGACGTATTGACCAGTCATTCCTCTAAACTAGGCTAATTGTGTTGTGAGAATACCGTATGTGCTTGGGCAACAACCATACGACATTTAATAACCTAACCAAGAACATGTCAGGACATGTCTAAAGAGGGTTCCGTAATTATAAACGCGTAATATGCTTTTTTTTTTATTTCTCCTAAAGTTACTGTCCGATTTGGTTCACAATAATTTTCCTAAAGAGTTTTTGGCATGATCGATCAGCAAGGAAATTTGCAAGTTTCTATCTCCTATAGTTTAAAAATGCTAGGGACCAACTTACAAACTACTTTGGAGGCCGATTACTCGAAAATGGTCAACTTTATAAAAAAGTAACGTATGAAATCTTACCTTTATTTTAAAAGACCTATTCTTCGATACCCCACACGATGGGGTAGAGTGAAAAAATATTTTTCATCCCCACTTCACATGTATGGAGAGCCA